>JARBWK010000011.1:42569747-44969747 GCA_030556195.1 Anolis apletophallus | reverse complement strand
GGTGAAATATAAATCCCAGCAAATACAACTCCCAAATGTCAAGGTTTATTGTCCTTAAACTCCACCAGTGTTCACATTTGGACTTAAAGAATATTAATGCCAAGTTTGGTCCAGATCCAACATTATTTGAGTCCACAGTGTTCTCTGGATGTAGGGTAAACTACAACCCTAAAACTCAAGGTCTTCCAGTATTTTCTGTTAGCCTTGGGAGTTCTGTGTGCCAGGTTTGGTTCAATTCAATCATTGGTGGAGTTCAGAATGCACTTTGATTGTAGGTGAGCTAGAAATCCCAGCAACTACAAAATCAATTCCCTCCAATCCCACCAGTATTCAAATTTGGGTTTTTTGGGTATTTGTGTCGAATTTGGTCCAGTGAATGTAAATACATCCTGCATATCAGACACATTACAATTCATAACAATAGCAAAATTACAGTTATGAAGTAGCAATGAAAATAATTTTATGGTTGGGGGTCACCACAACTGGAGGAACTGTATTAAGGGGTTGCAGCATTAGGAAGGTTGAGAAACACTGTTCTATGAGTTCTCGGGAAACTACAAATCCCAGTGCTATCAAAGTGCTGCAGTTTTGCAATATGAATACTTCTTCTGTATTTCCCCCTAATAATATGGTTGAGGGTCACCACAACATGTGGATTTGTATTAAAGGGTCATAGCATTAGGAAGTTTGAGAAACACTGCTATAGAATGTATCTTGTTTGTAACTTGCGGACTGCCCGTATATTGGATGGTGCCCTTTGGGTCCCCTATTAAGCAGTGAGGCATTTCTTCTCTCCACCACACACCGCTGGAAGCACTCAGCCCTGTGCCCTGGGGCCAAATGTCAAGATGGTTGATGATATATCAGCCACAGAGGCACGTGGGTGGGCTCCAGCTCTCCGCTCCTTGCCGGCAGGTGCTCTCCTTTCCCTTTGACTATGGGGCAAAGGCCTGTCAGTAAACATGTCTTGCTGAGGAACACTTCAGCCCAAAGGAACAGCCCAACCCAGGTCACCCCAGGTGCCTCCACATGCAAAACCGTGGCAAATCGGTCCAGGCATGTTGGGATTCCAGCATGTGGTCCTTCTGCCTCAAAGCTGAGCCATATTTACTTAAATGCCAGTCCTGCATTACATCAGAGAGCATGCTCAGAATGAATTTGCTGTGGTTATAAATACAATAGTCCCAGCTCCCAAAAGTCACACTTCCAAACTCCAGACCATTCACATTACAAAATTATAGTGCTACTGTTACCGAACAATTTAGGATAGCCTGGCCCATAGGGGGCAGAGGCCCAGAAGTACCCCTAAAGCGAGGATTTCAGCAAAAACCTTAGGTGAGTTTTAAAAGCAGCAACCTAAAAATCCCTTTCCCAAATGATCTCACCAAAGAAGTCTGGAAGAAGATGCCACTGAAGTCTTTATTCTTGTCAGCTGAGAAGGATGACCACTGCAGTCTCCTTGTCGCAAAGCAGTCATAAAGTTACATTCAAAAGATATGCCATTTTTATAAGGTTACAGATTCAAATTTCCCACTTCCCGCCCTCAGACCAGCTTTGTGTTGATTGGATGGAATCGCTGGAGCAGCTGGAGTTTGGTCCAATAGTGGAACAGTGCCACTTCTTGTTCTGGCGAATGGGGAGCGAGGAGCAGGAATGTTTTCAAAACAAAGCAGCTGGAGTTTTCTTGAGTAGATTTGTCCATATGTTAATGAATCCAAGGCCCTGACCTTTCGAGTAAAGGGAATTCTTTTGTTCTTTGTGAGAAACAGGAATTGTCCTTAAAGACCCTACCTTGTTGGCAAAGGGCCATATGCAGATTTTATCCATGAGAAGTTTCAGCCTCCTGGATAGTAAATAAATGAAATAACTGTAGCCATGTGCTGGTTTCCGAGGCCAACAGTGACGGCCGGTTATGAAACATGAAATATAGTTCTGCCATAGGTTCTATAAACGCAGGACGAGGCTAATCTCAGAGGGTCCAGCATTTATAAAACAAAAGGAGTCTTTCAAAATGGGGAGAAGGGAGAGAACCTTCTCCAAACCAGAAAGAGTCCTCTGTCATGCAAATTGTTTCAATGATTGGATTAAAGGGTGGAGCCAGGAATGTGGTTTCATCCTGATCTCAAAACAACAGCTGGGTCTTTCACAAACATGTAGCATTTCTTCATATTTTTTAAAAAAAACATATGGGAAAGGGAAAAAAACATGCAGGAAAATGGTTACATGGAAAGGGAGGGTTTCAGGGAAATACCACTACCAATATCTCTTAATTATAAAGTCCATATGATCTTGAAAAGCCTCAAATCCATATGCTTTGGGGAAAGTCCATCTGTGTCCTTGGGAAAACTATAAGAAAAAAGTAATTTTCACTAATAGCCTGAGTCCAAATAGATGAAAATCCTTGGAAAACCATGTCTCCCAAACCGCTCAGGGCTTGCCCCTGTTGGCCTGTCCACATGCAACTCCGTTTACAAAGAGTCCATGGCTTCAGGTTAAGTGAGGGAAGAAAACAGAGAGGTAGAAATGGCTGGAGGTCTTTTGATGCCAAATCCCAGCCTTTTGTGCTAGAGATGCCAGACCACATGTGCATGAATGTTGGAACTCCCTGCTGCAGGTCAAACCAATTAGGATGCAGATGGGCTCTTTCTGGGGCTCGCCTACACTACTATTCCACTTTAAGCGCTGTGGCTGCATTCCATGGAATTCAGGAGTTTGTTGTTTGAGGAGGCACAAGAGCTCTCTGGCTTATTATTATTATTTTCTGTGTGCATACATAACATCACAGCACACATGCACATTAGGTCCAAGTGTCTGGGGTTTGTTTCTGAATATCGGGCTCTTCCCAAGGGCATTATTATTAGAGACCTTATTATTATTATTATTATCAGAGTTATATATTATTATTTTACTGACACAAAAGTACAGTATGACACAGCAAATGCGATATATATGCTGAATTTTATATTAAAAAATTACAAGTCGAACAAGGGTTTAGGATTGTGGGATGTATTACAATTATTATTATTATTATGTACATAACAACACAGCACACATGCACATTAGGATCAAGTGTCTGGGATTTGTCTTTGAATATTGGGCTTTTCCCAAGGGCCTATGCTATTATTATTATTATTATTATTATTATTATTAGAGATATAAATTATTATTGTCAAAGGCTTTCATGGCCGAAATCACTGGGTTGCTGTAGGTTTTTCGGGCTGTTTGGCCATGTTCTAGAAGCATTCTCTCCATACATAACAACACAACACACATGCACATTAGGTTCAAGTGTCTGAGATTTGTCTCTGAATATTGGGCTCTTCCCAAGAGCCTAGGCTATTAGAGGTATTATTATTATTATATATTATTTTTGTCATTATTATGTACATAACAACACAACACACATGCACATTAGGATCAAGTGTCTGGGATTTGTCTCTGAATATTGGGCTCTTCTCAAGGGCCTAGGCTATTAAAGGTATTATTATTTATTTATTTATTTATTTACTCGGCTTTTATGCTGCCACTCCCAAATAGGCTCGGGGCGGCTTACAGCCAGCAAGCAGAACAATATACAATAGACATATACACTCTAAAATGCAATACAAAATACAAGATAAAAATACACAATAAAACATCATTAAAAACACAGTTAATATGGTCTGGCAACATTGGCATGGCATGGGGGTCCCGCTGGGCCTATACCTGGAAAGCCAGCCGGAAGAGGTGAGTCTTACATGCCCGCCTAAACGGGAGTAAGTCATGAATAGCCCGTGTAGCTGCCGGAAGGGCATTCCACAATATCGGCGCTATGACCGAGAAGGCCCTTCGGCGGGTGGCAGTTCTTCTGGCCACTTTAGCGGAGGGGACAGCTAGGAGATTAGAATCCTCCGAGCGAAGTGATCTCGAAAGGTAATAAATTAGAGATATAAATTATTATTGTCAAAGGTTTTCATGGCCAAAATCACTGGGTTGCTGTAGGTTTTTCAGGCTGTATGGCCATGTTCTAGAGGCATTCTCTCCATACATAACAACACAACACACATGGACATTAGGTTCAAGTATCTGGGATATGTCTCTGAATATCGGACTCTTCCCAAGGGCCTAGGCTATTAGAGGTATTATTATTATTATTAGATATATATATTATTCTTGTCATTATTATGTACATAACAACACAACACACATGCATATTAGGATCAAGTGTCTGGGATTTGTCTCTGAATATTGGGCTCTTCCCAAGGGCCTAGGTTATTAGAGGTATATTATATATATATATATATATATATATATATATATATATATATATAATTTTCTCATTATTATGTATATAACAACACAACACACATGCACATTAGGATCAAGTGTCTGGGATTTGTCTCTGAATATTAGGCTCTTCCCAAGGGCCTAGGCTATTAAAGGTATTATTATTATTATTATTATTAGATATATATATTATTGTCGAAGGCTTTAATGGCGGGACTCACTGGGTTGCATTAGGTTTTTCAGGCTGTGTGGCCATGTTCTAGAAGCATTTTCTCAATACATAACAACACAACACACATGCACATTAGGTTCAAGTATCTGGGATATGTCTCTGAATATCGGACTCTTCCCAAGGGCCTAGGATATGAGAGGTATATTTGCAGAATGTGTGCAGTTCCGAGAAGCGCTGCCTTCCTTCTGCAGCATGTGGATTGATGTTCTGTCCAAATTAAGGCTTTTCAAGTGCTTTTCAAGGTTTCTTGGAAAACCTCCAAGCGCACCAACCACTATGGGTACCACTGTTGTTCTCGTTTGCCATAGTCGTCCCATTTCCATTTGTAAGTCCTTGTATTTCGTGATCTTTTCCAGCTCTTTGTCCTCTACTGTAATTTATCCTGGTGCTGCAACATCTATCTATACACATAATAAAAGTGAAAATATGTATGTGTGTGTGTGGCTGGGGTGTCCACTTACATAGACAAGCTCCTGCCTCCACAAACAGCTATTGGTCCCACTACTCAGGAGACACCAATTAATCCTTTGAATGCAGAACCCCAATATCATTCATCGCCTCTCACAGGCGTTTGTGCATAAGGGGTGGACTAGTCCCCACATTCTGTGTTAGATGGACTCTGAGTTGGATTTGGTGCATCTTAATACATATCTGCAGCTCCTGCAGAAAGAAGGAATTTGGAACGGGAAGATTACGTCCCTGGAAATAACTTAATGCCTTCTTGATTAAGTGGAAGAGCGCCATTACAACAAAAGCTCTGCCCCACAATAGTGTTTCATTAGCAACTTTTTCTGCTTGGGACAAGAACATATATTAAAGCACAGAGAGAGCTGCAGTTCCGTAATTAGATTTGTTGGCATCTATTTCTTTTAAGTTTTATGAATACAAACAAATATTTTTTAAAGGAATAGGATCAGATTAATAATGTTGTAACTCAGACACCAATAGAGCCAAGCCCAGGAGTCAAGGGGGGGGGGGGGTAACAAAAAGATTTATTTTACAAGGAATGGGAATGGGACTAACAGAAACCTAGCCAAACTGGCAAAAACCCACAAAAACCCAAGGAAAGCCCCCAAAAAAACCACTGCAGGAGAAGCCAAAACAAACACCTGCGACGTCCTTCGTGGGATGATCCAAAAAGCGAAGTCTGTAACAGTCCGAAGTCAAAGGGCAGGAGAGTGATGGAGGAAAACGAGGGGACAGTCCAAGGTCCGACAGGAGAGAAGATCCAACGGAGTCAAACCCCGCCACTAGGAACACACGGCTGTAGCTGGATAAAAAGCAGAACATTGAAACCCCCCACCTTTCCCAACTGCAGCCAGAGCACCAGCAACATTCCAGCCCCAAAAAGAGGCAGAGTAAAAAACCTTAACTCACAAGTAGTCAGTAACAGGATGCCAAGATAAACAGGATGCCAAGGTAACAGGACACCAGACACAACTCCTTGCCTGCCGCAAGGATTCATTTCCCAAGCTCATAATTTATACTCTAAAGATCAGACTCATCTGAGTCACACCCTTCCAGCTCAGGCGAAGCAGCTACATTCCTCTCAACAGCTGATACCTTTTCAGCGTCTCTCCAGGTCTCCCAGCGTTTCTCAAAACTTAGTGTTTCCCAGTCATTCCCAGAAGTTGCAGAGGGCCAATCTTTGTCACTGTCAAACCCCATAAACGTGCCACTACTGGAGTCAGCATTACATACATCCTGAACTTCTTTTACCAAAGTCCAATCTAGCTCAGTATCACTCTCTTCTGACTGCAGTTCCACATCTCCAGGAAAATCCTCAAATGACTCTGAATCTGTAGGAGCAGTAAGTACCTGCCGAATTCTTTTCCTCTGCTCTAACTCATCAGTGCTAGAATCACTTACAGTTCTCTTTCTGCTGACTCCAGCGTCTGAAGTCCCATCAGCCCCTCCCAACTGCATACTGCTCCCAGCTGGAGATAACTCAGCTTCTACTACAACACTGCTATCAGGCGACGCCGAGGGCTGACTTACAACAAATAAAATTAAGGCTTCATCCCATCTAAATCTGCTCAGGAAAGTTACGTTTTTACTGGAGAGTCTCCCAAGCGGTCTCAAGGATTCTGGGAATTGTAGTCCAAAACTTTTGGGGATCAAAGATGGAGAATAACAGCTATAATGAAAACCGTTCCCACTTTTGCTAACGGCAGGACGGATGTGTTGTATCACCTGAACATTAGGGAGAACCTCCTGCACAGAATTGTTGTTTAACAGTGGAACTCTCTGCCTCAGAGTCCACTGGAAGCTCCTTCACTGGAGGCTTTTAAACAGAGGCTGGATGGCCATCTGGGGTGTGTGTGTGTGCTTCGATTGTGCTTTTCTCGGATCTTGCCCAACTCTATGATTCTAATAGGGAATTACCAGGCAAATCATGCTGTCCTGAACAGAGGTCTGCCCGGTAACCAAAAGCTGCCGAATGATGTACACACAGTTTGGGAGAAGGCAATGTCTTCACAAGCTAATATGCCAGAGATCTATGGATTGCAGATGAGTCAGAATCTTAACAACAGAGCTTTCAGCATCTCTCCCAGGCATTACAATCAATGGGACCAGTGAGTCAGAGCTAACATAAATCCCATTGATTTCAATTCATCTGCTATTCTAAACATGACTGATACTGGATCAAACTTGCACTTTCAAAACAGAATGCTTAAATTGTATATTTGATGTACACTTGCACTATTGACTCTCTACACCAGGGGTGGGCAATTATATTTTCCAAGGGGCCACACGAGAGCCAAAAAATATGATGGAGGGCCGCACCTAAAGGCTGAACTACGTTCTACATAACATCAATTGAATTTCTTTAATAATAATAATAATAATAATGGCACTACATTGTGTTTTTGATATATTAGAGTATATGTTATGAGCAATGAAAAAGAGAGGTTGTCATAGGAAAAATGACATTTATTCACTAAAATTTTACAAAACAATGGTTAACAAGATGTGAACATTTGTATCATTTGTGATTCATTATATCAGGGGTCAAGAACCTTTTTGACTCAGAGAGCCATAAAAGCAAAATATTTGGAAATTTATTTCAGTGAGAACCATATAATATATCTTAAGACTGAATTCAACTAAATGTGAGTATAATAAGCCCCTGAATTTATTCATAATAATAATAATAATAATGATAATATTCATTCAGCCTCCGCTAATAATAACAACAACAATAGGTTCCTAAAGTAGGAGGAGACCTCCAAGGGCCATCCAGTCCAACCTCCTTCTGCCATAAGGGAAAAACACAATCAAAGCATTCCTCACAGATGGCCATTCAGCCATCTTGAACCAAACTTGGCACACTGAACTCTCATGAGACCAACAGAAAGTACTGAAAGGGTTTGCTGGGCATTTACCTTGAGTTTGGAAGTTGTAGTTCACATACATCCAGTGGGCACTGTAGACTCCCCTCCTTCCTTCTTGCGTTCATGTGGTGGAAGGGGGAAGGAATGAAACAGGGAAATGGGGAAGGAAGGAAACAGGGAGGGAAAACAGGAAACAGAAGAGAAGGGAAAGAGCGCAAGGGAAGGGGGGAGCGCGCAAAGGAGGAGGAGGGCGAAGGCATGCTCTGCGGCGGCGCTTGCTCCTGGCCGTCTCCTTTTCGCCCCCCTCCCTTCCCCTCCGCTCTGCTTGCCTGCCTGCTTCTTCACGTTTGATTCTTCAACATGTAGCCGCCCCAATGGGAGTTCGCCTCCCTCTCTTCAGGACGAAGCCTTGAGGGAGCCGTGGGCTGGTCAGCATCAGCCGATGGGCTGTAATGATGTTGATTATTTGTGTGTAAATGTTGTGTGACATGTGTTAAAATGTATGTTGTTTTGAATGTTCTATGGTTTGTTTCTGTGGGTGAAACAGAAGGGAGGCATGGCAGAAGCTTAGAAGAGCTGTCGCCATGGCAACCAGGGCTAGAGGCTAGTAGAATGTTCAGGTTTGAATTCTACAGTTGGAAAAGAGCGGGAAGCCAACTGCCAAATGAGAGGGGAGGAGTTATGTTCTAGTTTAGAGTGTCCTAAGGACTGAAAGAGAACGGTCCAGTGTTAGTGTGTGTCTTAAGGTCTGCTAGTGAGCAGTCCAGTTAAAGGGTATAGAGACCCTAGTTAAAGTTGCAGGGGTTTATAGAGGTTTAGTGGAAACCCTATAATAGGTCCCCATTGTGTTATGTAACAGAAAAAGTTGTGCCTCTAAGGAAGTTTGAAACCAACCAAGATTGTACCCATTTGTGTCAAAATAAATTGTTTGCATCTTAAAAGGAAAACACCTCTCCTGATTCTTTTATTGGTGGTGGCCCTCAAAGTCAGTGGTCAGCCGGATAAATGGTGGCAGCGTGGTCAAGTGGTCACTGAGAAGTTTTAAAACTCCAGTCAGTTAAATGGTGAAGGGGTGAGACAGTACCCTGCCAATAAACGTGAAGTTGCTGAGGTAACTTCGAGGTTTCCTTGGATTGGAGGTCAGCAGTGTGGACATAGAAAGATTGTCCAGTCTGAGGCCGGTCAAGAAGTGGAGTGGTCACATATTGGCGGCAGCGGTGGGATCTTTAAGAGAGGGTCCACCCTGTCCAGCCGGTTGATTTGAACGTAGCTTCACCGCATATTGGCGGCAGAGCGGTGGGATCGTGTAAGAAAACTGATCCAGTGCGAAAGCAAGGCTACCAGAGGAATTTGTTTAATTTCTCAGTTTACTGACCAAAGTCGTGTGGTAGTAGGAACTTTAATAGTTTAGTTTAAAGTTCTGAGGTAAAAGTTCGGCAAAATGACCACCAGGAGACAAACGAGGGCTTTGGAGGAAGCAGGGCAGCCTGAGGTTCTGCAGGAAGGAGAAGACTCTGAAATTTCAGAATCAGAGTCAAGTAAAATGTCTGGAGAATACCGGTTTAGGCTTGAGGTGATGAAACTTGAGATGCAAAGGAAGAGAAGAGAAAGAAAAGAGAGAGAGAGAGAAGAGAAAGAGAATGCAAAAAGGAGAGAGAGATGCAAAGAGAAAGAGAAGAGAAGAAACAGAAGAGAGAGAAAAGGAGAGAGAGTTGCAAAGAGAAATAGCCAGGTTGGAGTCTGAGAGAGGGAATGCCTCTCAGCGTGCCAGGCCAGTTCAAGAGGTGCAGGCAGAAGGTTCTATAGACCAACTCCTGAGGAGATTCCCGAAGTATGTAAAAGGGGATAGTGTGGAGAAATTTTTGGTTTCTTTTGAAAGATGTTGCTATGATTTTGAAATTGAAGAGGAGAGATGGATGACATATTTACGACCACAGATCTGCGGACAGTTGCTGGAGATTTATAGCGATATGGCAGAACAGGACCACAAGGTTTACCAGAAGTTTAAACAACAGGTCCAACAGAAGCTTCAGTTGACGCCAGAACATTACAGAGTTAAGTTCAGGTCCTTGAAAAGGAGAAAACCGAAAGTTTCTGTCAGCTAGCATCAAAGCAAAGCCAGTATTTCGATAGTTGGTTAAAAGGTGCTCAAATTACCAGTTTTCAGCAACTTAAGGATCTGATGATCCTGGAACAGTTTTATCAAAATGTTCCCTCAGAGTATAAATGGTTAGTTCAAGAAAGGAATCCTGAAACACCCAGTCAAGCAGCTCTTATGGTGGATAAGATGGTGACATTGAGAGAAGGAGTTTGTAAGGCTGAAGGCTACAAACCAGTGGAGAAACATTGTTTCAAGAAACCATACAAAGTGTTGCCACAGTATCAAGAGGCTAAAAATGCTGCAGGAGAGTACGCTCGTTACAGAAGGCCTGAGGAGAAAAATTACCTCAGAGATGGCTCCCTCAGTAGTGGAAATCGTCCAAGCTTTGATATGGCTAAGAGAATGTGTTTTTCATGCGGCAAGTTTGGACATATGAAAGCACAATGTTATCTACATAGCAAGGAAAAATCTTCCTTATGTATAACTCCAATATTAGAAAAGAGTTTTGAGAAGGGGCTTGAGTCTAATAAAGGAAAGAGTTCTTCGGAACCAATGCAAGTACATAATCCCTTAGAAAAACAATGCCTTTTTGTTATGTTGGACACAGATAGAGATGACTACTTTGAACCACTTCAAGTAGGTCAAAACGAAATATTAGGATGGAGAGACACCGGATCGGAGGTCTGTGTGATTCGCCCTGAACATGTGCCAGAGGCATTCAGAAAACCTGTGTCTCAGCTTAGACTAAAAGGAGTAGGGGCAGTGTTGTGCGACGTTGTGTCTTTGCCAATCCATATAAGAATTGGAAAGGATTTTGGGATTTTGCAATATATGAGGACATTCCTTTTGATTGTCTGCTGGGGAATGATATTGTAAGGAAGATCAAGTATTTAACAAGAGATGATGAGTTAACTGAAGGTCCAGTTAAACAGCAAGATGTTTCTTGTTTACCAGTTGATATTATCCCTGAAGAAAATCCTGAGACAAGTTCAAATATAATAGAGTTAGTGAAAACAGGAGCAGGAGAAGAGGATATTGCTAATGAGCAAAAGGCAGATGAAACACTGAGATCTTTATTTACTGCGGCTCAGGATGAGACGAAAGTCTTATCAAAAGAAAATCCTTCAAGATTTGTAGTTAAAGGACGAGTGTTGTATAGAGAGACCATGTGTGTAAAGTCTCCAGGAGGAACTAGTTCTTGTACACAAATAGTTGTGCCCCAAGCTTATAGGGAACAACTTATGAATTTGGCACACGCAAGCACACAAGGTGGCCATATGGGAATTCGACGCACCACACAGCGCATCACCAGAAATTTCTTTTGGCCCAATATGTATCAGCACATTAAAGAGTTTTGTCAATCGTGTGATACATGTCAGCGTGTCGGAACAGGAAAAGACAAGACCAAGGTTCCCTAATTCCTATGCCACTAATTGGAGAACCATTTTATCGTGTGGGGATCGATATTGTGGGACCCTTACCAAAGGCAAGTCGTAGAGGACGTCGGTATATCCTTACTTTGATGGACTATGCCACGAGGTACCCAGAAGCAGTGGCGTTGACTAATATTGATACAACCACAGTAGCGAACGCCTTGTTGTCTATATGGGGAAGAACAGGATATCCCAAAGAACTGATTTCGGATTTGGGAACCCAGTTTACGTCAAGACTGATGGAAAGACTGTTGGAGATGTGTGGAATTAAACATCTGACATCGTCTGCTTACCATCCACAAACTAATGGTCTTGTGGAAAACCTAAATAAGACCTTAGTAAGAATGATCAAGGCGTACACTCAACAACATCCAGCCGATTGGGATGAGAAACTACAGCAACTCCTGTTTGCATGCAGAGAGACTCCACAAGGCAGTACAGGATACAGCCCTTTCGAGTTACTCTTTGGAAGGAAGGCGAGAGGTCCGCTGGATCTAGTGAGAGAGCACTGGGAGACTTCCTCGGTTGCAGAGCCAGTTCCAGTGAGTCGGTATCTACAGAGTTTACGGGAGACGATGGAGATGGCAAGAGTTATCGCTCAAGACAACCTTGCAGCAGCACAGCAGAAACAGAAGACCTGGTATGATCAATCAGCCCGAGAGAGATCCTTCGACGTTGGTGATAAAGTACTATATTTGATCCCGGAAAGAGTCAACAAACTTCAATTGAAATGGACAGGACCATGGACAGTTGTTAAGCGTGCCAGCAGAGTTAACTACTTGATACAAGAATTACAATCAGGACTGAAAAACTGGTGCATGTTAACTCGCTTAAACCTTATGTTGAAAGATCAGTAGATGTATGTATAATAGTTAATGAAGGTGTAAATGGATCGTTTCATTTCTGGGAAGGGAATAGGAAGGCTGACAAGAGTGTGAGTCAGGTAAAGCTTGATGAAGGGCTGACTTGCAAACAGCAGGAGCAACTTAGAGAACTGCTCCATAAGTATAAAAATTTGTTTTTGGATTTACCGGGAAGAGTAGAAGGGTGCAACATCATTATAACAGGAGACGCCTTACCCATTGCGTCTACTCCCTATCGAGTCACAGGAAACTCGTGGAGTGTGTTGATAGAGAAGTTCAGGAAATGCTGGATATGGGGATTATAGAACCATCCAGTAGTCCTTGGGCATCACCCGTCGTGTTAGTTCAAAAACCAGACAACACAATAAGGTTTTGTGTTGATTATAGACGGTTAAACGAGGTGACGCAAACCGATACATACCCTATGCCAAGGTTAGACGACCTGTTAGAAAAAATGGGGAGAGCCAATTACATCAGTAGCCTAGATCTCACCAAGGGTTTTTGGCAGATACCAATGGATCCCAGAGACCGGGAGAAAACGGCCTTTAGAACCCATAAAGGGTTACATCAGTTCAATGTCTTACCATTTGGACTTAAAACAGCCCAGCCACTTTCCAACGATTAGTAGATAAGATACTCGGGGGTATGAGTAACTTCTGTGTGGCATACATGGACGACATAGGTGTATTTAGCAATACCTGGGAAGAACACCTACAACATCTAGACCAGGTGCTGTTTCGACTGAAAGAAGCAGGGTTAACAGTAAAAGCACCCAAGTGTCGTTTAGGGAATCGAATGTCCAAGTACCTAGGACACATGGTGGGAAGTGGTATGATTGGTCCAGAACCTACTAAGGTGGAGGCGATACACAAGTGGCCGATACCCAAAACCAAAAAACAGGTTCGGTCCTTTTTGGGATTAGCCAGTTATTATCGAAGGTTTATCCCAAATTTTAGCGAATTGGCGACTCCATTGACAGGCTTAACCAAGAAGGCATGTCCAAATGTTGTAGTGTGGACACCACAATGTCAGGAGTCAATGGACAAGTTAAAACAGACCATAACATCACAGTCAGTGTTGAAAGCTCCAGATTTTGATCGTCCATTTATATTAACGTGCGACGCATCAGAAACAGGTTTGGGAGCGGTTTTAAGTCAAGCTGACGAGGATGGGGAAAAGCATCCTGTAATGTTTTTAAGTAAAAAGCTATTGCCGAGAGAAAGTAGTCTTTCTACCATCGAGAAAGAATGTCTCGCCATAGTGTGGTCGATTCAAAAACTGAGACCATATCTGTGGGGCAGGAAGTTTGTTTTGCAGACGGATCATGCGCCATTAAAATGGCTGAGTAATGTTAAGGGTACTAACAACAAACTCTTAAGATGGAGTTTACTCTTGCAAGACTACGATTTTAAGGTAGTGCATGTGAAAGGCAAATCGAATGTAGTAGCTGACTCTTTATCGAGAGTTACTTAAATTCAGATTACAGAATGGATATGGTTTGTATATAGTTGTGTAAGTATAAATGTATATGTGAAATGTATAAGATTATATAATGTCTTGCTAACGGCATTATTTTTAATTCACTCTGGACAGAGAGAATTAAAAATAATTTCGGGAGGAAGGAAGGTAATGTAATGATGTTGATTATTTGTGTGTAAATGTTGTGTGACATGTGTTAAAATGTATGTTGTTTTGAATGTTCTATGGTTTGTTTCTGTGGGTGAAACAGAAGGGAGGCATGGCAGAAGCTTAGAAGAGCTGTCGCCATGGCAACCAGGGCTAGAGGCTAGTAGAATGTTCAGGTTTGAATTCTACAGTTGGAAAAGAGCGGGAAGCCAACTGCCAAATGAGAGGGGAGGAGTTATGTTCTAGTTTAGAGTGTCCTAAGGACTGAAAGAGAACGGTCCAGTGTTAGTGTGTGTCTTAAGGTCTGCTAGTGAGCAGTCCAGTTAAAGGGTATAGAGACCCTAGTTAAAGTTGCAGGGGTTTATAGAGGTTTAGTGGAAACCCTATAATAGGTCCCCATTGTGTTATGTAACAGAAAAAGTTGTGCCTCTAAGGAAGTTTGAAACCAACCAAGATTGTACCCATTTGTGTCAAAATAAATTGTTTGCATCTTAAAAGGAAAACACCTCTCCTGATTCTTTTATTGGTGGTGGCCCTCAAAGTCAGTGGTCAGCTGGATAAATGGTGGCAGCGTGGTCAAGTGGTCACTGAGAAGTTTTAAAACTCCAGTCAGTTAAATGGTGAAGGGGTGAGACAGTACCCTGCCAATAAACGTGAAGTTGCTGAGGTAACTTCGAGGTTTCCTTGGATTGGAGGTCAGCAGTGTGGACATAGAAAGATTGTCCAGTCTGAGGCCGGTCAAGAAGTGGAGTGGTCACATATTGGCGGCAGCGGTGGGATCTTTAAGAGAGGGTCCACCCTGTCCAGCCGGTTGATTTGAACGTAGCTTCACCACACCCTTCCACAAATAGCTATAACTCCCACTATTCAGGAGACACCAATGACCCTCCCTCCAATGATATTGCAGGTTATAGAGAGTGTGGTAAACATGCACAAGACCCCTGCCAATGTCCTCCACAAACATCATACCACCCACCACCCGAGTGAAAGCTATCACACGGGACAATTTCATCCTAGATTTCATGCGTTTCCTCTACCACTGGCACCCCAGTGTTTCTGACTCTCTCCATTGGTGTGGAATTTGCATGACCCCGCCCACTGCCTCTCCCTGGACCCTTTCCTATTCTTTTCTATGGCACACAGCAAACAGAGGAATTCATCAGCAACTGAACATATTCGTACTAGAGAGGTTTGGGGAGCATTCATCATGATTTATAGAAGTTGTAGATCCTGAAATGTATAGTTCACGTGCAATCTAAGAGCACTCTGAACTCCACCAATGATAGACCTGGAACTAACTTGGCGCACAGAAGTCCCATGACCAACAAAACGCACTGGAAGTCTTTGTAGGGATTTATAGGAGTTGTAGTTCACCTACATCCAGAGCGCACTATGAACCCAAACAATGATGGATCTGGACCAAACTTGACATGCATACCCAATATGCCCAGATTTGGATACTGGTGGGTTTTGAGGGGAGTTGGCCTGGACATTTGGGAGTTTTAGGTACTGGGATTTATAGTTCACCTGCAATCAATGGGCACTCTGAATTCCAGCAAAGATGGAATTGGACCAAACTTGGCACACGGAGTCCCCATGACCAGAAAAAAAAATACTGTAGGTCTTTGGGAAAAATTGATTTGAGGGTGTTGTAGTTCACCTATATTCAGAGCACACTATGAACCCAAACAATGATGGAGCTGGACCAAACTTGACATGCATACCCAATATGCCCAGATTTGAATACTGGTGGGTTTTATGGGGAGTTGGCCTGGACATTTGGGAGTTGTAGGTACTGGGATTTATAGTTCACCTGCAATCAATGAGCAGTCTGAACTCCACCAAAGATGGAATTGGACCAAACTTGTCACACAGAGCCCCCTTGACCAGAAAAAATACTGGAGGTCTTTGGGGAAAATTGATTTGAGGGTGTTGTAGTTCACCTACATCCAGAGAGCACTATGAACATAAACACTGATGGATCTGGACCAAACTTGGCACACATAACTGATATGCTGAAATTTGATTACTGGAAGAGTGGGGGGAGGGGGTTGACCTTCCTTTCTGGGAGTGGTAGTTCACCCAGAACCAGAGAAACTGGGACCTCCACCGATGATGAACCTGGACCAAACTTGGCACACAGAACCCCCATGACTAACTCAACCTACTGGAGGGGTTTGAGGGGACTCACTCACCATAGTGGGAGTTGTAGTTTACCCTACAGCCAGAGAGCACACAGAACTCCACAGATGATGCGTCTAGAGCAAACTTGTGTGTGTGTGTGTGTGTGGAGAGAGAGAGAGAGAGAGAGAGAGAGAGAGAGAGGAGTGTTCCTTGATGTTCAGATTAGAATAATTTAGGTATAAATATATTATTATTATTATAATATTTATATTTATACCTGATTTATTTCTCCTGCAGGAGACTCAAGGTGGCTGAACATAAAGGCATCAGCATAGCATTTAAAATATACAAATATGCAAACATTTTTTAAAAAAAGAGGCCAGGGCCCTATATCTTTCATAATTGTTGGTATCTATTCCTTTGAGGAGCCAGAACAGAGGTCCAGAGAGGGATATCTCTGCATGATTGCTTTGCCTCTCATTGATTCAAGATGTCCTTCCCCCTCCATCTTTCCTCCTCAGATTTTAGTTTTATGGAGCTGCGAGAAGCCACCGCCACAAAGCAGTAAATGGCCGCAGACGTCGGTTCCCTTGAGAGTGATCCACAGCAGCAACAAGGTAAACAGGTAGCTTTGCTTGTGGCAGAGAACAAGACACATCTCAGCGATGACACTGCCAATGAACCATAGTGATCCTTGCCAGAAGCTGGCAATTATTTGATTTGAATCCTGAGATTTCACCCCGTATCACTTTCATGCTTTGAAGTCTGCCGCCGTTGCCATAAGGACGACAAACAAGTCTGAATGCTGCAATTGGCCATCTTAAATAGCATTGAATGGCCTTGCAGCTTCAAAGCCTGGCTGCTTCCTGCCTGGGGAGAATCCTTTGTTGGGCGTTGTTAGCTGGCCTTGATTGTTTCCTGCCTGGAGTTCCCCCCCCCTTTTTTTAGTGTTGTTCTTTATTTAGTGTCCTGGTTTTAGAAGTTTTTTTAGTACTGGTAGCCAGATTTTGTTTATTTTCATGATTTCCTCCTTTCTGTTGAAATTGTCCACATACTTGTGGATTTCCATGGCTTCTCTGTGTATTAATGCTAGAGTGTAGCTGCACCCAAAGCCTGAGATTCAGTGTTGGGGGGTGGGGGTCACAAACATGTACTCTGTTGTTTTGATGGCTTCTCCATTCCTCTCTTATTTATTTTCTGAAGGTCAGTGACCGGTTTTTGCCTTACTCCGCCATCGAAACAGATGCAGTGCTGAGCCTGGATGAGCACACCAGCCTCTCCACCAATGAGGTATGGAAATGCTACGAGACCCTTTCAGCTTCTTGCCAAAGACAAATAGCCCAGAATATAGGAACATGCCACAGGGCAGCCAACCTCTAGGACAGTGTTTCACCCTGGCCTGATGCCCAACAGCGAGGCTCAGCTCTTGCTCTGCCACTGAACTTACATGGGTTTCCCTGCAGGACGTATTCAATATCAAGGAATTTCCCTACAGGACATATTCCATGCACCATTCTGTAGTCTTTCCACATCCATGTGGGAGCCAAATCAGATGTTAATGAACATGCATGTTTCAGGTATTTAGAAATTATTTCCCTCAAACACTTAGAGCTGCACCTCTGATGTCGCTTCCAGACAGCGCCAAAATGCGGAATAGATCAGTGGGAATGTGGCGCAGCTGGCTAAGTGTCAGCTGCATAAGATCTCTCTGACCAGTAGGTCATGAGTTCAAGGCCTGCCCGGGTCGAGGTGGGTGCTCGATCTTTAAGTGTAGCCTGCTGTCGACCTTTGCAGCCCGAAAGACAGTTGCATCTGTCAAGTAGGAGATAAAGGTACCACATTAAGTGGGGAGGCAAATTTTGACTGAATTATGAGGCCATTAAAGAACTCCAGGAACGGTAAGGAATGCGGAAGGAACAACAAGGGACGCTGAGAGACGAGGAGTGCGTCAGCTCCCCCTGGTGGCCAGAGTTTGCCTCTGTTCGTCTATATGTTGTGTATGTGGAAAAATAGCAGGAATTGTCTACTAGTATGTGTACCTGTAATCCGCTCTGAGTCCCCTGCGGGGTGAGAAGAGCGGAATATAAATAAAGTAAATAAATAAATAAATAAGTGGGGCAAAAAAATCACGGGGCCTGACAGCAAGTCCAAACACAGACCTGTCAATCCCAGTAAATGTTTTCCCGCCACCCTGACATCTTTGTTAGTAGCAGATTTTAGAAATCTGCAAGGTGGATGGGGGACATCCGGCAGAAGTTTAATTTTAATTGACTCTCCGAGATGTGCTGGACCTCATATGAGCTCATGCGGAGATCTAAAAGTACATACAAGCAGATTTCATATTATCTCTCCTCACCCTACTGTAAATTCAAGCTCTGTTTAATTTCATAGATATCAACACAAAGGAATGGTTGGAGAAAGTTCTTGTGGAAATTGCTTTCCAATTGTGCTTCCATTTAGCCACCTGTGTGCCCGCGGCTCCACTTGTTTACAGCCCTCATCGGGATTTTAAAATGCATGTGCTGCAGCAGTCCACACCAGGGTAAACTAACAAAATAACATGTTTTCCTTCACTGCAGCGCAATACAATGCAATACACAGCCCAAAAGGATATATACCCTTTTTATCTATAGAGGTGCAATAGTATCACCGGAGCGTCAATGTAAACAAACAGGAAAATCCGCATTGATACACAATTCACAATATCACCGCAAGTGTAGACTCACAAAGTCCCATATATCATCTCCATAGTACTCAGTTCATCACACTATAGATATGAGTTCAATTGTACTTCTCTGAATTGAATATTGAGGTAAACCAAGAAGCGTCCGTATCCTCGCGGGAGGTGAAAAAACGGCTCAGTTCGATATCCGTTTGCACTCTCGCGATGTTAACCAACGAGAGCTGCTTGTTCCTATGTGTTCACAGGTGGTGATTCCACTAGCGCTGTAGCATGGTCTCCTCACTGTGAACAGCAGGAGCCACGCCAATGGCTTGCAAAATTTCAGGCGCCGTAATTAATGGCCGTTTCGCATTAGGATACGCTTCATCAGGGCTTTACAGGCACTAGAAATCACGCAGCAGGGAGTTCCTCTTAGGACTGAAACAATAACAATAGTATTTTCAGCATATCAAAAAGCAAGACGTAGTATAACATGCCCTAGAGTTCAATAGAACATACCTAGTATTAGAAGATCATGAATGTCACTGACAGCAATCCTGATGGCTGGAATCAGCAATGGGTTGATACAAAGTAAGTACATTTATACTAGTGCAGGGAACTACAAGATAAGGTTTTGGCCCGTTAATTGGTCATTAAGGCCCAAAGGGAACTCACTTGATAGTAATAATATTTTTTTGCAATAATATTTTGTATCAATGCGGATTTTCCTGTTTGTTTACATTGACGCTCCAGTGATACTGTTGCACCTCTATAGATAAAAAGGGTGTGTGTGTGTGTGTGTGTGTGTGTATATATATATATATATATATATATATATATATATATATCTCCTTTTGGGCTGTGTATTGTATTTTATTGCTTTGATATATATGAGAATAATAGTTAAGGAAAACTAAGAATTAAATACTATAGGAGAGATTTTATTGTCTGCATATCTTTATTGTTGTTAGTAGTCTTCAGCAAGCCCCCCTGTGCTTTGTGTTTTGGTGTGTTCCTTCACTGCAGAGACATACAGTCATGTGAATATGCACAATTTCGTCCACATTTTAGGGCATGTCTGGAAAGGCCCCAAGTGAACAGTTGTTACTGTCTGTCCAAGTAATTTCTAACTTATTGATGATCTTAAAGCAAACCTATCATGGGATTTTCTTGGCAAGATTTGTCCAAAATATGTTTGGTTTTGGCTTCCTCTGAGGCTAAGTGAGTGTGACTTGCCCCAGGTCACGCAATGGGTTTCTATGGTTTCTGGGGTCTTTGCACCCTGGTCTCCCCAACTGTAATTTTGCTACTGTTAATGAATCTTAATGTAAATATCTGAGATACAGGATGTATTTTCGTTCACTGGACCAAATCTGGCACAAATACCCAGTATGCCTTAATTTGAATACTGGTGGGGTTTTTTTTTTTGGGGGGGGGTGTGCTTTTGTCATTTGGGAGTTGTAGTTGCTGGGATTTATAGTTCACCTACAATCAAAGAGCATTCTGAACCCCACCAACAATAGAATTGGTCCAATCTTTCCACACAGAACCTCCATGATCAACAGAAAGTATTGTTTTCTGATGGTCTTCTGACACCCCCTCACGACCCTCAGGTTGAGAAACGCTGGTCTAGATCCTCCCACATGGCCCTGGATGGTGAACATAACATCACACTGAAGAACCTAGAGATTTCTAGAGAGGTCCCTAGACATCTCTAGGTCTTCCATCATGACTGGAGGAAGTAGACCAGGGCTGCCCAGGAAGTCGATCGCGATCGACCAGTCAATCCTGGGACCAAAGGAGGTCAATCCCAGCCAGATAGGGCGCTTCTCAGAGGGGGCGGAGCCAGGACGTGCTTCGGCACTCCCAGCAGCTGCTTCAGCCTTGAGGATGGCAATGCCAAGCCAGCCTTGTGCTAGCTATGCCACCACTGGCTTGGCATTGCCATCGTCAAGCCTGGAGAAGCTGCTGGGAGCTCCAAAGCCAGAGGGGAGGGGCAAGCCAGGGCTTGCATTGCAAGCCGGCCTGGCTCCAGAGGGGAAGGGGCGGGGCGCCCCTCGTGGGCTCTACCCACTCTACCAGCAGCTTCTCCAGGTTTGAGGAGGGCAGGGCCAAGCCAGCCTTGTGCTAGCTATGCCACCACTGGCTTGGCATTACCATCCTCAAGCCTGGAGAAGCTGCTGGGAGCTCCAAAGCCAGAGGGGAGGGGTCGGGGCTTGGCACTGCCTGGCTCCACCCCCCTCTGGCCAAGTCCCACCCCGCCCTCTTCCCTCTCCAACCTTGAGGAGGTAGGTAGATCTTTCTGACTTGCTTTTAATATAGGTAGCTCGCATGCTGAAAAAGTGTGGGCACCCCTGAAGTAGACAATGGAGTCACATGGGAGGATATAGACAGAACATTTTAATCAAATCCTTTAATAATCAAATCCGGAAAAGACAAAGCCACATGTAGTGCTGTTTATGTTCCGTGATTCGTGTTTGGGCATTGCGGCGTTTGGTGGTCCCTATGTAGACTTGTCTACAGCTGCATGGTATACGGTAGACTCCTGCAGAGGTGAGAGGAAGTAGGTAGGAAGCAGCCAGGGTCTCTCGAAAGACCAAGTATCCATACTAGCAAAATGAACATGAAAGGCACTACAGACTAATTCAACCAGAGAAGTCAGCCATGGTAAGAGCACCTGATGAACCAACCTTGACACATCATAGCATTTGAGAATACAAAAATGCTGGACCACTCTGACAACCACCATGTCAGACTACACAGAGAAGCCATTGAAATCCCCTCAACCTTTGAGGATGCCTACCATAGACGTGGGCAAAACGTCAGGAGAGAATGCTTCTGGAACATGGCCATATAGCCTGGAAAACTCACAGCAACACAGTCCAGGAGTTGTCCAGAAATGTTGCAGGTGGCGACTGAGCCACTGCCTGGACATGCTCAAAGTCCTCTTGCCTTTTTAGATTTATGAGTCCGGAGGCTGCGCCCTGGCTCTAGGAATGAGTCCCAAGGCTCATTCCTCCTCTGACTTTTGGCTCAGGTTGTGTCTTGGTGTCTGGGCACCAAATTGCAAAGGCTCAGTTAGGCTTGGCAAGCCCTGACTTCGTCACACTAGAGAGAAAAAATCCACTTAAAATCCAGTTTCAGCCTCCTGGAGAATTCTGGATTTTGTAGTTTAGTAAGGCCGTCAAAGGCTCCTCCTTAAACTACAAACCCCAGAATTCTGCAGGAGGCAGAAACCGGATTTTGAGTGGATTTTTTCTCTAGTGTGATGAGGTGACAGAGGCTGCGCTTCTCAGAGAGGACAGACATCAGGTAGGATGGCCTTAGGCTTGCAGTTCGAGGCTCTTGCATTTAATTATTCCTAGGAATGGGGAGGATTTCATTCTCTGAAATGAGTCTGAGGTAGCTAGACAG
Organism: Anolis apletophallus; assembly: GCA_030556195.1. Lineage (NCBI taxonomy): Eukaryota > Metazoa > Chordata > Lepidosauria > Squamata > Anolidae > Anolis > Anolis apletophallus. Next base: position 44,947,691 of record JARBWK010000011.1, on the reverse strand, counting down.
CTTTGGGGCAGGAGAAGGGTGGTGTGCCTCCTTTTCCCACAGCAAAGGCAAACCAGGCCAGACTCTTCAGAGGTCATGCCTCAAACAGGCAGACTTCCACTTACTTCACTCACTTAGGCAATCCCTCGTTGATTGAGTAAGATTGTCTTCCAGGTTCATTGTACTGGTTGGTGGGTACGTAGGTGACTGTGGAGCCCTATTCTTGACCTGCATATTCTCCTGCAGTGAGGGCATCGGTTTCCAGATGGGAGGTGGTTCCGGTCGGGGTTGGCTTGATGTGCCTTCCGCTTGGAACATTTTTCACTTTTTTGCCCTCCATTTGTGCAAATTCTACAGCACCACTGGTCACAGCTGACCTCCAGCTGGAGCACTCAAGGGAGACTTCCAACAAGGATGCTTCTGCATCTTTTATCACGCCTGTAACCAGTACTATTCAATTGCTCAGATGTTGTGTGGTTTAGGGGCCATTGACCTGTGAGGTCCCACAAGGATCTGTTTTATCCCCCATGCTATTTAACATCTACATGAACACAAAGGAACCTTCCTCCACTGCTGGTGGGCCTGCAAAGAAGTTAAGAACTTTTGGAACTCCGTACACCACCATGTAGTGAAAATACTAGACTACAAATTTGACCTGAAACCAGAACACTATCTACTTAATATAATGGAATCATTGCAATGTGTCTGTGTTCTGTTTGTATTTGATATGGCTTCTGGCTAATCAATAAAATTGTTGTTGTAATATAATGGACGACGAGATAAGGGAGAACGATGACAAAATCTTCTTCTACATGTTGGCGGCGGCTAGGATCGAACTAGCAAAAAAATGGAAAAACAAGGAAACACCAAGTATAGAAGACTGGTTAATAAAATTAAGAGAAGTTATGGAATTAGATAACCTTAAAAACTTGATAACCGATCACAAAAAAAAAAACAGTATAAGCTGGACCCAAGTGAAAGACTATTTGAAAGAAATAGAACTTAAAGACGGAAAGGGAAAGGAAAAAAAAAAGAAAAAGACAGAAGGGCAAAGGCCCAAGAACCTAAGGAGATTCTCTTGGCAAACCACAATTTATCAAAGCGGAAGCGACTTCTTCAAGTAGACAAAGTGCACCCTACAACGGAACTGGAAGCCAACACGCACAGTTGTTTAGAGACCTACCCTCTATTTTATTTCACCCTCTTTCAGTCTAATTCTTCTTCCCCCTTGCTAATCACTACTACTCTATCTTTCTGTCTTCTTGCTTTTCTTCAACCCTAACCCTTCCCCCATCCTTCCCTTCCTTCCCTAACACTATACCCTCCTACTAATCGCTAACCACAACCTCCCTATTCCATCGTATTTTACTGTATGTACTGGAAAAATATGAAATAAAGATTTTATTTTTTTTTAAAAACATCTACATGAAAATGTTGGCGAGGTCATCCGGAGTTTTGGAGTACGGTGCCATCTACGCAGATGACACCCAACTTCACTACTCTTTTCCATCAGATTCCAAGGAAGCCCCTTGGATATTGGACCAGTGCCTGGCCGCTGTGATGGTTTGAATGAGGAGGAACAAGCTGAGGATAAATCCCGATAAGACAAAGGTCCTCCAGATCAGTCGCTCGTCTGATCGGGGTATTGGGTGGCAACCTGTGCTGGACGGGGTTACACTCCCCCTGAAGTCACCGGTCCGCAGTTTGGGGGTTCTCTTCGATTCAGTGCTGACGCTTGATGCTCAGGTGTTGGCAGTGGCTGGGAGAGCCTTTGCACAGTTAAAACTCGTGCTCCAATGGCGACCATACCTCGTGAAGTCTGACTTGACCATGGTGGTCCAAGCCTTGCTTACCTCTAGATTGGATTACTGCAATGCACTCTACGTGGGGCTTCCCTTTAAGACGGCCCGGAAACTTCAACTTGGCCAACGCTCGTCTGCCAGATTAATAACTGGGGCAGGTTACAGGGAGCGGTCGACCCCCCTGTTTAAAGAGCTCCACTGGCTGCTGTTTATTTTCCGAGCCCAATTCAAGGTGCAGGTGATTACCTATAAAGCCCTAAACGGTTTGGGACCCGCCTACCTTCGTGACCGGCTCTCCTTCCATGATCCAGCCCGAGCCCTTCCCTCCTCAGGGGAGGCCCTCCTTTCGCCTCTGCCAGTCTCACAGACCCGGCTTGTGAGCACTAGGGAGAAAGCCTTCTCCTCTGTGGCCCTCCGACTTTGGAATTCCCTCCCGGGAGAGATTAGGAATGCCCCCTCACTGGAATCCTTTAAAAAACAACTGAAAACCTGGTTTTTCCACCGGGCCTTTGGAGATTAGACTCCCAAATGTCCCCGCTTTTGGCGAGACCTCTTCCCCCCTATGTGACCCTTTCTGTTTTGACGCTACTTCAGTTATCTCCCCCGAGTTTTTAAACATTTTATATGTACATGTGACTCGCCCTGTCGTTTCTGTCATTTCTGTTTTAGATTCACCTATGTTGTTGTGTTTTCAAAGATGTATTTAGTCTATTGTGTTTATTGCTTTTATTGTGTTTATTGTTTTATTTATTTATTTCAGGAGTTTACCCCGCTCTTCTCAACCCCCAAGGGGGGACTCAGTGCGGCTTACAGTACGGCACAATTCGAAGCCTACATAATAACAATATAACCCCCCCCCAAAAAAACCCTTCAACAGTTAAAATACATTAAAATACATTAAAACAGTTGCCTTAGCATCATACACATTTTCTGGTTTTAAAATATTTTTTCTGATTTGTTGTTTGGGCACGGCCCTATGTAAGCCGCTCCGAGTCCCCTTAGGGGAGATGGGTGCGGGTTATAAATAAAGTTTTTTTATAATTATTTATTATATGTCCATGTTCTAGCTGCTTTTTCTCCTGACATTTTGCCTGCTTCTCTGGCTTTGAAGATTTTGGGGCAAGTAGACTCATTAACAAAAGGCCCTCCTCATAAATTTACAGATCCTCCGAGGATGTCTGCCATAGATGCAGGTGAATCGTCAAGAAAGACTGCTTCTGGAACATGGCCAGACAGTCCGGAAAACTTGCAGCAACCCAGTGATTCCAACCATGAAAGCCTTCGACAACACATCTCTATATCTTTTTATGTTTTTAATAGTGTTATAGCTCTTATTTTAATGCTGTTGTACCCCACCTCGAGCCGCAGGGAGAGGCAGGCAATACATTCATTATTACTTTCGTTGTTGTTGTTGTTATATAACTTTCACACTTGGCGCTGCTGTTAATTTCCTTCTGCCTCCCTGCCTCCCTAGATTGACTTTGCCTTTGTAGTGTGGAGGAGCTTCCCTGAGCGGATTGTGGGCTTCCCCATGCGCAGCCACTTCTGGGATGCCAGCAAGAACCAGTGGAGCTACACCTCAAAGTGGACCAACGAATTCTCCATGGTTCTCACTGCAGCTGCATTCTATCACAGGTGCCCTCTTTCTGCTTCCATGTTTCGGTCTGATCAATGGGACCTGGGACAAAGTGTTTTGATATGAAAAACTCCCATTCCGGGTTGTAGCTGGTCATACTTCCTTCTCTACATACTGTATATACTCAAGTATAAGCCGACCTGTATATAAGCTGATGCACCTAATTTTACCATTTAAAAAACTGGGAAAACGTATTGACTCATGTATAAGCTGAGGGTGGGAAATGTAGCAGCTAGTGGTAAATTCCAAAATAAAAATAGATATCAATAAAATTACATAAATGGAGGCATCAGTAGGTTAAAAGTTTTTGAATATTTACATTAAAATGTAATTTAAGATAAGACTGTCCAACTCTGATTCAACCATTATTCTCACCTTCTTCAAGGTAAATGTGCTTACGTAGCCTTCCAATAATAATAAAGTAAAATCATAAATGTAATAATAACAGTGTTAGAGTAAAATCATAAATGCAATAACAACAATAATAAATAGAGTAAAATCATAAATGTAATAATAATAGTAATAATTGAGTAAAATCATAAATGTAATAACAATAATAAATAGAGTAAAATAAATGTAATAACAATAATAAATAGATTAAAATAATAAATATAAAATAATAATAATAATAACAGCAGAGTAAAATAATAAGTAACCCTGACTTGAGTATAAGCCGAGGGGGGATTTTTCAGCCTTAAAAAGGGGCTGACTTATACTTGAGTATATACGGTATATCATACCCTCTAGTCAGCTAGCATTTTGCAGCCACTGTGTGAATTCAGACTTTGTGGGAAGAAGAATTTCAATTGCAAAACTGTTTTCTGTGTCTTCAAGTGTCTACTTTCAAGTTGTTTCTGACTTGTAGCAAACCCTAATGTGGGATTACCCTGGCAAGATTTGTCCAGGAAGGTTTGCCATTGTCTTCCTCTGAGGTTGAGAGAGTGAGACTTGCCCAAGGTTTCCATGGCTGAGCGGGGCTTTGAACTCTGATCTTTGGCGTTATAGCCGAACACTAACTACCATCCCTCTCTGGTTCATTGTCCCTATAAAAGGTAAAGGTTTCCCCTGACATTAAGTCTAGTTGTGTCTGACTCTGGGGGGTGGTGCTCATCTCCATTTCTAACCGAAGAGCAGGTGTTGTCCAAAGGCACCTCCAAGGTCATGTGATCGGCATGACTGCATGGAGTATTGTTACCTTCCGGCAGAAGTGGTACCTATTGATCTACTCACATGTGCATGTTTTCGAACTGCTTGGTAAGCAGAAGCTGGGGCTAATAATGGAAGCTCACCCTTTCTGAATACTTTTTAAAAATCTTTGGAAAGTGAGTTGAGGCTTGGGAACTACTAGGACAGTGTTTCTTAAGCTGAGGGTCAGGATCCCTGGGGGAGGTCACAAAGGGGTGTCAGAGGGGTCGCCAAAGACTATCAGAAAACACAGTATTTTCTTTGGTCTATGCCAGGGCTGTCCAACTGGCGGCCCTGGGGCCGGATCCGGCCCCCCAGCCTGTTGGGCACGGCCCCAGCTATGCCCCCAGCCGCCATTTTTAATTTTTTTTAAAAAAAATCTTTTTTTAAAAAAAAATGGCGGCCGAGGGGGAGGCGGGGCAGGGAGTAGGAAGAGAGCTAGCTCCTCCTCCCTGCACCGCCCCCTCCGTCCTCTCTCTCCGCTGATTGCATCGGCGCTGGTGAGGGACAAGGGGTGGTACAAGAAGGAGGAAGAGGGCTAGCTCCTCCTCCCTGCAGCGCCCTCTTCTTCCCTCTCTCGCCGGGCCCGATGCCTTGCAAGGGAGGGGGTCCCCGCGGCACCCCTCCTTGCAAAGCATCCCGGCAGCGGCTGAAGCCAGCGGCGGTTTCTGCGGATGCCGGGATGCTTTGCAAGGGAGGGGGTCCCGGCGGCACCCCCTCCCCTTGCAAAGCATCCCGGCAGTGGCTGAAGCCAGCGCCGGTTTCTGCGGCTGCCAGGTTGCTTTGCAAGGGAGGGGGGTCCCCAGCGGCACCCCCCTCCCTTGCAGAGCATCCCGGCAGCGGCTGAAGCCAGCGCCGGTTTCTGCGGCTGCCGGGTTGCTTTGCAGGGAGGGGTCCCGGGCGGCACCCTCCCTTGCAAAGCATCCCGGCAGCGGCTGAAGCCAGCGCCGGTTTCTGCGGCTGCCGGGTTGCTTTGCAAGGGAGGGGGTCCCGGCGGCACCCCCCTCCCTTGCAAAGCATCCCGGCAGCGGCTGAAGCCAGCGCCGGTGGGGCGTGCTGCGTGGCTCCTCCCTCTCTCCCAAAGCTTCCCGGCAGCCGGGGGCGGGGGCGTGGCCAGGGGCGGGGCCGGGCGGCCCCCCAGGTCATCAGTGACCTGGAATCCGGCCCTTGGCCGGTTAGAAGTTGGACAGCACTGGTCTATGTGATGTGTTGTTCGGGCACGGCCCCATGTAAGCCGCTCCGAGTCCCCTCTGGGGAGATGGATGCGGGTTAGAAATAAAGTTTTATTATTATATTATTATTATGTGGGAAGTTTGGCCCAATTCTATCATTGGTGGGGGTCAGAATGCGCTTTGATTGTAAGTTAACTATAAATCCCAGCAACTACAACTCCCAAATGTCAAGGTTTATTTTCTCCAAACTCCACCAGTGTTCACATTTGGGCATATTGAGTATTCGTGCCACGTTTGGTCCAGATCCATCTTTGTTTGAGTCCACAGTGCTCTCTAGATTTAGGTGAACTATAACTCTAAAACTCAAGGTGAATACTTCCCAAACCCTTCCAGTATTTTCTGTTGGTTGTTTGGTTCAGTTCCATCCTTGGTGGAGTTCAGAATGCTCTTTGATTGTACATGAACTATCAATCCCAGAAACTACAACTCCCAAATGACAAAATCAATCCTCCCCGTAGGATGGAAACGAGTTGAAAGTGCACAACTGCCACAAGAGTAACAATTAAAAGTATAGCTGAGGGAGGTTACTTGGGGATCACAACTCCCAACATGCCTGGGTTAGGAGGACACTACAAATGAGGATTGTGTTCCATTGCTTTTCCCAAGGCCTGATTTGCCTCCTCCCCAACAAATGGATTGCTCTGTTTGAATTTCTCCTTCCTTTCTGCCTTCTTTTTCCTTCTTGAACAGGTATTATCACAGCCTCTTCACCCATTTCTTGCCTGCTCGGCTACGGGGCCTCATTGATCAGATCGCCAACTGTGAGGACATATTGATGAACTTCCTCGTTTCCGCCGTCACCAAGCTACCTCCCATTAAAGTGACCCAGAAAAAACAGCACAGAGAGAGCACCGCTCAGCAGGTAAGGTGGAGGTGAGCGGTGAGCAAACAGGAAAAACATATGGAGAAGGGAGTAGAAGCAAGGTGTTGTTTCCACTTCATGTTTTTCTCATGTTGCAATCTAGATCAGTAGTTCTCAACCTTCCTAATGCCGCAACACCTTAATACAGACCTTTATGTAGTGGTAACCCTCAACCATAACATTATTTTAGTTGCTACTTCATAACTGTAATTTTGCTACTGTTATAAATCGTAATGTAAACATCTGATATGCAGGATGCATTTTCATATACTGGACCGAATTTGGCACAAATACCCTATACGCCCAAATTTGAAAATTGGTGGGGGTGGGGGAGGATAGATTTTGTCATTTGGGAGTTGTAGTTGCTGAGATTTATAGTTCACCTATAATCCAAGAGCATTCTGAACCCCGCCAATGACGGAATTGAACCAAACTTGGCACACAGAACCCCCATGACCAAATACTGGAAGGGTTTTGTGGAGATTGACCTTGGGTTTTGGAGTTGTAGTTCACCTACATCCAGAGAGCACTGTGGACTCAAACAATGATGGATCTGGACCAAACTTGGAATGAATCCTCAGCATGCCCAAATGTGAACACTGGTGAAGTTTGGGGAAAATAGGCCTTGACATTTTGGAGCTGTAGTTGCTGGGATTTATAGTTCACCTATAATCAGAGAGCATTCTGAACCCCACAAATGATGGAATTGAACCAAACTTGGCACACAGAACCCCCATCGCCAAATACGGGAAGGATTTTGTTAACATTGACCTTGGTTTTGGAGTTGTAGTTCACCTACTGTACATCCAGAGAGCAATGTGGACTCAACCAATGATGGATCTGGACCAAACTTGGAATGAATACTCAGTATGCCCAAATGTGAACACTGGGGAAGTTTGGGGAAAATAGACCTTGACATTTGGGAGCTGTAGTTGCTGGGATTTATAGTTCACCTATAATCAAAGAGCATTCTGAACCCCACAAATGACGGAATTGAACCAAACTTGGCACACAGAACCCCCATGACCAAATACTGGAAGGGTTTTGTGGACATTGACCTTGGGTTTTGGAGTTGTAGTTCACCTACATCCAGAGAGCACTGTGGACTCAACCAATGATGGATCTGGACCAAACTGGAATGAATACTCAATATGCCCAAACGTAAACATTGGGAAGTTTTGGGGAAAACAGACCTTGACATTTGGGAGTTGTAGTTGCTGGGATTTATAGTTCACCTATAATCAAAGAGCATTCTGAACCCCACAAATGACGGAATTGAACCAAACTTGGCACACAGAACCCCCATGACCAAATACTGGAAGGGTTTTGTGGACATTGACCTTGGGTTTTGGAGTTGTAGTCACCTACATCCATAGAGCACTGTGTACTCAACCCAGTGATCCCAGCCATGAAAGGCTTCAACAACACAAATGTTCACCCAGTAAGTTGCTGCAGTCCCTCCTAGCTTGTATCTTCTGCCTCATTAATACATTTTGGCCCATTCTAATGCCACTTGTCTGCACACGACCCACCTTTCATCTGTAAAGTGTAATGCGATTTCCCCTCATTCTGCACTATAGAGATTGGATCACGTGATCACTCTCTTCTTGAAATAGGTTTTTGGTAGGCTTGGGAAATAGCAGGCTCCATGGATACGGGTGTTTGTAGATCTAAAACAAAACAAAGCAAATGGTCTTAACATGCATTAGTTGTTACAATGGGTTTATTGTTGTGTTGTTTTTAATTATATTGTTTGCCGCATGAAGTGTGATTTTCAAAGGTGGGGGAGGAGAACGCAAGCCAGCCAGCAATATGCACACATAGACAAGCGCACGCTCCCCCAAACCTTCCTCTGTGGGTTCTGATGTCAACATTCTTCAGTGGAAGATGCAGAGCAAACTTGTAATTATGTGGCTTGGAAGGCAAATTTGCCTACTCACAATACTCCACAACAGCACAAGACAAACATTTGAATATTCATTCCGCCAGCATTGGTCTGCTGCTCCAAATGAAAACGAGAGATTACCACATGCCCAAAGAATCGAGCTTTGAACTTGATGCTTTGAGGGAAGCTGCGGATGTCTGGAACCGCAACTAAAGATATGTGACATCTTGAAGCAATTTACGGAATTATAGAGCCGGCCACATGACCCTGGAGGTGTCTATGGACAACGCCAGCTCTTCGGCTTAGAAATGGAGTTGAGCACCAATCCCCAGAGTCGGACACGGGAAATGTCAGGGGAAAACATTTACCTTTAATTAGATTTGGAAGAAAACCCAAGGTCCATCCAAGGGCCCTGCCATGCAGGAAAAGCACAATCAAAGCACCCCGACAGATGGCCATGCAGACTATAATGAAGAGTAAAACCAATTAACTTTGTAAAACCACCAATCCCAGGATTCCATCGCATTGAGCTAAGTCAGTTAAAGTAGCGTTGAACTGCATTAATTCTCCAATGTAAATACACCCTATGCCTTTCAATTGAATATGGTGCAACATTCCTATTCTTACTGATGCAGTACAGTTAATCATATGAGCCGCTTCTCCATTGTGGTTGCTCACCGTGGTGATGCATTCTTGTTGTAGCGTAGTAGTTGGGCATTGTGTAGTGGCACCCACACATTCTCATGTGTTGTGCAATTTGCCCATTCTGCTAGGAGATGCATAAGGCTGGCGAAACAAATGTGTGTATTCTGCTGAGTGGGTGTTGGATTGCAGCCATTATGAGTTATTGTATTTCTTCAATCCTAAGACACACGTTTTCCTCATGTAAATATCTTTAAAATGAGTTGCTGTGATTTTTCCGGACTGTATCGCCTTGTTCCAGAAGCATTCTCTCCTGACGTTTTGCCCGCAACTATGGCAGGTATCCTCAGAGGTTGTGAGATCTGTTGCAAACTAGACAAATGACGTTGATATATCTGTGGAATGTCCAGAGTGGGAGAAAGAATTCTTTGTCTGTTTGAGGCAAGTATGAATGTTGCAATTGGCCATGTTTATTAGCATTGAATAGCCTGGCAGCTTCAAAGCCTGGCTGCTTCCTGCCTGGGGAAATCTCACAAGAGCTGCTAGTCCGAGAACAAGCCACGAGAGTCAAAGACAAAGATCCTTCCAGAGAAAAAGTGTTCTTACCATACATCAAGGGAACTGCTGACCGCATAGGGTCAGCCTACAAAGTATATCTACAGACCCACGACACCAGTGTTTCCGAACCAGTGTGCCATGGCACACTAGTGTGCTGTGAGCGATCATCAGGTGTGCCGTGGGAAATTGGAACCTCCAATACCCTTTCTTTCCCCTCCTGCCAAACTCTTTTTTTCTCCACTCGGGTTCCCTTCCCAGCCTCGCTCTGCTCGCTTTGCCTCGCTTTGCTCTAAGGCGAGTCTGTGCAGTAGCGCCCACACGGGTCACGTCTCCCTCCCTCTCCCCTCCCCTCCTGAACACGCTCACGTTGCCCCCTCGGATCAAAATGGCGGCAGAAGCGGCAGTGTAGAAGAAAAAGTAAGTGTTCGGCAGGAGGGGGAAGAAAGGGCGCGAAGGGGAAGGGGGAGGAAGAGGTCTCTGTCGAAAGCTGGCATGGGCAAACTTGGACCTTCCAGGTGTTTTGGACTCCAACTCCCACCATTCCTAGCAGCCTCAGGCCCTTTTCCTTTCCCCCTCAGCCATTTAAGCAGGAAAGGGCCTCAAGGCTGTTAGGAATGGTGGGAGTTGAAGTCCAAAGCAGCCAGAGGGCCGAAGTTTTCCCATGCCTGTTTTAGGGACCTTAAAGTGGTGAGCCTCTTTCCAACATTGTGATTCTGGATAGAAAACAAACAACAACATAACATAACATTGTTTGAGTCCACAGTGCTCTCTGGGTGTAGGTGAACTACAACTTCCAATCTCAAGGTCAATTCCCAAGCAAACCCTTTCAGTACTTTCTGTTGGTAATGAGAGTTCAATATGCCAAGTTTGGTTCAATTCCATTGTTGCAAGAGTTCAGGATGCTCTTTGATTGTGTGTTAATTATAAATCCCAGAAACTGTAACTCCCAAATGTCAAGGTCTATTTTCCCCAAACTCCATCTGTGTTCACATTTGGGCATATTGAATATTCATGCCAAGTTTGGCCCTGATCCAACATTGTTTCAATACACAGTGCTCTCTGGATATAGGTGAACTACAACTCCAAAACCCAAGGTCAATGCCCACCAAACTCTTACAGCATTTTCTCTTGGTTATGGGAGTTCTGTGTGGGAAGTTTGTGTCTTTCTTCCATTCCTGCCAGGATATCTATGTTGTGTTCATCGAAACAGGCCCAGGTTTCACACTGAGTGTATAAATACATTTAAAAACATATTAACTATATGTATTACTGTGTTAGAGTGTCCTTTTGTGTCATTTTGGTTGGTGGTGTGCCCCAGGATATTGTAAATGTAAAAAATGTGCCGCGGCTCAAAAAAGGTTGAAAAACACTGCACTACACATCCTACAAAGTATATCTACAGTCCCACTAAGAAAATCCAGCAAGTGCTACGTCCAGCAAAGGACAAGAGACATCCTCTCACCTCTGCAGGAGTCTACCGTATACCATGCTGCTGTGGACAAGTGTACAAAGGGACCACCAAAAGCAGCATTGCCCAAACACGAATCAAGGAACATGAAAGACACTGCAGATTGATTCAAACAGAGAAGTCAGCCATAGCAGAGCACCTGATGAACCAACCTGGACACAGCATATTATTTGTGATCACGGAAATGCTGGGCCACTCTAACAACCATGTCAAACTACACAGAGAAGCCATTGAAATCCACAAGCATGTGGACAATTTCAACAGAAAGGAGGAAACCATGAAGTGGCACTGGAGAGACGGCAATTCTTCAAATCTGTATACATGCCATACAGGCATTCTTGGCCTGGTAGACTTTCTTATTCAAGGAATAAGGGGAGGTGGGGTGGTGGTGGTAATGCAACATCTTCCCTTCCACTTCAATAAAAGACAGCAGTCGCATTTAGGGGATCATGACAGACTCTTAGAAGTGACACCAGTCAAGTGGCATTTCCATGTCTTACCTATTTCATGTAATTTAAGTGCTGCTAGAATGTGTCCAGATAAGGGCAACCAAACTGATCACAATTTGGAAGCCAAGCCCTACAACAGTGTTTCTCACTCTTGGGGGTCGCGAGGGGGTGTCAGGTCGCCAAAGACCATCAGAAAACACAGTATTTTTTGTTGTTAATGGGGGTTCTGTGTGGGACGTTTGTCCCAAGTCTGCCATTGGTGGGATTCAGAATGCTCTTTGACTGTAGGTGAACTATGAATCCCAGCAACTGCAACTCCCTAGTGTTATGTTTGGGGGTCACCACAACATGAGGAACTGTATAAGGGGGTTGCGGTATTAGGAAGCTTCAGAACCACTGCTGTATGAGGAGAAGGGGCTTAGCCGACTTACAGCCGAGCTGGTTGTGAGGCAGGGTTGCCCTCGCGGCATCTTGGTGATGGAGAAGGGGCTTCTTCTCCCCAGAAGCCCCTGGGGTGGCGGGAAGGTTTCCCGCCATCAATAGCTGGCTGGCCAATGACGGGGCTGGCCCCGCCCCCTCCTTGCAGCCGGCCGGCCTGCACTTCCGCCCGGGCAGCTTACTTAAGGCTGCCCGGGACTGCCCAGGCCACACGCAGGGGTCAGTCCAGTTTTTCCTCCCACTCTCCCTACTTTTGCATTGCTTGTTGGTGTCCTTTTTGTCTTTTACTACTTCATTGTTGCACTGTTCAAGGTTATGCGTTATCATGTTCATTGTCACAACTCCGTGTTTGGCGTGTGGCATGGCCCCTGGATCAGGCTGGCTTATCGCCCCTTGATTGTAAGGGGGGGATAACGCCCAGGCCCCCTGGGGTGCCGATTTTCCATGGACCCCAGGCTTGCAAATGCCTTGGACATTCGTGGGGGCTGTTCGACCCTGATCCAGGACCCATGCATGGCCGCCAACCCCTTGTTCCTGTTTTCAATAAATTGAGTTGTGGCCATTTTCATCCAACCACTTGTGTCTGTGTTATTCCTTGGCGCGAGGTGTGTCACCCTTGCACACGCAAGCTTAGGGAGCTGGGTATGTTTAGCTTGGAGAAAAGAGAGCGGGAGGGGACATGATGGGCATGTTCAAATATTTGAAAGGATGTCTCATTGACGAGGGGGCAAGTTTGTTTTCTGCTGCTCTGGAGACTGGGACACAATGCCAAAGACCATCAGAAAACACAGTATTTTCTGTTGTTAATGGGGGTTCTGTGTGGGATGTTTGTCCCAAGTCTGCCATTGGTGGGGTTCAGAATGCTCTTTGACTGTAGGTGAACTATAAATCCCAGCAACTGCAACTCCCTATTGTTATGTTTGGGGGTCACCACAACATGAGGAACTGTACAAGGGAGTTGTGGCCATCTGCCGGGAGTGCTTTGATTCTGTATTCTGGGCTGGCAGAATGGGGTTGAACTGAATGGTCTTGGGAGTCTCTTCCAACTAGGAATCTATGATTCTATGGTTCAATCATTCTGTACCAGATTGTCTTTCATTAAGCGCCCAGTATTGTATTTCATCTGTATCTGAAGTGGACGTTTTTATCTTACTTCTCATTATCTGCAACCCGGTTCTTGTAACTTGAGCTACTAAGGATTGAAGCCAGACCATTCTGCATGCAAGTAATGTGCTCTATCACAGAGCGATAGGTTCTGCTCCAGAATATTAATTGTCCTGAAATGACAACCGTTTTGTCTGTGCTACTACTACAAGGCGATTTATATTGAGTGGCATGCTACCACTCGACACGTTCCATGTAACCTTCCAAATATTGTCCTGTCGCAAATATAATCTTTTGGGAACACAATCGTATCAGTGGTGATTCATTCTCAGGGGCATCCATCCATGACTCATTTGTCCTGCAGCCTGAATGACACTTTTTCTGTGCAACTGACCAGGTATGAATGCGAAACATGCAAATTCCTTCCCTTTGAAAAAACAAACAAACCATGGAGGGAGTTGCTTCATGTACTAACCTGTGGGGAGAGTCTTTTCCAGAGTGCGGCCATTGGTGCGCTGCAGGAGGCTAGTGTAAGATGCACCCTAATTTCAGTATCATCACCACCCTCCAAAATAGTTAAGATACACCTGCAATTCTAAGACATTTTAAAAGATGTGTCATTGAAGGTTTTCATGGCCGGAATCACTGGGTTTCTGTGAATTTTTCGGGCTGTATGACCATGTTCCAGAAACATTCCCTCCTGACACATCGCCTGCATTTATGGAGGAACAGTAGTTGGTAATACTACCATTATATCTCAGATTAATAGTTGCCATCCGTATCCGTGCCCTGCTAACCCCACCATCTCAATAGATATCTTATTTTTTTATTATTATTATTTATTTCCAACATTTCTACCCCACTCTTCTCTACCCCCGAGGGGGGACTCAGAGCGGCCTAACAAAAGGAACAATTTGATGCCAACATAATAAATACAATATAAAACCAAAAACATACAGTATTAAAACACATTAAAATACAATTAACATTAACACATCATACACATAAGCTAAGTTAAGTTCTCTTAAGTTAAAAACAGTATTTCGTCCATAACAGGAGCATTGAGCCATATCCATCAACTTGCTGCTACAAATCCAGTCCAAAGTGCTGTATTGTGCTAATGTGCAAACACTTGGTCCCACAGCCAAGATTTCACTTTTTTTCCTGAATGCCAGGAGGGATGGTGTTCATCTTATGTCATTTGGAAGCACGTTCCACAGACGGGGAGCCACCACCGAGAAGGCCCTCTCATCCCCACCAACCACGTTTGAGAGGTTGGCGGGAGCGAGAGCAGGGCCTCCCCGGATGATCTTAAATTACGAGGTGGGACATAGAGGCTGATGCGTTCAGACAAGTAAGCTGGGCCAGAACCGTATAGTGCTTTAAAGGTCAAAACCAGCACTTTGAATTGAGCTCGGAAATGGACAGGCAGCCACTGGAGCTGACACAACAGGGGGGGTGGCATGCTCCCTGTATGTAGCTCTAGTTAGTAATCTGGCTGCCGCCCGTTGGACTAATTGTAATTTCCGAACTGTCTTCAAAGGCAGCCCCACGTAGAGTGCGTTGCAGTAATCTATTTGGGATGTGACCAGAGCGTGGACAACCGTAGCCAGATCAGACTTCCCAAGGTACGGGCGCAGCTGGCACATGAGCCTTAACTGCGCAAAAGCTCCCCTGGCCACCTTGAGCAATGGTTAATCGATTTGTCCCAAAGAAATGGGAAATTATTGTTTCCATTTGATGTTTGATGTTTTGTCTTATGTCTGTTATAACATGCTGTGTTTTTATTTAATTTTAGTTTGTTAAGTTATAATTCTTATTTATATGTTGGGTTGTATAAATTTTATTGGTATCGATGTATTGTTGTTGTAGTCGGGCATTGAATGTTTGCCTTTTATGTTTGGAATCCACCCTGAGTCCCTTTGGGGAGATAGAGCGGAATATAAATAAAGTATTATTATTATTATTATTGCATCTTTTCTATCACGTAAGGCAGCAAAACGTCTTGAGCCACTTTGTTTTCCTCTGTCCTCTTGCAGCTGCTGAAGAGCGCCCCTCCATCCAACGGGAACCTTCAATTTTCTCAGCGGCAGGACTGTGTCAACCAGTTTGCGAGCTGGTTTGGGTACATGCCCCTGGTGCATTCCCAGTTTCGCCTCGATCCCGTGCTCTTCAAAGACCAGGTGTCCGTTCTGCGGAAGAAGTACCGCCACCTTGAGAGGGACTAGCTCTGCGGGAGAACAGCACCAGGCCAACTCTTGGATCAAATCCTAAAAGTGGAGGGGAAGCCGTGGAAAACAAAAAGCAGCCCTCCGACTAGTGAACCAATGGAGCCCAAGAACAGCGTAGCACTATTCTGGTCCTGATGGGACCCATCTGCATGGTCAATAACCTTGTGGAAATGGAGGCCATGCCGGTGCATCAGAGAATCCCTTCAGACTTTGAGTGCCGAAAGGTGGAACCTCATCTCACTGGTCGCTGCGGAAGTGCCAGATGGATTTTCACACTTTATTGGGTTTTACCAGTACAAATAAAGGTTTGCAGGAATGGCCTGGCTCTTTCTTTGGACCTTGTCGCATTGCCTTATGCTCCATTTCTGAGACCCTTTGCATGCAATTGTCCACTCAGGTCCCATCGTCAGCAACCTGTTGGAAACAGGCTGCAAAAGGTCTCAGAAATTGAATTGAAACTGAGTTTAGGTGCAGTTTTTTCTGTGTAATCCTGCATCATATGCATCCCATCTGCTGTGCTGTGATGCCTCCTCGGGGGAATATTTGGGGACGGATTTTGCTGATCCTGGCATTCTTTGTGATGGAAGCAGCAGCGCAAGAGAATTTATGTATTTATTTATTATTTACGACATTTATATCCTGCCCTTCTCAACCCGAAGAGGACTCAGAGTGGTTTACAAGTTATATGTACATACAATATATTATATTATTAGCATAGCACAATATTAGTATTATATATTACTATATCGTTGCTGGAGAATTCCCAGGACTACGGTGCCGATGGCAGAGAAATAATAACAATAATAATAATAATAGACTTCCGAATTCAGACAGAATTTTGGAGCACAATACACCTGACCTCATGATCATTGCGGGGGGGGGTATGGATCGTTGATGTTGCAATCTCAGGTGACAGCAGAATTGACAAGAAGGAACTGGAAAAGCTTACACGGTATGACAATTTAAAGATAGAACTGCAAAGACTCTGGCACAAGCCAGTCAAGGGGGTCCCAGTGGTGATCGGCACACTAGGTGCAGTGCTTCACGATCTTGGTTTGCGCTTAAAAACAATTGGCTCTGACAAAATTACCACCTGTCAGATGCAAAAGGCCACCTTACTTGGATCTGCATGCATTATTTGCAGCTACATCACACAGCCCTATAAACTTGGGAAGTGTCCAACGTGTGATCAAATACAAATGCCAGCATAGTGATTTTGTTTGCTGTGTACTCATCTTGTATATGTAATAATAATAATAATAAAACTATTTATATCCCACCACCATCTCCCAAAAGGGACTTGGGGTGGCTTACAGAGCAACACATAATAGTGCCACATATAAACTACATCAGCATTTATAAACATCAGAACATAAATTAACAAAAAACAACACTTATAGAAATTAACAAAACCCATCTCAATTAAATAAAAACTCAACTAATAGCGCAACAATAGGTACTAGTTGAAATCATCACGTTAAAAGGTCAACATTGAAGTGCCAGAGTGGAACGTCGATCTGTTTTAGCCTTAAGATTGGAAAACCAATCTTTTTTCAGTTCTCTGGAGAAAACTTTTTAGTGGTTGTCGTGGAAAGACCTCCAGAAAGGCTGCTTACTATTTAAAGATTTCAATCAGTCAATCCAAATTTTATTATGGTCCAAAGACCCAATTTGCTCAGCGGTAAACAGTGCACAACAGGAAACCGATAAGACCAATTTAAGACAGAACAATGTGCAATGCAAGATGCATATGAACAAGGGTGAGAACACTTCAAATCGATACAGGGCAAGTTTCAGGCTGAGTTAAATACAGGAAGTTGTCTATTCAAAGACTTCCTTAAATTAATTTAAAAAATTTAAATACTGAATCTTCGCAGTTGTTGTGAATAACTTTTCAATAACTTTAAAGCATAGGTTCTTTTTATTGCAATTTTCCAGTAAGAGAAAGGGCTTTAGCACAGCTGGTAAATCACCAGCAATGATAGGATCTACTAACCCAAAAGTTGCCAGTTCAAAGCCCTGGATCAGGGTGAGCACCCAACTGTCGGCCCAGCTCACTGTTGACCTAAGCAATTTTAAAACAGCTTAGATCTGTAACAAGAAATTGGGTGCCGCTAATTTCTTATATTTTACAACATCATAAAAGAAAAAGATCAGAAAATGCTCTGCGACCAAAAGGGAGAAGGAAGTCCTGATGGCTCTTTGTCATAGAGCAGGGCTGCCCAGGAAGTCGATCATGGTCGACCAGTCGAACGCGGGACCGAAGGAGGTCGATCGCAGCCGGATGGGGCGCTTCTATGTGTGCGCGCACCTTCTGCCCGCGTGCACCTTCCATGCTGCGCACCGTCCACGTTTGCTTCCGGACGAGAGAGAAGCAGGGCGCTCCTCTCTCTCGCTGGCAGCAGAGGCTCCAGGGTTGCTTCCGGATGAGAGAGAGGCAGGTGGAGCGTGAGGCGGGGCCTCCGGAGGCCCCGCCCCCTCCCCCGGCTTCAGCTCTACCAGCAGCTTCTCCAGCCTTGAGGAGGGCAGGGCCAAGCCAGCCTTGTGCTAGCTATGCCACCACTGGCTTTGCACTGCCATCCTCAAGCCTGGAGAAGCTGCTGGTAGAGCTGAAGCCAGAGGGGGGCGGAGCCAGGCTGCACCAAGCCACGCCCCCTCCCCGGCTTCAGCTGTACCAGCAGCTTCTCCAGCCTTGAGGAGGGCAGGGCCAAGCCAGCCTTGTGCTGGCTATGCCACCACTGGCTTTGCACTGCCATCCTCAAGCCTGGAGAAGCTGCTGGTAAAACTGAAGCCAGAGGGGGGTGCAGCCAGGCTGTGCCAAGCCCCGCCCCCTCCCCGGCTTCAGCTCTACCAGCAGCTTCTCCAGCCTTGAGGAGGGCAGGGCCAAGCCAGCCTTGTGCTGGCTATGCCACCACTGGCTTTGCACTGCCATCCTCAAGCCTGAAGAAGCTGCTGGTAGAGCTGAAGCCAGAGGGGGCGGAGCCAGGCAGCACCAAGCCCCGCCCCCTCCCCGGCTTCAGCTCTACCAGCAGCTTCTCCAGCCTTGAGGAGGGCAGGGCCAAGCCAGCATTGTGCTGGCTATGCCACCACTGGCTTGGCACTGCCATCCTCAAGCCTGGAGAAGCTGCTGGTAGAGCCGAAGCCAGAGGGGGCGGAGCCAGGCAGCACCAAGCCCCGCCCCCTCCCCGGCTTCAGCTCTACCAGCAGCTTCTCCAGCCTTGAGGAGGTAGGTAGATCTTTCTGACTTTCTTTTATTATAAGTAGCTCGCATGCTGAAAAAGTGTGGGCACCCCGTCATAGAGGATGGAGCGACACCACCCCCTGGGGCTGGATTTGAGCACAAACTCCAAGGCACCAAAAAACTGGACGTTGACACAACATACCGCCTTTCTGGTCTGTTTGTCTCTGTCCTGTCTGTCCAAAAACGGCACTGAATGTGTGCCGTGTATGAGTGTTGTGAACCGCCCTGAGTCTCCTTGGGAGATAGGGCAGAATATAAATAAAGAATATTAAATAAAGACATACAGGCATACAGATTCTATGTTATTATTAGTTACATTGGCTAGGCACCAAAAAACGTTGACACAACATACCGCCTTTCTGGTCTGTTTGTCTCTGTCCTGTCTGTCCAAAAACGGCACTGAATGTGTGTTTTACTCTTGGGAGATAGGGCAGAATATAAATTCACACTCTTACACAGGCGACATTAGACATACAGGCATACAGATTCTATGTAACGACATTGAATTCACAAACAACCTATAGTTACATTGGCTAACAAACCAACAAAGGGGAATTGCATTTTTACTCAACATTCACATTACCAGGCACATTCAGTCATCCTCATGCATCCAAATATTAGCATATCCTTTCTCCCTCCTGGAGAAGCACCTGCAGCCTGCCAACACACAGTTCCAAAACTTCTAAAATGCCAGAACGCATCCGCTTTCCCTGAGAACAATGCCAAGGATCACATCTCCGTTTTCCATGCAGCAGAAACTGACTCCTTGCAAATGTATCATGACTCCAAATCGTACTCCTTTCTCTTCCCTTGAGAAAAGGGGCAAGTGACCAGAATAGCAAACCTGATACTCTCCAAAGGTACACCATCTCTCTCCTTCCCAAACAGCGGAGTATGGTGGTTGAACAGCACAGCTGTCTGTCACACTTGAGAATTATTAGATTGTGTCTTTTATATTCTGCTGATGTTATTCCAAAATTGTAAATCATTGTCCTGTTGAAATTATCTTGAGTCTTCACCTCCTGACATAGATCTTTGTCTTCAGGTAACAACCCATTGTGTTCTTGAGCTTGTTCGGAAGTTCTAGCAGAGGAGTGCAGCTTCCGTATACCTATCGTTGTCCTCTTCCACCGAGTGAGCAGCTTCAGGAGTGGTGGAGGGAGGCAGGGGACACCTGTCTAGCCAGCTGGATGAGCCGAATCAACCCTGGGGTGACATGTCACAGCCAGATTGCGCTCACATCCAAATACATCTGCAAAATGTTGCAGAACCAGAGTAATTGCACATGGAATTCTAATTGTGTTTTTATTTACGTTGCTGAAATAATAATAATAATAATACACTTTATTTATATTCCGCTCTTCTAACCCCGAAGGGGACTCAGAGCGGATTACATTACACATACGGCAGACAATCCCTGCCGGTTGACATTCAATTACAATACAACAAGTACAATTTTTAGAAGGATTTTTTCTTCTGGTTGCATCACAGGGTGTGGTTGCTCCATTACGTCATTACGTCACAAGGGGGTGCTGTTGCTTCATCCTCATGACGGAGAGCGTCTGTTTCCACATTCCACCTTCCGACAGCCAATCTTTCTTTTTATTTAGATGTTGTAAAGTCCTTTTTGTAAAAATCCTTCCCCGCTTAGCGGTCCCCAATTCATCTATTCACAGCTGGGCTGTTTTCGAACTGTTGGGTGAACAGTGGATAGGGCTCATAGCTGGGTGTCCAGACCAGCCCGGGAATCGAACATGCAACCTTCTGATTGCAAGCACAGCTGTTGTTACCGCTGTGCTATCTCTCCGGCCCTGAAACACTGTTTTTACATGTGATTGGAAAGGTTAAAAGGTAAAAGTTTTCCCCTGACCTTAAGTCCAGTCATGTTCAACTCTGAGGGTGGTGCTCATCTCCATTTCCAAGACAAAGAGCTGGCATTGTCTGTAGACGCCTCCAAGGTCATGTGGCCGGCATGACTGCATTGAGCGCTGTTACCTTCCCACTGGAACGGTACCTATTTATCTACTCACATTTGCATGTTTTGAACTGCAAGGTTGGCAGAAGCTGGGGCTAACAGCAGGAGCTCATGCTGCTCCCCGGATTCGAACCTGTGACCTTTCGATTAGCAAGTTGAACAGCTCAGCGGTTTATCTCACTGCACCACCAGGGGCTCCAGTATGCATTCTATCAGTGAAAATCTCACGAGAGCTGTAGTTCAAGACTTCAAGGCTACATCACTGGGCAATATTAGAAAGGAAATAAAAATTAAAAAGCGATATGGGGAGGCATTTGAATGGATTGGGAGGAGCCAGCCTTTTGTAATGTGGTGAGTCAAATGGAGTATTTTCAAATCGTAAAAATGGTAAGAGTATGCATCCCATCTGAATATAGTATGCAGATCTTACAATCTGAAAACACTACATTTGACTCATTCCCCAAGTTGGAGGCATATGACAACAACAGCATTTCAAAGTGTGAATCTTGGAATGTGGCCATGGACTAGAAAGATACTACTGCCGATGCCATTGATTGACTTGATCCAAGCCTCTTTAAACAAGGGAAAAATGAGATAGGAGGAAGAAAGAGAAAAGTGGTAGAAGCAGCTGTTACATATGCCAAAAGACAGCGAGATTTAGGAGAAGGAATTTAATTAATATGCTCTTGGCAATCATTTAGAAAAATATTTTTAAAATTAAAATGGGGTGCTTACAAAGAATGCAATAAAGCTGGAGGCTGAGACAGGAGCCATGCGTAATCCTTTGACATGAACATTTCCTGGTGGGGTTTCTGGAGGCTCCTCTGAAATGTTCCCACATCCGAAGGTTTGATCCCTCCAGACTTTTTAACCAGCAGAAGCAAGTCTCTCACAATCCAATGTTAAGCTTGGGGAAGATTAGCCCCAAGTCTATGTGTGCTTACAAAAAAGAAAATTTAAAAAAAAGAACAGAATTGCCACTTGCTTAAAGGACTGGTAGTCGATATGTGTACATAGGATGAAAGAGACATAGATTTGCAGTGAAATCCAACTTCAGCTGGGCACACTTGCAATCCAATATGTCTCCGTTCAAAAGTAAAGCCAACTAACATCAGCAAAATTCACTCCCCAATAAACACATAGGGACTGCAGCCTTGAAAAACACTATTATAATTGAATTAATGTCCTGCTTCTTGGCAGGAGGTTGGACTAGATGGCCCATGAGGTCTCTTCCAACTCTATGATTCTATGTTGACTACCTAAAATCAGCATGTTGACATGTTTATTTAAAAATCGTTTCTATAAATGGTTACAAAAATGGAGCGAACAGGTTAATCTCTCCTTTGTTGCATGTGTGAACATAGTATGCTCAACATTTTGAACTGTAAATATATATCAGTACTAGCTGTACCCGGCACGCTAGTACTGATATACGCTAGTACTGTGCCCTATTTAGGAGATGCGAGAAAGTCGGAGTATGTAAGGGTTGGAATTGATGTTAGTTATGGTCTTGGTGGGGTCATGGCTGTGTCGTTGTGTGTATGTAGCGTTGCGAGTGTGTCGTCCGATGCTGTTCTTTTTAGAAGGCATGGCTTGTCTTTTGGGTCAGTTTCTGCCTGTGTGGAAGGAAGGAATGGCATACAAATGGGTTGAGCAGTAGACACAAGGTTGTGTTATGTGCGTATTGTGTTGTGTGTAGGTATTACTTTTTTGGTGAGTTAGTGGGTGTGTGGTGGAATTGTGGGTGGTAGTATGTTGTGGAATGGGGTGTTTGTGTGTGTTTGTAGAGTATCAGTGCAGTGTTGTGTTGTGTTTGGAGTATAGGTGGAGTTTGTTTTTGTTTGTGGTGGTGGTAGGTGTTGTGTGTGCGGGGTCCCGTAAGTTTGGGGGGATGGGTTGTGATAGGAAGTTGTGTTGTGTTGTGTGGGTAGGAATTGCTGGAGAATTGCTCCCTCATAGAGTTTGGTTCTGACAGTTTAACCCTCAAACAGCAACTGACTGAAATCAAATCACTCAGCATTCTATCCTAGCCTTGGCTGGCTGTGCCCAGCGTTACTATGGTTACTCAGCCTCCCTGCATTTTGTGTGGGCCGATGTTTGCCAATGGGTTTTGCTGGCTGCCGCAGAGGATGCTGGGAAATGTAGGTTTTTTTGTATTATTGTTTTGGGGGCCTTCTAGGTTTTTTGGGGGAAAGTTTCTTTGCTAAAAACCTTCCTTGCTTGAGGCCTATTTTTGTTGGCAAGTTTGGTGTCTCTGCCTTGGAAGGTTTCTCTGTCTCTGTCAGTCGTTCGATGACGGGACCTCCTTTATATAATAGATAGTGAGATGGAGTCAGGGTCCCAGCTATGGAGTGCAGCATCCTCAGGCCTCCGAGCATTTCCAAGTGCCTCTTCAGCCATAAGATGATAGGGACCACCTGGCGGAGTAGGGCTCTGTTGCCAGAAAGAGTGTCAGTGGCGTTTTTGAAGGGCTTGAGAACGTCGACCAGCTGAGAGATGGTCAGCCACTCCTGGTTGTTTCGGATCAGCTTGTTCACCGGCGCAGCGACCGACAGCGAGACGCTGTGGATGGCCCTCTGCTGCTCCACCATGCGCCGCAGCATCTTGTAGGTGGAGTTCCAGCGGGTAGAAACATCCTGGAGCAACCTGTGTTGCGGTAGGCTCTCCAGGGCCTGCCTGTCACACAGCAGACGGGCGGACCTGGTGCTACGGTGAAAAAAGACGGCTATTTTGCGGCAGCGCTTGATCAGGTGCGTTACGTGGCTGGTGCTGTGTTCTTTGGGGCCCTTAAAACCATATTTAACTGTGTATGGAGTAAGTGTGCCAAGCAGGTGACGTTGGTAAAGCTGGCACTTTCCACCGCCTTTATCATGTTCTTCCCGGCGTCGGTGACCATGAACCCCAAGTTCGCAGGATTCTGCATTCAGTCCCTCATCATGTCTTGCAAGTATTCGCAGATGGTGTCGGACTTGTGATCCTTATTTATCACCTCCAGAGCCAGCAGGGCCCAGCAATGACCCAACACGAGGCTTCCCTCCTTCTCCCACCAGTGAGCAGTGAGGGACAGATAGGAATGGCCTCCTCCCACAGTGGACCAAATGTCCGGGGTAAAGTGGATGTGGCCGGATTGTGTGGCACGCAGCAAGGTTTTCAGACGTTTCTTGCATCCCTCATACAAAGAAGGAATTACAGTTCTTGAGAAAGTCTGGTGAGTCGGGATGTTGTACCGTGGTACCAGGAGTGCCATCAATCGGCGGAAGCCGTCCCGTTCCACCATTCGGAAGGGCTTGTGGTCGAGAGCTGTGTTGTTTTTTACTATATAAACTGGGGATCTCGGCTCTTTAGTTACCTTTTGGTCACCCTGTATGCTAAAACGGGGTTATGCTATGACGGATGCAAGTATTGGTATGTATATACACTAACTTTATATTTATGGGCTTGTCTTTGGGTTTTCTTGAATAAGGCAATGATGTGTAATTTTGTTTTTGTAGACAAATATGGACGCTATATGATTTAATTTGCCTTTGTCAAAGCCAGAACACTGGCGAAACAGTTTTTCTGGCCATCAATTTTCAAGCACTAGCAAGCCGTCAGCATTTCTATCCATACCTTGGAAGCCTTGAAAGTGGTCTTCGCGTCCACCTCACTTCCGCGATTTGTGACTATTTACTACAGTGTTTCCTTACGACCTTTCTTAACCACCAGCATCGCCGAAGCATTCGTCGGCAGCATCTGTACTACAGAAGGAGCATTTGGGCTTCTCTCCTTTTTTTTTTGGTTTATTTGGGATTTCTGTTCCTTTGAGGACTAAAACCTTTGCTTTTTCATGGATATATCGTGCTCTCCGGACTGCCGCTAGAGAGCTCATGTGGACAAGAACTCTACAAAGGAGCATATTCCTTGCCTTATGGACTGTGTAGACCGCGGACACTTACTGACTAGTATTGTAAGTGTAAAACCTTAACATTGTGTTGAACTATATTGTGCTGTTATTACAAATTGTTATAGTACTATCTAACTGCTATTGGGTCTTCCTTCCACTCACCCAGTGTTTAGTTGCTCCCACCACAATGCCTACAAACTGCCAAGGTGGCCTTCTCAGAATGGACTTCAAAATGATCCCAAAGCAGGGACTTAGGCCTTCCGAAAGGCACAACTACTGGAGTGGTGGGGTGATGTCCGCCAGTGTCGGTGGACTAGCAGGGAGTGGGGGGAACCGATCGTAGACCCTCCCACGAGCAGCCCTCCTCCGGATCGCTGTGAGCCGAGGGAGAAGTGGGTGTTTGAGAAGCATTTTCCATGTTTTTGTCCACTCACACCATGAACACATCTTCCTCCTCCTCACAACCAACTACTGATTGATCGAAGCAACTTCCGACAGCTCCACAGCATTGAGAGTTTGGCATCTGCAGAAGTTGGAGCTCTCTCAGTGCTTGCAGAAGCAGTGGCCTCTGTAGCCCTAGTGGTGGCATGCTTCCGCAGACTGATGTGTCTTGCATGTTCGGGAACCACACCACAAAGAGATAGGGGCCTTACGTCCCGATCCGCTAGCAACTGAACGTTTCATAACAGAAGCCTCAGTATATCAAACTAAATCGAGAGTATAGGACAGTAAAGTGATAGAAAGAGGAATGGCTCAAGGCAGCACAACAAGGTTTAATTGGGCAAATTTTACACACACAGCCCTTAGAGAGAGTATGTGTAAGCCCAAGGAGAGGAAAGGGGCCTTCCAGTGTTATTGTGTTGATTCCCAAGAAAAGGATTGGATTAGTAGATTTATAGTTTCCCAAAGTACCACGTGTAAGCCCAACGAGAGGAAAGGGGCCTTCCACAGTTTTATTGTGTTGATTCACAAGAAAAGGATTGGATTAGTGGATATCTAGTTTCCCAAACTACCACATGTAAGCCCGAGGAGAGGAAAGGCTCCTTCCAAAGCTTTATTGTGTTGATTCCCAAGAAAATATTTATTATTATTATTATTATTATACTACATTTATACCCCGCCCTTCTCACCCCATTGGGAGACTCAGGGCGGCTTACAATCTATGGCGAACAATGCCGCATAACACATAACATAAACATAACATATCAATTTAAACAATTAACATGTCAATTTAAACATACAGTAATAAACATGACATAATAATTTAAAACCGAAATAAATATTAAAACTTCCTAAGACTGTGACAGCATCTTGCGCCAACAAGCTATTGCTGCTGCACAGAAGCTGGCAACCCTAACAGTAACATTGGTGTGGTCTGCTCCATGAGGTTATGAATGGACATAATAATTGCACAAGGAAATTATGATCAGCAAAGGGGAATTCTGGTTTTCCAATGCACAGAAGTCAAACGCCAGGAGAAAATAAACCCTTAAAAGTTGTATTCCCTGCTTCAGGAAGGGAATTAACAGCAAAGGAGAAATTGTTCCCAACCCAGTCCTTCCCTTGCAAAGCGGTGGCGTGGCACCTTTCCCACCCAAGCAGCCTGCCCTAGTCCCTCTGCCTTCGCGTCCCTGGCTCGCAATGAGCCCATGAGGCACGCATGGCCCTTTTTAAAGGACAATGGCTGCTGTGCCGAAACCCCACCCCTCCCGAGGTGGTTTCCCCTCATCCCAGCATGCAACCAGCTGCTTGCCTCCAAAGGCTGATTCCTTTCCGATTCACTTCCTGGATCGGAAAAAAGATGGCGGCAGTGGCTTTGAAAGGGCAAGATTACTTCCGGGTTCTCAAATCGCTTCGAAATTGATTCAAAAATGGATTAATTCCAATTTTAATCCGAATTATGAGGATTCCGATCGAACCTACCCATGCCTATTAGAAACTCTTCCGATCGAATCTCCGGCATGTCAGCATGGGCACGTTTCATTACCTCCCCGCCAAAGTGGTACCTACTACTATCTACTATTATCTACTCCAGTGTTTCCCAACCTTTTTTGAGCTGTGGCACACTTTTTACTTTTGCAAAATCCTGGGGCACACCACCAACCAAAATGACACAAAATGACACTCTAACACAGTAATACATATAGTTAATATGTTTTTAAAATGTATTTATACACTCAGTGTGAAACCTGGGCCTGTTTCAATGAACTCAACATAGATATCCTGGCAGGAATGGCAGAAAGACACAAACATCCCACATAGAACTCCCATAACCAAGAGAAAATGCTATAAGAGTTTGGTGGGCATTGACCTTGAGTTTTGGAGTTGTAGTTCACCTTTATCCAGAGAGCACTGTGAACTGAAACAATGTTGGATCAGGACCAAACTTGGCATGGATACTCAATATGCCCAAATGTGAACACAGATGGAGTTCAGGGGAAATAGACCTTGACATTTGGGAGTTGTAGTTGCTGGGATTTATAGTTCCCCTACAATCAAAGAGCATTCTGAACCCCACCAATGATAGAACTGGGCCAAACTTCCCACACAGAACCCCCAGGAGGCAAGAGGAGGTCTCTACTTGGGGAAAGGGAGGCGGGCCTTCCCAATGCATGGAGAGGGAGAGAACAAGTAGACAACGGGTGGGGAGGGCGGTGTTTGTAATTTTGTGCCTTTATCGAGGTAAGTTTCTTAGGGTTTTTAGACTTCAACACACTAGACTCTTCCCCCCCCCCCCTTCCTGGAGGTTCCAATTTCCCACGGCACACCTGATGATCACTCAAGGCACACTAGTGTGCCCCGGCACACTGGTTGGGAAACACTGATCTACTCGCATCACTGTTTTCTAACTGCTAGGTGAGCAGAAGTTAGGCTGATAGCTGGGAATTTACCTCAACCCGAGCGTGAGCTAACGACCTTTCGATCATGATTTTCTGCAGCTGGCGGTTTAACCCGCTGTGCTGAAATCATCTTTATATAAGTGCAGCATTTGGGCTCATTCATTTCAAGTGAACACATTGAGACAGGGGTGTCAAACCATTTCCATCTAGGACCACATCGACCTTGTGGTTGCCTTCAAAGAACCATTGAATTCATGGATGGAAAATCCGTAGAGACAGAGGGCCAACTATAATTCTTTTACATAGTGGTCAATGTTATTTAGTTTTCACCCAGTTTGAGTCCCCAGACTTTGTTGAATGACAACTCCCATAACTTTGGATTATCCATCACATGGATTGGGGATAATAGGAATTGCAATCCAGCTGCACTTGTAACTCAGAGTCTGGGGAAATATTAAAGCCAGGCATCACATCCACAAGCCTTGCCTCTAAATCCAAACTCCACTATCCTGTCTAACTAGAAGAAATTGCACCTTTCCAGATGTTACCATATCCCAACTCCCATCAGCTCTAATCATGATTTCTTATTATAAGAAAAACATGAGTTGTGATCCAGCATCTGGAGGGCCACATATAATGATATGGCAGGCCAGATTCATGGACATTGATACATATATTAAGATGTAAATATATGTGCATATGCTATAGCTACTATTTTGGTAGTGATTCATCTTTGCATATGCATCGTTTATGGGCTCATTCATTTCCAGCTGAATATGGTAAGATGTAAATGTGTGTGAATACACTATGGCTGCCATCCTGATAGTGACTTATGTTCACTTAAGTACAGCAAAATTCCCTTTTTACTCAAAGCGCAGAGAGAGGCAGCCTGGCACAGTTGTTTGTGCATTGGACTTGAGCTCTGGAGACCAGGGTTTGATTCCAGCCTTGAAAACCCACCTTGGGGGAGTCTCATACTTTCATCTCCAGAAGACCGTGTGATAGGTTCTCATTAGGATTTTTAGGGGTTAGCAATCACTTGAAGGCAATTGGTACTAGAACAGAAGGATATCCTTTTCCCTTTACTCCAAAAGGGTCTCATGCTCAGCAACACTGACAAGTTCTGGTTTGGGCTGTTGATGCTTCTTACAAGTGGAAAAGAGAGAGACCTGTGCTCTCTATCTGAAGCCCCATATACGCCGACCATTTAATGCAGTTCGCAAATGGGTATTGAAGAAAGTGGTTTTATTGTGCAGGTGATGACACTGGAAATCCTGAAACCAGTTTGAGGCCTGGATTGTGATTACACAAACCACAGAAGCCTTGTACATCAGTTAAATTTGCCTCACCACTAAGTGGTACCTTTAATTTCCTACTTGACAGATGCAACTGTTTTTCGGGTTGCAAAGGTTGACAACAGGCTACACATTAGGTCGAGAGCCCACCTCGACCCGGGCAGGCCTCGAACTCATGACCTTCTGGTCAGTAGAGATCTTATGCAGCTGACACCCAGCCAGCTGTGCACATTAGGGCTGTCTTTCATGTGCTTTTGTGGCGGGAATGTGGCACAGCTGGCTGGGTGTCAGCTGCATAAGATCTCTACTGACCAGAAAGTCATGAGTTCGAGGCCTGCCCGGGTCGAGGTGGGCTCTCGACCTATCGTGTAGCCTGCTGTCAACCTTTGCAACCCGAAAAACAGTTGCATCTGTCAAGTAGGAAATTAAAGGTACCACTTAGTGGTGAGGCAAATTTAACTGATGTACAAGGCCATAAAAAGATCTCCAGGAAACTTGCTGAGGAATGAAGGAGTGCGACCGCTCCCCCTGGTGGCCAGATGTTAAAAAATTGCCTCTGTCTTGTGTGTTTGTGTGTCTAAATGTAATGTGTACATTGTAATCCGCCCTGAGTCCCCTGCGGGGTGAGAAGGCTGGAATAGAAATGAAAGAAATAAATTTTGTGGGAGTTTGCTGTCCGGCCACCACAAATTGAAATTAGCATCAAACTGCATTCAATTGTCAGTGTAGATGGGGCCTGACACCAAATGTTTCTCCATGATAGGAATTACCGTAACTCTTCTCTCCCACTAGTAAGCGATAGGAGCAGGTAGCTCTGCTGAGGCCTGACAGTTGTCAGATGATAGTTATGAGATTTTAGCAACTGTCGGTCTGGCGCCCGGCATATCTAGCTCAAAAGGACCAAATGAAAGACAGACGGGCTGAAGGCAATAATCAGAGGTTTTATTCTCAATGACCAAAGAGGTTGTCAGTAGCAATAGTGCTCCAAAACACTGACAAACCATAATTGTGAGCATACATGTTTATTTATAGCATGGATAGCTATTCCAGACTACCATGCTGGCTTCTGATTGGTCTGAAACAGTGCCAGCTAGGATTCACTTCCTGATAGGTCTGATGTTCCATCTGATATCATTGCAGGTTGGCTTTAGTCATGGTGGGAAATTGGATTATTTTGAAGGTTTGTGTCCATTTATTAATCCACCCAGGAGAGGGGTGCGATCGGAAAGTAAAATAATCCAGTGAGGCAAGAAATAATAGGCTGTTGTTTATAGTCTATTGATTATATTATTTTCTGTATCTGTTGATTGTTGTAAGCCGCCCTGAGTCCTTTCGAGGAGAGGGGCTGGGGTACAAATGAAGCACAATAAATAATAATAATAATACAAATGGTGCCTCTCAGGTAAACAAAAGGGTGGGAAGCTGTGGGAGTGCTGAAGCTGGGGAGGGGCGGCCAGGCCGCACCATGCCCTGCCCCCCCCCCTTCAGTTCTCCCACAGGTTCGCCAGCTTTGAGAGGGCAGTACCAAGCCAGCATTGTGCTGGCTCTGCCACCGCTGGCAGTGGCACTGCCCCTCAAGGCTGGGAAGCTGCAGGAGTGCTGAAGCCGGGGGGACGGGGCGGAGCCAGGCTGCATCAAGCCCCCCCCCCCCCTGGCGTCAGCTCTCCCACAGAGGAGCATGAGCGGTGGACGGGCTTCAGGAGGCAGGGCTCCTTCGCGGGCTTCAACAAGCAGGGGCGAGAGTCATGGTGGATTGGAGGCTGGTTTGGGGAACGGCCGGAAGGAGGAAGCACCGGTTCCTTCTTTTTCTTCGCCGCCACCTGGTCCCTCTCTCTTCCCAAGCAGCAGGAGTTTGGCAGGAAGAGGGGAGGGTCCAATTTGGCAGGCAGAGAAGAAACATTCCAGGAATGATGATTCCTTTTCACAACGTTTCATGTGTCGGCACACTGGTTGAGAAACAATGTGCTAAGTAATGTGTAGCCATCCCCTGAGATCTGAGGTGTGTACGGTGCATGTGCAACATTTCAAGGGGTTCTATGAAAGATAGTCTGGAATTAGGAATAAAGTAAACACAAGCTCCTTAATTCATCCCTATGGAGTCACAGACTATGAGGTTCATAATGTTTGGGTCTGATTTTCAACAATAGGAAAACATAGGAAGTACACATCAGAGCTGCACACACATGTAAGATTTTGGCCAGAGACTGGGAATGAGTGAGCAAGTACTCCAGCAATGTTGCCTGGGGAATGAGGAGAGGCACTGTGCTGTAATGGTTTAAGAGGACTGGGTTAGGAAACTGGAAGATAAAGGTAAAGGTATTCTCTTGACATTAAGTCTAGTCGTGTCCAACTCTGGAGGTGGTGCTCATCTCCATTTCTAAGAGCCAGCATTGTCCATAGACACCTCCAAAGTCATGTGGCCAGCACGACTGCATGGAGTGCGGTTACCTTCCCACTGGAGCAGTACCTATTGATCTACTCACTTTTGCATGTTTTCAAACTACTAGGTTGGCAGAAGCTGGGGCTAACAGCAGGAGCTCACCCCACTCCCTGGATTTGAACCGCCGACCTATCAGTCAGCAATTATTTTCTTTGTCACAAAACACTAGGACTAGAGGGCACTCCCTGAAGCTCCAAGGTAGGAAAATTAGGACTAATAAAGGGAAATATTTCTTCACCCAGAGGGTCATTGGGTTATGGAATTTACTTCCAGAAGAGGTTGTGACAGCTGTCAGCCTGAACAACTTCAAGGCAGGATTAGACAGATTCATGGATACCAAGTGTATCGGTAGTTACTGAAAAGGACATTCAAGCGCCACCTCGGAGTGGTTGAGGTAGGCAGGATTTCCCTGGGTACTGGTTGTGGGGGGTCGGGAGCAGGTTAGGGTTTTGCCCTCCCTTCTGCTCGAGATCCCCGTGTACAACTGGGGGCCACTGTGTGATACAGAATGCTGGACTAGATGGGCTGGGGTCCGATTCAGCATGGCTCTTCTTATGTTCTTATGTTCTTAGCAAGTTCAGGTCAGCAGTTTAACCTGTTGCGCCACCCGGAAGACTCAGCCATAGAAACTTACTGTGGGACCTTGGGCAAATCACTCAAGAGTCCTCTTTGATAGGTTCGCGATAAGTTAGAGGCATCTCAAAGGCTCACAACAGCAACACAGAACATGCTTCTTATGATGGTGCAAGAGTGTTGCCTTGGGTGAACCACTGCCATTAATTCATTGCAGAATCTGCCAGGCTGCCACAGAAATCCTATTATGAGCTGCTTTAAGCCAAACAAACCGTTGCTCAGGAGACCTCAAAGGAGCTGGGAATCACTCCTTTACAAACCCGAGTCCCTTTCCAAATAATCATTTCATAAACAATCCCAGGCAACCACTGCAACATCAATATAGCACTGGCAAAAATGACATAAATAACATAGCTTTTATTTGCAAGCATCTCCATGGCAGACCCTGCCATAAAATCAATCATCCCTGCATGGCAACTTGGCCCTGCTGTTCATAAAGCAGAAACAAACCCTCATCAGTTTGCAAGTGTCTTTAAAGGGATGTTGAATCACCTTGAATCGCTAACATAACTTCCTCTGGCAAGATGGATCACAGTAACATAAAGCCTGTGATGAAATAGCATTGGATTGAGCGAATACCTCTTAGGGACCTTATTGGCTTGGATGCATAGAGAGAGGGGTAAAGCCATAAAATAGGAATAATCCGTTGACATAACCTGTTAGCAATCTACATGAAGATGAAATTCTGGGGAAGAAAATAGCAATAAAGTTTGTATGAGAAAGTAAATGATTCTACCAAAGCGGTGTGTGTCTATTTACAATTATGTAAATAACTGTTGTCCCAGAATCTTTTCATAAACATGCATGAGGAGCAGAACAGAGAAAAGGGGACGATAGATTAGGCCAGTGTTTTTCAACGTTTTTTGAGCCGCGGCACATTTTTTACATTTACAAAATCCTGGGGCACGCCACCAACTAAAATGACACAAAATGACACTCTAACACAGTAATACATATAGTTAATAAGATTTTAAATGTATTTATACACTCACTTAGTGTGAAACCTGGGCCTGTTTCGATGAACACAAAATAGATATCCTGGCAGGAATGGCAGAAAGGTAGCATCAATATCAAAACATCACGTATGTTTTGATATTGATGCTACCTTTGTGTTTTTGGTTGTTACATTTCCATTGTTAAATTGAGTGTTTACACAGGAATGGCAGAAAGACACACACGAAGGTCTTCCTCAACAGCTGTCAGTCTCTCTCTCAGTTTAGTTTTTATCACAGTCACCCGGTCCTCAGGGAAAATGTACCCGGTCCTCAGGGAAGCAGCCAGACGGAAAGAGAGCAGTATGCCGCGCCCTGGGCCTATAGATGAGTGACTGGGATTGCTGTAAAGATCCTATGCCCAGGGGTTAACGGGTGCCTTCCTTTCAGGGAGAGAGTTACCACAAAGTCCAAGGACAAAGGCTCTTTGAAACAGTTAACAATATTTATTTCTTCAAAGTCACAAAATGCAGGTGACTAGAAATTGGCAAATTACAAAGTCTAAAGAGCCAGATGACAAAAATCAGCTTACTCAGTCCCTTTTTGCTCAGTCCGTGGGCGATGGATGGTGATGCTCTCCTTCTCTTCTCTCTCTGGTCAATAACCACGGATGGTTAAAGGCCCCAGCTCCTGGATTCCTATAAAAGTGAAGGGCAAGTCCTTCCTATGATGAATCCAGGGCTGGCCAAAGGCGACTGGAGTCCCACACTTTCCTTCGAAACCTTCCAATATGCTTGAAATAAGCTAATGGACTCCAGCAGTTATTATTATTTAAAGGGAAATGGCAGGTCAGGGCTGAAGCACCTGAAGACTCAGCCACCAGTCCCTGCAGCGTTGAAATCCCTGGTGGTCACTGAACAAGCAGAGAGGTTCCCTCCCTTTCATAACCTCTAGAATTGGAGGAAAACCTGAGACACTGATTGGCTGGGACTCTGGGGTGACCTTTTGGAGGGAAAATACTGGGTAATGATTGGAGGAAGGAAACAGAGAGAATAAGCCCCTCCCAACCAGGGAAAAAATAACAACCCAGCTCCCAAACTGCAAATAGGCCTTTACAACAAATTGAGGCCTGTTAATCTAGCACAAGCACATCTATTATATAAATGGGTTCACGTCATGTGATGTATACCTCAAACAAAGAAACCATACAATGCAGAAACACAATACTTGCCAACAGAAATAGGCCTCAAGCAAGGTACGTTTGTAGCAAAGAAACTTTCCCCAAAACCTAAAAAGGCCCCCAAAACAACGAGTAAAATAAAACTACATTTACCAGCATCCTCCGGGGCAGCCAAAGACTCACCCAGCCTCTACATTCTGAACAACATGATTGGCTGCCAAGAAGGGCGGATTTGCATAACTGCTGTAACCATAGCAACGCTGGCAAGAGCCATCCAAGGCTAGGATAGAATGCTGAGAGATTTCAGTTGGTGTTTGAGGGTTAAACTGCCAAAACCAAACTCTGAGAGAGCAATTCTCCAGCAAATTCCTACCCACACAACACAACACAACTTCCAATCACAACCCATCCCACCAACCTTACGGGACCCCGTACACACAACACCTACAAACACCACAAACTAAAACCATTCCTTCCTTCCACACAGACATAAACTGACCCAAAAGACAAGCCATGCCTTATAAAAATAACAGCATCGGACGACACACTCACAACGCTACATACATCAAACAAAAAGGGCAGAACAAACGCCAGAACAGAAACACACTGCGCAGCAGAGACACAGACAACAGGTCACTGCACGACGCACAGCTGAGAACCAAATGCAAAGAACTGCACGACAAGAAGAAGCGCGCAGCCAGGAACAACAAAGACGCAGAAATGCAACACAACAGCAGCGCGCAAGGAGCGCAGAAACACGACGTTGCAACTCAGAAAACAAACTTCAAAAACACCACAACCAATTCCACCGCCTAGCCTTCAGATACAACGCTGCAGAAGACTACAGCATGGTGCCAGAGGCCGACATTGGCACCCTAACGCACATCTGCACACACTGCAAAGCCCTGAAATACCCAACAGAAACACCAGGAATGTGCTGCCTAGCCGGTAAAGTCTCTCTACCACCACTTGCCACTCCTCCACAACCACTACAGACTTTGCTGAGTGGAGACACTCCAGAATCAAAACACTTCCTCCGCTATATAAGACAATACAACTCATGCTTCCAGATGACATCATTTGGAGCACACATAGAAAGTGAGCAATTCATGCCTACATGACCCCACCAAGACCTTAAGTAACATCATTTCCAACCCTTACATCTCGCATCTCCTAAATAGGGCACAGCAACGCGTGCCGGGTACAGCTAGTTCAATATAAACAGGCCAAGCTTAGCGCAGGCCGCAACAAGCAGCCAGACGGAAGCACACTCTGAGGCAGAGAG
Organism: Anolis apletophallus; assembly: GCA_030556195.1. NCBI lineage: Eukaryota > Metazoa > Chordata > Lepidosauria > Squamata > Anolidae > Anolis > Anolis apletophallus. The sequence goes on along the minus strand of JARBWK010000011.1, from coordinate 44,912,516 downwards.
TTCCACTGCTGAACAGCTCTCACAGTCAGGAAGTTCTTCCTAATGTTCATCAAAGAGCATCCTGAACTCTTGCAACAATGCAATTGAACCAAACTTGGCATATTGAACTCTCATTACCAACAGAAAGTACTGAAAGGGTTTGCTTGGGAATTGACCTTGAGTTTGGAAGTTGTAGTTCACCTACACCCAGAGAGCACTGTGGACTCAAATAATGATGGGCGGGCCTCTTCCTCATGGGGAGGGGGACACTCCACCCCTTTCCGACCCTCCCTCCACTCACCTAAGCCTCTCTGCCGGCCTTTCCTCCTCAAATGGTGACTGCTGGGAAGGGAGCAGGGTCCGAGTGACATCACCCTTCCCTCCTCCCTCCCTCGATTGGAGGCTGGCTGGCGCACTTGGAGGGGAAACGGCCAAAAGGGGCTACGCCCCGGCCCCTTCTTCGCCACCTCCCGGCCCTTCCTCCTCCTCCCCCTCCCCCCGCAAGCAGCAACAGCAGGAGTTCAGCAGGAGAGGAAAGAAAGGGTATATTGGAGGTTTTCCCATGGTACACCTGATGATTGCTCGCGGCACACCGGTTGGGAAACAATGGATTAGGTTACCCCAACATGTTAAAGAACATAGGTTTATACCAGTAGTCCTTATCCCGTGAGCCACAGACCACCAGTGGGCCATGAGGAAAAAAATCTAATCCGCTCCCCTCTTTCCTCTTTTTAAATTTTATTTTATTTCCACTTTTTTTTTTTTGCGCTGCCTGCCACTCCTTCTCTGTCGCTGACCATGGCATATGTTCTGTATCAGAAACTAGGGCTGATGTGGTATATGAAATGCAATTTTCTGAATCAGAACCTCAAACCGAATTTAAAGTTGACCAAAAACTGATTTGTAACCCTTTTAGTACTAATTTTTTAGAGTGATCCATGATCAAAGTGGTCCCTGGTCAACGTGGTCCCTGGTCAACATGGTGCCTGGTCAATGTGGTTCTTGGTCAAAAAAAAAGGTTAGGAATGACTGGTCTATATGTTTGGCTTTTAAAACGGAAACCATAAAAAGGATGGAGATGAGTGACCTACAAAGTCAGCCTGGCCATGTTTTGGAAGAGGTCTTCAAATGCTCTTTAGAAGGTTCAAAATGTTTTTGTTTCTGGAAGCCTTACCCGAGTTCTCGTTTGTCTACAGCAGTGGTTCCCAAATCTTTTTGGCCTACCGCCCCCTTTCCAGAAAAAAATGTACTCACCGCCCCCCTAGAAATTAATTTTTTTTAAAAATGTAATCGCAAGTAGAAAGATATTTATTTATTTATTTATTTATTTATTTATTTATTTATTATTTCGGCTTCTATGCCGCCGACTCCCGGAGGCTCGCGGCGGCTCACAGTAGCCACAAGGCACAGCAAAATACATACAGTTAAATACATACAGTTAAAAACAGTAAAAAAACAGCAAAAATTAAAACAGGAGCAATTAAAACAGTAATCCGACATATCGTCTGACAAGACGAATGAACAGATGGCGGCATATGTGTATTAATGCAGTGGTTCTCAACCTTTCTAATGCCGTGACCCCTAAATAAGGTTCCTCATGTTGAGGTGACCCCCAACCATATTTTCGTTGCTACTTCATAATTTTGCTACTCTTACGAATTCTAATGCAAATATCTAATATGCAGGATGTATTTTCATTGTTACAAATTGAACATACTTAAAGCATAGTGATTAATCACAAAAACAATATGTTTGGGGGAGTATGGACAACAGATGATGGGATTTGCAGTACCTTCAACCAATTCAGCTCTGACTTCCACAGCCGAGACCCCATGAATGATGGATCTGGACCAAACTTGGCACACAGAACCCCCATGACCAACAGAAAATACTGGAGGGGGTTTGGGAGGAATTGACAGTGATTTAGGGGAGATGTAGTTCACCAACATTTGGAGAGCACTCTGAACCCAAACAACCCTGGATCTGGACCAAATTTGGCACAAATACTCAATATGCCCAAATTTGAATACTGGTGGGGTTGGGGGGATTGATTTTGTCATTTGGGAGTTGCAGCTGCTGGGATTTATAGTTCACCTTTAATCAAAGAGCATTTTGAACTCCCAACAGCAATGGAATTGAACTAAACTTGAGCAATAGAGAATACTGGACCTTGGAAATTGGGAGCTGCTTGCATTTTTCTTCATGCCATGGCCATCTCCCAGGAGGCGCCTGCAAACGCCGCAGCAACTCAGGGGGCATTTGCAGACGTGGAGGCTTTCCTTCTCCACTGGACCAACTGGCAGGCACACACTCGCAAGTGCGCGACTGTCGCAGCCTACCAGTTGGAATCCCTGGGCAGGCGTTGCCTGGAAACCGCAGCACGCAACCACTTCCTCTCCTTAACTCTGTCCATGGCGCAGTCCCGTATCGCCCCTTTCTTCCAAGGGACCCATTGGATTGGAAGGGGCGATACAGGACTGCGCCATGGGCAGAATTGAGGAGAGGAAGGGGGCACACGCTGCAGTTTCCAGGCAGTGCCTGCACGGGGTTTCCAACTGGCAGGCGCACACTCGCACGCTTGCGAGTTGGAATCCCGCCACTGCCCCCTTACAGGGCTTCAGTGCTCCCCCCCCCAAATTCTCCTGAGCCTCCCACCGCCCCCTTGGATTGCCTCACCGCCCACTAGGGGGCGGTACCACCTACTTTGGGAACCACGGGTCTACAGTTTTCATGAATGTAAGACAAGAACAGAAGGTAAATAAAGTCTATCTGTGAGATTACAAAGTGTTTGAGCAAATGATGGTGCACATTTTCAGGATCATGAGGCCAGGAAGCCTTCTTTTCTTCCCATCCACAACCAGAAGGTGGAAAAAAAATAAAAGGAATGCAGAACATGAGGCAAAACAACACTCTTAAGAGCCGCGCTTGTACAACATGAATTACAATATTTTTTTAAATTGCACAGGCAGCTGCCTGTGCAAACCCCCACAAAATGCAAAGCACTCCGACTGCAAAGTGATCAACAAAATGGTGTATAGCAAATAACATACAAGAATAAGTGGGGAAATAAACATGACATCATTTCAGAAAGCTCAATGGCAACATGCTAAATGGAAACTTACACACAAAAATAAACCCACAATGCATTCGATATATAAATAGTGAGTAACAAGTAGCTAAACAGATGAAGTGATGATTAATGACAGAACTACACTGGAAGCTGGTAATTAGTTACAATGTCTTCTTTTGGCGATTTGTCATTCGCCATATGCAGCATGTTTTGTTTCTGTGTATGTTTTCAAATAGCATTTTGCGGTTTAGTTCTGTGCATTCTTATTCTCCCTCCCTCATTGTTGATCTTTATAATCACATTTTGCAGTATTTTGGAAGGAGGCATCTGCAAGTAATGTTTAAATAATTCCACAAAGTACCTCTCTAGTAGCATTGCTCCAGAGCAGGAATGGGCCTGAGGCTGTTAGGAATGGTGGTCCAAAACTCCTGGAGGGCCGAAGTTTGCCCATGCCTGCTCCAGAGCATTGTATAGAAATTGAAATAGCACATGCACAAGGGGGCGTCAGAGGGATTGCCAAAGACCATCAAAAAACAGAGTGCTTTCTGTTGGTCATGGGGGTTCTGTATGGGAAGTTTGGCCCAATTCTATCATTGGTGGGGTTCAGAATGCTCTTAGATCAGGGGTGGGCAAACTGCGGCCCAGGGGCCAGATACGGCCCTTTGGTCGATTCTATCTGGCCCTCCTAAGGGCCCCTGGCTTGCCTCCCCTGCCTGGCCTCTGCATAAAACTCTCCAGAGAAGGGGACTACAAGGAAGCATTATTTTATTTTAGTGGTTTTTATTATTATTATATAATAATTTTGTTATAATAATAAAATAATATAATAAATAATATAATATGTTATATTATATATTATAATTTCAATATATTATGATGTCTATATATATATACTATAATATAATTATGATATTAATACTAATAATGTATGAATATTTCTTGATATATTAATATGTTAATATTAATGATGTGTAATATATGGTAAATATAGTAAGTGAATAAATAAATAAATTATGTAGATTAGCATGTAGTTCCGCCTTTAGGTATGGCCCTCCATAATATTTTTTGGCTCTCATGTGGCCCCTTGGAAAAAATAGTTGCCCACCCCTGTCTTTGATTGTAGGTGAACTATATATCCCAGTAACTGCAACTCCCAAATGTCAAGGTTTGTTTTCCCCAAACGCCACCAGTGTTCACATATGGCCATATTGAGTATTTGTGCCAAGTTTGGTCCAGATTCATCATTGTTTGAGTCCACAGTGCTCTCTGGATGTAGGTGAACCTCAACTCCAAAACTCAAGGTCAGTGCCCACCAAACCCTTCCAGTATTTTCTGTTGGTCATGGGAGTTCTGTGTGCCAAGTCTGGTTCAATTCCATCGTTGGTGGAATTCAGAATGCTCTTTGATTATAGGTGAACTATAAATCCCAGCAACTACAACTCCCAAATGACAACATCAATCCCCCCCAATCCCAACAGTATTCAAATGTGGGCATATCATGTATTTGTGCCAAATTTGGTCCAATGAATGAAAATACACCCTGCATATCAGATATTTACATTTTGTTTCATAACAGTAGCGAAATTACAGTTATGAAGAAGCAACAAAAAGGTTATGGTTGAGGGTCACTGCAAAATGAGGAAACTGTATTAAGGGGTCGTGACATTAGGAAGGTTGAGAAACACTGGTTTATAATGAAAATTCATAATATATTCGCTCCCATCACACACAATATACTATTGTCCGTTTCTACAGTAATCCTCCACATTCTGAGCAGGAAGTACATGTCGTCCCTGGCAATATTGCTCTATTTTTCTTTCAAAAAACGGGGAACTTTTGGAATTGGAAGTCCAAAATCTTGATGTAAAAAAAGAGGAGAATTATAGCTAGGGCCGACTGGTAACATATCAGAATTGTGCAATTTCTGAAGAATGAGTTATTTCTTTAAAGTATGTTAGTTTCGTGCAAGTGGAATAATGGTATCGAGGCTTATTTTCAGACCGCCCACAGCGTCACTACAATTGACGTCACCAAAATGATCTAAAACAGGGGAATCTGACAGTGTGAAAAAGATCTTGGAGTCCTAATGGGGAAGAAATTAAACATGAGCCAACAATGTCATTCGGTAGCAAAAAAAAAGTGAATGGGATTTTGGCCTGCAGAAATAGTAATCTAGTGCCTAAATCCAGGTAAGTCATGCTACCCCTCTATTCTCACTCGGTCAGAACACACCTGGAATCATACTGTGTCCAATTCTGGGCACCACAATTGAAGGGAGATATTGACTCTAAGCTGAAATGTGTCCAGAGGAGGGCAACTCAAAGGATCAAGGGTCTGGAGAACAAGCCCTATGAGGAGTGGCTTAAAGAGCTGGGCATGTTTAGCCTGCAGGAGAGAAGGCTGAGAGGAGATATGATGAAGGCCATGGATAAATATGTAAGGGGAAGTCACAGAGAGGAAAGAGCAAGCTTGTTTTCTGCTGTCCTGGAAACTAGGACACAATGGAACAATGGCTAGAAACTACAGTAAAGAAATGAGATGCCACTTGAACATTAGGAAGAACTTCCTGGCTGTGAGACCTGTTCAGCAGTGGAACTCTCTGCACTGGAGTGTGGTGGAGGGTCCTTCTTTGGAGGCTTTTAAACAGAGGCTGGATGGCCATCTGTCGGGGGTGCTTTGAATGTGATTTTCCTGCTTTTTGGCAGAATAGGGTTAGACTGAATGGCTCATGAAGTCATGCACCGAGCATGCCTACTCTCCCCTCCCCGCATGGAGTCTCAGAAACAGCCCTCCCCTTGGCTGAGAGGCCAGCTGAGAGGCCGGCCAATCACAGTGGAGGAGGGCTTTTGGTGGGAGGATTCACCATCTGTTTCCAAAAAGGAAGAGAAGGACAGGCGGGGAGATCTTCAGCCTTCTCTGCCAAAGCAGGTCCTAAGACCATCAGAAATATGTTTTCTGATGGTCTTTGGTGACCCCACTGAAACCCACTCTGAAACCCCTTCGCTACCCCCCAGGAATCCTAACCCCCAGGTTGAGAAACGGCATCGGGTACGTAGTCCATCTTTTTAACATTCGTGCATATCTTGCATGTGTGTTGGAAATAAGATGAAAGTGATGCTAATCTGAACCGCACTATCTATCTATCTATCTATCTATCTATCTATCTATCTAATAAAAGTCAGTGTTTGCGGGCGGTTGTGTGGTGGTGCGACGGGTAGAATATCTGCCAGCATTTCGATTGGCTGCAACTGTGGGATTATTTGCATAAAGGGCTCTGATTGGCCAGCCTCAGAACTCCAACATTCTACGGCTCCAGACAGAGGGGATTGGTTGCCAGTGAAATGGTATTTGCATAAAGGACTCCGGTTGGCCAACCACATTCCCACATTCTAAAGTGACTCAGAGGGAAAAGGAAAGGCCTCAGGCAGTCAGCCACTGTGGCCCACAGCAATGACGGATCAGGACCAAACTTGGCAAACAGGGGACCAATGGCCCACTTCACAACCTGGTGTGGTTTAGGGCAGAAGGGGCCACGAATGATGGGATTTGCAGTACCTTCACTTCATTCACTTCCCAAACAACACTGTAGCCCCTATAAATCACAGACCAGGCCCAAATTGACAGCAAGCCTTCCTTAACTTGATTTTCCTGACTAGGCCTCAGTTCATGGGATATTGTTAGGCTTCCTCAACTTGATTTTCCTGACTAGGCCCCCAACAATGACAGAAGACCAAACTTGGCACACAGACCCCCCCCCCCCAAGGTGCACCCTACATCCTGGTGCAGTTTGAGGGAGGATGGGCCATTGATGATGGGACTTGCAGTACTTCAATTCACTTCGAGCACAGTGGCCCACACCAATGACGAATCAGGACCAAACTTGCCACACAGAGGCCCAATGGCCCACTTTACAAACCTTCTGTGGTTCACGGCAGGATGGCTCACAAATGATGGGATTTGCAGTACCTTCACCCAATTCATTTCCCACAGAACATTGCAGCCCCTACAAATCACAGACCAGGCCCAAACTTGGCACACAGAGTACCCATGACCCACTCTACATCCTGGTGCAGTTTTGAGTGGGATGGACCATGGATGATGGGAGTTGAAGTACCTTCACTCACCTTCTGAGACCGCTGCCACCCTCATCCAATGACTGATCTAGACCACACTTGGCACACAGAGCCCCCATGACCCACTTTACATCCTGGTGCAGTTTGGAGAATGGGGGACCATGGATGATGGGACTTCCAGTACCTTCCCTCACTTCCAGAGACCACTGCAACCCTCATCCAGAGAATGATCAAGACCAAATGTGACACACACACAGCCCCCATGACCCACTCTACATTCTGGTGCTGTTTGGAGGAGGATGGACCATGGCCAATGGGACATGCAGTACCTTCACTAAGTTCCTGAGACCACTGCAAACCACATAAACATCTAATAGGAACCAACCTTGGCACACAATGCCTTCCTCAAATAACCCGGGCACCGCCGGATCCTCAGCTAGTAAATAAAGCACAGTAAAGGCTTCCTCTCAGTTCATCCCCAGTCTAGGAAGAAAAAACCCTAGATTTTGGGCTTCTGAGGCTCCTTCCACACAGCCAAATAAAATCCACATTGAACCGGATTATATGGCCTTGTGGACTCAGATAACCTGGTTCAAAGCAGCAGGCCTTATATGGTACAGGGCCGGCGTACCTGAGGGCCCGCCTTATCCCCTATCAACCCCAGAGATCACTTCGGTCGGAAGATCAAAATCTGCTTGAAGTCCCTAACATTCGGACCTATCATCTGTCGGCCACTCGGCGCAGAGCTTTTACAATTGTGGCACCAGACTTCTGGAACGCCTTGCCGGTAGAAACACAAGCTATCCGAAGTTTACCATCTTTCCGGAGGGCGTGTAAAACCTTCCTTTTCCGGCAAGCATTTGGAGCCTGTTGAACAACTGGGGTTTTGTTGTTTCAAATTGTATTTTATGTATACGGTTTCTGGTTGTTTTGTAAACTGCTCCGAGCCTTCGAGGAGTGGCGGTATACAAATTGGAACAATAATAATAATAATAATGTAGATTATCTGCCTTGATGTTCTTTCTGGCTGATATGGTTGTGTGGAAGGGCCCTGATTTACAAAAGTAAACAAACCTCTGAGGCCCTCTAGTGGCAAGCCGAAGAAAAGCAGGCTGTTGTAGCAAGAGAACAAAATCATCTCTTTGGAGCTGCTTAGGGTTAGTCCATTTTATACACACACACACACACACACACACACACACACGCTGTACCCGGCATGCGTTGCTGTGCGTTGCTGTGCCCCATTTAGGAGATGCGAGAAAGTCTGAGTATGTAAGGGTTGGAATTGATGTTACTTATGGTCTTGGTGGGGTCATGGCTGTGTCGTTGTGGGTTGTTCTGGTGGGTGGGATGTTGAAGTCCTGGGGAGTTGTCGGTGTGTGGTGTTGCTGGCATTCTGCAGAGCTTGTGGGTATACAATGTTTTTTGTCTTTCCGTCTGCTGTGGTGATGTAGAGGTTGATGCTTGTGTGGGTGGGGTATTTTGGGTGTTTGTGTGTGTTTGTAGAGTATCAGTACAGTGTTGTGTTGTGGTTGGAGTATAGGTGGAGTTGGTTTTTGTTTGTGGTGGTGGTAGGTGTTGTGTGTGCGGGGTCCCGTAAGGTTGGGGGATGGGTTGTGATAGGAAGTTGTGTTGTGTTGTGTGGGTAGGAATTGCTGGAGTATTGTGCCTGGGATGTGTGTGTATTTGGAGGTGTGTGTGGTGGTGAGTAGTGAGTGCAGTCCTGGGTTTTGTGTTGGGGAAGTTGTCAGGTATTTGTGGGGTGTATTTTGTGTGTGTTGTGGTGACATAGTTGTCTCAGTCTGGCTGTGTGCTGGTTGTGATGTGGAGGCGGTGTTGCTTTTGCCAGTGGTGTTTGTTGTGAATTTTGGTTGGGGTGGGTTTTTGTGTTGCATGATTGGTTTTTTTTTGTGGGTTTTGCAAGATTGTGTTATTCTGGCGGTATGTGTTTGTCAGTGGTGCCTGTGTCCCTGGTGCCCTATTTGTGTTAGTGTTATGTCCTCCTGGTAGTTGTTATGTCCTCCTGTGTTAGTTGGTTGTACTGTGTAGGTTTCTGTGTAGCAGTGGTATGTATGCGTTGTGTGTGCTGTGTGTCTGTTGTGTTGTGGGTCTGTAGAGGTAGGCATCGTGAGTTGTGTGGCTGTCATGTTGTGGGTGTGGTGTTTGTAAAGTGGGTGTCTTTTGTTGTGGGTGTCTTTTGTCCTGTGAGTGGTATGTATGTGCTCTGTGCACATAGTTGTGTATCTTCTGCATATTGGCGTTGTGTGGTATTTTTTGCTGGCTTGGTCTTTTGGATTGTGTTTCTCGAGTGTGGGAACCTGCTCCCTCCTAGAGCTTGGCCTTGGCAGTTTAACCCACAAACACCAACTGACTAAACTCAAATCACTCAGCATTCTAATCTAGCCTTGGCTGTCTCCGCCCACCGTTACTATGGGAACTCAGCCTCCCTGCATTTTGTGTGGCCCGATGTTGGCCAATGGGATTCGCTGGCGGCCGCAGAGGACGCTGGGAAATGTAGTTTTTTTAATTGTTGTTTTGGAGGCCTTCTAGGTTTTGGGGGAGAAAGTTTCTTTGCTAAAAACCTTCCTTGCCTGAGGCCTATTTTTGTTGGCAAGTTTGGTGTCTCTGCCTTGTAAGGTTTCTCTGCCTAGGACGGTCGTTCGATGATGGGTCTTCCTTTATATATATAGATTTGCAGCAAAGCATTGTGGGAAACTGAAATCGTCCTCTGAATTTCAGGAGAAATGTTCAAAATGTCCACAATGATTTGCAGCAAAGGCACATTATATGACAGTGTTGTCTAAGGCAGCGGAAGCGTCTGGGAGTTGAAGGCCAAAATACCTGGAGTGCTACAGTTTGTGAATTACTGGTCCTTATGGGAAATGGAAAAACAGACATTCCTGCTCCTCGTCCCCCAAGACATGCCTGTCCCTAAGGAACATTGCCTGTCCCTAAGGAATCTACATTTGTGGTATAGCAGGGGTCCCTTCACTACACTTTTAACGGCCATGTTCAGTCCGATGCAATTCTGGGATGTGTAGTTCGAGACTACTTTCTCCACTGTAACGCCTTGCGATAGTATTAGGGGATTTGTACACTACTGATGTGCGATGTGCGGGGCTTGACGAATGCAAGGCTGGGGCTAAAATTGCTGGAAGAAACATTAACAACCTTAGATATGCAGATGGTACCACTTTGATGGCTGAAAGTGAGGAGGAGCTGAGGAGCCTTCTAATCAAGGTGAAAGAAGAAAGTGCAAAAGCTGGGTTGAAGTTAAACATTTTTAAAAAAAGGTTCTGGCAACCAGACTGACAACTGGGAGAAAACGTGGAGGCAGTGACAGACTTCGGAATTCTAGGTGCAAAGATTAATGCAGGCGCAGACTGCAACCAGGAAGTCAGAAGACGTTTACTTCTTGGGAGGAGAGCAGTGACTCATCTCGATAAGATAGTGAAAAGTAGAGACATCACGCTGGCAACAAAGATTCGCATATTTAAAGCAATGGTATTCCCCATAGTAACCTATGGATGTGAGAGCTGGACCATAAGGAAGTCGGAGCGAAGGAAGATAGATGCTTTTGAACTGTGGTGCTGGAGGAAAATTCTGAGAGTGCCTTGGAGATCCAACCAGCCCATACTTCAGGAAATAAAGCCCAACTGCTCATTAGAGGGAAGGATATTAGAGGCAAAGATGAAGTACAGTACTTTGGCCACATAATGAGAAGAAAGGAAAGCTTAGAGAAGAGAATGATGCTGGGGGAAATGGCAGGAAAAAGGAAGAGGGGCCAACCAAGGGCAAGAGAGATTGATTGTATCCTTGAAGTGACTGGCTTGACTCTGAAGTCGACAGGGAGCTTTGGAGTGGGCTGATCCATGAGGTCACGAAGAGTCGGAAGCGACTAAATGAATAAACAGCAACAACACTACTGAGAGGCCAGGACTTTTTGGAAGATAGCTTGCAGGCCATGTAAAAAGACAATTCCGCGATTTCGTAACATCGAGGCCCCTTCCAGACAGGCCCTATATCCCAAGATCTGATCCCAAGTTTTCTTTTTATCCAAGATTATCTGGCAGTATGGAGTCATATAATCCAGTTTAAAGCAGAAAACCTGGAATCAGATCCTGGGATAAAGGGTCTGTCTGGACGGGCCCTACGTTATTAATAATACGAGGGGGTTCGTTAAAGATTTCCCGACCCACTTCCCGTGGACTGACATTAATGAAACTTGGCCCAGTTACGAGTCCTTTTCTCCATAGGTGCCACCAAGAAACACACACTTCTCCCATCTTTTGAAGCAACTGTAAACACCTTGCTTGTAGAAGTCGTCAACTTGCTCCAAAAGCTATGTTGTGACTTCTGAAATCAGAGTCTCATCATCTGAAAAATACTTGCCCTTCAAAAATAACTTGGACAATTTAACGAAGGTCATGTCGGACCGAAAGGAAGTAACGGACTGGTCCCCGCTAACGGACTATATGGAAAAGCACAAAGACATAAAAAATATTTTATACGTTAAGAATTGGTAGTAATACGCCCGGATCGGGGGAAAGAGGGATCGTGGGAAACTGTAGATTAAAGGAACAGCATCTAAGATGTATTAGATGAGGCTAGTCAACGGGAAAGGGGAAGTCAAGTAGTACTACCGTGTTTCCCCGAAAGTAAGACAGCGTCTTACTTTCTTTTCCCCCCAAAAAGTCCCCTACGGCTTACTTTTGGGTACGTCTTATATAACCCAAGACGTGCCCGTCGCACGCCCGCTGCCGCCGCCGCCGCCGCAACCGGAGGTGTGCCGCGGCACACCTGCGGCACACCTCCGCGGCACACCTATTCGCCAGGCCTCCAAGCAAGGGAGAGGGAAAGGAGCCAGGGGCGGGACGAAGCGGCGACGCGTCACTGTGACGCGGCGATCCTCACCACGCCCCTGGCTCCTTTCCCCCTTCCTTGCTTGGAGGCCTGGCGAATAGGTGTGCCGCGGAGGTGTGCCGCGGCACACCTCCGGTTGCAGCGCGGCGGCGGGACGAGGTACGGCTTACATACGGGGTATGGCTTATATAAGCCGACCCCCCCGACACCCCCGATACGGCTTACAATCGGGGGTGTCTTATTTTCGGGGAAACACGGTAGGTTATGTTTTGTGATGGCGTAGTGTGATGTTGGAAATGCTCAGGTTTTTAGTTTTGGAAACTCAATAAAAACTATTAAAAATAACTTTGTTGTTGGAAAGAGGTGGACGTTCAATGGTATGAGTTTGGGTGAATAAGGGGGATGCAGTAGAATTTCAAAGCCACAGGAGCACGATTCTTCCATTTGGGCAACAGATGAGTTGTAAACTGGGGCATTGTCTTGCAGAAGGCATGCCACATTGTCTCTTGGTTTAGATGGCCTCCCGCCATTCCCGCAGCAGTGAAGCCTAGTATGCCTCAGTGATCATGGTCCCCTTTGCTAGTAAATCCATCAATACTACTCTGTGCTGGTCCCAAAATACTGTGAGCATGACCTTGCCTGCCGAGAGTTGGGCACATGCCTTCTTTAGGGGCGGTGATTCGTGATGCTCCCATTACATCGACTGGGCTTTAGTCTCAGGATCAGAGTGATGAACACAGCTTTCATCCTGAGTGATCAGTCTGTTGAAAAAGTCATCCTGGTTTCCATGGCACATCATTGTCAATAGAGCCAGAGAGCATTCAACTACTGAGTTGAATGTTCTTATGTTCTTAACTCATTCCTGCTTCTGGAAAGATGTGAGCACTGGGGAACCCATTGAACAGATACCTTATGCATGTGAAGATGGTCTTGGATGATTTTTTTCCAAGGACCACACACTAATCTTGACATTTTGGGCTAGGTGGTGAATGGTTACGTGGTGATTTTCCAAAATGGCAGCCTCCACTTGCTGGATGGCGTGTTCCTCAATAGCAGAGTGGGGTCACCCTGGAATTGGATCTCTTTGCACCAAAGTCCGAGCACATTGGAATTGACAATGGCAGTTCTTGACTCCATCCTATGATGGGGAATCATCACCATAAATCTCTTTCATCTCATCCAACGTCTCCTTCAGTGTGCAGCCTTTCAAGTGAAGGAACTTGAGGACTACTCTGTATTCCACTGGGTCCATTATCAAACCTCACACCACTTCAGCACAAAATAGAAGTGGATCAGGAGAAATATTTAATGAATGCCCCTCATAAGTGCATCCCTAAGTCCAGAATGCATATTCTGATAGAAGAGACCATTCACATTAAACAGAGACTGTAGCCAAGTCAATAAATGGACATCATGCTGTTTCATTTCACGTTCTTAAAACTTATGGAAAGATAGAGGAAGACTAACAAAGAAACAAAAGGAACAGGGGGGACACTACATGAGGATGGGAAAAGGACAGTGTTTCTTTGCTTGGCTCCCAAACAAACCAGGGACGGTTTGTTGCAAGGTGCGAGTAAGTTGTTTTTGGCCACGATTGGTCCCAAAGTCAAAAAGAAACTCCGAGGTAGCAGCTTCGTCAAAAAGGACAGGCATCCAATCCACAGGTTTTTGCCACAAGGCTCAGTCGGAAGGGCTCTGGCAGGCCCGGCAGTCTTTCATGTCCTCAGAGTAGTTCTCGATCTGGATGGTCGTCGTGTGGAAATTGAAGGCTCTCTGCAGCCGGGAACTGGCTTCCTTCAGGACTGTCTGTGCATCTGCATCTTCATCTGGGAATGACAACAACAAAGGACCTCATCAGTCAAAGGATCTGCACCAGGCATGGTCAAACTTGAGCCCTCCAGATGTTTTGGACTCTCACAATTCCTAACAGCCGGTAGCTCTCAGAATCCCTTGCTCAGCATGGCCATTTTCCATGGTAACAAGAGGATTCTGAGGCTCCTTCTAAACTGCCATGTGAAATCCAGATTATCTGCTTTGAACTGGATTATATGGCAGTGTAGACGCATATAATCCAGTTCAAAGCAGATAATCTGAATTATCTAGTTTGAAAACCTATATTATATGCAGTGTAGAATATGGACCTGAGTCCACAGGGACATATAATCCAGTTCAAAGCAGACAACCTGGATTTTATATGGTGGTGTAGATCCAGCCTCAGAGTTGTAGCCTTCAAAGAGTTGTAGACTTTTCCAAGTAATGTGTCAAGGTCTTCATGTTTAGGACAGTAAGTGTCAACACAAACCCCAGCCTAATTTCCCCCAAGAAACTTACTGATGGCAATGTGGACGGAGAGGACAGGCTGAGACACTGTGAGAGCCCAGATATGGAGGCTGTGGAGGGCTTTCACCCCATTGATGGACAACAGGGTCATCTTCACGTTGTTGAAATCCACACCTTTGGGGGTTCCTATGGAAGAACAAAGGGTGGTGATGATGAGCTTGGAACAAAACAAAAGTCCAAACAAAATGTAGAAGCCAGGCCTGAATCAAGCCCCTTCTACACTGCCATATAATCCAGATTTTCAAGTCCACATTATCTGCTTTGAACTGGATTACCTGAGTCTACACTGCCATATAATCCAGTTCAAATAAGATAATATGGCTTTTATAGGAAAGTGTAGATGGGGCTTCAGACGATATTAAAATAAGCCAGGACTAGAAATGGGAGCATAAAAAGCCTTGGTTCCCACCAAGACTAGGGGCCTCTCCACACAGCCCCATATCCCAGAATATCAAGGCAGAAAATCCCACAATATGAACTGGGTTATCTAAAGGCCCTTCCACACAGACCTATATCCCAGAATATCAAGGCAGGAAATCCCACATTATCTGAGTGTGGACTCAGATAACCCAGTTCAAAGCAGATATTGTGAGATTTTCTGCCTTGATATTCTGGGATATAGGGCTGTGTGGAGTAGCTCTGAGTCCAACACTCAAATAATATGGGATTTCCAGCCTTGATATTCTAGGATATAGATCTGCGTGGAAGGGCCCGGAGTGCAGTCCAAGGTATTTAATGCTGTTTACTTTTAAAACTGTTAATATTTAATTCTATGAGGGTTCTCCGGAAAGTAAGGTTACAAGATTTTTTTAAAAAAAAATACAAAGACTGAATATATTTTAATAAAACTTCCATGGATTGTACCATAGGTATTACATTATTTTTTCCACATCATCATTATTCAGTTCAATACATTTTGTCATCTGTGGGATGAGATTTTGATGCCTGTCATAGAAGTTTCCCTCCACCTTTTTCAGCCAGTTCGTCACTTTGATTTTCACCTCGTTGGTGGCAGAAAAGTGTTTTCCATCCAGATGTTTGTTCAGTTTAGTGAACAGGTGAGAGCCACTGGGTGCGAGATTGGAGCTGTGAAAGGAGTGGCTGAAAACATCCCAACCAGATGAAGTCAACAACTCTTGTCTTGTATAAGCGGTGTGCGGATGCGCATTGTCATGAAGGAGACAGACTCCCGCCCTCAGCATTCCACAACGTTTATTTTGGATGGCTCTGCAGTTTCTTCATGGTCTCACAATATATTCCATGTCCATTTTGTCACATACTGTCTTGACATTACGTCCTCTCCATAAACTGAAACATTTTCATGATGAATCACAGTGGCGTTCATGCCCTCAGCATTTAGGTAGCGTATTACAGTGCAAACTTCGCACTTGGAGGGAAACAGAAAGAGGATGCTCAACTCTTACCTTCACTACAATGCTAGTTGATAAGCTACTGGCGACTGACACTGCATGCTCACTTCCATTGGCTTCCCACTACACGGCAGTGATACCAAGTTCCCCCTAGAAAATTACCTGAGAGAGCTACGTGCCTTATTACCTTACTTTCCGGATAACCCCGTATTTCTCTCTCTGTGTGTGTGTGTGTTTTAAACTGTATTGTATTGGTTTGACTGTGAGCCACTTTAAGCCTAACTGGAGAACACACATAGAACTAAAGGTATAACACTATATACGGTTTGATTGATTATAAAAATATATTCAATAGTCCCTCAAAGGGAAGATTATCATGAGCACAATAGGCAAACACATTCAAATGAATCAATATACAATCACAAAGTATTAATATACATAATTAAAGCCGTGATATACAGACCGCTAAATATAGAGTACCTCCAGAGACCTCCAGAGACGCGGGACCATAGAGTGGAATAAGTCCAAGAACGCTCGATGTTATTATGAATCCAAGAACACTAGATGTCATTGTGAGATCGATCGTTGCAGATCGACCATTGCCGTTGGGCCCGGCGTCTTAGGATATACTCCGGGACGCAGTCCCTTTGCCTGATAACACCGCCCAGCTTTATTTCGGCAATCCCAGAGTACGCGCAGGACCTATACTTGGGACTCCCCCTTGGACTATATTTGGACTATTTTTGGACTGAATCCCATGGACTCACAATGACATCTAGCGTTCTTGGATTCATAATAACATCGAGCGTTTGAGGGACTGTTTCGGTGGTATATACCTATTGAATATATTTTTATAATCAATCAAACCGTATATAGTGTTATACCTTCAGTTCTATGTGTGCTCTCCAGTTAGACTCCTACTCACTGTGACTGTAGTTCTACCACTTTAAGCCTACTCAGCTAGTCTTTAAGCATGAGTGAAAAAGCAGGATACTTCTTTTTAGAGTGAAAAGCAGGATACTAACAACCACCACCAGCACCACAATTGTCACCCCTCCCCGATCCTTAAAGAGAAGCATGTCTTCCAATAACCCTGGTTTGGCTAGAACTGCCATCATTACTCTTCTATCATCCCATTTGTTGCACTGCTTTTAAAATTTACTAACAAATGTAATTATATCTTTTTTAGATTTATATGGCAATATTGACAATTAGATAAAAGACATTGAATAAATAAACTGTTAATAATAATTAAGACAAACTCTTGATGTATAGATCTGGAAGAGAAGGCAGGAAGAACATGGGACAATGTAAGAAGACAATGACTACCAGTTTTAACATCGGATGACAAGAGTATGTCCTTTTTTGTTAAAGGGGATATATGGGATTTTCAATACTTTAAACTGTGTATAATAGTATAATAGTAATGGAGATGAAGATATAGATGTAATAATTATAACAGATACAAGGCTTCTCTTCCCTTCCAACCCTCTTCCTCGGTGCCATAGCAGACATTTGTATAGATCTAACTACTAACAAGAACTCCAACACAACCTCATCCTCTTTTTTGTTTTTCTCTTCTTTTTGTGTGACCCTTTGGAACTTGTAGAAACCATCTAAGACTTCTTAATTTATTCTTTAAAGATATGTCACTGTGTATAATAATTTATTATTTATTTATTTATTTAAACCTTTTGTACCCCGACCTTCTCACCTCTATCGAGGGACTCAGATCGGCATAACAGCAAAAATTCAATCCTATACAATTTAAAAACAACTACAACAACATATGAAATACATAAAAACCCAGCATAAAACCACATTGCCATTAAAACAATTCCACTCAATCTGTAAACGTGGTCATACATTCAGACAATAGCCAATCTCGGCCAATTCTGGGAAGACTAATTATTTATTAATTTATCGTGTCAGAAGCAAATTGAGAATACTGTTAATAATGTATAAAAAACCACAAACAAAGTTACAAACTTGGAGTTATACTAAATGTCTTTTGACTAGTAGCTGGCCACTTGTAGTGTCTCTGGTATCGCTGTGAGAGGTCCCCCATTGTGCATGTGGCAGGGCTCAGACCGCATTGTAGTCAGTGATCTGTGGTTTGCTCTTCTCCGCACTCACATATCGTGGATTCCACCTTGTAGCCCCATTTGTAAAGATTGGCTCTGCACCTCATGGTCCCAGAGCACAGTCTGTTCAGTGCCTTCCACATCGTCCAGTTTTCTGTGTGCCTAGGAGGGAGTTTCTCATCCAGTCCCAACCACTGATTGAGATTCTGGGTTTTAGTCTGCCACTTTTGGATTCTCACTTGCTGAGGTGTTTCTGCAAGTATCTCTATAGATCTTAGGAAGATATTTCTTGATTTAACTGACTGACTGACTGACTTTATTATTTCTGAGTCGCCCTCCACGTTAGTGCTCCGGGCGACTTACACACAACAAATTCCACAATTAAAATAGAGTATTTAAAACTAGATTAAAATATTCAGTGCAGGGGCCAGGCCCGGTATTTGGGTTCCTGGTTCTGCATTAACCATGGGCTTTCCTAAATAGCCAGGTCTTCAGAGCGGTCAGGAACTGGGGCAGGTCGAGGGAGGCTCTCTGGTCCGGTGGCATCGAGTTCCAAAGAACGGGGCCACAGCGGAGAATGATCTCCGTCTCGTGGTCTCCAGGTGGGCCTCTTTCAAGCCTGGTACGTGAAGAAGGTTCTTGTTTGCTGGCCGCGGGGTCCTTGAGCAAGCAGGCATCAACAAGCGGTCTTTTAGGTATGTTGGGCCCCGGCCCCGTAGGGCTTTGAAAGCCAAGGTCAAGGTCTTGTGTAAGGCTCTATACTCAACGGGCAGCCAATGCAGGCGCTGCAGAGATGGTGTAATGTGGCATCTCATCGATGTTCCTGTGAGAAGCCTGGCGGCCGCGTTCTACACCATCTGGAGCCTGCTGGTTAGTGACCGGGGTAGACCTACATACAAAGCGTTACAGTAATCCAGCCTTGATGTAACCGTGGCATGGATTACTGTAGCTAGTGCTTCCGTCGGAAGATAGGGCGCCAATTGTCTCGCTTGGCGCAGGTGGAAGAAGGCCCTTTTGCTCATGGAGGCAACCTGGGCCTCCATCAACAATTTGGAGTCCAGGATAACACCAAGGCTTTTTTACTGAGGGGACGGAATCAGCGGTTCCCCTTCAAAGGGGGCAGCGAAAGGTGGTTCTGGGCGGCCCGGCCATAAGATCTCCGTCTTTGATGGATTTATTTTAAGTTTGTGGGCGCGGAGCCATTTTGTCACTGCTTCTAGGCCTCGAGTGAAGTTTTCGGGCACCGAAGTTGCGCCAGGCTCCAGTTTCAGTAGGAGCTGGGTGTCATCGGCATATTGGTAGCACCCTAGGCCGAAGCTCCGGGCTATACCAGCCAACGGCCGAACATAGATGTTAAACAACGTTGGTGATAATATGGCGCCTTGGGGCACTCCGCACTCGAGGAGAGATTTCCTAGATGTTTGGCCTAGCCATTCAACTCGCTGACTACGTCCGCGCAGGAAGGAGCTAAGCCAAGCTAAAGCTGTTCCTTGTATCCCTATGGCGGCAAGTTGTCGTATCAGCAGATCATGGTCCACCGTGTCGAATGTGGCGGTAAGGTCCAGCAATACCAGAACTACTGAGCCTCCCTTGTCTAGTTGGCAGCGGATATCGTCCGAGATGGCCACCAGGATGGTCTCGGTCCCGTGTTGGCTTGCTGGCTGATATCTGAACAGAGGATGGGCCAGAGATGTCAATGCCTTGGTCCTTTCATTGCTGGCTGCTACTTCCTGGCAGATATCAGGTGGTGAAATACCGGCTAAACAGTATAATCCCAGGTAATCTCAGAGTTTGAGATGCTTGTCTGTTCTTAAGGTGAAAAGCTACGTCGTTTACATTTTAGAAGGATTAGGAATCAGCTGGATTTCCCTGTAATAGGCAGTAATAGCACCTGAAGTTTTGGACAGCTTCTGTTTAACTATTTCAAGGCTCCCTGCTTGGGTGGTGATGGCACAAACGTCAGCATAGATGAAACTCTCTGGCAGTGGCTGATCATTTGTGTAAATGTTAAACAATGATGGAGCAAGTACGCTCCCCTGAGGCAGGCCGTACTTCTGTTTTCGCCATCTGCTTGTTTGACCATGGAACCCAACAAAAAATCTCCTGTCTTGTAGCAGATTTCCTATGAAGCTGGTAAGATTTCCAAAGGGCGGTAGTAATTGGTAACTTTAACAGCCATAGCCACAGATGGGGCTATGTTCAGGAGAATAAAAATGGAGAGGCTGTCCTTTCCTGGACCGAGCTGCATAATAATAATAATAATAATAATAATAATTCTTTTATTTCTTACTTGCCTCTCCTCGTGGCTCGAGGTGGGTTATGGAATAATTAAAGCACATAAACATTGTAAAACTACAAATACATATATTAAAATGTATTTCTATAAAAGCTACATATTAAAAATGTACTTCTATAAAAATACATGTTAAAATACACAAAACAGAGATTAAACAAAGGGCACGCATTTAAAATTCATGCTCAAAGACTGGCTGGGTAGACCAGCATATGCAGGTATATTATATTACAAGCATATGCAAATGTATTATATTATTTCTTATTAAAGTTGGCTTTTCATAAGCCAGAGGAAGGAAGAATGATAAAATCACTCTTTTAGGTTTACTATGAATAGACCGTAACTTCATTCAAAAAGGAAGTCAAGAGATTCGAAGCAAGAACAGTATCAACCGTCAGCTCAATAACAGTGACACATACTAAAGTATGTGTTAAGTCAAGTAGAAAATGCAAAGCCAGGCAGATTATGATTGAACGTTGACCCTCCAGTTGTTTTGGACTTCAATTCCCACTATTCCTAACAGCCTGTAACATCTGGAATTCATTGGAAGTCTCCCATTCAAGTACTAACCAAAGTTGACCCTGCTTAGCTTCTAAGATCAGACAGGATTTGCTGCTTTTAGAGTCTGTATTCCCGCTTTATCCCCAAGACCCATTTATCCCACAATCCAAAGGAGATGTACCTTCCATGAGCACCAGGACAACATCTCGGAGGATGCTCAGAGTGGTTCCAAGGACCAGGATGGAAAATAGGAAGGTGCAGATGGGATCTACGTATTTGTATTCTGGCTGGAAGGAAACATATGCAGACAATGAGCCACCCATGAGCCGAATCCCTTTTCTGCGGTTCACCATAAGACACAAGGAGGAGTCGCCTCAGGCATTACATACTGGGGATCAGTCGTGAACGCTTCTATACCTTTCAATCATTCTGATTTGTCAGGGACAGTCTCAATCCCCTGCCATCCCACTTTTTGCAGCTGCTTTTAAAATGTCCCAGTTTCCTCTTCCCATGTGCCCTGTTGTGCTCGGATCACTTCAATTGCTGCAAAGGGAGTCAAAGTGCAGTAGTAGTTTATATTCAGTTAACTCAATGGCAAGGCAGGAGTAAAGGAAGCAGAGTCCCATCCTTCCCGGTAGGTGCAGGCAAAAGCAATCTACTGCAGCCTCTTCTAATGTGTCAATTCTTCCTTATTAATTGGTGGAGAGCATAAGCCGCCCAGTCATTTCCTCTATAGCAGGCATGAGCAAACTTTGGCCCTCCAGGTGTTTTGGACTTCAACTCCCACAATTCCTAACAGCCTGCCGAGGAGAAGGGCGAAATATAAATAAACTTTAGTATTGTATTGTCAAAGGCTTTCATGGCTGGAATCACTGGGTTAGTGTAGGTTTTTTGTAAGGTACCTCACAACCTCTGAGGACACCTGCCATAGATGCAGGCGAAAAGTCAGGAGATAATGCTTCTATAACATGGCCATATTGCCCGAAAAACCTACAACAATTCAAAGTGTATTATTATTATTATTATTATTATGGAGGTGATGATTTCTCTTATGGTTATTGCTTGTGCTTATAATAATGGCTTAAAAAATCATAGATCTATATCCATTTGGCCACCAAAATAGAAATCTTAGAAAAGTGGAGGTTGAAGAAAGAAAGTAAAGTAACAGCTAGATGAATTTGAGGAGAAGATTCTGGCTGTTCTTTAGAAGATTGAACTTGATTTTTTTTTTTTACTTTGGCAAGGCTTACCCCAGGGGTCGGGAATCTTTTTGACTCAAAGAGCCATGAAAGCAAAATATTTGGCAATTTACTGTATTTCAGTGAGAGCCTTATAATATATATATAATATATTTTAAGACTGAATATATACGTACATACTATGAGAAAAGGATTCCCCCGGCAGAATGACGGGACACTTCAGACCTGGCTCTGCAAAAGGCATGCTCGGGACTCTGGGAAGGAAGAGAAGACGGAAAGAAGGGGGAAAGAAAGAAAGATAGAAAGAAAGAAAGGAGGGAGGGGGAGAGGAAGAAAGAAAAGAACAAACTATGGAAAAGGAAGAAAAGAAAAGCAGGAGAGAGACAAGGAGGGGAAAAGAAAAGGAAATGGGAAGGAAGGAAAGGGTGGGGAAAAGAAAGGAAAGGGAGTGAGGAAAAAGTAAAATAATGAAGGGAAAAGAAGAAAAGAAGGGGGGAGAGAGGGAAGTGAAAAGAAAGGAAGGAGAAGGAAAGGAAGACTTGGGGGAAAAGAATAGAAGAAGGAAGGAAGAGGGAGGGAAAAGGAAGGAGAGAAGGAAAGGGTGAAGGGGAGAAAGGAAAGAAGGAAGAGGAAGGAAGGAAGAGGGCTAATGGAGGAAAGAAGGAAGGGGAGAGAGGGAGGGAAAAGGAAAGAGAGAAGGAGAAGGAAAGGGTGAAGGGGAGAAAGGAAGGAAGAGGGAGAATGGAGGAAAGAAGGAAGGGGAGAGAGGGAGGGAAAAGGAAGGAGAAAAGGAAAGAATGGAAGAGGAAGGTAGGAATGAAGAGGGAGGGAGGAAAGAAGAATGAAAAAAGAATGAAAAAAGAGAGGGGGAAAAGGAAGGAAGTGGGGGAGGGCACGGGGCCAAGGTGGACCTTGGTGTCAATGTCGGCGAGGCAGTCCCTCCGGAAGGCATCGAAGAGGCAGCGGCTCTTGAGCTGCCCGATGATGAGGGCAATGAGCTGGGCATTCCCCAGGGGCAACGAGGCTGGGTCTCCGGCGCCAGGGCCAGGCCCGCCTCTACCGCCTCCCCCGAGGCCCAAGGAGGAGGACGAAGACAAGGACGAGGTGCCGCCACCGGGCTCAGCCATCCCTGGTGAAGAGGACGCAGGGCCCCGAGAGCAGCGGGGAATGAGGAAGAGACGGCGATGGCGACGCGGAAGCGGCAGTCGCGGTGCATTTGCGTCACTCCTCCCTGTTGTATGCTGGGAAACCGAGGCCTGGTTTGCTCTGGAGAGCCAGATGCAATCATGAAAAGAGCCACATCTGGCTCCTGGGCCATAGGTTCCCTGTCCCTGGGCCTGTCGTTAAATTTGATGAAACAAGTTGAGTTTCTCTTAATTTTTGTGATGCAGGAACCTATCCTATTATTTGAATGTCATTTCCCCCTCTGGCACCAAATGTTCTGTGAAAGAGTAATGTTCAGGTACACATTTACTTTGTTAATTGAGGTATACCTGTATTCTCTTTTTTACATCTTTACACATAATAAAAGTGAAAATGTGTGTGTGTGTTTGTGTATAACAGCATAAACAGCATTTGTTACACACATTAATCAGGACTAGTCATACATAGAGAAACATCACAGGAGATGCTCTATTCGCAACAGTACAATGGCAATAAATCATAGTAGAATCGCTACTCCTCAAATAATATCGTGTGGCTGGGGTGTCCACTTAAACAGACAAGCTCCCACCTCCACAAAGAGCTACTGCCTCCACTACTCAGGAGACCGCAATGGTGCTCCCCCAATGACACTGCAGATTAGAGAGAGTGCCATGAACATTTTACAAGAGCCCTGCCAATGTCCACCACAAACACAATACTTACCACCACCCATGAAGGCTTTCATACAGGAACAATTCCATCCGAGATTTTATGTGTTTCCTCCACCACAGACATCCCAGTGTTTCTTACTCTCTCCATTGGTGTGGAATTTGCACAACCCCGCCCACTGCCTCTCCCTTAACCTTTCCTATTCTTTTCTATGGCACACAGCAAACAGGAATTGATCAGCAACTGAACATACTAGAGAGGTTTGGGAGAATTCACCATGATTTATAGGAGTTGTAGTTGCTGGGATGTATAGCTCATCTCTAATCTAAGAGCACTCTGAATTCCACCAATGATGGACCTGGAACTAACTTGGCACACAGAAGCCCCATGACCAACTGAATCTACTGTAGGGGTTTGAGGGGACTCACTCATCATAGTGGGAGTTGTAGTTTACCCTACAGCCAGAGAGCACACTAAACCCCACTGATGATGCATCTAGAGCTCACCTGCCCAACATAAAAAACTTTAAGTACTGATGGAGTTTTTCGGGGTTAACCTGGCATGATGGGAGTTGTAGTTCACCCACAACCTTATGGATTTTGTACAATTTTAAAAATAACTTTTTCAATGTTGGGTCTCCAAGCTAGTTTGTAAATAAAACAAACAAAACAATTTTAAGAAAAGACTTTTAAAAATTCCAATCCATGTGTGCCCTTACTTTGAAATAAATGATGTAGGCTGCGACCAAGACACCAATGCTCTGCAGAAGGTCCCCGACCACATGGATGAAGGCCGCTCGGACACTGGTGTTCTGCCTCCCCTCCCCATGGCTGTGATGGCCAGGACCGTGTCCCGACTGGTGGAGGGAGATTCCCATTCTATAAGAAGAGATCAAGGGCAAACCTTAAGTAAATTGGGGAAAGATACCCCGAAAGAAACCACAGAAACCCACAGCTCCTGTTGCATTCTGAGATTAGACGTCTCAAGCCACTCTGCATCAGTTCCCAGAAGTCTGAGAAAAATGAATTATGTAACTTCCATGTAACAAATCCATGCTGTACTGGGTCTCCCTCTGTTGACAATCTCCAACTTAAGGAACTTCGAATCTGTGAGATGGGGTGAGCTCCTGTCTGTCAGCCCCAGCTTCCCATGCAGGGACATGAGAGAAGCCTACAGGATGGTAACACATCCGGGCGTCCCCTGGGCAACGTCCTTGCAGACGGAAAATTCTCTCACACCAGAAGTGACTTACAGCATATTCTCAAGTGGCTTCTGACATGATTTTTTTTTTAAAAAAATAATCCATGTTTCCACTCCACAACAAGCCAAATTTTTCAGAATCCAATTATCACAGGGACAGAATGTAAGGTGAAATCCTCTGAACAGGGGTACGGACAACAAAAGAATAATTACAGGGGTGATAACCCTTCCCTATGCTATCCAAGACTAAAAGATAGGTAGATAGATATTCTTTTAGTTTTGGATAGCATAGGGCAGTGTTTCCCAACCTTTTTTTGAGCCGCGGCACATTTTTTACATTTACAAAATCCTGGGGCACACCACCAACCAAAATGACACAAAATGACACTTTAACACAGTAATAGATATAGTTAATATGTTTTTAAATGTATTTATACACTCAGTGTGAAACCTGGGCCTGTTTCGATGAACACAACATAGATATCCTGGCAGGAATGGCAGAAAGACACAAACTTCCCACAAAGAACTCCCATAACCAAGAGAAAATACTATAAGAGTTTGGTGGGCATTGACCTTGGGTTTTGGAGTTGTAGTTCACCTATATCCAGAGAGCACTGTGGACTCAAACAATGTTGGATCAGGACCAAACTTGGCATGAATACTCAATATGCCCAAATGTGAACACAGATGGAGTTTGGGGAAAATAGACCTTGACATTTGGGAGTTACCGTTTCTGGGATTTATAGTTAACACACAATCAAAGAGCATCCTGAACTCTTGCAACAACGGAATTGAACCAAACTTGGCATATTGAACTCTCATTACCAACAGAAAGTACTGAAAGGGTTTGCTTGGGAATTGACCTTGAGTTTGGAAGTTGTAGTTCACCTACACCCAGAGAGCACTGTGGACTCAAACAATGTTATGTTATGTTGTTGTTTGTTTTCTATCCAGAATCACAATGTTGGAAGGAGGCTCACTACTTTAAGGTCCCTAAAACAAGCATGGGGAAACTTCGGCCCTCTGGGTGCTTTGGATTTCAACTCCCACCATTCCTAACAGCCTGAGGCCCTTTCCTGCCTAAGTGGCTGAGGGGGGGGAGGAAAAGGGCCTGAGGCTGCTAGGGATGGTGGGAGTTGGAGTCCAAAACACCTGGAAGGTCCAAGTTTGCCCATGCCAGCTTTTGACAGAGACCTCTTCCACCCCCTTCCCTTTCGCGCCCTTTCTTCCCCCTCCTGCTGAACACTTACTTTTTCTTCTACACTGCCGCTTCTGCCAACATTTTGATCTGAGGGGGCAGCGTGAGCGAGTTCAGGAGGGGAGGGGGGAGGGAGGAAGACGTCACTTGTGTGGGCGCTACTGCGCAGACTCGCCCCAGAGCAAAGCGAGGCAAAGTGAGCAGAGCGAGGCTGGGAAAAAGGGAGCCCGGGTGGAGAAGAAAAAGTAAGTGTTCGGCAGGAGGGGGTAGAAAGGGAATTGGAGGTTCCAATTTCCCACGGCACACCTGATGATGGCTCACGGCACACTAGTGTGCCACGGCACACTGGTTGGGAAACACTGGCATAGGGAATGGTAACATCCCATATGTGTGTGTGTTTCTGTGTGGACTTACACTTAAAAATGTGTCTGTTCCAACTTGCATACAAAATCAAATACAGACCCTACCTTGTTTGTGTCTTGGGGACTGCCTGTATTCTCACCCACTTTCTATTTCACAGGGGCTTTTTGATGGTAGCAAGGATGACGGCATCATCTGCTACGATGATCTTGGCATTAAGGAACAAATAATTTGGGTGTGGATTGGTCTTATGTTGGTAATTGAGATCTACTCATTTTATAAAAGGCTTGCTCCTTGTGGTATGAATATCAACACAACTGGTTTGTTGACATGGCACATATGAGCTGCTGGCATTTTTGGATCCTTCTTGAGGCCACAACTATAGGACCTATCACCATGAGCACTTGGAATTCAACATCTAACCCTATGTCAAGGTGATACATACATGATGTTCACTACCACAGCACAACCGGAGGTGATAAGCATGGCGTTCCCTTCGATTTCGTAGTCTCCTGAGAGGAGCCGTTGCACCGCTAAGTAGACCAAGACGCCAGTTACTACCCAAATAGATAACACAGACAGGAGGGCTCCCAAAATTTCTGCAAAAACAAGAATATAGGGTTGAGCATCAGATACTGAAATAGCAGATATAGGTTGACAGAAGGATATAAAGTACATTTACTTTGGGATTACTTTTGGATATAATGCCTTATATCAGTGTTTCTCAACCTGGGGGTCGGGACCCCTAGGGGGGATCATGAAGGGGGTTTCAGAAGAGTCACCAAAGATCATCAGAAGACACATATTTCTGATGGTCTTAGGAACCCCTTTGGCAGAGAAGGCTGAAGATCTCTGCACCTGTTATTCTCTTCCTTTTTGGTGTTAGTGAACTACAACTCCTGGAATTCAAACACCATCAGTATTCAATGTTGGCCATATAGGTAGTGTGCCAAATTTGGTGCAGATCCATTGTTGGCTGGGTTTAGAGTGCTCTTTGATTGTAGGTTAACTATAAATCCCAGCAACTACAACTCCCAAATGTCAAGCTCTATTTTCTCCAAACTCCATCAGTGTTCACATTTGGACATATTGAGTATTCATGCCAAGTTTGGTCCAGATTCATCATTGTTTGAGTCCACAGTTCTCTCTGGATGTAGGTGAACTACAACTCCCAAACTCAAGGTCAATGCCCACCAAACCTTTCCAGTATTTTCTGTTGATCATGGGAGTTTTGTGTGCCAAGTTTGGCCCAATTATATTGATGGTGGAATTCAGAATAGTATTTGATCGTAGGTTAATTCTAAATCCCAGCAACTACAACTCCCAAATGACAAAATCAATCTCCCTCAACCCCACCAGTATTCAAATTTGGGCTTATCAGTAGTACATCCTGCATATCAGATATTTACCTTATGATTCATAACAGTAGCAAAATTACAGTTATGAAGTAGCAACAAAAATGTTATGCTTGAGGGTCATCACAACATGAGGAACTGCATTAAGGGGTCGCGGCATTAGGAAGGTTGAGAAAGAACTGCCTAATATCTAATGCCAAATGCCATATTCCTTGAGATGGTGAGAGCAGCCACCAAGTTCGTACCCAACAAGCCAACCCATAGAAATCAATGCTTGCTTTTTCTTTCCTCTTCTCACATTCCTAGCTATTCTCCACCTTATTTCAGTTTCTGAAAGCTGAGTTCAAAGTGTAAAAGTAGATTTCACTCAGTTAATCCAACAAGAAGAGAAGAAAAAGGGTGGAGATTTTGCTGTTCCCTGTAGATTTGGGCAAAACAAACTGCTGTGACCTCTCCCAGTTTGTGTGTTCTTCCTCACTCATAATGTCTGCCACGTTGGCCACATATGATGCTGCTTGGCCACACATGTCTCGGTCTATACATAAGGATAATATGGCTTTATTGGGGAAATCTATCCTTAACATGAATTCCAATAGGCAGAACATCAATGTAAGCTGTACATTTAGAGCAGGGGTGGGCAATTATTTTTTCCAAGGGACCACACGAGAGCCAAAAAATATTATGGAGGGCCGCACCTGAAGGCTGAACTACATTCTAATCTACATTATTTATTTATTTATTTATTTATTTATTTATTTACTTACTATATATTACACATCATTAATATTAACGTATTAATATATCAAGAAATATTCATATATTATTAGTATTGATATCATATTATATTATAGTATGTATATATATACATTATAATATATTGAAATTATAATGTAATATAACATTATATTATTTATCATATTATTATAATAAAATTATTATTATAAAATAATAATAAAAACCACTAAAATGAAATGAAATTCAAGAAGACAAGGTGCGAACCAAGAAAGAGGCTGACATCCTCAAGAGAGGAAGGATCCCAAGATAGAATGGCCCAATGGACCCAGCCCAGAGGATAACAAAGCGGACCCAGCCGCCACCGCAGCAGAGCAGAGCAGCATACAATCGGAGGCTGCAGGCCTCCGCCCACTCTCGCCCTCAGCTGTTCCCCAGCTGATCACCTTGTCATGGAGTGCCTGCCATCCCGGCTTTGGAGTTCCTGCCATCACGGGAGGCGGTCCGGGCCCGCAGCGGGAGCAGTCAGCGAGCTGGGGTGGGTGATCGCCCTGGCGAACTGGAAGACGATCAAGTCTTCCGGATCGCCAGGGCGATCAGCCACCGCAGCTCGCCGACTGCTCCCGCTGCAGGTCCGGATCGCCTCCCGGGATGGCAGGCACTCTAAAGCCGCCGCTCCTCCGCTCCTCCGATTGTTCTCCAGAGCGGCGGGCTATCTGCCGACGCAGGCCCCAGAGCCCGCAATGGGATGGCGGCAGTGGCACCCCTTCCTCTTGGCCACGCCCCCTACGCCCTTCTCCCCGGGCCGGACAGAATCGGCTGCCGGGCCGGATCTCCCCCGGGCCATAGGTTGCCCGGTTCTGGTTTAGAGCCATTGGTGTGGTTTGAATGCCAGACAAAGACTCTGGAGGTCATGGTTCAAGTCCTCAGCCTTCCATAGAAACCCACTGGGAGACCTGTTGGAATTCAACCCCACATCGCCAAAGTCTCAAGTCCTCAATGAAGAACAGTTTAGTTAGTTTAGTACAGACTCCTGAATGACAGTTGGGAATGTATCTTTTTCTTCTCTCTTTTCTCTTTCTGCTCTCATTCTGATTGGTTGTTTAAAATGGATACTCTTCTACTTCAAGCCTTTTTGGTATCTACCTTCTGCCTTCTTACACTTGAGTATAGAGAGTATGTGCTGGGTGCTTCGAGATCTCTCTCTGCGTGTGTATCAGAGCGATGTAGTGGTTGCTGTTTTTCCCTCTCTTGAAACCTTGGATGTGATGGGGATAGCTCAGACCCAGTTCTTGATTATTAAGAAATACAGTTATTTCTTATTTCTGACTTTTTTAACCATTGGACTCTGTATGTTTACCTCCTAAGGTCTGAATTCTTTACAGCCACATCATATTTCATGTTTTGCTCACTCAACTTTTGTATCTTCAGGCCCGGATTAACCCCTTTTGGCGCCCTAGGCCACACTTTGGAATTACGCCCCCAAACCAACCTCTACCGCACCCCCCCACCTCCTCCTCCCCCTCGCAGCGCCACGCGCCCTCCTTCCTTGAGTCGCCGCCTCCTCCTCTTTGCGGCGTGCCCTCCCTTTCTTGACTCAAGAAAGGAGGGTGCGCGTGAGGAGGAGGAAGGAAGGGAAACCCCAGTGCCGGCGTCAGCCCCGGGGGCGGGGCTTCCCTCTGCCTCCCCCTCTTCGCGGCACGGTGCGCCCTCCCTTTCTTGATTCAAGAAAGGAGGGCGCGCGTGAGGAGAGGAGGAAGGAAGGGAAGCCCCACCCCTGGTGCCTGCATCGGCCCCGGGAGCGGGGCTTTCCTCCGCCTCCTCCTCTTCACGGCATGCCCTCCTTTCTTGAGTCAAGGAAGGAGGACGCGAGGAGAAGGCGGCAGGAAGCCCCGCCCCCGGTGCCGGCGCCTCGTGCCCTCCTTCCTTGACAAGGGGGCAGGGGCGATAGCCAATGGGGGCACCATTTCCTCTCCCCCCACCCTCCCCCGAGAGAGAGAGTTGCGTTGTGGTTGGGGGGGGGTCCGTGTGAATTGCGCCCCCATTGGCTTGCGCCCCTAGGCCATGGCCTAGGGTGGCCTTATGGGTAATCCAGGCCTGTGTATCCTGTTTGTTTTTGGATGCTCTGTTGTATATTTTCCCTAACAAGACCTTGGGCAGGTCACACTCTCTCAATTTCAAAGGGAGACAAAAGCAAACCTGAACATTTTTT
This sequence comes from Anolis apletophallus, assembly GCA_030556195.1. Lineage (NCBI taxonomy): Eukaryota > Metazoa > Chordata > Lepidosauria > Squamata > Anolidae > Anolis > Anolis apletophallus. Next base: position 44,881,875 of record JARBWK010000011.1, on the reverse strand, counting down.
CAGAGAATGCAACTGGATTATTGGGCACCATAAACAGGGGCGGACTCACCTCCCCCGGGGGGGTAAGCGAACCTTATTTTGGCACCCCCCGTGTCTCCTGGATGCCGTCGCGCATGCGCAAACCTCCACGCGGCTGCGCGCATGTGCGGTGGCGGCCTGCGCAGCCGTGCATGCACAGCGGCGTCCCGCGCGGCCGCGCTGGCTGCACCCCTCCCGGGTGACGTCGCCCTACGCGCATGCTTACTCCGCTTAATGGATGAACTGGCCCTGACCATAAATTGGGATAGACTTCAGGGCATCACATAACAAAGCAGGAAGTTTGCAAAGCCGAAGTTACCTGCACGGTGCCAGCCAAAATTCATGGTTTTGGTGGGAGGACGAGATGACATCCATAGAGAGAAAAGACTGATCATCATGCTAGCAAAGTCAGTCAGGAGATGGGCAGCATCTGTCATAATGGCCAGGCTATGGGCAATGTATCCTCCTGGGGAGAATGCAGAGATTACCAAGAAAAATAAGGACAAAGGGATCACAAAGCAGGGCCTTGATTGTCTCTTGCTTGCATCAAGGATATCAACCAAAGAGAACAAGGTCCTAGTCTAGTCTCCCACGTGCTACACTAGTTTTTTGCAGGCACATTGTTACTGTTGCTTATTTATTTTTATATCTTGCAATTTCCTCAAAACAGGGAAACAACATGTGTAATTTGAAACAAGAGAGATCAAAACAACGAGCGGGCAGGTATATAAACACAAAACTACAACGGTGAAATCTCAATATATCTACCAGGTATAATAGGTTATGGGTGCAGGGAATAAGATAAAGGAGTCATACATACGCTTTGTGGATTATATAAAATATATTATCCAATCTCAAGACGTGTCTGGTTTGAGAAAAACAGTAAAACTACGAATGGGCTGGTAAGCAAACCAGAAAAACAACGGTGAGAATAATATTTAATATAACCAGGTGATAAATATCTAAGTGTTTGTGAAAGATATCAGGATCATACATATGGTTTGTTGGTATCAAAACGTGTATTATTCACAATAATTCCGTCGCGTTTGAGAAAACCCGGTATAAAACGCAATGTAAACAAGTTGCCAATAATTCGGTTTAGTCCCACAAGCAGTTTGCAAAAGTCCGTAAGAGTAACCAAACGGAGTCCCAGTTCGTGCTATAATCCAAAGGTAGTCAAAAAGTTGGGAAATAGTCCATGGGTGGGGTGTGAGGTACTCAAACGGGCGGGGTATGATCCATGAACACAAGCACTGAAGCCTGGAAACGGAGCGAAATGCTCCAACAGGGAAATTCCCAGGATGCGCTGAGGAGAGGCAGCGTGGGCTTCTCCTCCTAGTAGATGCTGTGTTGACACTTGAGCCGACGCCAAACGGATGCTCCGATATCGCGGCCACACAGAAACCGTTTCGTGATCCTTTCTCAAGGCTCACAGTATTACATAATGTGTCCAAAAATCATATCAGGAGATGATACAATCATAACCCTACTCCCAATTGAGTAGGGTGACCCAAAGGTGATACCGTTGGCTCTTGTTTTGGATTACCCATGCTTACTGGAGACGCCCATGCTGCTCTCTTCTCTGTGTCCTGGGGATTTCCCCTTTCGAGTATCTGACTCCTTCACCAGGTTTATATGCTGTTGTGTTAATCCTAGACTGGTTGTTTGAGACACCCACACTCCGTCCGCATCCTGGACTATTTACCTGACAAAGTATTCAGGCTTTGACATCGGGACTGTTTACAACAATATTAAGGACTTTTGTGTGAACCTTTGGAAAATTCTAACATTGAGGACTTTTGTGCGGACCTTTTGAGAACTGCAATTCGAAATACTTTCATGTGGACTACATCCTGGGTTTTCTCAAACCAGACACGTCTTGAGATTAGATAATATATTTTATATAATCCACAAACCGCATGTATGACTCCTGTATCTTATTAACTACAGCAGTCTTTCTCAACCGGTGTGACGCGGCACACCAGTGTGCCGTGCAAGAGCATGTGGTGTGCCGCGAAAATGTCTCCTCCCCCCGCCTTTCTTCCCCCTCCTGCTGCTGCTTGGGGGAAGAGGTCCTCGCTGCCTCGGGGACGCTTCTCCACCCGTCCCCCGCGCCCTTCCCAAATTGGGAGGGCGAGGGAGCCAGGAGGAGAGATTCCCCCAGGCACCGAGGTCCTCGCTGCCTCGGGGACGCTTCTCCGCCCATCCCCTGCGCCCTCCCCAAATTGGGAGGGCGAGGGAGCCAGGAGGAAAGCTTCCCCCAGGCAGCGAGGCTTTTCCACCTGTCCCCCAGTTCTTCCTTCCCTCCCCCACTCCTTCCCTCTTTCCTCCCTCGTGCATGTGTGTGTTAGAAATGGCCACCTTGATTAGCATTTAATGACGTTGCAACTTCAAAGTCTGGCTGCTTCCTGCTTGGAGGTCCTTAATTTGGAGATGTTAACTGGCCCTGATTGATTCTTGTCTGGAATTTCCCTGCTTTTTGAGTGTTGCTCCCTATTTACTGCCCTGATTTTAGAGTTTTCAGGGCCAACTAACATCTTCCAACAAAGGATTCCCCCAGACAGCGACTTTGAAGTTGCAAGGACATTAAATGCTAATCAATGTGGCCATTTGCAACATTCGCACTTGCCTAAAGCAGGCAAGAGTTCTTTCTTCCACCCTGGACATTCCACAGATATATACACCTCACTTGCCTAGTTTCTAACAGCTCACAACCTCTGAGGATGCCTGTCATAGATGTGACTGAAACGTCAGGAGAGAATGCTTCTGGAACATGGCCATACAACCTGAAAACCTCACAGCAACCCGGTGATTCTGGCCGTGAAAGCCTTCAGCAAAAGCTCTTTGATTTCTGCCAGGATATCTATGTTGTGTTCATTGAAACAGGCCCAGGTTTCACACTGAGTGTATACTTTTAAAAACATATTAACTATATGTATTACTGAGTTAGAGTGTCATTTTGTTTCATTTTGGTTGGTGGTGTGCCCCAGGATTTTTTAAATGTCAAAAGTGTGCCTCGGCTCAAAAAAGGTTGGGAAACACTGAACTACAGCCATAACCTATTATACCTGGTAGATATATTGAGATTTCACCATTGTAGTCTTGTAATTTGAAACAGCTAAAACACACACAAAAACGCAACATTAAACCAATCACAACATGAAAACAATTCAAAACTATGCAACAGCCAATGTATTTCTCTCAATGCATGTCAAGAAAGAGTCCTTGCCTAAGGAAGGCTGCTATGGCGAAGATAAAAGATTTTAGCTCAATCTTCTTCCTGCCACACTACATTGCATCATATTCAGGCTTGTTAAAAGAGAAACAAAGGTGTTAAATATGTGACACACTCACAAATACATTCACAAGCTGCTGCAGTCGTAGGAAGAGTGTATCCACAGATGGTGATGATGATGATAATAATAATAATAACTTTATTTTTATACCCTGCCTCCATCTCCCCTAAGGGACTCGGGACGCCTGACAAAGGGACAAGCCCAGACAGCACAAAGTTAAAAACATAACACAATAAGATAGCATCAAAACAAAACAAAACCAAATAAAAACATAACACAATAAAACATATCATAAAAACAGTACTATACAGAACGATAAAAGTGCTGAGTTCAGAGGGCTCTGGGTTTGTGCAAATTCCTACATAGAACTAAAGGAAAGTGCAAAATTCAAAAAGTCAGGGTTGGGAGGATAATGTTCATGGGCATTAAAATGTCAGGATGGTAGAGCGGAGGGCCATGCTAAAGTGCTGGAACATAGGTAACATTGGGCTAATTCTTTGGAACTGCCTAGTCAAAGGCACAGTGGAAAGTCGATGTTTTTAGGTTCTTGTGGAAAATGGACAGGGTAGATGCTGCTCTGATCTCCCTAGAAAGAGAGTTCCAGAGATGGAAGACCACCACCGAGAAAGCCCTCTCCCTCGTCCCCTCCAACTGTGCTTGAGACGGAGGTGGAAGCAAGATTAGGGCCTACCCGGATAATCTTAGGGCTCATGTTGGTTTGTAGGAGAATATGCGATCGTGAAGATAGGCAGGTCCTGAACTGTTTAGGGCTTTCTAGGTAATCACCTGCACCTTGAATTGGGACCAGAAACTCATTGGCAGCCAGTTGAGCTGTTTGAACAGGGGAGTTGACTGCTCCCTGGAGCTTGCTCCAGTTAGTAATCTGGCCGCCGATCTTTGCACCAACAGCAATTTCTGGGCCGTCTTCAAGGGTAGCCCCAAGTAGAGTGCATTGCAATAATCCAATGTGGCAGGGCCGTAGCCAGGATTTTGTTTCGGGGGGGCTGAGTTTGTTTCGGGGCTGAGACTGGGTGGAAGAGGATCTACCCTAGCAAACCTTTTGTATTGTTATCCCAATAACCCCATGAAGGTGGGATATAATGAGCATGGTGATCAGATCATGATATGAATAAACATAACAGTTTAAATAATGTACCAGTAAGGCCTTCTCGCGGACCACCCTGAGAATTTGGGGGCTGAAGCCCCTTAGCCCCCCGGCTACATGCCTGCAATGTGGATACTGAATCCAAGGATTCCATTATCCATGGCTTGGAAATATTTTTTTAAACCCAAAAACTAAACCTTGATTTGGCTATTTTATCTAAGACACTTCGTTCTCCAACACCATAGTACGAGGTTTATCCTGAAAGTAAGGTTACAAGGCACATAGCTCTTGTGGGGAATTTTCGGAGGGGAAGTTGCAATGTAGTGTGAAGCCAGCAGAAGCAAACAAGTAGTGCCAGTCATCAGTAGCTCATTGACTGGTGTTGTGATGAAGGTTAGAGATGAGTGTCCGCATTCCGTTTCCCTCCAAGTGCGAAGTTCGCACTGTAATACACAACCTAAATGCTAAGGGCATGAACTCCACTGTGATTCATCGCAAAATGATTTCAGTTTATGGAGAGGACGTCATGTCAAGACAGCATGTGACAAAATGGGTACAGAATATATTGTGAGACTATGAAAAAAAAACTTTGCAGAGTCCTCCAAAACAAACGTCGTGGGATGCTGACGGTGGGAGTCTGTCTCCTTCATGACAATGTGCGTCCATGCACTGCTCATGCAACACAAGAGTTGTTGACTTCATTTGGTTGGGATGTTTGAAGCCACCCTTCTCACAATCCTGATCTCACACCCAGTGACTATCATCTGTTCATTAAATTGAAGGAACACCTGGGTGGAAATCATTTTTCTGACAAGGAGGAGGTTAAAATCGAAGTGACAAACTGGCTGAAAAAGGCGGAAGAAGACTTCTACAACACAGGTATCAAAAACTTGTCTCACAGATAAAATGTACTGAAATGAATGGTGATTATGTGGAAAAATAATGGAACTCCTATGCTACAATCCATGAAAGTTTTATTAAAATATATTCATTCCTTGTATTATTTTTTTTTAAAAAAATCTTGTAACCTTACTTTCCAGGTAACCCTCGTATCTTATGGATCTTGGCCATCCAAAGGTTTTGGTACCCACAGGGGGTCCAGACCAAAACCTCAGTGGGGTTTCAATCTATATCTTATAGGAATAAAGTCTGAGCTCCATAATAAATTAAAGCAAGGCTCCTTTTGACAGTTGATGGGGAGCAGTCTTACCCACAACTTCCCCGGTCATGAAGACCAAGCAGATGACTGAGGCGAGATACAGCTTCCGCCGAGCCCTCTCTTTCTCGGCATCATAGCCGTTGCTGGTGGCCCAACTGGAATGGCAGTGCTGGTTCCCCTTCAGACCCAGCTCAATGGCACTGAGGTCTGGAACGTAGCCGACCACGGCGCCTTTGCCATTCTTCCCAGAGATTCCCAAATAAGACCTAAATAATAAAACAACAGCTTTAGTGTGTGTGTTTTTAAAAAAATCGAAATATGGATTTCAGGAGGCTGTGGTCATTTCCAAGTGCCCTCAAGTTGCATCAGAATTTTAGTCTTGGAATAGACTACCATGCTCATTTGGTCCAACGCTCTTCTGCCACAATCCACATGGAGATTCCACCATACTTGGAGACAGCGTATTCCAAGGTCAAAACATGCTGGTGCCTACTGTGTAAATTCAAGCTGTAGTTCAATTTCATAAATATGAGAACAAAGGAATGGTTGCAGAGGGTTCTCATGGGAATCGCTTTCCATTTGGGCTTCCATTTAGCCACCTGTGTGCCCATGGCTCCATCTGTTTACAGCCCTCATCAGTTGTTTCAGGATTTTAAAATGCGTACATGCAGTGGAGCAGTCCACACCAGTGTACTGAAATGAAGTCCCATGTTTTCCTTGAGTGCAGGGATATACAGTGATGCAGGCATGCACATTGTTCAGCCAAAATTAGATTTTAAGTGCATCTTTTTTACTTGTGTTTTTCTGTGGATAATGCGATTCATCTAGCCGCCACCCCCTCTCTTTTATCCTGATCTCTCTGATTTTAGGGCCTGTGCTATCTGGTAAGCACCGGGTATGTGGCACAGCTGGCTAAGTGTCAGCTGCATAAGACCTCTCTGACCAGTAGGTCATGAGTTCGAGGCCTGCCGGGTCGAGGTGGGTGCTCGACCTTTATGTGTAGCCTGCTGTCGACCTTTGCAGCCCAAAAGCATCTGTCAAGTAGGAGATAAAGGTACCACATTAAGTGGGGAGGAAAATTTTGACTGAATTATGAGGCCATTAAAGAACTCTGAGGAACGCTGAGGAATGCAGAAGGAACAACAAGGGACGCTGGGAAGGCTGAGAGATGAGGAGTGTGTCAGCTCCCCCTGGTGGCCAGAGTTTGCCTCTGTTCGTCTATATGTGTATTTGTGAAAAACGGCAGGGATTGTCTGCTAAGTATGTGTACCTGTAAATCAGCTCGGAGTCCCCTTCGGGGTGAGAAGAGCGGAAAATAAATAATAAAGTAAATAAATAAATGTGGGGCCAAACCATGTAGGACTTTAAAGGGCATATCCATCACTTTGAATTCTGCCCAGAACTGGATCAGTCAGCCGTTTCTCAAAGAGTCATATATACCCTCTGTCCTGCCAGAGTCAGCAAATTAGAAGCAGCATTTTGAACCTGTTGAAGCTTCCAAGTAGTTCCCAAAAGCAGCCCAATATACAGCACATAAAGAGTAACCCAAAGATGCAATGAAAGCCTGGATTACTATGACCAGATTTGACACCTCAAGGAAGACACACAGCTGATATACTTATTTTAACTGTGTAAACACACTCCTGGCAACTGCTGAAACCTGGGCATACAGGCTCATACCTGAATCCAAGCTGCAAACATTACATTTCAGAGAGCATAATCCAGTCCAACACAGGCTCAATTCCGATTTCCCAATCTGCTTTTCAGCTGACCATGAGACCCCATCTTGTCTGGGTTATGCTCCCAGAAAACGGATCGAGACCCCCACCAAAAGCTGGGACACCAAATGGGTCAAGATTTGCCCCAAAAGCACAACCTCACTCGTGAAATCTTTCCTTCCTTTTTTGAACCTGCTTCAGTTTATCTATACACTCCCCAAGGAATGACGTCTTGAAACGGGCAAGGTTTTCTAGGTGAGTTTGACGAGTACAGATTAGAGCGGAACACTTTCTTCTCATAACTTGAACATTTCGGTCTTATTGACTCAGAATTGTAGCCTACTTATACTGTTATCAGGCAACAGTGTTAGCAGCTAGAACAGCCAAGGTCATTTCCTAGATTTGGAGACTGTCTTATAAGATGTTATGGTCATTTAGGACTCCATCCAAGGCCAGCCTTACCTAAAGCAGACCGTCTGGAATCAATGGGACTTCACAATGGGATTTCACCTGGTTTGCTTCTGGTGAGTCCAGTGCTGGATTAAACCAGTGTTTCCCAACCTTTTTTGAGCACACCTTTTACATTAAAAAAATCCGGGGGCACACCACCAACCAAAATGACACAAAATGACACTCTAACACAGTAATACATATAGTTAATTGACCTTGAGTTTTGGAGTTGTAGTTCACCTACATCCAGAGAGCACTGTGGACTCAAACAATGATGGATCTGGACCAAACTTGGCAAGCGGGCCCCTCAGGCAGTAGAGCAGGCCGAGAGCTGCCACTAAGCCCAGACTCTGTCCCAGGGTCTCGCCGTCAGCCTCAGCTGCTCCCATTGCCACGGGTAGCGGCTCATGGGTGAAAGGGGCGGCGGGGGAGAGGGAGAAGGCGGCAATTCCCCGGCTCCACTCTCTGCCATGATTCCAGCCCCTCGCTCGCTGTGGCCACGCAGGAGGAGGTGCATGAGTGGTGGACGGGCTTTAGCCCCGCCCACTGAAGCCCGTCCACCGCTCATACTCCTTCGCCGCAGCCTCAGCAAGCGAGGGGCAGGAGTCATGGCGGAGAGCGGCGCCGGAGACGGGGACCGCTCTCCGCCATGACTCCCGCCCCTCACTTGAAGCCACACGGAGGAGCATGAGCGGTGGACGGGCTTCAGCCCCACCCACTGAAGCCCGTCCACCGCTCATGCTCCTGCTCCTGCATGACCTCAGCGAGCGAGGGGCGGGAATCATGGCGGAGAGCAGTGCCGGAGACGGGGGCCGCTCTCCGCCATGACTCCCACCCCTCGCTTGCTGAAGCCGTGCGGAGGAGCATGAGCGGTGGCCGGGCTTCAGCCCTACCCACTGAAGCCCATCCACCGCTCATGCTCCTCCTCCTCCACATGACCTCAGCGAGCGAGGGGCGGGAGTCATGGCGGAGAGTGGCGCCAGAGATGGGGGCCACTCTCTGCCATGACTCAATCAGGCATGAGCAAGCTTCTGCCGCTGGGAAGGGGGCGGGGCCCGAGCAACGTCACCCTTCCCTCCTCCCTCCCTCGATTGGAGGCTGGCTGGGGAAACGGCCAAAGGAGGTGGTGCCCCGGCCCCTTCTTTTTCCCCCCCCCCCCCCAAGCAGCAGGAGTATGGCAGGAGGAGGGGCGAAGGAAGGGGGGCAGAGCGCTTTTCTCGCGGCACAGCAGGAGGTCCGTCATGGCACACTTCCCGTCATGGGAAACACTGGATTAAACCATTGCATTTACTCACATGCCTTCCACAAGATTTAAAAAAAAACTTGGTGTGTTAAAATTTAACAGTATTGAAGGCCAATTCTAAATGTCAGAGATTCTTCAAGGACTGTGTATGGAGGGAAGCATGTGATGATACCAGGTGCTGGTCTAGGAGAAAAAGAGCCCCAGCATACTACACAAGGCACTTAAGTTGACATGCAACATTTTCCTTTTCCTCTTTATAGGCATTCATGGGTGCCGAGCTGGAGAGAACAACTCCATGTTCTAGAAATGGAGATCAACTTACTATAAATGCACATGGACTCTTGACTACACAAGTTTAAGGAGCCACCATCACAAAGAAAACAGACAGAACTACCATGTCTAGGGCAGGCCCAGAAAAGTTTAATTGTGGGGGTGACAACTCCATAGGGATGATAAACTGCCCCCAAGAGCAGCAGATTTTGGGAGATTCTGGAAATTTCAATCCTAATAATAGTAATAATAATGTTTACTTTTTTTTACCCTCTTTCCATTATGGATCGAGGTGAAGCGCAACAGTAGACGTAACACATGACATCAGTATAAAGAGCAAATAAAACAAAGATACTCCAAGGAATAGATCAGTGTTCCTCAATCTTCCAAAAGCCGTGACCCCTTAATACAGTTCTCTCATATTGTGGTGACCCCCAAACATAACATTATTTCATTACTACTTCATAACTGTAATTTTGCTACTGTTGTGAATCGCAATGTAAATATCCGATATGCATTATGTATTTTCATTCACTGGGCGAAATTTGGCACAAATACCCAATACACCCAAATTTGAAAACTAGTGGGGTTAGGGGGCTTGATTTTGTCATTTGGGAGTTGTAGTTGATGGGTTTTATAGTTCACCAACAATCAAAGAGCATTCTGTAGTCCACCAACGACAGAATTGAACCAAACTTGGTACACAGAACTCCCATGACCAACAGAAAATACTGGGAGGATTTGGTGGGCATTGACCTTGAGTTTTGGAGTTGTAGTTCATCTACATCCAGAGAGCACTGTGATGGAACTGGTCCAAACTTGCCACAAATACCCAATATGCCAAAATGTGAACACTGCTGGAGTTTGGGGGAAATAGACCTTGACATTTGGGAGTTGTAGTTGCTGGGATTTATAGTTCACCTACAATCAAAGAGCATTCTGAACTCCACCAACGATGGAATTGAACCAAACTTGGTACACAGAACTCCCATGACCAACAGAAAATACTGGGAGGATTTGGTGGGCATTGACCTTGAGTTTTGGAGTTGTAGTTCATCTACATCCAGAGAGCACTGTGATGGAACTGGACCAAACTTGCCACAAATACCCAAAATGCCAAAATGTGAACACTGCTGGAGTTTGGGGAAAATAGACCTTTACATTTGGAAGTTGTAGTTGCTGGGATTTATAGTTCACCTACAATCAAAGAGCATTCTGAACTCCATCAAGGATAGAATTGGGCCAAACTTCCCACACAGAACCCTCATGACTAACAGAAAATACTGTGTTTTCCGATGGTCTTTGCTGACTTCTCTCACACCCCTCATGACCACCCAGGGGTCCCAACCCCCAGGTTAAGAAACATTGCTCTATGTGGATCGAGATGAGGTGCAACAACAGACGAAACACATAAAATTAGTTCAAAGAGCATATAAAGCAAAGATACAGCAAGGAATAGATACTTTAAAACTCATAGTCAAAAAATAATCTGGGTAGGTTTGCCAAAAGACACTTGTCTTTATTTCCGTTTTAAATGCAGGCTGATCAATCTCATCCGACAGGGTATTCCACAATCTGGGGATAACTGAAGAAAATGTTCTGAGTAACAATCAGTCTAAATTGTCTGAAAGGAGGAAATGTCCCGCAATGTAGGGATTCAAAGTAGACCTCATGCCACAAATCAGACGTGCTCCTGGGCTTTGCTTCAGTAGCTACCAGCGGTGGAAAAAAACAGGGATAGACTCATACCTCCAACACCACCTGTAAAATTCAACATGTTTTCTCCACTTTCGAACAGCTTCTACTTTTCCTACGATTCCCAGCTAGACAAAATAATTCCTAGAAATCAAGGTGAATTTTCCCCAAAGCCCTCCTGTATTTTTTTAGTCATGGGTGTTCTGTGTGCCAAGTGAGGTTCAGGGCCATCATTGGTGGGATCCCAGTACCTGCAACGGCTATAAATCAAGGTGAATTCCCCCCGAAACCTCTCCAGTATGGAATTTTTCTTTGGTCATGTGGGTTCTGTATGCCAAATATGGTTCAGAGTGGGGGTCACTCTGACTTGATGCAGGGTGCACTACAACTTCCATCATGTAGATTCAATTCCCCAAACTCCTCCAGTATGTTTAGCTGCTGATTAGTTCTGCAGACATAGTTGAACAGAGAAGGAAAGGGTTAAGGGAGAGGCAGTGGGCAAGGTCATGCAAATTCCACACCAAGGGAGAGAGTCAGAAACACTGGGTTGTCTCTATGGTGGAGGAAACACGTAAAATCTAGGATGGAATTGTCCCCAAATGAAAGCATTCCTTGGGTGGTGGGCAGAAAGGTGTTTAGGGAGGACATTGGCAGAGGATGGGCTACGTGTAAATGGCACTCGCTATAACCTGAAATATCATTGGGGGGAGGGCCTTTGGTGGCGCCTCAGCATTGGGGTTTAAAGCTGTTTGTGGAAGTGGGCATCTCTTTCACTTTTAATAGGTATATATACTGTATATATAGACCAGGCCTGTCCAACAGGCAGCCCGCGGGCCAGCCTCTTGGACACGGCCCACCTCCCCTCCTGCAAGAATTGAAAAAAAATATTTTTAAATAAAAAATATTTTTAAATATATATATTTTTTTAAAAAATGGCGGCGGGGGGAGGGACGGGAGGAGGAGGCGGGGCAGGGAGGAGGAAGATAGCCAGCTCCTCCTCCCTGCACCGCTCCCGTCCCTCTCGGCTGCGCCGATGCGATCCGGTTTGGGGTTGTGGTTGTGGGGTGGTCTGGTTGTGTGTTAATGAGGCTTTTCCCCCTCCCCTCCCCTGGGAAGGAGGCCACTGGCATTCACCAAGCGCCGCTATGCTTGGTGTCAATGGCCATTTTCGGGGGGTCGTGTTTAGGGGTCTTTCGAGGTATCTAGGGCGGATTTTTTGTGCCCTGTAGGTACCTCGGGGTATGGTGGAATGTGTTGGGGGGGGGGGTTAGTGGTTGTGGGGCGTATAGTTTGGCTGCCTATATGTGACATTGCACGGACCTTCTCTTTTTATATATATAGAAGATATAGATAAGAGCCTTTCAATGATGGAATACACTGCCTTGGCATATGGTGGAGTCTCCTTCTTTGGAGGCTTTTAAACCAGTCAGGATGGTCATCTATAGGGAGTGCTTTTATTGTGTATCTCGGCATGGCAGAAGGCAGTTGGAGTGGAAGGCAATTGGTGTCTTTTCCAATAATATTTCAAAGCTCTGTTCCATGAGCAGCATGCCATGAGGATGCCCATTGCTGAGCCATGGGGAAGTACACTGGTTTTGGACCCAGCAATTGGCCACCATTGGCAACCAAACATTGGGCTCGACAGCTCTTTGGCCTGAGCCAACAGGGTAGTCCTTTATGCATTTGCTAGCCTGACCCACATTCCTCAAAAGGCCAACAATCACACTTCATACAATTATAGTCCCGTGAATCCCATTGAACAATGGATACACTCAGCAACTACAAAAGGTGGATTGTATGCAGCTACAAAAGGTGGATTGTAATCAGAAGGGTTAAAAAGGTAAATGGATGGTGGAAAGGATGTTTCCCATGCGCCTTCCTGTATAGAAGGATAGAATCCTAGAGTTGGAAGAGACCTCATGGGCCATCCAGTCCAACCCCATTCTGCCAAGAAGCAGGAACATTGCATTCAAAGCACCCCAACAAGACTCTGCTTAAAAGCCTCCAAAGAAGGGGCCTCCACCAGCCTCTGGGGCAGAGAGTTCCACTGCTGAACAGCTCTCATAGCCAGGAAGTTCTTCCTCATGTTCAGGTGGAATCTCCTTTCCTGTTGTATGAAGCCATTACTCCACTGTGCCCTAGCCACCAGGGAAGCAGAAAACAAGCTTATTATGACTTCAGTTTTGGACTGCAAGCTCCTTAATCCACAACATGGATCGTGAGAGATTTCCAGCTTCTAACAAGATGCTTTCTTACACCACAACAACTCCAAAGTGCACAACTGATGACATTGATGCAATTAAACTCCCCATCTCGTTCGACCCTCTCAGCCCAAGCAACCTCACAAGATTGTTGTAAGAACAAACAACCAGAAACAATGAGTGCTTTCTCGGAGGCAGCTGTTTGGGGATACAATTCACACAATCCCTCCTTATCGGTTGGTGCTGACGGGAGTTTCGTACGGCCCAAAATATACGAAGCCTTAAAGCAGTGTTTCTCAACCTTTCTAATGTTGGGACCCATTAATACAGTTTCTCATGTTGTGGTGACCCCGAACCACAACATTATTTTCGTTGCTACTTCATAACTGGAATTTTGCTACTGTTATGAATCGTAATGTAAATATCTGATCTGCAGGATGTATTTTCATTCACTGGACCAAATTTGAAGACTGGTGGGGTTGGGGGGATTGATTTTGTCATTTGGGAGTTGTAGTTGCTGGGATTTATAGTTCACCTACAACCAAAGAGCATTCTGAACCCCACCAACTATGGAATTGAACCAAACTTGGCACACAGAACTCCCACGACCAACAGAAAATCCTGGGTTTGGTGTGCATTGACCTTGAGTTTTGGAGTTGTAGTTCACCTACATCCAGAGAGCACTGTGGACTCAAACAATTATGGATCTGGACCAAACTTGGCATGGATACTCAATGTGCTCAAATGTGAACACTGGTGGAGTTTGGGGAAAACAGACCTTGACATTTGGGAGTTGTAGTTTCTGGGATTTATAGTTCACCTACAATCAAAGAGCATTCTAAACCCCACCAACAATAGAATTGGGCCAAACTTACCACATAGAACACCCGTAACCAACAGAAAATACTGGTATTTGGTGACCACTCTGACACCCCCCATCATAACCCCCCCCCCAGGGGTCCTGACCTTCAGGTTGAGAAACACTGCCTTAAAATATCTCTTTGCCAAAACTGACATTTTGAGCTTTCCTCCATGTCCATTTCACGCTACATTTCATGAGCTGAAGGTTTTACACTTAATTAAACTGGAAGGACAACCGAACGGCATATGGTCCAGTGCCGCTTTTCTGTTGACAAAAGATCAAACACCATGCTTTGTACTGATACACTTTGTACTAATACTCTGCCGCACACCAAGTTTCGAAACCGCCTCCCTTGGTGGGGTTGCAAGGATCTTAAGGTGATTCCACTGAGCCAAAATTGACCTCAGGACTGTTATGAATTGTGTGAGTTGATGTCCAAAACACCTGGAGGGCCACAATTTGCCCAGGCCTGGTGTAGAGGGACCCAAGGTGTTCTATGATCACTTTTAGCCATGGTTGAGGGCCAACCTTAGAGGTAAGGTGACAATTCTCAGAATCTCGCAGCACAATCTACGAGGAATGCTTCCCAGCCCCAATGGAAGAAGCCACGCCACTGTGGATGCCAGTCAACGAAAAGGACAACCCACTGAGCTTCTGCAAATAGGTAGCACAAGGTCTTGGGCCAGCCATGCCAAGAGGAAGGAAAAACTGGCTTGGGCAGTGGCCAACCACAAGCTCTTCAACCATCCTGTGGCTTACAGGTGAGGAGATAGAAAGGGAGGCAGGATCCTTGCTTAAAGCAAACAAGAGGCTCTGCCTAGGCTTCCTCAGGAACCAGATCTTCCGAATCCAGAGCCCCTTCCACACAGTTGTGTCAAATCTACATGGAACTGGATTATATGACAGTGTGGAATGACTCCAATAACCCAGTCCAAAGCAGATATTGTGGATTCTCTACCCACCCACATAGATATACATACACACATATACGTAGACACACATGTACCCACAGAGATACACACACACATATATATACATATAGATACACACCCACTCACAGATATACTGTACATACACACATACACAGAGAAACACACACACACACATATATATACATATAAACATACACAGATATACATACTCATACACATGTATACACATGCACACACATATACAGAGATACACACATATGTATACATATACACATACGCACATATATACACATACAAACAGATATACACACATATACATGAAGAGATACACACACATATACAGATATTCACATACACACAGATATATACGCATAAACACATATATACACACATATACACAGATACACACATGTAGATATACACATATATATACACAGATATACACACACCTACGTACACACAAATACACACATTCACATACACACAGATATAGATATACACATAAACACATACACATGGAGTTACACACAAATATACAGAGATACACACACACAGAAATATGCACACATGTAAATGTACACATACACACCCACATATACAGAGATACCCACACATACAGTATATACACAGATATACACACACCTACGTACACACATACACACAAAGAGATACACACAAACACATATATTCACATACACACAGATATACACATACACGTAAACACATATATACACACATACATACACAGAAATACACACATGTACATGTACAAATACACACAGATATACATACACAGAGATATACATGCAGATATACATATATACACAGACACATATACACATAAACATATACACACACACACACATATAAGTCAGCTGCATAAGATCTCTACTGACTAGAAGGTCATGAGTTCGAGGCCGGGTCGGGGTGAGCTCTCGAACAATTGTGTAGCTCGTTGTCTGTCTATATATGTTGCATGTCTATGGCATTGAATGTTTGCCTGCATATGTGCATTGTGATCCACCCTGAGTCCCTTGCGGGGTGAGAAGGGCGGAATATAAATGTAAAATTATAAATTAAAATAAAAATAAATAAATATACACATACAGAGATACACACATATACATATACACAGAGAGAGATACACACCCATACACATACTCACACACGGAGATAGACACACACTAGGGTTCCCATATGTCCCTTATTCTAAGGGACGTCCCTTATTTTGGCCCTAAAATTTGTGTCCCTTATTTTCAGGCCCTGTCCCTTATTTTTGACTAACAGGACAGGACTGGGTGGGGTTGACCAGAGGAAGCTGGGCACTGCGGTTTCCACGGCAATGCCTGCCCGGGGATTCCAACTCGCAGGGCAGCCTGCATCCCCGATGGAAGGAAGAGGCGATACAGGACTTTTTCAAAGTACAGTAGACTAATTAACCATTACCCAAGGGGAATGTTGGATCATGTTGGATAAAGAGAGTTTCTGGTTGCTTGAGAGTTACTCTTAAAATAGGCCTAGCTGTGCATCCCAATACTATACAATGCTGTGTATCCCATACTATACTATACCATTAACTATTGACATAATAATCATGAAGATGTACTGTCTTATAAAATTTATTTTATTTTAATGTTTAGACAGTGCACTTTTAACGTCAGAAAAGTCAAGTACTAAATACAGATGGAGAAAATATGGTAGTTGACAAAATATGCAGAAGCATACCATGTACTGTTAAGATGGTGTAAGTCAGTTTCTTTTGTGAGTTTCAATCATTATCTCATTCTGTTAATAAAACTATTTATACCTAATGTTAAGTTTTTTCAAGTTTTTAATGAAGTGTCCCTTATTTTTGTGAAAAATCCGGTAAATGTCCCTTATTTCTTATATCAAAAAATGGCAACCCTAATCCCCGGGCAGGCATTGCCGTGGAAACCGCAGTGCGCACCTTCCTCTGGTCAACCCCGCCCAGTCCTGTCCTGCTAGTCAAAAATAAGGGACAGGGCCTGAAAATAAGGGACACAAATTTTAGGGCCAAAATAAGGGACGCCCCTTAGAATAAGGGACATATGAGAACCCTAATCTGCCTTGTTGTGAGCCGCCCGGAGCCACCGGGGAGTGGCGGCCTAGAAGTCAGACTAATAAATAAATAAATATACATATACAGAGATACACACATAGGTATACATATACACACATACACGTATATATATACAGATACAGAGATACACACCCATACACATACTCACAGGGAGATTGAGACACACACTTCTACCTCTCTCTCTCTCAGACTCAGGTGGGTGGGGGATGTTGGCAGGGGCGGTCCTACAAAGTAGGCCAAGTAGGCGGCCGCCTAGGGCGCCATCTGGGAAGGGGGCGCCATCTGGGAAGGGGGCGCCATCTGGGAAGGGGGCGCCATCTGGGAAGGGGGCGCCATCTGGGAAGGGGGCGCCATCTGGGAAGGGGGCGCCATCCTGGGCGCATGGGGCACCATCCTGGCCCTGCCAATGTTCCTCAGGCAGCGCCGCAGCTGCCTGCTGCCTGCTTGTGCGTTCCGACGCCACTTCTGGGCATGCGCAGAGGTTTTCGCGCAGGCGCAGTTGCTCCAGAGCTGAAGTTGAGCGCAGTAGCAACTGCACATCCGCGAAAACCTCCGCACATGCCCAGTAGCTCCCTTGCACAGAAGCCTGTAAGCAAAGCACTCTCTATCGGGCAGGCAGGGAGTGCTTCCCCTCTCCCTTTGTCTCCGCCGCGCGCGCGTTTGCAGGGAAGGAGAAAAGAATCAGTGAAGGAAGTGTAAGTGAAGGAATGAATGAAGGGCTTTCCTCCTCCTCCGCTGTGACCTCTTCTCTCCCTCCTTCCTTTCTTTGGCTCTATTTCTGTCTAGACCTGAGGGGCCTAAGGCTATGAGGAGTTGTAGGAGTCCAAAACACCTAGAGGGAGGGAGGGCCTAAGTTTGCCCAGGCCGCGCTGCCTGTATTCGGCCTCATTTGAACATTTTGACTGTTTTTCTATTTACATTTACATTGGGATCCTAATTTTGGACTTATGGGAGACTCCTATGAATTATGAGACGGGTGGTAGGTAATATATTCTGATTTTGATGCATTTACATTGCATTTCTTGTTGATTATTATACAGTTCTGCTTAATATTGTCATACAACAGGGCCGTAGCCAGGATTTTGATTCGGGGGCTGAGACTGGGTGGAAGAGGGTCTACCCTAGCAAATCTTTTGTATTGTTATCCCAATAACCCCATGAAGGTGGGATATAATGAGCTTGGTGATCAGATCATGATATGAATAAACATAACAGTTTAAATAATGTACCAGTAAGGCCTTCTCGCGGACCACCCTGAGAATTTGGGGGGGGGGCTGAAGTCCCCTTAGCCCCCCCTGGCTACATGCCTGTCATACAATATAATACAAATACAATATAACAATAGAATAATGATATATTTTATATTACATGTAATATTACAAACAATACTGCAGTACAGTGATATTGTACAAAATAGTAATATATTTTATTTTACTTTATTTTGGGTTATTTGAGTTTTATAGGAGTCATGAAAAAATTTAGTAGAGGATGATTTCATGTAAATAAATAATTTTATTTATCATTTTATAATAATAATATAATAGAATGTTATATTGTATTATAATGTCAATATATTATAATATAATTATATTGTAATGGAGTATAATATAATTATGATATAATATAGTAGGAGTATGGTATAATAGATTGTATATACATTGATACAATATAATACTACTAATGGTATTGTGAGATTACAATTGTATATTTGTTTTACATGGGGGGGGCAAAATAATGTTCCCTACCATTTTTTTAGACCGCCCTGCCCTTAGGGGCAGCAAAATAATGTTCGCCTACCATTTAAAATGATCTTAGAGACACACTTCTACCGCCCCTGGATGTTGGGCATGATCGTCCAGAAAGAAGCCTTCCCAGGCTTGAGAGGGAGGGAAGAGAGGCTCCCTTCTGGGGGAATTGGGGGAGCTCTCCTCCCCAGAGCTTCCCACGGCCAGGTCGAAGCCCTGCAAACCCAACAGGACCCTGGCGTTGGAAGAGAGCGCGAGGCACAGGTCCCGAGTGCAAGCCACGCTTGGGATGGCTCCTCCATCCACCTGGGCCGGGGCTGCGGGGCGCCGCATGCCCAAAAGGAACTTTTCCCAACTTCTTGGGAGGCGGAGGCGGTGAGAGAGAGAGAGAGAGAGAGAGAGAGAGAGAGAAAGGGGAGGCTGCTCACCTGCCCTGCACCCCGTGGAGGAGGTGGTTCTTCTCCATCCCGGCCCGCAGGTGTTCCCCCCTCCGGAGAAGAGAAAAGGCCGCCTTCCCCCGCAGCTGCCTCTTATGCTCTGCGGCCGGACGGAGCAGCCCGGGTGGAAAGCCCACGGAAACCGTGCGCAAAGGCCGAGGGGCGAGGGAGGGAGAAGGGCAGCCCGGACCGGCTGCAAACCAGGGAAGGAAGGAAGGACTCTCAAGACCAGTCCTCGGCCAGGAGCACACAACCACAATCTCCTCCACATTGATGCGCATTACTACCTATTCCCAGGGGTTTGGAAAAAGGCATGATTTGTTTTGGGAAGTTTGGTAATATCCCTGGAGCAGGATTTTGATTCGGGGGGGGGGGGGGTGAGACTGGGTGGAAGAGGGTCTACCCTAGCAAACCTTTTGTATTGTTATCCCAATAACCCCATTAATGTGGGATATAATGAGCATGGTGATCAGATCATGATATAAGTGCACATAACAGTTTAAATAATGTACCAGTAAGGCCTTCTCACCCTGAGAATTTCGGGGGGGGGGGGCTGAAGCCCCCTTAGCCCCCCCCCCCTGGCTACATGCCTGCCCTGGAGGCAGGGTGAACTACAACTCATTCCACCACCCCACCCCCACCACCACCCCCAATCCCTCCAGTCTGCTCCAATTCAAAGCAGATATTCTGGGATTTTCTGCCTTGATATTCTAGGACAGGGGTGCTCACACTTTTTCAGCATTTTTTCAGTTCCTTCTCCCACACTGACATCATTCCACAGATATAAACAGGCAGATTGAAAGCAGACAGACCTTGAAGCTGCAAGGCCATTCCATGTTGATCAATGTGGCCAATGGGACATTCAAAAATGCATCCAGACAAGAGTTCCTTCTCCCACCCAGCCCCTTAGCCCCCTGGCTACATGCCTGCCCTGGAGGCAGGGTGAACTACAACTCATTCCACCACCCCCAATCCCTCCAGTCTGCGATGGGCCCAGGCCCGGATTACCCATAAGGCCAGCCTAGGCCATGGCCTCGGGCAGCAGGTTTTGGGGGGGCAGCGGATTTGACCCCCCCCAAAACATAATATTTTTAATTTGAAAAAACCCGCCCCCTCACAGCGCTTTCCCCCCTCTCTCCTGAGAGAGTCATCATACCTCAGGGAGGGGCGGGCGGAGGGCGCTGCGAGGGGGAGGAGGAGGATGGTGCCCTCCCTCGCCTGGGCCGCCCCTTGCAAGGAAGGAGGCGGCGGGAGGAGGAAGGGAAGCGCCGCCCGCCCCGCCTCCTCCTCCCACTCCGTCCGGTCGCGGGAGGAGGAGGCGACGGAAGCCGCACAGCCGGGGCTGCTGCCGCACATGCACAGCAGCGCCCTGGGGGCGTGGCTTTCCGCACCCTGGGGGGGCGGCGCGGGGCGTCTTGGCCTCAGGCGGCCGAAGAGGCTAATCTGGGCCTGGATGGGCCCTTACACACAGCCCTATATGGCCTCGGGCGGCAGGTTTTGGGGGGCAGCGGATTCGACCCCCCGAAAACATAAATTTTTTATTTTTAAAAAACGCCTCCTCGCAGCGCTTTCCCCCCGCCCTCTCCCGAGTGAGTCATCATACCTCGGGAGAGGGCAAAGGGAGAGCGCTGCGAGGGGGCGGGGAGGAGGGAATGGCGCCCTCCCCTCGCCTGGGCCGCCCCCTTACAAAGGAAGGAGGCGGCCAGGAGGAGGAAGGAAGCTCCGCCCCACCGGCGGGCATGCATGCATGCGCATGCATGCCCGCCAGCGGGCTTCCTTCCTCCTCCTCCTCCTGGCCGCCTCCTTCCTTTGCAAGGGGCGGCCCAGGCGGCCAGGAGGAGGCGGGACTTCCCTTCCTCCTCGCGCCTTCCTTACGGTCGCGGGAGGAGGGGGGGAGGTGGACGGAGCTCGTGGGGCTGCTCGTGGGGCTTCCGTCCGCCGCTGCCTCCTCCGCGACTGAAAGGAAGGCGCGAGGAGGAGGAAGGAAGTCCCACCCTCCTCCTCGCGCCTTCCTGTTGGTCGCGGGAGGTGGAGGAGGCGGCGGACGGAAGCCCCACGAGCAGTCCCGCGCGGCTTCCGTCCACCTCCTCGGGCCCTCCTTCCGGTCGCGGGAGGAGGAGGTGGCGACAGAAGCCGCATGGCCGGGGCTGCTGCTGCACATGCGCAGCAGCGCCCTGGGGCCTGGCTTTCCGCGCCCTGGGGGGGGGGGCGCGGGGCGTCTTGGCCTCGGGCGGCCGAAGAGGCTAATCCGGGCCTGGATGGGCCCTTACAGCCCTATATCCCAGAATTTCAAGGCAGAAAATACCACCTTCTCTGAGTGTGGACTCAGATAACCCAATTCAAAGCAGATATTCTGGGATTTTCTGCCTTGATATTCTAGGACAGGGATGCTCACACTTTTTCAGCATTTTTTCAGTTCCTTCTCCCACCCTGACATCATTCCACAGATATAAAGAGGCAGAATGAAAGCAGACAGACCTTGAAGCTGCAAGGCCATTCCATGCTGATCTATGTGGCCAATGGGACATTCAAAAATGCATCCAGACAAGAGTTCCTTCTCCCACCCTGACAGCATCCCACAGATATAAAGAGGCGGAATGAAAGCAGACAGACCTTGAAGCTGCAAGGCCATTCAATGCTGATCAAAGCTGCTGTGGAGATGAACTCCTTGCAGTCGCAGATCTGAGGCTTTGGCAGAAAATGGTTGCCAAAGCCTTCTTGTGGTTGTCCTCCCTCGTGGCTCACCTTCGCCACCGCCGCATGCTCCAAATGCGCATACGCGAGCCGGGCGCCCGCCCCCTCCTTCCCTCTGCTGCCCTCCTTCTCCCTCCCTCTTCCTCGGGCCACGCTGCGATGGCAGCAGTCGGTACTGAGGATGGAGGCGCCGGTGGGGGAGTTGCGTCAGGGGCAGCCTGAGCCTGGCAGCGCGGAGGAAGATGCACGCTGTGTGCGGGGCAGAAGCACCCCTCAGAACTGGCTGCGATTGACCAGTTCCGCCTCCGCGATCGACTGGTTGATCGCGATCAACCCAATGAGCAACCCAATGAGCACCCCTGTTCTAGGATATAGGGCTGTATAGAAGGGCCCCATGTTGGCCCGAGTTATTTGAAAAAGGCACTGTTTGGTTTTTTCAAACAATTTTTTTATTTTAGCATATATAGAGTGAATAATATCAGTGGAAAGAGGGGGAACAATGTATGTATAGGAAAGTAGGAAAAGCTTAAAAAGATAAAAAAGAGGAATAATTTTTTTAAAAAAATCAATAATCAATAATTTAAAAAAAGAGAAGAAAGAAAAAAAATGTTATGACTTCCACTCCAGACTTGTGTCTTCTCTTAATTCGTCTCTCTTATTTCTCTTTATCCTCTATATCAGTGTTTCCCAACCACTGTGCCGCGGCACACTAGTGTACCGCGAGCGATCACCTGGTGTGCCGCAGGAAAACCTCTCTTCCCCCCCTTTCTTCCCCCTCCTGCCAAACTCCTGCTGCTGTTACTTGGGGGGAGGAGGAGGAAGGGCTGGGTGGCGGCAAAGAAGAAGGGGCTGGGGCGTCACCTCCTTTGGCCGTTTTTGTGTTTAGTATGTGTACCAACTATTACTACATTTGGCATTGGCTGGATGTGAAAGCCTTTCTAGTGACTGTGTAACAACCCTTCTGTTCACCAGTTATACACGAGGGATTTGTCTAATGCCCACCTGGAATGATACAGGAGCATATATATTGAAGGTGGAAGCCTCACTATTGTTCCATGAGGTGTATTGATGCATTAGAACAGCACTAGTACTGCTTTGAAGCTATATGGACACATTTTTTCTAAACACAAAGAGAGAGTGACAGCTGTTGAGCAAAACCTTCGTGTGTGTCTTTCTGCCATTCCTGCCAGGATATCTATGTTGTGTTCATCGAAACAGGCCCAGGTTTCACACTGAGTGTATAAATACATTTCAAAACATATTAACTATATGCATTACTGTGTTAGAGTGTCATTTTGTGTCATTTTGGTTGGTGGTGTGCCCCAGGATTTTGTAAATGTAAAAAATGTGCCGCGGCTCAAAAAAGGTTGGGAAACACTGCTCTATATATTTCATTAGTCTTTTCTATTTATCTTTTTTTTCTTCATAATCTATCAAGAGGTCCCAATTTGTACTTTTTATTGGTCTTCCTTCATTTCTCTTTAACAAGAAAGTTAATTTGTCCATATCTTTTATTTCCTTAAGCTTGTTAATCCAGTCCTCTATCTCCGGGACTTCTTGTTTCCATAATTTTGCAAAAGAAATTCTTGCTGCGGTTACCATATAAGTAAATAGTCTATCTGTATTATCGTCAAGACTGAGGTCTGAATCCGTAATTCCCAGTTAATAATATTCTGGTTTCTTCTTAAATTTCCTGTTCAACATTTTCTGAGATTCTTCATGTATCCTTGTCCAGTACTTATTGGCACTCTTGCAAGTCCAAAAGGAATACCTTATACATAGTAATCATATGGTGCGCACCAAAATAAATAACCCGAGACCGGGCACTAAAAGATGCGGAGCGTGTTCGATATGCCCGCTAATTTCTCCATCCATCACAGTGCAAAATAACCAGACAGGGAGGATTTTACACCTGAGAGACGAAATAACATGCGCCTCCTCAGGAGTCATTTACTGCATCCAGTGCAGTTGTGGCTGTAACAGGCATTACACAGGGATGACATCCCATAATCTCAAAACCCGCATTCTGGAGCATTTATCTAAAATTAGATGTGGGTCCACAGACTCCAATTTTTACCAACAGTGTGCTATGACCAAACTGGCCCCAAGCTCCTTAAAAATTATGGGGTTAGAAAAGGTGCATTCCCCCCCCCCCCCCACTGCGATAAACAAACCACATTGCTAAAGGCTGAAAGGAAATGGATTTTATTACTATCCTGCGAGTATCCATCCGGATTAAATGAAACCATGTCTGTGCAAACTTTACTACTGTAGTCCCACCTGTGTCAGAAATAAGGTATTTAACCCTGTTAACTCATTTCCTCGGTGCTGATTCCAGCCCAGGAGATCACTCTTGAGACCGATAGGTATTACAACGCATAATATGCGGTAAGGGTTTGTGTTGTTGCTATTTTGTTATTGTATTGTATTGCATCTCATTGTATGACTGTGCTTTTCAAGGCTATGCCATGTTTTATATGCTCACTTGTTGCTATCCTTACATAGAAATCTCCTGTTTCACCCCTGAGTCATATATTGATTTACAACCATACCGGGGAGGAGCGGCTAGAAGTCCCAAGCGCCCTGAGGAAGCGGTTCACGTGAAACAGCCACCTTGGCGTCAGCTTACCTCCCGCCCGTAGGCGCCTGCCCCTTGGCAGGTGGCCAGCTCTTCCATGCTTCAAGGCTCCCCCAGAGACTCGGACTGCAGTATGTGAGTTGACGAACTCCTACTGAATACAGGGTGACTTTGACTGAGTGTGAGCATTGCTCTGGCCCAGTAGATTGTAAGGGCTGCATCTGTTTATGTTATATTGTGTGTAAATTGCATGACATTGCACCACATTGTTATTGTAAAGCTATTGAGCACATTTGATATTGATTATACTAAAGAGATTTTTTACTACATGATGCTGTTTGATTGACTTCTCCCTCAGCTCTGCCCTTTGAATGTGAAAGGTATAGCGTTGTGTATCATACTCTTGCAAGTCCACCACATGTGATAAAAAGTCCCCTCCTGTTTGTTTTGGGGTGTGAGGTCATATCCGTTCGGTAATTTATACTTCTGGGTCTTAGAAAAAGCCAGTATTTTCTGTTGTTTTTTTATGAATGCTCCCATTAGAAAATGCACAAGGATGTGGGTGAACTGCAATTGCCAACATCGTGGGCCAGTCACCCCAAACCCCACCAGTATTCAAATTGGCCATGTTGGGTCTGTGTGCCAGGATTGGTCCAGAATCATAGTTGGCTGGGTTCAGGGCTCTCTGGATAACGGTGAACTACAACTCCCAGAGGCATGGTCATTCACCCCCAACCCCCGACTGTATTCACAGTTGGCCATGTTGGGTCTGTGTGCCGGGCTTGGTCCAGATCCATAATTGGCTGGGTCCAGGGCTCTCTGAATAAGGGTGAACTACAACTCCTAGAACATTGATCATTCACCCCCCAAACCGTGACTGTATGCACCAGGGCCGTAGCCAGGATTTTGATTGGGGGGGGGGGCTGAGTTTGGTTCGGGGAGGGGCTGAGACTGGGTGGAAGAGGGTCTACCCTAGCAAACCTTTTGTATTGTTATCCCAATAACCCCATTAATGTGGGATATAATGAGCATGGTGATCAGATCATGTTATGAATAAACATAACAGTTTAAATAATGTACCAGTAAGGCCTTTTCGCGGACCACCCTGAGAATTTCGGGGGGGGCTGAAGCCCCTTAGCCCCCCCCTGGCTACATGCCTGGTATGCACAGTTGGCCATGTTGGGTCTGTGTGCCAGGCTTGGTCCAGATCCACAGTTGGCTGGGTTCGGGGCTCTCTGGATAAGGGTGAACTACAACTCCCAGAGCGAAGGACAATCACCCCCAAATCAGACCTTTAAGCAGAGTTGGCCATGTTGCATCTGTGTGCCAAATGTCAAAATGTGACATTGTCTGGGATATCTCTGCCACATACACACATAGAAGATAGAAAATAGATAAGACAAACTTGGGGACCTGGCAATGGCTGGGTGATTTGAAAAAGGCATGATTTGTTTTGGGGCAAAAGGTAATATCATTTAGTTAATTAGTAACACTATGTGTTGGGGGAGCCAGTATTTCATTTGGTTTTTTATGCATGCTCCCATTATAAAATGCATAACGATGTCGGTGAACTATAATTCCCAGAATTGTGGACCAGTCCTTCCCAAACCAGGCCTGTATGCACACTTGACCAAGTTGTATCTCAGCGGGGGGCTTGAGAGGCTTCAGTCCCGTCCCCCCTTCCGAAATTCTCAGGGTGGTCCTCAAGAAGGCCTCACTGGTATATTTCAAAGCAACTTGACTATTCCAAGGCAAACTTCAAGACAGGTGCATCGGGCAAATCCAGGGACTAATTCTGTAGAAGTTTATTTCAGAGTTGCGGTGTTCATACCAGGTGTCAGTTCACTCGTACAGAACATTACTGCAAGGTTCATGACAAATGAAGACATTTAACCATTTTCCAGGTTCCCCTCCCTGGGTTTTCAGGTCTAGACAAAGTTCACCATATGGAACAACGGTCAGAATACTTTGAAAATGACACAGCACTTGCTTCCGTCAAGGCTGAGTACATAATGTGGTGTAATATTACACCATCAATTAATAAAGATACTGAGGTACTTAAAGTGTTGGAACTGTGTGACAAAACCTACTATCGGCCAATCAATTTCCTTTTGACTGTGTTAGGTACTCTACCAGTAACGAGATGCAGTGTAAAGATCGTTTTCAACCCTGAAAAGAGTGAAAAGTGTATCTAGAAGTTCAATGACACAGTGTTTCCCAACCTTTTTTGAGCACACTTTTTACATTGACAAAATCCTGGGGCACACCACCAACCAAAATGACACTCTAACACAGTAATACATATAGTTAATATGTTGTTACATGTATTTATACACTCAGTGTGAAACCTGGCCTGTTTCAATGACATAGACATCCTGGCAGGAATGGCAGGAAGACGCAAACTTCCCACACAGAACTCCCATAACCAAGAGAAAATACTATAAGAGTTTGGTGGGCATTGACCTTGGGTTTTGGAGTTTTAGTTCACCTATATCCAGAGAGCACTGTGGACTCAAACAATGTTGGATCAGGACCAAACTTGGCATGAATACTCAATATGCCCAAATGTGAACACAGATGGAGTTTAGGGAAATAGATCTTGACATTTGGGAGTTGTAGTTGCTGGGATTTATAGTTCCCCTACAATCAAAGAGCATTCTGAACCCCACCAATGATAGAACTGGGCCAAACTTCCCACACAGAACTCCCAGGAGGCAAGAGGAAGTCTCTACTTGGGGAAAGGGAGGCGGGCCTTCCCAATGCATGGAGAGGGAGAGACCAAGTAGACAATGGGTGGGGAGGGGGCCTTTATAGAGGTACAGTTCTTAGGGTTTTTATACTTCAACACACTAGACTCCCCCCATTCCCTCCTGGAGGTCCCAATTTCCCACGGCACACCTGATGATTGCTTACGGCACACTAGTGTGCCCCGGCACACTGGTTGGGAAACACTGCAATGACAGACCAGAGACTTAGTGGACTAGCAATGATTTCCATCCATCGGGACATCACTATCAAACCAGAAAAAATAATTGACAAAATGTCCGGGGAGAAGAAAAGAAGACTGTTGCTGTAAAGTAAAAATATAAGTCAAAAAGTATTCTAAATATTTTGTTAATGAAAGTAAATAAATAACATTTATTATTTAAACGGTTACTTTTATTCATATCTTGATCTGATCACCATGCTCAATACATCCCATATGCATGGGGGCATTGGGATAATGATACAAAGTTTGCTAGGGTAGACCCTCTCTCACTCAGACTCAACCCCTCTCCCCCCCAAATCAAAATCCTGACTACGGGCCTGCATCTCTGTGCCAAGTTTGGTCCAGATCCAACGTTGGCTGGGTTCTGTGTGGGAAGTTTGGCCCAATTCTATCGTTTGTGGGGTTCAGAATGCTCTTTGATTGTAGGTGAACTATAAATCCCAGCAACTACAACTCCCAAATGCCAAAGTCTATTTTCCCCAAACTCCACCAGTGTTCACATTCCAGCATATTGAGTATTTGTGGCAAGTTTGATCCAGATCCATCATTGTTTGAGTCCACTGTGCTCTCTGGATGCAGGTGAACTACAACTCTCAAAGTGAAAGTCAATTCCCAGCAGTATGTTCAATTGGTCATGGGTCTTCTCTGTGCCAAGTTTGGTCCTGGTTCATTGCTAGTAGGGGTCACAGTTTCCTTGGATGCAGGTGAACTACAATTCCCAGATTCCCAGGGCAATCACCCCCAAACTCCACCTGTATTCACAGTTGGCATGTTGGGTCTGTGTGCCATGTTTGGTCATGATCTGTCATTGGTGGGGTTCAGAGTACTCTGTGTGCAGGGTGGTGCAGTTGTATCCCTCCAATATGTTCCGATGGTCACTAGAGTTCTGTGTTTGAATTGTGGTCTGGATCGGTCATTTGTTGGGGTCAGAGTGCTCTGGATGCAGGATGAACTACAACTTCACGTGGGTAGGTTGGTCCCCCCACAAACAGCTCCAGTATGTTCTGTTAGTCATCAGGGTTTTGTGTTCAAAGTGTGGATGTAGGGTGAACTTTAACTCTCATGGGGGTGGGTCAGTTCCTCAACCCCCTTCAGTATGTTATGTTGGTCATGGGGATTTTGTGTCCCAAGTTTGGTCCATGCTGGTCATTCGTGGGAGACACAGTGGTCTGTGGAAGTAGGTGAAGGTACTGTAGATCCCATCATTTATGTCCCCTCTTCCTCCAACCCTCACCAAGGCAGAAAGTGCATCATAGGGAGTCTGTGTGTCAAATTTGGTCCATGTGCATCATTCATTCAGGTCACAGTGGTTTCTGGAAGTGAGCGAAGATACTGCAGTTCCCATTGTCATTGGTCCATCCTCTCCCAAAACTCACCAGGATGTAAAGTACATTGTGGAGAGTCTGTGTGGCAAGTTTGGTCCAGGTTCGTCATTTGTGGGCGTCGCAGTATTCTCTGGATATGGATAAAGGTACTGCAAATTCCATCATTTGTGGTCCATCCTTCCCCAATTTGCACCAAGACATAAAGTGGGTCTTGGAGAGGGGGGGGGGTCTGCATGGCTAGTTTGGTCCAGGCCTGTCATTCATGGGGGGTTGGAGTGGTCTCAGGGAATTAATGAAAGTACTGCAAATCCCATCATCCATGGTAAGTGAACTATAAATCCCAGCAACTACAAATCCCAAATGTCAGGGTCTATTTTCCCCAAACCCCACCAGTGTTCACATTAGGGCAGTGTTTCTCAACTGCTGTGACGCGCCACCCTAATGTGCCGTGACGGACCCCTGCTGTGCCGCGAGGAAATCTCTCTCCGCCCCCCTTCCTTCCCCCCTCCTCCTGCCAAACTCCTGCTGCTTGGGGGAGGAGGAGGAAGGGCCGGGCGGCGGTGAAGAAAAAGAAGAAGGGGCCAGGGCACCACCTCCTTCAGCCGTTTCCCCAGCCAGCCTCCAATCCGCCATGACTCCCGCCCTTCGCTCGCTGAAGCCGCGCGGAGGAGCCCCGCCCACTGAAGCCTGTCCACCCCTTAGGCTCCTCCTCTGTGGGAGAGCTGAAGCCAGGGGGAGGGGCATGCTCCGCCCCCTCCCCGGCTTCGGCACTCCCAGCAGCTGCTCCAGCCTTGAGGGGGCAGTGCCAAGCCAGCATTGTGCTGGCTCTGCCACCGCTGGCTTGGCATTGCCCCTTCAAGGCTGGAGAAGCTGCTGGGAGAGCTGAAGCCAGGGAGGGAGGGGGCGGGCATAGCATGGCATGGCCTGGCCGCCCCCTCCCCGGCTTCGGCACTCCCAGCAGCTGCTCCAGCCTTGAGGGGGCAGTGCCAAGCCAGCATTGTGCTGGCTCTGCCACCGCTGGCTTGGCATTGCCCCTTCAAGGCTGGAGAAGCTGCTGGGAGAGCTGAAGCCAGGGAGGGAGGGGGCGGGGCATAGCATGGCATGGCCTGGCTCCGCCCCCTCCCCGGCTTTGGCACTCCCAGCAGCTGCTCCAGCCTTGAGGGGGCAGTGCCAAGCCAGCATTGTGCTGGCTCTGCCACTGCTGGCTTGGCATTGCCCCCTCAAGGCTGGAGAAGCTGCTGGGAGAGCTGACGCCAGGGAGGGAGGGGGTGGGGCATAGCATGGCACGGCCTGGCTCCGCCCCCTCCCCCGGCTTCGGCACTCCCCGCAGCTGCTCCAGCCTTGAGGGGGCAGTGCCAAGCCAGCATTGTGCTGGCTCTGCCACCGCTGGCTTGGCATTGCCCCTTCAAGGCTGGAGAAGCTGCTGGGAGAGCTGAAGCCAGGGAGGGAGGGGGCGGAGCATAGCATGGCACGGCCTGGCTCCGCCCCCTCCCCCGGCTTTGGCACTCCCAGAAGCTGCTCCAGCCTTGAGGGGGCAGTGCCAAGCCAGCATTGTGCTGCCTCTGCCACCGCTGGCTTGGCATTGCCCCCTCAAGGCTGGAGAAGCTGCTGGGAGAGCTGAAGCCGGGGGAAGGGGCAGGGCATGATGCGGCCTGGCTCCATCCCCTCCCTCGGCTTCAACACTCCCAGCAGCTGCTCCCAGCAGGCCACCATCCCCAGCCGTTCTTTACTGTGTTATAGTGTCATTTTGTGTCATTTTGGTTGGTGGTGTGCCCCCGGATTTTTTTAATGTTAAAAGTGTGCCGCGGCTCAAAAAAGGTTGGGAAACACTGCATTAGGGTATATTGAGTACTCGTGCCAAGTTTGGTCCAGATTTATCATTGTTTGAGTCCACAGTGCTCTCTGGATGTAGGTGAACTACAACTCCCAAACTCAAGGTCAATGCCCACCAAACCTTTTCAGTATTTTCTGTTGGTCATGTGCCAAGTTTGCTTCAATTCCATCATTGGTGGAGTTCAGAATGCTCTTTGATTGTAGGTTAACTATAAATCCCAGCAACTACAACTCCCAAATGACAAAATCAATCCCCACTCCACCAGTATTCAAATTTGGGCATATCGGGTATTTGTGCGAAATTTGGTCCAGTGAATGAAAATACATCCTGCATATCAGATATTTACATTGCAATTCATAACAGTATCAAAATTGAGGTAAGAAGTAGCAACGAAAATAATTTTATGGTTGGGAGTCACCACAACAAGAGGAAATGTATTAAGGGGTCACGGCATTAGAAAGGTTGAGAACCACTGCATAAAACTTTTTTTAAAAGGCCTTCTAAGCCAGTGTTTCCCAACCAGTGTGCGGTGAGCGATCATCAGGTGTGCCGTGGGAAATTGGAACCTCTAGGGGGGGGGGGGGGTGTGTAGTGTGTTGATGTATAAAAATCCTAAGAAATCTACCTCAATACAGGAACAAAATTACAAACACCCCCCCCCCACCCGTTGTCTACTTGGTCTCTCCCTCTCCATGCATTGGGAAGGCCCGCCTCCCTTTCCCCAAGTAGAGACCTCCTCTTGCCTCCTGGGGGTTCTGTGTGGGAAGTTTGGCCCAGTTCTATCATTGGTGGGGTTCAGAATGCTCTTTGATTGTAGGGGAACTATAAATTCCAGCAGCTACAACTCCCAAATGTCAAGGTATATTCCCCCTGAACTCCATCTGCATTCATATTTGGGCATATTGAGTATTCATGCCAAGTTTGGTCCTGATCCAACATTGTTTCAGTCCACAGTGCTCTCTGGATATAGGTGAACTACAACTCCAAAACCCAAGGCCAATGCCCACCAAACTCTTATAGCATTTTCTCTTGGTTATGGGAGTTCTGTGTGGGAAGTTTGTGTCTTTCTGCCATTCCTGCCAGGCAGGCATGTAGCCAGGGGGTTAAAGGGGGCTTCAGCCCCCCCGAAATTCTCAGGGTGGTCCGTGAAAAGGCCTTACTGGTACATGATTTAAACTGTTATGTTTATTCATATCATGATCTGATCACCATGCTCATTATATCCCACATTAATGGGGTTATTGGGATAACAATACAAAAGATTTGCTAGGGTAGACCCTCTTCCACCCAGTCTCAGCCCCCCCCCCCGAACCAAACTCAGCCCCCTCCGAAACAAAATCCTGGCTACGGCCCTGCTGCCAGGATATCTATGTTGAGTTCATCGAAACAGGCCCAGGTTTCACACTGAGTGTATAAATACATTTTGAAAACATATTAACTATATGTATTACTGTGTTAGAGTGTCATTTTGTGTCATTGTGGTTGGTGGTGTGCCCCAGGATTTTGCAAATGTAAAAAGTGTGTCGCGGTTCAAAAAAGGTTGGGAAACACTGTTCTAAGCCACAGTTCTCAGTGGTGACACGTTCAATGGGCTGCCAATATGTCGTATCTCCAGCACAACAACCAGAAAAAATACATCTTTGCCACCAAGTTAAAACTGGAATTCGTTTTTATTGTGTAGCTATATACAACCAAAGAAAGGGGGAAATCGACATGCAACTTTCAAGTTCAACTACAGGCACCGAAGTGGAGAATATTATCCGTCAAATCTCACTTTTTAGATCACGAAGTGAACTAAAATGAGTGTTTTGTTTTGTTTGCAACAGTCTCGCACAGGCATGGGAAAGCTTTGGCCCTCCGGGTGTTTTGGACTTCCAAAGTTTGTCCATGTCTGTAGACTGTAGCAAACAAAACAAGACTGTTAAGCATTGTGGAAGTTGAAGTCCAGAACGCCCAGAGGGCCGAAATTTGCCCATGCCTAGTCTAACACTAGACTTCTTTCCTATCATCTTCTATTCTATTTAGTGCAAAGAAATGCTCAAACTAATTCCCACACTCAATGCCTCTCCATCTGTGGAAGAGTTCTCTTTAAAAAGGGGGAAAGGAAAAGAAAAAAAAAGGAAAAGAGCATTTCTTTAAAAATAATCAAGTGCCTTGGCAATTATGTACAAAAAAAACACCACAACATATAAAAATGTACGAAAGTTCTCTGTTTTGCACCCGTATAGAAAAGTGTCTCTGTGCCTGTTTTCCATTCTGAATTGCCAAGAATTCCCCTTCCCCAATGGCTCTTCTCCGGCTGGCCTTTGCCCTTCTCCTCCGCTCTTGCTTTATGGGCATTTCTTTTGGGTTTCCCCTTCACCGTCCCGCACCTTTCCCAAAATCCTCCTGGTGATCTCTGTATAGACAGTTTCATTTCTATCCTTGGAATTCGTGACCCCTGGCTCTGTTACTGAGGATCTGAAATGAAAGAGAAATCCAAATGTCACGGCAAAGGAAAGGAACCGATTGAAGACAATTCCCACTTCACCATATTCGGCAGGGAAGTGTGTCGCAGAAGAGAGTAGAGAAGAGCTCAATCTCACTCAGGTTTTTAATGAAACTGATGTTTTCTATCACACTGTTAAATGTCTCTCAGTTTCCTTTCAGTATTCTTTTACGCTGCAGAGATTTGTCCACCATCCCTCTCCCTGCACATAGCGGAAAGCAGCAATGCTCTCTCTTTCTCTGTCTCCCCCATGCCCGGATTACCCATAAGGCCAACGAGGCCATGGCCTAGGGGCGCAAGCCGGGGGCCCCGCAGATCACGGACCAAAAAAACCCCTGGTCTGCGCCCCTCTTTCTCATGCCCCCCCTCGCTCCTTCTCCCGGCAAAGTCTCTGCTGCGTCCCCTCCATCTCTCTCTCTCTCTCTCTTTCTCTCGCTCTCTCGCTCACGCTCTCTCTCGCTCTTTCACACGCACTCTCTCTCGTGCTCTCTCTCTCATGCGCTTTCTCTCTCTTGTGCGCTCTCTCTCTCTCGCGCGCGTGCTCTCTCTTTCTCTCGCGCACGCTCTCTCATGCGCGCCTTTGGAGCAAGTTTGCACTCGCTGCGCTCTCCCCAAGCCTCCCGACTCCCGAGGAGACCTTCAGAGCACAGCGGAGCTTTCCAGCCAGTGGGAATGGGGACCTTGGAAGTGGCGGGAGGTTGGCTTAAAGGGGGCGTAATTCCAAAGTGTGGCCTAGGGCGCGAAAAAAGTGTTAATCCGGGCCTGGTCTCACCCCACCTCTCTGTCTCCCTTTCTCTCTCTTGGCTGCCCCATAGAGAAGAGTGTGACCCTTGGAAAACTATAACTCCCAGGTCTTCATAGCTTGGAGCTATGAAGTGTTTAAAGTGGCGTCCAAGAGCATTCATTCCATAGTGCAAATGCACCAAGAGAAGGGGATGGATCTTGGAAAACTATAACTCCCAGGAGGACTCCATCGCATGGAGCCATGGCATTTATTCCATACTGTAAAGGCACCAAGAAAAGGGTATGGACCTTGGGAAACTATCATTCCCAGGATTGCACAGCATGGAGACATGCAGCATAATAATAATAATAATAATAATAATAATGGCATTTAAAATGGGTCCCGACTGCATTTATTCTCCAGTACAGATGCAACCAGAGAAGAGTATGGATCTTGGAAAACTATAACTCCCAGGAGGACTCCATTGCATGGAGCCATGGCATTTATTCCATACTGTAAAGGCACCAAGAAAAGGGTATGGACCTTGGGAAACTATCATTCCCAGGATTGCACAGCATGGAGACATGCAGCATAATAATAATAATGGCATTTAAAATGGGTCCCGAATGCATTTATTCTCCAGTACAGATGCAACCAGAGAAAAGTATGGATCTTGGAAAACTATAACTCTCAGGAGGACTCCATTGCATGGAGCCATGGCATTTATTCCATACTGTAAAGGCACCAAGAAAAGGGTATGGACCTTGGGAAACTATCATTCCCACGATTGCACAGCATGGAGACATGCAGCATAATAATAATAATAATAATAATAGCATTTAAAATGGGTCCCGACTGCATTTATTCTCCAGTGCAGATGCAACCAGAGAAGGGTATGGACATTGGAAAACTATAACTCCCAGGAACACATAGTATGGAGCTATGGTATTTAAAGTGGAGTCCAAGAGCATTCATTGCATAGTGTAAACACACCCAAAGAAGGTTAGGAACCTTGGGAAACTCCCAGGACTGCACAGCATGGAGACATGGCATCATAATAATAATAATAATAATATCATCATCATCCTTCTCTCCCGGTTTTCCAATGAACACAAGGCAAGGATAGATCACGTAAGGAAAGGGCCTGGAAAGGCTATTTTTTAAAAAGTTTTTGTTATGGCAAAGTAAAAACTTGGTGAGCAAAAGGTAATGCTTTCCCTAACAAGGGTACTTTTGGCTCCTCCCACAATGTCATCTCCCACAAATTGGGGAAACATTTCATTGTAAACCTGGGAGCAACTAATGCCATCACATTAGAGAGTGTTTCCCAACCAGTGTGCCGCGGCACACTAGTGTGCCATGAGCGATCATCAGGTGTGCCGTGGGAAATTGGAACCTCCAATACCCTTTCTTCCCCCTCCTGCCGAACACTTTTTCTTCTCCACTCGGGCTCCCTTCTTCCCAGCCTCGCTCTGCTCGCTTTGCCTCACTTTGCTCATGCTGCTGTGAGCGTGTTCAGGAGGGGAGGGGGGAGGGAGGAAGACGTGGGGCGAGTCTGCACAGTAACGCCTGCACAGGTTACATCTTCCTCCCTCCCCCTCCCCTCCTGAAGAAGGGAGCCCGAGTGGAGAAGAAAAAGTAAGTGTTTGGCAGGAGGGGGAAGAAAGGGTGCGAAGGGGAAGGGGGAGGAAGAGGTCTTTGTCGAAAGCTGGCATGGGCAAACTTGGACCTTCCAGGTGTTTTGGACTCCAACTCCCACCATTCCTAGCAGCCTCAGGCCCTTTTCCTCCCCCCCCCCCTCAGCCACTTAAGCAGAAAAGGGCCTCAGGCTGTTAGGAATGGTGGCAGTTGAAGTCCAAAGCACCCAGAGGACCGAAGTTTTGCCATGCCTGTTTTAGGGACCTTAAAGTGGTGAGCCTCCTTCCAACATTGTGATTCTGGATAGAAAACAAACAGCATAGCATAACATTGTTTGAGTCCACAGTGCTCTCTGGGTGTAGGTGAACTACAACTTCCAAACTCAAGGTCAATTCCCAAGCAAACCCTTTCAGTACTTTCTGTTGGTAATGTGTGTTCAATATGCCAAGTTTGGTTTAATTCCATTGTTGCAAGAGTTCAGGATGCTCTTTGATTGTGTGTTAACTATAAATCCCAGAAACTGTAACTCCCAAATGTCAAGGTCTATTTTCCCCACACTCCATCAGTGTTCACATTTGGGCATATTGAGTATTCATGCCAAGTTTGGTCCTGATCCAACATTGTTTGAGTCCACAGTGCTCTCTGGATATAGGTGAACTACAACTCCAAAACCCAAGGTCAATGCCCACCAAACTCAAAAAGGTTGAAGGGAAGGGCCCGGAAAGGCTATTTTTTAAAAAAGTTTTGTTCTGGCAAAGTAAAAACTCGGTGAACAAAAGGTAATGCTGTCCCTAACAAGGATACTTCAGTCAATCAATCAAAACTTTATTACGGTCACAGACCAGCACAAACAAGGATACTTTTGGCTCCTCCCACAATGTCCCCTCCCACAAATTGGGGAAACATTTCATTGTAAATCTGGGAGCAACTAATGCCATCCCATTAGAGCAGTGTTTCTCAACCTTTTTTGAGCCGAGGCACACTTTTAACATTAAAAAAATCCGGGGGCACACCACCAACCAAAATGACACAAAATGACACTCTAACACAGTAAAGAATGGCTGGGGGTTGGTGGCCTTCTGGGAGCAGCTGCTGGGAGTGCCAAAGCTGGGGAGGGGGCGGAGCCAGGCTGTGCCATGCCCCACCCCCTACCCCCGGCTTCACCTCTCCCAGCAGCTGCTCCAGCCTTGAGGGGGCAGTGCCAAGCCAGCGGTGGCAGAGCCAGCACAATGCTGGCTTGGCACTGTCCCCTCAAGGCTGGAGCAGCTGCTGGGAGTGCCGAAGCCGGGGGATGGGGCAGAGCCAGGCCGCGCCATGCCCCGCCCCCTCCCCCCAGCTTCAGCTCTCCTACAGGCCGCGCCATGCCCCGCCCCTCCCCCCAGCTTCAGCTCTCCTACAGAGAAGGAGAATGAGCGGTGGATGGGCTTCAGTGGGCGGGGCTCCTCCTCCACACGGCTTCAGCGAGCGAGGGGCGAGAGTCATGGTGGGAGTCATGGCGGATTGGAGGCTGGCTGGGGAAATGGCCGAAGGAGGCAGCGCCCCGGTTCCTTCTTCTTTTTCTTCGCCACTGCCCGGCCCTTCTTCCTCCCCCAAGCAGCAGGAGTTCGGGAGGAGGGGGGAGGAAGGGGGGCAGAGAGCTTTTCTCACGGCACAGCAGGAGGTCCGTCACGGCACACTAGTGTGCCACGGCACACTGGTTGAGAAAGACTGCATTAGAGAATTGGCCAAACATCCAGAAGATATCAAAAAATCCACTTCCTCACCACCTCATGAAACGTTTGAAAAGAATGCTGTCTCCCACGTTTAAAATACGCAAAGAACGCTCTGTCCTACACTTAAAGCCAAACGAATGTGATGAGAGTGGCTTCCCGGATTTTAAGTGTAGCAGTCAGTGAAATTCCTCCCCCCCCCCTTTTTATGACAAAAAATTACATACTGTCTACTGTTCCATCTTGAGGTTCTTCCTCTTCTGTTTCTTCTTCTT
Source organism: Anolis apletophallus (assembly GCA_030556195.1). NCBI lineage: Eukaryota > Metazoa > Chordata > Lepidosauria > Squamata > Anolidae > Anolis > Anolis apletophallus. The sequence goes on along the minus strand of JARBWK010000011.1, from coordinate 44,844,389 downwards.
CCTCGTTCACCTCTTCACTCTCTTCATCTTAAAACAGAAAAAGAACAAGGCATGAATTTTAGAAACTTTCTGGACCTCAGGGTTTAATTAGGAAGGAATTTGCCACATCCCCAGTTAGACTATTCATACATATAATCTAGGGCAGTGTTTCCCAACCAGTGTGCCGTGGCACATTAGTGTGCCTTGAGCGATCATCAGGTGTGCCGTGGGAAACTGGCACTCCCCCCCCCCCTCCTAGCAGCCCCCCTCACAGGTTTCTAAGAAACAAAATGAGCCTCTCAGCTTGGAAATGTGTGTTGTTTTTTAAAACTATTTTACTGGATTTTTTTGAGAGAGAACTGTTTATAACAGCTTCATGACATCCATAGTTAACTGGAAGCAAGTTTCACTCAGGGTGAAATTTCACAAAGGTCTGAAAAACAAGCTCTATGAGGAGCGGCTTGAAGAGCTGGGCATGTTTAGCCTGAAGAAGAGAAGGCTGCTGAAGACATGATAGCCATGTATAAATATGTGAGAGGAAGTCATATCTATGTTGTGTTCATCGAAACAGGCCCAGGTTTCACACTGAGTGTATAAATACATTTAAAAACATATTAACTATATGTATTACTGTGTTAGAGTGTCATTTTGTGTCATTATGGTTGGTGGTGTGCCCCAGGATTTTGTAAATGTAAAAAATGTGCTCAAAAAAGGTTGAAAAACACTGATCTAGGGGCCGGGCTTTAGCACAGCAGGTTAACCTCCAGCTGCAGAAAATCCTGCCAATCACAAGGTTGTCCGTTCAATCTCCAGTCAAAAGACCCTTCGAAGATTAGGAATGACTGGGAACCCTTCAAAAGGTTTCTAGAAGGAAAGACTATTTCAATGTGGGGATTTGACCATTATAGAATCTAAATTTTCATCACATTGTTTAATTTCCTTCTGAAGAAAGACATGATGAAAAATCCTTTGAGATATTTGATGTGAGAATATGTTGTCGAAGGCTTTCATGGCCGGAATCACTGCATTGCTGTGAGATTTATGGGCTGCGTGGCCGTGTTCCAGAAGCATAGATGTAGGTGAAACGTCAGGAGAGAATGCTTCCGGAACATGGCCGTACAGCTTGGAAAACTCACAGCAACCCACAGAACTCCTCGTGTGTTTCTCACACCGAAAAGGCACCATGTTGTCATACCTGGTTCAAAGTCGAGGTTTCTCAAAATTTCTGTGACGCTCTCCGTGTCTAAAGTGAAATAGTCCATATTTTCAAAGCCTGACTCGATCTTCTCCAACTGAGCTCCCTTTGATGCATCCACAATTCTAGGGGAGGAAACAAAATGGAACAAGGTTTTTTTCATCTTATGATGATTGCACAGTGCAAATTGCGGTCTTGTTTGTGGCTTTCATTTCAATGCTTCAGTATATTGCATTATGTTATTTGAAAGATGCTTCTAAACCATCTCTGCAATGAGAGATGATACAGCGATACTTTCAACAAGGAGAGAAAGCAGCCTTTTTTGATATTTGGGGCAAGTAAATGGAACATGAAAAACAGGGAGGAATTGTGTAGATTCTGTCTCTGGAATTAGGGGTGTAGTGATAGGGGGCAAAAGGACCATAAAGATAAAGGTTTCCGTTGACATTAAGTCTAGTCGTGTCCAACTTTGGGGGGTGGTGCTCACCTCAATTTCTAAGCCCAAAAGCTGGTGTTGCCCATAGACACCTCCTAGGTCACATGGCCAGCATGACTGCATGGAGCGCTGTTACCTTTCCGCCGAAGTGGTATCTATTGATCTACTCACATTTGCATGTTTTTGAACTGCTAGGTTGGCAGAAGCTGGGGCTATCAGTGGGAGCTCACCCTGCTCTCTGGATTCAAACTGCTGACCTTTCAGTCAGCAAGTTCAGCAGATCAGTGGTTTAACCCACTGTGCCACCTATTGATCTACTCACACTTGCATGTTTTCGAACTGTTAGGTTGGCAGAAGCTGGGGCTAACAGTGGGATTTAACCCTGCTCTCTGGATTTGAACTGCTGACCTTTTGGTCAGCAAGTTCAACAGCTCAGCAGTTTAACCCACTGTGCCACCTATTGGTCTACTCACACTTGCATATTTTCAAACTGCTAGTTTGGCAGAAGCTGGGACTAACAGCGAGAGCTCACCCCGCTCTTCAGATTCAAACCGTCAACCTTTCAGTCAACAAGTTCAACAGATCAGCGGTTTAACCCACTGTGCCACTGGGGGCTCCTAAAAAAGGACCATATTGCCTCACAAATAGGTTTTCTGCCCTCCCAACAACAAAATGTTCTGTCGGACCCAACATTTCTGTCATTGCAGAAAATGAGACATTTTTCCAATCCAGAATTTTTGCAGTTGCAATGTTTGTGTATTCCCTCGGAAACTTTGTCCACGCCTAAAACCTACAATTTGCACCCCACATTCATGGGGTTTTCTTTCATGGATTTGATTATTTGCAAATTAACCATTCAACCAGCTTAACTCACTTCATCTGCTGCATTTAAATGGCTCCCCCCATTTAGATCACGTGTCAGTCAGAACAACTAATACTTTGCACACAGAAATTGCCATAAAGAGACAAGAATACACACACACACAGTATGCAGGACTTACGTTTTAATTAGCTGCTTTGCACTCTGCAACGGGATAAAGAAGAAAAAGAAGAAATTATATTATTAGTTGATAAATATGGTTTCAGTTTTAGAACAGTCGGCTCAGCAGAAGCCTCTCACGTTTGTTTATTCAATTATCCCGTAGCAATCATTATCATAGTAGAGTGTCTAATTTGTATTTAATTACCCATTTAATTAAATTTTTTGGTGGTATGGACATCAAACATCTGGGCACCTAAAAATCTCACTTTTTAAAACTTTCTAGCAATTCCTCCCGCGTTTTCAAGGAATGGTGTTTTGGCCACCCACCATTTTGAACCAGGAGCTCCTGGCATAAAGGGACTGTCTGGAGGGGCCCTTAGTGTTATAGGTGTAGCCTTTAGTGCTGTGTTTCTTAGCCTTTCTAATGCCACGACTCCTTAATACAGTTCCTCATGTCGTGGTGACCCCCAAACATAAAATTATTTTGTTGTTACTTCATAACTGTAATGTTGCTACTGTTTTGAATCGTAATGTAAATATCTGATATGCCAAGAGGAAGGCACATCAAGCCACCCCAACTGGGACCGCCTTCCACCTGGAAACCGATGCCCTCATGGCAGGGGAACATGCAGGACAAGAATAGGGCTCCGCCAGGACACCGCACTTGGAGGACAATCTTACTCGGACAACAAGGGATCGCCTAAGTACCTGATATGCAGGATATATTTTAATGCACTGAATCAAATTTCGCACAAATACCCAATATGCAATATGCCCAAATTTGAATAATGGTGGTGTTGGGGGGATTTATTTTGTCATTTGGGAGTTGTAGCTGCTTGTCACGATGCAAGGACTCGGCCGGCCCCTTAATCACACACACAGAGACGGTAATCAGCTAACTATTTATTGAATAATAAAGAACAGATGAAAAGGTAATTGTCCATCAAAATATTGAAAAGTTCAATCCAAAAGTAAAGAGTCCGTAGTAAAGTCCAAAGGCAAAGGGCTTGGCAAAATGCTTGGCAAAGGCTCCGCAAAACAAGGCAGATCAAGGAACAAGGCAAAGTTCAAACAGGGCCCAAGAAACGTCTTGGCAAGGCACGAGCCAGCAACTTGGCTCCGTGGTCCTTCGCTCGCTTCACTTCACTTAGATTAGAAGTGGCCGAGCTACTGAGGATCCTTTCCCACGGATCCTATACTTAAACCCCTTGGCGAGGCCCCCGACGCTCTAGGCTTCTGCGGTAATCTGTGCTACGGGATCTAGCGCTTCTCTGGCGCTCTAGGCTGCGGTGCCAATCCCTCCTGCTGGACTCAATGCTCCGTCTCCTATCAAAGCTCCGTCCTTGCTTCCCAGCACCTGGCTCACTATCTTCATGAGAGTCGAACTCCCTTTCAGCTTCCATGGCCTCATCGCCCATGTTTTCCCAAATTCTCTCCTGTGTTCCTTCCCCCCTGGTTTCTCATAACAATCATCACTATCAGCACTTTCTGAATCAGCCTGACCTTCCCAGTTCTCATAGCCGTCCGGCCATCCATCATCCCAGGCCAAGCTCTCTGTGGGAGGGGAAGGCCCAGCTAACTCATTAACCCCTTCCTCCATTTCCTCCTCAGCTGCGGCTGGTTCTAATGCAAGTGTGACCCCCGGTGCTGCCCCCTGCCCCCCAGGCACAAAAGAGAACTGGGTTGCTACACTGCTGGAATTTATAGTTAACTGTCTGGATTTGTAGCTTTCTGGCAAAGAAATTACCTCAAAAACAAAGCTGGAAGGCTTTAATTCAAAAGCATGCACGAGGGAATGCAACAAAGTTCCAACTGACAGTTTATTTCCCTCATGCCTCACCCTGGCCCCTTCCCTGCATTGCTTCCATTCCGAACTCCACCAACCATGGAATTGAACCAAACTTGGTACACAGAACTCCCATGATCAACAGAAAATACTGGAAGGGTTTGGTGGGCATTGACCTTGAGTTTTGGAGTTGCAATTCACCTACATCCAGAGAGCACTGTAGACTCAAACAATGATGGATCTGGATCAAGCTTGGCACAAATACTCAATATGCTCAAATGTGAACACTAGTGGAATTTGCGGGAAATAGATTTTGCAATTTGAGAGTTGTATTTGCTGGGATTTATAGTTCACCTACAATCAAAGAGCATTCTGAACCCCACTAATGATAGTATTGGGCGAAACTTCCCACACAGAACCCCCATGAACAACAGAAAACACTGTGTTTTCTGATGGTCTTTAGTGACCCCTCTGATACCCTCTCATGACTCCTCCAGAGGTCCCAACCCCCAGGTTGAGAAACACTGATTTAGTGTTTCAATGTATTTTACTTTAACCATTTGTCTTGTTAGTCATGCAAATACGTATACTTGTTACTCTCTGTTTCTCTACAGTTTGATTGTTGCTTGATGCTGTCTAAAATGTATGTGCTCAATATTCATAATACTAATAATAAACAAAATAATGAAATGCAAATCCAAAATTGGGGGTTGGCTCACCAGGAGGAAATCAGCCCCTCCTTCCTCCTCCATGGACTGAATGGCGGACTCCACCAGTTTGGAAGACTTCTCCAGCTGATCGTTGTATTGGTGGACGAGGTTCTTCATGAAGCCAACCTTCTCTTCTTGCTCCTTGGTGACGCGCTCCAACAACTCGTTCCTCTTCTCCTGCAAGATGGTAATGAGCGCTTCGAACTTCTCATGCAAAGACTGCTTGACCTGCCGGCTGTTCTCCTGACAAGAAACAAAAAAAAAGGCTAGAATAAGTAAATGAATGAGTGAACTAACAGTTCGCAGTGGAGAATGTGAGAGGATATGGGAAGTAGAATAATAGAATCCTAGAGTTGGAAGAGAACTCGTGAGCCATCCAATCCAACTCAATTCTGCCAAATCCATCTCAAATAAGGTATGCGGCTCTAGATTATTAAATATGGTTTTCTGTGGGTGAGCAGATGGCGACTATTGGATGACATATGTTCTGTATGAGGAACTAGAGCTGATGTGGTCTATCCAATGCAATTTTCTGAATCAGCACCCCCCAAAAAAACAAAGTGAATCTAAAGTTGACCAAAAACTGATTCAGAACCCTTTTGGTTACTACTGTTGGAGAGTGGTCCCTGGTCAAAGTGATCCTGGTTAAAGAAAACGTTGGGAAACAGTGATCTAAACTTTACATGCAAATTCCTGTTGCCATTTTGAGGAACTGCTAAATAACCCCACAAAAGAACATATTTTGGGTTACAGGAGGGTCAAAGGAGATAAATCCACCCCCAAGTTGCCCTTATCTGAGGTTTCTATCCATGAAACGTCTCCTCTCGGGTTGCCTTGATTTGGAGATGGGCCTGGGACTGAACTGCACAGATGGAGGCGCATTTCTCTTTGACCCTCCTCTCCAGCAAAGCCTGCACCATCAGCCAATGCTTGGGCTTAGGTTTCCCTTCCAGCACTTGAGTTTCGAAGGGCTCAGCCATTTGTGGCATTCCTCACCTCCGTGGTTTTGCAGGACTCCTCCAGCTGGTTGATGATGGTCTGGATTCTGTCGTTCCCTGCCACGAGCATCGAGATGCAGTTGCTCATCTCCGTCTGTGAAGGAAGAGGTTAAAAATAGGTCTCAAATCTCTGCTCTCCAATTCTGACCCAGAGGACAACAGTGCAAAGAATGGCAAGAAAGGAAGAGGGCCATGGTAGCTGAAAGTCCAACTGGGAAAACAGTTTAAGGCAATGGTTCTCAATATTTTTAATGCCTCGACCCCTAATACAGTTCCTCACATTGTGGTAACCCCAAACCATAAAATTATTTTCATTGCTACATCTTACCTCAATTTTGCTACTGTTTATGAATTGCAATGAAAATATCTGATATGCAGGATGTGTTTTAATTCACTGGACCAAATTTAGCACAAATACCCAATACGTCCAAATTTGAATACTGGTGGGGTTGTGGGGGGGGATTATTTTGTCATTTGGGAGCTGTAGTTGCTGGGATTTATAGTTCACCTACAATCAAAGAACATTCTGAACTCTACCAACGATGGAATTGAACCAGTCTTGGCACACAGAACTCCCAAGCAGGAGTGCCCCAATGTTGCACCCCCAAGGGCTGGTTTATATCTGTATTTTGTATTTGGTTGCCCTTTACCTGCATGGGCCTTTGTTCTATTGTCCCATTGTTCTGCCATGTGGGCACTTAGGGGCGGAGTTGTGTCTTGGCTCCAAACTTGGCATCACCACCCTCAACTCCTCCTTTATCCAGAGTTTACCTGAGGGGCTGGACTTCCTTTCTGGCTTCATTCCAGAGACCACATGGACACAGCAAGGTGAAATCTTAGTTCACCTATTAAGCCTAACTTTCGCTCTCAACCGAAGCCTCCAGTACAAAGGAGGGTCTGTCCTCAACATAGACTGCGGATTTTGGGGCTTATACAGAACTTTGCAAGCCTTCCAGCCGGAGAGCAACAGGATACCTGGGATCAAATAGAGGTACCGTCACTCTGAAAACAAATAGGTAAGTGATAGCTTCCTTTTTCAAGGACTTCCTTTGCAACCAACTAAGCATTTTGGGCCACCAGCATTTTTACTGGTTGTTATTCAAATAAATTTTGTTTGGTTCACTATTTTTTAGTCTGGCACTTATTCTTAAGATATTCCAGATCTCCCTGTACGTGGGACAGCTTTACTCTAACTTCAGGGCCATAGTTTGCATGTCCATCCCTTTAAAGCCTATATTTAGGCCCTGAAGGCAGAAGACCCAACAACACCTTTTGGGCACGATCCTCCAGGAAGGATTGGAGCTATTGCAGAACAGTATCTCCAAGACCCACCCCTGCGAGGCGACTCAGAAGGATCCCGTGGTCTATGGTATCGAAGCCACTGAGAGGTGCAGGAGAGCCAACAGGAACACACTCCCCCTGCCAAGCTCTCTGCGGAGATCGTCCACTAAGGTGACCAAGGCTGTCACAATTCCGCGATCCAGTCTGAAACCAGACTGCGACAAATCCAGAACATGGTGGTAATAACAACAACAACGATGATGATGGTAGTAGAACATGGTCCTCCTCCTCCCCCTAAGTATACTATAAGTGATCCAAACAAGGAGGACATATTTATTCTGCTTATTTTGGAAGAATTGACCAACATTCACACATTGTATGTTCAGAACAGAAAGAAAGTACTGTTTCCAAAATATGGAAGAAAGCAACATGGAGAGCTTTACCCTAATCTTTCCTACTGGTACAGAACCGTGGGTTGCCATTAAAAGACTCCCCCGTTCAGCTGCTCCCTTGGGAATGGGCACCCTTTTCTCTATCTCACAGCTCTTAAGTGGCTCTAAATATAACCCTCCGGGAACTGCTTGGGGGCTGCAGTCATCTGTGTATTTATTCATATCAGCTGCATAAGGGGTCAGAGGCTATTCCTGAAAGACACAGAGCACAGCAGATCCAAACCTCTCCTCTGATCAGCTCTCTGCCCAAAAGGGAGACGTTTTTTCTCCTGCTCTGAGAGCCTATTGCCCTGCTAGTTAGTGGGAAGTGAATCCCCAATCAGGTCAAGGAAAGGAACCGTTTGTTCTGACCAAAATACCAAGTTGCCTAAACATTGTGGGACATAAAGATAAAGCTGTTGCAATTATCCATTCTTGTATTGTCAAAGGCTTTTATGGCCGGAATCACTGGGTTGCTGTGAGGTTTTTTTGGGCTGTATGGCCATGTTCCAGCAACATTCTCTCCTGACATTTCACCTGCACCTGTGGCTAATGGCATCTTCAGAGATTCTGTTGGCAGTGAAGTAAGTGGAATGTATTTTTTTCATGTTAGGAGCAACTTGAGAAACTGCAAGTCGCTTCTGGTGTGAAAGAATTGGTCGTCTGCAAGGACATTGCCGGACACCCGGACATTTGATGTTTTACCATCCTTGTGGGAGACTTCTCTCATGTCCCCGCATGGGGAGCAAGAGCTGACAGAGGGATTTCAACCCACTCTCCTCGGATTCAAACCGCTGACCTGTCAGACAGCGGTCTTGACGGCACAAGGGTTTAATCCACTGCACCACTGGGGACTCCAATAGAGTGTATATACCTGTGGAATAATGTCCAGGTGGGAGAAAGAACCCTTGTCTGTTTTTAAAAATGTGAATGTTGCAATTAGCAAGCATGAATTAGCCATGAAATTTTCAAAGTCAGTCAGTGAGGGTATCTCCATACAGGTAGCCTGGCCTCTGTTGCCTGGAGGCATCCAGGCAACATTCTTGCATTTTAGGGCCCTTCCACACAGGCATATAACCCAGAATATCAAGGCAGATAATCAACAATATCTATCCCCGGTGGTGCAGCATGTTAAACCGCTGAGCTGCTGAACTTGCTGACCGAACGGTTGGTGGTTCGAAACTAGGGAACGGGGTGAGCTCCCGCTGTTAGGCCTAGCTTCTGTCAACCTAGCAGTTTGAAAACATGTAAATGTGAGTAGACCAATAGGTATTGCTTCTGCAGGAACATAACAAGCCCTTGTTATGCCCCCACGGGGCTTGTTTAGTACTGCATCATGGATTTGGTTACCTTTACCTGCATTCCTTTGTCCTCAGCCATGTGGGCTTGGTGGGAGGGACTGTGTTGGATGCCAAGGTGATGTCACCACCCTAACTCCTCCCCCTTCTGAGGTCAACTGAGGGGCAGGACTTCCTCTCTTTGACCATTGCAAGGAAGAAGCCGCATGGACGTGCATGGAAATCCATCCATGCTGAGACAAAGCACCTTTGTCCATCTACAAAGCCAACCTGAAGCTTTCAGCCAAAGATTACAGTAAATGGGAAGGGCTCCCTTCACACAGAGACTGCAATCTTTGGGGTACCAGCGGACTTTGCGAGCCAAGGTGCCATTGAAGGCCACAAAGGAATCCTGATCGAAGCAAGCACCATCACTCTGCAAACAAAGAGGTAAGTGATAGATCCCTTTTCTCAAAGGACCCTTTCTTAGCAACCAACTAAGCGTTTTTGGGCCACCAGTGGTTTTTCACTGGTTGTTATTCAATAAACCTTGTTTGAGTTCATTATTATAAGTCTGGAACTCATTTCTCAAAGACTTTCGGGTTTCTGTGTATGGGAAGGCTTTTCTCTGCCTTCAGGGCCCAAAGCTTTCATGTCCATCTCGCAAAGGCCAGTTTTACAGGCCCTAGAGGCAGAAGAGCGCTCCATGCAGTCATGCTAGCCACACGACCTTGGAGGTGTCCACGGACAATGGCGGCTCTTCGGCTTAGAAATGGAGATGAGCACCAATTCCCAGAGTCAGACATGACTAGACTTAATGTCAAGGGAAACCTTTACCTTTATCTTTTTATCTGCTTTGAACTGGGTTATCTGAGTCCACACTGTCATATAATCCTGTTCAATGTGGATTTTATACAGTTGTGTGGCAAAGGCCTAAGAATGAAGTCAGTTAAATCCTATCTTAATTCTCCAACTGTCTTGATTTGGCCGGGACTCTATCCCAATTTTTCAGCAGCTTTAGATCACCCCCTCACTTTGGGAGGGACAGGGTTGGATCTATAAAATATGTAGGATATTCTCAGAGGACCAGCCAGTCCAAGGATTATTTTGGTAGAGGTGCCAAGTTTGAAAACCTTTGCCAACCTGAAGTTGATGAACACAGCTGTCACTCTGCTTCCTTACCTTTTGTCCCTGGAAGACGCTTTGGAGGGGCGCGACTTCGCAGTCTTTGTGAGCCCCAAAAACTTTGCACATGGAGCAGGTGGGCACCTCACAGGTTAAGCAGTAGATGTTGATCTTCTCGTCCTCATGATCTTTGCACATTGGGTGGTTGCCCTTCTTCAGGGGCCGGCTGCAGGAAACACAAGGAAAACAACACCGTGTATTGAGAGCAATGGCTCAACTGATGGACTCATGCTAGGGAGGAGGGATGTCAGACCCTCCAACATTTCACAGATGAAAACCAGGACATGCCTGGCCAAGCAGCATCGGAGTGCAGTTAACATGGCAAAAATTACTGCAGAGGAAGAAAAGACAAACTACCCAGTTTCTCCAAAAATAAGACCTAACCAGAATATAAGTCCTAGCATGATTTCCCCCCCAGTATTCATTTTTGTCACGTTTCTATACCGCCCCTCTCAGCCCGAAGGCGACTCGGGACGGTTTACACAGGCAGTCTCTGCCCTCAATACAACACAGCACCAAGGCAACCTTGAAAAAAACATATAATAACAATTAAGCAATTAAAAACATACAATTGCAGCCTCAGCGTCATGTTGAAATCAGTTTCCATCACATCGTCGTCATTCCTTATACCCAATTAAGCCTTATATTTAATCAACAAATGCCTGCTCAAATAGCCAGGTCTTGACTTTCTTGCGAAACGGCAGGAGGGAGGGGGCCGATCTGATGTCTTTAGGGAGGGTGTTCCAAAGCCGAGAAGCCACCACTGAAAAGGCCCTGTCTCTCGTCCCCGCCAGTCGCGCCGGCGAAGAAGGCGGGACCGAGAGCAGGGTCTCTCCAGATGATCTTAAACATCTCGATGGTTCATAGGGAGAGATGCGTTCGGACAGGTAAGTTGGACCCGAACCGTTTAGGGCTTTAAAGGCTAAAGCCAGCACTTTGAATTGTGCCCGGTAGCAAACTGGCAGCCAGTGGAGCTGGCACAACAGAGGAGTTGTGCGCTCTCTGAATGCCGCTCCTGTTATCAACCGGGCTGCTGTCCGTTGGACTAGTTGCAGCTTCGAACAGTCTTCAAAGGCAACCCCATGTAGAGAGCATTGCAGTATCTGTACGGGATGTAACAGAGCATCTGGCCAAGTCAGACTTCTCAAGGCACGGGCGCAGCTGGCGCACAAGTTTTAACTGTGCAAACTGGTCACCGCCGAAACCTGGGGTTCCAGGCTCAGCGATGAGTCCAGGAAAACACCCAAAATGCGAATATGCGTCTTCAGGGGGAGTGTAACCCCGTTTAACACAGGCTGTAACCCTATGCCCTGTTAGGCCTTTCGACTGACCAGGAGTGCCTCTGTCTTGTCTGGATTCAATTTCAATTCGTTCGCCCCCATCCAGTCTGACACAGCGGCCAAGCACCGGTTCAGGACCTGAACAGCCTCCTTAGTAGCAGGTGCGAAGGAGTGACAGAGTTGGACATCATCTGCGTACAGATGACACCGCACTCCGAAACTCCGGATGACCTCCCCCAGCGGCTTCATGTAGATGTTAAACAACATGGGAGGTAATATTGAGCCCTGAGGAACCCCGCAAGACAATGGTTGTGGGGTTGAACAGGTGTCTCCCAATAACACCTTCTGGGACCGGAGCCACTGCAAGACAGTACCTCCAAGCCCCATCTCTGCGAGGCATCCCAGAAGGATACCGTGGTCAACGGTATCGAAGTCCGCTGAGAGGTCCAGCAGAACCAACAGGGACACACTCCCCCTGTCAAGCTCCCAGCGTAGATCATCCACTAAGGCGACCAAGGCTGTCTCGGTACCATGTCCCGGCCTAAAACCAGACTGCGCTGGATCCAGATAATCCGTGTCTTCCAAGAATACCTGGAGTTGTGAGGCCACCACACGTTCCAGGACTTTGCCCAAGAAGGGAAGATTGGAAACAGGCCGATAGTTGACGAATTGAGTGGGGTCCAGTGATGGTTTCTTCAACAGCGGTTTTATAACAGCTTGCTTTAAGCTCGCTGGAATGTTGCCTTCCCGAAGGCATTAACCACCACCTTTACCCACTCGGCCAATCCCCCTCTGGCCTTCTTTAGAAGCCAGGATGGGCAGGGGTCTAGGATGCATGTGGTCGCTCTCATTCCTCCAAGTATTCCTCCAGTATGCTCGTATTATAAGCCCTACCCCAAAAATTAGCAGGTCATTCCATGCCAAGTAGTCTAAATCTTCCCACCATCATGTCTCCAATTTTGTTTACATTTTAACTATAGCACCATTTAGGTGTGAAACTAAGTTTCCGAAAATGGGAGGTCTCTAACTGCAATAGTTGCTTATCTGAAGGGTAGTCAGTCAGCGCGTCCATAACATTTCAGAAAATGCCCGTTTTGGCTGTCTAATAAAATTGTAACTAAATGTGAGGATGCCTGCTTCTAGAGCAGGAGTGGGCAATTATTTTTTCCAAGGGGCCACACAAGAGCCAAAAAATATTATGGAGGGCCGCACCTAAAGGCTGAACTACATTCTAATCTACATAATTTATTAATTTATTTGCTATATTTACTATATATTACACATCATTAATATTAACATATTAATATATCCAGAAATATTCATATATTATTAGTATTAATATCATAATTATTATATTATAGTATATATAGACATTATAATATATTGAAATTATAATATAATATAACATTATTATATTATATTATTATAATAAAATTATTATAAAATAATAATAAAAACCATTAAAATAAAATAAAATAAAATTCAAGAAGACAAGGTGCGAACCAAGATGAAGGCTGACATCTTCAAGAGAGGAAGGATCCCAAGATGGAATGGCACAATGGCCCCAGCCCAGAGGATGGCAAAGCGGACCCAGCCGCCGCCGCAGCAGAACAGAACAGAGCAGCAGGCAATCGGAGACTGCAGGCCTCCGCCCGCTCTCGCCCCCAGCCATTCCCCAGCTGATCGCCCTGCTATGGAGTGCCTGCCATCCCTGGAGGCGATCCGGGCCTGCAGGGGGAGCAGTTGGCGATCTGCCGACACAGGCCCCACAGAGCCCGTGATGGGATGGCGGCAGCGGCATTCCTTCCTCTTGGCCCCACCCCTGACGCCTTTCTCCCCAGGCCCGACAGAATCGGCTGCTGGACCGCATCCGGCCCGCGGGCCGTAGGTTACCCACCCCTGTTCTAGAACATGGCCATATAGCCCAAAAAACCTACAACAACCCACTGTATAAGAATGGCTAGTAAATTGAAATAATGTACAGTTTTTCCTGCTGATTCCGATTAAATTAATTTTAACATTATGGGTGCAAAATCCAGTCAAACAAAGTGGGCATCCGAATGGGTTGTGACAAATTTTGACCAATATTCAGACTGCAACAATTTCCATGCAAATGCAGATACGGACTTGAAATTTTGACCAAGTATTATCGGGGAGATGGTGATGGTGTATAAATAAATATTATTGTTATTATTATCATCATCATCATCATTATCCCTAACTGCCCTGCAGTATCTCTTCAAATTTGGCACTTTTGTGCAAATGGTCAAGTTCAAAGCCAATTATTTAAAAAGCATCAACCTGAATATGCTTGTGAAGAGTATCATCTGAAAGAGAAAATTTTGCTCTACAAGACTGATTTGTTTTTGTTTTGCAATGCAACCATTAAGTATCCAGGTCCAAGTATGTTATATATCGCATTGAAACCAGCATTTCCATCGCCATAGGGGCTATGCCCGATAGCCATGTAGTAACTAGCAGGACCATGAGGATGCAGAAAGCAAAATGCATAAGTGCCCAAAATACAACATACTTTGACCTGAGTAAATGGCATTTTGCTAAATGATGTGTGCACGCTGACTGACTACGCTTCCGATAAAGGGGTCTAGATCAGCAACTATTGCAGTTAGAGACCTAACATTTTGGGAAACTTAGTTTAATACCTGACTGGTGCTTCAGCTAAAATTTGAACAAAATTGGAGAACATGATGGTAGGAATTTTTAGACCATTTGGCATGACCCAAGTCCCAGTTAAGATAATCAGCCAGACAGACACATTTACCGGTAGTACATGCATTGCAATGCCAAACTGTCATATTGAATGGTAAAATAGATAGGTAGGTAGATAGATAGGTAGGTAGGTAGGTAGATAGATACATAGATCTGGTTATTGATTAGACCTCTGACCATATCAACAGTAAAAGACAAAAGGCAAGTATAGAAAGACACAATGAACACACATCCCTATCCTAACACTCCTGTAATAATTAGCTAAAATATATTTAAGCACTTAAAACCAGAGATACAGAGTGGGCTTGTTACACTGAGTTCACTCCTGTTTGGAAGAAGGCAGCTTATTGTCCCATCAGCCCGTTTTCCATTCTGAGGGTAGACAACTGAGTCCAACTCCGTCACATTAACCCCAGGTATGACAAATCTGGCATGACAGCAGAGATGTTTAACCCTAACCACCTCTAGGTACAGTAGGAATTGGCCCGCTTCCCACCTCACCTCTAATATTAACTTCCTCTGAGAGGTTATGTTTAGACTTTCCTTCTCCACATACCATGCCATGCTGTGCAAGAAGCTTGAGAGCTGTGTCTGAGTTTTATTTTTGGAGGCCAACGGTATTACTTCATCAGGAGCAGCCTTCAGATAATGCCCCGAAAGTTTCTTCCTCAGCACTTACCCTCCTATATTTGGATTCCTCCTTAATCCGCCCAAAATGAATTTCCCCGAAGGGTATTTATTACTAGGATGACGTGTGTAGCTTTAATGGGTAAGCGACTTTCTTAATCAAATACACGAATATTATCCTGGATTAATAATTAGCAACTCCCAGCATTTACTCAAGCCTCTTCTACACGGCCATACAATCCAGATTCTCAAAGCAGATAATCCACATTCTCTGCATTGAACTGGATTATAGGAGTGTACACTGCCATATAATCCAGTTCAGAGCAGATAATCTGGATTTTATGTTGCAGTACAGAAGGTGCCTTAGAGCAGTGATTTTCAACCAGTGTGCCGTGGAACACTAGTGTGCCATGAGAGATCATCAGGTGTGCCGTGGGAAAGTATTTTCGAACTTCATTCATATATAAACTATAAGGCGCATCTGTCTCTTTAAGAAATGGAACCATAGCACTCTCGCCATCTTGGATTCGCTCAGACGCGGCTAAGTACACAAAGTTAGAGTTAGTGCTGCAGCTGCGCGTCAAGTGACAGTGGCAATTTGGGATCACAGCAAGACAAGCGAGTGACAGTGATGGAGAAGTTTTTGAGAAGGGAAAATGCCAGGATATCTATTTTGTGTTCATCGAAACTGGCCCTGGTTTCACACAAAGTGAGTGTATAAATACATTTAAAACATACTAAGTATATGTATTACTGTGTTAGAGTGTCATTTTGGTTGGTGGTGTGCCCCAGGATTTTGTAAATGTAAAAAATGTGTTGCGGCTCAAAAAAGGTTGAAAATCACTGCCTTAGAGGACACTGTCGATTTGGAACCAGGGTTTATTTAGTTGGTTTGGTTACCCAAACTCAGATACTGAGGGATTGTAAATCCCACCATCCCCACCAGTATGTGCATGTTGATGGATGATGGGGGAGTCACCTATCCACAATGGAATGATTGGGAAATGTGGTGTTTATGATCATAGACAGCTATAGAACAGTGTAAATCTCACAAATAGATCTTGAAAGCAACAGCTCCTGATTCTCCTGTTCCTAAGGCTTGTTATTTGGACATTGCACATTTCTGAAAAGTTTTGGACGAAAAGAACCCTGACTTAGCATGACTGGGGCAATCGTAGTCCCAAAAGTAACTTTTTAAAGCTCTATACCTGGATTCCGCTTCATATATACACACATTAGCTGGCGTAACACCTTTCATCATGCCCCAGGTAGAGCAAAAAATCCCAAATTATATTGTCAGCAGAAGCAGGACACAAGCACTTCTTGCTCTTTCTGACAACATGCCCCCAAATTAGATCATACTCAGAGTCAACCTACTTAAAGCAGTGAAATGAAGAACCCTCGTGAGCATGAAAAACATGAGATAACTTTTTTTTAGGAATTTCTAGATCTTTCAGCATGACTCGATGTTTGATCTCGATTGGAAGCCGACTATAGAATCACACTTGAGAGTCTATACAGATTCCTAATCTTGAGGTTCTCCTAGAGAAGATGAGCAGGGTCACACTAGAGGAGCTAGAGATTCCTATAGAAAACATTTTAACCATAGACAGGGCCGTAGCCAGGATTTTGATTCGGGGGCTGAGTTTGGTTCGGGGGGCTGAGACTGGGTGGAAGAGGGTCTACCCTAGCAAACCTTTTGTATTGTTATCCCAATAACCCCATGAATGTGGGATATAATGAGCGTGGTGATCAGATCATGATATGAATAAACATAACAGTTTAAATAATGTACCAGTAAGGCCTTTTCGCGGACCACCCTGAGAATTTGGGGGGGGGGGCTGAAGCCCCCTTAGCCCCCCCCCCCTGGCTACATGCCTGACCATAGATGTAGGGAAATGATGAAATTGATCAAAGGTCTTAAAGAACTGAATCTGTTAAGTTTCAAAGAGTGAGAGGAGACATGATCGCCATGTATAAATATGTGCATGGATGTCATAAGGAAGAGGGAGCAGGCTTCCTTTCTGCTGCCCTCGAGACTAGGACTCAATGAGGCAATGGGTTCAAATAACAGGAAAGGAGATTCCATCTGAACATTAGGAAAAACTTTTTGACTGTAAGAAGAGCTGTTCAACAATGGAACTCTCTGCCGCAGAGTGTGGTGGAAGCTTCTTCCTTGGAAGCTTTTAAACAGAGACTGGGTGGCCATCTGTTGGGAGTGCTTTGATTGTGCTTTTCCTGCATGGTAAGGGGTTGGACTGGGTAACCTATGTGGTCTCTTCCAACTCTATTATTCTATGATTCTACAACTATAGCCTTTACTCAATATTCCAATAGCTTTCCTCAAGCTGTAGGAGAAGAAAGAAAGCACAACTATTTGCTGTATTTTGTGGCACTTGGGACTTGCCATGCTTAATTGAATCCTATGGAAGAGTTATCCCAATATGACAGGGGTCAATGCAAACCTGGAATATTCCTGCTTGTAGATGTCAATGATGTTCTCCACCAGGAGGTTCCTCTGGAGGCCGTAGACGCCGTGACGGTCTAGGATGACTTCATGGCGGCAGGAAGGGCAGCGGAATCTGCCCCCCGAGATGGTTGTTCCGCGGGATGTTTGCCAGTAGGGGTTCGCAGCCTAGAGAGGCCACCAAAACAGAAGGGCAAGGGTCAGGTGCTGCACACAAACAGACTTCATCCCACCTGGCTAAGGAAGGGCAATGCGGCACTTCAGCTATCCAAGGGCGATCAAATCATGTAATGATTGACATTTGTTTTTCTGATGCAACTGGAAATCCCCAGAATGTTTTGTGCTTGGATCAGACACCTTGCGGCAGTTTGACACTACTTTAACTGCCATGCCTCAATGCTATGGAATCCCAGGAATTGTAATTTGGTGATGCACCGCACGCTTTGACTGAGTAATCTAAAGACCTTGTAGAATGACGACTTCCAGGATTACATAGCATTGAGCCTTAGCAGCTAAAGTGGTGTCAAACTGTGTTAATTCTACAGTGTAGATGCACCCTCAGTGGCAATAGGTGGGAAAACAGCAAAAAGGGGTTGCCGCCTTCATACCTTCCATGACGACTTTCCAGGACACATCTGGTTGAGAGATTAAATTAGATATATCTGACTTGATCCAGCAAGGTTTGCTCACATTCCTATGCAGTTAGGGTACTCGCCTAGATCCAGTTTAGAACCAAATCATACTTCAGAATGGGTTGGTTACGCTGAGAGATGAGGAGTGCGTCAGCTCCCCCTAGTGGCCAGAATTTGCCTCTGTTTGTCTAGATATTGTGTATGTGGAAACGACAAGGATTGTCTGCTAAGTATGTGTACCTGTAATCCACTCTGAGTCCCCTTCAGGGTGAGAAGAGCAGAATATAAATAAAGTGTATTATTATTATGACATTAAACAAGGCAATGGGTCGTTTCACACAACATAATCACAGCACTATGATCCCACTTTACCTGCAATGGCTGAATCCAATGGAACACTGGGATTTGTAGATGGATGGGAATTCTCTGTCTGAGAGTTTTGAATACTTCTTCCTAAACTGAAAATATCAAGGTTGCAATAGAATGCTGCCTTGACAGTTTGAGTGGAATCATAGTGTTATAATTGTGTAGTGTGAATCTGTACCAGAAAAAGCCTAGCTGGCATCCTTTCCTCTGGACCAGCCCTAGGCTGAGTAAAACAAGTGCCTCATGTGGCAAGTATTGCACTGACATCCCCTCCTGAATCCTCTCCCATAAGGGCATCACACCAAAAAAATCATATTTAGAGGAAGGGTATGAAATTCATTGTAGAATTTTAAGTTGTAGAGTTCTCAGGTGCCCTATCAAACTCTACTATTATAGCAGCAACAACAACGAGCTTGACCGACTTACTGGTCAAGCGGGTTGTGGGGCAGTGTTGCCCCCGTGCCATCTTCTTTGCCTCAGGGGGGCTTCTTCCCCCCAGAAGCCTCTGGGGTGGCGGGAAGGCTTCCTGCCAGTCATGCTGGCCGGCCAATGAGGGGGCTGGCTCTGCCCCGCGTCCTCCCTGCTTCCGGCCGGCCCACACTTCAGCCCGGGCAGCTTACTTAAGGCTGTCCGGGGGACTGCCTCGCCACGTGTGGAGGCAGTCTCGTTTTTTCCTCCCACCCTCCCTACTCATTGCATTGCTTGTCTGTGTGTTTTGTTACTCTGCACTTTATTGTTGCTCTGTTCTTGGTTTTATGTTTTATTATGCTCTTTGTCGCAACTCCGTGTTTGGCATTTGGCGTGTGGCATGGCCCCTGGATCAGGCTGGCTTATCGCCCCTTGGTTGTAAGGGCCCCTGGGGTGCTGAGATTCCGTGGATGGCATTGGGCCGCTCGCACCCCAGGCTTGCAAACGCCTATGGGCTTTCGTGGGGGCTGTCCGACCCTGATCCAGGATCCATGCCCGGCCGCCAACCCTTTGTTCCTGTTTTTCAATAAATCGAGTTGTGGCCAACTAATTGTGTCTGCATGTTGTTCTTGGCACGAGGTGTGTCACGCTTGCACACGCAACAACATTTTATTATGGTCCAAAGACTCTTATAGCACTGTAGTTATACAAGGTATGTAGGTGATGAGATTAAGAACATCTGGTTGATTAAACACACAATGGATAAAATTTACAACAGTTAAAAACTGCTTAAAATACTCTCAAAGCAATCAAACAGAGACTGTGGGACACTGCCTTTTGTGAGCTGCACTCTCACTCTTATGTATCTTGCTCCCCTAGTGCCCTGTCCATACATTATGTTGGGCTTTCTATGCAGCAATTTAAAGAACTTGGCTATGGCCAAATACCACTATCTACTTTCCAGAGCAAGGTGCAATGTGCTCCCATCTGAATGGCTGCGTGGGAGATTTGCAGGTAGGTACCTCATATAATGAAAGGCTCTGCTCATATTGGGCATGGCCAACCTACCGGCCAGGGCGGGTTGCGGGGCAGCGCTGCCCTCGCGCCATCTTGTTAGCTTGAGGGGGTTTCTTCCCCCCAGAAGCCCCCGGGTGGCAGGAAGGCTTCCCGCCAGCCACGCCGGCCAGCCAATGAGGGGGTTGGCTCCGCCCCCTCCCTGTTTCTGGCTGGTGTGCACTTCCGCCAGGGCAGCTTACTTAGGCTTCCCGGGACCGCCTGGCGTCATTTGGCAGGCTTTCCTTTGCCTCCCCCCCCCCTACTTATTGCATTGCTTGTTGGTGTCCTTTTGTTTCTCTACACTCCATTGTTGCTCTGTTCATGGTTTTCACGTTTTGTAATGTTCTTTGTCACAACTCCGTGTTTGGCGTGTGGCGTGTGGCATGGCCCCTGGATCAGGCTGGCTTATCGTCCCTTGGTTGTTAGGGGGATAACGCTCCCAGGCCCCCTGGGGTGCTGAGTTTCCGTGGACAGGCATTGGGTTGCTCGCACCCAAGGCTTATATACACCTTTGGACATTTGTGGGGGGCTGTTCGCCCTGATCCAGGATCCATGCGTGGCCGCCAACTCTTTGTTCCTGTTTTCAATAAATGAGTTGTGGCCATTTTTATCCAACCAATTGTGTCTGCCTTATTATTCCTGGCGCAAGGTGTGTCACACTTGCACACACAAAACAATTAGGAAGTAGAATGCATCTACCACATTCTACTGTCATGCAGTTTCTATGAAGAGGCCCAAGCACACTAATCAACCCCTACTAAGAAACTTACCAGCAAGTCCAGTAAAATTTTATGTGAAGTTTCTACTTAGTGACAACCTTCCCCACGTGACCTTGGTGGTTGCCAAATTTCTTTCTGAGGCAGCCAGAATTAGATAATTCCCAACACTTCTTGTAGTCTTTTACCTATGTTTTTAGCTACTATTATAGCGTTACTATTCCAATTCAATTGCCATAGCAACATAGTATGGAAACCTAGGGTTTGCAGTTTGGAGAAGGCCATTTAGATGCTCCTAAGACAGTTCAGAAGGACTTAGGGTGTATTTACAACAGGCCTGGGCAAACTTTGGCCCTCCAGGTATTTTGGACTTCAACTCCCACAATTCTTAACAGCCGCAGGCTTCAGCGGCTGAGGGAGGAAAGGAAAGGGTTTGAGGCTATTAGGAATTGTGGGAGTTGACATCCAAAACACCAAGAGGGCTGAAGTTTGCCCAGGCCTGATCTACACTGTAGAATGAATGCAGTTTTACACTCACCAACTTACATGGCTCAATGCAATGGAATCCTGGGAGCTGTAGTTTGGTGAAGCACCAGCACTTTTTGGCCAAAAAGGCCTTGTAAAACTGCAATTTCTATAACTCCGTACTATTGTGAGCCATGGCCATTAAAGTGGTGTCAGACTGCATTCATTCCGCAGTGTAGATGCACCCTTAGATGGCATTTTTTCCAGTGTTTTTGCCATCCTCTTACCATTGTAATGAACAATGAGACTATTTCTTTTTAAGAGCAACAAAGAGCAATGGCAACAATTTTTTTCCAGCATAGCTTGGCAAGCTCTGCCATCAGTCATGCTAGGTTTGGCTTTGGTATCAACACTACTCCCACAGCACTAACTGCCAGCCAAACTATGAGAACTTGGGAAAACTTTGATCTCTGTTCCAGAAGCTGAATCCAATATCTCCTTTGCCCCTGAGCCATCCTCCTGACTCCCCTTATTTTGTTGTCTCGGAAGTCAAGCAACAGCGATCAACACAGTTGGAAACAACTGCGTCACAACTAGAAGAGGCCCCTAAGGGACCGTCCTCTTATCAGCTGGTTCTTCCTCTTGAGATAGGAAACAGATTCCTTTTGGGATTGTTTCCAGTACGTTCAGCAAGAGCTACAATCCGGAGAAGATTTGTCATTGTTTGATATTTCAAAAGCTGGGACAGGGACTCCTTAGAAAATGTTTGGCATCATGATAAATAAATATTTTTAAATGTTTCACAACCCCCCTCATTTGTTGTAATTCGTATTCATCGGAACTAGTGGCACACATTGGCACCGTTCTTGGGTTCTTGTTGGAATTTGCCCGTTTCTACCAACGAAGTTTTCACAAACAGTCCATTTATTGTTCTATTGGATGCTTATGGAGGTTACGTGTCCTCCCTTAAAGAGGATTATCCTGTAGTTCAGTGTTTCTCAACCTTCCTAATGCCGCGACTCCTTAATACAGTTCCTTATGTTGTGGTGACCACCAACCATAAAATTATTTTTGTTGCTACTTCATAACTGTTATTTCGCTACTGTTATGAATTGTGATGTAAATACCTGACATGCAGGATGTATTTTCATTCACTGGACCATATTTGGCACAAATACCCAATACACCAAAATTTGGATACTGTTGGTGTTCGGGGAGGGGTGGATTTTGACATTTGGGAGTCAAAGCTGTTGGGATTTATAGTTAACCTATAATCAAGGAGCATTCTGAACTCCACCATTGATGGTTGGGGGTTACCACAACATGAGGAACTGTATTAAGAGGTCACGGCATTAGGAAGGTTGAGAACCGCTGATCTATCCCCGTCTCTTTTCCCTCCTTTTGAATTCATTGTGTGTAAACTACTGACACATTCTGTTTGCAGCAAGTGTAGCAACCTTAGGAAAAGGAAAAATAGTAGAAGAGAGAAACTGGGCATTTTGAAGCAGCTGAAACAGTGGGACAAAGAAACTTGATTGGGACTGGGTCTGCCAAATTTAGACAGACTGTATGGGAATTACCTTCATTTGGTAAAGACAGGTATGATAACTAGAGGATTTCTCTTTTGCAAGTAGAAAAAAAACCACAATTGCATTTGATGAATTGATCTCTGAGGGTGGAAGAGGTTCAGAAATGTTGAGGGTGGGGAGCCAATTCTTGGTCCCTTGGGAAAGCTATTTTGGGTGCAACATTTCCTGGAATCCCCCAGTCATGACTATTTTTCCCGAAGCCTTCCCTGTTTCTAACGACATGTCCTTTTAGGAAAGAGAATTGTTGTTTGTTTGTTTGAGACATGATTTTGGTTCAAGGCGCAGATGCTGCAGGTCAGAGTTTGCTTTTCTGTGGGCAAAGAAAAGGCCTAATGACCTTGGTGAGTTCTGATATAAGACTACCGTGGAGAGCATTGTTCATGAACTAAAATATGCAATGCAAAGTGCAGTTTCATTCAGATTAACAGCTTCAATACCTTTAAAGATCTTATTATGAGCTTAAAGCATACTTAGGGGCAAAAGTTAAGCACTGAAATTGTAGGCGCGTTTTCCTGAGCTCAATGAAGCTTGGTTTTGAGTAAGTAAGCATGCAAAAGGTCGGCCGAACAGCATAGACCAGTAGTTCTCAACCTTCCTGATGCCGTGACCCCTTAATACAGTTCCTCATGTTGTGGTGACCTCAACCATAAAATTATTTTTGTTGCTACTTCATAACTGTCATTTCGCTACTGTTATGAATTGTAATGTAAATATCTGATATGTAGGCTGTATTTTCATTCACTATTTGGAACAAATACATGACACCCCCAAATTTGAATACTGGGGGGGGGGGGGTTGATTTCGTCATTTGGAAGTTGTAGTTGCTGGGATTACCGGTATATCAAAACTTTATTACGGTCACAGACCAGCACAAAGCGGGCACAAGCGCCCTAAGAGGAGATTCGGCTGGGATTTATAGTTAACCTACAACCAAAGAGCATTCTGAACTCCATCAACGATGGAATTGAACCAAACTTGGTACAAAGAACTCCAAAGACCAACAGAAAATAGTGGAAGGGTTTGGTGGGCATTGACCTTGAGTTTTGGAGTTGTAGTTCACCTACCTCCAGAGAGCACTGTGGACTCAAACAATGATGGATCTGGACCAAACTTGGCACGAATAATCAATATGCCCAAACGTGAACACTGGTGGAGTTTGGGGAAAATAGACCTTGACATTTGGGAGTTGTAGTTGCTGGGATTTATAGTTCACCTACAATCAAAGAGCATTCTGACCCCACCAACGATAGAATTGGACCAAACTTCCCACACAGAACCCCTATGACCAATAGAAAATACTGTATTTTCTGATGATCTTTGGAAACCCTCTGACACCCCTTTGAGACCCCTTCCCCCACAAGGGTCCTGACCCCCAGGTTGAGAAATACTGGCCTAGACATTTCATTACAGGTCCATCTAAGAAAATGCGAATTTGACCCTTTGTGAAAATACTGCTCCATTTTCAGAAAATATACTTTTTGAATGGCAACCCGCAGACTCTCCTAACCAGTGCATCTGTGATAGTGCATTATGTTGTTGAGGTCTGGAAAATTCTTGGAGTTTCAATAAAAAAAACTTATCCAACCTTTTCTTTCAAAGTTAGCATCAGCTGCTTCCTTGTCTCATTCCATTCCCTCACCAAATACCACTTACTTGAGCAATGATTCCAGCATTGGCAGTATTGAAACTGACATTTACCCACTTTGGGTCAATACTAGCAGGAGATCTACTGACCTGAAAGACGTCATTGGCACACTTCCTGCAGAGGTTGTGCTGGCAAGGGAGGATCACCACAGGTTTGGTGAACATCTCCAGGCAGATGGGGCAGATCAACTGCTTCTCCAAATTCTCCATGGGGTTAGAGTCCCGAATGATGCTTGACTGATAATCCATTGCCCTGTTTGAGGCTTCCCAATTATATCCTTGGCGGAGGAAGTCTCTGCAGAAAACGTCGTATGGTCTTCTTCTTGGACTTCTCGGGCACTTGTCGGTTGCCTCTTAAAGCTCAGCTTGTGGCTTTCTGCACTTTTGTCTGGCTCTTGTCTATTTATAATTTATCTCTGGGAGTCACATGTGCTTCAGCTGGCAGGATCTTTTGGGAAGGGGGTCGAGTTTCCTAAAGAGTGACATGCTGTCACATGGGGAGGGGGAGCAATCGCCCCTCCAGAGAGGGAGAGAGCCTGCGCTCTGTAAACAAGGTGGAGGGGACAACCTGTCCAAATGGCTGGGGGAAGTTGGTTTCCAGGGATGGACGTTATTTTTCTCCTTCATCGTTTGTTTGGACAAAGAAACTGGAGCCACGGTTGTGTAAATGGTCACACTTCCCCAAGTGTTAAGTAAGTGACATGAGCCACCCCGGGATCCACAACTCAGGATGTGCTTGTTTCCATAAAACCAAGGGTTAAACTTATATCACTCAAGAAATTGTTTGCTATTTCCAGCACCAGCTGCTGTCCTCTCCCAATGGGTGACTCTTAACTCCGACAGCCATGCGGCTCCGGACCTTGAGCTGGTTGCCTCTTATTCTCTGATCTGCACAGGCCTCTTTCCTCCAAGGCAATGCTTCTCAACCTTCTTAAAGGCTTGTTTAACGACAACTGGGGGCGATTGTTCTTACAGTTGTTTACTGTTTTTATTGTTTTACTACTGTTTTAAATTATTGTTCTTATTGATTTTATGCTGTGAACTGCCCCGAGCCTTCTGGAAGGAGCGGTATACAAGTATGAATAATAAATAAAATATAAATAAATAAATAAATATTAATGCTGTTCCTCGTGTTGTGGTGACCCCCAACCATAAAATGATTTTTGTTGCTACTTCATCAGGGGCGGTCCTACCTCTCCCGGGGGGGGGGGGGAAGCGAACATTATTTTGGCGCCCCCCCCCCCCTTGTGGCTCCCGGCTGCGCCCGCGCATGTACGGAGATCCGCGCATGCGCACTGGCTCTCGAGCGCGCCTCCAGCTGGAGGCATGCTCGGAAACCAGTGTGCATGTGCGGAGATCCGCGCATGCACGGCGGCATCCAGCGCAGCGGCGCGCAGGTCTGCGCGCATGCATGGCGGTGTCCAGCGTGGCGGCGCGCAGGTCCGCGCATGCGGTGGCATCCAGCACAGCGGCGCGGGCGCATCCAGCCTGGCGGCGCGGCTGGCTGCGGAGGCGGGGCGGCAGGGGGCGCCCCTCCCAGGTGGCAACCCCTCCCAGGTGGCAACGCCCTCCCTGATGGAAAGACCAGCCCTGTACTTCATAACTATAATTTTGCTATTGTTATGAATCGTAATGTAACTATCTAATATGCAGGATGTATTTTCATTCAGTGAACTAAATTTGGCATAAATACCTGATACGCCCTTATTTGAATACTGGTGAGGTTATTTGGGGGGGGGGGGGGTTGATTTTGTCATTTGGGAGTTGTAGTTGCTGGGATTTATAGATCATCTACAATCAATATATATCCCATACTTTGTTCGCCTACCCCATTCTTTGTCCTTTTTGAGCTCCTCCCTCAGTAACACATTCCCCCTCAGAAACACATTCTACCTATCTCATCCAGGGTTTTATCAATTTTATTTTTAGCACATTTGTATCCAGCCCTAGAAGATACTACTTTGTGATGCTACTGACCTTAATACTACTGATCTTCTAGCAAATGTAGCAGTATAATCTGCCTAACTACAGCACCCAGGAGGAGCGTCCCAAAGCAGGAATGCCCTGAAGAAGCGTGTTTTCCATGTGAAACGGCGAACAACAGGATGTCTACACCCAGACAGCCGTAGGCGTGACTCCAGCTTCCTGACCATCCTCCTCAGTTTACTCGTACCGGGACTCGTGAGTTTATGTGTCCCTAAAGAACTGAATGTGTATGACTTTAAGGCGCTCTAAGCTCCACATGACTTTCCTTTCATTGGGCAGACATTGCCTTGTCATTTGGACTGGAATTGCTTACCTGTATTAATGCTTGTGATCAATATGTATGTGTGAATGTATGATTATATGTATTTATTAAAATGAAATGAAATGAAGATTATTGACATATATGATATACCCAGTGTATCTACTCATGAGTTTGGATTACCAGTCTCTTTGTGAGCATAGTATTCGGTTGCCTTTCCAAACGTAGCCTGCTTCCTAGATAGTGTTTTACTCCAGTGAGTTACACCCCGTGTTTAGCTTGTATTGTAATTTTGGGCTTGGCCTCATGTTAGCTACCCCGAGTCCCCTTTGAAGAGATGGTGGCAGGGTATAAATAAAGTTTATTGTTATTATTATTGTTGTTGTTGTTATTGTTATCAACAGGCATTTTCCCCTGCCTTAAAGGGATGTGAGCCTCTCTCCAGCCTCGCATGCTCTCCCTCACCCACTCATGAGCACAATGCTGCCATGCGCCCAGCACGGCTGCTCTCCCCTCCCCACTTGTAGTATCAGAAACAGTCCTACCCTTGGCTGAGAGGTCAGCTGAGGGGCTGGCCAATCACAGCAGGAGAAGGGCTTTTGGTGGGAGGATTGGCCCTCTGTTTCCAGAAAGGAAGAAAAGGACAGGCAGATAGATCTTCAGCCTTCTCTGCCAAAGGAGTTCCTAAGTCTTTGGCAATCCCTCTGAAACCCCCTCGCAACTCCCCCAGGGGTCCCAGGTATTAAGATAGGATTATATAACAAATTGAAATAAGGAAAATATGTATAGGTAAGGAGAGTATGATGGAAGACATAATTTTTTAAAAAAACAACACAGACTAAAGAGAAAGGGCTGGTTGGAGTAATATACTCCATTAAAGATTTCCCCTGACCCACTTCTATTTATCACAGGATGCTGAAACTGCACATGTCTGAAACTGCACATGTGTAACGATATAAGTCTCTATAGGTTACGTGCCAATTTACAACTCAGAACTGATAACGGTCTTGATTTTACAGGTGCTGAAGTGGTGTGAGGTTTGATGATGGAGCCAGTGGAATACAGAGCAGTCCTCAACTTCCTTGACTTGAAAGGCTGTGCACCAAAGGAGACGTTCGATGAGATGAAAGATGTTTATGATGATGATTCCCCATCATATGATGGAGTCAAGATCTGGCATTGTCAATTCAAATGCGGTCAGACTTCAGTGCAAACAGCTCCAATTCCAGGGCAACCTCACTCTACTATTGTTGCACCATAGACCTGAAAGATACCTCAGTAAACCACTTGAGACAAGCCGTGATTAAATGATTTATTTAGAATAAATGAAAAGAAGTAAAGGAATAAGAATATAGTCCAGTAATGCTTTCAGCATCCAATATTGCAATGCAATAGTCCAAAGGTAAAAGGCACAAAAGGAAGTAATAGTCCTGATGCCCCAATGGGCCAAATCCTGGATAAGTCTCTGGCAGCAAGGCTTGGCAAAATACAGTACTTGAGAACGCGGACTTGAAGGCCCACCGGCCCAGGCTGGAACTTAGAGTACGTGGAGCTTGGCGAGGCAAAACCTGAACGTTGGCACGAGATGCCGCACATCTCTGAGTCCTAACTTAAATAGGCCCCACAAGGCTTTGATCCTTACGACGCAAAGTGCGTCGTAACTGGTTCTCATGGACAGGCTCCCGGCTGGGCTTTCTCATGCCTCCCGCATCAGGATGGTATGTCAACTCATTAACGCTTACACCTGGACGGACGGGAGTTAACCCGTCTCCGCTTTCTCCTCGCTTCTTATTGGCCCGGGATGGAGCTATCCGGGATGGAGTATCCACTCTCTGGATCCCCGGCTGCTCACACTTTTCCAGAAGCAGGAACGAGTCAAATGCTCTCAGGCTCTATTGACAATGATGTGTCATGGAAACCAAGAGGATCTTTTCAACAGACTGATCACACAGGGTGAAAGCTGGGTCCATCACTATGATCCTGAGGCTAAAGTCCAGTCAATGCAATGGAAGCATCATGACTCACTGCCTCCAAAGAAGGTACGTTCCCAACTCTTGGCAGGCAAGGTCATGCTCACAGTATTTTGAGTAGTACTAATGGATTTCCTAGCAAAGGGTACAATGATCACTGGGGCATCCTATGTTTCATGCTGTGGAAATTGAGGGAGATCATCAAAATCAAGAGACGTGGCATGGTCACCAAAGGTGACTACCTTCTGCAAGACAATGCTCCAGTGTACAACTCACATGTTGCCCAAATGGAGGCATGCTCCAGTGACTTTGAAATTCCACAGCATTCCCCTTATTCACCCGACCTCGCACCATCGGACTTCCACCTTTTTCCAACAAGAAAGATATTTTTGAAGGGCAAGCGTTTCTCAGATGATGAGACTCTGACTTCAATCGTATAAATCATCAATAATGTGGGAGAACGATGTGTTCCATCCGCAGGGGGAAAGGTCACCCATTCTCCCATACTATTGATGATTTATACGATTGATTGACTATATATCGTGGGGACATCTATTTACACATACAGCAGCCCTGAGGAAGAATCTTCGAAACGACCCGGAAAGCCGGCACCGGTATAGCGCTTCTGACGTCGGCAGCTGTGTTCGCCTTGCCAACCTTCGTCGGAAGGTTTCTGCCCCATCAGTGCGGCTTTTCCTTCTAGTGGAGCCCATTCGCCCACAGGAGCAGTTTTGATTTGGATATTTACCGCAAGTAACTCTCGAACTTTTCTCCCATCTGGGAACGAAACTATTTATAATTTGGTTTATGGACTTTATGAACTTTGAGTCTTTGGCTCACACACGGGACTATTGGGAGTCCTTTTGCATTCAGGCAAACATACATTGATTATATGGTTATTTTGGTTCACCTTAGGTGCAACAATATATTGTAATAGTGTGTTATTTAACACTGCTTACAATGCTATGATGTTATTGAATGACACAGTGAATATAACTGAATGTTCTAAATCAGGGCTGTCCAACTTCTACCGGACCTGTGGCCGGAATTCCGGTCACTGATCAACTGGGGGGCCAAGCCCCAGCTCCGACCCCTCCCCGCCCACACCCCCTGGCTCCGCCCCCTCCCCACCCCCCGGCTCCGCCCACAAATTACTAGTTGCATTTTAAATTATAAAATAAATAAATAAAACAATGGAACAGAATGATTATAAAAGAATAAGGGGCAAAATATACAATTAAATATATTACTAATAACAAAATATACAATTAAATATATTACTAATAACAAAGGGAGCCCCCTGCTTCAGCCTACCTTCCCAAACGGATCCAGGAGCACAGACCCGCTGTCCTCGAGCAGCAGGGCGCTGACTTCCAGCTGGGCCCGCAGGTAGCGGCTTAGTCGCACGGCGGCCAAGAGCGCCTCCTGCAGGGCCTGCGCCAGCGCCGGATCCCGCTCCGAGGGCCGCCTCCGGGCCCCGCGTGAGGAGAAAGGCGCGTGGCGGAACTCGCACACCAGCCGGCCCCGTGCCTCGCCTGCCGCGGCCCCTCCTCCTCCTCTGGCGGCCTCGCGGGGCCCGTACACGGCATACAAGAACTTCGTGCCACCCGAGAGCTCCATGAAGGCCGAGCCCTTGGCCTGGCTCAGCAGCGAGACCCTCGCGAATTTATTTATTTATATATTTATTTATTTATGGCATTTTACCCCGCTCTTCTCAACCCCCGAGGGGGGACTCAGAGCGGCTTCCAAAAGGCATAATTTGATGCCTACATCACAATTGCAGTATAAAACACAATATAAAACCCTCCAGCATTTGACACTAAAATACATTAAAATACAATTATATTGTATTATATGCACACATCCTATGCATTCACCTATGTTAAAAACAGTGTTCCATCCATAAAAGCATTGAGCCCTATTCACCAACTTTCCATTAAAACTACTAAAGTGCTGTCCTGTGCTACTATGCGAACGCCTGGTCCCACATCCAGGCTTTCACTTTTTTCCTGAATGTCAGGAGGGATGGAATTGATCGTATGTCGCTAGGGAGCGCATTCCACAGATGGGGAGCCACCATCGAGAAGGCCCTCTCCCTCGTCCCCACCAACCGCACCTGGGAAGCCAGCGGGAGCGAGAGCGGGGCCTCCCCGGATGATCTTAAAGTACGAAGTGGGACATAGCGGCAGATGCGTTCGGACAAGTAAGCTGGGCCAGAACCGTATAGAGCTTTAAAGATCAACACCAGCACTTTGAATTGAGCCCGGAATTGGACCGGCAGCCAGTGGAGCTGACACAACAGGGGGCTGCAACGCGGAAGAGGGGCTGCAACGCGGAAGGGTCCCTCCGAGGCTTCTTCTCCTCCTGCTCGCCCCCGCTGGCCACGAGCAGCAGCGGCGACTGTGTCTCCTCCGGGCCCGGCACACAGCGGTGGTCCAGCGGCATGGCCTCCCCTCACAGCCCCGGAAGTGGAAGCGGCCAGGAGGAGGAAGAGGAGGAGGGAGCGCCGCCCACTCAGGATTTCGACTACGCCCGCGTTATCGAAATCCCACGTGGCTGGCGTAGTCTCGCGAGACTTCCTCCGAAACCCGGAAGTGGGTAATTTTTTAAAATTTAATTTATTTTTCTATTTTTATTTTTTATTTAAAAAGATGAGGGGGCCGTAGGAAAGGGGCTGGGGGGGGCCGTGTATGGCCCCAGGGCCGCCAGTTGGACAGCCCTGTTCTAAATGATATATAGTTGCACTAAGCGTTTTTGAATTATATTTTCGCAAGATTTGATTGATTTATATAAATTATATAACTTCTAACTGCCTGTCAGTGTTTTTTTGAGATTTTGAAACGGTTTAACCCATAGTTTGTTTTGAGCTGTGGAGGTTTGCCCATCCCCAACTAAGGCCCAAAGAATCAGAGGAAGAAGACCGGGAAAACAAGCAGCAGCCTCGGAGGAAAAGAGGCATCTTTATTATGCAACTCTGAGATCAATGTGCTGCTATCTATTTACCAAATATTTACCAGTGTTTCTTGGAAGGGTGTACAAGGAAATGAGGAATAGTGTCATGGGGAACCCCTGGGGGAGGGAGAAGGTCTTGTCCCCCTAAGTAATAATTCTGCTTCTCGCCAGTGAAATTTTCTTTTAGTCTCCAGTTTTCTAGCATGGCAGAGAGTAGGACCCTGAAAATCAAACATACCCAATGGTCTTCTATTTGCATTTCCACACAGATAGGGAATGAAAACATGTTGTTTATTCTTCCATGCAAACAAGAAGACAAAACCCACTGATCCTGAGGTGGAAGGAGCCATTCCATTAATAGGACAGAAACTGAATGTCCTACAGGAGGCTCTTGGATTTGGTTCCAGAACTCGCATGTAGATAGCAAAATCCTTGGATGCTTAGTCCTATTATATACGACAGCAAAGTAAAACAGTGTTGCTTAAATGAAACGGCAAAATCAAGGTTTGTTTGTTTTTCAGATTTTGGAGGGAGGGGGATACTTTCAAACTGTGGATGGTCGGACAAGTGTATACAGAATCTGTAGCTATGGAGGGCTGACTACTCTGAAAGAACGCTCAGTATTCAGTGGTGTGCAGTCTTGAGGCAAGTCAAATTACGAGTATTATGTGCCTTCAAGTTGCCTGTCAAAATATGGTGTTGCCATGACTTTCAAAGCGTTTTATTAGGCGAATAATACTTATTGTCAGTTCCTTCCTCTGAAATATAGGGTGTGGCATCCAGTGTTTGTTGGTGGTCTCCTACTCAAGTACAAACCAGGGTTGACCCTGCTTAGCACCCAAAATTAGAGGGGATAAGGTGATTTTAGAGCAGTGCTTCTCAACCTTCCTAATGCTACGACCCCTTAATACAGTTCCTCATGTTGTGGTGACCCCCAACGATAACATTATTTTTGTTGCTACTTCATAACTGTAATTTTGCTACTGTTATGAATCGTAATATAAACATCTGATATGCAGAATGTATTTTCATTCACTGGACCAGATTTGGCACAAATACCCAATATGCCCAAATTTGAATACTGGTGGGGTGGTTCATTGTGTCATTTGGGAGTTGTAGTTGCTGGTATTTATAGTTCACCGACAGTCAAAGAGCATTCTGAATTCCACAAATGATATGATTGAACCAAACTTGGCACACAGAACTCCCATGACCAACAGAAAATACTGCAAGGGTTTGTTTTCTGCTGCCCTGGAGACTAGGACGCGGAACAATGGATTCAAATTACAAGGGGAGATTCCATCTGAACATAAGGAAGAACTTCTTGGCTGTGAGAGCTGTTCAGCAGTGGAACTCTCTGCCCTGGAGTGTGATGGAGGCTCCTTCTTTGGAGGCTTTTAAACAGAGGCTAGATGGTCATCTGTCGGGGGTGCTTTGAATACAATTTTCCTGCTTCTTGGCAGGGGGTACGACTGGATGGCCCATGAGGTCTCTTCCAACTCTATGATTCTATGATTCTATGTTGGGCATTGACCTTGAGTTTTGGAGTTATAGTTCACCTACATCCAGAGAGCACTGTGGACCAAACAATGATGTATCTGGACCAAACTTGGCACGGATCCTCAAAATGCCCAAATGTGAACACTGGTGAAGTTTGGGGAAAATAGATCTTGACATGGGAGTTGTAGTTGCTGGAATTTTTAGTTCCTGGGATTTTTAGTTCACCTACAATCAAATAGCTTTCTGATCGCCACCAATGATAGAATTGGGTCATAGTTCCCACACAGAACCCCTATGACCAACAAAAAATACTGTGTTTTCTGATGGTCTTCGGCAACCCTTCTGACACCCCCTTATGCCCCCTCCAGGGGTCCCAACATCCAAGTTGAGAAACACTGTTTTAGAGTATTTAGGTTCTTTATGGGATAAAGTTATCTCTACTTTATGCTGTATATAGATGTCCCAGAGGTAGGAATGGACTACAGGTGGGAGAATCAATAATTTGTCACCCATTAACAACACTACCTGTGTATATTTACTTGGAAATTTGCTGTATCATTGTTAAAGGATGTGGATTGGCAGATGTCCTTTTTTATAAGGGAAGCCCCTTATGATAGGGGACCGGGGTAGCACAGCGGTTGAAGCTGCCAGCTGCAGGAAAGGCTGATGAGCAGAGGGTCAATAGCTGGGGTGAGCTTCTAACTGTCAGTCCTAACTTCTGCTTACCTAGCTGTTCAGAAGCATGCATTTTGAGTAGATCAAGAGGTACTGCCTTGGCAGGAAGGTAAAAGGGCACCCCATGCAGACATGCAGGCAAAAAGATCAGAGATATCTACGGACAGCAATCTCCTTTGGCATGGAAAATGGAACAAGAGTACCTCCCCATGGCTGGAAGTTGAGCATCACTTCCAGACACTGGAGATAGAAAAAGCGGAAGGACTTTACCTTATCTGTGTATTGTATGTCGTTCTTCGTGTAAAAGGCATTGAATGTTTGCCTTATAAGTGTACTGTAATCTGCTCGGAGTCCTTCCAGGGAGATAAAGTGGAATATAAATAAAGTGTATTGTTGTTGTTGTTGCTGTTGTTATTGGATTAGAAAGCATTTCCTTTTATGCAGACTGAACAAGATGACAACCCCCAAAACCTGAATGTTAGGGTGTGCATTAACAGGAACCATACACTAATTTTACAGATAAACACATAGCTGAGATAGCTGAAATCTCAAATTTGTATTTAAGTAGAATACAAACTTGTTGATTGCTGATTGTGAACCCTACATGTCATGTATTTTGACTGTGCCTTCTTGCTATTTTGAAAAACGCAACACGTTAAAGGATTCACAATATCTATCTATCTATCTATCTATCTATCTATCTATCTATCTATTAGGCATGGTTTAGAATCCAAAAATGGCGATTCTTAAATCAAATGGGGGGGGGGGGATTTTTTTGATTAGTAAAAGAAAGACTTACAAAAAATTTCCCAAAAATTTCTGAAATGTAACTTAAGTACTAACGAAATTCGTTAGTAATTCGTATGCCAGAGCATGCGCATTCCAGATGGTTTTGGCCTACAACTCCCAGAAATCCTAACAGCTGGTAAATTGGCTGGGATTTCTGGGAGTTGTAGGCCAAAACTTGAATAAACCACACTGAATTCTAGATGGGACTCTCCAAATAGGAAGGAGGGAGGGAAGGAGGAAGGGAGGGAGGGAGGGGGTTTTCTATTCTTGGAAGCAGCAAAAGAAAAGGAGGAGGAGCCCCCCCCCCTCGCTCCTCGCTGCCTCTCTCTCACCCCGATCCTGAGGGAGCGAGGGCCCAAGTTTGCCCAGGCTGAGAGGAAAAGGAAGAGGCCTGAGGCTGTGAGGAATGGTGGGAGTTAAAGTCCAAAACACGTACCTGGAGGGCTGAAGCTGGCCCCTGCGATGGGGCATGGCAGAGCAACGGGGAAGAGAAGCATCTGAGAGAGCGCAGGGAGAGAGGAGGAGATGCGCGTGTGTGTGTGTGTGTGAAGCTGGCCCCTGCGATGGGGCATGGCAGCAGAGCAACGGGAAAGAAGAAGGGGGAAGCCTGGAGAGAGAGGAGGAGAAGCGCGCGCGCGCGTGTGAAGCTGGCCCCTGCGATGGGGCATGGCAGCAGAGCAACGGGGAAGAGAAGGAGGGGGAAGCCTGGAGGACTACACTTTCCAGAATGCAGTGCCTACCTAGCAGCAACGTCACTTCCAGTTCCCCATAGAAATGCGGGAAAAAAGAAGCTGAATGAAGGCGGGAAGCTATCTATCTATCTATCTATCTATCTATCTATCCCTGGGAGAAACTTCCACTGTATTTAGCCTGGCTTACTCCTTGGTATTAGGGTAAATTACAGCTACAGCCAGAGCCCTCTGTGGTGTAGCAGGTCAAACCACTGAGCTGCTGAACTTGCTGACCAAAAGGTCACAGGTTTGAATCCGTGAAGCAGGGTGAGCTCCTGCTGTTAGCCGCAGCTTCTGCCAACCTAGCATTTGAAAACATGCAAATATAATAATAATAAAACTTTATTTATATACCACTCTATCTCCCCGAGGGGACTCAGAGCAGTTACCAAGTGGCATCACAATACATACAGAGTAAAACAACATAAGCATAAGATTAACAAAACAATATAAGCATAAAATTGTTGCCATGTATTAAAAGTAATCCTGCCTATTCAAGGCAATTTAAAAGGCTGGGCCGAGATTAGTGCAAGCTCGAAAATTCTAGGTGGCCCGGGAATTAAGTGCAATGCTATGGCAGGCAACAATAATATTAGGGACAGGTCTATGGTTGTTCATTTCCGGGGCCTATTAGAGAAGATGATCTGGGTAATTGGTGGGAAGAATAGGGCCATATTCAGCAATATGTAGGGCTCAGTTAGAACTGGTCATTTTCAAAGGCTTGTTGGAACCACCAGGTATTCAAGCTCTTACAAAAAAAGGGGAGGGATGGGGACTGTCTTATTTCACTTGGAAGGGTGTTCGGGGGGGGGGGGCACCACCGAGAAAGCCCTCTCTCTCGTCCCCACCAACCATACTTGTGACGGTGTTGGAGCAAAAGGAGGGCCTCCCCGGAAGATCTTAGAGTTCGCGTTGGTTCATAGAAGGAGATGCGATCACGGAGATAGGCGGGGCCCGTTTAGGGCTTTATAGGTCATGACCTGTGAGTAGATCAATAGGTACTACTATGGCAGGAAGGTAATGGTGCTCCACGCAGTCATGCTGGCCACATGAC
The DNA here is from genome assembly GCA_030556195.1 of Anolis apletophallus. Lineage (NCBI taxonomy): Eukaryota > Metazoa > Chordata > Lepidosauria > Squamata > Anolidae > Anolis > Anolis apletophallus. The sequence continues at coordinate 44,808,233 of JARBWK010000011.1, read as the reverse complement.
CTTGGAGGTGTCTACAGACAAGGCTGGCTCTTCGGCTTAGAAATGGAGATGAACACCACCACCCAGAATCAGGCACAAATTGACTTAATGTCAGAGGAAACCTTTACCTTTACTTATTAAATGTTTTGTTTACTTGTCCTCCACAATATTTTCTTTTTCCATGATGATTCATTAGATATGTGCTAAAACTTATTAAACTACTATCAATAACTTGAAGAAGTCTGACCTCTCCCTCCCACTCCCTAATGTACATTGTGGAAAATATCAATAATTTCTTTGAAAAAGTTTTTATGGCTCTCAGTCTTGCAGGCCTGTGTTACGTGTTTACTACACTTGATCTAGGAATGGGCTAAGTTCAAGTGCAGGCAGCATTACCCCTTGAGCATGTTCTCGTGATCATACAAAAGGACACCCAGCAAAAGAGTGAAGCACACTACATTTGAACTGTCGTAAAACCCCCCCCCCCCCCGGAGGTTGCCTTGAAATTGCAACAAAAATGGCCGCGGGACTCTTCTATGTGCTGCTTTCATAGGCAGCCTGCCAATCTGGTGCATATTTCAAAAACATGCTCTTGCAGAATGACTGAAAGAGCGAGAGACCTCTTCCTCCGGGCAGAGAAGTTGTGGATCTCAGCTGACAATCAGTTGATGCCTGGGAGGAAAGGGGATACAAAACACATCCCATCAAAACAACAGCTGGGCGATGAATACTCCCCTCTCTGTACTGTACATTTGGGTCACTCACTGGTGACACCATTGATGACCCCTAAATGTCCATTTGCAGTGGACATTCGAGCCAAAATGCTGTCTTGTAGGAGGGAGACCTGCAGTAAGGCAAGGTGAAGCAACTGCCTCAGGTACCAGATACTAAGGAGCAACAGAGGTAACCCTATCACTTTGGTCTTTTTTGCATTTCAGCTCCCAAAAGTTCCTGATTGTTAGTCAAGATGGCTGGGGCTTCTGGGAATTAAAGTCCAACACAACTGGAGGACCAAAGTTTGGCTAGATCAGTGTTTCCCAACCTAGGGATCGGGTCCACTGGGGGTGTCGCGAGGGGCTGTCAGAGGGGTTGCCAAAGATCATCAGAAACACAGTATTTTCTATTGGTCATGGGGGTTCGGTGTGGGAAGTTTGGTCCAATTCTATCGTTGGTGGGGTTCAGAATGCTCTTTGATTGTAAGTGAACTAAAAATCCAAACAACTACAACTCCAAAATGTCAAGTCTATTTTCCCCAAAGTACACCTGTGTTCACATTTGGGCATATTGAGTCTTTGTGCCAAGTTTGGTACAGATCCATCATTGTTTGACTCTACAGTGCTCTCTGGATGTAGGCGAGCTACAACTCCAAAACTCAAGGTCAATAACCACCTACGGCTTCCAGTATTTTCTGTTGGTTGTGAGAGTTCTGTGTACCAAGTTTGTTTCAATTCCATCATTGGTGGAGTTCAGAATGCTCTTTGATTGCAAATGAACTATAAACCCCAGCAACTACAACTCCCAAATGTCAAAATCAATTCCCCCAACCCACCAGTATTCAAATTTGAGAGTATCAGTCAAGTGAATAAAAATGCATCCTGCATATCAGATATTTACATTATGATTCATAACAGTAGCAAAATTACAGTTATGAGTGGGATTAATCAAAATGCGAAGATATGCTGCCGTGACTCCTCGCTCACACGGAATTAATGATGTGGTAGGAGAACAAGTTGTCTTCGCTGCAAGAGTCAGATTATGAAAGTAAAAAATCCAAAAGTCTGCCCTTGAGTGACTTGAAGGCTTCCACATTTGTGAGCATTAAGAGTGCTTCCAAAAACAAGCCTTCCATGTGAACATCCATGTCCTCATTGTGAAAGTCTAGGTCAGGGGTGCTCATTATGGTGATCGGGAGCACCTAAGTGATCTTCAGCCCTCTTCCAGGTGATCTTTGGGCCTCACCAGCCGGATGGCGCGCTCCTACCATGCGTGCGCACGTGCGCTCCCGCCGCCGCCTTCGCGGGACTTCTTTTGCCAAAATGAGGCTTTAGTGGGCGGGGCCCTGGCGCTCGTCTTGCCACGCACGGTGTGGTGACATGACCGCCCATTGGTTGCTGCTGGGGGGGAGCGGGAGCAAGGGGAAGGCACGCACACGGATAGATGTGAGGCTGTGGGAGGGATGGAGGGAATGTGTGTGTGTGTGAGAGAGAGAGAGAGCCAAGGAGAGAAGAAAGAAATCCGGAGAACTTTTTCGGACCCTTTTGGCAGGCAGGCGGGCGGGCGCTGGAAGGAGAGAGAGAGAGAGAAAGAGGCGAAGGAGGCCGGGCAAAGTGGGGCAAAGCCAAGCAAGCCCCACCGCAAACCCTGCTGCTGCCCTCGGGACTCCCATTCCAAGCCGAGACCTGGGCGCGGCGAGCTGTGTGGGGCTGCTTTCTTTCCTTGGTTGGGGGCGAGGAGGGAGGGCTCAGCCGTGTTCCTGGGGATGAACCCGAGGAGGAGGGGGCTGCAGGGATGGAGACTCCGCTTGCTGCTGCTGCTTGTGCCCTCGCCACCTTTCTCCGCCTCGCCCTCCCTCTCCCTCGAAGGAGAAAGGCAACGAGGGCCCACGGGAGAGAGAGAGGGGGGGTGGCTCATCAGAGCCGGCTAGGAAGAGCCACCCCCCTCTCTCTCCCCCGGGGGCATGGACTGCCACCCGTGGGAGGGGTCCTCCTTCCTGCCAGCTGTCCATTTGGGCGTCCTTTCTGAGTGACACCCTTAAAAGGAAGGAAGCCCCCCCCCCCCGCTGCATCTGCCACTTTGGGGAAGCACCTCTTCCACTCTTCCTTCTCCTGCCCAGGTAAGGAAGCCTCGAGGGGGGGAGGCTGCCGTGGGGAGGCTCCAGCCTTACGTGGGTCCCTCTCTTGGTTGAGGTTCCCGGCCCAAGCAGCCCCTCTTCCCAGCCCTGTGCCTTCCGAGCCGCCGCCGCAGCCATATCTGGCCGGAGCACTGGCGGGTGCGCCTATAAATACCCTCCTGCTGCGTGCGTGGGAGGGGCCTGCTGTGCACGCAAGAAGCAGGACGGGATGGGGACTTCCTGCTTCGCGAAAGCATGCAGCAGGAAGGAGGAAGGCAACGAAGACATTAAGAGAGAGCATGTGCGCAGGCAAGGAGGATCCCCTTCCCGGGTGCGCGCTGTGGCGAGTTCGTGGGCAGGCAAGAAAGAAGCCCCGCGCGGACAAAAGGCTGCACTAGGAGTCCCAACATTATAGTACCACAGCTCTCTAGCAGAGAATTCTAAGACCTTCACCAAACTACAAATATCACAGTTTCATAGGATGTAGCCATGGCTGTTAGACAGTGTAGATGCATGTACATTGCCATGTCCACTGCCATATAATGCTCTTTAACTACACTGAATTGCAGTTCAATCCAGTTTAACTGCAATATGAAACAGCATTATGACATGGGTATTGACTGAGGTAGCAGACTTGTCGACCATCCTATTCCCTGGAGACTAATCCATCCAGTGTCAGTGAATCCACTCTAAGGTTTAGTCTGAACTCTAAAGGAGTAGTCTAGGGTGCTAAACTCTATCCCCAAAATACATTCAACACCTTGAACGGCATCTTTAAAGTTCATAGTAAAATGCAGAACAGATCCACTGCCCTATTGTCTATGTTCTATGATCTAATGGGCTCTTATGGTAATTTTTCCTTGGCTCTAATGTCTACCTATTTGTTGTGGATAACTAGGACCATGAATAATGAGCATCTATGCCTGGAGAGCACAAGTTCAAACAAATGGGCCAGGACAGGGAAACACTCACCAGGTTGAAGACAAGTCACAGAGATTTATTCAATCTGGCCAAAAGGAATGCAAGTACAAGCAGGATGCCTCAAAGGGACAAGCATACCATTGCAAAAAACAAGACTTCTTATACACCATGACAGCTATTCAAAACTCCCACTCCCCTCCCTGATTGGCTGGGAGAGGGGCTGGTCTGGATTGGCACCCTGCTTGGCTGAGGGCACTGTCAACATTGCCACCTCCAGGCAGGAATTCCCTCCCGCAGGGAATTTGCCAGCCAGGGAGCCAATCAGCTGGTTGGATGTCTCTTGTGAGGGGTGTCCTTTGTGGAAACAATTGTCAAAGAGATTATAATGTGTCGTTGATTGATTCAACTCTAACAAAGGTGCAAGTCTCTGGAGATAAAAGGTGATGGGTTCGGCAATCACCGTGCAGTCAATGTATTTATAGTATCTATTTCAATGAAGCAATAGATACTGTGTGTGTATTCGTGTCAGGAGTAACTTGAGAAACTGCAAGTCGCTTCTGGTGTGAGAGAATTGGCTGTCTGCAAGGACGTTGCCCAGGGGATGCCCGGATGTTTGATGTTTCTCTATCATGTTATTTTGTAACTGTTTATTTTATTTTGTTATTTCATGTATTTTATTTTGATGTTATTTTTTCTTCTTTGTACGAAGGTTGAATGAAAAGTAATGCCTCCACCATCGTAACTCCTCAACAGATGGCAGTACTGGTATGCAGCAGGTACTGGCTTGTTCAGTAGACTTTCCTCTACAGTTCCATTTTGGCAGGAAGCCATAGCATTGAATGGTTGTGTTGTTAAAGTGCGAAGTATGGAACCCTGTGCAGACAGTCAGTCAATGCGCCTTAAGTAACGTGCAGCCATTGAATTATTGACAGCAGAAGGTGTCACCCCAAAGGAGATTCAGGACAATCGTCGAATCACTCAGAGAGAAATTTCAAGCATAATTGGCATTTCCCAAGAACGTGTGGGTCACATTATTGCTTTGCTTGGCTATCGGAAGATCTGTGCATGATGGGTACCCAGGATACTGGCGCCTGAAATGAAAGCGCACAGACTTGAAATTTTCCAGGAACTCCTCTCACATTACAAGAATGAAGGTAACGTCTTTCTCCATTAATTTGTGACAGGAGACGAATCATGGATACACCATTACGACCCAGAGACGAAGCGTCAGTCTATGGAATGTTGACACAAAGACTCGCCCCAGAAAAAGAAATTCAAGACACAGCCCTCAGCTGGAAAAATCATGGCAACAGTGTTCTGGGATGCAGATGGTGTTATCCATGTTGATTTCCTTGAACATGGAACAACAATAAATTCAAAGTGTCACATCACAACACTGCGGACTTTGAAATGACAGCTAACAAGGGTCCGAAAGGAAAAGGGAAATGTTTTCCTGCAGCATGACAATGCCAGACCACACACTTCACATGTCACCACAGCAGAACTTCAAAGACTGGATCTCACCACCGTACGGCATCCTCCATACAGTCCAGAGTTAGCACCGTCTGACTTCCATCTGTTCCCGATAATGAAAGAAGATCCGCGGGGACATGGTTATGTTTCTGATGAAGACGTTGAGAGAACTGTGAGGCGCTAGTTGCTGAAACAGAGCGTAGACTTCTTCTGTGACGGCTTCAGAAAACTTGTTCATTGTTTGTAGAAATGTATCCAATTGTCTGGTGATTATGTAGAAAAATGAACAGTGGTAGTTAAAGAGCACAGTCTCAGGATTATTTCTGTGTTTGATTTATTAAAATATTCCCATCCAAACCCAAGTAATGAAGGTGGAGGCATTATTTTTAATTCAACCCTCGTATTTTATTTTGCTGTACTGTAATTTTGGGCTTGGCCTCATGTTAGCTGCCCCGAGTCCTCTTCGGGGAAATGGTGGCAGGGTGTCAGCTGCAGTAGGTAGTCAAACAAGCCATGCTCACTCCAAAATTCTTTGAAAGGAAATGTAGTTTATTTGATCCTTAACCCAGGGCGGTCAAAGACCGAACTGACCTTTTCCCGCCTGTCCACACATTCAAACCCTCCTGGCCCAGCCCCTCGCCTCTCTCCTCCTCCCATTTGTCCTTTCTTCTTTCAAAGGCCGGGAGCATTTCAAAGGCCGGCCAGATGTTCTCCTTATCAGATGGCGGTCGATGCCTGGGCCGTTAGGTAAACAAATGGCTCAGGCAGCGCTGACACAGGGTACAAATAAAGTATTATTATTATATTTTACCATCCTTGTGGGAGGCTTCTCTCATGTCCCCACAAGGGGAGCTGGAGCTGACAGAGGGAGCTCAACCTGTTCTTCTCGGATGTGAACCGTTGACCTATCGGTAAGCAGTCCTGCCAGCACAGGGGTTTACCCATTGCGCCAATGGGGGCTCCTATGTATATATGTATATATCTATATATGTATATATGTATATATATGATACAAGTTAGGCAGAAGGTCAGAAAGAACAGATACATTTTATTAAAAGGTTAGAACGATCAAATCTTTGCAAGGAAACTGCTGCTGATCTGCTCCTGATCCCCGATGCTTTGAAATAGCAAAAAATATTCATAAAAATAATGTGTTTGTTATCAAGCTCCTGGTAAACTATATATGTATTTGGGAGGTTATCATGGTTCGACAACATTTTTAGCAATCCACTCACACACACATTATATGTGTAAGTATATATACCTTGCATTTGAGACATTCTGCCAAGTCTACGCAGTGCTGAAACAATGTTCACATCCACACATGGATGACAATGAAAAAAGGCTGCCCAAGGTATCGGGCAGACTTGTTTTCTTTTTCCTTCCATGAGCGAGCCTTGCTGGCTTGTCCAGCTGTCTCCAGGGCAGAAGTGTTAATAAAAGAAACTCCGCCTGGTAACTGCTCCCAGCCTTGAGCAACAAGTTCAGACAAACGCAAAGTTGCTAATTTGGTCTCGGCTCCCTGCAAAATCCATCAAATGGCAATGGAGAGAAGGCCTTGCAGAGACGGAAGAGAGGAAGTCAAAAAAAGAGCTGCAAGACAATTGGCACCTGCAGATTTCTTGAGATGTAAGCATTGCTTTGTGTACGCTATGAGCACCAGATAGATATGTAGATAGATAGATCCATTGTGTTATGTCCAAATTATGATAGCCTCAGTTTAGTCATTCTAGAGAGAACATATGATTTACATTATTTCTATACAGTAGTAGATGGATGTTTCCCATAATTTAGACACAGCACAATATCACTAAATCAGGGGCATTTACAATAGATAATCCAGGATTTTTCTATCCCAATTATTTAATAATAGCAAATATTGACTTTGCATTGATTTTTCCACTCCCAACAAAAGTGAAATGAAAAGTTTACAAAAAACATGAAAAGTTGATTATTTTTTAAAGCAAGCAAAACCTATTGTAGTGTTTCTCAACCTGGGGGTCGGAACCCCTGGGGGGAGGGGTCGTGAGGAGAGTTTCAGTGGGCTCTGCAAAAACCATCAGAAAACACATACTTCTGATGGTCTTAAGAATCCTTTTGACAGAGAAGGCTGAAGATCTTGCCGCCTCTCCTTCTCTTCCTTTTTAGTATTGGTGAACTACAACTCCCAGAATTCAAAAAACTGCCCTCCCCTCAAAAAACAGTCTTCAATGTTAGCCATGTATGTAGTGTGCCAAGCTTGGTGCAGATCCACTGTGGGCTGGGTTCAGAGTGCTCTTTGATTGTAGGTGAACTATAAATCCCAGCAACTACAACTCCCGAATGTCAAGGTCTAGTTTCCCCAAACTCCACCAGTATTCACATTTGGGCATATTGAGTATTCATGACATGTTTAGTCCAGATCCATTATTATTAGAGTCCACAGTGCCCTCTGGATGTAGGTGAACTCCAAAAGTCAAGGTCAGTGTCCACCAAACCCATCCAGTATTTTCTGCCGGTCATGGGAGTTATGTGTGCCAAGATTGGTTCAATTCCATTGTTGGTGGAGTTCAGAATGCTCTTTGATTGTAGGTTAATGTCATGACCTTATTTCCTGATTTTATTTGAAACCAGGAAATTAGGCCATGCCTTAGACCTGTCCTGCATATATTTCAAATCTGGGAGAGGGTTGCCATGGAATTGGAAGCAATGCAGGGAAGGGGACAGGGTGAGGCGTGAGGGAAATAAACTGTCAGTTGGAACTTTGTTGCATAACCTAATGCAGTGTTTTTCAACCTTTTTTGAGCCACGGCACATTTTTTACAGTTACAAAATCCTGGGGCACACCACCAACCAAAATGACACAAAATGACACTCTAACTGTCATTTTACTAACTGTCACCCTCCCCCCTCGTGACGTTGCTGCTTCCGCCAAACCCCCCTCCCCCCGGGAGGCCCACGCGCAAGAGGCCTGTCACCGTCTCGCAGGGGTGGGCTGCGCTGAGTGGCCGAAGTGCAGGCGGGCTCAGCTGAGCAGGACGAATAGGAATTGATCACACTGGGTGGCTCTGAACCTCGGAACAAACTGCGGCGGAGGCTTGCAGCCAACGCCACCCCCAGCTCTCCTTCCTGAAGGGATTCAGACCCCCCAGGAGTGCCCCCCCCGCGTCCCTTCAGCATCCCTGCTGTCTCCTTGGGGCCAGATCGGAAAGGAACCAAGCTGGGCTGCAGTGAACCCGGAGCCCAGCCAGGAGAGGCCAGAAGATGAGGGGTTGGTCCCCTTCCCCATCGTGGAGGGGCTAGAGGGCAGAAAGCCTCGCCTCCGGGCATGGGGTCAGACAGGGGCAGCTCCCGCGGACTCCTCCTCCCTCTCCTCCTCCTTGCTGCCGGAGGGGAGGAGGGCAGAAGAGCGCCCAGGAGCCAGAAAGCAGGAGGAGCTGCAACCTGGCCAGGTAGCCCTTGCCACGCAGCGGGAGAGAAGGCAGGAAGGGAAGGAGAGAGAGAGGAGGGAGGGAGGAAACTTCTGGACGCCGAGGGCTCTCCCTGACTGCAGCCAGGCTGGCTGGCATTGCTGCTTCGGCCAGGAAAGCCTCAATTCCGTTGCCTGAAGTTTCCTGCTAGGCTCTCTCTCTCTCTCTCTCTCTCTCTCTCTCTCTCTCTCTCTCTCTTTCTCTCTCTCCACTGTAATTTCCCACGGCACACCTGATGATCGCTCACGGCACACCGGTTGGGAAACACGGCCCTAATGCATGCTTTTGAATTAAAGCCTTCCAGCTTTGTTTTTGAGGTAATTTCTTTGCCAGAAAGCTATAGATCCAGACAGTTAACTATAAATCCCAGCAACTACAACTCCCAAATGACAAAACCAATCCCCCCAACCCCACCAGTGTTCAAATTTGGGCATATCAGGTATTTGTGCCAAATGTGGTCCAGTGAATTAAAATACATCCTGCATATTAGATATTTACATTAAGATTCATAACAGTAGCAATGGAAATAATTTTATGGTTGGTGGTCACCACAACATGAGGCACTGTATTAAAGGGTTGTGGCATTAGTAAGGTTGAGAAACACTGATCTAGTGCCTTTAGGGGAGAAAGAAGATCTAAGCCTAACAACAATTGCCTTTTCCATCTCAAAACCTTGGAAATTCGGGAATTGCCCACTACATTTGCTAAGCAAGTTATCACCATGCTTGAATAATGCATCACTCCTAGTTGGGAATTTCCCAGATAAGCCATCATTGAGGAGATGAGATTTTCTGTAGTGAGTTTTCAGCAGATGATTCCACAGTGATTAATCCACTGAAACCTCACCTGTGCTTGGATTTAAAACTAGTCGAGGCAATATTTTACTAGTTAATGATTTGTATAAAAGAGGAAAGTGTCTCGCCTGTCAAACATTAATGTATTATTAATAACATTAATATAAATAAAATGTTAATTATATTCATACAACACATCTGATGTTTGATATCTTATATGGCACATCTATTATATAAATGGGTTCACGTCATGTGATGTATACCTCAAACAAAGAAACCTTACAACGCAGAAAAACAATACTTGCCAACAGAAATAGGCCTCAAGCAAGGTACGTTTGTAGCAAAGAAACTTTCCCCCAAAACCTAAAAGGCCCCAAAACGAGTAAAAATAAAACTACATTTACCAGCATCCTCCGGGGCAGCCAAAGACTCACCCAGCCTCTACATTCTGAACAACATGATTGGCTGCCAATAAGGGCGGATTTGCATAACTGCTGCACTAGCCAGCCAACATGAAAATTCCGATCCTTAATAAACTGCCAAAACAGAATAAGGAAAAGGCCTGAGCCAATCCCCATAACAAACACCCAAATCACTTCCAACCGAAAATTTACACCCCAAAAAAACACAGACCACGCCCAAAATTGACAGTAAGGCTTCATTAACTTGATTTCCCTAACTAGCCCTCACTTACTGGGAAGCTGTTTACGCTCTAAATTGACAGTAAGACTTCATTAACTTGATTTCCCTAACTAGGCCTCACTTACTGGGAAGCTGTTTACGCTCTGAATTGACAGTAAGGCTTCATTAACTTGATTCTCCCAACTAGGCCTCAGCTCATTGGACATTGTGTATGGCCTGAATTGACAGTAAGGCTTCATTAACTTGCTGTTCCTAACTAGGCCTCAGCTCATGGGACATTGTGTATGGCCTGAATTTACAGTAACCTACCTTGGCACACAGAGCCCTGACCATGCATGATGGGACTTGAAGTACCACCATGGAAAATGGGATTTGTAGTACTTCAAAACCCATCATTCCCCAGACCACTGTGGCCCAGAACCAAGACCAATAAAGACCCAACTTGGCACACCATGCCCCCCATGACCCACACTCCATCCAACTGCAGTTTAGAGGAGGGCACACCGTGGATGATTGGACTTTTTCGCATCTCCTAAAAAGGGCACAGCAACACGTGCCGGGTACAGCTAGTATTACATAAATATATATTCCTAGCCGTCCCCTGCCAGGCGTTGATGTGGCCCAGTCTGGTGATCTGGAAAATAAAAGTAATGAGAAAGGGTTGCTTTCTAATATATGTAATATCTTTATGCTTGTGGGTAAACAGCATTTCTGGTTGTTTCTTTGTCAGTGTTGATACAGAGATTGTCTGGTTTGCCTACTCTGAAACATATAATTGTCCTTCTTTAGGGGTCCCTTTTAACTCTATGATACTATATCTGTCATATATATCTATCTATATCTATGGCTGAATGGCTCTTTATCAGGAGGGCTTTGAATATGTTTTCTTACCCTGGTGAAGGGAGTTAGACTGGATGGCCATAAGGCAGCATTTCCCAATCTGGGGGTCGGGAGCCCTGGGGGGTCACAAGGGGGTGTCAGAGGGGTCGCCAAAGACCACCACAAAACACTGTTGGTCTATTTTCCCCAAACTCCACAACTGTTCACATTTGGGCATATTGAGTATTCGTATTGCATTTGATTTATCATTGTCTGCATCCACAGTGCTCTCTGGATGTAGATGAACTACTATTCCAAAATTCAAGGTCAATGTCCAGCAAACCCTTCTACTATTTTCTGTTGGTCATGGGAATTCTGTGTGCCAAGTTTGGTTCAATTCCATCGTTGGTGGGGTTCCGAATCCTCTTTGATTGTAGGTGAACTGTAAATCCCAGCAACTACAACTTTCAAATGACAAAATCAATCCTTCCCAAACCCACCAATATACAAATTGGGGCATATTGGGTATTTGTGCCAAATTTGGTCCAGTGAATGAAAACACATCCTGCACATCAGATATTTACATGAATATTCCTAACAGTAGCAAAAGTGCAGTTATGAACTAGCAAGGAAAATAATGTTATTGTTGGGGGTCACCACAACATGAGTAAGTCTATCAAGGGTCCGCGGCATTAGGAAGTTGGAGAACCACTGGTCTATATTGAACATCTCTCTCTCTCTCTCTCTCTCTCTCTCTCTCTCTCTCTCTCTCGGCATTACTTCGCGAACGAAGATTCTTAGGAAGGACTCATCCCACGCTTTTTACAAGCGTGTTGATGACCAAAAAGGCCAATCTGAGATAGGCAAGTTCAGTTGCAGAAAGCACAGCAGAAAGTTTCATTGGGTGATGTTGTTTCCAAGTTGCGGTTCTTTCTGCGTTGTTGTTTCTCTTTGAGACCCATTCGGCATGTCTTCTCAAAAGAGGCCGCAGCATTGTGGATAGTGCGTCTCCATGCCTCCCGATGTGAGGCCAGGGTGGACCATTGTTGGTGATCAATCTGGCTGAACTTGAGATGTTGTTTAGGGAGTCCTTATATCTCTTTTTGGGGGTGCCTCTCTTGCACTGACCCGTGGCGAGTTCACCATGGAGTAGTATCTTTGGGAGCCAGTGGTCCTCCATCCTAGAGACATGCCCTGCCCAGCGCAACTGTGTTCTCAATAGCGTGGTCTCAATGCTGGTGACTCCTGCTTGATCAAGGACAGCAACATTAGTCACATAGTCGGTCCAGTGTATATTTAGAATTGTGCGAAGACAGCGCTGATGAAAGCGTTCGAGGAGTCGTAGGTGTTGGCGATAGGTGACCCATGTTTCAGACCCATAGAGGATAATAGACAGTATGATAGCTCTGTACACACTGATTTTGGTGCTTTGCCTCAGGTGCTTGTTGCTCCAGACTCTTTTGTGAAGCCTTCCAAATGCACTATATGCCTTTGCTAATCTGTGATCTATCTCTTTATCAATCTTGGCATCTGAAGATATGATGCTTCCCAGGTAGGTGAACTGCTGAACAGATTTAAGCACAGATTTGCCTATGCTGACATGAGGATGATGGTGTTCTTCCTGTGGTGCGCGCTGGTAGAGGACTTCCGTTTCCTTCAGGCTGACTTCCAGCACAATCAGCTCTGCAGCTGCTGCAAAGCAGGATGTTAGGCGCTGCAGGGCTGCTTCTGAATGGGTGACAAGGGCAGCATAGTCAGCAAAAAGCAGGATTGAACATATAATGCAGTTTCAAACTGTGTTGCAGTGTAGATGGGACCCAAACGTACTTGGTGCTTTTGTGGTTGGCCTAAGACAGGGGTGCTCACACTTTTTCAGCATGCAAGCTACTTATAAAACAACCAAGTCAAAATGATCTACCTACCCACTACAAAAATGTGAAACATATAACACAATATATGCTTTGAACTGGGTTTTCTGAGTCCACACTGCCATCTAACCTGATTCAAAGCAGATAACATGAGATTTTATTCAACTGTGTGGAAAGGATCTCAGATAACTCAGGGCCAGCAGCACTTGGGCGGCGTCGGGAGCCTGCGCAGTGGGACTGAGCCTTCCTCCCGCCCTGCCTTCGATCTACCAGGACGCCCTACGTGATCTACCAGTAGATCGCGATCTACCTAATGAGCACGCCTGGCCTAAGAAATGCATTGTGACAAAATGTACATTTAAATGTGTGTTATGGTCAACCCAACCCTTCTATTTCTTATCCTTTTATAATATAAAATGCAGGAGGGAAAGAAGGAGTGTGCTGTTATATTAATTCTATTCTATTAGTAACAATGTTATCCTATTAATAAAACAGCCCCACTCCTTTCTGCCCTCCCTCCTGGCAAAAGGAGAGAATTATATAATGCAAAGCATTGTGCACCGTTGCCTTGCTAAGTAAACAAGAAAATAAGTGACTTGGAAACCTTGAAATGACTGGGGGCAGCAATCAAGGTCTAAAATTGAAAACTTGACCTCCGCCAACATAGGAGAGCACTGTCAGTGTCGCAACCAGAGACTGGAGGGTCAGACGGGTGCAAAGGCGGAGGGAAAGGCAGAAGCCAGGGAAGTCATAAAGGGCAAGGCTTGAGTCATTCATTGGGCAGAAAGACGAGTGCTCCTCTGATCAACACCTCCCCAAACAACAGCTGAGACTCTCCCAGGCTGCAGCAGATGCGAGGCTTGCTTTGCTCTTCCGAAGTTTAAACACACACTCACATAAAACCGATAAATTCATGCCAGTGACTCTCTGTTTTAGTGTTGCTTTCATAAGAACCTCCCCACCGTTCGAGACATTTATGAAAGGGTCACAAACAGGGGGGGTGCAGCAAGGTCAACTTATGCAGCCTTGTTCCAGGAAGGTTCAAACAAACACACAAACAACTGCTCTGACCTTAGAAATAATAAATAGACAAGGCAATGTGCTTTGGGTGCACTCCTGGGTTTCTCTTCTTGCTTTTGCCAAGACGTTCCATGCAAACCATGTACCGCAGGGGTTCCCACACTTTTTCAGCATGGGAGCTACCATATGAAGAACCAAGTTTAAAAGATCACCTGGTGCGTGCGTGTGTGCGCGACGCGCTCCTGCTCCCGTCTTCCGTCCGCGCGGGGCTTCTTTCTTCCCTGCCCACGAACGCTCTCTTCATCTCCTCACCACTGCATTCGCCAAGCAGGAAGTCCCCATCCCGTTCTAATTCCTGCGTGCGCAGCAGGCTCCTCCCACACACGCAGCAGGAAGCGCGCTCCTGCTACGTGTGTGGGAGGGGCCTGCTGCGCACGCAGGAAGCAGGACGGGATGGGGACTTCCTGCTTCACCTCCCACGCACGCAGCAGGAGTGCGCTTCCTGCTGCGAGCGTGGGAGGGGCCTGCTGCGCACGCAGGAAGCAGGACGGGATGGGGACTTCCTGCTTCACCTCCCACGCACGCAGCAGGAAGGAGGAAGGCGGTGAAGACATTGAGAGAGAGAGCGCTCGCAGGCAAGCAGGATCCCCTTCCCGGGTGCGCGCAGCGACGAGTGCACGTGCGTAGGGCAGAATCACCCCATCCAGCTGGGATTGACTTCCTATGGCCTTGGGATTGACTAATCAAACACACAAATTCCGATAAAGTAAAGTAGTAGTATTATTGAAAATAGGTGAGATCCAACATCGGATACATAAATTCCAAAATAAGCAAGTGTTAATTCACACAGGAGATAGTCTGTGGATAACAAAATGCCGATTTGTAATCCAAACGCCGTTGCGTTAAAAGAAATTATAATCCACACGTCGTTACGTGTAAATGGATGAAATTCACACTCGGTGAAGTAATCAGTGGTGCTCCGAAGTCGTCTAAAGCCGACGAGGACGCTGGTGCGTGGGCCCCTCCCACGTTTCGACCTAGATGGTCTTTGTCAAGGCTATGCGACAGGATGAGGAAAGTGTCCAAAATGATGGTTGACCAAATGTGTCTATATGAAAACATATGCAAAAACAGTAGGTAATACCCAGAATCCATAGAGCAACACACAGAAAATGGAGAATGCATCAAATAACATCAAATATCATATAGTAAACCACATGTGGTAAATATACAGTATGGTAAGGAGAGGGCAATATCCATACATAACGAAGGGCAAATAAACATACCTAGAGCATAGAGCGAGAAGTGTGTCTCTCTATGTGGTCATGGCAAATGCAAATCATCATAGTAATCAGTACAATTAAATACACAATAGAGGCAAGAGGCGCAGGTGTGGGGAGGGAAAAGGGGAAATGCACTCAGAGTAGACCTTAAAGGATCAGATCATGAATACGTAACTTTTCGTTTAACCCGCCAGGTGATTCGCAGTTGAGTTTTAAAATCCAGGCCGTTTTGGCACGTTTCAATAGTAACTCAGCATTGGCATGTGGGGGAATTTTAACCCGCTGAAGGCCGAAGAATCGAAGGAATCGGGTCCATGGTTTTTAGTTTGCAATGCAAGTAAAGAGGGAGTCCTCCGACAGTCTCCGTACACGTGAACGATGTTCCGAGACGCGTGGCGGAGACAACGTTTGGTTTCACCCACGTAGATGCTGCCACATGGACAAACCAGTCCATACACGGTGAAATCGAATTGCAGGAATATGACCCTCGAAAGTTAATGAAATGTCCCGTGCCAGGGTTAAAGATGCGTTTGTCAGGGAACACAAATTTACACTGCGCGCAATGGCCACAGGGGTGGGTCTTCGGAGTCAAAATGCTCCTATATGTGGGTTCCTTTAGTTGTGTGTGTACAAGGACATCTTTGATATTTATAGATCGCTTGTGGGCTATAATTGGGGTCTGTGTGAGTCCTGGGATGTCTTTAAGTATAACCCAATACTTATTGATAACTTGCCTAATGCGGTTAGTGTTATGGGTTAATGTGAGTGGCCAGATGAGTCTGGTGATGGTTTTTTTTGTTTACTCACGAGTAGCGATTCCCTGGGGATTCTGGAGGCTCTGGTGCTGGCAGAAGAGATGACCGGTTCAGGGTAGCCCCTGGCTTGTAATTTTGAAGTAAGTATGTTCATCTCATGATCATAATCCGCTGGTGTAGATTAATTTCTTTTCAGACGTAGCATTTGTGCATAGGGAAGGTTATTTTTAAGACCATGGTTGTGGAAACTCGAATAGTGTAAGAGGGCGTTTCTATCAGTCGGTTTGTGGTAGCATTTAATCAATATTTTGTTGTGATGAACATATGTGGTGACATCTAGGAAGTTGATGGTCTGGGTGTTGGATTCCAGTGAGAACTTAATGGAGGGTTCCCAGGAATTCATCCAATGATGTAGAGAGTCCGAGGTGATGTCCTTGGAGGCCACAATGTAGACGTCATCAATAAATCGTTTGTAGAACTTGACATGTCTGGCAATCGGATGATGGGGGTCGTTATACATATGTTGTTGTTCCAGATGATGCATGTACAAGTTGGCTACAGAAGGAGCGAGTGGACTCCCCATAGCCACACCCATTTCTTGTATGTAGAATTGTCGATCAAAAACAAAATAATTGTAATCGAGCACACAATCCACTAATTCGAGTAGAAAGTTAATGGGTGGTAAAGAGGGGTCTTGAATCGATTCGAATGCTTCCCGCAGTACCTCCCTGGCCTGGTCCAAAGGTACATTACTGTAGAGGGAATTTACATCCGCGACAACGAGTTGGTCCCCTGTCTCAATATGTTTGTTTTCTATTTTAGTTATGAAGTCCCGGGTGTCTTTCAGGTATGCAGTTTTATTCTGGACGACAGGTTGGAGTAGGGTGTCGAGGTAGATTGCGAGGGGCTGAAGAAGTCCTCCGGTGCTGGCGACAATGGGGCGCCCGGGCACCGGACGGACATTCTTATGCGTTTTAGGCAAGTGGTAGTAGACTGGGATTTTAGGGAAGGGGTTGATGAGGAATTGGGCGGTCTGCCTATCGATAAAACCCATGGTCTCAGCGTGGTGAATGATGTTGGAAATAATCTTCTGGTATTTGGAGGTGGGATCCCCATTGATCGGTTTGTAGTAAGTGCGGTCGGCAAGTTGTCGGTGCGCTTCCGCCATATAATCCGCTTTATTCATGCACACGATTCCGCCTCCTTTGTCTGCAGCTTTAAATATTAGATCCGGATTATTCCCCAGGTTGAGGAGTAGCTCCATGTCGGATTTAGACAGATTGTGCTGTCTTTGTGGTTGTAGGCGGAGAAGTCGGGTCGTTTCAGAGGTCACCAAATCTTCAAAGAGTCGAATGTTGTTGGATATATTGGTTGGTGTAAAGTTACTCTTATTCCTAATCTTAGAGGTGGTCAGAGATGGAGTGTCATTGGAAGATGAGGTAAAGGTGGGAACATCATCTTGTCTGGGTGAAAAGAATTCTTTGAGTCGTGTGGACCAGATAAAAGATATACCACACAGATGATCAATAAAGAATAAGGAGTTTACTCTTTGTAATGCAAAGCATTGACTCACACTATGTCCTTTGAGAGAAATTAAAATGGTCCTTCTGTGTCCATGCGAAATCCCTTCTTCAAGCAGCCCAGAAGCAAATCTGTTTCTTGCAAAGCTCCCGGACAGCTAAAGCCTAAACATGTAACTGTTGCCAAAACTCCCAGGCTCAGCTAGCTTCTTGGCCATGGCACAACCAATCAGCTTCGTGCTTTGCATTTTCAGTTAACACACACTCACCAACTGATTTTTACAAGCCCCAACAAATCATTCCCATTGAATTGTTTGGAAGTAAATCCCACAGCATTCATATGGAACAAAGGTTTGCGGGAGATTTACTATTAGGGACCTCAACTTTTAGAATCTCCTGGAATTCTATGACTCCCAGAATGTGCATGAGCACAAAGATGCTCCAAAAGACTATATGTGAACCAGACGGTTGGTCGGGGTGAGCTCCCACTGTTAGCCTTAGCTTCTGCCAACCTAGCAGTTTGAAAACATGCAATGTGAGTAGATCAATAGGTACTGCCTCGGCGGGAAGGTAAAAGGCACCCACGCAGCCATGCCTGCGAAACACGATCAGGAGGTGTCTACGGAGAACAGGCTCCTCAGCATGGAAGTAGAACAAGAGCACCTCCCCATGGCCAGAGTTAAGCACCGCCTCCAGAAGCCAGAGATGGAAAGGGAAACCTATGCCTTTGTTTGTGTCATTGCTGCTACTGTATAAAAGGCATTGAATGTTTGCCTATATTGATTGGCCGAAGAGACCGAGCTCGAAGAATCGATCCCCTTGCTGACGGGTCCAGAACGAAGAGGGCCCCGAAGTCGTTCTTCACCAAGACGTTTTGGAGCTCCTGCTACAAGCAGTCGAAGCTCCGAGGGCCTCACCGGACGATCAATAAAGATGTGAAGGACACTGCGCGGTCAGGCCGGGACTCCCAAACCAGACTCCCATATGGGAGCTCACGGGTTTTAACCCCCACCGGCGCCTTGGCACCGGCGATGGTATTGGGACATCCCTGCCTGCCTCCTTTCGATGGCAGAATGGGGCCTTAAGGGCATCGCCGCGGACACTTCCCTATTTCCTCCCTCCCTCCCCACCCTTTTGTTCTTCCCTCTGTGTTTTTTGTATATGTTGTTGTTCTGTTGCTGTAAATCGCCCGGAGCATCTATGATGGAGGGCGATTAACAAATATTAAATTCTATTCTATTCTATATATGTGTATACTGTAACCCGCTCTTAGTCCCGCTGGGGAGATAGAGCAGAATATAAATAAAGTGTATTCTTCATCAGTATTATTCCTGAGATCTAGGAATGCTACACAGAAAAACAAAGCAGTTGGGAAGGTTCATTGGGATATTCCATCCAAAGGCAAAGAGAACAACAGCTTGAAGGGGGTTGAAAGGGTGGTGAGGCAAGGTGGGGAGCAGTGAGACTGGGTCCCCAGAGCCAGCTGTCCTCCTGGCCTCCCTCTCAAGTTGCTTTCTTACATGAGGCTGGAATGCCTCCCCGGAGAGTGTCAATCTGATTAATAGGAGGCCCGCTGCCACCACAACCCTATGACTCAGAGGGCTAAATTTATACCCCCCCCCCCCCTAACTCTTCTCTTGGTCCACCGATATTTACAGGTCTGCGTGTGGATCTGGAATAATACCTTGTTTATCATTTGGAACTTCCAGATGAATCTGTATGCGTAACCATGATCATGTGAACTAAGCTTGCACCTTGAACATTTGGAATTTTGTTGGTAAAGAGGATCATCTTTCAATATATACACACAATAGTTCTGATAGTTATCTGGCTTGGGAAATATCTGGAGGGGTCTTGGCCAAGATTCTCTTTCCCAGGAGATCATGCAAACAGGGGGCATGAAGAGGTGGCTGCCTTCAAGTTACATTTTGATACATATATTAGGAACAGTTTATACACTTCATCTAGTAGGAATTGAAACAGTACACAGTATATAGAAGATACAAGTTATACAAAAATCATCAAATTGATACATTTTATTAAATTGATACATTTTATTATTTATAATAGAATGTGTAGGGCAGTGTTTTTCAACCTTTTTTGAGCCGCGGCACATTTTTAACATTTACAAAATCTTGGGGATACCACCAACCAAAATGACATAAAATGACACTCTAACACTGTAATACATACAGTTAACATGTTTTAAAATGTATTTATACACTCAGTGTGAAACCTGGGCCTGTTTCGATGAACACAACATAGATATCCTGGCAGGAATGGCAGAAAGACACACACGAAGGTCTTGCTCAACAGCTGTCAGTCTCTGTGTTTAGTTTTTATTGCAGTCAAGCTAGAGAAGCTCATCTCACACAAATATATGGTTGAAAACAGGAGCAATGTCAAAATAGGCCACAGAAAATACTGGAACGGTTTGGTGGGCATTAACTTTGAGTTTTGGAGTTGTAGTCCACCGACATCCAGAGAGCACTGTGGACTGAAACAATTTTGGATCAGGACCAAACTTGGCATGAATACTCAATATGCCCAAATGTGAACACAGATGGAGTTTGGGGAAAATAGACCTTGACATTTGGGAATTACAGTTTCTGGGATTTATAGTTAACACACAATCAAAGAGCATCCTGAACTCTTGCAACAATGGAATTCAACCAAACTTGGCCTATTGAACTCTCATTACCAACAGAAAGTACTGAAAGGGTTTGCTTGGGAATTGACCTTGAGTTTAGAAGTTGTAGTTCACCTACACCCAGAGAGCACTGTGGACTCAAACAATGTTATGTTATGTTGTTGTTTGTTTTCTATCCAGAATCACAATGTTGGAAGGAGGCTCACCACTTTAAGGTCCCTAAAACAGGCATGGGAAAACTTCAGCCGTCTGGGTGCTGTGGACTTCAACTCCCACCATTCCTAACAGCCTGAGGCCATTTCCTGCTCAAGTGGCTGAGGGGGGGGGGGGAAGGAAAAGGGCCTGAGGCTGCTAAGAATGGTGGGAGTTGGAGTCCAAAACGCCTGGAAGGTTCACGTTTGCCCATGCCACACTCACGCTGCCAGCGGGTCAAAATGGCAGCAGCGTGAGCAAAGCGAGCAGAGCGAGGCTGGGAAGAAGGGAGCCCGAGTGGAGAAGAAAAAATGTTCGGCAGGAGGGGGAAGAAAGGGTATTGGAGGTTCCAATTTCCCACGGCACACCTGATGATCGCTCATGGCACACTGGTTGGGAAACACTGGTGTAGGGTACAGCTGCTGCTAGGTCCATTCTAGAGTCTCTAGCCTAGTGCTTTAGCATTTTGCAACTCTGGATCTCCAAGAAGGGGTTTAAAGAAAAAATAATATATTCGCTTGTAGTTTCTTAGCAAACTATAAAACTTTCAGTAGGGGTTTGTGGTTCGACAACAATATGTTTTCCCAAAAAAAGCAAATGTATCATTTTGCTTGTAGTCTCATTCATGTAAAAATTCTCACAGGCATCTACCACCTTTGTATTTATAAGCATGTCTCCCTGTAGAGGACAGAAGTAATACCACACCTGTACCCAGACCCCATAAACCTTCTGAGTATCTCTACAAACGGACTTTGTGGCAGATGCAGGCGTCCAAAGCGCTGGCTGCCCAGGAAACTGTTTGTTTTAGGGTTGATCCTGCCATTGGGCAGAGTGAAGACACTTGTGTGTTTTGTTGTGCCACTTTTATTGCCAGGGACATAGGTCTTTGGGGAATATTCTGCCTCATGTCACAAGATTCCAGGTTTTGCAAAGATTTACCACCTACTCTTTCCGCCTCATCTGCAAAATAGCCAACCCTGTTCTTACCAGGGTCACACAGGGGACTAGTTTATCAGAGGGGTTTTGAAAAAGACCTCACATGATTTCTCAGAAACCCATTGGCAAAAGCTTCTTGTTGACTAAAAAGTGATTGCCTTCTAGAAATGTCTCTTATAGTGGACTGTGATTGACGTTGCTTAGCCAGCAGTTGTTGTCTGTCACTCTTCACTCATTGATGGACTTGTGGAGAGAGCAGCTAAAACCCAATAGTTAGAATTGATTCCTCAACCTCAAAACACCCCATCTGTCAGCACATGACCTCCTGTGGCCCTTTGGCTTTGGGGAAGGGGTTAATCCTTGCTATGTTTTCCAGCTTTTCAATCATATACAGACCCTTCCACTTGGGGCAGCTTTTGAGTATACTATCCTGCTTTCTGTCTAGGGACAAAACAAGATTTGAAATCCAGAATTGCTTTATTTTGGGTCGATGCGGGCATCATTGGAGCCTTTTGAAAACAACATGTTTGGCCCATTTTGTTAACATTCAGGAGAGAAGTATTTTTCTATCAAAATGCCATCCTTGCTGGAGTACTGTGTATAAGTATTTGCTGCTTTTACATTTGTGGATTTTTATTAATATGGTCTCTCTACAAATCTACAAATCCTCTAGTGCAACTATATAGTCAACTTCCACTCAGTTGTGTTACTAGATGACCTAGACCAGGGGTGCCCATTAGGTTGATCGTGATCGACCAGTCGATCGCAGAGCTGGAACTGGTCGATCGCGTAGCCTGGAGGAGGGACTGAGCGAGCAGCGTAGCCTGGAGGAGGGAGGAAGCAGGGAGGAGAAGGAGGACAGAGTGCAGAGGGAGGAGGGGGTGAGAGAAGGAGTGCCAGCCAGCCTTTTGGCGGGAATGAGAGAGGCATGGCTGGCTGGTGCTCCTTCTCTCATGGTGCTCCCTCCTTCCCTCTGCCCCCCTACTTTTTCCCTCGCCTGCTTCCATTGCTTGCAGGTGAGGGGATTGGGCCTGGGCGGCAAGCGGCTTTGCGCTACCCCTCATGCGAGGCAGGGAAGGGAGGCGGCAAAGCCCCTGCCTGGGTGAGGAGGCCCTGGAGCGCTTCCTGGCCGCCGTCCTCGCTGCCAGCCGGCATGGTGTGACTCTGCTTCGCAAGGTAAATGAACTATACATCCCAGCAACTCCAACTCCCAAATGTCTTGTTCTATTTTCCCCAAATTTCCCCAGTGTTCACATTTGGGCATATTGAGGATTCGTGCCAAGTTTGGTCCAGATCCATCATTATTTGAGTCTACAGTGCTCTCTGGATGTAGGAGAACTACAACTCCCAAACTCAAGGTCAATGCCCAGCAAACCCTTTCAGTACTTTCTGTTGGTCTCATGAGAGTTCAATGTGCCAAGTTTAGTTAAATTCCATCATTGGTGGAGTTCAGGATGCTCTTTGATTGTGGGTTAACTAGAAATCCCAGCAACTACAACTCCCAAATGACAAAATCGATTGCTTCCAACTACAAGAAAAGAGATTCCCCTGAACATGAGGGAAAACTTCCTGTGAGAGCTGTTCAGCAGTGGAACTCTCTGCCTCAGAGTGTGGTGGAGGCTCCTTCTTTGGAGGCTTTTAAACGGAGGCTTTTAAACAGAGCCTGGGTGGCCATCTGTCTGAGGTGCTTTGATTGTGATTTTGCTGCATGAAGGCAGAAGGTCCTTGGACTAGAGATGGTTATTATTATTATTATTATGGCTGGATGGCCATGCATATAAAGAATCCTTAATAAATTTGAAAATAGTTGTATGTTTTACTTTTTTGTAGTGGGTAGGTAGATCATTTTGACTTGGTTGTTTTTTAAGTAGCTGAAAAAGTGTGAGCACCTCTGGCCTAGACATTCCTAGATAAAACACATCTCTAGGAATCTCCAGATTTTCTAAAAGAAGTCTATGGTCCACTTCCACTGGAGGGTATAGACATTCCTAGAGAGATGTTATACCAGGTACCGTATATACTCTAAGATAAACTGAGTTTTTCAGCCTTTTAAAAAAAAACTACACAAGAAGTTTCCCTTGGCTGATAATGAGGTCAAGGCCGGGCAGTGGAGCCTGGAGGCCATTACTTGCAATATATATTTCTCTTTCCTCTTATCTCCCTTAACAGTGTTTTATTTTCCAGTCAAAAGGGAGGGAAGGAGGGAAAGAGATATATTTCATGTCCTCCTTGTCTGTATGGCTCTCTTTCAAGCCTACCTAATTTCCTGGCCTTTTTGTGTATCTATATGTATTAAGTTTATATGTGCATTTTTTCCCCCTTGGAAGTGATCACTGGCCTTTGCAATATGTTTCTATATGCACGTTTCTCCTGAAGACTTTGCAAACCATATATATCCATCCATTAATCTTATAAAAGTATTTTCCGCAAAATAGTTGTTAATAGCTCCTACAGATATAAAGGCATTTTCCCCTCCAAGCCTTTGCAATCCTTATGTACCTATATATCTGTATTTTTCTATCTATCTATATATATATATATATATATATAATATTTGATTTTTCCCCTCATACATTTTCAGATCTTTGCAAATCCTATATACATAAAGATATCTAGAGATTTCAATGCGCTTGTATATCTATCTATATCAATCTATATCTATCTATATACATTATTTTTATATATGAATTTCCCCTCTGCAAATCCTATACAGATATAATTATCTATATCTAGAGAGATGTCTAGATAGATAGATATGAATATGAATATACATAGGACTTGCAAATATTACAGGGGGAGATGTACACACAAATATATATATATATATATATAGAGAGAGAGAGAGAGAGAGAGAGAGAGAGACATGTCTAGCTACATATGAATATAGATATACAGAGCTTGCAAATATTGCTGTGGAAATGCACACATACACAGAGATGTCTAGATAGGTATAACCATAGATATATAGGGCTTGAAATTAGTATATATAATTATAGATCTATATCTAGCTCTGCATTGTTTATATAGGCATTGGATGTTTGCCTGTTACTATGTTGGAAGCCGGCCTGAGTCCCCATGGGGAGATAGGGCAGGATACAAATGAGATATTTAAATTATTATCATTAATATAAAGCTATTGTTCATACCATATTATTTTTGTTGACCCTACTTTTCCACTTATGGAGCTGGTTTACTGTTTTTCTTTGAAATACAGCTAACATTCAAAACATTTAACCAGCAGATGCCTCAATTAATGTAATTTTATTGGTATCTATTTTTATTTTGAAATTGAACAGTAGCTGCTGCATTTCTCACCCTTGGTTTATACTCGAGTCAATACGTTTTCACAGTTTTTCGTGGTAAAATTAGGTGCCTCGGCTTATATTCGAGTCAGGTTATACTCGAATATATACAGTAAATCAAATAATGGTGTTTATATATTTGCAGTATTCCCACTTTCTTGGGTATACTATGCCCCCATCATCAGTTAATGTGGAAGGCTGATTATAGTGCAGGCTTTTCAAACTTGCTATAGACCAGAAATGTCAGACCACAGTACCCATCATCTCCAACCAACAGAGCTACACCACTGATCATTTTAAGTAGTGCTGATTGAAACTATAGGTTTCAACTGGAAGGCCAAAGGGTTCACCATCCCTGCCTTGATGTATTAAAAATTTTCTAATACAAACTATACTCTGTTGTATAGTTCTAGCAAGAGATCTGTGATTGCAAAGTGCTTTGGTGGTTACACAAACGAAATGATGAATTAAGCACATGATGAACATGTCAGATGAAGGAAAAGAGGTTGCCAAGGAGTTCCAAAAGAGAGACATTAACTAACATGATGGGCAGTTGGGTAAGAAAGGAAACAGTGGCAAATCTCCTTTGAATGAAATCTTGCCAGGAAAAGCCTATGAGACGGTTGCCACACCTCAGAATCAACTTGAAGCAATAGAACAAAACCAATTCAGCTAGGCAAGGCATTGGATGCACGAGAGACCTTGTCACACTATGCAAATACAGCACAATTCAATTGCTGTGATTCCAACCTTTGGAATCTTGGAATGTGCAGTTTAAAGAAAGATCCTTAGAATTTCCAGTTAGAAAGCTCTAACGTTCCACCAATCTGCAAACCTTGGGATTCCATGGGATGTAGCAATAGTAGTTAAAATAGAATCATAGTGTGATAATTGTATGATGTGAAATGTTCCCACACATATTATCATTGTTACGTTTCTGTTCTTTTCCTTTACCAAGAGTTTCGGGTAGAGTACATGATATTTCGGTTACATATTATCTGTACAACTAATATTTGGGGTATGCTGGTTTAAGTGATAGTGACTGGCCCAAGGTCTCTGGCTGAATGGCCACTGTGGTACTTTCCTTTTTAGAGCTTCTGGTTATGTCTTCCTGCTGAGCATGGCCAGGGATTCATGAGTTCTGCCCCTTCACAAGTCAAATTCCAAGGAGTTTCAATGATTCAATGTAAAGAAGCAAAGAAATATCAAGCGATGCATCTGCACTGTATATACAGTGCAACTATTCTCTATTACAGTGTTTCCCAACCAGTGTGCCGTGACACAGTAGTGTGCCGTGAGCGATCATCAGGTGTGCTGTGGGAAATTGGGACCTCCAATACCCTTTCTTCCCCCTCCTGCCGAACACTTTTTCTTCCCCACTCGGGCTCCCTTCTTCCCAGCCTCGCTCTGCTCGCTTTGCCTCGCTTTGCTCTGGGTTGCAAGTCTGCGCAGTAGCGCCCGCACGGGTCACGTCTTCCTCCCTCCCCCCTCCCCTCCTGAACACGCTCACGCTGCCCCCTCAGATCAAAATGGCAGCAGAAGCGGCAGTGCAGAAGAAAAAGTAAGTGATCGGCAGGAGGGGGAAGAAAGGGCGCGAAGGGGAAGGGGGAGGAAGAGGTCTCTGTCGAAAGCTGGCATGGGCAAACTTGGACCTTCCAGGTGTTTTGGACTCCAACTCCTCCGGCTCTTTTCCTCCCCCCCCCCCCCCAGCTATTTAAGCAGGAAAGGGCCTCAGGCTGTTAGGAATGGTGGGAATTGAAGTCCAAAGCACCCAGAGGGCCGAAGTTTTCCCATGCCTGTTTTAGGGACTTTAAAGTGGTGAGCCTCCTTCCAACATTGTGATTCTGGATAGAAAACAAACAACAACATAACATAACATTGTTTGAGCCCACAGTGCTCTCTGGGTGTAGCTGAACTACAACTTCCAAACTCAAGGTCAATTCCCAAGCAAACCCTTTCAGTACTTTCTGTTGGTAATGAGAGTTCAATATACCAAGTTTGGTTCAATTCCATTGTTGCAAGAGTTCAGGATGCTCTTTCATTGTGTGTTAACTATAAATTGAGCAAGACCTTCGTGTGTGTCTTTCTGCCATTCCTGCCAGGATATCTATGTTGGGTTCATCGAAACAGGCCCAGGTTCCACACTGAGTGTATAAATACATTTTAAAACATATTAACTATATGTATTACTGTGTTAGAGTGTCATTTTGTGTCATTTTGGTTGGTGGTGTGCCCCAGGATTTCGTAAATGTATAAAGTGTGCCGCGACTCAAAAAAGGTTGGGAAACACTGCTCTATTAAGAGAATAGTTGCAGTCCAAAAGAAGGATTGCATGCACATAAACCACTAACAAGTTGCTGGCTACTCCACTCAACCCTTCACAGTCACTGGAGTTAGGAGAACACAATCTCCATGAAACTGAAAAACTGCCAATAAACAAATTGCATAGTTTTTTAAAAAAAATTGGGAGAACAGGTCTCAGAAAATGTGTACGTTTTCCAGCATGAGTGTATGGTCAACTTCTCCTAGACCAAGTATTGGATTCTTATTCCATATCCGCTCTTATTTCCTTGTGTTTCAAAACAATGTAATACAATACATAGTCCTACAGGAGATATATATCCTTATATCATGTAACAATACAACAATATAGTCGGAACGTTGATACAAACAGGGAATCCGCATCAATCCTCAATGCCACCGCGTGTGTAGACTCACAATATCAACAGACACAAGAACCGCTTCAATTTTCAATATCACTGTACATATAAACTTACAAAGTCCCGTATGTTATGTCAATAATGCTCAGTTCCTCATACAATAGTTGTGAGTTTTATAGTACTTCTCTGAACTGGTTGTTGTAATGAACCAGGAGGCGTCCAGATCCTTGCTGGCGGTGAGGCCATGGCTCCATTCGTTGTCCGTATGCACTCTCGCGATAGTAACCAACGGGAGCTGCTGTGGCTGTGCGTTTACAGACGGAAGTTCCAGTAGCGCTGTAGCATGGTCTCCTTACTGTAATAGCTGGAATCACTGGGTTGCTGTGCATTTTCCGGGCTATATGGCCATGTTTCAGAAGCAATCTCTCCTGACGTTTTGCCCACATCTATGGCAGGCCTTCTCACAACCTCTGAGCATGTCTGCCATAGATGTGGGTGAAACATCAGGAGAGAATGCTTCTGGAACATGGCCATAGAGTCTGGAAAACTAACAGCAGCCCAATACTGGAGGTCTTTGGAGGGTTTATAGGAGTTGTAGTTGCCCTACATCCAGAGTGCACTATGAACCCAAACAATGATGGATCTGGACCAAACTTGGCATGCATACCCGATATGCTCACATTTAAATACTGATGGTTTTTGAGGGGACTTGACTTGGACATTTTGGAGTTATATGTACTTGGGCTTATAGTTCACCTGCAATCAATGAGCACTCTGAACTCCACCAAAGATGGAATTGAATTTGGCCCTGTCCACTGTGCTCATGTTTAGTGTTTTAATGTTCTGATTTTATAGTGTTGCATTGTTTGTGTTTTATGTATTTTTCCCTTGGTGTTCTTGTATTATCTTGTGTTATATTGTGTTACTGTACTGAAGGGCGTGGCCTCATGTAAGCCGCCCTGAGTCCCCTTGGGGAGATGGTGGCTGGGTATAAATAAATAAGCTGTACTTAATCCACAACCTTATGCATTTTGTTCAATTTTTAAAAATGACTTTTTCAAATAACCAGCGACACGCCGAGTACCCATGCTAATTTTAATAAAATCTGTGAATAATCAAATCTCCAAGAGTCAGAATCGCAAATGTAGAGGGATGGCCGTATATGCCTCTAATAGTGGTTCAATTTGCATCTTTTTTTTGCTGCCTTCTCTCTTTCATCATTTACTGACTGCGTAAATCAGTGTTTCCCAACCTCTGTTCCGCGGCACACTACTGTTCCATGACGGATCATCTGGTGTGCCGCAGAAAACGTCTCTTCCCCCCCTTTCTCCCCCTCCTTCCGAACTCCTGCTGCTTGGGGGAGAGGAGGAGGAGAAGGAAGGGCCGGGCGGCGGCGAAGAAAAAGAAGGGGCTGGGGGGCTGCCTCCTTCGGCCGTTTCCTCAGCCAGCCTCCAAATGCGGGAGGAGGGAAGGGTGACGTCTCTTGGGCCCCGCCTCCTTCCCAGCGGTAGAAGCTTGCTCGTGCCTGATTGAGAGGGAGGTGCGCGCGCGCACCCAAGCCCCGCCCACTGAAGCCCGTCCACCGCTCATGCTCCTCCTCCTCCGCACGGCCTCAGCAAGCGATGGGCGAGAGTCATGGCGGGAGTCATGGAGGAGCGCGGCCCCCGTCCCCGGCACCGCTCTCCACCATGACTCCCACCCCTCGCTCACTGAGGCCGCGCAGAGGAGGAGAAGCATGAGCGGTGGACGGGCTTCAGTGGGCGGGGCTGAAGCCTGTCCACCGCTCATGCTCCTCCTCCTCTGCACGGCCTCAGCGAGCAAGGGGTGGGAGTCATGGCGGAGAGCAGCGCCGGGGACAGGGAATTGCCGCCTTCTCCCTCTCCTCCGCTGCCCCTTTCGCCCGTGAGCCGCTACCCGTGGCAATGGGAGCGGCTGAGGCTGGTGGCGGGACCCTGGGTCCGGAGCCTGGGCTTGGTGGCGGCCCTCGGCCTGCTCTACTGCCTGAGGGGCCCGTTTCGCCTGAGGGACAACCTGGCAGCAGGTGAGGAACTCTGTCTGTGAGGCGAAGTGAGGAGGGGAAGGAAGATGGTGAGCAGGGCCGATAGAGAATGGAAGGGTAAAAGGAAGGAAGGAAGGTCCACCCGGGCTGTGTGTGCCACAGAGGGGGCATCGGGGGTTTGGGACCACATGTCTCAATGCTGTAGAATCCTGGGAGTTGTAGTTTGGAGAGGCACCCGCCCTCTTTGCCAGGGAGGGAGGCACCAATAACTTGCCCTCTTTTGCCAGGGTGTACAACTGGAAGGCAGAATTGACTAAACCACAGCATGGCTCCATGTTCTTATGTTCTTATGTTCTAATAACATCGAGGCAAGGCCAATTATTTGAATCCACAGTGCTCTCTGGATGTACTGTAGGTGAACTACAACTCCCAAACGCCAAGCCCTATTTTCCCCAAAGTCCATGTGTGTTCATAGTTGGGCATATTGAGTATTCATGCCAAGTTTGGTCCAGATCCATCATTGTTTGAGTCCAGAGTGCTCTTTGGATATAGGTGAACTACAACTCCCAAATGTCAAGGTCTATTTCCCCCAAACTCCATCTGTGTTCAAATTTGGTCATATTGAGTATTCATGCCAAGTTTGGTCCTGATCCAACATTGTTTGAGTCCAGAGTGCTCTTTGGATATAGGTGAACTACAACTCCCAAACTCAAGGTCAATGCCCACCAAACCCTTCTAGTGTTTTCTATTTGTCATGGAGTCCTGGAGTCCTGTGTGCCACATTTGGTTTAGTTCCATCATTGGTGGAGTTCAGAGTGCTCTTTAATTGTGGGTGAACTATAACTCCTTGCAACTACAACTCCCAAATGACAAAATCAATTTTTGACTGATGGTCCCTCCTTGGGTCAGTATTAGTATGTTTTGTGGCCAAATTTGGCAGCAATGTGTCCAGTGGTTTTTAAGTTATGTTAATCCGGCAAATGAACATTACATCTATTATATAAATGGGTTCACGTCATGTGATGTATACCTCAAACAAAGAAACCATACAACGCAGAAACACAATACTTGCCAACAGAAATAGGCCTCAAGCAAGGTACGTTTGTAGCAAAGAAACTTTCCCCCCCAAAACCTAAAAGGCCCCCAAAACAACAAATAAAAATAAAACTACATTTACCAGCATCCTCCGGGGCAGCCAAAGACTCACCCAGCCTCTACATTCTGAACAACATGATTGGCTGCCAATAAGGGCGGATTTGCATAACTGCTGTAACCATAGAAAACGCTGGCAAGAGCCATCCAAGGCTAGGATAGAATGCTGAGAGATTTCAGTTGGTGTTTGAGGGTTAAACTGCCAAAACCAAACTCTGAGGGAGCAATTCTCCAGCAAATTCCTACCCACACAACACAACACAACTTCCAATCACAACCCATCCCACCAACCTTACGGGACCCCATACACACAACACCTACAAACACCACAAACTAAAACCATTCCTTCCTTCCACACAGACATAAACTGACCCAAAAGACAAGCCATGCCTTATAAAAATAACAGCATCGGACGACACACTCACAACGCTACATACACCAAACAAAAAAGGGCAGAACAAACGCCAGAACAGAAACACACTGCGCAGCAGAGACACAGACAACAGGTCACTGCACGACACACAGCTGAGAACCAAATGCAAAGAACTGCACGACAAGAAGAAGCGCGCAGCCAGGAACAACAAAGACGCAGAAATGCAACAGAACAGCAGCGCCGTTAAGGAGCGCAGAAACACGACGTCGCAACACAGAAAACAAACTTCAAAAACACCACAACCAATTCCACCGCCTAGCCTTCAGATACAACACTGCAGAAGACTACAGCATGGTGCCAGAGGCCGACATTGGCACCCTAACGCACATCTGCACACACTGCAAAGCCCTGAAATACCCAGCAGAAACAACAGGAATGTGCTGCCTAGCCGGTAAAGTCTCTCTACCACCACTTGCCACTCCTCCACAACCACTACAGACTTTGCTGAGTGGACACACTCCAGAATCAAAACACTTCCTCCGCTATATAAGACAATACAACTCATGCTTCCAGATGACATCATTTGGAGCACACATAGAAAGTGCGCAATTCATGCCTACATGACCCCACCAAGACCGTAAGTAACATCATTTCCAACCCTTACATCTCGCATCTCCTAAATAGGGCACAGCAACGCGTGCCGGGTACAGCTAGTTTATATATATATACTGGAGAGAGAGAGAGAGAGAGAGAGAGAGAGAGAGAGAGAGAGAGAGAACACAACAGCGCAGGCAGAAAAGCAAACATCACAAGGAAGCATGTCTGTGTAGAGTGTCATTTTGTGTCATTTTGGTTGGTGGTGTGCCTCGGGATTTTGTAAATGTAAAAAGTGTGCCGTGGCTCAAAAAAGGTTGGGAAACACTGGGGTAAATTATAAATTTTACCTGTCTCGTTGCTTAGCTTCATTTTTTTCTAGTGGCTGGGACAGAAAAAGCACCTTGATTTCTGAAGACCTATGGCGCCCTCGTCTGGCACATGTTCCCAAACACTGCGGAGGAGTTTCTCCCTTCTCTTCAGTGCCCTTTGTTGTCAGCTGCTGTGGCTATTTTGAGGCCTTTTCCTGTGTATCTGGAGGAGCTAAAAAATTTACTATAAGACTGTAGCTGCTCAATCCAGAATTACATTCAAATGGGTATCTTAATGGCCATACTTGCTGTAAATGACAAAACACAACCCTGGTTTAGTCTCAGTTGGAATAGAGGTGGCTGGTTCAATGTGAACATGGGAAGTCAGCAGTTGTGTTAGTTCCATCATTTAATGCAGTGGTTTTCAACCTTTTTTGAGCACACTTTTTCCATTTACAAAATCCTGGGGCACACCACCAACCAAAATGAGACAAAATGACACTCTAACACAGTAATACATATAGTTAATATGTTTTCAAATGTACAGTATGTATACACTCAGTGTGAAACCTGGGCCTGTTTCGATGAACACAACATAGATATCCTGGCAGGAATGGCAGAAAGACACAAACTTCCCACACAGAACTCCCATAACCAAGAGAAAATACTATGAGTTTGGTGGACATTGACCTTGGTTTTTGGAATTGTAGTTCACCTATATCCAGAGAGCACTGTAACTATTCGAATTCCGCAGCACTGCTGGTCACAGCTGACCTCCAGTTAGAGCGCTCAAGAGTCAGGGCTTCCCAGTTCTCAGTGTCTATGCCAGAGTTTTTAAGCCTACCTTTAAATCTGTACACCAACATTCCGTTTTCCATTCTTGAGTTAGGAGTAGAGTAGCTGCTTTGGGAGACGATGATCGGGCATTCAGGCAACATGGCCAGTCCAGCGGAGTTGATGGCGTAGGAGCATCACCTCCATGCTGGCAGTCTTTGCTTCTTTCAGCATGCTGACATTTGTCCGCCTCTCTTCCCAAGAGATTTGCCGGATTTTTCAGAGGCAATGCTGATGTGATCATTCCAGGATTTGAGTGTAATTTCTGTAGACAGTCCATGTTTCGCTGGCATATAACAGGGTTAGGAGGACAATAGCTTTCTCAGTAAGCACCTTGGTATCCCTACAGATGTCCCGATCCTCAAACACTCTCTGCTTCATTTGGAAGAATGCTGCACTCGTAGAGCTCAGGCAGTGTTGTACTTCAGTGTCAATGTTGACTTTTGTGGAGAGGGGGCTGCCAAGGTAGCAAAAATGGTCAATATTTTCTAATATAACACCATTAAGCTGTATTTCTGACATTGCAGAGGGATTGGCTGGTGACTGCTGGAAGAGCACTTTGGTTTTCTCAATGTTCAATGAAAGGCAGAGCTTCTCGTATGCTTCTGCAAATGTGTTTAGAGTGGCTTGTAAATCTTCTTCTGAATGTACACAGACTATGTTATCATCAGCATATTGGAGTTCTATAACAGATTAGATGCCTAATAACATGCAACGAATGGTTGTATATAGTAAAATCCACATGGTGAGTGTTATAATCCAGCCCTCGGTATTGCCTGATAGTAGAGCTGCAGAAGACACTGAGTCATCAGCGTCTGTGAGTAGTATGCATTTAGGAGGGGCTGATAGCACTTCAAACTCGGGAGCAGGCAGAAAAAGGAATGCAAGCAATTCCAGTAATGAGGGCTTAGAACAGAGGAAAAGACTTCGGCAGATACTTGCATCTCCCACGGATTCTGAATCCTTCGAGGGCTTTCACAGAGATGAGGAACTGGAGTCAGAAGAGAGTGATACTGAGCTAGATTGGACCTTGGTACAGAATGTTAGGAATGTGTGTAATGCTGACTCTAGTAGTGATACGTTTATGGGATTTGACAGTAACAAA
This sequence comes from Anolis apletophallus, assembly GCA_030556195.1. Classification (NCBI taxonomy): domain Eukaryota; kingdom Metazoa; phylum Chordata; class Lepidosauria; order Squamata; family Anolidae; genus Anolis; species Anolis apletophallus. The sequence goes on along the minus strand of JARBWK010000011.1, from coordinate 44,774,772 downwards.
GACTGGCCCTCTGAAACTTCTGGGAATGACTGGGAAGCACTAGGTTTTGAGAGATGCTGGGGGACCTGGAGAGATTCACAAAGGGTGTCAGCTGCAGAGAGGAAAGCAGCTGCATCGCCTGATCCAGGGGAGTGTTCTTCGGGCAAGTCTGATCTTTAGGGCTATAAAATGTGGTCTTGGGAAATGACTCTGGACCGGTTACAGACTATGCTTTTGGATCATCCCATGAAGGACATCACAGAGGATGTCCTGAGTTTGTTTTGGATTCTCCTGCAGCGATTTTTTGGGCTTCCCCTGGGTTTTTGTGGGTTTTCGCCGGTTAGGCTAGCTTTTTGTTAGTCCCATTCCCATTCCTTGTATAATAAACCTTTTGTTACCCCCTTTTACATCTGGGCTTGGCTTTAATTGGCGTCTGATTCATGATAGTGACTTTTATACAAAGATTGTATATTGTTTCCTACACGTAAAGGTAAATATGGATCAAAAAGTGTTTTAGTGCTTCAGAATGATGAATGCATATGCTTTATATGAATGGTCATTTTGCAAGCCTCTATAATCTTCTTCAAGTATCAGCAGTGGGAAAGGTATGCTGTGCCTTTGTAAAACAGGTCTTTGTGACACATTGATTCTAGAAAGCGAGATACCATGAGTATCTTACTTTCCCTAATTGACAAATTAAAATAATCTTTTCTGCCTATGCAACTTAATTTTATTTATTTGATTGTGTTTTGTTTTCCTCTTGTAATTCTATTGGTGCATTGCATTACTTTTCCTATTGTTGTATATACTATTTTGTGATCTCATGCAGAAGTCAAACCCAGTCACAGCTTCTGTGTTCTGTGACAAGTTCTTTGGGTGATTTACAGTGCTCAATGTATTGGCCAGTCCAAGCCAGGCCAGGATTACCCATAAGGCCAACCTAGGCAATGGCCTAGGGGTGCAAGCCAGGGGGGGGGGGGCGCAGATCACGAACCAAATTTTTTTTAAAATGTTGAAACAAATAAAAACGCATGGAAATGAGGAAGTTTTAAGTGTGAACAGATTGCTCTCTGTCTGCAGAGCAGAATTACGGAGTTTACTTGAATGTTGTTGCCTGCGGGAGGGAGGGGGTGGGTAGCTGGTATGGGGCAGGCGTCAGGCGATGACTCACTGGAAATACAGACGACTAGACGAGCCATCAGCTCCCCTTGCCTCGCAGATCGTTTTGTACCTTGAAGTGTCACTGTTATTGTTTGTGTCGGTGAATTATTGACATTTGCTGCTAGCTTATTCAAACTGTTAACCTTCTGGTCAGCAAGTTCAGCACCTCAACAGTTTAACCCACTGCGCCACTGTGGCCCCATATCTATCATACCATATATATACTGTATATATATACACACACACACACACATACCCCTCCACTGTAGAAATAACGTGGCTTGGCACCACTGGAGGGGCCATGGCTTCATGCTATGGCCTCCTGGCAGTTGTGGTTTGGTGAGGCACCAGCTCTCTTCAGCAAGGCCTGCTAAAACCACAACTCCCAGGGTGCCACAGCACAGAGCTGTAGGGGTTAAAGAGCTGCCAGGCCGCATTCGTTCCACGGCGTAGCTGCAGCCATTGCGAGTGTGTGTTTCTTCTCGCTCTCCCTGCCGGTGGGCCTTACTGTGCAAAGGAAGCGCCAGGCGCCATGAGGCGGGGCGGCCTGCCTACCTGCCTGCCTCGTAGCCGCGCCCCCTCGCCACAGCCATTCGATTCCGCTGAGGCAGCAGGAGCGGCGGCAATGGAGGGCTGCGGTAGAGGTTGGCTTAAAGGGGGCGTAATTCCAAAGTGTGACCTAGAGCGCAAAAAGGTGTTAATCCGGGCCTGGTCCAAGCACAATATATGTCCAAAAATTTGGGGTGGCTGAGAAGACACTATGAAATTAATGGGATCCGGTGACCTGAAGGCACATACACAATCTTAAGCCTGAGGATGTGGAAAAAACCCCGCTCTGCTGTAGGTGCATGATATCCATCCCATTCCAAAGCACAGATGAAAAAACATCTGGCTTCCAGGTAGTTTGGGCTTCAACTCTCAGAAGCCTCAACAATTAATTATAGGAGAATACATAAAAAGGAACTGTATGCCAAATAAACTGCAGTACCAAGGGTTACCCTGTCCTTTTTCAGCCATGTTCCAGGATGAACGAGGCAACTCTTCCTGCCTCTTTTTGTAGCAATATTTTAAAAATCCGAATTCTATTGTTGGTGGGGTTCAGAATGCAATTTGATTATAGATGAACTATAAATCCCAGCAACTACAACTCCCAAATATCAAGGTTTATTTTCCCCAAACTCCACCAGTGTTCACATTTGGGTATATTGAGTATTGGTCCTTCCAATATCTTCTGTTGGTCATGGGAGTTTTTTGTGCCAAGTTTAGTTCAATTCCATCATTGCTGAAGTTCAGAATGCTCTTTGATTGTAGGTTAACTATAAAGCCCCACAACTACAACTCCCAAAAGACAAAATTGATCGGGTATTGGTGCCAAATTTGGTCCAATGAATGAAAAGACATCCTGCATATCAGATATTTACATTACGATTCATAACAGTAGCAAAATTACAGTTATGAAGTAGCAACGAAAATAATTTTATGGTAGGAGGTCACTACAACATGAGGAACTGTGTTAAGGGGTCACGGCATTAGGAAGGTTGAGAAACACTGGTGAAGATGAATCCTTAGTCTTGTATGTTTTGTCTTAAAATTGAAAATAAGGAATTATTATATTTTGCCTGTTCCAGATGGAAAGACTCAATCAATGAAGCAATAGATGCCTGGAGTCTACAAAATGTAAATACAGCTGTTGATGACAGGATGTCTCTCATTCATAGGGTTAGCTAAAGGGAGTCAACTTGAAGTCAGCTAACAACAACGATGACAATGACAACAACAACAAACCTGCTGACATGACCAAGAATGTTTGATCAGCCCCTAAATGAGTGGCCGTTTCTTACAAAATGCATCAAGAAATGCTAGGAAATTTGACAGTGTTAGCTTGCTGTATTATTTCACAGACTGCTGGGACATTTGGTCAATCTGAACTTGTCCGTGTCCAAATTCCAACTCACCTGTGGAAGGAGATGTTGTAGGATAGTGTCATGTCCTATTGATGAGGTCAGGATTATTGGCATAAATGATCCAACACCCATGCCGCAAGCCAACCTCACCTATTGAAATTGTTATCACCCACAAATATCCATTATGTATACAGGCAGTCCACAGAGTCCCCGAATTACAAGCATCCAACTTATAAATGTCTTGTACTTAAGAAGGGAGCTGAGACAACAGGAAGAGAAATCTACCCCTAGAAAGGGAAACACACCCTTATCACGGGAAAAGTGTTTCCACTGGAGCTTTCTCACCAATCCTTGTTTCCATAACAAGCCAAATGTATCAAAATCCAATTATCACTGGGACAGAACATGAGTGAAATCTTTTGAACAGGGGCAGAGACAGTCGTCAAAGTTTTCCTCTGGGTGGGATTAATCAAAATGTGAAGATATACTGTATGTTGTGTTTATATTGTCTGTTTGGATAAGGCCAATTGGCTGATCAATAAAAATAGTTTCGTTTAGTGAAGATATGCTGCCATGACTCCACACTCGCATGGAATTAATGATGTGGTAGGGGAACAATGATGTGGTATGATGTGGTAGGGAGCTTGTACTATACCATCAGCAAAGCTAGTATTGACCATCATAGCCTAGTACTTACTACTATAGCCCAGAGTAGCTTGTATTTTTACCATATACCTGTAGTTATTATAGTTCTGTACTTTACCATTTTAGTTCTGTATTATATCAAGTACCTTACTGTAGCCAATATAGCCAAGTATTAACCAATAATATAGTCCAGTATTTTACCTTCTAATTTTACCTTTTAGCTAATAGGAGCACCACAGATATGGTACTTGCCCTTAGACAACTGCAAGAGAAATGTACAGAGCAGAACAAAGGACTCTATGTAACATTTGTTGACCTCACCAAAGCCTTCGACACTGTGAGTAGAAAAGGTCTGTGGCAGATCCTGGAACTACTAGGATGTCCCCCCAAATTCCTCAAAATGATTATCCTGCTACATGAGGGCCAGCACGGTCAAGTCAGATACGGCGATACTCTCTCAGAGCCCTTTGTAATAACTAATGGAGTGAAACAAGGTTGTGTTCTTGCACCAACCCTATTTACAATCTTCTTCAGCATGATGCTCCAAAGGGCTATGGCAGACCTCGAAGAAATGGAAGATATATATATATATATATATACTAGCTTGGGGACCGGCGGTGCCCGGTCATTTGAGAAGTGCAGCAGGATGTAGAGTGGGTCATGGGGGCTCTGTGTGCCAAGTTTGGTCTTGATCCATCATTATTGGGAGTTGCAGTGGTATCATGAAATTACTGAAGGTAGTGCAAGTCCCATCATCTCTGGTCCACCCTCCCCCAAAGTGTAGTAGGATGTAGATTGGGTCATGGGGGCTCTGTGTGCTAAGTTTGGTCTGTATTGGTGAATGGATGAGGGTTGCATTGTTTTTAGGAAGTGAGTGAAAGTACTTCAAGTCCCATCATCCGTGGTCTGTCTCACACAAAACTGCACCAGGATGGAGAGTGGGTCATGAGAGCTCTGTGTGCCAGGTTTGGTCTTGATCAGTCATTGGATTAGGTTTGTAGCAGGCTTGGAAAGTGAGGGAAGGTACTGCAAGTCCCATCATCCATGTTCTGCCCCCCTCCAAACTTCAGTAGGATGTAGAGTGGGTCACTGGGGCTCTGTGTGCCAAGTGTGGTATTTCTCGGTGTTGGTTGGGGGGCCGCAGTTGTCTGAGGGAACAGAGGGGTGTGAAAGTACTACAAATCCCATCATCCATTGTCAGTCCTCCCCCGAACCTCACCAGGACGTGAAGGCATTCATGGGGGTTATGTGTGCCAAGTGTGGTCTCGATCAGTAATTGGATGAGGGTCGCAGCGGACTTGGGAAGTGAGTAGAGGTACTTCAAGTCCCATCATACATCGTCCACCCTCCTCCAATGGGCACCAGGATGTAGAGTGGGTCATGAGGGCTCTGTGTGGCAGGTTTGGTGTTGATCAGTCATTGGATTAGGTTTGTAGCAGTCTTGGAAAATGAGGGAAGGTGCTGCAAGTCCCATCATCCATGGTCTGTCCCCCTCCAAACTTCAGTAGGATGTAGAGTGGGTCACTGGGGCTCAGTGTGCCAAGTGTGGTCTTTATCAGTGTTTGTTGGGGGCCACAGTGGTCTGTGGGAACAGAGGGGTGTGAAAGTACTACAAATCCCATCATCCATTGTCAGTCCTCCCCCGAACCTCACCAGGACGGGAAGGCAGTCATAGGGGTTATGTATGCCAAGTTTGGTCTCGATCAGTGATTGGATGAGGGTGGCAGCGAACTTGGGAAGTGAGTAGAGGTACTTCAAGTCCCATCATCCATGGTCCACTTTCCTCCAAACTGCACCAGGACATAGAGTGGGTCATGGGGGCTGTGTGTGCTAAGCGTGGTCTGTATTGGTCCTTTTTGGTGGCCTCAGTGGTCTGTGGGAACCAAAGTGTTTGAAAGTACTACAAATCCCATAATCCCTGGGTCATGTCCCCCGAACTGCACCAGGACGTAAAGGGGGTTAGGGGGGTTATGTGTACCAAGTTTGGTGCAGGTCCATCACCTGCGCTGGTCGCTGTGGCCTGTGAAAGTGGCTGCCACATATCCGCCCTCCCGCCCTCCGCACACATACATACATACAAACATTCCGCTTTATAAAGGTATACAGGTATGCTATCTTTTTTTGTGCTCCTATCCATATTTTTGTGCTTTTTGTGCTCCTTTTGAGTTCACTTTGTTAACAAGTGGGACTACAACCTGTTTGCATCACCTATCGCCAACACCTATGACTCCTCGAACGCTTTCATCAGCGCTGTCTTCGCACAATCCTAAAATATACTGGACTGACTATGTGACGAACATTGCTATCCTTGAGCAAGCAGGGATCATCAGCAATGAGGCCATGCTATTGAAAACTCAGCTGTGCTGGGCAGGGCACGTCTCTAGGATGGAGGACCACCGATTCCCAAAGATACTACTCTATGGTGAACTCGCCACGGGTCAGCGCAAGAGAGGCGCCCCAAAAAAGAGATATAAGGACTCCCTAAAACAACATCTCAGGCTCGGCCAGATTGATCACCAACAATGGACCACCTGGCCTCACATCCTTAGCCGACTTCAAGAAAAATCTGAAAACCTGGCTTTTTCGATGTGCCTTTGAAGAATGACTATCCACACCAATTGTGTTGCCCCATCTATCGTGTTTCCCCTAAGACGCACTTTCCCCCATTTTAAACTGAAAGCTTGTCCCCACTGTTTCATTTTCACTTTCTTGGGCCCCCCTCATTTGCATATTTCCTACTCCTACCTCACCCAGGGTTTTATCATTTTATCTTGCCCATTTGGCCTGCACATCCTATCTGATTTTGTATTGTGTGAATTTGTTTTACTATTTTACTGTGTTATTGTATTTTATTTTTTGATGTATTTTGTTTTGTATTTTACTATGTTGGTTTGCATTTTTAGAAGGACTTGGCCTCATGTTAGCTGCCCAAAGTCCCCATTGGGAAGATGGTGGCGGGGTATAAATAATTTATTATTATTATTATTATTATTACATCTGAGAGTATACTGATAGCCACCAGGAATACTAAGACATAAAACAAAGGGGCTGCCTCACTATAGACACTACAAAACAGAAAGGGTCAAAGCCACAAAGAGAATATAAGCTCAACTATAAGGCTACGTAATACTGAATCACGCCAGTAGATGGCAGCAAAGTGCAGCCAACGTGAGGCGTGCCCTGTTTGTTCTGCAATGGACGCCCACATTGTTAAGTCTTATAACCAGAGTCAAATTGATGAGATAATTCATAATTGGGTCATATTTGATTCTGATGATGGCAATACTAGATTTTGAACCTTCCAACTCCCAAAGACTATGAAGCATTTCAACTAAAGTCACTGATAGAAAACAGTGTAGGGAGAGAAGAAAAATGGTGCAGAATAGAAGATACAGTTAATAATGGAGAGGGAAAATTTGGGATTTTTACAGGAAATCTAGAGGCTTCCATTAAAAAAACAAGAGGTCCTAGAAGATTAGCATTAAAAATATGGAGAAAATGGAAACCACTCTGGATACCTGAAATAGTAAAGTGGACACCCTTAGAAAGTTTATATGGAAAAGAGTTTGGCCCCATTTGGTGGAAAGATTTGAAAGATAAAGGTTATTACTGCATTAAGGACATGTATGATATAAATGGTCAACTGATTCCCATGGACAGGATAATAGAAAAAATGGGTAATAAAAATTGAATAAAAGTATTAGGCCTATGTAATGTAATAAACTTAAACGGGAAATATGGAGAATGTTTAGGCAAAGAAAGTGTGGTCGGAAACATATTTATGAAAGGACAGAAGACATTAAAATATTTAGTAGGAGAATTATATAAAACAATGAAAAAAGACGAGGAATATGTGGTCAGAACATTACAAAATAAATGGCAGAAGGAAGGGACTCTCACAAAACCAACTACTGAGGAATTAAAGAAGGAGGTAAATAAAATTAAAATGGAAAAATATAAAGAATTAGAAAGGAAATTTGTCTGGAAATGGACATCAGCTCAATTAGCAAATATGGAAACAGGATTAAACCCAATGTGTTGGCACTGCAAAGCACAGAAAGGCTGGTATGCACATTGGGACACTTTTTGGAATAGGATAATTAGAAAAAATGGGAAACTTTTCAAAATTACAATCCAAGTCAATATGGAATTTATGTTAATGGCAGTTACAGGGAATAGCACCGGGAAGTGGCGCAGCTGGCTAAGTGTCAGCTGCATAAGATCTCTCTGACCTGTAGGTAATGAGTTCGAGGCCTGCCCGGGTCAGGGTGGGTGCCCGACCTTAAGTGTAGCCTGCTGTCGACCTTTGCAGCCTGAAAGACAGTTTATTCGTCAAGTAGGAGATAAAGTTACCACTGTCAGGATTGGGAGACCTGAGCTTAGGAGAAGTTCAGGCTGCCATCCTGCCATGAAATTGCACCGACCTTTGTCCCAGTTATTTGATGACCTTGGCTCCAGCTGCATAGAGCCGGTGCTGAGTCAAGTGGGAGTGACGTAACTTCCAGATGTGTGTGTGGCTCTGGAGGGAAGTGAGGTAACTCCTCCGAGCCTGGACATTGGACAATTGGACTCATAACGCTGACTCATGGGGCCATGAGGTCACATCCCTTTGGACTATGGGATATGCTGAATCACCGGACATGGTGCAACCCTGCTTGGACATTGCATGGGCAATGGGGAGGGGCTCGGGGTATATAAGGTGTGTTTGGGTGGCGGGGCGGTGCTTTTGCTTCACATGTGTCGTACCTACAATAAAATCGTGTTGGACCGTGCTACAACCTACGCGTGATCCTTATCGAGTATTGAAGAGTCGTTACAACCACATTAAGTGGGGAGGCGAATTTTGACTGATTTATGAAGCCATAAGAATTCCAGGAGTCGCTGAAGATTGCAGAAGAACAACAAGGGAAGCTGGAGAGAGAGATGAGTGTGTCAGCTCCCCCTTGTGGCCAGAAGTTTGCTTCTTTGTTCGTCTATGTTCGTCAATATATGTCTAAAAATATGTCTATATATGTTGAACTGCAGGGATTGTCTGCAAGTATGTGTACTGTAATCCGCTCTGAGTCCCCTTCGGGGTGAGAAGAGCGGAATAAAAATGAAGTGAATAAATAAATAAATAAATTGCTGCAAAGAACCAAGACTTATTTAAAGCAATGATTTTAGCAGGAAAGGCAATAATAGCTTGGAGATGGAAAAAATGGAATTTAGAAAATTGGAATAATTATTTATTTGAACAAGTCCAATCAGATATTATTGCACGTATAAACCAAGAAGATTCACAGGTGGACAAAACAGACGAAATTAAAGAGAAATGGGCAACATATATGAAATGGGTAGAAGGTGGTGAAGCCAGCTCTGATATTGCACAAAGATTGTGTCCGTGGTTAAAAAAATAAATATATAGAGAGGAAAGTGGTGGGAGGGGTAGGGAGGAGTCGGGAGAAAAAATAATAAAAAATGTAATATGAATGAATCTGTAAAGAATGGGAATAGATAATATAGAAATATGTTTGTTATAACGTATGCTTACCATAGACAATCATTACCTGTTCGAATATGCTATTTTCTTTTCAATAAATAAATAAATAAATAACGGTATTAAGAAAATACATTTGGAACTGTTTCCTTGCTTGCATTGCAGTCTATTACACCTCACATTGGCTGTACTTTGCTGACATCTACTGGCGTGATTCAGTATTACATAGACTTATATTTGGTCTTCAATGCTCTTTGTGGCTTTAGCCACCCAGAATAGCCAGACATATATGTGGGCATCGAATTGTGCCGTACTGTAAGCCGCTCTGGGTCCCCCCTTGGGGGTTGAGAAGAGCGGGGTAAAATCCCGAAATAATAAATAAATAAAAATATAGTTTTCCATTTATTTATTTATTTATTCGATTTTACACCGCCACTCCCAAAGGCTCGGGGCGGTTTACAAGGAAGAATACAACAATAGCAGGAATAAAACCGTGATTAAAATCTCAACAATTATCAAAAGCCTGCCTGAACAAGTGGGTTTTGCATGCTCTACGAAAAGAGCTCAAATCTTGAAGGGCACGAGTCTCAGGCGGCAGAGAATACCATAGCACCGGGCCTATGATGGAGAATGCCCTTCACCGGGTTGCTGTTAGGTGGAAGGCTCTAACACTAGGAATGCAAAGAAGATTCGAATCTTCTGACCATAGTGACCTTGGGGAATTGTAAGGGAACAGGCAATCCCTTAGATACACTGGCCCCAGACCATGTAAGGCCTTAAAAGTAAGAACTAGCACCCAGGGGCGGACCTACCTGTTCCCGGGGGGTACGCAAAAAAAATTGCACCCCCCCAGTTGCTCCCGAGGGGAGCCCAGTGCGCATGTGCCAATCTGTGCGCACGTGCACTGACTCCAGAGCACGCTCCCGCTTTGGAGGCCAGTGCGCATGCGCGAAACTGGCTCCAAAGCAGGAGGTGCGCTCTGCAGCCTGGCTCCAAAGCAGGTGCGTTCTGGAGCCAGTATGCATGCGTAGAGCTTTTTTGCGCATGCGGAGGCGCGGCCGGCCTAACAAAGGCCCGGCACGGCGGCACGACGCAGGCCGCGGAGCCGGCTGCGGAGGCCTGGCCGGCGCAGGGGAGGGGCAGCGCGGCACGGGCGGCGGGGCGGAGGCGGCCCTCCCAGGTGGCGACTCCCCTCCCGGGTGACGTTGCCCTACGCGCCTGCGTAGTCCGCCTAATGGACGAACCGGCCCTGCTAGCACCTTGAAAGTGATCCGGAATTCAATTGGTAACCAGTGCAGATCTCACAATACAGGAGTTACAGGACAGCTCGCAGGCTTCCCTGTGAGGAGCCGGGCAGCGGTGTTCTGCACTAGTTTAAGTCTCTGGGTCGCAGTCAAGGGAAGGCCAATGTAAAGAGCTTTACAGTAGTCAAGTCTTGAGATGATCGTAGCCTGGAGCACTGAGTACAGGTCATTCCGGGACAGATAGGGAGCCAGCCGCTTCGCCTGCCGCAGTGTGCGCCATCACAAACATTGTTAAAGTAGCACATTAAAATTCAAAAAACAAAACACAATATATAAAACAACCAGATATACAACACATTGTAAAAAAAAAAGGAGGGACCATTGAGCAACCACCAGCTGCCAGAAAATGTAACAAGTCGTATAGAGCGGTGTGGAAGGAGCTTCAGGGCCTTCATATAACCCAGAATCCACAATATCTGCTTTGAATCGGATTATTGGAGTCCACACTGCCATATAACCCGGTTCTGTGTGGATTTGATACAACTGTGTGGAAGGGTTTTAATGACAAGATCTGAACGTTCTCCTTTTTTGATCGCATTTGAAGAAGAAAAAAGCCAAGCAAATCAGTAAATTGCATTCTTAAACAACAACCAAAGTTGGCCCAACATTTAATTACAGAGGGAGACAAAACCTTAGGACGCAGGCTCAGCAGAAGCCGCGCATGCGCCTGGCTGCCTCTCTTGGCAAAGGACGCAAAGGCTCTGCCTCCTCGTCCCTAGAAGTAGCCAATCCGGAAGAAGGAGCGCGCGGCTTGTCAGGGAGAAGCCGAGGTCCCGCCAATCAGGAAGGAGGAGCGCGCGCCTGCTTTCTTGCTTCTCCCGGTTTGTGTGGAGGGGGGACTGAGGCCCCGCCCCCTTGCACTGAAGGAGCCAATCAGGAAGGAGGAGCGGGAGCGCGCGCGCACGCTCGCCCGCCTGTGCCAGAAGGGGGTGTGACAGCGAACCCGGGAGAAGTCAAAGGGGGGGAAGGGATAATGGCGGCCGGGAGCAGAGAACGCCGCGGCGGCTCTGAGGTAAAAGGAAAGAGAATGAAAGGAGGAGGCAGGGCACGGGCGGGGTTGGCGAGGAGGCGGCTGGGGAGCGCGGCAGGCCCGGGAGCCTGGTCCTTGCTTTGGGCCTGAGGAGGCTCGGGCAGAAGGAGGCTCAAGGGCTGTGTGGGTGCGGGAGGCCCAGGAGGGGCAGCCAGGGGAAAAGGGAGGCTTTGCTGCAGCACCCCTTGGCAGCCCTTGGACTTCAACCCCCACAATCCCTCACCGCTCACGTGGCTTCATGCCAGTCATAGGGTTTTCTTTCCACCTTAAGGAGCCTGTCCAGGTCCTTCACCTGTGCTTGCTTCATATTCAGGAACATAGTCCAGGACCCAGAAATTATTTCACTTTTTCACTTTATGAGACTTGATATTGATTTCATTTGTTTTGTGCCTGTAGCTACTGTTTGAATTTGATTGGTTTTAACCACTGGGGGTTTATGATGTTCTTATTCCTTTTGTGTTATTGTTTATGCCAGTGTTTCCCAACCAGTGTGCCATGGCACACTAGTGTGCCGTGAGCGATCATCAGGTGTGCCGTGGGAAATGGGAACCTCCAATACCCTTTCTTTCCCCTCCTGCCAATTCCCACATGAAGAACTGTACACAAGGAGATATATAGAGACTGCGGAAGCCCCCCCCCTACCCCCCATCCCCCTCTGACCACCCCTCTCCATGACTGGTCCACCCCCTCCCACAACCTCACTCCCCCCTCATGTCCCCCTGCCCGCCCCACTTCTCTTTCACCTTCTTCTTTCCTACTGTCCTATACCCCGGATTGTTCTCCCACTTTCAAATGTTATTACCAAAACTCCAATAAATCTTTAAAAAAAAAAGAGTTTATTGGTTAAAAAGACATAACAAAACATGGCACATACATTCTCACTAACATTGGCACCAGGGGTGGGGGTAGGGAGGGGGGAGGAAAGGGACACTGGGGACGGGTGGGGGGACATAGGGGTCGCATGCATCCGGACAGATACATAAGAACATAAGAAGAGCCATGCTGAATCGGGCCGCAGCCCATCTAGTCCAGCATTCTGTGTCACACAGTGGCCCACTAGTTGTACACAGGGATCTCTAGCACAGTGTTTCTCAACCAGTGTGCCGTGAGTGATCATCAGGTGTGCCGTGAGAAAAGCTCTCTGCCCCCCTTCCTTCCCCCCTCCTCCTGCCCAACTCCTGCTGCTTGGGAGAGGAGGAGGAAGGGTCAGGCGCCGCCTCCTTCGGCCGTTTCCCCAACCAGCCTCGAATCCGCCATGACTCCCGCCCCTTGCTTGTTGAAGCCGTGCGGAGGAGGAGCCCCGCCTACTGAAGCCCATCCACCGCTCATGCTCCTCCTCTGTGAGAGAGCTGAAGCCGGGGGGGGGGGATGATGCAGCCTGACTCTGCCCTCTCCCCCCAGCTTCAGCACTCCCACAGCTTCACCAGCCTTGACGGGGCAGTGCCAAGCCAGCGGTGGCAGAGCCAGCACAATGCTGGCTTGGCACTGCCCCCTCAAGGCTGGCAGCTGCTGGGAGTGCTGAAGCCGGGAGAGGGGCGGGGCATGAAGCGGCCTGGCTCCGCCCCCTCCCCCAGCTTCAGCGCTCCTACAGCTTTGCCAGCCTTGAGGGGGCAGTGCCAAACCAGCGGTGGCAGAGCCAACACAATGCTGGCTTGGCACTGCCCCCTCAAGGCTGGTGAAGCTGTGGGAGAACTGAAGCCGGGAGGAGGGGGCGGGGCGGGGAGGGGCATGGTGTGGCCTGGCTCCTCCCCCGGCTTCGGCACTCCCAGCAGGTCACCATCCCCCAGCCATTCTTTACTGTGTTACAGTGTCATTTTGTGTCATTTTGGTTGGTGGTGTGCCCCCGGATTTTTTTAATGTTAAAAGTGTGCCACGGCTCAAAAAAGGTTGGGAAACACTGCTCTAGCAGAAAGGAGGGCAAAACCCTCACCTGCTCCCGACCCCCCACAACCAGTACCCGGGAAAAATCCTGCCTGCCTCCATCAACACAGAGGTGGCACTTGGATGTCCATTTCAGTAGCTACTGATTCCCTTGACATCCATGAATCTGTCTAATCCTGCCTTGAAGCTGTCCAGGCTGACAGCTGTCACAACCTCCTCTGGAAGTGAGTTCCATAACCCAATGACCCTCTGGGTGAAGAAATATTTCCCTTTATTAGTCCTAACTTTCCTACCTTGGAGCTTTAGGGAGTGCCCCCTAGTCCTAGTGTTGTGTGACAGAGAAAATATTTTTTCTTTATTCACATTTTCTATCCCATGCATGATTTTATACACTTCGATCAAGTCACCTCTTAAACGCCGTCTTTCAAGGCTGAAAAGACCAAGGCGTTGCAACCTGATTTCATAAGGGAGCTGCTCCATCCCTTGGATCATTTTTGTTGCCCTTCTTTGTACCTTTTCCAGTTCCATTATATCCTTCTTGAGGTGCAGTGACCAGAATTGTACACAGTACTCCAGATGTGGCCTCACCATAGATTTGTAGAGAGGCAATACAACATTTGCCGACCTATTTTCAATTCCCTTCCTGATCATGCCAAACATAGAATTTGCTTTTTTCACTGCTGCAGCGCACTGGGTTGACATCTTCATTGAGCTGTCCACCGAAACCCCAAGATCCCTTTCCTGGTTTGTCTCAGAAAGCTTTGATCCCATCAGTTAATAAGTGTATTTGGGGTTCTTTGCCCCGATATGCATGACTTTACACTTGTTTAGGTTAAAATGCATTTGCCACTTTGTTGCCCATTCATACATATACTAACTTTAAAACAAACTGGTTAACTTCACCCAAGAGTAGCAAAATATGAATATATATAAGGCTGTAATATATCCTTCTAGTCTTAAATCCAATAGCCTTTCAAGGCAATGTTCTTTTCTTTTTTAACATAGTCAATCAGCGGACTCCACGTTTCTTCGAATATTTTTATCGGACCCTTTCTCAAAAGTAGGGTCAGTTTGTCCATTTCCGCTATATTCAATAGTTTATGCAGCACCTCCTCTGAGTCCGGTATCGTCCTTTCCCTCCAATACTTAGCGAGGATGATCCTGGCGGCTGTCGCTATATAAATTAACAGTCTTTCTGTTCCCTTGGCCAGCTCTTTTCCCTCTGGAATATTCAAAAGAAATAATTCGGGCTTATACACAATTTTTTTTGCGTTACTCCTTCCATTAATTTATGTATCTTTTTCCAATATTTCAAAACTTCACCACAGGACCACCATACATGATAAAATGTACCCCTATTTATCGAACACTTCCAGCAAGAATCGTTGCCGACCTTATAGATATTATCTATCTGGGCGGGTGTCATGTACCACCTATATACTACTTTGTATAGGTTCTCTCTTAGGGAGTTGGCACATGTAAAATTCCGGTTGTTTTTCCACATTCTCTCCCATTTCTCCTGGCTTATAGTATAACCTAGATTCTTATGCCAAGCAAACCCTTTCAGTACTTTTTGTTGGTAATGAGAGTTCAATATGCCAAGTTTGGTTCAATTCCATTGTTGCAAGAGTTCAGGATGCTCTTTGATTGTGTGTTAACTATAAGTCTAGGGTTGCCACTTTTTGATATAAGAAATAAGGGACATTTACGGGATTTTCCCACAAAAATAAGGGACACTTCATTAAAAACTTGAAACTCAAACATTAGGTAGAAATAGTTTTATTAGCAGAATAAGATAATGATTGAAACTCGCAAAAGAAACTGACTTACACCCTCTTAACAGTACATGGTATGTTTCTGCATGTTTTGTCATGCAGAAAAAACATTAGAACTACCTTATTTTCTCCATCTGTATTTATTTATTTATTATTCGGCTTCTATGCCGCCACTCCCGGCGGGCTCAGGGCGGCTCACAGTACCAAACAGCAACATAAAACAGAGCACAGATTAAAAACATAGCATAAAACATCATTAAAACATCACAAAGTAGAACAGCGATTAAAAAACAACCTGGAGTGGAAACAACTTTCAACAGGGGGGTGCATACCAATGAGACCTCCATATGAAAGGCTAGCTGGAAAAGGAAGGTCTTGCACGCCCGCCTGAAGGGGAGCAGGTCGTGAATGGCGCGCGTATCCGCGGGAAGGGCATTCCAAAGTGTCGGTGCAATCACCGAGAATGCCCTTCGGCGGGTAGCTGTCAGTTTGGCCACCTTAACAGAGGGGACAGCCAGAAGATTGGTATCCTCAGAGCGAAGTGATCTCATTTAGTACTTGACTTTGCTGACTTTAAAAGTGCACTGTCTAAACATTAAAATAAAATAAATTTTATAGGACATTACATCTTCATGATTATTATATCAATAGTTAATGGTATAGTATAGTATGGGATACACGGCATTGTATAGTATTGGGATGCACAGCTAGGCCTATTTTAAGAGTAACCAGAAACTATCTTTATCCAACATGATCCAACATTCCCCTTGGGTAATGGATAATTAGTCTACTGTACTTTGAAAAAGTCCTGTATCGCCTCTTCCTTCCAACAGGGATGCAGGCTGCCCTGCAAGTTGGAATCCCCGGGCAGGCATTGCCGTAGAAACCGCAGCGCGCACCTTCCTCTGGTTAACCCCGCCCAGTCCTGTCCTGCTAGTCAAAAATAAGGGACAGGGCCTGAAAAAAGGGACACAAATTTTAGGGCCAAAATAAGGGACGTCCCTTAGAATAAGGGACATATGGCAACCCTATATAAGTCCCAGAAACTGTAACTCTCAAATGTCAAGGTCTATTTTCCCCAAACTCTGTGTTCCCATTTGGGCATATTGAGTATTCATTCCAAGTTTGGTCCTGATCCAACATTGTTTCAGTCCACAGTGCTCTCTGGATATAGGTGAACTACAACTCCAAAACCCAAGGTCAATGCCCACCAAACTCTTATAGTATTTTCTCTTGGTTATGGGAGTTCTGTGTGGGAAGTTTGTGTCATTCTGCCATTCCTGCCAGGATATCTATGTTGTGTTAATCGAAACAGGTCCAGGTTTCACACTGAGTGTATAAATACATTTAAAAACATATTAACTATATGTATTACTATGTTAGAGTGTCATTTTGTGACATTTTGGTTGGCGGCTCAAAAAAGGTTGGGAAACACTGGTTTATGCAATATGTTATAATAGTATGATTACGGTATGGCGTGTGGAATATGCATTTGGTATTGGTGGTGTTGTATTGTAACACAGTGTAATACTGCCAATGATAATGTGTTATAATAATTATATTGTGATATTGTAATTTGTATATTTGTATTACATGCAATATTGCTAACAATATTGCGATATGTTGTAGTGCAGTGTTTCTCAACCTGGGGGTCGAGACCCCTGGAGGGGTCGCGAAGGGGTGTCAGAGGGGTCGCCAAAGACCACCAGAAAACAAAGACCATCAGGGGGTTCTGTGTGGGAAGTTTGGCCCAATTCTATTGTTTGTGGGTTTCAGAATGCTCTTTGATTGTAGGTGAACTGTAAATCCCAGCAACTACAACTCCCAAATGACAAAATCTATCCCCCTTCCCAATCCCACAGATATTCAAAATTTGGCGTATTGGGTATCTGTGACAATACGTCTTGCATATCAGACATTTACATTACGATTCATAACAGTAGCAAAATTACAACAAAAATAATGTTATGGTTGGGGGTCTCCACAACATGAGGAACTGTGTTAAGGGGTCGTGGTATTAGGAAGGTTGAGAACCACTGTTGTAGTGCAATATGATGTGTAGTGCTAATGTGCTATGACAGTAATGTTAATTCTTGTTTTTTCAGTTTTCTGTAAGCCACTCCAGCAATATTGTTATATGTACATTGTAAGCCACTCTGGCAGTATTGTTGATTGCTGTAAGCCGCTCTGAGTCCCCTTCGGGGTTGAGAAGGGCGGCATATAAAAATAGTAAATAAATAAATAAATAATGCACTTGTTGTATTTTGTGCATTTGTTAACAGGAGCAAATTACAAGGCGCTCCACTGGTTCCCGATAAGTTTCCACTCCCAATACAAGGTGCTATTTATTACCTATAAAGCTCTAAACCAGGCATCCTCAAACTGCGGCCCTCCAGCTGTTTGGGCCTTCAACTCGAGCTCAATTCAAAGTGCTGGTTTTGACCTTTAAAGCTCTATACGGTTCTGGCCCAGCTTACTTGTCCGAACGCATCAGCCTCCATGTCCCACCTCATAATTTAAGATCATCCGGGGAGGCCCTATCTCTCGCTCCCGCCAACTTCTCAAACGTGGTTGGTGGGGACGAGAGATAGAGCCTTCTCGGTGGTGGCTCCCTGTCTGTGGAACGCGCTTCCAAGCGAAATACGGCCAACCCCATCCCTCCTGGCATTCAGGAAAAAAGTGAAATCTTGCACATTAGCACAATGCAGCACTTTGGACTGGATTCGTAATGGCAAGTTGATGGATATGGCTCAATGCTCCTGTTATGGACGAAATACTGTTTTAACTTAAGAGAATGTTTATGATGTATTAATGTTAATTGTATTTGAATGTATTTTAAAGCTGTATGTTTTTGGTTTTATATTGTATTTTATTATGTTGGCATCGAATTGTGCCTTTTGTTAGGCCGCTCTGAGTCCCCCCTCGGGGGTAGAGAAGAGCGGGGTAGAAATGTTGGAAATAAATAAATAACTCCCAGAATTCCTGACAATTGAACAAGCTCATTAGGGCTTCTGGGCGTTGGAGACCCAAACAGCTGGAGGGCCGCAGTTTGAGGATACCTGCCTTAAATGGTTTGGGTCCTGTCTAATCTTCACGGTCGCATCTTACCCTATGAACCAACACAATCTCTAAGCCCACCCCCATCTCAGGCACAGTTGGTGGGGATGAGAGAGAGGGCTTTCTTGGTGGTGGCCCCCTGGCTCTAGAACTCGCTCCCCAGGGAAATTAGGCTAGCACCCACCCTGTCCATCTTCTGGAAAGATTTCCGTCGTGCTTTTGACTAGACAACCCCCCAAATAGCTTGGCCACAACTAGGATCCAAAATCTTGTCCATGCACTTTATTATTGTTCTGCACTTACATTCATAATACTCTATTATCATACTGCCCTCTATTTTCAATGTTGTCATGTGATCGATGCACTTTATCCATCAGCTCTATCCTCACAATTGTCCTTGCACCAGTCCGCCCAACCATATCCAGAAATGGATTGTGATCATATAACTCATTTGTTGTTGGTTGATGTTTTGTTTTTATATTTTGTTATAATGCTTTTGTTTTATGTTGCCATTATATATTTTAATGTGCTATTTTATTTTATTATGTTGTTCAGGCTTGTCCCCATGTAAGCCGCCCGAGTCCCTTTGGGGAGATGGAGGCAGGATATAAAAATATAGTTGTTATTGTTATTATTATTTGAACCTTTGAGTGCCTTGTGAGCCACCCTGAGTCCCTCAGGAGGTGGTGGTGGAGTATAAATAAAGTTTATTATTATTTATTGGCAGCTGTGATGGTCTAGAATCAGTGGTTTCCAAACTTTTTTGGCCTACTGCCCCCTTTCCACACAAAAAATTTACTCACCGCCCCCCTAGAAATTATTTTTTTAAATTTAATAGCAATTAAACAGAAAGATATATGTATTAATGCAGTGGTTCTCAACCTTTCTAATGCCGTGACCCCTAAATAAGGTTCCTCATGTTGTGGTGACCCCCAACCATATTTTCGTTGCTATTTCATAAATAATTTTGCTACTCTTATGAATTCTAATGCAAATATCTAATATGCAGGATGTATTTTCATTGTTACAAATTGAACATAATTAAAGCATAGTGATTAATCACAAAAGCAATATGTTTGGGGGAGTATGGACAACGGATGATGGGATCAGTTGACTTCCACAGACCACTGAGATCCCCATAAATTACAGAACTGGACCAAACTTGGCACAGAGAACCCACATGACCAACAGAAAATACTGGAGGGGTTTGGGAGGAATTGGCAGTGATTTAGGGGAGATGTAGTTCACCTACATCCAGAGAGAACTGAGAACCCAAACAACTATGGATCTGGACCAAACTTGGCATGAATACTCAATATGCCCAAATTTGAACACTGGTGGAGTTTTGAGAAAATAGCCCTTCTCATTTGGGAGTTGTAGTTACTAGAATTTATGGTTTACCTACAATCAAAAAGCATTTTGAATTCCACCAACAATGGAATTAAGCCAAACTTGGCACACAGAACCCCCATGACCAACAGAAAATACTGAAGGGGTTTGGAATGAATTGTCTCCGCTGGGGAAGGCCGCGCTTTCTTCCTCTGTGGCGGGGAGGCTCCGTCGGAGGACGCAGAGACCTTCGCACTGCAGCCTTCGCACTGCACTGCGTGGGGGAGGGGGTGAAAGCGAAGGGGGTGGGGCCAAAGAAGAGGGCTGTGCGGTCCCTCCTAAATGGCCAATCGTTCACCACCCCCTTAAAGGGGTTCACTGCCCCCCAAATTCCTCTGAGCCTCCCACCGCCCCCTTGGATTGCCTCACCGCCCACAGATTCTCACTTTGAGAATCTGTGGTCTAGATGAAGGCAAACAAATTGAAATTGAATGCAGACAAGACAGAGGTACTCCTGGTCAGTCTTAAGACCGAACTGTCACTGCAATTTGCTGGCCAACTTGCTTCTTATCATCCAGTTAACTGACTTCAGACAGTTGTTTCTGTTTCAACAGTGGCTCTTATCTTTATTTACATTTCATTCATTGCAATAACACTTGTTAGCACGGTCTCGATGCAAGAGAGAAGAGCGAAGAAAGAGACAGAACAAATGGCATCTGCTATATTTATACCCCACTGTTATCAGCTCATTAATTCACAGGCCCCCGGTGGTGCAATGGGTTAAACCAGTGCTGTCAAACTTCTCACGGGGTCAGGGCCGGATAAAAGGTCACTGATGACCTAGGGGCCGCTCGCCCCGCCCCCAGGCCCCGCCCCCCAACCCAGGCCGCCCCTCCTAAAACGGCCGGGGCAGAAGGCGGCGCCAAGAGCAGAGCGTCACAGGCCTGGCGTGACCGCTGCCCCCTTAGCACCGCCTCCTCCTTCCGGCGCCCTCCCTTTCTAGGGGCGGAGCGCCGGAAGGGAGTAGCAGCCGGCGCCAAGAGCAGCGCGTCACGCCAGGCCTGTGACGCTCTGCTCTTGGCGCCGCCTACTCTCCCACCGGCGCCCCTCCGCCCCTAGGAAGGGAGGGGGCCAAAGGAGGAGTAGGCGTGCCAAGGAGCAGCGCGTCACGCCAGGCCTGTGACGCTCTGCTCTTGGCGCCGCCTATTCCTCACCGGCGCCCCCCCTCCGCCCTAGGAAGGGAGGGGCGCCGAAAGGAGGAGTAGGCGGTGCCAGGAGCAGCGCGTCACGCCAGGCCTGTGACGCTGCTCTTGGCGCCGCCTGCCTCCTCCTTTCGGCGCCCTCCCTACCTAGGGGCGGGAGGAGCCGAAAAAGGGCAGAAGGCGGCGCCAAGGGGCAGCGCGTCACGCCAGGCCTGCTGTTGGCGCCGCCTTCTGCCCTTTTCGGCGGCTCCCCCACCCTAGGTAGGTAGGGGCACCGAAGAGGAGGAGGAGCTAGCTCTCTTCCTCCCTCCCTGCCCCGCCTCCCCCTCCCCCGGCCGCCATTTTTAAAAAATCAATTTTTTTTCAAATTTAAAAATGGTGGCTGAGGGCATAGGTGGGGCCGTGTCCAACAGGCTACGGGGCCGGATCCGGCCCCGGGGCCGCCAGTTGGACAGCCCTGGGTTAAACCCTTGTGCCAGTAGGACTGAAGACTGACAGGTCGGAGGTTCAAATCTGGGGAGAGTGCAGATGAGCTCCCTCTGTCAGCTCCAGCTTCCATGTGGGGACATGAAAGAAGCCTCCCACAAGGATGGTAAACATCTAAACATCCAGGCATCCCCTGGACAACGTCCTTGCAGATGGCCAATTCTCTCACACCAGAAGTGACAAGTCACTCCTGATACATAATAATAATAATAATAATAATAATTCAGTGTCCAGCCTCCTAGTCTTTTCCAACATCTTCCTTGTCTGTTCTCCGCATGCTTCATAATGTTCCAAAGATTAACTCTACAAATGGTCCAGCAGGTGGCAGCCAGATTGCTCACCAGAGTGGTGTACAGGGAGCATATAACCCCCCTGTTACATCAGCTCCACTGGCTGCCAATTTGCTACTAAGCACAATTCAAAGTCCTGGCTTTAGTCTATAAAGCCTTAAACAGTTCTGGCCCAGCTTACCCGTCTTAAGGTATCTCCCTCTATGAACCAGTCCGAACTCTAAGATCTTCTGGGGAGGCTCTGCTCTCGATCCCACCCCCCACCCCCCTGTGTCTGGTGGGGACGAGGAACAGGGCCTTTCAGTGATGGCCCCTCAGCTGTGGAACTCCCTCCTTAGCAAAATCAGGTCAGGACGCTTCCTCCTGTCCTTTAGAAAAAAAGTTAAAACCTGGCTATAGGATCAAGCGTTTGGGGAGTAGCACATGGTCAACATGCAGCTATGTTTAGCAGTGTGCTTTTATATTTAATGTGGCATTGAATTATTGCCAATCTGGAGGCCGCTCTGAGTCCCCTTTGGGGTTGAGATAGAGTGGGGTAAAAATGCCGCCAATCTATGTATATAATAAATGTCAGTGTTTGTATGTGGCTGGAGGGAGGGTGTTGTATGTATGTGGCAGCGTTCTGATTGGTTGCCACTTTCACAGGCCACTGTGATGTGCACAAGCGACAGACCTGGACCAAACTTGACACACATAACCCCCATGACCCACTCTACGCCCTGGTGTGGTTTGGGGGAGGTGGACCACAGATTATGGGATTTGTAATACTTTAAAACGCTTGGGCAACCACAGACCACTGTGGCCACCACCAAAGACAGATCAAGACCAAACTTGGCACACAGAGCCCCCATGAGCTTTTTATGCTTATGAACACTTCTAGCCCCCAAACCTCCTATCCCAGTCTCCTCAGACACTTCTGCTAAATCCTTGAAGGCTGGCTACGCCCTGCTCGGCCCAAAAGAGGACGCCATCTTCCCTTTTCAACATTGGCCCCAAAAAGGCAGTTTTTGCCAGGGTGTTTTGAAAAGGCATTGTCCTTTTACAAGGTAAGGCCCTACCATGGCCAATTGTGAATACTGGTGGAGTTTGGGGAAGGTTGACACAAGATTTTTGGGAAATGTAGTTTATCCACATCTTTATGCATTTTCTAATGGGAGCATTCATAAAAAACAAAAGCAAAGACTGAGGGTTTTTTTTCTAAGACTTAGCATAACAAATGACAAAACATATATTGCCTAACATCCAAAAACAAACAATACCCTTTTCAAATAACCCGGGCACTTGCAGTACCTTCACTAAATTCCTGAGACCACTGCGAGCCACATAAATAACTGATAAAGAACAACCTTGGCACACAATGCCTTTCTCAAATAACCCGGATAACGCCAGGTCCCCAAGCTAGTAAATAAATAAATTCTTAGGCAAGGCATACTTGATGGCAGTCCTGCCAATCCCTTCTACTGAAATAGAGCCTACAGCGCCTCCTGTTCATTGGCAGCCTTTCTGGGCTTGGCGAAGGCACTTCTTTTGGGACTGCCACTTCCAGAATCCCCCAGCTGGCTATGCTGCCTGGGGGGTTCTAGGAGTGACCATCCAAAATGAAGCACCTTCCCCAGACTATAAGACCCCTTCTACACAGCTGTATAAAATCTAGATCATCTGCTTTGAACTGGATTATATGGCAATGTAGACTAAAATAATCTAGTTCAAATCAGATAATGTGGATTTTCTGTTTTGATAACCTGGATTATCTGTCACTGTGGGAGGGCCCTGGGTATCTGGAGAAATTGACCACGGACCGTGTGCACACATATGCTTTCCAAATGTCTGTTATCTTTATGTTGACCCCATGGATCCCATAGGTTTCTCTTAGGCAAGGAATGCTCAGAGGACTGTGCACTGAATCAAGGCAATCTACAAAGGTGGGGTGGGAGGAGGAGAATTGGAAATAGAATAGCCCTCCTCTTCCTGTTGCTTTTGGACAGGGTTGAAACTGGCAGGAAAGAGTGTGTATTTCACACGGAATTAAAACAGACTTCGAGCTGAGTACTGTAGGCTACTCATCTGTGGCAATTCCATCGGGCTTCAGAAGCCCCTTCCACACAGCTGAATAAAATCCCACATTTTCTGCTTTGAATATATGGCAGTGTGGACTCAGATAACCCAGTTCAAAGTAGATATTGTGGGATTTTCTGCCTTGGTATTCTGGGTTATATGGCTGTGTGGAAGGGCCCAGAGTGTGAGGCTCCACCTATGCTGTCATATAATGCAGTTGAACTGCAGTATATGACCATGTACTGTAGACTCATATGATCCGGTTCAATACAGTGAAACTGTGTCATATAGCTCTGGGTTTAGTTGGTGAGTAGCTCACCCACTTCTTATATCTGCCCCTGCTTCTGTATCTTCACAAGCTGATTGTTCTATGGTTCTTATTCCCATACGTTGAAAGGGTCACCTGCTGACTTTCTTAGAACTGTTAAAGGCACAAGATCAGGTGCCAGGCTTAATATTTCTCTCCTCCTTGGCCTTATCGGTACAACCTGTCGCCAGTCCTGATTTCCTGATTATTTTATGGGTGTGTCAGCTATTTTGTATCTTTGGCAGCTGTTCTTGTTTGTTTACAAACTTGAAGTGTGAATTTGAAGTTTTAAATCTGTATCCTTAAAAACACCAGATCCTCCTGTTTGATCTTAAAAGCTAATCAGGTTTAGTTCTGATTAGTACGTACTTGGATAGGAGACTGCCAACAAAAACCAGGGGCGTAGACTACATTTCAGATGAAGGAAGTGGCAGAACCACCCCTGAGTATTTGTTGTCTAAGAAAACCCTATGAAATGTGTGTGGTCACCATAAGACGGTGGCTTGAAGGCACATACATACACACCCTTGACCTGAGAAAGATATTCTTACTGAATACAGTCTGCCTTGCTTCTGTATGCACATAGCTGCAATGAGAACATAAAACTGCAAAGTAAGCAGCAGTGCCATCTTTGCCAACTTCAGAAGGGAAACTGGACTCCTGTACCTTTTAATAATCATTAAAGGTGATCCAAGTATATCACTGGCTGCCTTCCTTAAGCACAACTTGTCAAAATAGAGCGGTTTTGGCCTCTTCCCTTTTTTTGTTACATAAATCTCAGACAGTCATGTCCTTGCATTACATGCAAGAACTGTTCCTTACAAGTGAGATGGAATGAGCAGAGAAAATGCATCAGCTGACATAGTGTTCTATTATACTGTGGGAATTGAACACCTTTAAAACATGAATTGTTATCTTGAGAATAATATAGTAAAAGCAAAGCTATGTTAACAATACTTAGGTTTCTAGAATCTGAAGTGTAAGTTTAAAAATAGATATATCTGATGAATATGCTTTAGTACTACGCATAGACTAAATATAAATGGTATGTATACACAGTGAACAGTGTTGCATCTTCAGAGTATAGATGTGGGAGAAGCCTCTGAATAAGCGATTGAGCAAGCAAGAGTTCACTTGTAATCCCAGTTCTGCAGTTGCCAGCTCATTTGTATACAAACAAAGTGTCTTTTACTGGCTCTGAAATTCGGTACATTAAGATTTCCAAGAATCATCTATCTATAGGTTACCCAATAGAACTTGCAAGTCCGGTTTACATATGAATGATCTAATACAGTGTTCTGTTATCTGCCATATTTCTGGCAGTTGCTTTTATCTGCTTTCCTTAGATTCAGCAGCATTTGTTGATGGGTTGATTGATTGCTGCCAACAGGTCTCAAATCAAGCCTTTTCTAGTGTGAAGGCTAAAATGTACCTTCCTGTGCATTTGTTCTTTTCTGAAATAACAAAAAGCATTAATATTTTCTGCTTGTATGTGCTTGTATGCAAGATAGTTTCCGTTTTATAGTTTCTTTACTTTCTTATCTTTAATATCTGATCATTCTGTCTCTGAAAGGTAGTTGATAAATTGTTGTAGGAAAAACAGAAACTTTTGTGTTAAACGATCAGAGGTGGAAATACAATATATGGGTATATAAGTAGTCCTGCGTAATGGAATAGTAATAATACCTCTGGCGCCCCCTTGTCACGGGGGAGAGGCTTGCATGTTCTAATTAAGTTGTGAGCTATGCTGGCGGTGGCATAGCCACCGATAGGGCCTCCCGTGCCAGACCGGTCACAACCAAAGGGTCTGACAAAGAGTGTCAACGGGTTGGATGGGCTCTCTAGCCTTTTGGCAACCATCCTAAGAGAAGGAAAACTCTAATTTCAAACCCGGGCAGATGGTGCTCGTCTAACCCTGTAAGGTCAACCATTTAGAGAAGGAAACTAAATCAAACCTACGACCTGAGGACCTCACTGCCACTGTCCTAAGCTTGCTAGGCCCTGGTAGATGAACCTTTGGTTTAAAGGGTGAGGCGAGTTCTGTGCACGCTGCGCTCCACCAGAAAAATCTATTGCACAGGCTCGAAGGACACATCCAACCTTCTTAGTCATCAACGCGCTTGTAGAAAGCGTGGGATGAGTCCTTCCTAAGAATCTTTGTTCGTGAAGTAATGCCTGATAATAATAATAATAATAATAATAATAAAACTTGATTTATACCCCACCACCATCTCCCCCAAAGGGAACTCAGGGCGGCTTACATGAGGCCAAGCCCAGTAATACATAACAGCAAAATAAATACAGAATGACAAAAACATCATAAAAATAAAATAAGTAAAACATAAGAGTAAAATAAAACAGCACAAAATAACAGGTGAAAAAGCAAACATAATGGGCGGGCCAAATGTACGACATAAAATTATATGATAAAAACACTGGATGAGATAAGAATGCAAAAGGTATATATGTAAGGGATGGAACAGTGGAGACAGGCCTTCCAAAAAATGGAGGGGAGTGCAATATGAAGAAAAACATTTTGGAAAAGAAGTATATGGTCACTCTCCAAAGGCACATTGGAAAGAGCCATGTTTTTATATTCTTCTTGAAGGCTGCTAGGGTGGGGACTTGCCTAATCTCACCAGGTAGCGAGTTCCACAGCCTAGGGGTCACAGCGGAGAAGACTCTCTCCCTTGTTCACACAAGTCTTGCCTGCGATGGAGGAAGGGACGAAAGGAGGGTCTCCCCCAAGGATCGTAGGGATCTTGCAGGTTTGTGGTAGGAGATACGGTCACAAAGGTAGGCATGTCCCAAACCATTCAGGGCTTTATAGGTGATAACCTGCACTTTGAATTGGGACTGGAAAATAAAAGGCAACTAATGGAGTTCCTTAAAAAGGGGGGTTGGCCGCTCCCTGTAATTCGCCTCCGTTAGTAATCTGGCTGCCGAACGCTGGACCAATTGGAGTTTCCGGGCCATCTTCAAGGGAAGCCCCACATAGAGTGCATTGCAATAGTCCAGTCTAGAGGTAACTAAGGCGTGGACCACCATGGCCAAGTCAGACTTCACGAGGCGCATGGGTTTTCATTGTGCGAAAGCCCTCCCAGCCACTTGCACATCAAGTGTCAGCTCTGAGTCCAGGAGGACCCCCAAGCTGAGGCATAATGCCAATTTGCAGCATTTTGATGCTGATGTATTTGCTGTTTTCTGTGTATTTATTTGCTATACTTTGGTAGAAGGGCACCTCAGTGTACTATGCAAAATGAAAAACATAGAAATTTGAAAAATCTGATAGTAGTAATGTAAGCAGTTGCATCCGCATTAAAATAATAGTCTGCAGTTATATTATATAATCAGTCAATAAAAAACGGATTTGGCAACTTGGTTTTTAAGCCCCACTTCAAAGTGAGCCAGAGGAAGAATCATATGTTTTCTGTGAAAAGAATTTCCAAAGTAATGACCTCTCCACTAAAAGGAATTTGATTTTCATGTGTGCCAACCTGATGGAATTTTTCCAAAAGACACATGGAAACATCATCATGCCTTATCAAGTTTGTGCAAATTCATATACATTCATAATAGTCTTTAACCTGGTCCATGTGGGATACCTTTGTAATTAACATCATAGCAGTTCAGTCGCAAAATCTTATTTATATTGGGGGTTTGTTCTTTATTTTTAGATACCTTGACCTTGAAGATGGTGAGTAGCCAGCCAAAGTACGATCTAATACGGGAGGTTGGCCATGGCAGCTATGGTGTGGTGTATGAAGCAGTAGTGAGGAAGACCTCTGCCCGTGTTGCAGTGAAGAAGATTCGGTGCCATGCTCCAGAGAATGTAGAACTAGCTCTACGTGAGTTTTGGGCGCTTAGCAGCATCAAGAGTCAGCACCCAAATGTTATCCATCTGGAGGAATGCATCTTGCAAAAAGACGGTATGGTGCAAAAGATGTCCCATGGTTCCAACTCCTCACTTTATTTACAGGTAAATGAGATTGATTGAAGCAGAGTTGACATAATGAGTTGGAAATAAAAGATAATGATCAGATTTTCATTTATAAAGCAGAGGAAAGGAGACTTGAGGTTTGCATGTGTCAAAGTGCAGCTTAGGAAGAAATGTGTTGCTTTACTGTGTTCCTTTAGTTTTAGAAGCTTTAGACGATTTCAGAAAAATCATGCCAATAAATATGAAACTTCATGGAAAAAAGTAAAGCAATAGTAATGCAGGTGCTTGATCTCAGCAGAGTCAATTGGAAAGACGATTTCCAATTATTTTTTCCCCAACGTCATCTGTGCCTGAAAGAGGAACTAGGTTTGGGGAGCTATGCAAGCACTCAAAAAACAATAGATAATGTTGCACCAAAGACTGAGAAGTATCACCAGTTTGTCCAGATGCTTTATGTGATAAGAACATTGCTACTTTCAGGCCCATCCCTGGTAAAGAAACTTTGCTAACTTTTTCAAGATAATGTGCAAGGGAAACTCATAACTATACCAATAAATGGTATGATCAGTAGTAATAAAGTCTGTTACATGTACAGTTCACTACTTCAAGGCATAATTGTGTAACAGCACTTGAAAAAGAAAGAAAAGAATAAATAGCTATAATTATAAATAAAAAAAGTTCCCCTCACAAGCATAATATTTAAAGCATTCTTCCATAGGCCATATTATTCTGAAATATCTTCCCCTTATTTTGACATCATGGACAAAATTTTGTGGGTTTTTTTGTAGCCAAAATAGGAAGTTGAGCATGCTGCATAATTTTCTCAGTTATTTGAAAATAGCTGCTAAGTGCAGTGGTTCTCAACTTGTGGGTCCCCAGATATTTTGGCCTTCAACTCCCAGAAATCCTAACAGCTGGTAATCTGGCTAGGATTTCTGGGAGTTGTAAGCCAAACTCCCTGGGAACCCACAAGTTGAGAACCACTGTGCTAAGGGATCTATATGCATCAATAGATTGGGAGCACTTGAGAATAACTTTAAGAATAACAGTGGGAGTCTCTAATTTTCTGTAATTGTGCACATTGATCATTCTGTTAGAGTAGTTGATGGCGTTCATTCATATAGTTGGAGACAACTGTGTGCTTTAGTTTTGTGTTAGTTCGTTTTCATTAGCAAAGGGACAAATCAAACCATTCAGTGGTACTGTCATCAAACCATAGCTAAGAATAGTGTTTATCAATTTACCCCATTGTTCTTAGCCATCCTGCAAAATAGAGGACATGGTTTGAAGTGGATTTATGAACTGTAATTACAGCTGCGACCTCTGAGGTTATTTGTACCATATAATGCTGAGCAGATGGAAAAGGAACATATACCTTTATTGGTTCATAAGTTTGGAATTTCAAACCATGGTTTGAATTCTACACAACATTTAGCAGAATCTATGGTATGATGTAGCATTTGAACTTAGCCTATGTTCTCATTGAATGGGTTGATTGAATAGACGTGATGGTCGCTCTTGATGTATACTATCAGTGAATGTCTCTTGAAAATACTTCTTAAAGAAGAAATTAAGTTAATGAGTGCAGCAGAAATAATTCTGTGTACACTAAAATATGGAACATTGGCGTTTGGTTTATTCAGCTACTTTCTCACTTGAATCACAATTGCTGAACATATCTATGACATATTTTATATTACAGCTTGTGGAGACCTCTTTGAAAGGTGAAATTGCCTTTGATCCCAGAAGCGCCTACTACCTTTGGTTTGTGATGGATTTCTGTGATGGCGGCGATATGAACGAATACCTCCTATCCCGAAAGCCAAGCCGGAAGACCAATACCAGCTTTATGCTTCAGCTCAGCAGTGCCCTGGCTTTCCTGCACAAAAACCAGATAATCCACCGTGACCTCAAACCTGACAACATCTTGATTTCCCAGAGCAGGACAGATGCTAGTGACTTAGAACCTACTTTGAAAGTAGCAGATTTTGGACTGAGCAAGGTTTGCTCTGCTTCAGGACAAAACCCCGAAGAACCCGTGAACGTCAACAAGTGTTTTCTTTCCACAGCGTGTGGCACAGACTTCTATATGGCTCCTGAAGTTTGGGAAGGCCATTATACAGCGAAAGCAGACATCTTTGCCTTGGGGATTATAATTTGGGCAATGTTGGAAAGGATCACTTTCATAGACACAGAGACAAAGAAAGAGCTGCTGGGGAGCTATGTCAGGCAAGGGACTGAGATTGTACCTGTTGGAGAAGCGTTGCTAGAAAATCCGAAAATGGAACTGCACATTCCTGTTAAAAAAAAGACAATGAATGCTCGCATGAAACAGCTCATTAAGGAAATGCTTGCTGCTAACCCACAAGACCGCCCAGATGCTTTTGAATTAGAACTCCGGTTAGTCAAAATTGCTTTTAAAGACAGCAATTGGGACACGTGACTTCCAATGTACTTTTCCCTGTCGTGACAGAGTTATGTCTGTAACAATGGTGCAGCAATTTGTGGAGGCAAAATACCAGACTGAGAAAAATGTAACATGTCAGGGTTCCATGTTTATCTTTTCCCATTGCATTTCTCTTGAGTTTTGTAAACTAAGCTTAAGGTAGCCATTCTGGTTTCATTACCTACGTGTTTATTATTTCCAGGCCATTGCCATTGTGACATCCACCTGGCCAGGAAATGTGGCAGATTAAGTGGCTGCTTTCGGGGAGTACCTTATGGAATATTTTGTACATTCCACTTTCCTGCTGCAAGTTTGGAATGCCCGCAGAAGAAAAGATTTGTATGCTGGCAATGCAAATCATTCAGCTTTGTAGAGCAAATGTGTATATATTTATGTCAGTATGGGTGACTTGACTCCCTCCATTTTCCTTATGGTCAAAATATGCCCATTATTTATATTGTCTCGTATAGAATTTGGGTGATTGTGACTCATCCATTAACCCCTAGTATATTACCAGTGTGTCATTTCATCTAAAAAGAAAAAACGTGGTGGCATAAAATGTGGCAAACAAATGAGATTCAAAAGGAACCTCTGATTCAAATGTTGAGCTTCTGTGGAGATAATCTCTTAAGCTGGAAGGCTGCAGTATGGTATCATATTCCAGTTGTTGGACGCTAGCACCTTGGTTAGGCCGTTATCCTTTTGGCTTCGTTTTTCTGGGCAGTGAAGCGGCTCTTTGTTAGACCATAATCTCTAAATATCCCTGTTTCTTCCATTTGAGATACAGCATTATTTAATTCAGAGTACTTATTTGATGACTTTAAAAATACATGTAAATCATAGAAAAGAAATCTCAGTGTTCTGTGGAAACCTTTGCAAGTATGCCCCTTCTTATTTGTTGTCCTGGCATAGAGGCTAGTTGTGTTAACTGTTGTCCTTCCTTTTAGTAGAGGTTATTTCAGTTGCTTGGTAGTGGTAGTCTTTATGACAGAATACTTGTTCCATTTCCATCGGAAAGCAGGTAGATTCTGAAACCTTTGTGTATCATTGAATTCCCCAGATTCTTTACTGATAAAATATTGCCAATTTGGGTGGGTGAGAGTGTTTATGCACAAAATAATTGCACTTGTTGTTCTGCTCTGAGTCTCCCCGCCCCCTTAAATTAGTGACAATAGATACAGAACACACAATTCTGCTGCCCCAAGCACAAAGAGCAGGGTATGGAGGTGATATGGTCAGTGTGCCATTTTCTCATCCATCATGGTATTTTTGTGCTCCTGCTGTCCTTGTTTTCCATGTGAACCAGGTCACAGCTAGTATGTTTCCCCTATTATTCTTTCCTGACTTCTGCTCTGAAGTACTAAGAAGCCTTCCCCTCCTCCAAGTTCCTGGTGTGAATTTTGCACCTTGCTCTCTGTGTCTGGGATAAAAGGAGTTGCACTTTTCAGTTTGTTTCTGCTTGACTGCAAACAAGAGCAAAACTCTGATTCAGGAGTAATTAGGAAACTTCTGTAGCAGAAGACAAAACAATGTGTGTGTTCGTTTGTTGTTGAAAATGGATTTAATGTTTAGGTTAAAATAGTTCTGATGCTGTCAACTACAGCCTTCAAACCAGAAAGTGAACCTGACCTTTGTTTTCTCATCAAGTGCACTGGAACTGAACATACACTGTCATCCTTACATGATTACAATGAGAAAATGTGTTGAGTTTATTTCTAATAGAAATATCCATATTGAAAAAGATGCCTTTCAAGTGACTTGAAAAATAATCACATATCCCTTTGCTCGCTATATAGTTGTACAGAGCAACCCTTTATCTTTTGACCCAGCAGCAAATCTTAGGTGATCTGTGGGGCTTACTTCCAGGAATCCAAGGGTTGCAAAGTGAACCATTCAGAAAATGTTCCATTTAAAGCCTTTTTGAAGATTCAATGAAATCTGACTAACAACCTATAGTTTCACAAAGGGGAATGTCAACTGCTATCAATTGGCATGTCTCTGGCTGGCTTCCCCGGTCTCATGCCTGTCCTTTGACAGCAGAGGTAAGGCTAGGTAAATATTCTCCTTACTCTTTAAAGCACCAGTGTGCCTTGAGAGACAAGATTATATAGTGAGTAGAAAGGCAGTTGTAAAGGATATCCTGGCATTCTGCAGTTTTCGTAATATGCATGTCAAACAAAAGCATACGAGCTATAAGAGATTGGCAGTCATTGAAGATTCAAAAAACTTACCTAATCTGATTACTGTGTGCAATTTCTTGCAATTTGCAGATCCATTCAGATTTGAGTACATGTTCTTAAATAACTGCAGAAACTTGGGAGTATTTAAATACATATTAATTGCACAGTAAAATTCTTAATGCTGAAAGTGCACTGGTTTCTTGGTTTTTAAAGTTGGGGAGGCTTCCCCAGGTCACCTTCTTTCATGGTGCTTTGTCTTTTAGCATTGAATGCTAACTTAATGATTTCATTCCTTCTCCATTGAATAACTGTCTCTGAGATCTGTGTGTATGCGCGTGATTTTTGTTGTTGCTTAGGGTTTTTTGGGGTTCCTGTAAAATCTCTGAAATCAACACTTATTTTAGCAGCTACAAAACAATCCACCAGCGTAACAAAAGTTGCAATGTTCATCAGCACTTCGGAAAGCAAACTTTCAAAGTTTTTCCTTACAAATTGTAAACTCTATTTTGTGAAGAATTTATTAAAGGGGGGATGGTTGTGTAATTTATTAAGTTCATGCCTTTTTAGAAAAGAATAAAGTCTGAATTGAAAGAAATCCTCAAGTTTAAGTGTAGTGTTTTTGCGTTTTACAGAGCTACATATTTGTCTTTCATTACACTATAACTTTATTTCCCATTACAGTTTTTTTTAAAAAAAATTTTCTTTAAGGTTAGGTAAAGGTTTTCCCCTGACATTAAGTCCAGTCTTGTCCGACTCTGAGGGTTGGTGCTCGTCTCCATTTCTAAGCCGAAGAGCGTTGTCTGTAGACACCTCCAAGGTCATGTGGCCAGCATGACTGCATAGAGCACCATTACCTTCCCGTCTGAGTGGTACCTATTTATCTACTCACATTTGCATGTTTTTGAACTGCTAGGTTGGTAGAAGCTGGGGCTAACAGCGGGAGCTCACCCCACTCCCTGGATTCAAACCTGTGACCTGTCAGTCAGCAAGTTCAGCAGCTCAGTGGTTTAACCCACTGTGCCCCCAGGGACTCATTTTTTTCTTTATTTTGTCATAATTTAATACATTTGTTATACATTGTTTGTTTTACAGCAGACACATAATATTCAATACAATCTACCACACATTAACTGTCGTCTACTGTTATTTTTATGCTTCTACATATTTTCTATCCCTCACCACTGTGCTCCCCGCTTCCTGAGCCACTGCGTTAGAATTATAGAGTTGGAAGAGACCTCGTCGGGCATCCAGTCCAACCCCCTGCCAAGAAGCCGGAAAATTGCATTCAAAGCACCCCTGACAGTTGGCCATATATATCATCTGTCCAAAATTTAAATTCCTCTCATGGAGGTAACTTTCCATCTTTCTTTTTGAATCATTTTTCAATAAATCATCTCCATATCCCTCGTTTTACTTTTAATTCATATGTCAGCTTATAATTTATTACTTCCTTATACCACTCCTCTATTTGTATACTTCTTTCTCTTTTCCAGTTTCTTGCTATAAGTAATTTTGCTATTGTTAATAAGTTTGTTATCGCATCTTTATCCTCTTTTTTTCAGTTGTTTATTATTATATAATGATAATAAAGTCAGTATCATTTGTTTCATAAAAAAGTTCCACCTCCTTTTAGAAGGCAAACTGAAATATTGTTTAAGATGAATTTTGAGAGATTCAATATTTTTTTTCTTAGGCTGTTTGAGCATGAATAAGTTTGTTATCGCATCTTTATCCTCTTTTTCAGTTGTTTATTATTATATAATGATGATAAAGCCATACTAGGACTTATTTCTATTTTAATGTTCATTATATCCTCTAAAACTTTCCCCCCCAAATTACTTACATATTTACGTTGCCACCACATATGTATATTTGTCCCAGATTCTTGGCATCCTCGCCAGCAATTTTTGAATAGTTTTTATTTATATTCGCTGTTCTTATTGGTGTTAGATCCCATTTCCATATTAACTTCTAACCCGTATTGATAAATTTTTCAAATGTCTTAGTCTCTATGCGGGTTATTACCAGTTTTGTTATGGATGTTTATCTGGGTTTGCTTTCTATTTTCATTTCTGGGCAAATTAATGAAGGAGCCTTTCTATGAGGAAAGATGAGCCAGCTAGGAAAATGCCCTTTGGGTGCCTGTACTCTTTGGCATTGAAGGCTGAAGACTTTGTAAAACGACAACTCAGGATTCCATAGTATGTCTGTTTGAGTGGGATCAAGCTGCATCTATTCTTCTGCAGTTATCATAGGGCGACAAAGAGGTGTGCCCTAAATTTTGTAAGATGCTACCTAAATCCCATGCCTGTGTGCATCAGCTGCCAACACTTGCCATCTATAAACACGCCCCGCCTGCCCTTGCTTCCCAGCCCTTCCTTTTGTGTACTCTGGGCTTTGTGTTGTCAGGGTTGAGAAGTTATTTCCCCCTTCTCCTTGTTTTGGTTGTGTTTGCTTTCGAAATGCATTTCAAATGCTGCTCTTCCGTCTGTGCCAGCCAATCCGCTTTTCGCTCTTGAAAACTGCAGAGTAATGAAAGGCGGTTGCTTTCTGTGGTTAGCCAGATAAACTTTGTCTGAGGGGGAAGTGAGTCCACACCTTGGAAGCACTGTCTTACGAAGAAGCCACGCTGCGTTCCCCAGCACTACTCAGATCAAAATCTGTGCAAACTTATGAGCTTTCACATTTGCCAATCACTAATGCATTTATTAATTGTGTTTTGAACCATCTTGATCTGCTTCAAAGGAAGATGTGAAGATGGTAGCGATCATTTCCCAAGACTTGACTTGCTATCAGGTCCCAGGATTTTTTGCACCCTCGGGTCCCTGTGCTTTTCATCTTCAAGTTTCCCTCACTGCTCTCAAAGGACTCCCTTCCTAGGTGCAGATTTATGCCTAGCCTTGGATTGGTCATTGCAACGGATTCTAGACCCAATCAACAATTGAACCACACAGTTTACAGACACACATGGATAGATACCTACATAAAAACTCCAACCATTATCCAAGTTTTAAAAAGAAGCACAATTAAAGCCCTGGTGTTACCGAACAATTTAGGATAGCCTGGCCCAGGGCTGTCCAACTTCTACCGGCCCAGGGGCCTGAATTCCGGTCACTGATGACCTGGGGGGCCGTAGGGTCTGCCCCCACCCCCAGCTCCCCCCGGCTCCGCCCTCTCCCCCGGCTCCGCCCCGCCCCTGCATGCATACAGTCAAATATAATCTTTTACTGAGATAAAACGCAGGGTGAGCATTCAAAAGGGGCATCCATACAGTCAAATATAATCTTTTACTAACATTAAATGCAGGGTGGGCATTCAAAAGGGGCATCCATATAGTCAAATATAATCTTTTACTGAGATAAAATGCAGGGATAAGATACTAAATTATTTTAATTTAATATTAAATATATTTAATTCCATCCTCCCCTCTCCCCTTATTTTAATGTATCCCTTCTCCCCTTATTTCATCTTTAAATATATTTAATTTTATATTTAATACATGAGGGGAGATGGGTGGAGGGAATGAGGAGCCCCCTGAGGAGCCCCCTGCCTCGGCCTACCTTTTCCAAACGCGCAGGATCCAGGAGTACCTGGACAACGAGAGAGGCGACGACCGACTCAGTCGAAGAAGGTCCTAATCGCATCTGTGGGCCTCAGCGATCCAGTAGCAGAGTAGCCGAAGACTATCGCGAGAATACGCAATCCACACAGGATTTCGCTGTCAACGCCGGCGTGATCTCGCGTTGACAGCGAAGTCCCGTGTGGATTGTGTATTCTCGCGATACTTGCTCCGAACCCGGAAGTAGGTATTTTTTTAAATTTTTATTATTTATTTTATTTTTCAATTTTTATTTTTTATTAAAAAGCTTAGGGGGCCGTAGGGAAAGGGCTGGGGGGCCGTATGCGGCCCCTGGGCCGCCAGTTGGACAGCCCTGGCCTGGCCCATAGGGGGCAGAGGCCCAGAAGTACCCCTAAAACGAGGATTTCAGCAGAACCTTTGGTGAAGTTTTTAAGAGCAAACTAAAAATCCTTTTCCCAAATGATCTCACCAAAGAATTCCGGAAGAAGATGCCATTGAGGTTTTTATTCTCATCAGCTGAGGAGGATGACAACTGCAGATTCCTTGTGGCAAAGCAGTCATAAAGTTACATTGAAACATATGCCATTTTATACACTTTACAGAACTGTCAAATTCAAACTTTCCCACCCCTGCATGCTGTAGGCTTCATGATGATTGGTTGCAACCTTGGAAGCCAGCTGTTGTGGGAACCAATCGTGAAACAGCGCCGTTTTTGCCCTGGCGAATGGGAAGCGAGGGACAGGAATGTGTTCAAAACAAAGAGCAGCTGGAGTTTTCTTGATTAGATCATGTTCATATGTTAATGAAGATCCAAGACCTTTCGAGTCACAGGAATTCTTTTGTTCTTGGTGAAAACAGGAATTGTCCTTAACGACCGTTCCTTGTTGACAAAGGGCCATGTGCAGATTCTATCCATGAGAAGTTTCAGCCTTCTGGATGGTAAATAAATGCCACTTTTGTACTCTTGCTTGCTGTGGTGTTCCTGCGAGTATCTCTGTAGATCTTAGAAAACTATTTCTTGATTTAAGGTGTTGGCGTGCTGGCTGATATCCAAACCGGGGATGGGCCAAAGATGTTGCCCATCCTCTGTTTTACTATTGGCTGCTACTTCCCAGTGGATGTCAGGTGGTGCAAGGCCAGCTAAACTGTGTAATTTTTCCAGTGGTGTAGGGCAGTGTTTCCCAACCTTTTTTGAGCCGCGGCACACTTTTTACATTTGCAAAATCCTGGGGCACACCACCAACCAAAATGACACAAAATGACACTCTAACACAGTAATACATATAATTAATATGTTTTTAAAATGTATTTATACACTCAGTGTGAAACTTGGGCCTGTTTCGATGAACTCAACATAGATATCCTGGCAGAAAGACTTTCCACACAGAACTCCCATAACCACGAGAAAATGCTATAAGAGTTTGGTGGGCATTGACCTTGAGTTTTGGAGTTGTAGTTCACCTATATCCAGAGAGCACTGTGGACTCAAACAATGTTGGATCAGGACCAAACTTGGCATGAATACTCAATATGCCCAAATATGAACGCAGATGGAGTTCAGGGGAAATAGACCTTGACATTTGGGAGTTGTAGTTACTGGGATTTATAGTTCCCCTACAATCAAAGAGCATTCTGAACACCACCAATGATAGAACTGGGCCAAACTTCTCACACAGAACCCCCAGGAGGCAAGAGGTGGTCTCTACTTGGGGAAAGGGAGGCGGGCCTTCCCAATGCATGGAGAGGGAGAGACCAAGTAGACAACGGGTGGGGAGGGGGGGTAATTTTTATCTTTATCGGTAGGTTTCTTAGGGTTTTTATACTTCAACACACTAGACTCCCCTCCTGGAGGTTCCAGTTTCCCACGGCACACCTGATGATTGCTCACGGCACACTAGTGTGCCCCGGCACACTGGTTGGGAAACACTGGTGTAGGGCATAGACATCCTGTGATAATGCAGCATGTCTCATTAAGAGTCACATCCACTGTTTTAATGTGTTGAGATGTGTTCCACACTGGGCATGAGTACTACTACTCAGCAGCAGAGTAGCAAAGCATATCTGGTTGTGATCCTTAGGTTGTGCCAGTCAGCTTTCATATGATATTGTTTCTAGCACCCACTTTTTGCTTGATATTCAAACAGTGCTTCTTATAAATATAGATCATCGAATGGTCCAGGTTAACTCCCAGGTATTTGGGTGTGCTGCAATGCTCCAGTGGGATTCCTTCCCAGGTAATCCTCAGAGCTCGAGATGCTTGTCTGTTTTTAAGATGAAAAGCACTCCTGCCAGTGACCATGATCTAATCTCTAAGAAGACAGATGCTCTCAGGACTTCAAACCCAGCCACAAACTGCAGTCTTCTATCTGAATTTTGGCATCCTTAGCTTACTGGTTGGAGCCCCCGGTGGTGCAGTGGATAGAGCTGCTGATCTGCTAAACTTGCTAACTTTATTTAATTATCATTTCAGGAGCAAACCAAACAGTTGTATTGTATTAAAAACAAACAAACAAACAAAACACAACATTTGCAGACTGAAAGGTCGCAGGCTCAAATCCGAGTAGCTGTGTGAGCTCCCGCTGTTAGCCCCAGCTTCTGCCAACCTAGCAATTCGAAAACATACAAATGTGAATAGATCACTGGGTACCACTCCAGCAGGAAGGTAACAGCGCTCCATGCAGTTATGCCGGCCACATGACTTTGGAAGTGTCTACGGACAACGCCGGCTCTTCGGCTTAGAAATTGAGATGAGCACCACCCCCAGAGTTGGACACGACTGGACTTAATGTCAGGGGAAAACCTTTACCTACTACCTTACTGGTTAGCCAAGTCAGAAAATTTCCCAGTATTTTCCTCTGAAGGCGACTGGCTATTTAGTTCCCCCGAGGTTTCCCCACTGCATTACCTCGAAAAGGATTCTCCAAGCCAGACCTGGCCAGCAAGTTTAACCAGTACTCTTCCATTTCTCTGACCTGCTAGTCCCTCTCTCTTCAACATCTGATCTTAAAGTAATACTGATATCGAAGTGACCCCCCCTTTCTCAGGGTTCTGTCAAAGATAGTCAAAAACCAAGGACTCTCCTGAGGCAACAGGACATTGAACCTTTTTTCTGCAACTATATTGGACCCATATGGACTCTGTTTTATGAATTTTTCCCTTCCTGGAATTTATCTCAAGACTTCTGCCTATATGAATTGAACCCCTGAAGCCCCCCTCTTTCCCCCCGTTTCCTCTCAAGGGACGTTTTCATGGATTCTAAAGCTCAGATCTCCCCCACATACTCCCTAAATTCCCATTCAGTGAAAAATAAAGGAAAATGAAATGATCTAAATCAGGGCTGTCCAACTGGCGGCCTGGGGGCCATATACGGGCCCTCAGCCCCTTCCCTGCGGCCCCCTAAGCTTTTTAATAAAAATAAAAAATAAAATAAATAACAATATTTTAAAAAATTACCCACTTCCGGGTTCTGGAGCAAGTATCGCAAGACTACAGAAGCCACACGGGATTTCGCTCTCAACGCGAGATCACGCCTGCATTGAGAGCGAAATCCCGTGTGGCTTCCGTAGTCTCGCGATACTCCTGTTGCCGAAATCTCGGCTACTTAATCCCTGCGGCCCACGCAGACGCGATTTGGACCTTCTCGGCTGCTGCCTCGGTCGGTCGTTGCCTCTGCTTGTGGTCCGGCTACTCCTGGATCCTGCGCATTTGGGAAGGTAGGCTAACCTTTATGTTATTATTATGTAATGGTGTATGGATGCCCCTTATGTATTCCCTCCCTGCATTTCCCCTTAGTAAAGTATTTGATTGTAGGTTATTCCCACCCTGCATTTCCCCTTAGTAAAAGATTATATTTGATTGTATGGATGCCTCTTATGAATTGTAAGTAAATTGGAGCCGGGGGAGGGGCGGGGCGGGGGCGGAGCCAGGGCGGGGGCAGACCCTTCAGCCCCCCAGGTCATCAGTGACCCCTGGGCCGGTAGAAGTTGGACAGCCCTGTTCTAAATGATGGACATGATATAAAATGATGCTTTTCACCCTTAAAATCATTGTATTTTCCCCTGCATGTCCCCTTTCCCCCATGTATGTATTTTAAAAAGCTAAGACCTGCATTTTCCAGGGATTCATAGCCAAGCTGACCAAAACTGCATGACTCAAACCTGAAATTTCACAAGACCATTTGCATGAACAATAGTGGTGATCAGCTCTTTTCCTAAATCTGTCCTAGGGCCACAAAGCTGATTAATCACAAAGATCCACAAGCTCTGAATTCTGAGTCGCCTAATCGGAAGGTTGTGGATCACCTCGCAGACTTTTATTATTTATCAAAAAGGGCCATCCCTGTGAGCCTCGGAAACTCAGATATGGCCGCAATATCTTTTTATCACCCTCCATGACACTGAAAAGACTCACCCTACAGATCAAGATCTGTAATTACCTGCAGAAAATGACAAAGTCTGGACACTGCTGGAACTATCAGGAAAAACATTTACTCCAAAAAATCCAACAATAGGTGACAAGATTGAGGACACCAGGAGGTCTTCTCTTGTCAATCAAACTTCATTAACACATCTAATCCTCAAAAACCCTGACCTCATTGTTCCATCCATTTCCCCCTCTCTTTTCCCATTGGCTCAGATCCACAGCCAATTGAGGCAGGTGGGGGGGGGGAGGTTTGAAACTGACTGTTCTGAAAATGTATAAAAATACTGGAAAAATTGAAATAAACCATGTCAGCATGGCGAAGGATCGCTGCTGTTCATCCCTTCCTGTCACACCTCAAGGGCCTCAGGCATCACTTTTGCTTGAGCGGACCTGCAGCCGTGATGGCATCAAGGAGCTATCCAAGCCAGCTTGTTACACTCTCAAACCTTGCCCTGGGCCTCCCGGCCTTTCCCGTGAGAAGCTAGGGATGAATGCATAACATAGGCAGCTCAAGGTTGTACCAACCAGCCTCCCTGATAGCGAAGCGCTCCGAAGGAGCCGAGAGTCTGCCTCCCTTCCGTCCAGATGTGAGCCGCTAACGAGCAGCACATTCCTGAAAGACTGAGGTATCATAATATAGATGACCATCAATCATGGAACAGTGACACTCGACACACATAGATCAAAGCCAGTGAACACTATAATTGCCAAAGGCATCTCGTACCAACGCCGCGCTAAGGAGACGCTACTGGAAGACGGGCCGCTTTGGGCCTTCCAGCAAGCTTGTGCCAGCCAGCCAACACCGGGCTGATTTGATCCCGCGTTGAGCCTTGATCCTTGGTCACTGCCACGTCTGTGGACTGTTCCTGAATTGTTCCCGCAAAGACTTTAATGCTAAAGGACTTTGTTGCTACTAAGAAGCCGCTCCCTGCCTCTATATTCCGGTGGGGATCCTTTAAGAGACTTCCTATTGCATCCGGCTTGTTCCTGTTTTCCTCCGCTTGGGATCCTATTGCTGCGGATTATATACTTACTGCCGTTCCTGTTGATTGCTGCTACCTGGAGGTCTTATATTGCCTCAGGCTCTTTCCTATACCTGCTTATTCTAAATAAAACCCGTTGTACCATAGCTGTTGTGTGGTCTATCCAGGAAGGTCAGGTCCCAAGGGCCTCAGGGGGTGACACTTCCAGCTGGAATGAATAAAGCTTCAATGGTACCTCTTAACGTTTGGTGAGCTCTGTTATTGGAAAATTCTAGGGAAATTGGGATGGTTTGCTTCCTTTCTCACCAG
This sequence comes from Anolis apletophallus, assembly GCA_030556195.1. Taxonomy (NCBI): domain Eukaryota; kingdom Metazoa; phylum Chordata; class Lepidosauria; order Squamata; family Anolidae; genus Anolis; species Anolis apletophallus. The sequence goes on along the minus strand of JARBWK010000011.1, from coordinate 44,733,031 downwards.
GTTTTAACATGGGCCCTCCTTGGTGGGTCTAACTGGTCTGCCTTCATGTCACGGCCCCCTAAATTCTGTTCACTAACAATACATCTAATTTCAATCTCAAATCCCCTTTCAAGCATTTGTTCCTCCTCACCTTGCTACAATTAGTGACATGACTTCTGGAAGTCTGGAGCTCAAAGAGATTAACGTTGAAGTCATATCTTACTCCCCCAGCTTGGTGTTAAAAGCTATCTTATCATATTTTTTAATGTAAGTGTAAGATAATGCTTTGAACTATGGAAAAAGGGAATAGAATTCATTCCATTATAATGTTGTTGGTTGGGTTTTTTAAAAAAGTGTTAACAATATTGTCCTGGTATAAAAACACTCCTTTGTTAAATAACAAAGAAAGAAAAGGGATAGGCACTGACACCACCAAAAAAGAGAGTGTTTCAGCATATTTTACCAAACATTTTATCCCAAACGAACGACAGGCATGTTTGGAGTGAAAAAAGTAGGTTGCCATAATCACTCGTGTCAGGCAACTGTGACATCCCCTGTCCTTGCATAAGTAAACAAAGATATTTTGAACCATTGAGAATTCATTCCAAGTTGTTGTGTTTTTTCTAACTTATGGTGACTCTAACATGTTTTCTTGGGCTGAGATTGTATGACTCATCCAAGGTCACCCAGAAGGTTTCCATGCAAACATTGAACCCTGGACTCTTGAGTTGTAGTACAATGCTCAACAAACTACACCAAAGATGGATGACTTTCCCCCATCAGCCTGCACTTTTATTTATTAATTTATTATTTGTCACGTTTCTATACCGGCCCTCTCAGCCCGAAGGCGACTCGCAACGGTTTACACAGGCAGTCTCTGCCCTCAATACAACACAGCAACAAGTCAACCCCCCGGAAAAAAACATATAATAAGAATTTAACAATTAAAAACATACAATTGCAGCCTCAGCGTCATGTTGAAATCTGTTTCCATCACATCGTCGTCATTCCTTATATCCAATTAAGCCTTATATTTCATCAACAAATGCCTGATCAAATAGCCAGGTCTTGACTTTCTTGCGAAACGTCAGGAGGGAGGGGCCGATCTGATGTCTTTAGGGAGGGGCGTTCCAAAGCCGAGGAGCCACCACTGAAAAGGCCCTGTCTCGCCCCGCCAGTCGCGCCTGCGAAGAAGGCGGGACCGAGAGCAGGGCCTCTCCAGATGATCTTAAACATCTCGATGGTTCATAGGGAGAGATGCGTTCGGACAGGTAAGTTGGACCCGAACCGTTTAGGGCTTTAAAGGCTAAAGCCAGCACTTTGAATTGTGCCCGGTAGCAAACTGGCAGCCGGTGGAGCTGGCACAACAGAGGAGTTGTACGCTCTCTGAATGGCGCTCCTGTTATCAACCTGACTGCTGTCCGTTGGACTAGTTGCAGCTTCCGAACAGTCTTCAAAGGCAACCCCACATAGAGAGCATTGCAGTAATCTATACGGGATGTAACCAGAGCATGGACCACCATGGCCAAGTCAGACTTCTCAAGGTACGGGCGCAGCTGGCGCACAAGTTTTAACTGTGCAAATGCTCCCCTGGTCACCGCCAAAACCTGGGGTTCTAGGCTCAGCGATGAGTCCAGGATCACACCCAAACTGCGAACCTGCGTCTTCAGGGGGAGTGTAACCCCGTTTAACACAGGCTGTAACCCTATGCCCTGTTCGGCCTTTCGACTGACCAGGGGTGCCTCTGTCTTGTCTGGATTCAATTTCAATTTGTTTGCCCTCATCCTTTTCTTATGATTTTCAGTAATGTGTCAGATGTACTGATCTACACTTTGATAACATGCTAGGAAGAGCTGGAGAAAGAGGCAGCCTTATCTGCTCTCCCCTTTTCTTTCTATTTTTCTTTCACAAGAACAGTGGGGAAGGTTTGGGACTTTCTCAAAATTGTTTAGGCTGTATATGAAAACAAAGAAGAAGAGGGCAATAGAGATCAGTGGGAACATATTTCCCAGGGATGATGAATGACACATTCATAATCTGCTAGTTTCCAATCCAAATGAAGGTGATCTAAAGTATGAGACCACTGTGGAAACAACAGCTATACGCAGAGTTGCCACAGGAGGGAACATTTCCCTCAATTTTGCTTTGAAATTCTCTGAAGTTTAGTACCTTCCCTGCTTGTAATGTTGTGTAATATCCATTTGGTGCAGCAGGGAATCTGCTTGGAGTTTTAGCTAGCTACTCAAGCATTGAACCTGTTTTGGGGATAGGGTTCAGCACCTTGGATTTTGTTTATCGTGTCAGAAGCTAACCGAGGGTACAGTTGTAATGTATTTAAAAACACAAAGTTTTATTTATTTATTTATTTATTTATTTATTTATTTATTTATTTATTGGGCTTGTACACCGCCACTCCCAAAGGCCCGGGGCGGTTTACAACATAGTTCAATGAAAACAACCGTGGGTAAAACAAAAGTGCAATAGTAAGTAAAACAGTAAATAAAAAGCACTACTAAAATCACAAGCTCTCGAAGGCCTGTCTAAACAAGTGCGTCTTGCAGGCTCTGCAGAAAGTGGCCAGATTTCGCAGAGCCCTCGTTTCTGGTGATAGCGTGTTCCATAGAACCGGGGCAATGACTGAAAATGCCCTGCGCCTTTTCGAGGTCAGGTGGAAAGACTTCACACTAGCGTTGTCTAGAAGATTCTGGTCTTCTGAACGAAGTGATCTCGGAGGGTTATATGGAATCAGGCGATCCCGTAGGTACACTGGCCCCAGAGCATACAAGGCCTTGAAAGTAAGAACTAGCACCTTGAAAGTGATCCAGTATTCAATTGGCAGCCAGTGCAGGTTCTGCAGTATAGGTGTTATGTGGTAGCTCGTGGGTTCCCCCGCAAGCAGCCGGGCTGCAACATTCTGCACTAGCTTAAGTTTCCAGATCACATTCAAGGGTAGGCCAATGTAAAGAGCGTTACAGTAGTCAAGTCTTGAGATGACCGTGGCTTGGATTACCGTGGCTAGGTCATTCCGTGAGAGATAGGGAGCCAGACGCTTCGCCTGTCGCAGATGGAAGAATGCGATTCTGCTGACATTGGAGGTTTGGTTCTCCATTGACACCAGAGGGTCCAAATGGACACCCAGGCTTTTTACTGATGATGACGGGCGTAATGCCTCGCCATCCAGGGTCGGCAGTTGGATTTCCCTATCGCCCGGAGGACCCAGCCAGAGGATCTCCGTCTTCGCCGGATGCACCTTCAACCTACTGGCTTAAAATTTGGTATTTTACTAAATGTCCTTTGACCAGTAGTTGCCCACTTGGGGTGCCTCTTGTGTTGCTATAAGAAGGTCCTCTGTTGTGCATGTGGCAGGGCTCAGGCTGCATTGTAATAGGTGGCCTGTGGTTTGCTCTTCTCCACAATTGCATGTTGTGGGCTCCACTTTGTGGCCCCATTTCTTAAGGTTGGCTCTGCATCTTGTGGTGCCAGAGCCCAGCCTGTTTGGCACCTTCCAGGTCACCCAATCTTCTGTGTATCCAGGAGGGAGTCTCTCATTTCAGCCATGGATTGAGGTTCCGGGTTTTAGCCTGCCACTTTTGGACTCTTGCTTGCTGAAGTGTTCCTGCGAGTATCTCTGTAGATCTTATGAAGCTATTTCTTGATTTAAGGTGTTGGCGTGCTGGCTGATATCTAAACAGGGGATGGGCTGAAGATGTCAATGCTTTGGTCCTTTCATTACAGGGTGCTACTTCCCGGCAGATGTCAGGTGGTGCAATACCGGCTAAACAGTATAATTTCTTCAGTGGTGTGGGGCATAGACATCCTGTGATAATGAGGGATGTCTCATTAAGAGTCACATCCACTGTGGTGAGATGTGTTCCACACTGGGCATGCATATTCAGGAACAGAATAGCAAAGCACAAAGACATATGTCTTCACTGTATCTGGTTGTGATCCCCAGGTTGTGACAGTCAGCTTTTGTATAATATTTTTTCTAGTGTTCACTTTTTGCTTGATATTCAAACAGTGCTTCTTGTAAGTCAGAGCATGATCCAGGCTGACTCCCAAGTATTTTGGTATGCTGCAATGCTCCAGTGAGATTCCTTTCCAAGTCATCTTCAGAGCTCAATATGCTTGTCTGTTCTCAAGGTGAAAAGAACATGTCTGTGTTTTAGATGGAAGAGGAATCAGATGGTTTCCCTGTAATAGGCAGTAAGAGCACCTCAAGCTTCGGAGAGCTTCTGTTCAACCATTTCAAAGCTCCCTGCTTAGGCAGTGATGACACAGTCATCATCATAGATGAAACTCTCTGTCCCTTCTGGCAGTGGCCTATCATTTGTGTAAATGTTAAACACTGATGGTGCTTGCATGCTCTCCTGAGGCAGGCCATTCTTCTGTTTTCGCCATCTGCTTCTCTGGCCCTGGAATTCAACAAAAAAGCTTCTGTTTTGTAGCAGGTGTCCTATGAAGTTGGTGAGGTGGTAGTCCTTTGTGGTATTATAAGGGTTTTTTTCTCAGGAGAAGGCAATGATTTACAGTGTCATAGGCTGCTGACAATGATATCGAGCACGGATTTGGAAGGCCTTGCCCTGGAGACAGAGGCCGGCCAGATCCACCAAAGAGGATCCATTCACCCTGGCGAGAAAGAAGCACGCAGAAAGAATTTTTCCCTGCATTTTCTCAAATAAATCTCACCAAAGTTGAAGAAAAGTCACCGACTTGTATATTTCATTCCAGCTGGAGCGGATGTCAAACTGCAATCATTTGCTAAAAGCTGACATAACACACAAAGCAAAACAGTACAGTTTTATAGAGAAAACAGAGCTGTCAAATGCAAATTTCCTGCTCCCGCCCCCTTCGCCAGCTCTGCATTAATTGGATGGAGTCATCAGCTGGGGGAGAGGTGTATCTGGCTTGGCTGTGCCTCAGCCAATCAGCAAGCCAGCGCCGCTTCGGCCTCTCAGCCACTGGGAAGGAAGGAGGTAGTCCGAGCAGGAAACAATGAACCGAGAGGAGAAGATGACAGGATTAATGGCTTAATGTTTGTATAATTGCTGGCAATAGCTTTCTTTAGCCCTCAAGCCAGCTAAAGTATGGGGAGCATAATAAAAAGTCCATAAGGGTTGTTTCCAAAAGTTCTATAAGTTCTCCAAAGTTGGCAAAGGTTGGTAAAAAGTTCCAAAAGTTGGCAAAAGTTCAATAAAAAGCTCAAAAGTTCACGAGATGGGGAAAATATCCATAAGAGTCCATGGGGTGCACACTGGGATCATTGTGGGCGCTGAGGGTTGGCATCCATTCATTATGGAGGAGGAAACTCTAAATCCAATTACTTCTAAGGGCCAGGATGGCCCGTCTGCAGTCCGGAGGTCCCAAGGGGTGAGTGCAGCAGGTTCCCCAGGTTGACAGGCTTCTGGACACCATCGAGATGGAGACAGGAATGATGTTGCAGCATGGAGCCATGGATCGCAATCAGCTGGTCTCCATATGAGGTTTTGGGTGAAAAATGGTTATTCCTGGGGCTCAGGGGTCCATAATGTAAAAAGTGAGATAGCAGTTAGTCTTAGAATTAGTCTAGTAGAAGAATGGCACAGGTTTGGAGTTGATCAGTTGACTCGCAGATACGGGGCCCAATGAATTTCCGTATCCACGGTTCAGAGTAATGCAGTTTTGGCCTTCCTGGGATGCTGTAAGAGCATCCCGGGTGAGCCAGCAACGATCTGTGGCTCGGGAAAGGGAAGGTTCATGTTAGAGAGTGCTAGTAAATGGACACAATGTATCACTGTAGAGTGGGAAAAGTTACAATTAGAAGATCTGTTATTGGGGGTTTGTTACAATGTTAGGGGCCTGCATGTTGCCCGCTATCAACAAGTCTATGAAGACAGCTCCTGTAAATCTGCATGAGAGAAACCTCCCCGCAGGTTCGCAATGCATCGTATTTATAGATGACTGATTTTCTCATAACCAGAAGTGACTTGAAGCATGCAACCAAACAAAGCCAGCACCTTGGATGCAACACCTTTAAACTAGTAGCCATTCACAAGGATACCATCATCCATCTCTGATCCTGTTGTATCTCTATACAGTATGGAAGTGGCATAAGATAAGCCTTACCCCTATTCCATGTGAACAGCAGATCAAAGGAAAAGTGAGGCAATGAGATGCTGCCAGTTAACACCACTTACAAGTATAATTTTTGGGAAAACTATTGACAAGGAGAAGTGTAGTTATGCTATTCATCTCCAATACTGTCTGCAGACACAAAAGCCGGAACACAGACTTCCTGAGTTACATTTATTAGGCTAAGATTGGAACTGTGCCTTCTGGCACAAGGTGGTCAGCAAATTCCAATTCCAGTTTTATCGGCTAGTTTATATATACTTTCTACTTCCATCAACAAAGCTTGGGAAATCTATCTTTAGGAACTGCAGTTCCCAGAATCCCACAGACCATGCTGCCTGGATAATGGTAAAATCTGTAAGGTTGCTATATTACAGTCCCACAAATCTGGGCATGCAATTTGCAAATGTACAAAATGCTGTTGTTTTGGGGATCTTCAAATTGTTTTTAATGACTAAGTGGGAGTTTGAACTCTTGCCTCCCAGAGTCACAGTCCAGTGGTCAAACCATGCTGTTTCCTGTGCAAAATATGCATATTGAATGTTTGTATTACTTAAAATGCAAGTTATTATAAGCATGGATATTATGACAATATTGTGAGCCTGCAATCCAGCACACACATTGTTGCTACGATTTGTATATAAGTATTCTGGGAGAACCAGCATAACAACCTAAGTGCTACAGTTTTCAAATTTTTGCTAATGGAATTCATGATGTGACTTCGGACCATTACTAACACTCAACAATTTACAATAGATGGGGATGTAGGAGCCATGTTTTAAGTTTTAGCCCCAGTGGCGCAGCGGGTTAAACCACTGAGCTGCTGAACTTGCTGATCAAAAGGTCACTGGTTCAAATTTATTTATTTATTTACATCATGTATATTCCGCCCTTCTCACCCCGCAGGGGACTCAGGGCGGATCGCAATGCACATATACAGGCAAACATTCAATGCCATAGACATACAACATATATAGACAGACAACGAGCTACACAATTGGTCGAGAGCTCACCCCGACCCGGGCAGGCCTTGAACTCATGACCTTCTGGTCAGTAGAGATCTTATGCAGCTGAGTCCTAGCCAGCTGCGCCACATTCCCGGTGCAAATCCAGGGAGCAGGGTGAGCTCCCGCTGTTAGCCCCAGCTCCTTCCAACCTAACAGTTCGAAAAGATGCAAATATGAGTAGATCAATAGGTACCAGGTCCGCTAGAAGGTAACGGTGCTCCATGCAGTCATGCCGGCCACATGATCTTGGAGGCATCCACAGACAAATGGAGATGAGTATCACCCCCCAGAGTCGGACACAACTAGATCTAATGTCATGGGGAAACCTTTACCTTTAGGAGCCATGTAAAGTGGCCGTTACTTTCCTGGGTCACTACAACCAACAACAATTGTTATGGTGACGATAACGTTTGGCCGTACACAGATATTTTACATCAGTATTCCCATCCGATGATAAATGGTTAAAAGTTACAAATGCATTAAAATACAGAGGAAGACCCTTGGGAGGGTTGACATTTGACTGAGTGTTGCTACTACTGTGCCAACCACTTAAACCAGTGTTTCTCAACCTTCCTAATGCCGCAACCCCTTAATATAGTTCCTCATATTGTGGTGACCCCAACCATACAATTATTTTCGTTGCTACTTCATAACTGTAATGTTGCTACTGTTATGAATTGTAATGTAAATATCTGGTATCAAGGATGTCAAGGATTTTCATTAACTGGACCAAATTTAGCACAAATACCTGATACACACCCAAATTTGAAGGCTGGTGGGGCTGCGGAGAGAGGATTGATTTTATCATTTGGGAGTTGTAGTTGCTGGGATTTATAGTTCACCTACAATCACAGAGCATTCTGAACTCCACCAACGATGGAATTGACCCAATCTTGGCACACAGAACCTCCATAACCAACAGAAAATACTGGAAGGGTTTGGTGGGCATTGACCTTGAGTTTTGGAGTTGTAGTTCACCTACCATCAGAGAGCACTGTGGACTCAAACAATGATAGATCTGGACCAAACTTGGCACAAATACTCAATATGCCCAAATGTGAACACTGGTGGAGTTTGGGGAAAATAGACCTTGACATTTGGGAGTTGAAGTTGTTGGGATTTATAGTTCACCTACAAAAAGCATTCTGAAGCCCGCAAATGATAGAATTGGGCTAGACTTCCCACACAGAACCCCCATGCCTTGAAGGAACTCACTGGTGTGAGCCACCCTCCAGCCTCGCAGACTCTCCTTCACCAGCACATGCGCACTATGCTGCTATGTGCCAAGCATGCCTGCTCTCCCCTCCCCACTTGGAGTCTCAGAAACAGCCCCCCCCCTCAAACTTGGCTGAGAGGCTGGCCAATCACAATGGAGGAGGGCTTTTGCGGGAAGATTCACTATTTCCAAAAAGAAAGAGAATGACAGGTGGAAAGATCTTCAGCCTTCTCTGCCAATCGGGTTCCTAAGACGATCAGAAATATTTGTATCTCATGGTCTTTGGCGACCCCTCTGAAACCCTCTCGTGACCCCCCAGGGGTCCTGACCCCCAGGTTGAGAAATGCTGACTTAATGCTCCAGTGCTCTAGTAACTACTCATAAATATGCTTGTATTAAACCACCAAATGCTGTCTTTCCACAGTTATGCCATGGACCTCTATCTTGATCATGTCATGAAACTATATTCATTTAATATTTGAGCCCAGTTTTAAATTAATACAAGTAATTGTTTTCATTTCTGAAAAAGCACTACCGAATTTCCTATTGCCTATTAGATAGACTCTGTAGTCCAAGTCCTGTTTTCTCTGGCTTTTGGGAAACCCATCCACTCCAGTATGCCTGTTACTCTCTTCCGCCTTTGTGAGTGTGAACTGTCCTGAAAACAAAACAATAGCAATATTGGGAATTGAGGTGATTCACACAGGAGTGAGCAGAGTCAGGCTATTTTAGAGCTCATTCGTTCTTCTGGGACTTACCCATTCCAGTGCAGAGCTCCTCATTTCCCAAGTTAGGCTTGCCAAACCTGTTTGCTCCATTTGCCATTCTCATTTCCCTCTCTGTGACTGTCTTCCTCCGGAATTTGGCATCTCTCTATCTCCCCCCCAATGGTCTCCACAATGAGAAAAGAGCCTCCTGGATGGAAATTTAGGTGTGAAACTGTTTACTGGAAATTACACATTGGATTCATGCCTAGAATAACTAAATCATATTTGCCAGAACATGGAAAACTATTTTTTTAGAGCAAGTCCCAGAATACCTCAACCAAAAGTACTCCCAGTGGTGAAAGTTGTTATTGCTGTTGTTGTTATTATTTGTACACGCCAGTGTTTTTCAACCTTTTTTGAGCCGCGGCACATTTTTTACATTTACAAAATCCTGGGGCACACCACCAACCAAAATGACACAAAATGACACTCTAACGCAGTAATACATATAGTTAATATGTTTTTTAAATGTATTTATACACTCTGTGTGAAACCTGGGCCTGTTTCAATGAACACAACATATATATGACTTCCTCTCACATATTTATTCATGGCTATCATGTCTTCTCTCAGCCTTCTCTTCTTCAGGCTAAACATGCCCAGCTCTTCAAGCCGCTCCTCATAGAGCTTGTTCTCCAGACCTTTGTGAAATTTCACCCTGAGTGAAACTTGCTTCCAGTTTACTATGGATGTCATGAAGCTGTTATAAACAGTTTCTTGGGGGGGGGGGGAGAACTCTCAAAAAATCCAGTAAAATAGTAAATAAACATTTCCAAGCGGAGAGGCTCAATTTGTTTCTTGGAAACCTGTGAGGGGGCTGCTAGGAGGGGGTGGAGTGCCAATTTCCCATGGCACACCTGATGATTCCTCACGGCACACTGGTTGGGAAACACTGGTATACACAACAAGATTAGGACACAGCAGACAAGATCACTATGCTGGCTTTTGTATTTGATCACACGTAAGACACTTCCCAAGTGCCTAGGACTGTGTGATGTGCAATTGCTATATCTGTGACTGGTACATCACATACAGCAAATTTTCCTCATCGTTTACTGATATTACTTAATTTGATTGACTGGACGTCAGAGTTTGCCTATGTATATGGCCTTGATAAAGCTCTCTATGGGTGAAACGGGATAATGGGCCCGTGATAGTTCCGACTACTCCCCGTCGGTGGCTTTCTTCTATTGTATTTTGACCCTGCCTGTCCAGCGCTGCTTTTTGGAGGACTTTTGTTATATCTCGCATTGGATTACTACCTGAAGTTTCGTTCATTACATGCTTGGAGCACTGACTCTGCTGATTACTACAATTTATAATTATTACGTCGTGGCATTATCCTCTTCTTTGCTGCCTCGCGTGTCCATACTACTTACCTCCAGGTGGATTTTACATCATTACACCAGATATACCGCATTTATTTCATTGCAGAGTTGTTGACACCCACCGTAGTTTTTGACGGACCTACTACTTTGTTTACACCGTTTCATCTACCCATTTATGGATAGTTTCTCCATGTGAATCTTCTGGACGGGATGTGGTGAAGCTCTCTATATTGGCCCAGCTTCCCCTCCCCTCCTACCTAGTTGATTTTGGACACGAAGCTTTACACAGCAGGACGTGGAACATTTTCCTCTGAGTGAGGTATATTGATGGTATTTACGTACCATGTGCTGCTTGCTGTGTTGAACTAACGAACAGTAGGCATGGTGTATTGACATATACGTTTATTGCATATACTCTGTATTGTCTTGATATGTGTTTCTTGCATATAATAGACTATTTCCCTTACCTGTAGACCAGGGGTGCTCACACTTTTTCAGCATGCGAGCTACTCTTAAAGCAACCAAGTACAAAAGATCTACCTGCTGCCGTGCGCTCCTGCGCACTCCCGCCACCACATGCTCTTGCCACTGCGCGTGCTCCTGCTGCTGTTTTCTGCCCACACAGCGCTTCTTCCGCCTGCGGGGCATTCCAGGAAGGAGAAAGCACGAGGCGGGGTATCCAGGGGGAGCACTTCGCCCTGCCTGTTTCGCCAGCATTGGAGGCTGCACAGCTGCTTCTGGACGAGAGAGAGACAGGGCGTTCCCTCCAGAGGCCTCGCATTGTGCTTCCTTCTTCCTGCAATGCCCCGCAGGCGAAAGAAGCACCACAAGAGCGGAAGCTAGCAGCAGGAGCGCGTGTGCACGCAGGGTGTGCTCGCGCATGGCAGGAGTGCCCCATCCGGCTGGTGAGGCCCGAAGATCACCTGGAAGAGGGCCGAAGATCTACTAGTAGCTCAGGAGCTACCTAATGAGCACCCCTGCTGTAGACCATTGCACTTACCTGTATTATGTATTCCATCCTTATTACCTGTATCCTCCGTATTTATGCAATTTGAATATATTTATAGACTTAGATTTGCATTAGAGTAGTACTTCACCCCGCGTTGTGTTTTTCCTGTTACAGGTAGATTACCCAGTGTTTTTTTTCTTAACTGCACCCAGTGTGCCGATCACCACTGAGACCACCTTGATTGGCTTGTGTCAGAGTTTTTGCATTTCGATCTTTAAATCCTCTTATTGTGTAAGCTTTTCCAGTTGCTCCTCGTCAATCCATGATCCATACTTGTTTTTGTTCACAATCATGTGGTCAGGAGTCTTGTGCTCCAAAGCTCTGTCAGTCTGAATTTGTTCCAGAGTAGTTTGACGTGTTCACGTTCTGTAACTTTCTGTAACTTTTTCAGGATTGTGATCCCACCAGTTCTTTGTCACTGTTGGGCTTGTGGCTTCAGGGGTTGTGGTGGTGTGCAGGGATCTGTGTGATTTTCAGTGCAGGGCCAAGGTGATGAAACTCTGGAAAAGCAGTTAAGGGAATTTAGTTTTTCTGAGAGTCCAGTGGACGGGAATTGAGACTCCTGGCTTGCTGATTCTAGCCGCAGCTGTTACTTTCCCAGGGAAAAGGGAGGGAAATGTTACAGTGTTGAGATCTTGTAAAGGTTGAAATTCAGTTCCTGGTCAACTTTCGATTGTACTGCAAGCGGTTCCATGAACTCCTGGTTTCATGATTTTTTGGTCATTCATGACAGAATCCGGGTTGAGCAACCGCCCCCTCCATGCAAGGGCGCCGAACAGATTTTGGTTCACCCGAGGAGACTTATGGAACCTGAAAGGTTCCTGAATTCTCTGAGGGATCTGGAGTCTATCAGCGTCTCTGTCGATGAGCAGGTCCAAGCCTGGAACACCTCTCTAGCTAGAGCTCTCGACGAGATTGCCCCTAGGCGTCCTCTCCGCCCTCGCAACCACCGATCCCCCTGGTATACAGGGGACCTTAGGTCGATGAAGCGAGAGAGGAGACGGCTACAGCGCGAGTGGAGGAAACTCCGCGACGGATCCTCAGTATCAGCTTATAAGCTAGTTAAAGAGGCTTATGAGCGTGCTGTCAAGGCGGCCAAAAATGGGTACTTTTCCGCCTTGATAGCGTCTGCCAGCTCACGCCCGGCCCAACTGTTTAAGGTAATTCGGTCTCTCACGACGGTCCCTACTGTCCCAAAAAATAGCGATCAGGCCCTCACTGCTGGTGCTTTTCAGAGCTTCTTCACAGACAAGATTCTGAGCCTCCGCCGGGACCTTCCAGCCACGGTTGAGACAGTAAGAGAGCTTTAGACTCCGTGGCCCTCCGCCGGGCCCACCCTCGACCGGTTTCGGCCACTGGACGCAGATGCTGTTGATAGGATAGTGGCTGCAGCCAGGCCTACCACCTGCTCCCTCGACCCGTGCCCCTCCTGGCTTATTAGATCTTGCCTGGAGGGGTTACGTGGGCCTCTGTTGAATATCATAAACAGCTCCCTTGAGCAAGGAGTCTTTCCAGAGTGCTTAAAAGAGGCGGTGGTAGCTCCATTACTGAAGAAACCGTCATTAGACCCTGCGGTTCCCTCCAACTACCGCCCAGTGTCGAATCTTTCGTACCTGGGCAAGGTGGTTGAGAGAGCAGTAATGGAGCAGCTGCAGTCCTTCCTAGATGATGCAACATGGCTAGACCCCTTCCAGTCCGGCTTCCGTTTGGGGCACGGGACGGAGATGGTCCTGGTCTCCATCACAGACCAACTCCGCTGCCAGCTCGACCAAGGCGGGTCTGCGCTGCTCGTGTTATTGGACCTCACGGCAGCGTTTGACACGGTCGACCACAATCTATTGATCCACCGCCTGGCCATGGCTGGAGTGAGGGGGACAGCCCTAAAATGGCTGACCTCCTTCCTCCACCAGCGGTCACAGCGTGTGAGGAGGGGCGGGGTGGTCTCCGAGGGCTCCTCAATAGTTTGTGGAGTTCCGCAGGGGGCCATCCTCTCCCCTCTGTTATTTAACATCTACATGCAGCCGCTTGCACAGCTGGTGCGGAGTTATGAGCTGGAGTGTCACGTGCCTCGAAGCCGTTACTGGATGGCTGCGAGCCAGTAGGTTGAGGGTGAATCCGGCGAAGATGGAGATCTTGTGGCTGGGCCGCCCGGGTGGGGTAGATGTCCAGCCTCCGACCCTGGACGGTGTGGCGTTATGCCCATCGTCTTCCGTGAAGAGCCTGGGAGTCCATCTGGACTCCCAGCTGACCATGGAGGCCCAGGTCTCTGCGGTCAGCAAGGTGGCCTTTTTCCATCTCCGACAGGCAAGGAGGCTGGCCCCCTATCTCTCCCGGAACGACCTCGCGACGGTGATCCATGCCACGGTCATCTCAAGGCTAGATTACTGCAACACGCTCTACGTTGGCCTTCCTTTGTCGGCGACCCGGAAGTTCAAGCTGGTGCAGAACACTGCCGCCCGGCTCCTGTCTGGCTCCCCAGCAGGTTGCCATATAACACATGTCTTGCAGGATCTGCACTGGCTCCCAATTGAGCACCGGATCGCCTTCAAAGTGTTGGTTCTTACCTTTAAGGCCTTACACGGTCTGGGGCCAGCGTATCTGAGGGACCGTCTCACTCCATATTGCCCTTTGAGATCACTACGGTCCGAGGATGCCAACTTCTTGGAGGTACCTTCAGCGAAGCTGGCACGTTTGACATCCACCCGCCGGAGGGCGTTCTCGGTCATAGCTCCCACGCTGTGGAACGCCCTCCCGGCCGAAACCCGGGCAATGAAGGACCTGCTCCTGTTCAGACGGGCATGTAAAACCTACTTGTTTAAGCAGGCCTTCAACGGGTAGGCCCGCGCGTTCTTAATTGTGCCACTGCTTCAATTGTCTACTGTTTTATTGTGATGCTCTGCTTTTAACTGTTTTTATCGTTTTGTATTTTATTGTGCCTTCGGCTCTTGTAAGCCGCCGCGAGCCTCCGGGAGTCGGCGGCATAGAAACCCGAATAAATAAATAAATAAATAAACTTTGAGCTTGCCTTTTTGGGACTATCCTAGTTTTAAGTTCTGTTGCTTCTTAGTGGATTTATATTCAGAGACCTTACAACCTAATTAGCCTGAGGCTTTGGGAACATTTCCTGGGATTTTCTCGAATGCTTTTTGCCTTGGCTATTTTCATGTTTACTGTTATTTTTTTGGACATTGTTTACTTCAATAAATAGACTGTTATTTCCAGCCATGGTTGTGCGAATATTTAAAGGGTCCTGGTTCTCGGCCAATGTGCGACAGTCACAGGCAGATGGGATTTGTGACATTATTATTATTATTCCTTAATTGTAGTCTCCCATATCCCAAAACGTAAGCCTCCAGGAAGCTTTCAAATTACAGTGTGTACAATATAACTAAGATTAAACAACAGTTCACTTTTTAAAAAAGAATTAAACTATTAAAACAAATTAAAATATAGAATTAGGGGGGGGGACATGTTTAAAACAATACAATTAACACAACACCTTCTTAAAAGCCCTTCTTTAAAAACAGGCTATCACACAGACAAAGACAAAAACCTTCTGTTACCTGAAGCTAAGAAGCCAATGGTGGTCCTGCCCTCACTCTGTCAAACTGATATAGGACATAAATTTAGGGTGGCCTTGCCCTGGAAGGCTGAGGCCCTAAAAAGCGAGGATTCTTTGATGGAAAGCCTTGGCGAGCGATCCGAAGCGCTAAGAAAATCCTCTGAACCCCCAAAAGAGATTCTCACCAAGATTCGGAAGTGTGCCAACGAGAGAGTTCTATCCCAGCTGAGAAAAGATGACAGCCGCAATCATTCGCCATGTTTTTAATGATCTGTAAGTGTTTTATTGATTTGTAAGTTACCCCAAGCCAGTTGGAAGGGGCGCCTAAGAAATCGAAATAATAAATAAATAAATAAATAAATAAACAAACATCTCCTTCACCCTGGATAGTAATAGTACAATCATAAGAAATGTGAGTTAGGTCCCAGAGTGTCAGACCAATCAATGGAATGAACTGTAAAATTAAGTAAGTCTGACTTTTTCGATGCTTATACAATGGGGAATGCCTGCATGGGCGCAATGTCTTCCCAACTAGCAGCATTAATCCTGTATTACTGGGACTTTATCTTCGCTTTCAACAAGAACTTGGCTTCAGTATTGCCTTTCCATGAGATAGCCTCTTCACTCTCCTAATGGTAGGGCCATCTCTGAACTGAATGGGTTTAATTTACAAGAGAGCAGATTTTGGTTGAGCAACAGGGGAGAAACAGTTTTGGCAAAGGAACGAAACACCAAAAGGAATGCTGGAAACTCCCTCATTGTCTGCTAGACTGAGCACCATCTCTGGGATTTTTTAAGCTTTGCATTTCTTGCATCATTTGGGGTTGCACTAAATTGCAAATGAAAGGTTGCATCCTGTATTTGACTATGCACATATACTCCAGGCTTGGGCTTTTGTATTTTTTCTACCTTGTAGTAGAACCATACTCTCTGTGACAAAATTAAAATCATAAGAACATAAGAAGAGCCATGCTGAATCGGGCCTCAGCCCATCTAGTCCAGCATTCTGTGTCACACAGTGGCCCACTAGTTGTACACAGGGATCCCTAGCAGAAAGGAGGGCAAAACCCTCACCTGCTCCCGACCCCCCACAACCAGTACCCGGGGAAAATCCTGCCTGCCTCCATCAACACAGAGGTGGCACTTGGATGTCCATTTCAGTAGCTACTGATTCCCTTGGTATCCATGAATCTGTCTAATCCTGCCTTGAAGCTGTCCAGGCTGACCGCTGTCACAACCTCCTCTGGAAGTGAGTTCCATAACCCAATGACCCTCTGGGTGAAGAAATATTTCCCTTTATTAGTCCTAACTTTCCTACCTTGGAGCTTTAGGAGTGCCCCTAGTCCTAGTGTTGTGTGACAGAGAAAATATTTTTCTTTATTCACCTTTTCTATCCCATGCATGATTTTATACAGTTCGATCAAGTCACCTCTTAAACGCCGTCTTTCAAGGCTGAAAAGACCAAGGCGTTGCAACCTGATTTCATAAGGGAGCTGCTCCATCCCTTGGATCATTTTTGTTGCCCTTCTTTGTACCTTTTCCAGTTCCGTTATATCCTTCTTGAGGTGCGGTGACCAGAATTGCACACAGTACTCCAGATGTGGCCTCACCATAGATTTGTAGAGAGGCAATACAACATTTGCCGACCTATTTTCGATTCCCTTCCTGATCATGGCAAGCATAGAATTTGCTTTTTTCACTGCTGCAGCGCACTGGGTTGACATCTTCATTGAGCTGTCCACCAAAACCCCAAGATCCCTTTCCTGGTTTGTCTCAGAATGCTTTGATCCCATCAGTTGATAAGTGTATTTGGGGTTCTTTGCCCCGATGTGCATGACTTTACACTTGTTTAGGTTAAAATGCATTTGCCACTTTGTTGCCCATTCACTCAATTTCGAGAGATCTTTCTGGAGCTCTTTACAATCAGTTTCATTTTTAACTACCCTGAACAGTTTAGTGTCATCTGCAAACTTTGCTACCTCACAATCTACTTCTACATCCAGATCATTTATGAATGAATTAAAAAGTAACGGTCCTAAAACTGAACCTGGGGTACGCCACTTCTCACCTCTTTCCATCCAGAGAAGTGTCCATTTATTACCACCCTTTGTTTCCTACAGTTTAGCCAGGTTCCAATCCAGGACAAGACCTGTCCTCTGATTCCATGGCTGAAGAGCTTATTTAGGAGCCTTTGGTGAGGGACTTTGTCAAAAGCCTTTTGAAAGTCAAGGTAAACAATATCGACTGGGTCCCCTTTATCTATGTGTTTATTTACACCCTCAAAGAATTCTATCAAGTTAGTAAGACATGATTTGCCTTTGCAGAAACCATGTTGATTTTCCTTCGGCAATGCCTGTTCTTTTGTGTGCTTAGTAATTTTTTCTTTAATAATGGTTTCCATCACTTTGCCTGGAACTGAGGTTAGACTAACTGGCCTATAATTTCCTGGATCACCTCTGGATCCTTTCTTGAAGATCGGTGTTACATTTGCCTCCCTCCAGTCCTCGGGTACAGTGCCTGATCTTAGAGAAAGGTTATATATTTTGGGTAGAATTTCAGCAATTTCACACTTGAGTTCCTTAAGAACTCTGGGGTGGATGCCATCTGGCCCTGGTGATTTGTTGACATTTAGTTTAGTAAGGCATGTGAGAACATCCTCCTTGTTTATCTCTATCTGGTTTAATTCATTTAATTCCCTCCCTGAAAAAACTGACTCAGCTGTAGGCATATGTTGTCTGTCCTCCTGTGTGAAAACAGAGGCAAAGAAGTCATTTAGCCTCTCAGCAATCTCCTTGTCTTCACTTATTGTCCCTTTCTTACCATTTTCGTCAAGTGGCCCAACTGCTTTTCTAGTTGGGTTTCTGCTTCTGATGTACCTAAAGAAGTTTTTGCTATTTTTAAAAATATTCTTAGCTATATGTGCCTCAAAATCTCTCTTGGCTTTCCTGACGGTTGCTTTGCATTTAGTTTGCCAGAGCTTGTGTTCCTTTCTGTTCTCCTCAGTAGGAAGAGCCTTCCATTTCTTAAATGAGTTTTTCTTCTTTCCAATCACATCTTTTACTTCATTTGTAAGCCATACCGATGTCCTCTTGGACTTTCCCGGCCTCTTTCTTATTTTAGGAATGCATTTTAGTTCGGCTTGTTTTAAAGTATTTTTTAAGCAGTTTCCAAGCATTCTGGAGGGATTTGATTTTTTTTACTGTTCCTTTTAGTTTGTTCTTTACTATTTTTCTCATTTTGGTGAAATTCCCTTTGTGAAAATTTAAGGTCTCTGTGTGTAGCAACCCAGTTCTCTTTTGTGCCTGGGGGGCAGGGGGCAGCACCGGGGGTCCCACTTGCATTAGAACCAGTCGCAGCTGATGAGGAAATGGAGGAAGGGGTTAATGAGTTAGCTGGGCCTTCCTCTCCCACTGAGAGCATGGCTTGGGATGACGGATGGCCGGATGGTTATGAGAACTGGGAAGGTCAGACTGATTCAGAAAGTGTTGATAGTGACGATTGTTATGAGAAGCCAGGTGGTTTCGGGTCGCAGGAGAGAATCAGGGAAACATTGGAGGATGAACCCATGGAAGCTGAAAGGGAGTCTGGCTCTCATGAAGATAGCGAGGCAGGTGCTGGGAGGCAAGGTCGGGGTTTCGATAGGAGAGAGAGCATTGAGTCCAGCAGGAGGGGTTGGCACCGCAGCCTAGAGCGCCAGAGAAGTGCGAGGTCCCGTAGCACAGATTGGCGCCGAAGCCTAGAGCGTCGGGGACCTCGCCAAGGGGATTAAGTATAGGATCCGTGGGAACGGATCCTCAGTAGCTCGGCCACTTCTAATCTACATGGAATGAAGCGAGCAAAGGACCACGGAGCCAAGTTGCCGGCTCGTGCCTTGCCAAGAAGTTTCTTGGGTCTTGTTTGAACTTTGCCTTGTTCCTTGATCCGCATTGTTTTGCGGAGCCTCTTGCCAAGTCTTCGACCAAGCTTTTGCCAAGCCATTGTTTTGGATTACTACGGACTCTTTCTTTGGATTGAACTTTTCAATATTTTATGGACAATTACCTTTTCACCTGTTCTTTATTATTCAATAAATAGTTAGCTGATTATTGTCTCTGTGTGTGTGATTAAGGGGCCGGCCGAGTCCTCGCATCGTGACACTGTGTTAGTTTTCACTGACAGTTTGCTATCCAAACTTAAGTTGAAGGTTATTGTGTTGTGGTCACTGGTACCTATGGGCTCAGTTACAAGGACATCTTGAACGAGATCTTGTTCATTAGTTAGCACCAAGTCCAGGATCCCCTTTCCCCTGGTTGGTTCCATGACCATCTGCTCAAGGGAATAATCAGCTAGCATGTCGAGGAACCTTGTCTCTCTTTCATGCGTAGAACAAGAATTTAGCCAATCTATTCGGGGATAGTTGAAGTCTATTGCTTTTTGAGTCCTGTTTAATTTCATTTTCCAGATAGCAGTCTGCCTCTGGAGTTTGGTTGGGAGGGCGATAGCAGATCCCTAATGCTAGATTAGTTTTTTGTCCTGGGACTTTTACCCACAATGTTTCTGTAGGTGAGTTTGAATTTTCTTGAAATTCTAATTCATGAGATTCTAGCTCTTCATTTATGTACAAGGCCACACCGCCACCGTTTTTCCCTCTCCTGTCTTTCCTGTACAGTTTATAACCTGGAATTTTTGTGTCCCAATTGTTTTCTTCTGTCCACCAGGTTTCTGTTATGCCAATGATATCAATATTTTTTTCTTTTGCCAAACATTCCAACTCCCCTATTTTTGTTCGAAGGCTTCTAGCGTTTGCGTACAGACATTTATATTTAGTGCTCTGATGCCCTTTCAACTTTGGCTGTTTATGAGAATTTGTAGAAGGCCTACCATGTCCTACCTCTTGACTACTTTCTATCTTTTCTGTTGACTCAGCCATTTGTGCGTAAATTTCATCCTCCATACTTGGCGTTTCACCCTCTCAAACCAGAAGCTGCCCAGCTCCTGTCGACTTTCCCCTAGGAATCAGTTTAAAAGCTGCTCTGAAGCCTTTTTAATATTAATTGCCAGCAGTCTGGTTCCATTTTCGTTCAAGTGTAACCTGTCCCTTTTGTAAAAGTTTGGCTTTCCGAAAATGTCCCCAGTTCCTAACAAATCTAAACCCTTCCTCTCGACACCACTGCCTCATCCACGCATTGAAGCTCCTGAGCTCTGCTTGTCTGGCTGTCCCTGCGCTTGGAACCGGTAGAATTTCCGAGAATGCTACCTTTGAGGTCCTGGACCTTAATCTTCTACCTAGCAACCTAAATTTGGCTTCCAGGACCATCCGTTTGGCCTTCCCAATGTCATTGGTACCGACGTGTACCACGACTGCTGGCTCCACCCCGGCACTATCTACCAGCCTATCTAGATGCCTCCTGATGTCCGCAACCTTTGCACCCGGCAGGCAATTTACCATGCGGTCATCACATCCATCACAAACCCAGCTTTCTATGTTCCTGACAATCGAATCGCCCACTACAAGAAGCCCCCCTCCTACCACCCGTTGAGAAGTATCCTCGGTGCAAGAGGATATGGGCACATCTTCCAAGGAAGAGGTCCCAACTAAGGGAGCCGGTCCCTCTTTCTCAGACTGATGTCCTCCCTGCCCAAGACCCCCATTTTCCAAAGCAGCTGGAGGGCTGCTCAGAATGGAGTGGGATGCTCCTATTTCATCCCTGGAGATCTCTTCCTCCTGCCTCACTTCCTCTCTGTGCTTCTCCAGGTCTGCTACCTTGGCTTCAAGGGAAAGAACACGTTCCCTGAGTGCCAGGAGCTCACTGCAGCGAATACACACCCAAGACTTCTGCCCAGCAGGCAGATAGTCATACATGTGACACTCAATGCAAAACACTGGTAAGCCCCCCTCCCACTGCTGGCTGACTACCTCCATTTCTTCTTAATATGTTTTTATAATTTGACTCCTTTATTCTAGATAATTTGACTTTTTTTTCTTCCTTTTTGTAGATTTACTGTTTGTTTTGGTCTTGATTTACTTTTTTACAAGTCTTTGGATATTTCTTTTCTTTTTTTTTACTTGTTACAGGTTTATGTAAAATACCTACTAGCAGCTAATACTAGAAGCTAAACAACAAATTTACCCAGGAACTTACCAGTGCTCCTTTCTTTCTCCTTTATTTATTTTCTGTTTTCTTATTTGCAAGTAGTCTGCTTAAACTGCTCCTCACAGAGACAGTTGGCTGACTGATTTAAAAAACAGGAGCTAGGCTAACTGCTTAAAAACAGGATTTAAAAAATCATGTGCAGTTCACGTTTGACTAGTCCACACACTGTCTTGTTAGAGAAAGAAAATATGCCACGCAGATGATCAATAAAGAACTAGTTGTTTACTTTTTGTAATTCAGAACAACATATTGACAATCATGTGATCAGTTGCATTGAATCACATAATGTCCTTTTTATGAGAGATTTAAAATGGTCTTTCTTTGTCCATGTGGAGAATCTTCCTCCAGTAGCTCATGAAGCAAGAGCACACTCCAAACTGTCTCTTTCTGCTTCTCTGAAAGCACCTACATAGTCTGAAAAATGGAACAGTAACCAAAACTCCCAGGCTCAGCCAGCTCCCCGGGAATAGCCCAAACCAATCAACTTCATGCAACTTACTTTACAGTAGACACACACACACTAACTGATTTCTTACATGCTCCAACACTCTCCAACATTTCAAAGATGAAAAATGCATGGCTAAGCATCATCAGAATGTGATCAAGATGGAAAAGTTATAAATAAGAAAGAACACATGAGCTAGGAGAGGATGTCGCAGTTTGCTTTTGCCAGAGCTTAGTCGGAACGGCAAGACACGTGATTTTAATTGATGTTTTAATAATTAATGTTTAATTGTATGGTTTAAATTATATTTGTTTATTTTCATATTTACCGTATATACTTGAGTATAAACCGACCCAAATATATGCCAAGGCACCTAATTTGGCCACAAAAAACTAAGAAAACGTATTGACTCGAGTATAAGCCGAGGGTAGGAAATGCAGCAGCTACTGGTAAATTTCAAAATAAAAATAGATGCCAATAAAATGACATAAATTGAGGCATCCATAGGTTAAATGTTTTTGAATATTTACATACAACTGTAATTTAAGATAAGACTGTCCAATAATGATTCTAATTGAATCATTATTCTAACCTTCTTCAATGTAAATGTGCTTACATATCCTTCCAATAATGACCATAGTTTATTTTAACTATACATTTTTGGGGAAATGCTGTGTGTATATGAATAAGGAAAAGTGGGAAAGACTGGTGCCAAGAGAGGAGGGGAGAAGGCATGTGCTGCACCAAGAGAGGAGGAGAGGAAGGCGTGCACTGCACTGAGAGAGGAGGAGAGGAAGGTGTGCCCTGCGCCAAGAGGAGAGGAAGGTGAGTGCTGCGCCAAGAGGAGAGGAAGGTGAGCACTGCGTTGAGAGAGGAGGAGAGGAAGATGTGCCCTGTGCCAAGAGGAGAGGAAGGTGTGCACTCCACTGAGAGAGGAGGAGAGGAAGGTGTGCCCTGCGCCAAGAGGAGAGGAAGGTGAGCACTGCGCTGAGAGAGGAGGAGAGGAAGGTGTGCCCTGCGCCAAGAGGAGAGGAAGGTGAGCACTGTGCTGAGAGAGGAGGAGATAAAAGTGTGTGCTCTGCTGAGAGAGGAGAGGAAGGAGAGCTGGGTTGCTGTGCGGAGAAGTGAGGGTCCTGGCAGTAAGGCATGGGGCTGAAAGAAGCCCTTCTTTCAGCCCCATGCCTTCCCGCCAAGACCCTCACTTGAGTATAAGCCAAGGGGGGATTTTTCAGCCTAAAAGGGGGGCTGAAAAACTAGACTTATACTCAAGCATATACAGTTTATGTATTGGCATCAAATTAATCCTTATTGTTAAGGCTGCCCTGAGTCCCCCTTTTTAGGGCAAGAAGGGTGGGATACAAATATGTGAAATAAATAAATAAATAAGATTCACCTCTTCCGTTCTCCCCTATTAAATCTACTGCCAACTACTTTTGCACTTGGAACTCGGTTGCAGCAATTGAAATAAGCTGAGAACAGGGGGGGGGGGGGAATGGGAGGATGAAATAAAAAACTAGAACATTTTTAATGCAGGTGAAAAGTGGAATGAAAATTTAAATAATACGATCCCAACCAAATCATGATGATTGTTGGGGAGGAGGCAGGACACTTGTATGAAAGCGGATTTAAAATCACTGAATTACACAACTTGAAATTGGTACTTTTGGGGACTATAACTCCTTTATTTCCCAACCAGTATTTCCATACTGTCTGGACCATTGGGAAACATACAATACAGAAAAGGACATGTTGCCTACTCCCCATTTTTGCATATCTAACATGGCTGGTAACTATAGCTTACAGCAGGGGTAGGGAACCTATGGCGTGGGGAGCCAGATGTGGCTCTTTTCATGATTGCATCTGGCTCTCCAAAACAGCCCGGGCCTCAGTTTCCCAGCATGCAGCAGGAAGGAGTGATGCAAATGCGCCGCAACTGCCGCTTTCGTGCCGCCATCGCCGCCTCTTCCTCATCTCCCGCTGCTCTCAGAGCCCTGCCACCTCTTCTCCCCTTCACTCTTTCCTTCTCCTTCTCTCCTTCCTTTCCCCCCTCTCCCCTTCCTTCTTTCCTCAATTCTCGCTCTTCCTTTCCTCCTCCTTCCTTCCTTCCTTCCTTCCTCCTTCCTTCCCTTCACCCTTTTCTTCTCCTTCTCTCTTTCCTTTCCCCTCCCTCTCTCCCCTTCCTTCTTTCCTCCAGTCTCCCTCTTCCTTCCTTCCTTCCTCTTCCTTCCTTCCTTTCTTTCTACCCCTCCATCCTTTCCTTCTCTCCTTCCTTTCCCCTCCCTCTCTCCCCTTCCTTCTTTCCTCCATTCTCCCTCCCTCTTCCTTCCTTCCTCTTCTATTCTTTTCCCCAAGTCTTCCTTTACTTCTTCTTCCTTTCTTTTCACTTCCCTCTCTCTCCCCTTCTTTCTTTTTTCTTTTCCCTTCATTATTTTACTTTTTCCTCACTTTCCTTTCTTTTCCTCACCCTTCTCTTCCTTCCCATTTCCTTCTTTCTTTTCCCCTCCTTGTCTCTCTTTTCTTTTCTTCCTTTTCCATAGTTTGTTCTTTTTTCTTTCTTCCTCTCCCCCTCCTTCCTTTATTTCCTTTTTCTTTCCCCCTTCCTTCCTTCCGCCTTCTCTTCCTTCCCAGAGTCCTGAGCATGCCTTTTGCAGAGCCAGGTCTGAAGTGTCCCGTCATTCTGTCGGGACAGGCGGGGAATCCTTTTCTCATAGTACGTACATATATACTCACATTTAGTCGAATTCAGTCTTAAAATATATATTACAGTATATGGCTCTCACTGAAATAAATTTCCAAATATTTTGCTTTCATGGCTCTCTGAGTCAAAAAGGTTCCTGACCCCTGGCTTACAAGTGTTATTTTTAACCTCATTCTCTTAACTTACTACATGTGCTGCTATTTTTACTATAGTTTGATTGAGAGGCCCAACATATTCTTCCCACATTGGAAGGCGCTGTTGATTCCTGCTCTAACTCTTCTTGCTGATGTGCTGTGCCCCCTTCCGGATAGCTGTCATTGTTTTCCCTTTCTTTGGCCTTGCTATCTGGAGAGATGAAGATGAGGTAGCACCTGCCTCTTTCACTCACCCACATTGGCAATGGTTTCTTTGTATGAAGACCTCCCACTCTGGCTGTCCTATTGCTTTTTCAGATGGGCTATGTCGAACTGACCACTGTGGAGATCAAATGAGGAGGGAGAGCTGCTTGTCAAAGTAATCTGTTGGGATGCTAACATGTGTTCCTGATCTTTGTCTGCAAAGAAACAAGATGCCAATCTTTCTACGCTTACTAATCCTATGAGATTATTTGGAGAAGCCGGAGGAATTGTTTAAAATGTTGCTGTGAGCCATGCCTGATTATGAAAACCATAGGGTGTATCTTCGCTATATGATTAATGCCGTTTGACATGACTTTGACTGTCATGGCTCAATGCTTTGAAAACATGAGAGCTGTCGTTTTAGCTTTATCTGCCAAAAGGTGCTGATGCCGCACCAAATTCCAGATTCCAGAAATCCATTGCATTGAGCCATGGCAGTTAAAGTGATGTCAAACTGCATTAACTCTACTGTGGAGATGCACCCTACGAAGAAATAGTGGAGCACTGATAGTGAGGTGAGAAGTACGAGGGTTATCCAGAAAGTAAGGTTACAAGGCATGTAGCTCTCACAGGGAATTTTCTCGGGGAAGTTGGGATCAGTGCCGTGTAGCGGGAAGCCAGCGGAAGCGAACGTGCAGTGCCACTCGTCAGTAGCTCATCGACTGGAGTTGTGGTGAAGGTTACAGATGAGCATCCTCATTCTGTTTCTCTCCAAGTGTGAAGTTCACACTCTACGAGGACTATCTGGAAAGTAAGATTACAAGGCACATAGCTCTCACGGGGAATTTTCTCAGGTGAAGTTGGTATCACTGCTGTGTAGCGGGAAGCCAGAGGAAGTGAACGAGCACTGCCACTCATCAGTAGCTCATCAACTGGCATTGTGGGGAAAGTTAGAGATGCTAATACTAACAACAGTTGGTGTCTGAATTAACACATATAGAGTACTAATAATAGACAAAGAGTCAATAGTATCAAAACATGGATTTGTAATCACAATCCCAAATATTGGGTAGCTTAGACACTTTAGAATATTGTAATAGTCAAGTGTTCAGTCAATACTCATATATTACACAAAGTTATATAGAAGTGTGCAGACTATTAAGACTCTATAATAAGCAGTCTTAAATCAATAATCTTGTACAGAATGCCTAACCAAAATTAAATTATTAGAGATAATGCAATATATCAACTGAGCATTCATATATTTATACATGTAATATAGGACAAGTCATTCTAGGGACATACAGTAAAGATGCAATGGGAATTCCCATATGAATGCTCAGTTGATATATTGCATTATCTCTTGCATTATCTCTAATAATTTAATTTTGGTTAGGCATTCTGTACAAGATTATTGATTTAAGACTGCTTATTATAGAGTCTTAATAGTCTGCACACTTCTATATAACTTTGTGTAATATATGAGTATTGACTGAACACTTGACTATTACAATATTCTAAAGTGTCTAAGCTACCCAATATTTGGGATTGTGATTACAAATCCATGTTTTGATACTATTGACTCTTTGTCTATTATTAGTACTCTATATGTGTTAATTCAGACACCAACTGTTGTTAGTATTAGTGTACTTGGTACCTGCCCTTGTTTAGTTTCTTGAAAGTTAGAGATGAGCATCCTCATTTCATTTCCCTCCAAGTGTGAAGTTTGTGCTGTAATACACTACTTAAACGGGAAGGACATGAACGCTGCTGTGATTCATCACGAAATCGTTTCAGTTTATGGAGAGGACATAATGTCAAGAAAACATGTGACAAAATGGGTACGGAATATATTGTGAGACCATGAAGAAATTTCGCAGAGCTATTCAAAACAAACGGTGAGGGGTATTGATATAGGAGTCTGTCTCGTTCATGACAATTTGTGTCTGCACATCGCTCATGCAACACAAGAGTTGTTGCCTTCATTTGGTTGGGATGTTTTAAGCCGCCCCTCTCACAGCCCCGATCTCGCAACCAGTGACTCTCATCTGTTCACTAAATTGAAGGAACACCTGGGTAGAAAACACTTTTCCAACGATAAGGTGAAAATCGGAGTGACGAACTGACTGAAAAGGGCGGAGGGAAACTTCTATGACACAGGCATCAAAAGCCCGTCCCACAGTTGACAAAATGTATTGAATTGAATAGTGATTATATGGGGAAATGATGTAGTATCTATGCTATAATCCATGTAAGTTTGATTAAAACATATTCATACTTTGTATTTTAAAAAATTCTTGTAACCTTACTTTTCGGTTATTCCTCATAGCAAAAGCATATAAAGCAAAGTCTGCCTGAATCATATAAATAGGACCTCAGAGAAAATCCATCACTGTAAACAAGAAGTCCCGTTTTGGTGTGTGTTCAGTTTCCTACTGGAGTGTAGCATATAATCTTTCAATTGCTTCTTCTTCTATCTCTGTAGTTGGAACATATACTATCACACTAGTATATACTCCAACTACAGAGATAGAAGAAGACGCAATGGAAAGATTATGTGCTAAACTCCAGCAGGAAACTGATCACACACCAAAACTGGACTTATTTCTTGTTAATGAGACCTCAAAGAAAACCCATTCGTATAACCATGATCCAAGTTTATGCTCCAACTACAGAGACAGAAGTAGAATAAATTGAAAAATCATATACTGGAGTCTCTGGTGGCACAACGGGTTAAACAACTAAGCTGCTGAACTTGCTGACTGAAAGGTTGGTGGTTCAAATCCGGGGAGTGGGGTGAGCTCCCATTGTTAGCCCCAGATTCTGCCAACCTAGCAGTTTGAAAATATGCAAATGTGAGTAGATCAATAGGTACCGCTCCAGCAAGAAGGTAAAAGTGCTCCATGTAGTCATAATTTCGGCCTAAAAATGGAGATGAGCACCACCCCCTAGAGTTGGACACTATTAGACTTAATGTCACGGGAAAACATTTACCTATGCTGGAGTCCTGGAGGAAACCGATCACACACAAAAATGGAACTTGTTAATCATAAATAATAGAGTGTAAAAGTAGGAAGCAGAACACAAAGATTGTAGGAAAAATTGGACTAGGATCAAGAAATGACTAGGATTCTTCTGCCATTTGAGTCATTTCCCAGTGTCATAATAGTGGACTTCCATACCCCCAAGTATTTCATAGATGAAAATGACTTGTGGCAAACACCATCAGAGTTTGGCCAAAATAGCTAAAGTCATTCATTAAGATCACTAGGAGAGTCTGCAGCAGTTTATTTTTTGTCTGAGCCCACTGTACAAAATTCCATCCCCTCTATCTTCCCTACCTTCACTAAGCCCCCATCTACACTGCCATATAATCCAGTATCTGATCCCAGATAATAATAATAAAACTTTATTTATACCCCGCCACCATCTCCCCAAAGGGACTCGGGCAGCTTACATGAGGCCAAGCCCATCAAATACAAATACATCAGTACATCAACAAAGCAACAAGCAGTAAAACAATATAAAAAATAACTAAACATATAAGCAATAACACATAAGAGATTTAAGACACTGGGCGTGTACAGAGAAGGGTATGTCTAAACATGGGGGTTTTAGAGAGTGATGTAGGGAGATCAATCCAACGGATAGATAAAATGCTTCAGAGGAAATTGGTCAGATCAGGTCTTATTTCCTTGATTCAGGGAAGGCACACTGGAACAGCCACGTTTTCAAGCTCCTCATAAAGACTGCCAAAGTGGGGGCCTGTCTGATATCTTTAGGGAGTGAGTTCAAGAGTCGAGGGGGCCACCATAGAGAAGGCCCTCTCCCTCGTCCCCACCAATCGCGGCTGTGAAGGGGGCGGAAGCGAGAGCAGGGCCACTCCAGATGATCGAAGAGATTGCGTGGGTTCGTAAACAGAAATGCGGTCACACAGGTAGGCAAGTCCCAAACCGTTCAGGGCTTTGTTGGTAAGAACCTGTACCTTGAATTGAGACCGGAAGATGAACGGCAGCCAATGGAGCTCCTTAAACAGGGGGGTAGACCGCTCCCTGTAAGTCGCTCCAGTTAGCAACCTGGCTGCCACCCACTGGACCAATTCAAACTTCCGAGCTGTTTTCAAGGGCAGCCCCACATAGAGTGCATTGCAGTAGTCCAATCTGGAGATGACTAAGGCGTGGACCACCATGGCCAGATCCAACTTCACGAGGTAAGGTTGCAGCTGGCGCATGAGTTTTAGTTGTGCGAAGGCCCTCTCAGCCATCACTGACACCTAGGCTTCAAGCATTAGCGGTGAGTCTAGGACAGGGGTGCTCATTGGAGCTACTAGTAGATCTTCGGCCCTCTTCCAGGTGATCTTCGGGCCTCACCAGCCGGATGGGGCGCTCCTGCCATGCGCGTGCACACCCTGCTCGCACGCTGCTCCTGCTGCTGGCTTCCGCTCTTGCGGTGCTTCTTTCGCCTGCGGGGCATTGCAGGAAGAAGGAAGCACGAGGCGGGGCCTCTGGAGGGAGCGCCCTGCCTCTCTCTCGTCCAGAAGCAGCTGTGCAGCCTCCATTGCCGGCGAGACAGGCAGGGCGGAGCGCTCCCGCTGGATGCCCCACCTCATGCTGTCTTCTTCCTGCAATGCCCTGCAGGCGGACGAAGTGCTGCGCAGGCAGAAAACAGCAGCAGGAGCACGCGCGGTGGCAGGAGCACGCGGTGGCGGGAGTGTGCGGAAGAGCACGGCGGCGAGGGCAGGTAGATCTTTTGGACTTGGTTGCTTTAAGAGTAGCTCGTATGCTGAAAAAGTGTGAGCACCCCTGGTCTAGGAGGACACCCAAGTCTAGGAGGACACACCAAGCTGTGACTTCAGGGGGAGTGGAACTCCATCAAGCACAGGTTACCACCCTATACCCCGATCCAGCTTACGATCGACCTGGAGGACCTCTGTCTTGTCGGGATTGATCCTCAGCTTATTCATCCTCATGCAGACAGTCACAGCGGCCAGGCACTCGTCCAGCACCCTTGGAATTAGGTGGAAAGGAGTAGTAGAGTTGGGCGTCTTCTGCGTAGAAATGGCACCCAACTCCAAAACCCTGGATGACCTCTCCCAGCGGTTTCATGTAGATGTTAAAAAGCATGGGGGACAGAATAGAACCTTGCCGGACCCCACAGGTCAAAGGCCAGGGGTCCGAAAAGGTGTCTCCTAACTTTACCATCTGGGAGCGACCCTCCAGGAAGGACCGGATCCACGACAGAGCCATGCCCCCAAGACCCATCCCAGAGAGCCGTCCCAGGGTACCATGGTCGATGGTATCGAAAGCTGCTGAGATGTCCAAGAGAACCAACAGAGTCACACTCACCCTGTCCAGTTCCCTGCGGAGTTCATCCACCAAGGTGACCAAAGCTGTCTCGGTACCATGAGCAGGCCTCAGACTGCGACTGATCCAGGTAATCGATGTCCTCTAGGAATCTCTGGAGCTGAGAGGCGACCACCCGCTCCAGCACTTTGCCCAAAAAAAGGGAGGTTAGAGATTGGTCTGTAATTGTTCAAAACCGTGGAGTCAAGGGAGGCCTTTTTCAGACCAGATGGAAATGTCCCCTATTCCATTGAAGCATTGATGACCAATACAAACCAATCAATCAACCCTATCAAGCTGCTTAGAATTGTGTAGGATGCTATGAGTTTCTCAAACAGCTGGTCCCTTAATCAAGAGGCAATAAATTCCGCTTACAGACATTGAGTTCTCATGTACAGAAGCACTTCTATTTTATTGCAGAAAGGGGAGACTGCTATTATGACATCTTTAAGACTACCATACTGCTTATGTCATAAACCTTTGCACACTGCTGCCTAGAACTCCATTTGATGCAGGAATGAAAGGATGGCCTGGGTCTGACAGGGTTAAGCAGCTGGCCGCCTCTTCCCCTCCTCTCTTACCAAGAGGAAGTTTTGGTCATATGTTTTGTGTTGTTTTTTTCCTGGGGAGATTTAAATTGCAGGAAGCCAAAGTAGAACCCTCTGCAGTGCCAAAGGTTATTTTTGTGAAGGATCTTTGAACTGTTCAAAATATCGCTTCCTTTTTTAAAATGAGGGGTGGGAAGCCCTTCCCCCATCCCTCATGCCCACCCACATCCAGAAACACTGATCCTACAAAGAATATAGGTACAGATCCATTTTGGAAGTATCCTGCTAGCCTGAAATGGGATGCAAAAGAGTGAGGCAGGTTTCAATGAATTAACTCAGGCTGGATCTACACCAGTGTTTCCCAACCAGTGTGCCGTGAGCGATCATCAGGTGTGCCGTGGGAAATTGGAACCTCCAATACCATTTCTTCCCCCTCCTGCCCACAGTGTTCTCTCAGTGTAGGTGGACTACAACTTCCAAACTCCCAAGCAAATCCTTTCAGTGCTTTCTGTTGGTAATGAGAGTTCAATATGCCAAGTTTGGTTCAATTCTATTCTTGCAAGAGTTCATGATGCTCTTTGATTGTGTGTTAACGATAAATCCCAGAAACTGTAAGTCCCAAATGTCAAGGTCTATTTTCCCCAAACTCCATCTGTGTTCACATTTGGCCATATTGAGTATTCATGCCAAGTTTGGTCCTGATCCAACATTGTTTGAGTCCACAGTGGTCTCTGGATAGAGGTGAACTACAACTCCAAAACCCAAGGTCAATGCCCACCAAACTCTTATAGTATTTTCTCTTGGTTATGGGAGTTTTGTGTGGGAAGTTTGTGTCTTTCTGGCATTCCTAACAACAAAAAACAATATAGGACTGGCATAGAGCAATAAATGAACAGCATCCTTTCTCTAATTCCTCCCCACCGTATGGCGGTCACACCCATCTTTGATGCTACTAGATGATTTCACATAGGTATGTTACCTTTTCCCTTTGCCTCCACCCTTACTTCTGTGACTGTGCATATTCTGAGGTAGATGTTATTATACTTTGTTTCAGATTCTTTGAGACCTTTGAAGCCACAGATATGTCTGTGTTCACTATCGCCCTGAAGATGGACCCATTGAGGTCCGAAACGGGTGCAGCGCGGCGGTAAATCCCCGTAGGCGTACGCTTCGTCTCCCCCTTGACATCCCCACTCACTCTTTTGGGGCAGGGGTCACAGGAATAAGCCTGCTGCTGAACTTCAGTGCTATTTTATAATTTTTGCCTCTTCATGGGCTATATAGCCATAGATTTACAATATTATTTGGTGCTACGGCACACTGGCCCTGCTTTTGCGGCTTTTTTTCTCCCCTCCGGCCCCCCTCCTTGCAAGTGGGCTCGTGCCGGCTCCAGCGGCTCCCTTTTGACCACGGAGGTCATCCATCTTCGTAGACTCACCTACGGGGCACACTGACCCGAGTACATTTATCCAATCTTTATATATCTTTTTTGGGGCTTCTCCTCATTGTTACTTTATTTTTCAATTTAGCGCTATTTGCGCCACGTCATCAACCAGTGACGCCTCTCATACACAGACGCGCCTACATGACGCTGTAGCCCATAGAGCTAGAACGCTACTGACTTTAGCTCATTGGATATACTGCTCTGGGGTTTTTTCCCCCTTTTTTTCACTCTGCACCACAGTGATATTCATGCCTACGTCACTTATGAGCGACCCTCTTCATCCATAGGCGCATTCTGTGACTGTGTGTTATTTTGGGGCTTCCCCCCCCCCCCTTACTTAGGATTGCAGTGACCTGCTTCGCATCCTGCTACGTCACAGCCCATAGAGCTGCGAGGCCTCCTGCATATTTTCTCATTGAGTTGAGCCTCATTAGCAATAGTGGATACTTCCACTCATTCCCTCCGTTGGCCATCACTTTCAAGGGATTTAGGGTATCTACCCCTTTGATTGTTTAGACTATTATTATTTGCATATGCTTGTAACCATTGTACACTGTGTGACTGTGATACTTACCTCAAGCTCCTGCTGGGGCTTTGTGCCTTTACAGTGCTGTCTCTATTCTCATAGGGACTCTTTTGATGTTATACTCTCTGATAACTACTGTGATATTGTAATTTTCCACTTGATTCTCTTGCATTGTATTTACTTTGCATGTATTGAATATCTCACTTGCTGTATGTATTTCATATGCTGACATCCATACTGTTACTGTTGTTCTTTGGGATGTTCTTTTAATATTTTGATATATTACAATTCATTGATATTACTGCTTTATCATTGAGGTTTCTGGCATTCCTGCCAGGATATCTATGTTGTGTTCATCGAAACAGGCCCAGGTTTCACACTGAGTGTATAAATACATTTAAAAACATATTAACTATATGTATTACTGTGTTAGAGTGTCATTTTGTGTCATTTTGGTTGGTGGTGTGCCCCAGGATTTTGTAAATGTAAAAAATGTGCCGCGGCTCAAAAAGGTTGAAAAACAATGCAATAGAGCAAGGGTGTAAAGGGTTAAGAGAGGGTGAGGTCTAGCCAATGCCTGGCCCACAAAAGGATGCAGCCAACAAGCAAGGCAGTCTGGATGGGAAGGAGTTAAGGCAGGCGAGGGAGTTCAGCTGTATCTTCCTGCCCTGACAGCCTGCATCATATATTAGCCAGACCTCCGCTGGAGGTGCTGAATTCACTTTGCCTGTTGGTCTGAAAGGCTTTTTTCTAGACAGGAAAACCTGCTGCTGTCGCTATTTGAATATACAGCTGTGTTGCCGCATCTTTGTCCAGATAGGAAGGTAAGTGCTTTTTGGAAGGATCTTGCAAGGGTCAATCTTCGGACAGTCACACCATCCTTGAATGATGCACCAGGTTAAAAAGGATGCTTTTAGAAGCTTAGGACCTGCCACCCCTACATCCCACTGTATCCAGGTTCAAGAGGATGGCAGAAGATTTCTTGTAATGTTAATTGGGGGCATTTTGTATCCATTCCAAAGTGTGTGTGTGTGTGTGTGATTCAGGATGCTGTCGCTGGTGAGTGCCTTCAAATCATTTCCAACGTATGGCAACTTCAATGTGAACTTATCACAAAGTTTTATGGAGCCGAGAAAGTGCGAGTCGCCTAAGGTTGCTCAATGGGTTCCCATGGTTGAGCGGGAATCAAAACCTGTGCTACCTTTCTCGACCTGACACATTACAGAAGGGTTGGAGTCCAATTCCCATTGATCCTGATCACGCCAGAAGCGGATGATGGGATTTATTTGTTTATACAAAATAATGATAGAGTATAATATAGTAATATATAATACTGTTATTGTACTATGCTAAAAATATAATATACTGTATATATATATATATATATATATATATCTTGTAAGCCGCTCTGAGTCCCCTTCAGGGTGAGAAAGGCGGCATATAAATGTCGTAAATAAATAAATAAATAAATAATTTGTGACACAAATCTTGTAACGACTAACATTAGCCTTCAAGGCAGTGTTTATCAACCTGGGAACTGGACCCCTGGGAGGTTGCAAGGGGGTTTCATGGGGGTCACCAAAAGCCATCAGGAAACACATATTTCTGATGGCCTTAGGAATCCCTTTGGCATAGTCATTTGGGTCCACAGTGCTCTCTGGACATAAGTGAATTTCATCTCCCCTAAATCCCAAATCCTTCCAGGATTTTCTGTTGGCCATGTGGGGTCTCTGTGTGGGAAGTTTGGCCTAATTCTATCATTGGTGGGGGTCAGAATGCTCTTTGATTGTAAGTGAACTATACATCCCAGCAACTACAACTCCCAAATGTCAAGGTCTATTTTCCCCAAACTCCACCAGTGTTCACATTTGAACATATTGAGTATCAATGCCAAGTTTGAGCCAGATCTATCATTGTTTGAGTCCACAGTGCTCTCTAGATGTAGGTGAACTACAACTCCAAAACTCATGGTCAATGCCCATCAAACCCTTCCAGTATTTTCTGTTGAGCATGGGAGTTCTGTGTGCAAAGTTTGGTTCGATTCCATCGTTGGTGAAGTTCAGAATGCTCTTTGAATGTAGGTGATCTATAAATCCCATCAACTACAACTCCCAAATGTCAAGGTCTATTTTCCCCAAACACCACCAGTGTTCACATTAGGGGCATATTGAATATTCATGCCAAGTTTGGCCCAGATCTAACATTGTTTGAGTCCACAGATTTGTAGGTGAACTACAAATCCCAGCAACTACAACTCCCAAATGACAAAATCATGTGGTGCAATTCCATTGTTGGTGAATTTCAGAATGCTCTTTGATTGTAGCTGAACCATAAATCCCAGCAATTACAACTCCCAGATGACAACATCAATTCCCTCCCAACCCCACCAGTATTCAAATTTGGGCGTATTGGGTATTTTTGCCAAATTTGATCCCGTGAAAGATGCTACATCCTGCATATCGGATATTTATGTTACGATTCATAACAGTAGCAAAATTACAGTTATGAAGTAGCAACGAAAATAAGGGGTATTAAGGGGTCACAGCATTAGGAAGGTTGAGAACTACTGCTCTAAGGAGTGAATTCGGCTCCATATAGCCTAAGGATTGCATTTCGCACATGCCGCAGAATAGGACTTTACCCATCCAGATCTCTGTGGCTGTAAATCTGTCTATCTATAGTGCAGAGTATGGGGCCAGGCAATATCAAAACCCCATATCCTACCCCTGTTTGATTTTGATACCCCTCTTTTAGACTTTCCTCTGAGCTGCCCTGTTTTTCACTTCTCTTGTTCCCAGTCTGCAAACTGGGACGTGGCTTTTGGGGAGTCTTTTCCGGCTTCTGCATGTCGGTGTCCCATTTGGTCACAGCTGCCCTGTAGTTAAGATCCCGCTTTGGCGGGCGTGACCCAGGGAGGAGGGCGATGGCTTGCCCCAGGCGGCCTTATTTATAGCTCCGGATTCCAGAGGCAAAAGTTCAGCAGTAATTGGTGGCTAGTTTTGTGTGTCCTGGAGGACTTCCCACCCTCTTTTCCTTAGGGAAAGGGTTCTCTATTTTCAGCCATTGAGCCCTTTTTGAAACAAACGTTTCTTATGGAGCCCCAAAAAATGTTTATAGTAAAGGTAAACATTTATAGTTAAGTCTAGTCATGTCCGACTCTGGGGGTTGGTGCTCATCTCCATTTCTAATCTGGAGAGCCGGTGTTGCCCGTAGATGCCTCCACAGTCATGTGGCCAGCATGACTGCATGGAGCACTGTTACCTTCCCGCCAAAGCAGTACCTATTGATCTACTCACATTTGCATGTTTTTGAACTGCTAGGTTGGCAGAAGCTGGGGCTAACAGCAGGAGCTCACCCTGCTCCCTGGATTCAAACCAGTGACCTTTCGGTCAGCAAGTTCAACAGCTCAGCAGCTTAACCCACAGTACCACTGGGGTAAATATATATATAGCATATAATGTATATATATCAGGAATGGGCCAAGCCAGTGGCAGATAGATGGAGAGTGTTTGTGTGAACTTATTCACACAGTGCAAAATAATAATTAAAGAATACAATATTTAAAATGGAGAACAATTTTCACAAACATAAACTTAATATTATTTCAGTGGAAGACCCCCAGGGCCACCCAGTCCAAACCCCTTCTGCCATGCAAAAAAACCCAAAATCAAACAACCCAACAACCTAACAGATGGCCATTAAGTATATTGATTGATTGATTGATTGATTGATTGATCATAAAGGTGGTCCCAGTAGTGATTGGCACACTGGATGCAGTGCCTAAAAACTGTGGCCTGCACTTAAAAACAATTGGCACTGACAAAATTACCATCTGCTAGCTGCAAAAGGTCACCCTACTCTGATCTGCACGTGTTATTCGCTGGTATATCACACAGTCCTAGACACTTGGGAAGTGTCCGGCGTGTGATCAAATACAAAAGCCAGAACAGTGATCTTGTTTTACTGTGTACCAATCTTGTTATGTATCAAATAATAATAATAATTTATTTATCGTGTGAGATGCAAATTGAGGATACAGTTATAATATATTTATTATAATAATAATAATTAATAATTAAATTATTATTTATAAAATAATAATAATAATAGCAGAAATCCCAGAGGAGGTGAGGTGCCTGGGGAACCCCGGAGCACAATTTGAGAATCGTTGCCATAGTAAAAGTGATCTGATTCTTGTGGACACCATAGCATGGGGCCCTTCTTGGAGTCATTTCTACACAACTGATCCAGCAGCACATTTTGGTTACAACTCAGAAGGAAAAATGGTCGTGATTTGACAGGTGCTGAAGTGGTGTGAGGTTTGATACTGGACCCAGTGGAATACAGAGCAGTCATCAAGTTCCATTACTTGAAAAGCCGCACACCAAAGAAGACGTTGGATGAGATGAAAGAGGATTATGGTGATGATTCCCCATCATATGATGGAGTCAAGAACTGGCACTATCAATGCAAATGTAGTTGTACTTTGGTACAATCAGCTCCAATTCCAGGGTGACCCCACTCTGCTATTGATGGATACACCATTCAGCAAGTGGAGGTCGCCATTTTGGAAAATTGCTGCATAACCATTCGCCACCTAGCCCAAAATGTCATGAGTGTGGGGTCCATGGTAAAAATAATCCAAGATGATCTTCACATGCATAAAGTATCCGCTCGCTGGGTCCCCCGGCTCCTCACACCTTTCCAGAAGCAGGAACGAGTCCAATGCTCTCAGGCTCTATTGACAATGATGTGCCAGGATGAAAGCTAGGTCCATCACTATGAACCTGAGACTAAAGTCCAATCAATGCAATAGAACAGGGCTGTCCAACTTCTACCGGACCTTGGGCTGGAATTCCGGTCACTGATCACCTGGGGGGCCAAGCCCTGGCTCTGCCCCTCCCCTCCCCCGGCTCCGCCCCTCCCCGGCTCCGCCCCCTCCCCGCCCCCGGCATTGCATAAATATACAATGACATATTATATTATTTAAATAAGGGGAGAGGGAGGGATGGATGGAACACATGAGGGGCATTAATATACAATTAAATATTATATTATTTAAATAAGGGGGGAGGGAGGGAGGGATGGAACACATGAGGGGCATTAATATACAATTAAATATTATATTATTTAAATAAGGGGAGAGGGAGGGAGGGATGGAACACATGAGGGGCATAAATATACAGAATATCAAGGCAGAAAATCCCACAATCTCTGCTTTGAACTGGAATATATGACTGGCCACATTGATCAGCATTGAATGGCCTTGCAGTTGAAAGGTCTGTGTGCTTTCATTCTGCCAGTTTACCCCTGGCTGATTCCATTCAGTGCAAGTCATCAAAGTAAACTTAGGTAATTGCAAAGAATGTAAATAATTCGGGGGAGAAAAGGAGGGGGAGGGGGTGGGAGGCCTTTCCTTGAGCTCCTCTCATTCAATGCCCCCCTCCCTCCTTTTCTCCTCCTCCCCTCTCCTATGGCTGGCCGGTTCTCTCCTTCTCATTAAAGAGACAGTTCATGAAATGCAAATGAAGAGGTCAGAAACGAAGGGGCGTTTGTGTGTGTGTGTGTCTGAGAGAGCCAGAGAGATCTTCCCTTTGCGCTGGGGAGAGGTGTGCCCAGGGCAGGTCCCCCTCCTCTCTCTCTCTCTCTGTCACTCACTCACTCACTCACGCTCTCAGACACACTCCCTCCCTCCCAAACCCCTTTTGCTTCCCTGGCAGCAATCCTGAGGAGGAGGAAGCGGCGCTGCCAAGGGGGAAAGCCATGCGGCCGGGTCGCTCTTCCTGTTTGCCGCCAAGGGGCGGGACCAAAAAAAGTAATAAAAATTAATATTTTTTTAATTGAAAAAAATATTTTAA
This sequence comes from Anolis apletophallus, assembly GCA_030556195.1. Taxonomy (NCBI): domain Eukaryota; kingdom Metazoa; phylum Chordata; class Lepidosauria; order Squamata; family Anolidae; genus Anolis; species Anolis apletophallus. Next base: position 44,694,719 of record JARBWK010000011.1, on the reverse strand, counting down.
AAATATTTTTAAAATATATTATTTATTGCAGGAGGGTAAGGGGCCGTAGCCAAGGGGCTAGGGGGCCATGTACGCCCCCCCCCCCCCGGGCCGCCTGTTGGACAGGCCTGCAATAGAAGGATCATGACTCACTGCCTCCAAAGAAGGCACGTGCCCAACTCTTGGCAGGCAAAGTCATGCTCACAGTATTTTGAATAGTATTGATGGATTTCCTAGCAAAGGGGACCATGATCACTGGGGCATCCTATGCTTCACTGCTGCGGAAATTGTGGGAGGTCTTCAAAACCAAGAGACAATGTGGCATGCTCACCAAAGGTGTCTGCCTTCTACAAGACAATGCACCAGTTCACAACTCACCTGTTTCCCAAATGGGAGCATGCTCCTGTGGCTTTGAAATTCGACCACATCCCCCTTATTCACCTGACCTCGAACCATCTGACTTCCACCTCTTTCCGACAAGGAAGTTATTTCTGAAGGGTAAGCATTTTTCATAGGATGAGACTCTGATTTCCGAAGTCACAACGTGCCTTTTGAAGAAACCTGTCAAATTCTACAAGCGACAGTTGCTTAAAAAGATGGGAAAAGTGTGTGTTCCTAGGTAGCACCTATCTAGAGAAGGACTCATACCTGTGCCAAGTTTCATTGGTCTCAGTCCACAGAAAGTGGGTCAGGGGAAATCTGAATGCCACTTGTATTTCTACATCTCTCTCTCTCTCTCTCTCTCTCTCTCTCTCTCTCTCTCTCTCTCTCTCTTTGGGTGATTACATCTAGTACAGTGTTTTTCAACCTTTTTTGAGCCGCAGCACATTTTTTACATTTACAAAATCCTGGGGCACACCACCAACCAAAATGACACAAAATGACACTCTAACACAGTAATACATATAGTTGATATGTTTTTAAATGTATTTATATACTCAGTGTGAAACCTGGACCTGTTTCGATGAACACAACATAGATATCCTGGCAGGAATGGCAGAAAGACACAAATTTCCCACACAGAACTCCCATAACCAAGAGAAAATGCTATAAGAGTTTGGTGGGCATTGACCTTGGGTTTTGCGGTTGTAGTTCACCTACACCCAGAGAGCACTGTGGACTGAAACAATGTTATGTTATGTTGTTGTTTGTTTTCTATCCAGAATCACAATGTTGGAAGGAGGCTCACCACTTTAAGGTCCCTAAAACAGGCATGGGAAAACTTCGGCCCTCTGGGTGCTTTGGACTTCAATTCCCACCATTCCTAACAGCCTGAGGCCCTTTCCTGCTTAAGTGGCTGAGGGGAAAAGGAAAAGGGCCTGAGGCTGCTAGGAATGGTGGGAGTTGGAGTCCAAAACACCTGGAAGGTCCAAGTTTGCCCATACCAGCTTTTGACAGAGACCTCTTCCTCCCCCTTCCCCTTCCCCTTCGCGCCCTTTCTTTCCCCTCCTGCCGAACACTTTTTCTTCTACACTGCCGCTTCTGCCGCCATTTTGATCCGAGGGGCAGCTTGAGCGTGTTCAGTAGAGGAGGGGGGAGGGAGGAAGACGTGACCCGTGCGGGCATTACTGCGCAGACTCGCCCCAGAGCAAAGTGAGGCAAAGCGAGCAGAGCGAGGTTGGGAAGAAGGGAGCCCGAGTGGAGAAGAAAAAGTGTTCGGCAGGAGGGGGAAGAAAGGGTATTGGAGGTTCCAATTTCCCACGGCACACCTGATGATCGCTCACGGCACACTGGTTGGGAAACACTGGTCTAGTATACCTCAAAATACAAACAGTAGGTATTCCACAGCTGCTGTGGTTATATTTGCAGGACCTCTGTGAAAATATGGAAATCACACTTTAAAAAAAATTAAATCTGAGAGAACATCTTCGTATGAATCTCTAGGTCCTCCAATAGGACTTTATAATCCTGAAAGTTGGCCATAAAGTTGTTCTGTAGGACCTACAGATTCTTAGATGTGTTCTTCGTAAAGAAACAAAATTCAACTAATCCACAAATGATGTAATCCACAAAACAGGAGGGTTGGCTGTATTTGAGGGCTGGCTGGAGTTCAGGACTGGCATCACTAATAAATGGATGGATAGATGGTGGAAATATGGTGGAATTTGATGGTGACATTATTATTATCTACTGAAAGTATTTGTAGCTCCTGGGCAAATGTTTTGCTTTAACTGGAAAAAAGAAGGGTAGAGGGTCAACTGTTGTCCGAAGGAATTGAATTGCAGTCTCAAGATCAACATATTTTGGCAGATAAGCAGAAAGTACAGAATTCCTCAGCTGCCATGGTTGTGCAGACCGGAATATTATGGGAGCTATATGTCAAGAAAGTATTTTTCCAGGATATGGAATTTGGGAAGGGAACATGGCTGTGTGATTTCCTTCAGGAGGGAAACAGACATAGGATTTAATAGAGAGTGATTTGTTCAGTTAGATCTGCATCAGAAGGAACCGAGCCCTTTTAAGTCTGTGTGCACTAGGCTCACTAGAGATTAATTGGGGTGAGAAATTGACTTCCTTGCGTTGTTTTATAAATTTTCAGCATTCAAGCAGAGAACTGGGTGCAAGTGACACATATTCAAGTTTGCAGTCCAATCTGCAAAAGTATAAAACATCCAAGGCATGCTGCAAAGGGACTTTTTTGGGGAGTCTAAAAAAATAGCTTTTCCCACACTCTACTTTAAGCTGTTTAGTTTGGTGCCAAATATTTGGTGTGAATCTCTTTTAGTGTCCTGCTTTCTGGCTATTCTTGATGTGTGATTAGGTGACCGTTAACACACCATTTGTGTCTTTTCTCCTATTACAAGAAGTAGTAGTCAGCTGTGATTTCTTTGAAGGGAAGGGGGTGAGGGATGTGTGTGGTTGCCACCTTTGAGCTGGACCCAAATGCCCCCTTTTTGCAGTCAGTCATGGCCTGACCCTGTGCCCCTTTCCATCAGGGCAGATGTCCCCTTCTCCCCCCTGAAAAGGAGAGGTGAGAGTAGATGTGGGAAGAAATTACACATGAATCTACTGCTGTGACTGATTCCCATTAGTATCTTCCTGAGCTTGGTGAATGATTCACTATAGGGTTAATCACACTGCTTTCAAGTTTGGTGCTTTGTTTTGCTTTGCTTTGTTATAGACACACTAAAATTAATGAAGGGCAATGGTTTGAGAAATACAGGGAAAGCCAAGACATTTTCCCCGCTGTCCCTTCACTGAGTTCATGGAGTTTGCACTGAAGTCCCTTTGCAGCAATTGAAGTAATTGGGTGACAAAGGGGGAAAGTGGAGGAGGAGAGAAAAAGCAGCTGAAAAAGTGGGCAGACAGAGGATTAATTGAGGCTGACAAAGCCCAAGATTACCAGTTTGACTCCCAGTAGCCCAGCTCTTTGCAGCCTGGGAGATCTGGAAGTCCCATCACCTCCGAATTCTGCCAGGATCACCTCCTCAAGTTCCCCAGATCTCCCCAAGTTCAACCTCTTGGCCCTGAAACCAAGAAGTTGGCCATTCTATTAAGAAAAAAATATCCTCCCAAGTTAAGGAAAAAAAGAAGCCAACAATGCGTTCCAGCCCAGGATACAATCTGTTCAGAAGCTGAGATTTAGAACCCAAAAATTTCCGCACACCACTGTAATACTATGTTTCTTTTCTTATGCTTTGTTATTCCATTTACTTTCTTCTGTTTTGCTTTGTTTTTCTTTTTCTGTAATTTCATCTCCCCCCCCTTTTTACCTTTTTATATTGTATCAAGAAACTTTAATAAAAAACGATTTTTAATACAAAAAAAGAAGCTGAGATTTATGCCAAACTTCACCGAAAGGAAAGAGGGTCCATGGCACCCTCTGTGAGCCTCCTCTCATCTCCTTCCTTTAAGCCCAGGCTTGGTTTCCTTCTCTCTGTCGCTTCCCTCTTACAACTGACCGCCTGCCTGCGGTGGATAGTCAACCAGGAATGTGTTTCTGGTGGAGTTTGCTTTGTTTTGGAGATGACTGAGACGCGAAAGATAAGGCTAGCCTCTCCTATTTTTTCCTGCCTCACTTCCTTTTGGATTGTAGGCACACCAAAAATAAATGACTCCCCTTTGACAATGTGCCCAGTAGTGTGTTGCTCATCCTGATTTGACCATCCTTACTGTCTGGAGTCTGTTTTGGCCCTTGAATGAGCGTTCAAATGTCAAGACTTTTGATAATGGAGCACAAAAGTTAAAATTGTTAGGGAAAACTACCCTAAAATAAAGCAGAGCATCCAAAAACAAACAGGATACAGAAGTTGAGCATCAGCTCATTAGTGAGCAAAGCATGACGTGCCGTGTGATATGTCTATAAAAATTCAGAGCTTAGGAGGCTAATATGTAGAGTCCAATCTTTTAAAAAACCACAAAAGATTTATTTACAATAATAAGAATAATAACTACATTTCTTAATAGTTAAAGAACTGGTTCTGAGCAGGGCCGGACCTAGGTAATTTTAAATGGTAAGCGAACAGTATTTTGGCACCCCCCAACCAGTCACTGATTTATATATATGTGTGTGTGTGTGTGTGTGTGGATTGGGTGCATAAACAAATTTGGGCCCTCCAGGTATTTTGGACGTCCTACTGGCTGTTTGGAATTGTTAGAGTTGAAGTCCAAAACACATGGAGGGCTGAAGTGGGCCCATGACACACACACACACACACACACACACACACACACATATATATATATATATATATTCCTTCCCACCATTTTCCCTGCTCTATTCCTATTCTATTTGAGTGTGTGTGTGTGTGTCTATATCTATTCCCCTTCCTTCCTTCTCAGCCCTATACCCCAGAAGATCAAGGCAGAAAATCCCACATTATCTGAGTGTGGACTCAGATATTCAAAGCAGGTATTGTGGGATATAGGGCTGTGTGGAAGGGCCCTCACCCTTTTCCCTCCCCTCTTCCTATTCTCTTTCTCCTTCTTACCTTCCCCTTCCTCCCTTCTCACCCTTTTCCCTCCCCTCTTCCTATTCTCTTTTTGTGTGTATGTATATATATGTGTGTGTGTATCAGGTCTAGGCTAATTTTGGGAGCAAGGGCCCGGGGGTTGGGCTAGGTGTCCTCTGGCTGGCAGGCTTGTCTGGCCGCTCAGTCCTGCTCCCGGCCCCCAGGTAAGTGCGCCCACGTGGCCTCCTCCCTTGCCCCACGTGCACCGGCGGCAGCAGCGGCAACAGAGGGAGGAGACGCGTGGGGGGCAAGGGATACGGGAAAGGCGCGCGCCTCTGCCTCCTCCTCTCTCGCCCTGCACGAGCCTTCCTCCCACCCTGCTGGCACCCCTGGGGGCGTGGCGCCCGGCCCTGGATGGGCCCTTTGGCCACGTGGCGCCCTGAGGCGGCCGCTTAATTTGCCTTCACTAAGATCCGCCCCTGCTTCTGAGCTACTCTAACACCCATCTCTTCTAAGGTTCAAAGAGAGGGAAAAATCACCTATCACTACATCTCTCCTGACACACAAGCAGAGAGAGATCTCAAAGCACACAGCACATATTCTACTTAAAGGGTAAGAACGCAGAAGTCAGATTCAAAAAAAGCTTGCAGTAGTACTTCTGTCAGCTCCGGTTGGTTCGTTTCATGCCATAACGGACCAAGCCGATCGCGCCAATTGATATGGACACTGCCGAGCGGGAAACCACCAGGCTCATCCCCTTTGATCTGCCAGATACCTTCCTGGTCTTTGATATGTGGACTGGCCATTTGGTCAAGCCTTGGAAGGAGGGACTCAGCGGGGGCGGGGGAGGGATTCTTGAGGAATGTTTGCGCGGGCTTTTCTTTAGTCTATCTTTGTTCAGCCTGGAGTAAGGAGCCAATAAATGATCTATCTTCCAATCTGCTTGGAGTGAGTTTGGTTTATCGGAACCCCCTTTCCGGAGCATTACATAAAGATAGACTCACCAACTTTTGCGGCCGTGAAAGCCCTCCGGCCGTAACCAACTTCGCAGAGATGTATCAAGCTGAAGGGACGCCTCGCGAAGAGCAACCTCCGGTAATCCCAGATGAGGAGGAGGAGGAGGACGAAGGCGAGGACGAGATCGAAGCCGGAGCGTCCGGTGGAGAACCGCAGGTGGTGGTGACCGGGATGGAAGATGGGGGGATCCCTGACCAGACCCGACCACCGAAGGATGTTCGTCGCAAGGTAAAAGCACCCAGCACCGAAATGTTGCGGATGGAGGTGCAGATGTTCCAGATGTCGGAAGCGATGCAAAAGATGCAGGCGCAGTTGGACATACTGATGAGTAGGCCGGAGGAGAGGCCTTGGGAGACCCCCGAGCCCGTCTTCTCCGGAAGAGGCAGGAGCCGAGGAGCGAGCCGGTCCGGGAGGGCCTCGGTGAGGTTCTCGGAGGAGCTCCTCCGACCCAGAGGGGATGCTTCCACACCCCATCCGGGCCTGGGGGACCAGAGCCAGGAGATGACGGGATCGAGAAGAGACTTGAAGGTAAAGTTCGACGGGGACCCCCGCCAACTATCATACTTTGTCACCAACGTCCAGAATTACATGGTGGACTATGGGGATACGTTCCCCTCAGAAGCGGCCAAGGTGCGGGCTGTGGGGGCCAACCTAAAGGAGGCCGTGGCCGACTGGCTAATACAGCTAACAGACACTCGATCGCCGCATCTGCTGCGGTTAGACGCCCTGTTGGAGGCCCTGCGGATCCGCTTCGGGGACCCGTTAGCCGGGGAGAAAGCCAAGGCCCAGTTGAGGAGGATTTACCAGGGTCAGAAAACCGTCTCAGAGTACGCCCTGAACTTCCGAGCCCTAGCGGGGAAGATCCGGGGTTGGTCTGAGTCCACTATACTCGAGTGCTTCAAAGCAGGCCTAAGGCAGGACATTCTAGAGTGGGCGATGCATCGAGGGAACCCCGAGACCCTGGAGGGTTGGATAGCCTTGGCCGGGAGAGTGGAGTGCGACATGGAGCAGATGCCTAGGCGCCACCGAGATGGCGGGAGGTCCCGCGGGACGGGGACGGGCCCACCGGGGCGGTCGGGGCCCTCCCGACGACCTTCCTCCCGACCCCGGTCGGCCAGCCGGGAAGCCCCGAGAGGGAAGAGAGGAGCCTGCTTCTCGTGCGGACGAGAAGGGCACCGGGCAGCGGAGTGCCAAAGAAAAGTCCCCTCGCCGAAGGCGGAGCGGGCGCCGGAGGTCAAACCGGCAACACCGGCCAAAACCCCTGGCCGAGGCAAGGCAGCAGCAGCAGCGGAGACGGCGCGGGCACCCAGGCCCCTACGGGAGGCTGAGGAGCCAGAGCCGGAGACGGAGGAGAGCGACTCCGAGTGGATGGCGGGAAACGACAACGATCTGCTGTAGACGCCCGACGGCAGATCCAGACCCCTTCGGGCGGTGAGTTAGATCCTCCTGGGTGCGGCACATACAAGCTGGACATTCAGGTGTGGGGCCCCGAGGCCAGCCAACCCATAGAGACTACGGCCATGATAGACAGCGGGTGCACCAGGTGCCTGATGTCCCCGAGATTAGCGAGGCAGCTGGGGATAAAGCCACAAGCCCTGATCGAGCAGATCTTATTCTCCCAGCTAGATGGGTCCCCGGCGAATGGGAAGCCAGCCACCCACAAGACAGGAGATCTCAGAGTGCAGATGGGGTCCCACCGAGAGAAGCTAAGATTCGTCATTTCGGCAATGGCACACCAACCCCTCATCCTGGGGGCTCCCTGGCTACGCAGCCAAAACCCTCGGATCAACTGGGAGACAGGAGCAGTGCAGTTCGGGAGCGGAGAGGCCCGGGCAAGGCTAGATGACCTTGAAGACGCGGACACCCAAATCCATGAGGGAGCGGGCGTGGGGGCAGCAGAGAGCCTACCCAGCGAAGTCCCGCGAGAGTATGAGGACTTAGGGGAGGTCTTTAGTGAGCGGGAAAGTGACCAGCTGCCCCCCCCCACCGGAAGTCCGATTGCGCAATCGAAATTGAAAAGGGCGCCAAGTTGCCCAGCCCAAAACTGTATGCCCTGTCTGAACCCGAAAGAAAGGCATTAAGAGACTTTATTGATAAAAATATGGACAGAGGCTTTATTGAGAAGTCAACCAGCCCGATGGCGGCCCCCGTCCTGTTCAGGCCAAAGGCGGACGGGTCACTGCGACTGTGTGTGGATTACAGAGGCCTCAATGCTATCAGCACCTCTAGCCCCTACCCGCTGCCACTGATGTCCGAGATCCTGGCCCAGCTGGGGGAGGCGCAAATCTTTACCAAACTGGACATCCGAGAAGCGTTCTACCGGATTCGGGTGAAGGACGAAGACTGCTGGAAGACCGCATTCAACTGCCACCTGGGGCAGTACCAATTCCGGGTCACGCCCTTCGGACTTAAAGGCGCTCCCCGGATTTTCCAGCAATTCATCAACGAAATCTTCAGGGACTTACTCTACAAGGGAGTTCTAGTGTACCTGGATGACGTGTTAATTTATTCCAAATCTGAGGCGGAGCACGTCGAGATGACCCGGGAGGTGCTGCGGCGGCTGCGGGAGAACCAGCTGTTCGTCAAACTGTCCAAGTGCGAGTTCCACCGACAGGAACTGGACTACCTAGGGTACCGCATCTCCACGCGAGGCCTGGCCATGGACCCAAGTAAGGTGAGGGACGTGCTCGCGTGGGAGGCCCCGCGAACCCGGCGGCAGCTACAGGGCTTTTTGGGGTTCGCCAACTTTTATAGGCAGTTCATCCAGAACTTTGCTAAAATAGCGCTCCCCTTAACTGAGCTATTGAAAACCAAGGGCTTGGGGGAGACAAAGAAAGCCAAATCACCCGGGGCGAAGCTCAACTGGACCCCGCAGTGCCAGGAGGCCTTCGACAGCCTCAAGAGGAGCTTCACCAGCCAGCCGCTGCTGAGGCATCCCCAGCCCGACAAGCCCTTCACTGTGCAGTGCGACGCCTCGGAGGCGGCCTATGGGGCGATTCTCCTGCAGCGGGATGAGGACGGGACCCTGCGACCCTGCGCATACCTGTCCAAGAAATTCACCCCGTCAGAGAAGCGGTGGCATGTATGGGAGAAAGAGTCCTTTGCCGTGCGGGCGGCGCTGAGCCACTGGAGGCACTTCTTGGAAGGCACCGCTCTGCCCTTCGAAGTGTGGACAGACCACAAGAACTTGCAGGCACTCCAAACCCCCCAAAGACTCAATGCCAAGCAGCTGAGATGGGCGCAGTTTTTCAGCCGCTTCAACTTCCAGCTCAAATACCTGCCGGGCCCGAAGAACGTGTTGGCCGACACGCTTTCCAGAATGCCTGAGGCTGACTACTCGGCGCCGGAGGAAGTGGGGACCGTGTTCTCCAAAAACCAGTTGGGCTTAGTGGCCCGCACCCGGGCGGCGGATAAGGCCCCAAACCCCACGGTCCCGGGGACCCCAGAACTGTTAGCAGAACTGGCGGCAGCTTATGGAGCAGACGCATGGCTTAAAGAGCACCGCGAGGACTTAACTGAGGCTAAAGGCATATGGTACTACAAAGACAAGTTATATGTTCCCCAAAGCCAGAGGGCTCCGGTCTTGGCCCAAGCCCATGACTCCAAGTTGTCTGGCCACTTCGGCCTCACAAAAACTCTAAAGCTATTGGCCCGGCAGTTCTGGTGGCCGGCCATGAGAAAGGACACTAGTGACTACATAGCGGAATGCGAAGTGTGTGCACGAAACAAGCCCAAGGTGGGCCGGCCGACGGGGCTGCTACAACCGGTAGCCGACCCGGCCGAACCTTGGAGCGAAATAGCAATGGACTTTGTCGTCGACCTGCCGCCCAGCAGCGGATACACCACCATTTGGACGGTGGTGGACCTATTCTCAAAGCAAGCCCACTTTGTCCCGCTCCGGAGATTGCCCACGGCCCCGGAGTTAGCACGCCTCTTCACCCAACACGTCTTCCGGCTCCACGGATGCCCGCGGCGGGTGGTGAGTGACAGAGGGCCTCAATTCACGTCCAGATTCTGGAAGGCGTTCCTGGCAGGGCTGGGGTCCCAACGGGCTTTGAGCACGGCGTTTCACCCGGAGACGGATGGCGCCACGGAGAGGGTCCAGCGCACCTTGCAACAATACCTCCGGTGCTACTCAACCTACCAGCAAGACAACTGGGCCGAGCTGTTGGCGGTGGCGGAATACAGCTACAACAACGCCGAGCACGCCTCGACGGGGGCCTCTCCTTTCCGCATTGTCTCCGGCCGCGACTTTCCGCCCTTCCCTGCGGCGGGCCCCGCCGCCCGACGCCGGTCACCGAATGGGGAGCCAAGGTGGCGGCAGCTTGGCCGGCCATCCAGACAGCGCTGCGGCAGGCTCGGGACTCCTACAAGCTGTACGCTGACAAGAAGAGGGGGCCCCAGCCTACGTATGCGGTGGGAGATCGCGTATTCCTCTCCACCAAGAACCTGAAGTCGACTCAGCCGTCCCGCAAGTTTGCGAGCAAATTTGTAGGGCCCCTCAGCGTGGTGGAAATAATTAACCCCGTGGCGGTCAAGCTGGACCTGCCACACACCTGGCGCAAGGTCCACCCTGTGTTCCATGTGAGCTTATTGAAAAAAGCTGTGTCCGACCGGAAGTGGTCCACCGGAGAAGGCGCGCCGGTGCCACTTTGAGATTAAAGACATTTTGGACTCTCGGCGCCACAAGGGCCGCCTTAGTTACTTAGTTAAATGGACTGCCAAGGACTTACACCCTGAGTGGGTGTTGGCACCCCACGTTAGCGCCCCAAGACTAGTTAAGGCTTTTCACGCCGCTTTCCCGGACAAGCCGGGTCCCTGATCTTTCTTTTTTTCTTTCTTTGTTCTTTCCCTTGCAGGTCACTATCTTGCGGAGGGGGGGCGCTATGTCAGCTCCGGTTGGTTCGTTTCATGCCATAACGGACCAAGCCGATCGCGCCAATTGATATGGACACTGCCGGGCGGGAAACCACCAGGCTCATCCCCTTTGATCTGCCAGATACCTTCCTGGTCTTTGATATGTGGACTGGCCATTTGGTCAAGCCTTGGAAGGAGGGACTCAGCGGGGGGCGGGCCGGGGAGGGATTCTTGAGGAATGTTTGCGCGGGCTTTTCTTTAGTCTATCTTTGTTCAGCCTGGAGTAAGGAGCCAATAAATGATCTATCTTCCAATCTGCTTGGAGTGAGTTTGGTTTATCGGAACCCCCTTTCCGGAGCATTACAACTGACCAGAAGGTCATGAGTTCGAGGCCTGCCCGGGTCGAGGTGGGCTCTCGACCTATTGTGTAACCTGTCGTCAACCTTTGCAATCCGAAAGACAGTTGCATCTGTCAAGTAGGAAATTAAGGTACCACTTAGTGGGGAGGCTAAATTTAACTGATTTACGAGGCCATAAAAAGATCTCCAGAAAACACACTGAGGAATGAAGGAGTGCGACAGCTCCCCCTGGTGGCCTGATGTTAAATTGCCTCTGTCTGTCTTGTGTGTTTGTGTGTCTAAATGCAATGTGTACATTGTGATCTGCGGGGTAAGAAGGGCAGAATAGAAATGAAGTAAGTAAGTAAGTAATCTCAACAAAAACGCCCCCACTCCAGGGGAGTGCCCTCATCATAGAATTAAAGCAGTTTGATACTACTTCAGTTGCCATGGCTCCAGGTTCAATGTTATGTAATCCTGAGAGTTGTAATTTGATGAGCCACCAGTATCCATTGGCAAAAATTACCTTGTAAAATGATAACATTGTACCATGGCAAATAAATGGTGTCAGACTACATTAAATCTGCAGTGTAGATGTACTCTGTCACTGCATTCTCAAGTACCCTGTTCGATTGTTTTTTGGTTTGGATCTTCACTTTAGATCTACACTGCCATATTATCCAGTATCTGATCCCAGATTATCTGCTTTGGATTATGAGTCTACGCTGCCATATAATCCAGTTCAAATCAGATAATCTTGGATCAGAACCTGGATTATATGGCAGTATAGTTGGGGCCTGAGAGTTCCAATTGCTCCTCTCTAAAATATAAATCCCAGGTTTTCTTAGGATGTTACTATGGCAGTTAAAGTGGAATACAATGCTATAACAACATAGTGTAATAGGGTTCTATGTTTGGGGATCATTGCTTCAGAGCAACACAGAATATATTGGTTTATCTGGCAACATTTTTCTAAAGAACTAATGGCTTGGCTGGTGTCACAATGTCAAAGTATAGAAATTTCCTAAATCTGTGGCTTATCAAAGCATTTAAGAAATGTTTCCTTTACTTCAGTGTTTCCCAACCAGTGTGCCGGGGCACACTAGTGTGCCGTGAGCGATCATCAGGTGTGCCGTGGGAAATTGGAACCTCCAAGAATTTGGGGGAGTCTAGTGTGTTGAAGTATAAAAACCCTAAGAAACCTACCTCGATAAAGGCACAAAATTACAAACACCCCCCACCCGTTGTCTACTTGGTCTCTCCCTCTCCATGCATTGGGAAGGTCCACCTCCCTTTCCCCAAATAGAGACCTATTCTCTATTTTCTGTGTGGGAAGTTTGGCCCAGTTCTATCATTGGTGGGGTTCAGAATGCTCTTTGATTGTAAGGGAACTATAAATCCCAGCAACTACAACTCCCAAATGTCAAGGTTTATTTCCCTTGAACTCCATCTGCATTCATATTTGGGCATATTGAGTATTCATGCCAAGTTTGGTCCTGATCCAACATTGTTTGAGTCCACAGTGCTCTCTGGATATAGGTGAACTACAACTCCAAAACTCAAGGTCAATGCCCACCAAACTCTTATAGCATTTTCTCGTGGTTATGGGAGTTCTGTGTGGGAAGTTTGTGTCTTTCTGCCATTCCTGCCAGGATATCTATGTTGAATTCATCGAAACAGGCCCAGATTTCACACTGAGTGTATAAATACATTTTTAAAACGTATTAATTATATGTATTACTGTGTTAGAGTGTCATTTTGTGTCATTTTGGTTGGTGGTGTGCCCCAGGATTTTGCAAATGTAAAAAGTGTGCCGCGGCTCAAAAAAGGTTGGGAAACACTGCTTTACTTAAATGTCCTGATCTGCAGTTTTCTAGAGAAGAAGTTAACTTACAGACAAACTGGAAGGGCTTTATTTCTCAAAGCATACAGTACGGTTACAAACAAAGTTCCACCTGACAGTTGGTTTCTCCCTCACTTCATATCCCTCACTTCACAGCCCTCTCCCTTGCTTCAAATAAGCTACAGTCCAAGGAATGGCCTACTTTCATGGTTCCCCACAACCCCAGGAAAGGAGGTCATGACATTAAAAGGGGAAAAAAGCAGGGCCACTGTGATTAATGCACAATTTATTTTGTCTATATTATCACATTTTAAGGATTCATTTGCTGTAATATATGCTATTTTGGTTTTATATTAGGTCATTTAACTAGTTATTGTTTCTGTTTGCAGGACTGAGTTCTTATCACCCAACCTGGTCTCTGTTTAATGAGAAAGGAATCTCTTTGCTCATATTAGCACTTGTGGGTGTATTTTGAAGACGTCAAGTAGAACACAGGATTCCAAAGTTGTGGATTCCAAAGACCATGCCAAAACCTTAAATGATTTTTTTAAAAACCATACAAGATCTACCTAGCACCTCATAGACAATGCTCTGATGTACCCTGGACTACTAGTGATCCTTCTGACGTGACAGGATTCCCTCCATTTGATGTGGCCATCCTTCCTAGAAGCGTTTCTGGTTTAGAAAGTTGCATGATATCCCTCAACTGAACCATAAACAGTGGATATAAAATGCGGCCTCTACACCCAGAAGATGGACTTTCTTCTCTGGGGCTACTGAATCGAGGTCCAGACTATCTTCGTAAGCAGCTGGAGGGAACCGGCAGGATCCGGACCCCAAGTGCTGTAGAAAGACTGGAGGCTGACAAAGCCAAATATGTCAAATCTCAGCAAGTGATCAATAGGCGTCAAGAGCCAGTCTTCCTTTGCTACAGCCTCCCTTCTTCTCCTTGTTGCAGAAGACCTCTCACCCGCCACCAGCACGAGTTCTCTCAGGGCTTAGCGGTTGCCAAAGATGGCCTTGGGCCTAAGAAGCTGCCTCCGCCACCTCCTTCTCCTCAGTCTCCCATAGCGCGGAGAGGGGGTGGGCGTCGTTTGCTGAGGCCGGACTCGCTTGTCATCTATCGGCAGAAACGAGACTGCTCAGCCATCAACAAAGAGAACACCAAGAGCTACGGCATTGTGAGGAGGCTGTTTCAGAGCCCGCTTAGGGATGGGCACAGCAGCCCCTTGTCCCCAAGGGTGCTATTTGGAGATGGACACCTGCAAGCGACGCAAGAAGAGACCCCCATGGTGTGGGTGCCAACGGAAAAAGAGGAAACAAGAGTTGTGCATTCAGTAGGCATGCTAGCCAGCTCCACTGGGTTTCCTTCAGAAAGTGGTGAGCATCCTCAACGGGATGCAGACCCCATCCCTCCCTCTGCGAGTCCTGGCCTAACAGACTCCAAGAGACAGCTTTGTCCAAGTTCTTCTCTGCCTCTCTCAGAGAAAGAGCGTTTCTTTAACTATTGCGGCTTGGACCGGAACCTGGTGGAAGTGTTGGGAGCCGAGCTTTTCAAACCGGGCAACTGGGATGCAAGTTCTTCCTGCCGGCTCCTGGGGAGCGTGGGTTCAGCCAGCTCTCTGCGTGGTGGAAGTCCTTCCCACAGTGGAGAGGAAGGACCTGCCGAAGAGCTGAGCGAAAAACTGCCCGCCTCCATTTCCCTTGTTGAGAGAAACGCCCGGGTCATAAAATGGTTGTACAGCTGCCAGCAGGCCCAGACTGTGGCCAAGGAGTCCACTGTGTAAGCCAAATCCTGGCCTCAAAGGCAATGCCGACACAACAAGGAAGAAGCAGGATATTCACGTCTCTCCGTTCTCTGAGTCTGCATGGACCAGATTCACCTATATAGGCTATTATTGTGGGGAAACGGGACAAGCAAATACCTGGTGCCTGAAGCCAAGTATCTCTGTCAGTATGGAAATAAATGGATCACCTCTGTAGGAGTGAAGCTGTTCACTTATATAGGTATCAATTGCAGAATGGAGGGTACAGGTTGATCATCCCTTATCCAGAATTCCAAAATGCTCCAGAATCCCGCACACGGGTGGCTGAAACAGTGACACTTTTGTTTTCTGATTAATCAGTGTAGGCCAATTCTGTTTTGTGCACAAAATTATTTTTTAAAATATTCTACGTAAAATGGCATTTGGGTTGTGTGTGGAAGGGCTATTTCTTGTTTAGATTTGCATCACATCTTTAAGGTATTTCCTGATGTACGTGTGTGCAATTTACAGGTATTCCAATGTCCAAAAGAATCCAAAATCCAAAACATGTCTGATTCCAAGCATTTTGGATAAGGGATACTCAAACGGAATTTGTGAATATACCTGCCTGGGTCAACAAAGGTCTAAATCAGTGTTGCTAAACCTGGGGGTCGGAACCCCTGGGGGGTCATGTCGTGAGGGAGTTTCAGAGGGTTTGCCAAAGACAATCAGAAAGCATATATTTCCGATGGTCTTAGCCAGAGAAGGCTGAAGATCACCTGTCTTTCTCTTCCTTTTTGGAAACAGATGGCGAATCCTCCCACCAAAAGCCCTCCTCTGCTGTGATTGGCCAGCCTCTAAGCCAAAGGGAGGGCTGTTTCTGAGGCTCCAAATGGGGAGTGGAGAGCAGGTGTGCTTGGCACATGGAGAGTGGTGCCCATGTGTGGGTGAGGGAGAGCATGCGAAGCTAGAGGGAGGCTCATGCCAGCGATTCCCTTCAAGGCATGGGGCTTCTATGTGGGAAGTTTGGCCCAATTCTATCATTGGTGGGGTTCAGAACGCTATTTGATTATAGGTGAACTATAAATCCCAGCAACTTCAACTCCCCAACATCAAGGTCTATTTTCCTCAAGCTCCACCAATGTTCTCATTTGGGCATATTGAGTATTCATGCCAAGTTTGGTCCAGATCTATCATTGTGGTGAATCTTCTCTGGATGTAGGTGAACTCAATGTCAATGCCCACCAAACCTTTCCAGTGTTTTCTGTTGGTAATGGGAGTTCTGTGTGCCAAGTTTGGTTCAATTCCACCGTTGGTGGAATTTAGAATACTCTTTGATTGTAGGTTAACTATAAATCCCAGCAATGACAACTCCCAAATGACAAAATCAATCCCGTCCCCCACTAATTCCACCAGCATCCAAATTTGAGTGTATCACTTATTTGTGCCAAGTTTGGTCCAGTGAATGAAAATACATCCTACATATCAGATACTTACATTACGATTCATAACAGTAACAAAATGACAGTTGTGAAGTAGCAATGGAAATAATTTTGTGTTTGGGGGTCACCACAACATGAGGAACTGGATTAAGGGGTCATGGCATTAGGAAGATTGAGAAACGCTGGTCTAAATTATGAAAGCAGGTTGGAGATTTTGACAAGGGATTTCATTCCTAATTCTCCGGCTCCTGGAATAATTCTTCATCAATCCATAAGGAATTTACTACACATAGGTAAAGGTAAAGGTTTTCCCCTGACATTAAGTCCAGTTGTGTCCGACTCTGAGGGTTGGTGCACATCTCTATTTCTAAGCTGACGAGCCAGTGTTGTCTGTAGACACCTCCAAGGTCATGTGGCCAGCATGATTGCATGGAGCACCATTACCTTCCCGCTGGAGTGGTACCTATTGATCTACTCACACTTGCATGTTTTTGAACTACTAGGTTGATAGAAGCTGGGGCTGACAGTGGAAGCTCACGTCGCTCCCCGGATTTAAACCTGCAACCTTTCGGTCAGGAAGTTTAGCAGTTTTAACCCACTATGCCACCAGGGACTCCATACTACACATAGTGAGTTCTTTAGTTTTCACTGTGATTTAATTCCAGGAACATCTCATTGGAGATGTTCAAGTCCTCGTATGTATAATGCCATAGTGCAGGGCTGTCCAACTTCTACGGGCCCCCCCGGACACTGATCACCTGGGGGGCCGAAGGGTCTGCCTCCGCCATTGGCTCCGCCCCCTCCCCGGCTCCGCCCCCTCCCCAGATCCGCCCCATCCCCAGCTCCAATTTACTTACAATTGACCTTGAGTTGTGGAGTTGTAGTTCACCTCCATCCAGAGAGCACTGTTGACTCAAATAATGATGGATCTGGACCAAACTTGGCATGAATACTCAATATGCCCAAATGGGAACACTGGTGGATTTGGGGGAATGTTTCCTAATACCTTTGAGTTATTTGAGTCCACACTCAAATTGGGACACACCAAAAAAAACCCAAACACCTCAATGCCGTCGCAGGGCTTGATGGGGCCTCCTTTCCCAGAGGCGGGTGGAGGAGGCCCAAAGAGCTCCCTCCCTCCCTGAAGGGAAAACAAGCCGCGGGGGCAGGCACAAAGGAAGCCACATTGCGCCCTGCACGCGGGGGAAGGCAGCACAACAAGGGGGAGGGGGCGCGGAGGAGGGGAAGGAAGCGTCACCCACGAAACCGCCGCTCACGGACCCCTCCCCCCCTCACCCAATGTCCCACTGTTTTTAGATTGATTGATTCGAGCCAGGCCCTTCCTTACCCATACTGCGGGAGCCCCGCCACAGGGCCGAAGCGCCAATGCTGTCACCGTCCCCGAAGAACCCCGCTGGAGCCGAGGCCAAGCTCAGGCCGGGCGCGGCGGCTCTCCCATCCGCGGGGCGAGAAGCGAGGGCCCTCCACAGGAAGAGGACGGAGCCAGGAGGGGCTTTCCCTGCCTCACTCCCCTCCTCCCTCTCTCTGAGGGAATGGGGGCCTGGAAGCAGACGCGAGGGAGGAGGAGGCGCGCGCCCAGGCCGGCCGCAAATCCCGCGAGACCCGAGATTTCGGCAGCTATCTCGGGTCTCGCAGCCACAGACGGGATTTCGACCTCCCTCGAAATCCCGTCTGTGGCTGGCGTAGTCTCGCGATGCTTGCCTAAACCCGGAAGTAGGGTTTAAAAAATTTTTTATTATTTTTTATTTGTATTTTATTAAAACAAGTTAGGGGGCCGGAGGGAAGGGGCACGGGGGCCGTGTACGGCCCCAGGGCCGCCTGTTGGACAGCCCTGCCATAGTGTAAAGGTTTACCTATTATTAAATCGCAAAATCAAGGTTTGCTTTTGGGAGTTTTTTGGAATCTTTTCAAGCCAGGGATGTTAGAATCTGTGAGGGCTGTATCCGTGGATATGGAGGCCCGACTATATCACATAGAGGGGACATACTAGCCAGGGTGCTTTTTACTTTTTCCCTTTTGCACTGACAATGTGGTGTGGCCGAACAAGTTGGGCTTTCATCAGGAAGCTTTGGTTTCAACCCCTTCTCCTCCACTTTAGCTCACAGACTAATTTTGGGTCTTTTACATCCATTTTGCCTGGCTGGCTTCAGAGGGTTGTTATGAAAACACAACCCAATCCTCCACAGTAGTTCCCACCACCCACCCCTTTTTTCCTGGAGGAAGGATTTGATTCAACGGTGACAATGAGATTGTAATTATAATGAGATCATTACAAATAATTGATCAGATTGTTTGTCTCACAATGGAATAATAAGCAACTGGTTGCTGTGCAATGTGGGGTGAGTATACGGAAAATAATTTATATTCCGTTTTTTTCAGATTCTTGACCGGTGCATTTCAATCCCAATATATGTGGCTCTCTATTCGTTCCTTCTTTTGGTTTGTTTGTTTGTTAAAGCTGGTTTGCTGTGCTACCAGAAGATCTGTGTTCCCATGTATTGTTCTTAATTAAAGAAGGAAGCTGATTATAAAACCTGCCTGACTCTCTGGAGTGGAAACCATTGGGAAGCTTGGTAGACATCAGGGACAGGGAAAATTGTGTCCTTGGACCTCATGCAGCCCCTCCACCTGCTGTTTTTGTGGCCTTGAATCTCCCAGCTCATGAGTTTTCACTCTGACTATCCTACACTCCTGCAGTGTTTCATATATTTATAAATTCCAGTGGTTCTCAAAGTGTGCTCTGCGGTGCCCCAAAGTGCTTTGAAAATTGAAGACTTTGCTGCACACTGTGTACAACTTCATGCCCGGATTACCCATAAGGCCAACGAGGCCATGGCCTAGGGGCGCAAGCCGGGGCGCAGATCACGAACCAAAAAAAAAACCTGGTCCGCGCCCCTCTTTCTCCCTTTCTCATGCCCCTCCTCGCTCCTTCTCCCGGCAAAGTCTCTGCTCCGTCTTGCGCGCTCTCTCTCTCTCTCGCACGCTCTCTCTCTTGTGCGCGTGCTCTCTCTCTCTCACGCGCTCTTTCTCTCGCTCTCTCTCGCGCGCATGCTCTCTCTTGCACGTGCAATCTCTCTCACGCGCACACGCTCTCTCTCTCGCTCTCTCTCATGCGCGCCTTTGGAGCAAGTTTGCACCCGCTGCACTCTCCCCAAGCCTCCCGACTCCCGAGGAGACCTTCAGAGCACAGCGGAGCCTTCCAGCCGGTGGGAATGCATGGGGACCTTGGAGGTGACGGGATGGTGCCTACCCGCCTTTCTCTTCTGCTCCGGAGGCACCATGGCAAAAGCCAGCCAAGTGTCGATCTGAGTGGTGTGTGGGGGGGGGGGGCGTAATTCCAAAGTATGGCCTAGGGCGCAAAAAAAGTGTTAATCCGGGCCTGTGTACAACTGGGGTGGGCAACTGTGGAAGGCTTGGAAGGCAGCACTGGTCCCTTGAAGAGCCCTTTGATGGTTTTCTGCTCTCTTCTGGAAGAAAATAAAATGTGCCCCCAAATCGACAGATCATCATTTGACATGACTCACCGGAAAAAAATGATAATGCTTGATGAAATGGAAGAAGCACATTACAGGTAAGTTGATTTAGGGCTTTATCACACAAAGTTGGAAAATCACAATTAAACCCGGCAGGTTAATACTGTCATTGGCTGATACTTTTCACACAACGTCATGTCTCTCCTGCTGCTGCTTTGCATCTCAAAAATTAGTAATGCTCATTTTTCATTGACAATTCCAATAATGCCTGTGGGGCAGGCAAGGGCCAACTTCGGCTCTCCAGATGTTTTGGACTTCAACTCCCACAATTCCTAACAGCCTAGTGGCTGTTAGGAATTATGGGACTTGAAGTCCAAAACACCTGAAGGGCCAAAGTTGGCCCATGCCTGCTTTGGAGCAGTTCATCCCTTCTGTTGCTGTTGTCATATTCTAGCAGTCATGGGCTGCGAGTGGACATGATTCTCCTCCTCTCCACGTTGCTATTCCCAGGAAGGATGAATTGTTTTTATATTATCCAGCCCTTCACATTCACTGGGGTTAGAGGCGAAAGGACCCCGCAAAAGCGGGGAAACTGAACATACTGGTTTTTTAACTGGAGGAAACACCACTCTAAGAATCCCTAGGTCCTCCAGCACAATTCTATGGTCAACCTCTGTTGGCAGATAACCACAGAGTCACACCAAAAGAATACCTGAATAATCAAAATCCTGCAACAGTGAAAACCGCAAATGTGGACAGCTGACTGTGCTCCAATTTTTCTTGTATAATTCTTTTTTTTGTAGTTTGTTGTTTTGCCATGATTGTGCAATCATGACAAAAGTACACACACACACACACACAAATAACAGAATGGTGTACTAGCACGCACCGAGTAGTGCACCCACAGGTAGGAAGATGGGTCAGAGAATCAGTGTAGAAGAGTGACTGCAGGACCATGCACCACGTAAGCTGCACAAATGCACTTGTGATTGCTTCCATCCTGATGTGTTTCCAATCACTTCAATAGTGCAATTGCTGCCAGACAACTGGCTAGTGTGATAATGCCCTTCATCAAGGAAGCCGCAACCCTGCGCTTGTAAGATCTGAGCAGGGCTATGGAGAATCAGGGTCATAAATGCTTCTCATTCCCAAATTTCCAAATAATTATGTTGATGATAGTGAATAAATAACAATAAAACTATATTGACCTTTGCCTCCGGTTGGAGCACATCTTGCCATAGTGTATTCCGAAACTTCATCTAGGCATGGAAAGTGATAAGGAAATTGGCCTAGTCCTTTCTCTGTCTTTCCTGGACCATAAATATATATAATTTGAAGAACAGTCATATGAAGAAGATGGGGAGGACAAGGAGAGAGGGAATGATACCATTGGAAACGCGGGGCATGTGAGAACTATTAAAAAATTAACTGGGTATTTTTATTACAAAAGTGTAAGTCAAGCACTGAAAGAGTTAGTAGGCCGAAGTCTCTTAGAGTCAGTGGGTCAAAGCTAGTGTCGTCCTGAGGAGAATGAGTAGGCCGATGCCTGTTAGGGTCGGTAATGTCATCCCGAGGAGAGTGAGGTAAACCTCTGTGTGAGAGAAGCCTCATGTGAGAAAGCTCCAGTGAGAATGATGCTGCATGTAAACCTACTCTGTATTTGTGTTATGGAAATCTATTTCTTGTAAGCAGTGCAACCGTATCATTTTACTACAAAGAAAAGCCTCCTATGGAAGATGTAACATTGGTCTGTGTGTTTTTGTTCTTTTGATCACTTTGGGCTACTGGTGCTGGGTGTCATTCACAAGATTGCCAAAAGTTAATGTTGACGATAGTGAGTAAATAATAACAAACCATCTTGACCTTTACCTTCGGTCGCAACACATCTTGCCATAATGTATTCCAAAACATCATCTAGACATGGAAAGTGAAAAGGCGATTGGCCTAGCTCTTTCTCTGCCTTTCCTGAACCATACATATATATATAATTGGAAGAACAGTCTTATGAAGAAGATGGGGAGGACAAGGAGAGAGGGAATGATACCACTGGAAACATGGGGCACACATGGAAAAGGGGGTGCAAGGAGGGCACCATCCTAACGTCATGATGGCCCGGATCCTCCACATCACACAAGGCTCTTCTATGGAAGAGTTACTGGGGAAAAGGCGACAGTCCTTGTCCTCTGCTGGAAAGACGGCATAGCATCAGAAGTCTGTCCTTTCTGTATCTGTCCTAGTTGCTCTTGGAGACACTTCTATTCTTCATCTCAGCCAGTTTGTTGGTCAGGAAGCTCCACTTGAAGGCCATCCCTTCGGCTTCTCTGAGGTCGTTGTCCTGGCCGGTGCCACCAGCTTCCTCCTCCTCCTCCTCCTCGGCAGCTGTTTCCCCTGATCTACCCCTGGCGGATGGCTCTCGGGGGTCCACCATCTTCTCCAGGCCTGAAGGCTGCTGCCACTTGGAAGCAAAGACGTCCCAAAGGCCAGCGGTCCTCTTCTCAGAGGCAGAATCCTCCTCCGGTTTTGCTGCTAAAGGGCTGGAAGTAAAGAAAGCAAAACTGAAGGGCAAAGAAATCTGGCCAAATACTTTTTGCTGCCTCAGTGAGAGCAGTGATCGCATTGTGATTTTACATTTCTGTGTGAGGAAAAGAGGGTGAGGCTAGATCAGTGTTTTTCAACCTTTTTAAAGCCGCGGCACGTTTTTTACATTTACAAAATCCTGGGGAACACCACCAAACAAAATGACACAAAATGGCACTCGAACACAGTAATACATATAGTTAATATGTTTTAAAATGTATTTATACACTCAGTGTGAAACCCGGGCCTGTTTCGATGAACACAACATAGATATCCTGGCAGGAATGGCAGAAAGACACAACAGCTGTCAGTCATGGGAAAACTTCAACCCTCTGGGTGCTTTGGACTTCAACTCCAACCATTCCTAACAGCCTGAGGCCCTTTCCTGCTTAAATGGCTGAGGGGGGAAAAGGAAAAGGGCCTGAGGCTGCTAGGAATGGTGGGAGTTGGAGTCCAAAACACCTTGAAGGTCCAAGTTTGCCCATGCCAGCTTTCGATTCCATCGCCACATCTATCTTCAGCCTTTGGCAGTTTGAATATATGTGATTATCTACGTGATTTTCTACCTTGTCGCTATGATTATGGTGCCTCTTCTTTAAATTGTCCGCAAACTGACTTGTGTTATTGGGCGGATCCCGGAACTGACATTGGATAACATCGTGAAGATACACTTTGTTTTTTGCACTCACTTCCGTGATTTCATCAAATATCGTGAGTTTTCCGTAGAGGAGTGCTCCGTGAACTCGCTACTTCCTGGTACACAACTCCTCCGCTCTCTGTGGCAACTACGCCGAACTACCTTATGTAAGACTTTTGATTTTCTCCAGCAGGATTGGGTACTTTGAATGTGTTTTTTTGCGTATGATTATGTATGATTAATTGTGCATTTTGTACTGTGATGTAGCGGCGCTCCTTTAATAAGTAAGGGTATTGGAGGTTCCAATTTCCCACGGCACACCTGATAACTGCTCACGGCACACTAGTGTGCCCCGGGACACTGGTTGGGAAACACTAGGCTAGATGACACGTGTGTTCCCGTTTTGAGGCAATTCAAAAAGCCCGAGAGAGGAGAAAGCTGTTTTCTCCTCTCTGTCAAGGCAATTTAGGAAGCATGGAGATGTACAAGCAAAGGAACTTGAAAGAACTTCTGATAAGACTTACATTCCTTTCTCTACCTGGTTCAAAGCTGTTGGAAATAGCAACCTCCCAAGCCTTTCACTGTTCATTAATATATATATTTGCTAACCTGGAATCTATGTGCATGTTGATTTGCCAGTTTGACTTATCTCTTTGATGTGGGAGGAGTTATAGACATGTGATTGTACTGAGTATGTTCAGACCCAGGACTCCATTTTGTATTTAGTCTGCTGAACACCTCATTGGAGGTGGATGTGTTCGCTTCCCACCTCAGGGGAGGTGGATGTTTGCATTTGTCTTCAATGAAAGCATGTTGTTGTTTAGAGACTTTAATACAGGGTTTCCCAACCAGTGTGCCATGGCACACTAGTGTGCCGTGAGCGATCATCAGGTGTGCTGTGGGAAATTGGAACATCCAATACCCTTTCTTCTCCCTCCTGCCGAACACTTTTTCTTCTCAACTCAGGTTCCTTTCTTCCCAGCCTCGCTCTGCTTGCTTTGCCTCGCTTTGCTCACGCTGCTGCTTCTGACTCGTGCGGGCGCTACTGTACAGACTCGCCACGTCTTCCTCCCTCCCCTCCTCAGTGCTCTCTGGATATAGGTGAACTACAACTCCCAAACTCAAGGTCATGCCCACCAAACTCTTATAGTATTTTCTCTTGGTTATGGTAGTTCTGTGTGGGAAGTTTGAATACATTCCATCATTGGTGGAGTTCAGAATGCTCTTTGATTGCGGGTGAACTATAACTCCCAGCTGTTGAGCAAGACCTTCGTGTGTGTCTTTCTGCCATTCCTGCCAGGATATCTATGTTGTGTTCATCGAAACAGGCCCAGGTTTCACACTGAGTGTATAAATACATTTTAAAACATATTAACTATATGTATTACTGTGTTAGAGTGTCATTTTGTGTCATTTTGGTTGGTGGTGTGCCCCAGGATTTTGTAAATGTAAAAAAATGTGCCGCGGCTCAAAAAAGGTTGAAAAACACTGCTTTAATGGATACAGTTTGACTTATGGATTTCAATGAGTACTAGGCATGGTTAGGTTCATTCGGAATCTTCGTAATTTGGATTAAAATCGGAATCAATCCCTTTTTGAAGCAATATCAAAACAGTTTGGTAACCCGGAAGTATCCTTGCCATTTCGAAGCCACTGTCGCCATCTTTTTTCCAATTCAGGAAGTGAATCGGAAATGAAACAGCATTTGGAAGCAAGCAGCTGCTTGCATGCTGGGATGCTTGCCTCCAGCCAATGAGGGGAAACCACATCGGGACAGGATTTCAGCACAGCAGTCATTGCCCTTTAAAGGGGGCCGCGCATGCCTCGTTGGCTCATTGCGAGCCGGGGACGCAAAAGCAGAGGGACTAGGGCAGGCTGCTTGGGTGGGAACGCTTTGCAAGGGAAGGACAAGGTTGGGATGGAACAAATAATTTCCTCGGGAACCACACAAAATACCATTAAGGAGCCCCCTTTGTCTGTTTTGGGTTACACGTTGCAGTTTCTTAAACTAGAAAACAACTTTAAAGGGCTTTTTTCCTCCTGGGGTTTGATTTCTGTTGTTTGGAAAACTAGAATTCCCCTTTGCCGATAATAATTCTCTTCCTAAAGCAGGGAAAACAACTTTAAAGGGCTTTTTTTCTCCTGGGGTTTGACTTCTGTGCTTTGGAAAACCAGAATTCCCCTTTGCTGATAATAATTCCCTTCCTAAAGCAGGGAAAACAACTTTAAAGGCCTTTTTTCTCTCCTAAGGTTTGGCTTCTGTGCTTTGGAAAATCAGAATTCCCCTTTGCTGCTAATAATTTCTTTGAGAAAACATACAAAAGTTTGGAGGCCCCTTTGTCTGCCTGGGGTGTACTTGTACTTTAGGAAACTAGAAATCTAGTAATCTAATCTTTTCCTTGGGGAACAACACAAAAAAAGCTTGAAGGCCCCTTTCCTCTCCTTGGGGTTACACGTACTTTTGGAAACTAGAAATCTACCAGTGTAATCTTTCCCTTGGGGAACAACCCAATAAAGGTTTGGAGGCCACTTTCTTCTCCTTGGGCTTACACGTGGTACTTTAGGAAACTGGGAATCTACTAACCCAATCCTTTTCTTGGGAATAAACACAATGACACTGTGGAAGGCCCCTTTCCTCTCCTTGGGCAGGCCAATGGTGGAAACAAGCAAATGTAATAAATTAATTTAATGTTATGAGATAAATTCCATTTTCTCATATTCAGAGAGGTGTGCCGTAGACAAATATGCAAAACAGAGGGATTGATATAAATTTTCCCAAAGAATCCTGGAGGCAACACATTTCTTCTTCTTATAATATTCCTTATTAGATTACTGAAATTACTTTAAAAATGGTCAAGGACCCAGGGATCTTCTAAACACGTTGAAAGTGAGTATGCTGACAGAGGAGAATGTTTTCTACCACTGTGGCAAGTTTTGTTAGTAGCAGTCTAAACATGAGGGGAAAGGAATCCCCCAAGTTTTGCCTGTCCCGTTTGCAGGTTTTTGCGCATTGTGCAATTGCGCCTGCCATTAACGAAGCAATTCGCAATTTTTGAAAAAATTCGACTTTTTGGGAAAATTTCGGATATCATTTCAAAATCGAATCGCCAGCGCCCCCTACATCCAAAACGAGTTTTGAACAATTTTTTTGTCTTGATCAAACAAGCCTCGTGAGTACAACTATACCTATGGATTACTGATAGAATGATACCCTGTGTACTTAACACAGAGAGAAAACTACATCCTGTTGTCAATTGAATTTATTAAGAAATGTGCCTGTATGGTGAATTAACCTGATATGTTATTTTTCAAAGAAGACTTTGTTTTTATCTCTGAGTGCATATTTTAAACTAAAAGGTTTCAAGAGAGTGTAGTTTTTTTTGAGCAACAGGAATTACTGCTTCAAATAAAGAACCATCCTCTGCTAACCTTTTGTAGTGGCATGCCTTTATCCTTGGCAGTTTAAAGACATGGTTCTTCAGTCTAACAGCCGAGTTACCTGTGTGCTATTACATGAATGCTTATGAATATCACTTGTTCAAAGAGTTGAGTTATAACAAGGTCAAGATTTTTTTTCTGACCAGTGGTTTTCAAAAGGTGGTGTTCACATGCTCATGATAATGTCACATTTGCCAAACGGGTGTGACATTATTTTTACCTTTTCAATAAGGTTATGGTGCACTTATTTCCAATAGGTTATAGAACCAGCCAAGAAAAGGTCTTCATTGCATACAAATATTCACTCCTAATTTTATGTTAATTCCTTCTTATCTGGATTATGACTGGACAAATATGCATCATAGGGTTATCCTCAGTGATGTAATGCTGTTTTCCATAGCCAATCAGCAAAGCTTTTGTGCAAATACACAAGGTTATACATTCCTGTTCAAATCACTGTGCTTTCATGGGGGGGGGAAGTATTCAAAAAATTGTGGCAACAGTAGCAAAAGGACACAACACACCATCTCATCCCCCACAATTCACCTGCCTAGTACCTGAAGCCAGTGACAGCATTACAATAAATAATCTACAATTGGTTACTGTCAGCTAGCCTTTCACATCCGTCAGCATCCTCCGTCGGAGGTCCATCCTGGCGCTATGGTAGAACCAGGGTTAAGGGTGGCGGCTTCTTTAAACAACAGGAGGGGGAAAGAGCAAAATATGACACTTGCAATGAGGATAATAAACAGTATATTGTGTAAATAACACAGTAGTACTTAGCACATTATATCATGTACAATATGTAATAACATAAATGCAATAAACAATATGAAGCAGTCGTGTTGTAGATAGCAGAAGCAGGTTGTCCGTGATTTGACCGTGAGTTCAATGGTGGTCTGTGATTTGACCAGAAGACATATATGTCTATTATATTCCATTGCATAATTTGAGGGCATTGTACCTGCTACCTGCTTACGTCCCGGGTCCAGAGGAAGCCCTATACAGGCGAAACGATTTTAGCGCTTGGATTTCCAGATTCGTCGACCAGTTGGATTCCTTATTTGGATTACAAATATTTTGATTTGGATGCTTGGCGTCCCCCGTCTCGTCGAACTGTTTGCCGTTTCGGACTGAGTTTACTCAAACCTTATCCGCATTAGGATTTCCAACACACGGGACTCTTGCCGCGTGAGCACGCGCTTGGGGATTGATTCCCCTGCTACTGCTATCTACAGCACGACTGCTTCATATTGTTTATTGCATTTATGTTATTACATATTTTACATGATATAATGTGCTAAGTACTACTGTGTTATTTACACAATATACTGTTTATTATCCTCATTGCGAGTGTCATATTTTGCTCTTTCCCCCTCCTGCTATGGTAGAACCACACTCACCATGATGTCGTTTGACTGGAGGACAACTAATAAGCATTAGGACTGGAGGAAGCTGCCTGTTTAAGAGGGTAAGATGAGAAACCAGCCTCTCATGATCAAATGGGAGCTGTACCTCTATTGCCCGATAAACACCGCTTTATAAGCTTATTGGTCTGCTAAGAAAGAAACGTATGGTGGGGGGAAATGGTGGAAAGATTTCTCTTACTGGTCAGCACAAGGCTCAGAGGCCAGCAGTTGATGCTCATCTTCCCGGCTGAACAAGGATGATACAGTCCTCCAGCTCTTGGCTCCAGCTCCTTGGACCTGCAGATCAAGGGAGGAGAAGAGGGAGCGGAAACAGGTTGTCGGCAGCACCAAGTACAGCAAAAGAAAGACCCCATATACCCGAAAGATCCATTCCAAGACTCCATGTGGATACCTGAAACCAGTGTTTCCCAACCGCTGTGATGCGGCACAGTAGTGTGCCGTGACGGACCTCCTGCTGTGCCGCTAGAAAAGCTCTCTGCCCCCCTTCCTTCCCCCCTCCTCCTGCCAAACTCCTGCTGCTTGGGGGGGAGGAGGAGGAAGGGCCAGGTGGCGGCGAAGAAAAAAAGAAGGGGCCGGGGAGCCGCCTCCTTCGCCGTTCCCCAGCCAGCCTCCAATCCGCCATGACTCCCGCCCCTCGCTCGCTAAAGCCGCGTGGAGGAGCCCCGCCCTCTGAAGCCCGTCCACTGCTCATGCTCCGCCCCCTCCCCCGGCTTCAGCTCTCCCACAGCTTCTCCAGCCTTAAGGGGACAGTGCCAAGCCAGCATTGTGCTGGCTCTGCCACCGCTGCCTTGGCACTGTCCCCTCAAGGCTGGAGAAGCTGTGGGAGAGCTGAAGCCGGGGGGAGGGGGCGGGGCATGGCATGGCCTGGCTCCGCCCCCTCCCCTGGCTTCAGCTCTCCCACAGCTTCTCCAGCCTTAAGGGGACAGTGCCAAGCCAGCATTGTGCTGGCTCTGCCACCGCTGCCTTGGCACTGCCCCCTCAAGGCTGGAGAAGCTGTGGGAGAGCTGAAGCCAGGGAGGGGCGGGCATGGCTCCGCCCCCTCCACCCTTGGCTTCAGCTCTCCTACAGCTTCTCCAGCCTTAAGGGGACAGTGCCAAGCCAGCATTGTGCTGGCTCTTCCACCGCTGCCTTGGCACTGCCCCCTCAAGGCTGGAGAAGCTGGGAGACAGTTGAAACCGGGAGGAGGGTGGGGCATGGCATGGCTCCTCCCCTCCCCAGCTTCAGTACTCCCAGCAGCTGGCTCTTCCAGCAGGTCACCATCCCCAGCCGTTCTTTACTGTGTTAGAGTGTCATTTTGTGTCATTTTGGTTGGTGCCACCATCCCCAGCCGTTTTTAATGTTAAAATTTTGTGTCATTTTGGTTGGTGCTCGGATTTTTTTAAAAAAGGTTGGGAAACACTGCCTGAAACTATGAATGACAGTGAACCTACGGACCTTGTCCCATGGGGTGGGGGTGGGGACAAGGACACAGGGGAGCGTCATCTAAGCATGTCTTTAATCCTGTAGCATTGCAAATCACTATGTTCTGTATTCATAACTTATCACATGTCATCTGGTTTACCAACTCCGTCATATTATCAAGGACTGTGTTGACGCAGCGGGTGAAACCACTGAGCTGCAGCACTTGCAAATTGGAAGGTCAGAAGTTCAAATCCACGGGGTGAGGTGAGCTCCCATTGTCAGCCCCAGCCTCTGCCAACCTAGCAGTTCAAAAACATGCAAATGTGAGTGGATCAATAGGTACTGCTCTGGCGGGAAGGTAAGGGTGCTCCATGCAGTCATGCGGGCCACATGACTTTGGAGGCATCTAGGGACAATGCAGGGGCCATAAATATTAAAAATTAACTAGATATATTTATTACAAGTGTGAGTCAAGCACTGAAAGAGTGAGTAGGCCGAAAGCCTGTTAGAGGCAGTGGGCCAAAGTTAGTGTCGTTCTGAGGAGAGTAGGCCGAAGCCTGTGGGCCAAAGCTACTATCGTCCTGAGGAGTGTGTGGTAAAACTCTGTGTGAGAAGCCTCATGTGTGAAGCTACAGTGTGAAGCCTGCTGTGTAAAGCTACTATATATTTCTTTATTTGTGTTATGGAAACCTAGTTCTTGTAAAAAAAAATGCAACCATATCATTTTACTACAAAGAAAAGCCTCCAATGGAAGAGATAACACTGGTCTGTGTGTTTTTGTTCTTTTGATTACTTTGGGCTACTGGTGTTGGGTGTCATTCACAAAATTGCCAAAAGTTAATGCTGACGATAGTGAATAAATAATAACAAACCATATTGACCTTTGCCTTTGGTCGTAACACATCTTGCCATAATGTATTCCAAAACATCATCTAGACAAGGAAAGTGAAAAGGCAATTGGGCTAGCTCTTTCTCTGCCTTTTCTGGACCATACATATATTTGGAAGAACAGTCTTATGAAGAAGATGGGGAGGACAAGGAGAGAGGGAATGATACCACTGGAAACATGGGGCACACATGGAAAAGGGGGTGCAAGGAGGGCACCATCCTAACGTCATGATGGTTAATACAATGGCCCGGATCAGGCCCGTAGCCAGGATTTTGATTCCGGGGGGGGGGGGGGGGCTGAGTTTGATGGGGGGCTGAGTATGAGTGAGAGAGGGTCTACCCTAGCAAACCTTTTGTATCATTATCCCTATACCCCCGTGCATATGGGATATATTGAGCATGGTGATCAGATCATGATATAAATAAACATAACAGTTTAAATAATGTACCAGTAAGGCGTTCTCACGGACTACCCTGAGAATTGGGGGGGAGGGAGCTACATGCCTGGCCTGGATCCTCCACATCAGTGTTTCCCAACCGGTGTGCCGCAACGATAATCAGGTGTGCCGTGGGAAATTACAGTGTAGCTAGAGAGAGAGAGAGCCTAGCAGGAAACTTCAGGCAGTGGAAATGAGGCTTTCCTAGCCGAAGCAGCAATGCCAGCCAGCCTGGCTGCAGCCAGGGAGAACCCTCAGCGTCCAGAACGTTCCTCCCTCCCTCTCTCTCTCTCTCCTTCCCTCCCTTCCTTCCTTCCCTCCCTCTGCGCGCCAAGGGCTACCTGGCAGGGCTGCGGCTCCTCCTGCTTCCTGGCTCCTGCTTTCTGCCCTCCTCCCCTCCAGCAGCAAGGAGGAGGAGAGGAAGGAGGAGTCCGCAGGAGCTGCCCCCGTCCGACCCCGCTCCCGGAGGCTCAAGGTGAGGCTTTCTGCCCTCTAGCCCCTCCGCACCAGGGAAGGGGAGCAACCTCTCATCTCCTGGCCTCTCCTGGCTGGGCTCTGGGTTCGCTGCAGAGCAGAGCAGAGGCCGGGATGCGCAGCTCCACAGCCCAGCTTGGTTCCTTTCCGATCTGGCCCCAAGGCAACAGCAGGGAAGCTGAAGGGACGCGCGGGGGGAGGAGGCACTCCTGGGGGGGCTGAACCCCTTTAGGAAGGAAAGCTTGGGGTGGCAACGGCTGTGAGCCTCCGCTGCAGTTTGTTCTGAGGCTCGGAGCCACCCCGTGTGCTCAATTCCTGTTCGTCCTGCTCAGCCGAGCCCGCGTGCGCTTTGGCCACTCAGCGCAGCCCTCCCCCGCGGGACAGTGACGGGCCTCCTGCTCGTGGGCCTCCTGGGGGGGCAGGGCAGGAGGGGGGTTTGGCGGAAGCAGCAGCGTCACGAGGGGGGGTGACAGTTAGTAAAATGACAGTTATAGTGTCATTTTGGTTGGTGGTGTGCCCCAGGATTTTGTAAATGTAAAAAAAGTGCCGCGGCTCAAAAAAGGTTGAAAGTCACTGCTCCACATCACACAGGGCTCTTCTATGGAAGAGTTACTGGGGAAAAGGCGACAGTCCTTGTCCTCTGCTGGAAAGACGGCATAGCATCAGACGTCTGTCCTTTCTGCATCTGTCCTAGTTGCTCTTGGAAACGCTTCTGTTCTTCATCTCAGCCAGATTGTTGGTCTGGAAGCTCCACTTGAAGGCCATCCCTTCGGCTTCTCGAAGGTCGTTGTCCTGGCCGGTGCCACCAGCTTCCTCCTCCTCGGCAGCTGTTTCTCCTGATCTGCCCCTGGCGGATGGCTCTCGGGGGTCCACCATCTTCTCCAGGCCTGAAGGCTGCTGCCACTTAGAAGTTACTCTGCCGTACATTTATAGGGGGGTCTTTTGTCTGTAAGCTCACTCGCCCAACAGCCAGCTCTTCAGCTTAGAAATGGAGATGAACACCCCCGAGTCAAACTTGACTAGACTTAATGTTAAGGGGAAACCTTTACCTTTACCTTTACACATTGTCATCCTCACTCTCCCCTTAAAAAAACAAACTGTGACTAACTTCGACATCACAAAGGATCGAACTTTAACATTAAAGGCAAAGAAAACTAGTGATCCCCCACATTAGTGCTATTTCTTACTTTCAAAATAAATTACCGAAAAGGATTGGGCGGCTGCATTATGACAGAGTACTGTGGACTCATTGCTGGTTAGGAGACCACCCGCAGGACAGTCCATTTGCCCATATCAACCTATTCGATTCAATGCGTCGAATTTGGCAGCTCCCATCCCATGTGTTTTTGGTACTTTAGAAATGGAATATCACAGATCTGAAGCTCCGGAGACGATCCCAGACTGTCTTCTCCCCCCTCACTTTTTGGAGACTGTTCTTAACATTTGAACACCTAATTGTGAGGGGCGCAAACAGGAAGTCCCCCTGAGTACTGGGATAGACTCTGTCACTTTCGAATGCCTAAATGGATTATTACTGTTTTAAAGAGGGTGAGGTGGGATAAGGTGCTAAATGCAGTTGAAAACAAACATCTGACTTACAAATTACTCCTAGTTATGAATGGGGCTGAGACAATAGGAAGTAAGACAAATCTACCCCTTAGAAGGGAAATCCACTCCTGGAAGAGTTATTATCATGGCAAAAGGGGTCACCACTGAAGTTTTATCACCAATCCTTGTTTCCACAACAAGCCAAATTATTCAAAATTATTCAAAATCTGATGTTCACAGGGACAGAAAGTGAGATGAAATCTTCTGAACAGGGGCACAGGCAGCAAAACAAACACCACGGGGGTGTTGTTAACCCTTCCCTATGCTATCCAAAGCTTATATAAGAAAGTTATCTGGAAAGGAAGGTTACAAGGCATGTAGCTCTCACTGCCATGTAATGGGAAGACAGTGGAAGCGAACGAGCAGTGTCAGTCGCAGGCCCGGATTAACCCCTTTTGGCACCCTAGGCCACACTTTGGAATTACGCCCCAAACCAACCTCTACCGCACCCCCACCACCACCACCACCACCTCCTCCTCGCAGCACCGCACACCCTCCTTCCTTGAGGCAGCGGCCCCAGCCTCCTCTGCCATATTCCAGCGACCCTGGGGGCTTCCCTCCGCCTCCTTCTCCTTGCACCTCCTTCCTTGACAAGGGGGCGGGGGCGATGGTGAGGGGAGGGTGCCATTCCCTCCTCCCCCGCCCCCTCGCAGTGCTCTCCCCTGACCCTCCCCTGAGAGAGAGAGAGAGTCATCTCCATGCTGCGCGTTGCGGTTTTGTTTCAACAATTTTTTTTGGTCCGTGTGAACTGCACCCCCCTTGGCTTGCGCCCCTAGGCCATGGCCTAGGGTGGCCTTATGGGTAATCCGGGCCTGGTCAGTCATCAGTAGCTCATTGACTGGCCTTGTGGTGAAGGCTAGAGATGAGCGTTCTCATTCTGTTTCCCTCCAAGTGCGAGGCTTGCACTGTAATACACTACCTAAAGGGCATGAATGATGCTGCAATTCATTGTGAAATCATTTCAGTTTATGGAAAGGACGTAATGTCAAGATAGCATATGACAAAATGGGTACAGAATATATTGAGAGACCATGACAAATTTTCACAGAGCCATCCAAAACAAATGTGGTGGGATGCTGACGGCAGGAGGCTGTCTCCTTCATGAAAATGCACGTCCGCACACTGCTCATGCAACACAAGATTGTTGACTTCATTTGGTTGGGATGTTTGAAGCCACCCCTCTCACAGCCCTGATCTCATACCCAGTTACTATCATCTGCTCACTAAATGGAAGGAACACCTGGGTGGAAAACACTTTTCTGATGACGATGAGGTGAAAATTGAAGTGACAAACTGGCTGAAAAAGGCAGAGGGAAACTTCTATGACACAGGCATCAAAAACTCGTCCCACGGATGACAAAATGTATTGAACGGAATGGCGATTATGTGGAAAAATAATGTAATACATATGCTACAATCTATGTAAGTTTTATTAAAATATATAGTCATCCTTTGCTTTTTAAAAAAAAAAAAACCCTTGTAACCTTACTTTTTGGCTAACCCTCGTATATAGGTATTTGGCTGGAGTTGCACCTAAGAAACGTACTTGTTCCAAATTACATACAAATTCAACTTAAGAACCAATCTACAGAACCAATCTTGTGTGTAACTTGGGAACTGCCAGTATTTCCTAAAGGAGGCTGCTGCATTTGCTTGTTGTTGGAGAGCCATGTCAGCTCATTGCAAGATCTTGCAGGACTGCACCTACCTCCGTGCACAATGTATTTTTTAAAAATTGTAAACGTCTTTTATTTTTAAACTGACTTGGGACGTGTGAGGAAATGTCACCTGGGAGAAGAGGAAGCTGTTTCAGGCCCAGGAGGTCTTTGCTTAACTAGGAAATAGACTGAAACACATTTCCCTGCCCTTGTGGCTCTTGACTGAGATGAAGAACCGAATCCCCTACCCAGTTAGAAAGGTTAGGGATGTCACTCTGGAGGGGGACATGAGGACACTGAACCTCCCAAATAAGAATTATGCAAGCCATGATATGTATGTTCCTTCAGCCCCCAAATTTCTAGTATTGCAGACAGATTTAAAACATCAGTTGAAAACTTAGAAATATCATTGAAGCATGTATAAGGTTCAATTATCAATCCAGCCCATTTCTGCATGAAGACTGCACCTTGCCCTTTGCCTCTAAACAAAAAAAAAAACATCTGTCTCGACTACAGTCCAAAGTTGTGTTCATCTTGGCATGTCAAATGGTATACAAAGCATATATATATATATATATATATATATATATATATATATATGTTTATCTATTTGTTTATAAAATAAGAGCATTTGCTGACGACGTGATCTGTATAATTGAGAATCCCAAGAACAATGTTGTGAAGCGGCTAAAGACCTTCGAAGAATATGGAGTGGTTGCAGGTTTTTAACTCAACAAGAAAAAGACTAAAATTCTCACAAAAAATATATCCAAACAAGACCAAATAAGATTGCAAGAATTGACTGAGATAGAAATAGTTTCAAAAATTAAATATCTGGGGATCTGGCTCTTGTCTAGAAATCTTCATCTATTAAAAAACAATTATGTAATGCAATGGGGGAAAATGAAAGAAGATTTGACACAGTGGAAAAAATTGAACCTTTCATTATTAGGAAGAATAGCAGCGGTTAAAATGAATTTACTACCTAAAATGCTTTATTTATTTCAAAATCTACCAATACTAAGGAATTTAGAGACATTCAAGAAGTGGAATAAAGATATAATGAATTTTATCTGGAAAGGCAAGAAACCAAAAATAAAATATAACATAATGATAATGTCAAAAGAAAAAGGAGGTTTCGGCCTTCCGGATTTTAAAACATACTATGAGTCTTGTGCGATGTCATGGATCAAAGATTGGATGCTTCTGTCTAATAATAAGATCTTAACATTAGAAGGCTTTGATTTACGGAAAGGATGGCACTCCTACTTATGGTATGGAGGTACCATCAAGGAGAAAAACTTTGGAAACCACTTCATACGCTCCTCTCTGATGAAGGTTTGGAACAAATACAAAAATTATATATATAATAAGACACCGTTGTGGTTTTCACCTTTAGAAGCAAATCAACGTAGACTATTAGGGTGGACCGAATGGCCTAAATATAAAGACATAATAAGGAAACAGAATGAGGATTTTATATTGAAGACACAAGAAGAGATAACCAAAGAGTTTCGTAATGTGCGATGGCTACATTATTTCCAGCTCAGAGAGTGGTTCAATAATGATAGGACTAAAGGGTTTAGTGACGCGGATGGAACCTGGGACAGAATTATGAAAGCGGAGAAGAAAACAATATCAAGGACTTACTCCATGCTCCTTAACTGGCTAACAGAGGAAGATGTAGTTAAACAAACAATGATTATGTGGGCACAAAATATTGGGCGACCAATACAATTAAAAGAATGGGAATTAATATGGCGCAAACATCTGAAAATTACTTATTCAACAGATTTGAAGGAGAATTGGCTCAAAATGATTCACCGTTGGTATATTACCCCGCAAAAATTAAGTTTAATGTATAAGAATACTGAAAACAAATGTTGGAAGTGCAAAACACAGGAAGGCACTTTTTTCCATATGTGGTGGACCTGTTCTAAGACGAAGGAATATTGGCAAATGATTCACGATGAATGTAAACAAATATTTAAAAAAGACTATCCAAAAAGACCTGAATTATATCTATTAGGATTAATAGATAATGAGATTTTCCAGGGTGAGAATTCATAAAAACTCTTTGTGTTCCTCACAACAGCGGCCCGGATAGTATTTGCAAAACTTTGGAAACAGAACCTCCTCCCCACAAAGGAACAGTGGTTAGAAAAACTGGTGGAAATTAAAGGAATGGATGAGTTAACTTACTGGCTACGACAAAACAATGGCAAAGGGAACACAATGACAGATTGGACAATGGTTAATGACTATTTAGAAATAATAAAGCGAGAGTAAATCCCTCTGTCAGTAAATGGAATTAAAAAGAACAATACGAGCATTTTAGGATGCCTCATATTTAACAAAGTAAAACTATATGAAATAGTATGGAACTAGAATGGAAGTCAACATATTCCCTTCCCCCCCTCCCCTTTTACTTTTGTATTCATGTATGGTAATTTTATGTTTTGTATTGTTAAAGAAAACTGAAAAACCCAATAAAACATTTTTTTTAAAAGCTTATATATATATGGATTTGGCTGGAGTTGCACCTAAAAATGTACTTGAGTCTCTTCGGGTGAGAAAGGCAGGGTAAAAATGAAGTAAACATTTCCTCCAAATTACATACAATTTCAACTTTAGAACAAATCTACAGAACCTATCTTGTGTGTAACTTGAAGACTGTCTGTATTTCCTAAAGCGGGCTGCTGGGTTTTACCACAGCTGACTAATCACTAGCAGCAATCGATCACACCAATCAAAAGGTTGGCAGTTCAAAGCCTGGGTCGAGGTGAGCACCTGACCTTCAGCCCAGCCCACTGTCCATCTAAGCAGTTTGAAAACTGCTGTGAGTTCTCTCAGTAGAGAACACACTCCCTCCTCCGCGGCCCATCCTACAGCTTCAGCAGCCAATGGGAGGTATTTTACAGCACCACAAAAAGGAAATACCAGAAAATGTCAGCAATCAAAGAAAGGAGGAAGTCTGTGATCAAGAGCTCTTCTCATAGAGGATGTAGCGACACCACCCCCTGTGGCCAGAATCAAGCACAACCTCCAGAACACTGAAGTTGGGAAAAATACAGACATATACCTCTATCTGTTGTCTGTCCTGTCTGTTGAATGTTTGCTGTGTATGTGTTCTATGATCTGCCCTGAGTCCCCTATGGGGTGAGAAGGGCAAAATATAAATACTGTAAATAAATAAATACAAACCCACTTTGAAGTCAGTTTGTGCTCAGTTTCAGAGACTTAAAACCAAGTTTCACTCTGAATAGAAACAATGCCCAGTTCTTACCCTCCGTGCCAGTTGAGAAACGGGGTTGGACCCTTCCTCTGTCAGCAGTGTTGAATCTGTGGTTTCCATCAGTTCAGGACTCTCTCTCTGAAAAATAAATTGACTTTAAGAATTGCAGAGGAGTCATACACATTATTACAAAATGCAGACAATGCTATTAAGAATAATTGCTTCCTGAGACAGTGATGAAAAATCAGGGTTCAAAAACAGTTCATTCGGGTCTGCCTATCCTGCCCTATACATTGGAGTTTCCATCCAGCCTTTTAGAACTTGATGAACTCTGTCTTAAATTATAAGAGTTGTTTGTACTGCCCTCCCCTGGTCATTTTTTTCTTTTCTTTTTTCTTTCTTTTTTGTGGGCTACAGTTTTATACAAGTGGTTCTCTACCTTCCTAATGCCACAACCCCTTAAAACAGTTCCTCATGTTGTGGTGATCCCCAACCATAAAATTATTTTTATTACTACTTCTTAACTGCGTATTTTTGCTACTGTTTTGAATCGTAATGTAAATATCTGATATGCAGGATGTATTTTCATTCACTCATTTTGTCATTTGGGAGTTGTAGTTACTGGGATTTATAGTTAACCTACAATCAAAGAACATTCTGAACTCCATCAACGATGTAATTGACCCAAACTTGGAACTCCCATGACCAAGAGAAAATACTGGAAGGGTGTGGTGGGCATTGACCTTGAGTTTTGGAGTTGTAGTTCACTTACATCTAGGGAGCACTGTGGACTCAAACTTGGTACAAATACTCAATATGCCCAAATGTGAGCACTAGTGGAGTTTGGGAGAAATAGACCTTGACATTTAGGAGTTGTAGTTGCTGGGAATTATACTTAACCTACAATCAAAGAGCACTCTGAATCCAGCCCACAACAGATCTCACCAAACTTGGCACAATACCTACATGGCCAACACTGGGGTTGGCGGGTGACTGTTTTTTGAATTCTAGGAGTTGTAGTTCACCAACACCAAAAAGGAAGAGAAGGACAGGCAGAGTGATCGTTAGCCTTTTCTGCCAAAAGTGTTCCTAAGATCATCAGAAATATGTGTTTTCTGATGGTCTTTGGCAACTCCCCTCTAGGGTTCCCGACCCCCAGGTTGAGAAACACTGAGAAACACTGCTCTAAACAGATAAAACATTTATATCTCTCTCTGTCAGCAGATCAATGTAAGTGTTTCATACTTTCATGCAATCAGTTACAAAAACTACAGATGCAAGTGTCATCTGAATGAAAGGCGTTCCCTGGGTGTGCACGTTTGGGCAAAAGAGGAAGACATTTCCTAAGATACATACCCAAAGGTACAACACTGACCAACATTTCAAAAATTACGCTTTTCTTTCAATTAAACTATTTTTTCCATCTCATTCAAATTTGCACAAAATTAAACAGGAGTAAAAGCCATTTGGATGAATTAACTAGGGCTGCCTTTGCATTAATAAATCAATATAGTTTGACAACACTTTTGCTCTCATGGCTCAAAACTATGGGAGCCTGGGAGGCACAAAATAAGGTTAAGGACCTTGTACTCCCATGATTCCATAGCAATGAGTCGTGGTACTTAAATTGGTGTCAAACTACATTCATTCTACAGTGCAGATGCAGCCTAAGCTCGCTCATACAAAGAATTCTGGTCCTCTTCTCTCAACTGGTTAACTTTCGTCTAAGGATTTCAAATTGCACCATGCTTACAACTGCCTTCATCTCCAGACATCACAGCCATATTGGTTGGGGATTATGGACATTCGGGTCCAACATCTCCAGAGGACACCAGGTTGAGGAAAGCTTATCTAGAGGGAAAGCTTCTTCCCACGAAATGAGAGATAGAGAAAGAGAGCCCCCAGCAAAGGTTCCTCTACCTCATCTTCAAGATCCTCTTCTTGTGACTCTCCACCAAGGGTCTGCATTACTTTGGCCTTGTAGACCTTCCAAAATGCTTGTGTCATCCTGGCAACTGTCCACTCAGCTTCTTCAGGTCTTATGTTCTTCTCCGAGAAGCAGCACGTCCCACGAAGCAACCTTGTGAGATGCCAAGTAGTTTGGACAGCCTCAAGTCCTAAAGACCCCGGCCCCTGCTGTAGCTTTCTCTTCCAATCGTTGATGGTTTAGGGGCTGGTTGCCATTCCAGCTCTGTGTTCATCTGCTTTGGAGACTCAGCCAAGGTACCAGGCACTCAGGCAGATGCTGGTACGTCCTGCAAATTCACACCTGTCACGAGCGGCCTCCTTCTCAGATCTGGTGTCTTCATTAAAATTTCAGGAGCCTCCAATGTACATCTCAAAGAACACAAAGGAAACGGATCCATGGTTGACCCAGAATGCCAATGGGTTCCTTCAATGAAGGGCCCTGTAACTGATGGACACTCACTGTGTCTTGTCATGCATTCTATTTCCAGGCTGGTTCTTCAGAAACTCAATGAGTTGTCTTCTTCTCCATCCTACGGTTGGGACATTCATTCGTGGCTCATTCACACCTCCAGGCTCGGAAGCTGTACCCTCTTTCCACGCAGAGGACTCATATCTTCACAAGAGGGGTGTCTTCACACGGCAATAAAGTCCAATCTTGCCCCCCTCCCCAGTTCACCCCAGACAGACTCTTCTCTCCTGCTTTGGAGTCCTTAGGGAAGCCTCATCCCCGCACCGCTACGCTCTTGCATTACACGCCATTGTCTGCACCCTGTAACTGATCTCCCCCAAGAATGGGCTTTGGAACGTGGTAGCCCGGCAACAGGCTCAAAATAGCGTCTGGCAGCTAAATTATTTCGTAGGTCTGGTAGCCTCTCAGGCCTCTGTTCTTCTTCGTGGATCCAGTTTCCATCTTAGACAGAAAGCTTCTCCCCATCAGACTAAGTCGCTTCTTGCAAACCACAAGTGAAAAGGGTTGATGCCTTCCTTCCTAAGCTTTCTCCCAAAAAGTGGCTTACTTTGTCCGTTGAGCCCCAAATCACGCTGGGTTGTAGGACGGAAGGAAGGAGGCTCCTCTTCCCATCACTCACCGTGCTTTTAGCCCAGCCCCAAACCCCTTGGCTAATGACAGAGGTCTGTCTGCCGCCTTTACATGTCTGTAAATGTATTATTGATTCCCAGGCCGGCAGAGTAATGTGATCACGAGTTGTTAACTGACTGCGGGCTGTTGCTTTTGTCCTGCTCTTGACACCCTCCATGCCTGGATCCATATTTCCTCTGCTAGACGCTGCTAATGTTGCTTCAACATGTGCCTCTCTCCCTGAAATGAGGAGTCCTGGAAATAGCAACTTTCAGGGCAATGGGGTGGCACACAGGGCCCTTGCCTTTTGGGGAGCAGTCATGGCTAAAAGCACGGTGACTACACAATTGCCGGCATCACAACCTGACATCATGACCTCAGGCAAGTCACTGCATTATAATGATCACTGTAGACTCATATAATGCAGGTTGAACTGCATTGAACTCTATCATATGAATCTACACTGCCATATAATCCAGTTCAACGCAGCTAATCTGTATTCTGAAACTGGATTTTATGGCAGTGTAGATGGGGCCCCTGACACAACTTCAGAGGAAGGCAAGGGCAAAGTACTTCTGAACAAATCTTGCCAAGAAAACCCTTAGGGCTACCATAGACGGGGAATTACTTGAACACACACAAAACAGATTCGGAATCTTCAGACTGGGTCTGAGCTACTCTAACACCCATCACTTCTAAGATTTCAAGAGAGGGAAAAAAACACCAATCTCTACATCTCTCTGACACACACGCAGCGAGAGAGAGAGAGAGAGAGAGAGAGAGAGAGAGAGAGATCTCAAAGAACACAGCAAATATTCTCCACACTACAGTGAGAAGGCAGAACTCAGATTCAAAAGCTTGCAGTAGAAAAATATCCATTTTAAACAACCAATCAGAATGAGAGCAGAAACAGAGACGAAAAAAGAAAAAGATACATTTCCAACTGTTGCATACAGCAGTGTTTCCCAACCAGTGTGCCATGGCACACTAGTGTGCCGTGAGCAATCATCAGGTGTGCCGTGGGAAATTGGCACTCTCCCCCCTCCTAGCGGCCCCCGCACTGGTTTCCAAGAAACAAATTGAGCCTCCACTTGGAAATGTTTTTTTGTTTACTATTTTGCTGGATTTTTCGAGAGCTGCCTCCCCCACCCCAAGGAACTGTTTATAACAGCTTCATGACATCCATAGTTAACTGGAAGCAAGTTTAACTCAGGGTGAAATTTCACAAAGGTCTGGAGAACAAGCTCTATGAGGAGCAGCTTGAAGAGCTGGGCATGTTTAGCCTGAAGAAGAGAAGGCTGAGAGAAGACATGATAGCCATGTATAAATATGTGAGAGGAAGTCATATATATGTTGTGTTCATCGAAACAGGCCAAGGTTTCATACTGAATGTATAAATACATTTTAAAACATATTAACTATATGTATTACTGTGTTAGAGTGTCATTTTGTGTCATTTTGGTTGGTGGTGTGCCCCAGGATTTTGTAAATGTAAAAAATGTGCCATGGCTCAAAAAAGGTTGAAAAACACTGGCATACAGGAGACATGGGGGAAGGAAATTTTTAGTTTGTACCAGTTTATACCAGTGGTTCCCAATATTTTTCTAACCACTTGACCAGAGGCCACTTGACCAGGGACCACTCTCCAACATGAGTACCAAAATTCATTTTTGGTCAACTTTAGATTCGGTTTGGGGTGCCGATTCAGAAAATTGCTCTAGTTTGTGATATAAAACATATGCCATGATCAACAACAGTGGCAGGTGATGTAAAAGGAGCAGAAATAAAATAAAGAGAAAGGAGTCTCGTGGACCAGATTTTCATCCTCGCAGCCCACTGGTGGTCCACAGCCCACAGGTTAAGAACCATTGGTCTATAGTAAACTAACTGTTTCTCATTGAGGACTTGAGACTTGGGCAGTGTGGGGTTGAATTCCAACACCAGATAATCTGGGATAAACAAAAAACCTGGGATCAGATTCTGGGATATAGGGCCTGTCTGGAAGGGGCCTTTGTAGGGGTTTTATGTTCTTTTATTTTGTGTAAGGACTCATCTATTCTTCACCCACAAACCCTAAAGACTAGTTTTTGGATGAATCTCACTTCTTTATCAACTAGCAAACCATCAATTGTAACAACAGGGGACTACTTTCCCCACAAATTGGTCCTAGAAGCTTGTTTCACACAGTGACCGTGGGAGGGGGGGGGTTGAGCTGTGCTTCTGGTTAGAAGCTCATCTTGCCTTTGGCTACAGTCCCATTCTTAGAAAGGAACAGATGTTTGTCATCGGAGACTGCACTATTTTTTGTGCTTGGGAGGGAAGGCAGACATTTGTGGCAATGTTCCCAGGAAATGTTGGCATTGATAGTGTGCCTTCCTCACTTCCCCATCAACATCTAAGACTTAAATATGGATTCATCTAAATCAGTGGTTCCCAACCTTTTTTTTGACCAGGGACCACTTTGACCAGGGACCACTCTCCAACATTAGTACCAAAAAGGTTAGGAAACAGTTTTTGGTCAACTTTAGATTGGGTTTGGAAATCCAAATGCACCCCAAAGTTGATTCTGGTATCTTTTTTTAGAGCAACTATAATTCTCCTCCCTTAATTAGGCAATAACAGATACGTATTTATGGAAACAGTTGTATGATGGGGGGTAGACTACCGTATCCAGTTCAAAGCCCAGGGGAAATTGAGGTCAGCAGCATCTAATGACCCAAACTGAAACCTGGGAGGACACAGGGGTTATCACCCTTTACTTGCAAAGAGCCCTATGAGATCTTTTGAATGCCAGGCCTCGGGGCTTAGATTTCCTCCACGGAGGATTAGCGGAACACCAGGAACAACGGTTAACAAGGGTCAAAAAGTCGCCCTTTTACAATGAACGGACATTAATCAGTAGTGAGCGGCTACTTAATCTCCCCATGGAATTACATTCCGCTTACTTTCATCTCAAAGGCTTGAAAGTGGAATTCCAAGGAAGAATGAAATGCTGGGAAGTAATGGAAACCTTGTTTTTGTTTTCAAAGGATTGTGGATCCTACATCAGACCAGGAAGCCCATTATCACATGTTAAATTAACAGTCTCTGAAAAGTTTATAGAATTCCTGTCCTCCAAAACTAAAGCAGTTTACATTCATAACATTAATCAGGAAAAAAACCCTTAAATACAGGTTGAGTATCCCTTATACCAAATGTTTCAGAACAGGAGTTTTGGATATTGAAATTTTTACAGTTATTGAAT
The DNA here is from genome assembly GCA_030556195.1 of Anolis apletophallus. Taxonomy (NCBI): domain Eukaryota; kingdom Metazoa; phylum Chordata; class Lepidosauria; order Squamata; family Anolidae; genus Anolis; species Anolis apletophallus. Next base: position 44,651,039 of record JARBWK010000011.1, on the reverse strand, counting down.
ACCTGCATTTGCATGCATGTACTTGCAATATCTTGGAGGTTGGACCGAAATCTAAACTCAAAATTCATTTGTGTTTCATATACACCTTATTCACATATCTTGAAGGTAATTTTATATACAACATTTTAATAATTTTGGGAATGGAACACTGTTTGTGTACACTAGGCCACCAGAAAGCAAAGATGACACCATCTCAGCCACCTATGTGGACAACACTGGATTTTGGAGTATTTTGGATTTCAATCTTCTGGATAAGGCTGTAATTAAATAACACAATGACAATCAAACAGTTAAACATTTCATTTTCTCCTATAACTTATTTATTTATTTAATGAAGGAGCATAGTTGTGGAAAAAAACCCAAATCACAGAACAAATCTGGGACTGTTTTTTTAATTCTTTAATTAATAATTATTACTATTTACATCCAGCTTTTTCTCTTAAATGTTTTTTTAAAAAGAAAAGAAAATGTACAATAAAACACCAAAAACATATAAACATTGACATAGAATTAAGTATAGGAGCATTATTTATTTATTCATTCATTTATTGTGTCAGAAGCAAATTGAGGGTACAGTTATAATGTATTTAAAAACACAAAGTTAAAAAGACTTGGCATGATGCTAAATGTCCTTTGACCAGAAAGCCTGCAACTTGGAGTGCCTCTGATGTCACTGTGAGAAGGTCCTCCATTGTGCACGTGGCAAGGCTCCAGCTGCATTATAGTAGGTGGTCTGTGGTTTGCTCTTCTCCACAACCACATGTCATGGACTCCACTTTGTGGCCCCATTTCATAAGGTTGGCTCTGCATCTCATGGTTCCAGAGCAATCTGTTTGGTGCCTCCCAAGTCGCCCAGTCTTCTGTGTGGCCAGGAGGGAGTTTCTCATCCGGTCTCAGCCACTGATTGAGGTTCTGGGTTTTAACCTGCCACTTTTGGACTCTCGCTTGCTGAGGTGTTCCTCTGTAGATCTTAGGAAGCTGTTTCTTGATTTAAGGTGCTGGCTGATATACAGAGGATAGGCTGGAAATATCAATGCCTTGGTCCTTTCATTGCTGGCTGCTACTTCCCAGAGGATGTCGGGTTGTGCGATACCAGCTAAACAGTATAATTTCTCCAGTGGTGCGTGGCATAGACATCCTGTGATAGATAGAACCTTTGGGTCACCTTTCCCAGTATCTGCGATATCTTTGTTTACATTTGGAATGAAACACAACCTGCAATATTACCTGGCAAATTCGGGTCTCCGCTTGAGAAAGCCGGACTAGTGGCAAAACGGTCCTGGCCATAATTTCCGTACTGTAGCGGCTTATACCTGATGCATCGCCAGTGTTTCTGTATTATATTTTGCTTCCCAGCGGCTTGAATTTCTACTTTAATTACTATTACCATGTTTGGATTATAATATATGAAGAACTTTCTTTGCAGAGATTAGTACCTAACAGACATGGCACTTTGGCCAAATTTGGCTTGCCAATAAGTCTTCCTCTCGTGCAAAACACTTCAAACAAATTCGGATTATCCACTCATCCCTGGGACATTCTCCGCTGCACCGCAATCTACATTGGTAGGTTTTGGATTATAATTAACTACAAGGGATGGAACTAATAACCGATGGGCTTTGAATGCTTGACTCTTTCCACTTGGATATAATTTCCGTTTGGATATAATCCGATTTATTTCACATTAGCCACGGTCATCTCGAGGCTAGACTACTGTAGCACTCTGTACATTGGCCTTCCTTTGTCGTTGATTCGGAAACTCAAGCTGGTGCAGAATGCTGCAGCCCGACTCCTTGCGGGGGCCTCGGCAAGCTGTCACATCACGCCAATCCTGTGCGAACTGCACTGGCTACCCGTAGAATGCCGGATCACCTTCAAAGTGTTAGTCTTGACTTTTAAGGCCTCACATGGTCTGGGGCCAGTGTACCTGCGGGACCGCCTCATCCCGTATTATCCCACCAGATCTCTGCGTTCTGAAGAACATAACCTCCTGGTTGTTCCTAGTCCAAAGACATTCCGCCTGACTGTGACCCGTCGCCAGGCTTTTTCGATCGTGGCTCCAACACTTTGGAACTCATTGCCCGCCGACGTTCGTCCCATTCAGAACATCCTCCCATTTAGGAAAGCCTGCAAGACTCTGTTGTTTCAGCAGGCTTTTGGGGTTGGATGAAATACAGTCTCCCTCTGCGTACCGCCATCTTGTATTATCTTGTTGTCACAGTGTTTAATGTGCGACCTAGTGTGCCTTTTTATCTGTGGTTTTATTGTGGTTTTTACTTTCTGTATTGGCTATTTTTATGAACATGTTGTGAGTCGCCCCGAGTCATTGGGAAGGGCGGCAGACAAATACGAATAAATAAATAAATGAGCAGATCTTCGCAATGAACGCTGGGCAAGTTCTTATACTTTGTCGTTGTGCTTCTTTTGTATTGTGCATTTCCGATATAAATGCTGTAATATAAGGATTATTATATACTGTATATCTATAGTGAACTTTGCAAACGCGTTTCCTCTTTGTCTCCTTAACCACTGTGTTACTCTGTGTCTCTTTAAGAGCCACATCCACTGTTTTAACATACTGAGATGTATTCCAGACTGGGCATGTGCATTCAACAGCAGAGTAGCAAAGCATAAGGGCAGATGCCTTCACTGTATCTGGTTGTGATCCCCAGGTTGTTCCAGTCAGCTATCATATGGTACTAGCTGTACCCGGCACGCGTTGCTGTGCCCTATTTAGGAGATGCGAGAAAGTCCGAGTATGTAAGGGTTGGAATTGATGTTACTTATGGTCTTGGTGGGGTCATGGCTGTGTCGTTGTGGGTTGTTCTGGTGGGTGGGATGTTGAAGTGCTGTGGAGTTGTCGGTGTGTGTTGTTGCTGGCGTTCTGCAGAGCTTGTGGATATACAATGTTTTTTGTCTTTCCGTCTGCTGTGTTGATGTAGAGGTTCTGTGGTTTCCCAACTCTGGAGCACGCTACGTAGAGTTGTCCGTGGGAGAAGCATTCTGTGTCAAGGTCTATGCCACAGATTTGTAGTGTTTGTCCTTGAGCCTTGTTTATGGTGATGGCAAAAACTAGTGTAGTGCAGTGTCTTTCTGTTCTGGCGTTTGTTCTGCCCTTTTTTGTTTGATGTATGTAGCGTTGCAAGTGTGTCGTCTGATGCTGTTCTTTTTAGGAGGCATGGCTTGTCTTTTGGGTCAGCTTATGCCTGTGTGGAAGGAAGGAATGGCATACAAATGGGTTGAGCAGTAGACGCAAGGTTGTGTTATGTGCGTATTGTGTTGTGTGTAGGTCAGTGTTTCCCAACCTTTTTTGAGCCGCGGCACACTTTTTACATAAACAGAATCCTGGGGCACACCACCAACCAAAATGACACAAAATGACACTCTAACACAGTAATACATATAGTTAATATGTTTTTAAATGTATTTATACACTCAGTGTGAAACCTGGACCTGTTTTGATGAACACAACATAGATATCCTGGCAGGAATGGCAGAAAGACACAAACTGCCCACACAGAACTCCCATAACCAAGAGAAAATGCGATAAGAGTTTAGTGGGCATTGACCTTGAGTTTTGGAGTTGTAGTTCACCTATATCCAGAGAGCACTGTGAACTCAAACAATGTTGGATCAGGACCAAACTTGGCATGACTACTCAATATGCCCAAATGTGAACACAGATGGAGTTTGGGGAAAATAGACCTTGACATTTGGGAGTTGCAGTTGCTGGGATTTATAGTCCCCCTACAATCAAAGAGCATTCTGAACGCCACCAATGATAGAACTGGGCCGAACTTCCCACACAACCCCCCAGGAGGCAAGAGGAGGTCTCTACTTGGGGAAAGGGAGGCGGGCCTTCCCAATGCATCGAGAGGGAGACACCAAGTAGACAACGGGTGGGGAGGGGGGGGGTGTTTGTAATTTTGTGCCTTTATCGAGGTAGGGTTTTTATACTCCCCCCCCCCCTTCCTGGAGGTTCCAATTTCCCACATATCCGCCCTTCCGCCCTGTGAAAGTGGCTGCCACATATCCGCCCTGTGAAAGTGGCTGCCACATATCCGCCCTGTGAAAGTGGCTGCCACATATCCGCCCTTCCGCCCTGTGAAAGTGGCTGCCACATATCCGCCCTTCCGCCCTGTGAAAGTGGCTGCCACATATCCGCCCTTCCGCCCTCCGCACACATACATACATACAAACATTCCGCTTTAGAAAGGTATACAGATTATTTCTAGCGCCCACTTTTTGGCTTGATAGTCAAGCAGTGCTTCTTGTAAGTCAGGGCACGGTCCAGAGTGACTCCCAGGTATTTGGGTGTGCTGCAATTCTCCAGTGGGATTCCTTCCCAGATCATCCTCAGAGCTCGAGGCGTTTGTCTGAAATAGAAGCGAAATAGGAGCATTACAAACTAAATAGTGAAAAAGATATTTATTATTTATTTATTTATTATTTCACATTTGTCTGTGCCCCCCCAACGGCTCGGGGCGACTTACAACAGTTCGTAAAATACAATTGTCAGATAACTCATAATAACTCACAGTAATACCATAAAGATGGAATTACAATTAGACCAGTTGAAGCAACAAATGGAGTCGCAGTGGGCTGACAGCTAGGCGGCGCGAGCTAGTTTAGCTAACTCCGAAGGCTTGTTGGAACAGCAATGTCTTAACTGCTCTCCTGAACGGGAGGAGGCCCTGGGTGGCACGGATGCCGGCAGGCAGCGCGTTCCACAGGGTTGGGGCTGCAACAGAGAAAGCCCGGCAGCAGGTTGCGGACAGATGGTAGGTCCTCACATTTGGGATGACCAGGTTTAGCTCTTCGGAGCGCAGTGATCTGGTGGGATGATATGGGACAAGGCGGTCCCGCAGGTACACTGACATGAATTAATTCAACAAAAAAAACACCAGTATTTGAAAGTATTCTAGTTTTATTCAGTTAGGAATCCAAATTTACATTTCTATAGGGCAGGCCTGGGCCAACTTCTGCCTTTCAGGTGTTTTGGACTTCAACTCCCACAATTCCTCACAGCCTCAGGCCCCTTCCTTGGAAGGGGCCTGAGGCTGTGAGGAAAAACACCTGAAAGGCAGAAGTTGGCCCAGGCCTGCTTTTCCCCAACCTCCCTTCAGTGCAAGAGACTTTCCCAAAACGGTCCCTTTAAGGCTGGAGGAACGTCATTTCGTGGCGCGGTGACGTTCCATTACAGCGCCGGAAGCGAAAGCGGCTTCTCTTTCGAGGCTCTGGCGCGGGGAGAACATGGCACCGAAGAGCTGCCGCCGGACGGGCGCCCACAAGACCCACTCCCTGGCCCGGCAGTGGAAGACGAAGCGGCGGCGCCGAGACGTGGACCAAATCCACGGGGATATGCTGCCCGAGAAAGCGGCGAAGCTGCTCCGCCAGGACCCGGACCCCGACCTGCCCGGCAGCGCCCAGCACTACTGTCTTCACTGCGCGTGCGTGACAAGCCGAGTCAGGGCGGAAGGGTTGGGCTTAAGGGGAGTCAGTTGCGCCTACTGCGCGTGCGCAAACAGGGCCCTGTGCTTAGAGCAGGCCTGGGCCAACTGTGTTCCTCTCTCCAGGTGTTTTGGACTCCCAACTCCCACCATTTCTAACAGCCTCAGGCCCTTTGCTTTCCCCCCTCAGCCGCTTAAGAGGCCTGAGGCTGTTAGGCTGTGTTTTGGACTTCAACCATTCCATAGAATCACCTGGAGCATTTGGCACATGCCCAGAGAATGTATTATTTTCGAGGGTGGGTCAAGAAGTCAGTAAGTCTGTGACTTTTTGAATGAAACGCAGGTTTTTGGATTTTAAAATCATTTTATTTTTCAACGTAGTCTCCTTTGAGTGTTATACACTTTGTCCAACGTTCCTCCCAATTTTTTTATCCCTTCCAAAAAATAAGGTTTGTCGAGGTCATCAAAATAGGTATTGGTCTGTGAGAGGATTTCATTGTTGGAGTCAAATCTCTTTCCGCCGAGCCGTTTCTTCAGGTTTGGAAACAAGAAATAGTCACTCGGGGCTAAATCCGGAGAATAGGGCGGATGAGGGAGCAATTCGTATCCCAGTTCATGGATTGTTGCCATGGCAACTGCACATGTGTGCACCCAGGCATGTAGCCAGGGGGGGGGCTAAGGGGGGCGGGGAGGTTTTCGCGGCACACCACGTGCTCTCGCACGGCACACTGGTGTGCCGCGGCACACAGGTTGACAATGACTGGTGTAGGGTACTTGTATTAGAGATAGTAAGTTAAATCTCTTTAAAAATACCTAGTAAATCAATTAGGTGGAGGAAAGTGGTATAGAAGGCAAGGGGAGAAAGACTATACAGTGTTCCCATACTTATTGCTGGGCAGGCATGTAGCCAGGGGGCTAAGGGGCTGCAGCCCCCTGAAATTCTCAGGGTGGTCTTAAGAAGGCCTTACTGGTACATTATTTAAACTGTTATGTTTATTCATATCATGATCTGATCACCATGCTCATTATATCCCACCTTCATGGGGTTATTGGGATAACAATACAAAAGGTTTGCTAGGGTAGACCCTCTTCCACCCAATCTCAGCCCCCCGAACCAAACTCAGCCCCCCCCCCCCCGAATCAAAATCCTGGCTACGGCCCTGTGTGCACCCTTGCATTGTCCTGGTGCAAAAGAACTTTTTACGGCCCTGTGTGCACCCTTGCATTGTCCTGGTGCAAAAGAACTTTTTACGGCCCTGTGTGCACCCTTGCATTGTCCTGGTGCAAAAGAACTTTTTACGGCCCTGTGTGCACCCTTGCATTGTCCTGGTGCAAAAGAACTTTTTTTATTGGCTAAATGTGGTCGGTTTTTTCCCCCAAATCCTCATTAAATCGACCCAATATTCGCCATTGATTGTTTTACCCTTTTGAAGGTAGTCAATGTGGATTATACCGCGTGCATCCCAAAAAATGGTCGCCATGACTTTATTGGCTGACAAACCCACCTTGGCCTTTTTTGGCGCCGATCCCCTCCCCCGAGAAACCCACTGTTTTGACTGCTGTTTGGTCTCTGGTGTGTTGTGGTGGATCCAGGTTTCGTCCACAGTTACGAAACGGCGCAAAAACTCATCCATATTGAACAACTCCAAACACTCCTGCGAAATTATCACATGATTGTGTTTGGTTGAATGTGAGCAAACGCAGCACCCATCTTGCGGAAAGCTTTCTCATACCCAAGTGATCATTTAAAATTGAAACCACTGAGCCATGTGAGATGCCTATGGCTTCCACAGTCTCTCGCACTTTCAATCTCTGATCGGCCAACACCATATCGTGAATTTTTTTCAATTGTTTCGGGTGTAGAGACCTCAACTGGGCGTCCAGAACGTTCGGCATCTTCCGTGCTTGTACGGCCACAACAGAATTCAGTAAACCACTTTTTTACCATTGAAATTGATGGTGCAGAGTCCCCATAGTATTTATCAAGCTTAGCCTTGGTTTGAGTGAGGGTTTTTTCCGCAAAAAATAATGCTTAATGAGCACACGAAATTCACTTTGTTCCATTTTCTCCTCACATCACGCGGTAGTCTGCTAACAATGGCCGTCAAACACAAACTAAATGACGCAGCTTGTTCAAATTTTGACAGGAGTCAACTGACAGATGCCTGTTGACAGGAGCAGTGTTGCCCTTTCAGTTAAAAGGCGGGGAATTCAAAAAGTCACAGACTTATTGACCCACCCTCGTATTTATTTAAAACTTTTGTACCCCGACATTCTCACTTCCAATGAGGGACTCAGGCCGGCTTACAGCAAAATTCAATGCTATACAATATTAAAAACATCTTATAACAACATATTAAAATACATAAAAATTCAAATACATAAAAACCAATCGCCATTTAAAAACAAATTCAACTCGGACTGTAAATGTGGTTACTCAATTCAGACTATAATCCATCTAAGCCTACTCTGGGAGTGCTTCACTCCAGAGCCAGGTCTTCACCAGCCTCCTGAAGGACAAAAGAGAGGGGGCAGATCTAACATTGCTTGGGAGAGAGTTCCATAGCCGAGGGGCCACCACAGAGAAAGCCCTGTCTCTCAACCCCACCAGACGCGCTTCCGAAGATGGCGGGACTGAGAGCAGGGCCTCTCCGGAAGATCTTAATGCCCTAGATTGTTCATAGGGGAGAATCCGTTTGGACAGGTAAACTGGGCCAGAGGTGTATAGGGTTTTGTAGCTTAAAACCAGCACTTTGAATTGTGCTCGGAAGCTAATTTGGCAACCAGTGGAGCTGGCACAACAAGGGAGTTGTATGCTCCCTGTACCCCGCTCCTGTTAGTAACCTGGTTGCCGAGCGTTGGACTAATTGCAGCTTCCGAGCAGTCTTCAGAGGCAGCCCCACATAGAGAGCATTGCAGTAGTCTATTCAGGATGTAACCAGAGCGTGGACTACCGTGACCAAGTCAGACTTCCCAAGGTATGAGCACAGCTGGCGCACAAATTTTAATTGTGCAAAAGCTCTCCCGGCCACCGTCGAGCCCTGGGCGGTCGTTTATCTGTAGCATTTTCCTTCTGGCTACAGACAAATGAAACCTTGGGTATGGGCTCTACAGCCTTTATCAGGCATGTGCAAACTCCCCTACTCCAGGTGTTCCTATTTTGCTTCTATTTCAGACAAACACCTCGAGATCTGAGGATTACCTGGGAAGGAATCCCACTGGAGCAGGCCTGGGCAAACTTGAGCCTTTGAGGTGTTTTGGACTTCAACTCCCACAACTCCTCACAATTCCCCTTTGTGAGCCTGAGGCTGTGAGGAATTGTGGGAGTTGAAGTCCAAAATACCTGAAAGGCCCAAGTTTGCCCAGGCGTGCACTAGAGCATTGCAGCACACCAAAATATCTGGGAGTCACTCTGGACTGTGCTCTGCTACTCTGCTGCTGAATACACATGTCCAGTGTGGAATACATCTCACTCTGTTAAAATAGTGGATGTGGCTCTTAATGAGACACGCCGCACACCACTGGAGAAATTATATTGTTTAGCTGGTATCGCACCACCTGACATCCTCTGGGAAGTAGCAGCCAGCAATGAAAGTACCAAGGCCATCCTCTGTATATCAGCCAGCACCTTAAATCAAGAAACTGATTTCCACAATTCCTAAGCCTCAGGCCCTTTCCTCCCCCCCCCCCCCCTTATCTGCTTAAGAGGCCTGAGGCTGTTAGGAACTGTGGGAGTTGGAAGTCCAAAATACCTGGAGGGCCCAAGTTTGCCCATGCCCGGATTAGAGAAATATTGTTTTATGTGTTGTTGAAGGTTTTCATGGCTGGAATCACTGGGTTGCTGTGAGTTTTCCGGACCGTATGGCCATGCTCCATATACATTGTCTCCTGATGTTTCACCCATATAATAATAATAAAAACTTTATTTATATTCCACCCTGTCTCCCCGGGGAGACTCGGGGGGTGGGGGGGATTTCAAACAAAAGGCAAACATTCAATGTCTGAACACTATTTATTTACGACATTTATATTCCGCCCTTCTCACCCCGAAGGGGACTCAGAGTGGCTTACAAGTAAAATGTAAGTACAATATATTATATTATTGCCATAGCACAATATTAATATTATATATTATATTGTACTATAACATTATACTGTAATATTATTTGTTATTAGTAGTAGTATATTGTATTAAGAACATAAGGACATAAGAAGAGCCATGCTAAATCGGGCCTCAGCCCATCTAGTCCAGCATTCTGTGTCACAGTTGTACACAGGGATCTCTAGCAGAAAGGAGGGCAAAACCCTCACCTGCTCCCGACCCCCCACAACCAGTACCCGGGGAAAATCCTGCCTGCCTCCATCAACACAGAGGTGGCACTTGGATGTCCATTTCAGTAGCTACTGATTCCCTTGGTATCCATGAATCTGTCTAATCCTGCCTTGAAGCTGTCCAGGCTGACAGCTGTCACAACCTCCTCTGGAAGTGAGTTCCATAACCCGATGACCCTCTGGGTGAAGAAATATTTCCCTTTATTAGTCCTAACTTTCCTACCTTGGAGCTTTAGGGAGTGCCCCCTAGTCCTAGTGTTGTGTGACAGAGAAAAAATTTTTTCTTTATTCACCTTTTCTATCCCATGCATGATTTTATACACTTCGATCAAGTCACCTCTTAAACGCCGTCTTTCAAGGCTGAAAAGACCAAGGCGTTGCAACCTGATTTCGTAAGGGAGCTGCTCCATCCCTTGGATCATTCTTGTTGCCCTTTTCTGTACCTTTTCCAGTTCCGTTATATCCTTCTTGAGGTGCGGTGACCAGAATTGTACACAGTACTCCAGATGTGGCCTCACCATAGATTTGTAGAGAGGCAATACAACATTTGCCGACCTATTTTCGATTCCCTTCCTGATCATGCCAAGCATAGAATTTGCTTTTTCACTGCTGCTGCGCACTGGGTTGACATCTTCATTGAGCTGTCCACCAAAACCCCAAGATCCCTTTCCTGGTTTGTCTCAAGCTTTGATCCCATCAGTTGATAAGTGTATTTGGGGTTCTTTGCCCCGATGTGCATGACTTTACACTTGTTTAGGTTAAAATGCATTTGCCACTTTGTTGCCCATTCACTCAATTTCGAGAGATCTTTCTGGAGCTCTTTACAATCAGTTTCATTTTTAACTACCCTGAACAATTTAGTGTCGTCTGCAAACTTTGCTACCTCACAATTTACTCCTACATCCAGATCATTAATGAATAAATTAAAAAGTAACGGACCCAAAACTGAACCTTGGGGTACGCCACTTCTCACCTCTTTCCACCCAGAGAAATGTCCGTTTATTACCACCCTTTGTTTTCTACAGTTTAGCCAGGTTTCAATCCAGGACAAGACCTGTCCTCTGATTCCATGGCTGAAGAGCTTATTTAGGAGCCTTTGGTGAGGGACTTTGTCGAAAGCCTTTTGAAAGTCAAGGTAAACAATATCGACTGGGTCCCCTTTATCTATGTGTTTATTTACACCCTCAAAGAATTCTAACAAGTTAGTAAGACATGATTTGCCTTTGCAGAAACCATGTTGATTTTCCTTCAGCAATGCCTGTTCTTCTATGTGCTTGGTAATTTTTCTTTAATAATGGTTTCCATCACTTTGCCTGGAACTGAGGTTAGACTAACTGGCCTATAATTTCCTGGATCACCCCTGGATCCTTTCTTGAAGATCAGGGTTACATTTGCCTCCCTCCAGTCCTCGGGTACGGTGCCTGATCTTAGAGAAAGGTTATATATTTTGGCAAGAATTTCAGCAATTTCACACTTGAGTTCCTTAAGAACTCTGGGGTGGATGCCATCTGGCCCTGGTGATTTGTTGACATTTAGTTTAGTAAGGCATGTGAGAACATCTTCCTTGTTTATCTCTATCTGGTTTAATTCATTTAATTCCCTCCCTGAAAAAACTGACTCAGCTGCAGGCATATGTTGTCTGTCCTCCTGTGTGAAAACGGAGGCAAAGAAGTCGTTTAGCCACTCAGCAATCTCCTTGTCTTCACTTATTGTCCCTTTCTTACCATTTTTCGTCAAGTGGCCCAACTGCTTTTCTAGTTGGGTTTCTGCTTCTGATGTACTTAAAGAAGTTTTTGCTATTTTTTTAATATTCTTAGCTATATGTGCCTCAAAATTTCTCTTGGCTTTCCTGACGGTTGTTTTGCATTTAGTTTGCCAGAGCTTGTGTTCCTTTCTGTTCTCCTCAGTAGGAAGAGCCTTCCATTTCTTAAATGAGTTTTTCTTCTTTCCAATCACATCTTTTACTTCATTTGTAAGCCATGCCGATGTCCTCTTGGACTTTCCCGGCCTCTTTCTTATTTTAGGAATGCATTTTAGTTCGGCTTGTTTTAAAGTATTTTTAAACAGTTTCCAAGCATTCTGGAGGGATTTGATTTTTTTACTGTTCCTTTTAGTTTGTTCTTTACTATTGTTCTCATTTTGGTGAAATTCCCTTGGTGAAAATTTAAGGTCTCTGTGTTAGTTTTCACTGACAGTTTGCTATCCAAACTTAAGTTGAAGGTTATTGTGTTGTGGTCACTGGTACCTATGGGCTCAGTTACAAGGACATCTTGAACGAGATCTTGTTCATTAGTTAGCACCAAGTCCAGGATCCCCTTTCCCCTGGTTGGTTCCATGACCATCTGCTCAAGGGAATAATCAGCTAGCATGTCGAGGAACCTTGTCTCTCTTTCATGCGTAGAACAAGAATTTAGCCAATCTATTCGGGGATAGTTGAAGTCCCCCATTATGACGAATTTATTGCTTTTTGAGGCCTGTTTAATTTCATTTTCCAGATAGCAGTCTGCCTCTGGAGTTTGGTTGGGAGGGCGATAGCAGATCCCTAATGCTAGATTAGTTTTTTGTCCTGGGACTTTTACCCACAATGTTTCTGTAGGTGAGTTTGAATTTTCTTGAAATTCTAATTCATGAGATTCTAGCTCTTCATTTATGTACAAGGCCACACCGCCACCGTTTTTCCCTCTCCTGTCTTTCCTGTACAGTTTATAACCTGGAATTTTTGTGTCCCAATTGTTTTCCTCTGTCCACCAGGTTTCTGTTATGCCAATAATATCAATATTTTTTTCTTTTGCCAAACATTCCAACTCCCCTATTTTTGTTCGAAGGCTTCTAGCATTTGCGTACAGACATTTATATTTATTGCTCTGATGCCCTTTCAACTTTGGCTGTTTATGAGAATTTGTAGAAGGCCTATTATTGTATTAATATTATAATATTATCAATGTTATATGTATATACAATATATTATATTATTATAAGCACAGTGCAGGAGGCAAGGTGGAACTGCCTTCCTGGCCCCTCTCTTCAATAAATCCATAATAAAGTTTGGCAACCCAATATATAAAAACTAATTATGGCTAAACAACTAAAATTAAATTTTTAAAAAACAGCCTGTTATGTCAGACACAAGACAAAACATCGAACAGAAGCCTCCTCCAATGATAACAGTGTCCAAGTTGGTCTATAGTGGGACATGCAGTTCACCCACATCTGTGGCAGGCATTATTAGAGGTTGTGAGGTCTGTTGGAAACTAGGCAAGTGGAGTGTGGAGTGAGGCAGGAACCAGCCAGGCTTTGACGCTGCAAGGCTATTCAATGCTAATCAAGATAGCCAATTGCAATATTCACACTTGCCTCCAACAGGCAAGAGTTCCTTCTCCCGCCCTGGACATTCTATAGATCTATAAACCCCATCTTGCCTAGTTTCCAACAAACCTCACAACCTCTGAGGACGCCTGCCATAGAAGTGGACAAAACATCAGGAGAGAATGCTTTTGGAACATGGTCATACAGCCTGGAAAACTCACAGCAACTCAGAATATTGTTTCCACAGAGCTACAAAACATTAGAGTACTTTCAACCCATTGTCAGTGCGTGATTACAAGTCGCCTCCCAACTTCTGACCCAATCATAGGATTGTCTTAGGGAAGGAAGACTTGGGCTTCAACTACACTCTGCCATATAATCCAGTTTCTGAATGCAGATTGACTGAGCTTCCTTAGCCAGTGCTGTTGAGATGTGGGTCTTATCTGAAAAGAGGGTCAGTAGTTGTGATGCCCATCTTTATGCATTTCAGACTTGTATTTTGATGATAATGATGTGATTATGGATGCATATATATGTGAATTAAATTGTCTTGCCTATTGAGACTTGACCTTTATAAGCCTCACCTTGCTTTTATAACCTCTTCTCCCTTTTTTTGCTCCCTCAACAGGCGGTATTTTGTTGATCTCAAAAGCATGAAGGATCACTTCCGGTCTAAGGTGCACAAAAAGAGGTAATGGGATTTCTGTGTATTATTCCTATAGCCTTTTTTTCTGGGAGCCAGCATGGCGTAAATTGTTTAAGTGTTGAACTACAGGTGCAAAATGAATGCAGTTTGATAGTTAAATAAGTAAGTAAGTAAAACTTAATTTCTATCTCACCATGGGGATTCAGGTCGGTTCACAACATAAAATTTATTTATTTACAGTATTTATATTCCACCCTTCTCACCCTGAAGGGGACTCAGGGCGGATCACAGAACACATATACAGCAAACTTTCAATGCGGATTATAACAGTGACAAGACAGGCAACAGATAGAGGTATATAGGCTTTCCCATCTTTCAACATATTTGGAGGCTGTGCTCGGTTCCGGCCACCAGGAGGTGCTGTCACCCCATCTTCCTGCCGAAGAGCTTTCTTTGTTTGTAAACTTCCTCCTTTTCCTGATCAAAATGCCAACCTAAATAAATACCTCCCCACTTTTTAAATGTGGTTCCTATTTATCTACTCACATTTGTTTTCGAACTGCTAGGTTGGCAGAAGGCAAACATTCAATGCTATAAAACAGTGTTTTTCAGCCTTTTTTTACATTTACAAAATCCTGGAGCACACCACCAACCAAAATGACACAAAATGACACTCTAACACAGTAATACATATAGTTAATATGTTTTTAAATGTATTTATACACTCAGTGTGAAATCTGGCCCTGTTTCAATGAACTCAACATAGATATCCTGGCAGGAATGGCAGAAAGACACAAACTTCCCACACAGAACTCCCATAAGCAAGAGAAAATACTATAAGAGTTTGGTGGGCATTGACCTTGAGTTTTGGAGTTGTAGTTCACCTATATCCAGAGAGCACTGTGGACTCAAACAATGTTGGATCAGGACCAAACTTGGCATGAATACTCAATATGCCCAAATGTGAACACAGATGGAGTTTGGGGAAAATAGACCTTGACATTTGGGAGTTACAGTTTCTGGGATTTATAGTTAACACACAATCAAAGAGCATCCTGAACTCTTGCAACAATGGAATTGAACCAAACTTGGCATATTGAACTCTCATTACCAACAGAAAGTACTGAAAAGGTTTGCTTGGGAACTGCCCTTGAGTTTGGAAGTTGTAGTTCACCTACACCCAGAGAGCACTGTGGACTCAAACAATGTTATGTTATGTTGTTGTTTATTTTCTATTCAGAATCACAATGTTGGAAGGAGGCTCACCACTTTAAGGTCCCTAAAACAGGCATGGGAAAACTTCGGCCCTCTGGGTGCTTTGGACTTCAACTCCCACCATTCCTAACAGCCTGAGGCCCTTTCCTACTTAAATGGCTCAAGGGGAAAAAGGAAAAGGGCCTGAGGCTGCTAGGAATGGTGGGAGTTGGAGTCCAAAACACCTGGAAGGTCCAAGTTTGCCCATGCCGGCTTTCGACAGAGACCTCTTCCTCCCCCTTCCCCTTCGCGCCCTTTCTTCCCCCTCCTGCCGAACACTTTCTTCTTCTTCTACACTGCCGCTTCTGCCGCCATTTTGATCTGAGGGGGCAATGTGAGCGTGTTCAGGAAGGGAGGGGGGAGGGAGGAAGATGTGACCCGTGTGGGCGCTACTGCGCAGACTCGCCCCAGAGCAAAGCGAGGCAAAGTGAGCAGAGCGAGGCTGGGAAGAAGGAAGCCCGAGTGGAGATGAAAAAGTGTTCGGCAGGAGCGGGAAGAAAGGGTATTGGAGGTTCCAATTTCCCACGGCACACCTGATGATCGCTCACGGCACACTAGTTGGGAAACACTGCTATAAAATACAACAATAGACTAAACAATTCCAAATAAATAAAACAGAACATTCAGTATTAAAACAAATCACATGAAGACGATGATAGCAGATTACACAATATTAAAACAGGGTTAAAAAACTGTAATCAAATTCCATTCTTTGATTCATAAAGCCGGATATTTAAACAATTCCGCCTCCATATGCTTGAGAACACAGGAATGTTTTAAATTGCTTTCTAAAGGAAGAAGTGCTAAAGGAGGATAGCGCTTTATCTGCCATGGCTCAAAGCTATGGAATCACAGGACTTACCTTTTTACAAGTTCTTTAGTCTTCTCTGCCAAGAGGGCTGGTGCCGCATCAAACAGCAACCCCCAGAATTCCATATCATTGAGCTATGGTAGTTGAAGTGGTATCAAACTGATTTAATTCTACAGTATAGATCAGGGGTCGGGAACCTTTTTGACTCAGAGAGCCATGAAAGCAAAATATTTGGAAATTTATTTCAGTGAGAGCCATATTATATATATAATATATTTTAAGACTGCATTCAACTAAATGTGAGTATATACGTAAATAGTATGAGAAAAGAATTCCCCAGGCAGGATAACGCGACGCTTCCGACCTGGCTCTGCAAAAGGCATGCTCAGGACTCTGGGAAGGAAGAGAAGATGGAAGGAAGGGAAAGAAAGAAAGAAAGAAAGAAAGAAAGAAAGGGAAATAAAGGAGGGAGGGGAGAGGAAGAAAGAAAAGAAGAACGAACTGTGGTAAAGGAAAAGAAAAGCAGGAGAGAGACAAGGGGAAAAGAAAGAAGGAAATGGGAAGGGAGGAAAGGGAGTGAGGAAAAAGTAAAATAATGAAGGGAAAAGAAGAAAAGAAAGAAGGGGAGAGGGAAGTGAAAAGAAGGAGAAGGAAAGGAAGACTTGGGGAAAAAGAATAGAAGAGGAAGGAAGGAAGAGGTAGGAAGGGAGACTGGAGGAAAGAAGGAAGGGGAGAGAGGGAAAAGGAAGGAGAGAAGGAGAAGGAAAGGGTGAAGGGAGAGAAAGGAAGAGAGAGAATGGAAGAAAGAAGGAAGGGGAGAGGGATGGAAAAGGAAGGAGAGAAGGAGAAGGAAAGGGTGAAGGGGAGAAAGAAAGGAAGAGGAAGGAAGGAAGAGGGAGAATGGAGAATGTGTCACTTCCTGCTGCATGCTGGGAAACCGAGGCCCAGGCTGCTCTGGAGAGCCAGATGCAATCATGAAAAGAGCCACATCTGGCTCGCGAGCCATAGGTTCCCTACCCCTGGTATAAATGCACCCTAAAGGTCTGGGGCCCAGAGTTCCAGTCCCGGCTGACACAGCCTCACAGGGGAAGGCAAAGGCAAACCTCTTCCAAATATATTCTGCTAAGAAAACTCTATGATATGTCCACCTTAGGGTCACCATAAGTTAGAAATGTTTTGAAGGCACACAAACAATAACACATTTTCTTTAGAGGATTAATTTTTCGTGAAGTTACATTCTTGCCTCAACTGTATCAAAGCTCAAGCTTGCTAAGCGACTTTAAACAAATTCAAAACTTTACTGGGAAATCATTTTTTATATATATATATATATATATATATATATATTTGTACCATGTAATGCATAAATGTTCAGTGGCGGAGACTTTCCAAAGAGGGTAGAATGTAGATTTGAGACTATTGCTAGATTCTGAGTGATTTGGAATAGATCCCTAAGACTTTATGACTCTACTGAGATTACAGTTGCAACAACATTTACAACTGCAGCCTGGTGCTTCGAATTACGCCTTTGAAATGAAAACAGAGCAGGGATAACAATGAATAGACATCTGCATGGAAGAGCTATGAGCTCCTTTTGTGGACCTTTCACCTCATGCAGATTCCTGGGTTTTTTTTTAAAAAAAAGGTGATTGTGCAGTAGTGTCTTGGTTATCTGGCCTCCACTCATCTGACACTTTGTATTATCCGACACCCTCATGTGGCTGATTGAAGACATTGCACCCTTTGATATGTGCTCGTGAGAACGGGTGGCTTTCTTTTCCATGCACAAAAATTGGGGGGGGGGGGGGGGAGGAAAGCGCATCTCCAAAGGGAAGGGACGGGGTGAATCAAAAGAGAAAGGGGTAAAAAAAGAAGGGAGGGAGGAGAGAAAAAGGAAACACGGTGGCTATCCTCTCTCTCTCTCTCTCTCTCTCTCTCTCTCTCTCTCTCTCTCTCTCTCCTCTCTTGGCACACAGAGAATCTCGCTCTCCTGCTTTGGAGACTTCTCCAACCCAGCCTTGTTTCCAAATCAAGGGGGAAAGGGCTCGTGGCTGGAAGGAAGGAAAGGGGGGAGAGAAGCCAAGGTGTTGGGCCTGCGCTTGAGAAAGTGCTACAGGGGACAAAGCAAGGCCGAGTCAGGGCTGGCGAGCGGGGTGGGGGAGGGGGCTGTCTGCCTTCTGTTGTCGGCTTACCTGGCCGAGTGGGCGGAAGACCCCTCCCCCCTTCTATTTATTCATTTATTTTATTTGCCATGCTTCTATACTGCCTCTCTCAGCCCGAAGGCGACTCGAGGCAGTGAACAAGCGGCAACAAGTGCCCCTATACAATATATCACAAGATTAAAAAAGTCATATAAAACATATAAAATTAACAGTTAAAAACTATAAAATACAAATCTCAGCTCCACAATCTTAAAATCGGTTTCCGTTTCGTCGTCATAGTAATCCTTGATCTCGATTAAAGTTCATCTGCGAATGCTTGCTCGAAAAGCCAAGTCTTGACTTTTTAACGAAATGTCAGGAGGGAGGGGGCCGATCTGATGTCACTAGGTAGGGAGTTCCAAAGCCGAGGAGCCACCACTGAGAAGGCCCTGTCTCTCGTCCCCGCCAGGCGCGTCTGCGAAGCAGGAGGGACCGAGAGCAGGGCCTCTCCGGATGATTTTAAGCATCTTGATGGTTCATAGGGAGAGATGCGTTCGGACAGGTAAGTTGGACCAGAACCGTTTAGAGCTTTAAAGGCCAAAACCAGCACTTTGAATTGTGCCCGGTAGCAAACTGGTAGCCAGTGGAGCTGGCACAACAGAGGAGTTGTACGCTCCCTGAGTGCCGCTCCTGTTATCAACCTGGCTGCTGTCCGTTGGACCAATTGAAGCTTCCGAGCAGTCTTCAAAGGCAGCCCCACGTAGAGAGCATTGCAGTAATCTATACGGGATGTAACCAGAGCATGGACTACCGTGGCCAAGTCAGACTTCCCAAGGTACGGGCGCAGCTGGCGCACAAGTTTTAATTCTACCTTCACACACACACACACACACACACTTTGCTCCAGATCCCCCCCTTTCATATCCCCCTTTTTCTCCCCCATGCGTTCTCTCTTCTTCCTTCTCCCTCTTTTACCTCCGACAGCCTTGCAGCAACTTGCACTTCTGGCCTTCTCCTCCTCCTCCTCTTCTAACCCAAGCAAGGATAATTAGAGGTGTAGAATCCTAGAAATGCAAGAAGCCCCCTCCCTTAAGCGGCTATCCAGTCCAGCACAAGCCAACCCTTCCCAACACAGTCACCCAGCTCCAGATGAGATTCTGGAGACAGTTGACCAATGTCAGTGTTTAGCAAACATTGGTGTTCTAGTGTTACCATTCTTCTATGATCAATATGAGATTCTAGAGACGGTTAATCTACAGCAGGGGTGCTCATTAGGTAGATCGTGATCTACTGGTAGATCTCGAAGGGCGTCCTGGTACATCGCAGGCAGAGTATGTATGGCTCCCATGCCATTTGTGAGGAATGCTCAGGGGCTTATTATACTCACATTTAGTTGAATTCAGTCTTAAAATGTATTATATGGCTCTCACTGAAATAAATTTCCTAATATTTTGCTTTTATGGCTCTCTGAGTAGTGGGTAGGTAGATCTTTGTGACTTGGTTGTTTTATAAGTAACTCACATGCTGGAAAAGTGTGAGCACCCCTGATCTACTGTATATCAGTGTGTTCCCAACTCTGGTCTTCCAGGTGCTTTGGATTTCAAACATGATGCTTTGATGCTTAATTTGTAAAAACCATAACATAATTGGATGTTTGATAGGCTTTTCTTTAATCCCTCCTTATTATCCAACATTTTCGCTTATCCAACATTCTGCTAGCATGTTTATGTTGGGTAAGCGAGACTCTACTGTATAGCTTTTGCACCAGATTTTGGCTGATAGGTTTTAACGTTGAAATAATCAAAGTAGATTGGCTATGGCTTCAATCTGTTCAGTTCTGTTGATGTTTGGAATGGAGGATATGAATTTACTGTTAACTGAACTGCGTCATTTTAATACACTTGTGTGCATAGATGTATGTGCTTCCTGTGGTTAATCATCTGGAAAAAGTGAATTATAAGATGGATATGTTATGTGAGTGCCCCCCGGTGGCGCACAAGTTAAATTGCTGAGCTGCTGAACTTGCTGACCGAAAAGTCGGTAGGTTGAATTCGGGGAGCAAGGTGAGCCCCTGCTGTTAGGCCCAGCTTCCGCCAACCTAGGAGTTTGAAAACATGCAAATGTGAGTAGATCAATGGGTACCGACTCTTTGTGACCTCATAGACCAGCCTACCGCAGAGCTCCCTGGTGACCGTGGCCACCCCCAATCTTTACCTTTATGTTATGTGATTCATGTTGTATCAGTCTATATTGCATTATGTAGCTTTATGTAGTCATGTCAAATAATGAAGTGGGACATCAGTACCTGAAAATGAGTTTTATTTCAGGTTGAAAGAGCTGAGCGAGGAGCCGTACACCCAGGAGGAAGCAGAGAGAGCAGCCGGGATGGGGTCTTACATTCCCCCCAAGAAGGTCGAAGTCCATACGCAGCCCCTTGACGAAATGGAGGAATCTGCTTGAAGAGGAGCCAGACAATAAAAGCTTTTGGCCCAATTTGACATGGACTGTGTCTTTAAATAACACTATTTTACTATACGAAGGACTGAGGCATAAAAACCAGCAGATAAATACCCGGGGGGGGGGGGGTTTGCAGAGATTAGAGTTTTGGATTTTTTTGCTGTAGAAAAGCCACTCCACTCTCTCCTCTTTTGCATCAACCAGAGTTCAGTGGGAGGTCAGGGAAGTGAAGAGTAGGCACCCTGCTGTCCTGTTGACCTGGTTATGTAACTAATTTCTGCTTTTACAATGATTTCTATTTATCAGCCCTGGCTGTGGATTTTCAAGTGGTCTTGTTTGTAATGCAACTTCTTCCATCTCTTGAGCAAGTCCTCTTCATAAATGAGCCTGGATACCCCCTTGGGTTGTGTGTTTTGCTGATTTGATCTGAATGCACCGGAGGACTCTTCCTAGAGCAGTGGTTTCTCAACCTTCCTAATGCTGCAACCCCTTAATACAGTTCCTCATGTCATGGTGACCCCCCCAACTATACAATTATTTCTGCTGCTGCTCCTCCATAACTGTAATTTTACTACTGTTATGAATTGTAATGTAAATATCTGATATGCAGGATAAATGGATGAAATTCGGCACAAATACCCAATATGCCCAAATTTCAATACTGATGGGGTTGGGGAGGATTGATTTTGTCATTGGGGAGTTGGAGTTGCTGCGATTTATAGTTCACCTACAATCAAACAGCATTCTGAACTCAAATGATGATGGAATTGAACCAAACTTGGCACACAGAACTCCCATGAGCAACAGAAAATACTGGAAGGGTTTGGTGGGCATTGACCTTGAGTTTTGGAGTTGTAGTTCACCTACATCCAGAGAGCACTGTGGACTCAAACAATGATGGATCTGGACCAAACTTAGCACAAATACTCAATATGCCCAAATGTGAACACTGGTGGATTTTAGGGGAAACAGACCTTCACATTTGGGAGTTGTAGTTGCTGGGATTTATAGATCACCTACGTTCAAAGAGCATTCTGAACTACACCAATGATGGAATCGAACCAAACTTTGCACACAGAACTCCCTTTCTCAACAGAAAATACTGGAAGGGTTTGGTGGGCATTGACCTTGAGTTTTGGAGTTGTAGTTCACCTACATCCAGAGAGCACTGTGGACTCAAACAATGGTGGATCTGGACCAAACTTAGCACAAATACTCAGTATGCCCAAATGTGAACACTGGTGGATTTTAGGGGAAACAGACCTTCACATTTGGGAGTTGTAGTTTCTGGGATTTATTGGTTCACCTACAATCACAGCAAGAGGAGGGCTTTTGGTGGGAAGATTTACCATGTGTTTCCAAAAAGGAAGAGAAGGACAGGTGGAGATATCTTCAGCCTTCTCTGCCAAAGGGATTCCTAAGACCATCAGAAATATGTGGACCCCAAGGGGTCTTGACTCCCAGGTTGAAAACAGCTATAGAGTGCAAAAAGGGAAAGCTTTTCCTAAAAATAAGACCGGACTGGAAAATAAGCACTAGCATAATTTTTCAGGATGCTCATAAGCCCTAACCTTCAAAATCAGATGGGCACACACATGCATTTACTGTTCAACACACAAGTGACGTATTATCAAATAATATAGATCATTAAATATAAGTAAATATTATTGGCATAGTAAGATGACGACATGAACTGTGCTTGGAAAAATGTAGATTTGTGTACAGGGAAAAATTAAGACATACCCTGAAAATAAGCCAAAAAGTATCTTTTAGAGCAAAGATTCATATACTGTAAGACTCAGACTTATTTTCGGGGAAATATGCTAGGTATTGCTGTCGAAGGTCTTGACATCTTGTTTTGCCGAAGTTGCTATAGGAATGAATTATCCACATTGAATTCAAACTCTAGATTTAATCCATAAGTGAACTTGAATGTTTCAGAAAAGACTGTCCTCTTTCCATCCTGAAGGTGGAGAACCTTTTGCCCTCCAAGATGTTAAGGACTTCCAAGTCCCAGAAGCAGAACTGGCACAGCAAAGGATTATGTGCTTAAAATGGTGTGAAGCCTGCCTACCTCTGATATGTACTTCAAATATGTTTTCCCGATCTCAAGGAAATATCCTACCTTTACTCTTGAGTGAGTTGAATTTTGACAGTTCCATTGTACATGCAGTGCCCCTTGTATCCCTGTTTTTGGCTGATGTCCAATGAGGGCTGGAGAATTGCTACTACAACTCCCACAAATCATGGCTGAGGCTGATGAGAGTGATAGCAATGCCTTTTGAGTATTTTCTTACTTATGTGATCCCTCGTAGCCTGAGGATGCTGGTTCTCCAAGTGTAGTGTCTTGGTGGTGGCTGTGGAGCCCTTTTCTTGATCCGCATGTACTCCTGCAGTGAGGACATCTGTTTCCAGGTAGTAGGCGGTCCCGGTCAGGGTTGGGGCACCTTCCTCTTGGCACGTTTTTTCCTTTCATCCTCCACTCATGCCTCTTCAAATTCCACAGCACTACAGGTCACAGCTGACCTCCAATGCTCAAGGGTCAGGATTTCCCAGTTCTCAGTGTCTATGCCACAGCTTTTAAGGTTAGCTTTAAACCCATCTTTGAATCCCTTTTCCTATCCACCAGCATTCTGATTTCCGTTCTTGAGTTGGGAGTAGAGTAACTGCTTTGGGAGATGGTGATTGGGCATTCGGACAATGCGGCATTCAGTCCAGCAGAGTTGATGGTGTAGAACAGGGGTGCTCATTAGGTAGATCGCAATCTACTGGTAGATTGCGTAGGGCGTCCTGGCAGATTGCAGGTAGGGCGGGAGGAAGGCTCAGTCCCACCCCGCAGCCTCCCGCCGCCGCCCAGGTAGGTTATCTGAGGTCCTTTCCACACAGTTGAATAAAATCCCATGTTATCTGCTTTGAATCCTTTCTATCAGATTATATGGCAATGTGGACTCAGAAAACCCAGTTCAAAGCAGATATTGTGTTATATGTTTCACATTTTTGTAGTGAATAAGTAGATCATTTTGACTTGGTTGTTTTATAAGTAGCTTGCATGCTGAAAAAGTGTGAGCACTCCTGGTGTAGAAGCATTGCTTCAATACTGGTGGTCTTTCCGTCTTCCAACACACATTTGTCTGCCTGTCTTCCCAAGAAATTTGCAGGATTTTACAGAGGCAACGCCGATGGAATTGTTCCAGGAGTTGAGTGTGACATCTGTAGACAGTCCACGTTTCACAGGCGTATAACAGGGTTGGGAGGACAATAGCTTTATAAACAAGCACCTTGGTGTCTGGATGTCCCGATCCTCAAACACAGTGCTCCTTGTATCCCTGTTTTGACTGATCTCCAATAAGGGCTGGAGAATCGCTATCACAACTCCCACAAATCATGGCTGCGGCTGCTGAAAGTGGTAGCGATGCCTTTGGAGTAATGCACACCAAGTCCTGGCTTTTGTACATCCAAAGGGCACATAATGTCCACCACACGTATTCCTGCAATGTATGTATCTCTCAACAGATGCTGAAGCAAGCATATTGTTTGCTGTTAATCAGCAGAGATTAAGCCTCAGTACAAAGGCCTTTGGAAGGAGAGAGATGGGTGCTTTTGTTTGTTGCTGTTGTTCCTCGCTAGCTGTTTTAGGGGGACAAAGAGCCATGCAGCGGTGATAGCCTTTCACTAAGTCTCTAATCACAGAATGTGTGACATGCCTTGAGACTCTTGATCTTTTATGCTTAACATTGCAGGCCTCATGGTTATGGAGACTGTTTTTCCAAAAATGAAGATCTTGCTGATAGGTGCACACTCAAGCACAACTGTAACAAAACGCCAAGGAAGGCTCACCAAACTGCAAACAAACAATCACAGGGAGTGGTTTCACACAACACAATAAGGAAATGTAGACACAGTGCATTAGAAATTATCCATAGCAAAAATATATATTCTTGTGCTATAGTCATCTATTATATAAAGGGGTTCCCGTCATGGAACGACCGTCCCAAACAGAGAAACCTTACAACGCAGAAACACCAAACTTGCCAACAGAAATAGGCCTCAAGCAAGGTAGGTTTGTAGCAAAGAAACTTTCCCCCCCAAAACCTAAAAGGCCCCCAAAATGAGTTTAAAAAACTACATTTCCCAGCATCCTCCGGGGCTGCCAATGACTCTCCCAGTCTCTACATTCTGACAACATGATTGGCTGCCAATAAGGGCGGATTTGCATAACTCCTGTACTGGCCAGCCAACATGAACATTCCAACCCATAATAAATTGTCAGAGGAGGATAAGGCAAAGGGCTGAGGCACAAACACAAACACCCAATTCACTTCCCACAGAAAATGTACACCCCTACAAATCATAGACCACGCCCAAAATTGACAGTAAGGCTTCATTAACTTAATTTCCCTGACTAGGCCTCACTTAATGGGATGCTGTTTACGCTCTGAATTGACAGTAAGGCTTCATTAACTTGATTCTCCCGACTACGCCTCAGCTCACTGGACATTGTGTATCGCCTGAATTGACAGTAAGGCTTCATTAACTTGCTGTTCCTGACTAGGCCTCAGCTCATGGGACATTGTGTATGGCCTGAATTTACAGTAACCTACCTTGGCACACAGAGCCCCTATGACCCACGCTACATTCTACTACAGTTTGGAGGAGGGTGGACCATGGATTATGAGACTTGAAGTACCTCCATGGATAATGGGATTTGTACTACTTCAAAACCCATCATTCCCCACAGACCACTGTGGCCCAGAACCAAGACCGATAAAGACCAAACTTGGCACACAATGCCCCCCATGACCCACACTCCATCTGACTGCAGTTCAGAGGAGGACACACCATGGATAATGGGATTTCAAGTACCTCCACTCACTTCCAAAGTACCCCACCCACACAAGCATCAACCTCTACATCAACACAGCAGACGGAAAGACACAAGCTATGCAGAATGCCAGCAACACCACACACCAACAACTCCCCAGGACTTCAACATCCCACCCACCAGAACAACCCACAACGACACAGCCATGGCCCCAACAACACCATAACTAACAACAATTCCAACCCTTACATACTCAGACTTTTTCGCATCTCCTAAATAGGGCACAGCAACGCGTGCCGGGTACAGCTAGTAGTACATATACAAACAAGTACTCTCCTAGAGAAAATGACATTATATAAAGGTAAATACCCAAGATACAAACTTATATCTAAGGGAGTGCAATAGTTCCATCCAATAAACAAACATATAAATACATATTGACTGTGGACGTCAATCGGAGGGTATACATATGTATTTATATGTTCGTTTATTGGATGGAACTATTGCACTCCATTATATATAAGTTTGTATCTTTGGTATTTAGCTTTATATAACGTCATTTTCTCTAGGAGAGTATTTATTTGTATATGTACTATGACTATAGGCACAAGAATATATATTTTTGCTATGGATAATTTCTGATGCACTGTGTCTACATTTCCTTATTGTGTTGTGTGAAACCACTCCCTGTGGTTGTTTGCACACTCAAGCACACCAAATTTCTGTTGTCTAGCACAGAGCTTTCCAAACTTCTTATGTTGGCAACATGCTTTCTAGACACACATTCTTTTCTGACATGACCATTCGATTTTCCTAGCAAACTGGTGATTAAGCCAACCCTTTATAAGAGTTACATGCTATATCTATATCTCTATCTATCTACACACACACACACACACACACACACACACACACATACACACACGAGCCCCTAGTGGCAAGTGCTGAAGGGTTGAACTTGCCAACTGAAAGGTTGGTGGTTTGAATCCGGGGAGTGGGGTGAGCTGCTGCTTCTGCCAAATGCTTCTGGAACATGGCCATACAGATATATAAACCTCACTTTCCTAGTTTCCAACAGACCTCACAACCTCTGAGGATGCCTGCCATAGATGTGGGCGAAACGTCAGGAGAGAATGCTTCTGGAACATGGCCCAGAAAACTCACAGCAACCTAGTGATTCCAGCCATGAAAGCCTTCAACAACACATCTGTGCCTCTGCTTTGAAGAATATTTTCCAAATGCAGAACATCGTATGCAAATGATTGTGTAAGGATCAGAAAGATAGGCATCCTTCATTTTGTAACAAAGCTAGGTTACATTTTGCTTGTAAAGGCAACTGCAGCATTTGGTAGCTCTCTTGAGGAGTGGGCAGCTGCACCAAGGAAAGGATCCATTTTCATACCTGTCGAAAATCTGATGCAGGAGTTATTGGATTTGATTTCCAGGATGTTCAGCTGTTTTGGGAAATGAATTAGGGAATAAAATCAGCAATGTGGCGCTATCAAGTTATTTGAGGACAATACCGACACGAAAAAAAACCCCCTCAGGACAGCTTTTTCCCACCTGTGAGCAATGTTAGTTTTTTTTTCTCTCCTAGGAAACAGCCACTCGTAGAAAGTGAGGAAGACAGAGACGAAATGCTGCAAAATAGATTTAATGTCAATGCAACGGGTTTTATCTCACTTCTGCTGGGATGAGTGGAATGAATAGTAACTGTTTATATGTTCCTTAAGACCTAGCCATACATATAATCCAAACAGGTAGATGGACAGATGGTACATGGGCAAAAGGTAATGTTTCGAAACCTGGTATGGGCCAACTTCGGCCCTCCCTCCACATGTTTCGGACTTTAACCCTCACAATTCCTAACAGCCTACCGAAGTTGGCCCATGCCTATTCTAAACTGTCTTCTCTGGGGGAATATACATCTCCCTTGTCCTCTTTCCTGGTGTATATAAAATAGAAGTCTAGACGCTTTAAAAAAACCTTCCCCTTCTAATCGTGCATTTACAGGCATTATTTAGGTCACAGCTGTCTGGCCACATGTTTGGTTATGTAACAGCCAGTCTGCAGTTCTCCAGCTCCCCGTCATGTGCCCTTCTGGCCAACCAAGCAGGAGGAAAGCGGCGGCACATGGACTGCTGCAATAAAATAATTTGGAGGAAACCCTTTCAATTGCACTTCCTTCTCTTTCTCCCCATCCACTGAATCAGAGACAATTGGGGATGCACTCCTGGCATGGCTCTGGGGAATGAATTGACTTTTTGTGGGGAAAGATGCAAAGCGGAATTCTTCCTCCTGTCCACATTTTCAACCTCTAACCAGGGAATCCGGCTTCACGTCATTGTTTCTCAACCCTCCTAATCTGACGACCCCTTAATACAGTTCCTCATGTTGTGATGACCCCAACCATACAATTATTTTCATTGCTGCTTCATAACAGTAATTTTGCTCACGTTCTGAATCATAATGTAAATATCTGATATGCAGGATGTATTTTCATTCACTGGACCATATTTGGCAGTTTGAGGAAAATAGACCTTGCAATTTGGGAGTTGTAGTTGCTGGGGTTTATAGTTCACTTACAATAAATGAGAATTCTGGGGTTCACCAATGATATAATAGGGGCAAACTTCCCACACCACACAGAATCCCCATGCCTTGAAGGGACTTGCTGGTGCGGGCCTCCCTCCCACCTTGCACGCGCTCTTGCCCACACATGTGCACCACTTTGCCATGCGCCAAGCATGCCTGCTCTCCCTCCCCCCCCACCCCGCTTGGAGTCTCAGAAACAGCCCTCCTCTTGGCTGAGAGGCCAGCCAATCACAGTGGCGGAGGGCTTTTGGTGGGAGAATTCGCCTTTTGTTTCCAAAAAGGAAGAGAAGGACAGGCGGAGAGAATTTCAGCCTTCTCTGCCAAAGGGTTTCCTAAGACCATCAGAAATATATGTTTTCTGGTAGTATTTGGCGACCCCTGTGAAACTCCATAATGTCCCTCCCACGGGTCCCAATCCACAGGTTGAGAAACACTGTTTTATATCTTTACCATCCATATATATATATATATATATATATATATAGGCTTCCTCTCTTGCCATTGGTTTGTCTACTGAAAACCAGAAGGCACCTATAGTCTTCCAGATGCTGCTGAACCACATCTCCCATCATCCTTTGCCCTGGCTTTGCTGGTTAGGGCAGATGAGAACTGCATTCTAACAATGTTCAAATATTGCCTTCTGAAAACCAATCGAGTAAAAAAAAATGTAGAAATGGTGCAGCCCACCATCTGTCACCCATTTTGAGCATCCCAGATGCCTTTAACAATACTATGTCATTATAATTCAACTTTAACTGCAACTGTTCCATCCTGTGGAATGTTGAGATTTGTAGTTTGGTGAGGCACTAGAGCTCTCGGGTTGAGAATTCTAAATAATATTTAAAAATACGGGCTTGTATAGACCATTATCAGAGGACCGTCCCGACCATTAGGTAAAATTAAGACAACCAGGTCAGGTGGCAACCGAACATCTCACAACAAGCCTACCACACTCCGTATTGAATTGACATTGGACTCAAGCAGAAAGAACGATTGGCTCGACCCCCATTCTTAGCATTAGGCAACTTCCTAAGCATTATGCCTTCTTTTATAGTCTGGGCTGCATAGTATCAAAAGGGGGCAGAACCTGCATGAGACACCATCTCATGTATCCTTGGCGAAGTTTTTTTTTTGAATCTCTGTAATGGAATGGTCCAATGCTCCCAATGGGAGAATGTTGATATGCCCAATGGGGTCAATCATCACCATTGGGGTCTGCAACTCCCAGCATCCCACATCCAACTCCACCAGTAGCCCTGCTGGCTGGGAGATTACTAGGATCATAGTCCCCAAAAGTATTTTTTTTTCAATCTAGACAAAATAAATGCCTATTTGGAAGCTAAGGCAACGCTTAGCTTTGGACACTAAGGCAACCATGGAGTAAATTCTACATTCCCTTCCTCATTAAGACCTGCCCATGACTTCAGATGGAGATTCAACCAGGGCAGGCAGAGGAGATTCCAAGGTCCGGTAACCATCTTAAGTTAGGACAAAGCATATTGGGAAAATACTTGGTATGGTCTTTTTTAGTGAGGATCTTGGAGAATGGAGTTCAGTACTGCTGGAAAGGGCACCAGGAGCAAGCCTTCAATCACACTATAAAGGACTGATGATGATGCTTCTAAAACACACATCCCAGGCAAGGCATGCTAAGTCTACCTAAAATATGTCTGGTACTGCCAGGGAGACACCCGAGTCTCCAACTTCCCTTTGCTTCTGTCTTCTTTGCTGGGATCTTCTTTTATTCTGGGTCCCTCCTGCCCAGCGGCTGAGGGTCAGGGTTCTGGATGTGGCTTGGTCTCTTCGCTCATTTGCCGTGCGCTGTAGCAGGACAGGCTCAGTCCCATAATGGCCAAAAGCAGCGCCAACTGATTCATCAGCCGGTCCTGAGGTTCGGATTCAGGCCCACTGGCCAACTGCATCTGTGTGGACATAATTGATTTGTATTATTTAATGTAATTGATGGGAATCAGAGCTGTTAAGCTCAAAATAACCCTCACTTGGGGCGTTTCCACAAAAAAATATACCAGAGTGCCAGAAGCACCGATCATAACCAGAAGAAGCTTATGTGTAGCAAGCCAGGGTAAGTTTGCATTCAAGAGGATGGATCAGGATTGCAGGAGCCACAACTTTAGGTTTCAAAAATGTATTAAAGTAAAAAAGAAATCCATTCTAGATAGAAAAGGGTCTTGGAGCTAACTAGCTTATTAAGCTATTTTCTAAGAAAGGTAAAAGGATAAAAATAAGGAAATATCCACGCAGCTACATTGTGCCTAGAGCAGGGCTGCCCAGGAAGTCGATCTCGATCAACCAGTCGATCCCGGGACTAAAGGAGGTCGATCACAGCCGGGTAGGGCGCTTCTCAGAGGGGGGCAGAGACAGGCCACACCAAGCCCCACCCCTCCCCGGCTTTGGCACTCCCAGCAGCTTCTCCAGGCTTGAGGATGGCGATGCAAAGCCAGTGGTGGCATAGCTAGCACAAGGCTGGTTTGGCACTGCCATCCTCAAGCCTGGAGAAGCTGCTGGGAGCTCCAAAGCCAGAGGGGAGGGGGCGTGGCTTGGTGCGATCTGGCTCTGCCCCCCTCTGGCTTCTGCAATACCAGCAGCTTCTCCAGGCTTGAGGATGGCAATTAAGAACATAAGAACATAAGAAGAGCCATGCTGAATCGGACCTCAGCCCATCTAGTCCAGCATTCTGTATCACACAGTGGCCCCCAGTTGTACACGGGGATCTCGAGCAGAAGGGAGGGCAAAACCCTGACCTGCTCCCGACCCCCCACAACCAGTACCCAGGGAAATCCTGCCTACCTCAACCAACTCCGAGGTGGCACTTGAATGTCCTTGAATTCCAAGCCAGCCTTGTGCTAGCTATGTCACCACTGGCTTGGCATTGCCATCCTCAAGCCTGGAGAAGCTGCTGGGAGCTCCAAAGCCAGAGGGAGGGGGTGGGGCTTGGCATGGCCTGGCTCCGCCCCCTCTGGCTTCCGCAGTACCAGCAGCTTCTCCAGGCTTGAGGATGGCAATGCCAAGCCAGTGGTGGCATAGCTAGCACAAGGCTGGCTTGGCATTGCCATCCTCAAGCCTGGAGAAGCTGCTGGTAGAGCTGAAGCCAGAGGGGGCAGAGCCAGGCCGTGCCAAGCCCCGCCCCCGCCCCTCCCCTCTCCAGCCTTGAGCAGGTAGGTAGATCTTTCGGACTTGGTTTTATTATAAGTAGCTCGCATGCTGATAAAGTGTGGGCACCCCTGGCCTAGAGAAAGGCAAGATGCGTCCTTAATAGAAGACAAAGGCAGACAGAGGAAGCCAAAATGAAGAATGACCCCATGGCCAAACCTAAGGCAATAAAAATACCTTTAAAGAGGAAATTACCTCACAGAAATCACATTGCTAAATCTTCAAAGCGGGAGGAGATAGTGGCAAAGAAGAAGAGTGAGACAAAGCCCCTTCTGGAATAGGCATGCATAGGAATTTGGGGAAAGGAATCCCTCACTCTAATTCTATCTAGGCTAACTACTCATTGAGGACTGCAGTATTTGAAACCCACCAGTCTTTGTATACATATTGCCCACCACCAGGATGACTATTTTCACAGGTGTATCCTGGCAGTCTTCTAATCACACACAACAAGAGCTGGAAGGAATATAATTTGACTTATTAACCCAATGGTTCCCAACCTTTTTTTGACCAGGGACCACTCTCCAACATTAGTACGAATCAGTTTTTGGTCAATTTTAGGTTCAAATGGGTTACATATAATCATTGATATACCTATCTTGTGTTTTTTGTCAATTTTACAAATGGTTCAGTTTGAAGCTATTTATGATTGCATAGTGGATGGACATATGTTTATTTAATTAATACATTTGTAGTGTGATTAGTGCCATCCAGTATGCCATCCAGTAGTCACCATCTGCTCGCCCACAGCAAACCATATTTAAGTGTCAGCTGCATAAGATCTCTCTGACCAGTAGGTCATGAGTTCGAGGCCTGGCCGGGTCGAGGTGGGTGCTCGACCTTAAATGTAGCCTGCTGTTGACCTTTGCAGCCCAAAAGACAGTTTATTTGTCAAGTAGGAGATAAAGGTACCACATTAAAGTGGGGAGGCAAATTTTGACTGATTAATGAGGCCATAAAAAGAACTCCAGGAATCGCTGAGGAATGAGGAAGAAACAACAAAAGGGATGCTGGAAAACACTGAGAGATGAAGAGTGCGTCAGCTCCCCCTGATGACCAGAAGTTTGCCTCTGTTTGTCTATGTGTCGTATGTTCGTCTATATATGTCATTTGTTGAACTGCAGGGATTGTCTGCAAGTATGTGTACTGTAATCCGCTCTGAGTCCCCTCCGGGGTGAGAAGAGCAGAATATAAATAAAGTAAATAAATAAAATAAATAAATTATCCAGAGCCGCGGACCTTATTTTAGGTCTTGCGGTCCCCCAGTGGGCACAGGTTGAGAATCACTGCTCTGCATCCTCCAGTGTGATTCTATTATCAACCTAGACAGAACACTTATCTAGGAAGGTCCTCCAGTATCATTCTATGGTCAACTGCTGGCAAAACATGACCATAGAATTATATTGGAAGACCAAGAGATCCCTATAGAGGATTTATCTCAGGTTAAAAAAAAACCCTATTTATTGGCTGCTTTCCCATTTTTGTAGGGGTTTCTGTGCCCCGAAGGCCAGCAAATGTGGAGAGCTGGGTATACTTCATTTTCCTCTATATGCTTGAAATCCAGCAATCAGAGCCCTGGTACAAAAATACACTTATTTATTTATTTATTTATTTACGTCGTTTATATTCCACCCTTCTCACCCTGCAGGGGACTCAGGGCGGACCACAATGCACATATACAGGCAAACATTCAATGCCATTGATATACAACACATATAGAAAGACATAGAGGCAATTTAACATTCCAGAAATCAGTTAAATTTAGCCTCCTCACAAAGTGGTACCTAAATTTCCTACTTGACAGATGCAACTGTCTTTTGGGTTGCAAAGGTCGACAACGAGCTACACAAATTGGCCGAGAGCTCACTCCGACCTGGTCAGGCCTCGAACTCATGACCTTCTGGTCAGTAGAGATCTTATGCAGCTGACACCCAGCCAGCTGCGCCACATTCCCGGCGACAAATTCTGATCCCAGGAATTTACATTGAATATCAGAAAGCGCAGCCCGCAAACCTTCCACACACACAAAAAGACTATTGCAGGTTACTTCCAATGTTCTACAACAGTATAATTTAAGCAGTGTGTGGAATGTACAGTATTTCACTTCAAAAGGAATATGCTAGCACTTATTTGTCACAAAAGTGATGCGCTACTTTCCGTGCACTCAATATTTTTGGGATTATTTTTATTTTATTTTACATGACACTTTTCCTAATTGCCAAATGCCCAACCCTGCCCCTATTTAAAAATGAAGCTTGCCCGTGCCTGGTCTTAAACAATTGCCATTGTCAAATATGCTGTGTTCTCTCAGCCAGGTGCCCAGAAAGGTAGGAAGTGTTCTGCTTACCTGTAGCAGGCGGAAGTACCCTGGCGTCAAACGCCTGAGGCGGAAGATCATAGCACGGAGAGGAGGATGAAGCCGGCTGGATTGCTGATGCCTTTCCTCCCAATCACTTTATAGCTTTGTCCAGTTACTTGCCCTGCTTAAGGCTGTTAGGAAAAGGAGACAGAGCTGGTTAAAACACATTGGCAGAGAAGAAGAAAAAAGAGGAAGGAGAGGCGAGCAGAAGCTGCCCATGAGTCTTGCCTTTGGTGATCACAGAATGGTCTTTGGTCCAATGTACGCCAATGCCAGGCGCTGGTTGTATGGGTTATTGTTTGGAACATAGATGAATGCCATTAGTGTTTTAGTCCCATTGGCTGCCCACTACAGGGGAACCTTGTTAGACAACTGCGGTGCGTGGAAAGGAGCACGTCGCTCTTTCTGCTGGAAGCGCCCTGCTCTTCTACTGCTCTCAAAAAATAAGTCCCAGCAATTTCCAGCCCTAACCCTTCTAGTCTGGGTCTTCCATAGATGCTATGGTGATGGCCAGGGGCGTACATACCACTCACCAGGTTCCGGATCGCACTCCTTATGCGCTACATTCCAGCAGCACCGCCAGGCAAGTGGGTCATGAAGCTTTTCAACATCACCCTGCTCTTCCTCCTCCACCCATCCCTGGCTAGATGACGATCCCTTCCACGCCGCCTCCCTGCCTCGGGAACAGCTGTCACAAAAGATCAGCGTCCGCTGCTCTGCCGACCGCACGCGGCCCACGTGTCACGAAGAAGCAGCTTTGGCTGGGATGTGAAATTTGTGAGCAATCTGTGCCATCCTATGCAGATGTACTTGTACCATGATGACCACTGAGGCTTCAAAGCAGGCCTCTTTGAAGAGCCCTACCTAAAGATGGCCAAAGAGAAGAATCTGGTGTCTTATGCATGACAACTGTCTGGACTAGGGTTGCCTATTCAGGATAGTCCCAGGTCCAGAGTCTTCAGTGCCAAAACCTGAGATCTAGAGGGAACCCTTCCTTCAGACCTCTCAACTTCTGAGGATGTCTGACATGGACGTGGGCAAAACATCAGGAGAAAATGCTTCTGGAACATAGCCATACTGTCTGAGGAACATCGACAGGGCCAGGATGGTGCCCCATGCGCCAGGATGGCGCCCCTTCCCAGATGGCGCCCTAGGCGGCCACCTACTTGGCCTATCTTGTAGGACCGCCCTGCCTGCACCGCCCTGCCGCGCTGCCGGGTGGGGGCGTGCTCGGGAGCCAGTGCTGCCCGTGCCGCGCCTCCGCAGCCGGCCGCGAGGTACGCCAGTGCGCATGTGCGAACTGGGACGCCGGTGCGCATGCGTGGCGGCATCCAGAAGCCACGTGGGGGGGGGGCACCAAAATAATCTTCGCTTACCATGATGGGAGAGGTAAGGCCGCCCCTGGCAACAATATCCTGTTTTTGTCTCCTTCCATTTCTTTTTCTTATATCCAGAGATAGGTGCTGAGGTTTATACCTGCACTGCACACATAGTCAATCCTAACATTCCTTCTCTAGGCCAGTGTTTCCCAACCAGTGTGCTACAGCACACTAGTGTGCCGTGAGCGATCATCAGGTGTCCTGTGGGAAATTGGAACAATCAAAGCACCCCCAATAGACAGCCCACCAGCACGTTTCTCTGAGGCAGCAGCAGCTGGTGCTCCAAGGCCTGGGCCTCCCCACGGGGCTGGAGCACCGGAGAAGGAGGGGAGAGCCAGCCCGAGTACTGCTACAGGGCCATGGGCACGCCACCACCTCCCTCCGCTGCCTCTGAGGAAAGGAGCTGCTCGGCCACTGGCACTGCCGCCATCTTGGGCCTTACCTCTTCCTTGGCGCTTCCTGTGGCAGCAGCAGTAGCACTATCGTCCCCGCCTCCTCCTCCTTCGGCAGGGCTCTTTCTTAAAGGGGCTGCACCCTCGCGGGTGAGGGAAGCAAGGAAGGAAGGGGATTGGGCCGCAGCTGCACTGCAGAAGGAAGGAAAGAAGGAAGGCAGAAATGCGACCCTGCCTCTCTCCAGCCTAGACTTAAGGGAGAGTCCTGGGAGTTGTCGTTTCACAAGGTTTTTAGGGCAGCGGGAGTCGGGACCCCTGGGGGGGGGGGGT
Source organism: Anolis apletophallus (assembly GCA_030556195.1). Classification (NCBI taxonomy): domain Eukaryota; kingdom Metazoa; phylum Chordata; class Lepidosauria; order Squamata; family Anolidae; genus Anolis; species Anolis apletophallus. Next base: position 44,615,594 of record JARBWK010000011.1, on the reverse strand, counting down.
TCGCCAAAGTTTGGCCCAATTCTATCATTGGTGGGGTTCAGAATGCTCTTTGATTGCAGGTGAACTATAAATCCCAGAAACTGTAACTCCCAAATGTCAAGGTCTATTTTCCCCAAACTCCATTAGTGTTCACATTTGGGCATATTGAGTATTCATGCCAAGTTTGGTCCTGATCCAACAGTGCTCTCTTGATATAGGTCAGGGCTGTCCAACTTCTACCGGCCCAGGGGCCTGAATTCCGGTCACTGATGACCTGGGAGGCCGTAGGGTCTGCCCCCCCCCGCCTCCGCCCCCTCCCCGCCCCCACCTCCGCCCTCTCCCCCGGCTCCACCCCCACCCCTGCATGCATACTAGGGTCCCCTTATTCTAAGGGACGTCCCTTATTTTGGCCCCAAAAATTGTGTCCCTTATTTTCAGGCCCTGTCCCTTATTTTTGACTAGCAGAGGAGGACTGGGCGGGGTTGACCATAGGAAGGAGCGCACTGTGGTTTCCACGGCAATGCATCCCCGTTGGAAGGAAGAGGCGATACAGGACTTTTTCAAAGTACAGTAGACTAATTATCATGTTGGATAAAGAGAGTTTCTGGTTGCTTGAGAGTTACTCTTAAAATAGGCCTAGCTGTGCATCCCAATACTATACAATGCTGTGTATCCCATACTATACTATACCATTAACTATTGACATAATAATCATGACGATGTACTGTCTTATAAAAATTATTTTATTTTAATGTTTAGACAGTGCACTTTTAAAGTCAGCAAAGTCAAGTACTAAATACAGATGGAGAAAATTAGGTAGTTCTAATAATGTTTTTTCTGCATGACAAAACATGCAGAAACATACCATGTACTGTTAAGAGGGTGTAAGTCAGTTTCTTTTGTGAGTTTCAATCATTATCTTACTCTGTTAATAAAACTATTTCTACCTAATGTTTGAGTTTCAAGTTTTGAAAGAAGTGTCCCTTATTTTTGTGAAAAATCCCATAAATGTCCCTTATTTCTTATATCAAAAAAATGGCAACCCTAATGCATACAGTCAAATATAATCTTTTACTGAGATAAAATGCAGGGTGGGCATTCAAAAGGGGCATCCATACAGTCAAATATAATCTTTTACTAACATTAAATGCAGGGTGGGCATTCAAAAGGGGCATCCATATAGTCAAATATAATCTTTTACTGAGATAAAATGCAGGGTGGGCATTCAAAAGGGGCATCCATACAGTCAAATATAATCTTTTACTAACATTAAATGCAGGGTGGGCATTCAAAAGGGGCATCCATATAGTCAAATATAATCTTTTACTAACATTAAATGCAGGGTGGGCATTCAAAAGGGGCATCCATATAGTCAAATATAATCTTTTACTGAGATAAAATGCAGGGATAAGATATTAAATTATTTTAATTTAATATTAAATGTATTTAATTCCATCCTCCCCTCTCCCCTTATTTTAATTTAATATTAAATATATTTAATTCCATCCTCCCCTCTCCCCTTATTTTAATTTAATATTAAATGTATTTAATTCCATCCTCCCTCCCCTTATTTTAATTTAATATTAAATATATTTAATTCCATCCTCCCTCTCCCCTTATTTTAATTTAATATTAAATATATTTAATTCCATCCTCCCCTCCCCCCTTATTTTTTATTTAATATTAAATATATTTAATTCCATCCTCCCCCTCCCCTTATTTTTAATTTAATATTAAATATATTTAATTCCATCCTCCCTCTCCTTATTTTAATTTAATATTAAATGTATTTAATTCCATCCTCCCCTCCCCTTATTTTAATTTAATATTAAATATATTTAATTCCATCCTCCCCTCCCCTTATTTTAATTTAATATTAAATATATTTAATTCCATCCTCCCCTCTCCCCTTATTTTAATTTAATATTAAATGTATTTAATTCCATCCTCCCCTCTCCCCTTATTTTAATTTAATATTAAATATATTTAATTCCATCCTCCCCTCCCCCCTTATTTTAATTTAATATTAAATATATTTAATTCCATCCTCCCTCCCCCTTATTTTCATTTAATATTAAATATATTTAATTCCATCCTCCCCCCCCCCTTATTTTAATTTAATATTAAATATATTTAATTCCATCCTCCCCTCTCCCCTTATTTTAATTTAATATTAAATGTATTTAATTCCATCCTCCCCTCTCCCCTTATTTTAATTTAATATTAAATGTATTTAATTCCATCCTCCCTCTCCCCTTATTTTTAATTTAATATTAAATATATTTAATTCCATCCTCCCCTCTCCCCTTATTTTAATTTAATATTAAATATATTTAATTCCATCCTCCCCTTATTTTAATTTAATATTAAATGTATTTAATTCCATCCTCCCCTCTCCCCTTATTTTAATTTAATATTAAATATATTTAATTCCATCCTCCTCCCCTTATTTTAATTTAATATTAAATGTATTTAATTCCATCCTCCCCTCCCCCTTATTTTAATTTAATATTAAATATATTTAATTCCATCCTCCCCCTCCCCTTATTTTAATTTAATATTAAATATATTTAATTCCATCCTCCCTCCCCCTTATTTTAATTTAATATTAAATATATTTAATTCCATCCTCCCTCCCCCTTATTTTTAATTTAATATTAAATATATTTAATTCCATCCTCCTCCCCTTATTTTAATTTAATATTAAATATATTTAATTCCATCCTCCCCTCTCCCCTTATTTTAATTTAATATTAAATATATTTAATTCCATCCTCCCCTTATTTTATTTTAATTTAATATTAAATGTATTTAATTCCATCCTCCCCTCCCCTTATTTTAATTTAATATTAAATGTATTTAATTCCATCCTCCCCTCTCCCCTTATTTTAATTTAATATTAAATATATTTAATTCCATCCTCCCTCTCCCCTTATTTTTATTTAATATTAAATATATTTAATTCCATCCTCTCCCCTTATTTTAATTTAATATTAAATGTATTTAATTCCATCCTCCCTCCCCTTATTTTAATCTCCCCCTTATTTCGTCTTTTATTTAAATATTTAAAATGAGGGGAGATATTTAGCCCCCCTGCTTCGGCCTACCTTTTCCAGGATCCTCGAGAGAGGTGACGACCGACTGAGTCGAAGAAGGTCCTAATCGCGTCTGTGGGCCTCAGCGATCCAGTAGTAGAGTAGCCGAAGAGTATCGCGAGAATCACAATCCACACGGGATTTCGCTGTCAACGCCCGGCGTGATCTCGCGTTGACAGCAGAATCCCGTGTGGATTGCGTATTCTCGCGATACTTGCTCGAACCCGGAAATAGGTATTTTTTTAAAAAAAATTATTTATTTTATTTTTCAATTTTTATGTTTTATTAAAAAGCTTAGGGGGCCGGAGGGAAGGGGCTGGGGGCCGTATATGGACCCCGGGCCGCCAGTTGGACAGCCATGATATAGGTGAACTCCAAAACTCAAGTATTTTTTCTTGGTTATGGGAGTTCTGTGTGGGAAGTTTGATTCCATTAGTTCAGAATGCTCTTCTATTGCGGGTGAACTACAACTCCCAGCAACTACAACTCCCAAATGACAAAATCAATTTTTTGATTGATGGTCCCTCCTTGGATTAGTATTAGTATGTCCTAAACTTTCTTTTGGGGCCTGTAATGTTCTGGCTGCTCTGCTGGTAGGCATTGGTAACTTTAAAAGGCCAAATGGCAGGCAGTCCCCGTTTTCTAAAAGCTGAGAGTGGGGAGGAGAAAACAGTGAATCCATTTTGTTTTCACAGAGCCAAGTGGGGAGGGAATGTTGATGGTGCATTTTCCCCTCTGTGGGAAGAAATCCTGTTTTTTGAATGTAGAGGCCTGGATTCTGGGATGCTGGCTAATCAGTGGCTATCAATGCCCTCTGTCTGGTGCCTTAGAATTTTGGAGTGGCGAGGCTGGCCAATCAAAGGACTTTATGCAAATAGCTGCCACATTTTTCCCCTCTGTGGGAAGAAATCCTGTTTTTTGAATGTAGAGGCCTGGATTCTGGGATGCTGGCTAATCAGTGGCAATCAATGCCCTCTGTCTGGTGCCTTAGAATTTTGGAGTGGCGAGGCTGGCCAATCAAAGGACTTCATGCAAATAGCTGCCACATTTTTCCCCTCTGTGGGAAGAAATCCTGTTTTTTGAATGTAGAGGCCTGGATTCTGGGATGCTGGCTAATCAGTGGCTATCAATGCCCTCTGTCTGGTGCCTTAGAATTTTGGAGTGGCGAGGCTGGCCAATCAAAGGACTTCATGCAAATAGCTGCCACATTTTTCCCCTCAGTGGGAAGAAATCCTGTTGTTTGAATGTAGAGGCCTGGATTCTGGGATGCTGGCTAATAGAATTTTGGAGTGGCAAGGCTGGCCAATCAAAGGACTTTATGCAAATAGCTGCCACATATCCGCCCTCCGCACACATACATACATACATACAAACATTCCGCTTTATTAAGGTATACAGATAGCGAGAGAGAGAGAGAGAGAGAGAGCACAACAGCGCAGGCAGAAAAGCAAACATCACAGGGAAGCATGTCTGTGTAGGAGGGTAAACATTAGGAAGAACTTCCTGACTGTGAGAGCTGTTCAGCAGTGGAACTCTCTGCCTCAGAGTGTGCTTCAGTCTGGCTGCTCTCTTTCCAGCCGGCTTCCCTGAGGACCAGATACGTTTTCGTGTTTATGTTTACCAACTATTACTACATTTGGCATTGGCCGGACGTGATAGCCTTTCTAGTGACTGTGTATCAACTCTCCTGTTCAGGCCCAGGTTTCACACTGAGTGTATAAATACATTTAAAAACGTATTAACTATATGTATTACTGTGTTAGAGTGTCATTTTGTGTCATTTTGGTTGGTGGTGTGCCCCAGGATTTTGTAAATGTAAAAAATGTGCCGCGGCTCAAAAAAGGTTGAAAAACACTGCTCTAGGCAATTAGAGAAGTTATTTTACAATTTCCTTACATTCCCATGCTTTTAACATTCTCAAGGTCTTGTAATGTCGCCGGGCTACCCTGATAGATATATAGATATATACTCAAACACACACACACATCTATCCAATTCTATCTTTGGTGGAATTCAAAGTGCTCATTGATTGCAAGTGAACAATAAATCCCAGTACCTACAACTGTCCAGGCCAATTCCCCTCAAAAACCACCAGTATTTAAATTTTGGCATATCAGGTATACATGCAAAGTTTGATCCAGATCCATCATTGTTTTGGGTCATAGTTCACTCTGGATGTAGGTGAACTACAACTCCTATAAATCCTTCCAAAGACCTGCAGTATTTTTTATTGGTCATGGGGGGTTTTGTGTTCTAAATTAGATCCAGGTCCATCGTTTATGGAGTTCAGATTGCAGATGGACTATACACTCCAGTACCCACAACTTCTATAAATCATGGTGAATTCTCCCCAAACCTCTCCAGTATGTTCAGTTGCTGAGCAATTCCTCTGTTTGCTGTATGCCAGTGTTTTTCAACCTTTTTTGAGCCGTGGCACATGTTTTACATTTACAAAATCCTGGGGCACACCACCAACCAAAATGACACAAAATGACACTCTAACACAGTAATACATAGAGTTAATATGTTTTTAAATGTATTTATACACTCAGTGTGAAACCTGGGCCTGTTTCGATGAACACAACATAGAGATCCTGGCAGGAATGGCAAAAGGACACACACGAAGGTCTTGCTCAACAGCTGGGAGTTATAGTTCACCTGCAATCAAAGAGCACTCTGAACTCCACCAATGATGGAATGGAATCAAACTTCCCACACAGAACTCCCATAACCAAGAGAAAATACTATAAAAAATTGGTGGGTATTGACCTTGAGTTTTGGAGTTGTAGTTCACCTATATCCAGAGAACACTGTGGACTCAAACAATGTTGGATCAGGACCAAACTTTGCATGAATACTCAATATGCTCAAATGTGAACACAGATGGAGTTTGGGGAAAATAGACCTTGACATTTGGGAGTTACAGTTTCTGGGATTTATAGTTAACACACAATCAAAGAGCATCCTGAACTCTTGCAACAATGGAATTGAACCAAACTTGGCATATTGAACTCTCATTACCAACAGAAAGTACTGAAAGGGTTTGCTTGGGAATTGACCTTGAGTTTGTAAGTTATAGTTCACCTACACCCAGAGAGCACTGTGGACTCAAACAATGTTATGTTATGTTGTTGTTTGTTTTCTATCCAGAATCACAATGTTGGAAGGAGGCTCACCACTTTAAGGTCCCTAAAACAGGCATGGGAAAACTTCGGCCCTCTGGGTGCTTTGGACTTCAATTCTCACCATTCCTAACAGCCTGAGGCCCTTTCCTGCTTAAATGGCTGAGGGGGAGGAAAAGAGCCTGAGGCTGCTAGGAACTGTGGGGGTTGGAGTCCAAAACACCTGGAAGGTCCAAGTTTGCCCATGCCAGCTTTCGACAAAGACTTCTTCCTTCCCCTTCACGCCCTTTCTTCCCCCTCCTGCCAAACACTTTTTCTTCTCCACTCGGGCTCCCTTCTTCAGGAGGGGAGGGGGGAGGGAGGAAGACGTGACCCGTGCGGACGCTACTGCACAGACTCACCCCACATCTTCCTCCCTCCCCTCCTGAACACGCTCACGCTGCCCCTCGGATCAAAATGGCAGCAGCATGAGCAAAGCGAGCAGAGCGAGGCTGGGAAGAAGGGAGCCCGAGTGGAGAAGAAAAAGTGTTCGGCAGGAGGGGGAAGAAAGGGTATTGGAGGTTCCAATTTCCCATGGCACACCTGATGATCGCTCACGGCACACTAGTGTGCCACGGCACACTGGTTGGGAAACACTGCTGTATGCTATAGAAAATAATAGAAAAGTGTTAAAGGAGAGGCAGTGGGCGGGGTCATGCAAATTCCCCACCAATGGAGAGATTAAGAAACACTGGGATGCCTGTGGTGGAGGAAAAACAGAAAATCCAGGATGAAATTGTCCCAGTATAAAAGCCTTCACTTGGGTGGGGGACAGTATTGTGTTTGTGGAGGACATTGGCAGCGCTCTTGTACATGTTCATGGCACACACTATAACCTGTAATGTCATTGGAGGGGGGACCATTGGTGTCTCCTGAGTGGTGGGAGTTATACATGTTTGTGGCAGGAGCTTGACTGTGCAAGTGGACACCCCAGCCACACACACACGCACTTATTTTCACTTTTATTTTGTGTATGGAAGATAGATAAAATAAGCATATCGATCAGTGGTTCCCAACCTTTTTTGGACCAGGGACCACTCTCCAACATTAGCACCAAAAAGGTCACAAATCAGTTCTTGGTCAACTTCAGATTTGGTTTGGTTATTGGGGTGCTGATTCAGAAAATTGCATTGGATAGATCAGTGTTTTTCAACCTTTTTTGAGCCGCGGCACATTTTTTACATTTACAAAATCCTGGGGCACACCACCAACCAACATGACACAAAATGGCACTCTAACACAGTAATACATATAGTTAATATGTTTGTAAATGTATTTATACACTCAGTGTGAAACCTGGGCCTGTTTCGATGAACACAACATAGATATCCTGGCAGGAATGGCAGAAAGACACACACGAAGGTCTTGCTCAATAGCTGGGAGTTATAGTTCACCCTCAATCAAAGAGCATTCTGAACTCCACCATGATGAAATGGAATCAAACTTCCCACACAGAACTATCATAACCAAGAGAAAATACTATAAGAGTTTGATAGGCATTGACCTTGACTTTTGGAGTTGTAGTTCACTTATATCCAGAGAGCACTGTGGAGGGGAGGGAGGAAGACGTGGGGCGAGTCTGCGCAGTAGCGTCCGCACGGGTCACGTCTTCCTCCCTTCCTCCCCACTCCCGCAGAAGTGGCAGCGTGAGCAAAGCGAGCAGAGGGAGGCTGGGAAGAAGGGAGCTCGAATGGAGAAGAAAAAGTGTTCGGCAGGAGGGGGAAGAAAGGGTAATGGAGGTTCCAATTTCCCACGGAACACCTGATGATCGCTCACGGCACACTAGTGTGTCATGGCACACTGGTTGGGAAACACTGGGATAGATCACATCAGCTCTAGTTTCTCATCCAGAACATATGCCATTCAGTAGTCACTATATGCTCACCCACAGAAAACCATATTTAATAATCTAGAGCTGATGTGGTAGTAGTGGTGTAGTGTGGTAGTGAGCCTCTCCCCTCCCAACATTCCTGTTGCCTCAGCACTATAAGAGGGTTTCGCAAGACCAGTCGCTCTCCTTGCCACGTGGTTTCTAGGCAGCATTGTAGTAATGGTCAGGTTGCAGACCATATTTTCATTCTTGTGGACCACTAGTGGTCCATGGACCACAAGTTGGGAAACACTGGTATAGATATATATACACAAACATACACATACATACATATACACATATACATACTAGCGTATACATTTGGTGTTGTTGGAACTGCTCTCTGGCTACTCTCACACTTCTCTACCTTTGAGAAGGTCTACCCCACAATATCTTTACTTTAGCAATGGTGTGCAGGCTCTCTTTGGCCCCTTCTGCACTGTTGTATAATCCAGATTATCAAAGCAGATCATCCACATTGTCTGCTTAGAACCGGATTAAATGAATCTACACTGCCATATAATTCAGTTCAGAGCAGATAATTCGGATTCTCTATGGCAGTGTAGAAGGGGCCTGAGTGGTTCTCTCCTTCCTTCTTCCCTTCCCCTCATACACATGTCACCTTTCATTTCCCATTGACATCACAGTGGGCCACTTCACCTAGCAGCAACGAATCTAATTAATCCACTGACATTACAGAAGGCCACCTAGCAACAGCCTTTGTGGTACAAACAGACATATATATTTTGACTTTTCTTTATAGAGAAGAGAAAATATATATATGGCGTATGTATTGCTAATAAGTACAAATTCATACAATTCCGTGCTGCTAGGGTAGCGTTTCTCAACCTGGGGGTCGAGACCCCTGGGTGGGTCGCGAGTGGGTGTCAGAGGGGTCGCTAAAGACCATCAGAAAACAGTATTTTCTGTTGGCCGTGAGGGTTCTGTGTATGAAGTTTGGCCCAATTCTGTCATCAGTGAGGTTCAGAATACTCTTTGATTGTAGGTGAACTATAAATCCCAGCAACTCCAACTCCCGAGTGACAAGGTCTATTTTCCCAAAACTCCACCAGTGTTCACAGTTGGGCATATCGAGTATCTGTGCTAAATTTAGTCTAGATCGGGGCTGTCCAACTTCTTCGGGCCAAGGGCCGGAATTCAGGTGACTGATCACCTTGGGGGCTGGAGCGGAGGGCGTGGCCACAGTGGGGGCGTGGCCGCTCCCGCCCTGGCGCACATGCCCAGCGTCCTGCGTGGCCCGCCCCTTTTCGGCGGGGTGACGTCAGGCACCACGCCTGACGTCACCCAGCCCTGCCGAAAAGGGGCGGGTCACGCAAGATGGCGGGCTTGCGCACCAGGGCGGGATCGGCGAGCTGCCCTCCGCCGTGTCCCTAGCTCTTGCCGTGGCCACGCCTGAAGGAAGGTAAGCTCCCGGGCTTAATTCCTTCAGGCGTGGCCGCTGCAAGAGCTAGGGACACGGCGGAGGGTGGCTCGCCGATCCCGCCCTGGCGCGCAAGCCCGCGAGCGGCCTTGCGTGAGCGAGGAACAGGCGGGGGAAGTCCCGCTCCTAGGGCATCTGACGTGGCTTCCCTCTGCCTCCTCCTCACTCGCGCTGGCCCCGCCCCTCCTTGCCCCCCCCCCCCAGGACGAAATTTTTTGGAATTTTTTTCCCAATTTTTTTTTAAAAAAACACCTGATGTCTTGCAGGGGGTTAGGGGGCCGTAGGGAAGGGGCTCGGGGGCCGTGTACTGCCCCCGGGCCGCCTGTTGGACAGCCCTGGTCTAGATCCATCATTGTTCGAGTTCACAGTGCTCTGGGATGTAGGTAAACAACAACTTCCAAACTCAAGGTCAATGATCTCTAAACCCTTACAATATTTGTTGTTGGTCATGAGAGTTCTGTGTGCTGTTTGGTTCAATTCCATCATTGGTGGAGTTCAGACTGCTCTTTGATTGTAGGTGAACTATAAATCCCAGCAACTACAACTCCCAAATGACAAAATCAATCCCGTCCAACCTCACCAGTATTCAAATTTGGGCATATCGGGTATTGGTGCCAAATGTGGTCCAGTGAATGAAAATACACCCTGCTATCAGATATTTACATTAAGATTCATAACAATAGCAAAATCCCAGTTATGAAGTAACAATGAAAATAATGTTATGGTTGGGGGGTCAACACGAGGAACCTGATTTAGGGGGTCGCGGGATTAGGAAGGTTGAGAAACACTGTGCTAGGGAGTGTCAAAACTGCAACTTTGTAAGGATGCATGATGGATAGACACACAGCCTTTGAGTTCATTGTGAGAGGGATTCTGATCTTGTCAGTGAAATTGCTCAACGGTTGTTCCAGGACATAATTGCTGATGCCATTGAGGGCATTTCAGGAATTGCTGCAGCAGACAATGATGGCATTCTTTTTCACTGCAATGGTACCTCCCTCTAGCGGTGACTGAAAGTCTACTTCAAGGCTTGCAAGCTATTAAAATACACCCACTAATGTACAGGTGTTGAAAGCTCTATGGCAGTGTTCCTCAACCTTCCTAATGCCCTGACCCGTTAATCCAGTTCCTCATGTTGTGGTGATGTCCAAATTTGGATACTGGTGGGGTTGGGGGAAGATTGATTTTCTCACTTGGGAGTTGTAGTTGCTGGGATTTATAGTTCACCTACAATCAAAGAGCATTCTGAACTCCACCAATGATTGAATTGAAGCAAACTTGGCACACAGAACTCCCATGACAAACAGAAAATACTGGAAGGGTTTGGTGGGCACTGACCTTGAGTTTTGGAGTTGTAGTTCACCTACATCCAGAGAGCATCGTGGACCCAAACAATGATGGATCTGAACCAAATTTGGTAGGAATAATTAATATGCCCAAATGTGAACACTGGCAGAGTATGGGGAAGATAGGCCTTGACATTTGGGAGTTGTAGTTGCTGGGATTTATAGTTCACCTACAATCAAAGAGCATTCTGAACTCCACCAATGATTGAATTGAAGCAAACTTGGCACACAGGACTCCCATGACAAACAGAAAATACTGGAAAGGTTTGTTGGGCACTGACCTTGAGTTTTGAAGTTGGAGTTCACCTACATCCAGAGAGCACAGTGGACCCAAACAATGATGGATCTGAACCAAATTTGGTAGGAATACTTAATATGCCCTTATGTGAACACTGGCAGAGTATGGGGAAGATAGACCTTGACATTTGGGAGTTGTAATTTCTGGGATTTATAGTTCACCTACAATCAAAGAGTGTTCTGAACCCCACCAATGATAGAATTGGGCCAAACTTCCCACACAGACCCCGGACCAACAGAAAATAATGTGTTTTGTGATGGCCTTTTACAACCCTTCTGACACTCCCTCACCACCCCCTCAGGGGTCCCTACCTCCAGGTTGAGAAACCCTGCTTTATGACATCACTGAACATGACTTTCGGATCCGGGAATCTGTATCTCAGTACTCGGCATCTTTGTATTACTCAGACCACATTATGATGAATCGTCATAAAATCAAAGGCTAATAGGTTGCATATAATAATAAATAAATGTGTCACTGTTGTCAAAGAAATCAAACCCTTCTTCTAAAAAGGATGAATTAAATAAAGAATCCTTATTAAATATATGTATTTATCAATTCAATATCAGTTCCACAGTTGCAACAGCCTTCTGCTCAGGTCCTTCTAAATAGAGCTTGGACGTTCCAAAAAGGATGAACGAGGCCTCTTCTAAACTGTTTAAAAAACCATTTGGTGGGTGTGTTAACTGAAAAGGCAAAGCACGAAGCGGATTGGTTGGGCCACGCCAAAGGAGCTAGCTGAGCCTGGGAGTTTCGGAAACAGTTACATTTCTAGGCAGCGGTGTGTAGGAGCTTGCAAATAGAGAGACAGTTTGAGTTCTTGCTTCATGAGCTGCAGGAAGGAGACCTTCTACATGGATGCTCAAAGACCATTTGAATGTCTCTCAAAGGACATGGTGTGTGTCAATTCAACTGTTCACATGACTGTATACACGTTGCTCTGCATGACAAAGAGTAAACTTTTTGTTCTTTACTGATCATCTGTGTGGCATATTTTCTTTCTCTGGCAAGACAGTGTGTGGATTGATAAGCATGAACTACATGTGAAGCTTTCTGTTCTGGTCTTTCAAAAGAGTTTATTTCCCGCAGATGCCCAGAGCTTGGACATTCCAAAACGTATGAACGGGGCCCTTCTACACTGCTGTATAATATCCAGATTATTTGCTTTGAACTGGATTATATAGCAGTATAGACTCATATAATCCAGTTCAAAGCAGATATTGTGGATTATCTGCTTTGATAATCTGAATTATATGGCAGTGTAGCAGGCGCCTGAGGGCCCTTCAACACATCCATATAACCCAGAATATCAAGGCAGATCATCCACAATATCTGTTTGAACCGGGTTATCTGAGTCCACACTGCCATATCATCCAGTTCAATGTGGATTTTATACATCTGTGTGGAAGGGGCTCTAGTCTACATTGCCATATAATCCAGTTCAAAGCAGATCATGTGAATTTTATACGGCAGTGTAGAAGGGAGCATAGTGAAATGGTATCCTTTACATAAAATGGCAAAATCAAGGTTTGCCTTTGGGATTATTTTATTTATTTATTTATTTATTTATTTTATTATTCATTTTTGTATACCACTCCTTCCAGCAGGCTCGGGGCGGTTCACATAAAATCAATTTAAAACAGCAACAATTCGATTTAAGAGCAACAACAATATAAAAACAGAACATAAAACAATTTATATAGAGCCCGAGAATTTGACGACTTCCTCAAGAGCCATTTAGATTAAAGGCCTGCCTAAAAAGGGACGTTTTACAGGCTCTCCGAAATGGGGCCAGTTCCTTAATGGCACGGACTTCACCTGGCATTGAATTCCATAGCGATGGTGCTGCTACGGAAAAGGCTCTTGATCTTGTGGACAGACGGCAGGAATGAATAGATGGAACTACTAAGAGATTTTGCTCTTCTGAGCGTAGTGATCTCGGGGGAACATATGGGTAAGGCGGTCCCTCAGATACACCGGCCCTAGACCATACAAGGCCTTAAAGGTTAACACCAACACCTTGAAAAGAACCCGGTACTTTATTGGTAGCCAGTGCAATTGCTGCAGAATAGGTGTAATGTGCTCTCGTGCTGATGCTCCCACCAGCAGTCGAGCAGCAGCATTTTGCACTAGCTTGAGTTTCCGGATTGATGACAAAGGAAGGCCAATGTAGAGGGCATTACAGTAGTCCAGTCTCGAGATGACCGTCGCCTGGATCACTGTGGCCAGATCACTCCTGGGTAGATAGGAAGCCAGCTGCCTAGCCTGGCGTAGATGGAAAAACACGGTCCTGCATACCGTGGAGATTTGCATCACCATTGATAGCAGTGGGTCTAATTGAACCCCCAGGCTTCTTACTGAAGATTACGGGCTTAAAAGCTCGCCGTCCAGGGTAGGCAGCCAGCATCCATCCAACCCAGGGTGATCCAGCCATAGGATCTCCATCTTCGACGGATTCACCTTCAACCGGCTGGCACGCAGCCATCCAGTCACGTTTCCTAGGCATTGATGGAAACAATCGGGTACGGTGTCCGGCTTGCCATCCATTCTCAGCACTAGCTGGGTGTCATCAGCATACTGGTGACACTCCAGACCAAAGTCGCGAACCAGTCGAGCCAGTGGACGCACATAGATATTAAACAATAAAGGGGAAAGGATGGCACCCTGGGGGACCCCACAACTTAAAGGGAGTCTCCCAGATTTTCAATCACTGATAGTTGAATGTGTGGGTGCAGAATCCAAGAATATAGAAAGCCAGCTATAATAATAATATATGAGAATGTACGGTATTATGATTATGACACACATCAAAGACTGTCATTCTAAAAACTGTATAATTCAGTTCTCTAGGATGTAAATATCCCATGATGTAACTCCAGGGAAGTGGCTGTTTGGCATTTCACCTTCCCTCTCTAATAAGTGTACTTATGCAATTGATTCTAATTGTCTGGTTGGAATGACTAGGAAACCGAAAAGTGTGGGGCGTTGCCTTCCATGAGCCACTAATCTCCTCCATAGAGACAGTGAAAACAAAAACAACGGCAACCGTCAAAATATTACTGATCGCGGGCCAGAGCTCAGGGAGAGGGAGACTGCAACTTCCAGAATCCCTGGATCTGGGGAGTTGTAGTCTTTCCCGGCACATTTTCTTCTAACACAGTGTTTCCCAACCCTCCTAATGCCGCAACCTGTTAATATGGTTCCTCATGTTGTGATGACCCCCCAACCATAAAATCATTTTTGTTGCTACTTCATAAGTGTAATTTTGCTACTGTTATGAATCGTAATGTAAATATCTGAAATGCAGGATGTATTTTCATTCACTGGACCAAATACCTGATACACCCACATTTGAATACTGGTGGGGGTTGTGGGGATTGATTTTGTCATTTGGGGGTTGTAGTTGCTGGGATTTATAGTTCACCTATAATCAAAGAGTATTCTGAAGTCCACCAACGATAGAATTGTGCCAGACTGCACACACAGAACCCCCATGACCAACAGAAAATACTGTTTTCTGATGGTCTTTGACGACCCCTCCGAAACCCCCCTCGTGACCCCTCTACAGAAGTCCTGACCTCAGGTTGAGAAACACTTGCAGCCTACCCAATGATTTTAAACTATGGATTTTAAATTTTCCTTCAATTTGTATTTCAATACCTGTATTTGTATTCTATTTAAACCCTTTGCACTGTGTATTTTAATTCAGTGTTTCCCAACCGCTGTGACGCGGTACAGTAGTGTGCCGTGACGGACCTCCTGCTGTGCCGTGAGAAAAGCTCTCTGCCCCCCTTCCTTCCCCCCTCCTTCTGCCGAACTCCTGCTGCTTTGGGGAGGAGGAAGAAGGGCCAGGCGGCGGTGAAGAAAAAAGAAGAAGGGGCCGGGGCGCCGAATCCATCGGCCGTTTCCCCAGCCAGCCTCCAATCCGCCATGACTCCCGCCATGACTCTCGCCCCTCGCTTGCTGAAGCCGCGTGGAGGAGCTCTGCCCACTGAAGCTCATGCTCCTCCTCCTCTGCGCGGCTTCAGCGAGCGAGGGGCAGGAGTCACGGCAGGGAGCGGCGCCGGGGATGGGGGCCCTGACTCCCGCCCCTCGCTCACACTGCCCCCTCAAGGCTGGAGAAGCTGTGGGAGAACTGAAGCCAGGGGGAGGGGGCGGGCATGGTGGGGCTTGGCTCCGCCCCCTTCCCCCAGCTTCAGGTCTCCCACAGCTTCTCCAGCCTTGAGGGGCAGTGCCAAGCCAGCATTGTGCTGGCTCTGCCACCGCTGGGTTGGCATTGCCCCTCAAGGCTGCAGAAGCTGTGGGAGAGCTGAAGCGGGGGAGGGGGGGCATGGCATGGCCTGGCTCTGGCCCCTCTCCCAGCTTCGGCACTCCCAGCAGCTGCTCCCAGCAGGTCACCATCCCCAGCCGTTCTTTACTGTGTTAGAGTGTCATTTTGTGTCATTATGGTTGGTGGTGTGTCCCGGGATTTTTTTAATGTTAAAAGTGTGCCGTGGCTAAAAAAAGGTTGGGAAACACTGTTTTAATGTATGCATTTTGGGGTCAGCTTTCATACAATATTGTTTCTAGTGCCCACTTTTTGCTTGATAGTCAAGCAGTGCTTCTTGTAAATCAGAGCATGGTCAAGAGTGGCTCCCAGGTATTTGGGTGTGCTGCAATGCTCCAGTGGGATTCCTTCCCAGGTATCCCCAGAGCTTGAGATGCTTGTCTGCAGGGGCGGTCTAAGGTAATTTTAAATGGTAGGCGAACATTATTTTGGTGCCCCAAAAAAAAAAAACATTATTTTGCCCCCCATCTAAAACAAATATACAATTATAATATCACAATACCATTAGTAGTATTATATTGTATCAATGTATATACAATATATTATACCATACTCATACTATATCATATCATAATTATATTATACTACATTACAATATAATTATAATATATTGACATTATAATACAATATAACATTCTATTATATTATTATTATAAAATAATAAATAAAATTATTTATTTAAATGAAATTATCCTCTACTAAATATTTTCATTACTCCTATAAAACTCAAATAACCCAAAATAAAGTAAAATAAAATATTATATATTACTATGTTGTACAATACCACTATACTGCAATATTGTTTGTAATATTACATGTAATATAAAATATATCATTATTCTATTGTTATATTGTATGACAATATTAAGCAGAACTGTATAATAAGCAACAAGAAATGCAATGTAAATGCATCAAAATCAGAATATTACCTACCACCCGTCTCATAATTCATAGGAGTCTCCCATAAGTCCAAAATTAGGATCCCAATGTAAATGTAAATAGAAAAACTGCCAAAATGATCAAATGAGGTCGAACACAGGCAGCGCGGCCTGGGCAAACTTGGGCCCTCCCTCCCTCCCTCTAGGTGTTTTGGACTCCAACTCCCACAACTCCTCGTAGCCTCAGGCCCCTCAGGTCTAGGCAGAAATAGAGCCGAAGAAAGGAAGGAGGGAGAGAAGAGATCGCAGAGGAGGAGGAGGAGGAAAGCCCTTCATTCATTCCTTCACTTACACTTCCTTCACTGATTCTTTTCTCCTTCCCGCAAGCGCGCTTGGCGGAGACAAAGGACAGAGGAATCACTCCTGCCTGCCCGATAGGGAGTGCTTTGCTTACAGGCTTCTGCGCAAGGGAGCTACTGGGCATGCACGGAGGTTTTTGCGGATGTGCAGTTGCTCCTGCGCTCAACTTCAGCTCTGGAGCAACTGCGCCTGTGCGAAAACCTCCGCGCATGCCCAGAAGTGGCGTCGGAGCGCACAAGGCCGGGGCCCAAAAGCAGGCAGCTGCGGCGCTGCCTGAGGAACATCGGCAGGGCCAGGATGGTGCCCCATGCGGCCAGGATGGCGCCCCCTTCCCAGATGGCGCCCTAGGCGGCTGCCTACTTGGCCTACCTTGTAGGACCGCCCCTGCTTGTCTGTCCTTAAAGTGAAAAGCACACATCTGCATTTGAAATGGATTAGGAATCAGCTGGTTTTCTCTGTAATAGGCAGTAAGAGCACCTCAAGCTTCAGAGAGCTTCTGTTAAACTATTTCAAAGCTCCCTGTTTGAGTGGTGATGGCTTGCTTAGGCGATCCCTCATTGTCTGAATATGATGGCCTTCCAAGTGTAGGGTCTTGGTGGTCGATACGTAGATACGTAGGTGACTGTAGAGCCCTATTCTTGACCCACATGTTATCCCGCAGTGAGGACATTGATTTCCAGGTGGAAGGCGGTCCCGGTCAGGGTTAACTTGACGCGCCTTCTTCCTCTTGGCACATTTTTCCCTGTCACCCTCCACTCGTGCCTCTTCAAATTCCACAGCACTGCAGGTCACAGCTGACCTCCAGTTAAAGCTGCTCAAGGGTCAGGACTTCCCAGTTCTCAGTGTCTATGCCACAGTTTTTAAGGTTAGTTTTAAACCCACCTTTGAATCTCTTTTCCTATCCACCAGCATTGTTTTCCGTTCTTAAGTTGGGAGTAGAGTAACTGCTTTGGGAGATGGTGATCAGGCATTCGGAATCCGTGGCCAGTCCAGTGGAGTCGATGGTGTAGGTAGGAGCATTGCTTCAATGTTGGTGGTCTTTGCTTCTTCCAGCATGCTAACATTTGTCTGTCTGTTTTCCCAAGAGATTTGCAGGATTTTCCGGAGGAAACACTGATGGAATCGTTCCAGGAGTTGAGTGTGATGCCTGTGTAGACAGTCCACAATTCGCAGGCGTATAGCAGTTTTGGGAGGACAATCGCTTTATAAACAAGCATCTTGGGTATGATGGCACGATTATCAGCATAGGCAAAACTCTGTCATTTCTGGTAGTGGTTGATCATTTGTGTAAATGTTAAACATTGATGGAGGAAGCACGCACCCCTGAGGCAGGCCGTTCTTCTGTTTTCACCATTTGGTGGTGATGTGTTTTTAATTATTTTATGGTGATGCGTTTTATCCGTGTTGTGCCCCACCTTGAGCTGTGAGGAGAAGTGAATTATTATTATTATCGTTATTAGCAGAGAGAACTCATTTGTTGGTGGTGGAGTAGTTTAAGGGTTGGGCAATGGGTAAAAAGTAAAGGTAAAGGTTTTCCCCTGACATGAAGTCCAGTCATGTCCGACTCTGGGGATTGGTGCTCATCTCCATTTCTAAGCCGAAGAGCTGGCGTTGTCTGTAGACACCTCCAAAGTCATGTGGCCAGAATGACCCCTGACATGAAGTCCAGTCATGTCCGACTCTGGGGATTGGTGCTCATCTCCATTTCTAAGCCGAAGAGCCAGCATTGTCTGTAGACACCTCCAAGGTCATGTGGCCAGCATGACTGCATAGAGCAGTGTTACCTTCCCGCTGGAGCGGTACCTATTGATCTACTCACATTTGCATGTTTTCGAACTGCTAGATTGGCAGAAGCTAGAGCTGACAGTGGAGCTCATGCCGTTCCCCGGATTTAAACCTGCGACCTTTCGGTCAACAAGTTCAGCAGCTCAGTGTTTTAACCCTGGGCAATGGGTACATCTACACTATAGATTTAATGGAGTTTGATGCCACTTTAACGGCCATGGCTCAATGCTACTAAATCATGGGAGCTGTAATTTGACAAGAACTTTCGACTCCTCTGTCAAAGGGTGCAGGTGCCTCCGGAAATGACAGATTCACTGAGCCATGGCAGTCAAACGGGTGTCAAAACTGCATCAGTTCTGCAATGTAGATGCAGCCCCTGACTCTGGAAGAGCCAGGTTCACACCTCCACTCTGCCATACAAACCCATTGAGTGGCTATAGGCCTTCCTTGAGGCCGAGAGAATGTGACTTGCCTATAGCCACTCAGTGGGTTTCTATGGCAGAGTGGAGATGTGATTTATGGGGTTTTCCAATCTGCATGCCCTTCTCGGCATCATTCTTTCCAGCCAAGCCTTGCTGGCCTGCCCCCAAGGCAGTTTTGCATAAACATTTATTAGACTGCCATTTCCTAGGCTGCATCTGTTCTGTAGAATTAATACAGTTTGATTCATAGAATCATAGAGTTGGAAGAGACCGCATGGGCCATCCAGTCCAACCCCCTGCCAAGTAGCAGGAAAATTGTATTCAAAGCACCCCCGACAGATGGCCATCCAGCCTCTGTTTAAAAGCTTCCAAAGAAGGAGCCTCCACCACACTCCGGGGCAGAGAGTTCCACTGCTGAACGGCTCTCACAGTCAGGAACTTCTTCCTAATGTTCAGATGGAATCTCCTGTCTTGTCGTTTGCAGCCATTGTTCTGCGTCCAAGGCAGCAGAAAACAAGCTTGCTCCCTCCCCCTAGGACTTTCTCTCACGTATTTATACATGGCCATCACGTCTCCTCTCAGCCTTCTCTTCTTCAGGCGAAACATGCCCAGCTCTTTAAGCCGCTCCTCATAGGGCTTGTTCTCCATACTTTTGATCATTTTAGTCGCCCTCCTCTGGACACATTCCAGCTTGTTAATATCTCCCTTCAATTGTGGTGCCCAGAATTGGACACAATATTCCAGGTGTGGTCTAACCCAGTGTTTCCCAACCAGTGTGCCGTGGCACACTAGTGTGCCGTGAGCGATCATCAGGTGTCCCGTGGGAAATTTGAACCTCCAATACCCTTTCTTCCCCCTCCTGTCAAACACTTTTTCTTCTCCACTCGGGCTCCCTTCTTCCCAGCCTCGCTCTGCTCACTTTGCCTCGCTTTGCTCACGTTGCCACTTCTGCAGGAGGGGGAGAAGACGTGACCCGTGCGGGCGCTACTGCGCAGACTCGCCCCACGTCTTCCTTCCCTCCACAGTGCTCTCTGGATATAGGTAAACTACAACTCCAAAACTCAAGGTCAAGGTCTACCAAACCCTTATAGTATTTTTTCTTGGTTATGCTAGTCAGGGCCGTAGCCAGGATTTTGATTTGGGGGGCTGAGTTTGGTCGGGGGGCTGAGACTGGGTGGAAGAGGGTCTACCCTAGCAAACCTTTTGTATTGTTATCCCAATAACCCCATTAATGTGGGATATAATGAGCATGGTGATCAGACCATGATTTAAATGCACATAACAGTTTAAATAATGTACCAGTAAGGCCTTTTCGCGGACCACCCTGAGAATTTCAGGGGGGCTGAAGCCTTTAGCCCCCGCTACATGCCTGATGGTAGTTCTGTGTGGGAAATTTGATTCCATTCCATTATTGGTGGAGTTCAGAATGCTCTTTGATTGTGGGTAAACTATAAGTCCCAGCTGTTGAGCAAGACCTTCATGTGTGTCTTTCTGCCATTCCTGCCAGGATATCTATGTTGTGTTCATCGAAACAGGCCCAGGTTTCACACTGAGTGTATAAATACATTTAAAAACATATTAACTATATGTATGACTGTGTTAGAGTGTCATTTTGTGTCATTTTGGTTGGTGGTGTGGCCCAGGATTTTGCAAATGTCAAAAATGTGCCACAGCTCAAAAAAGGTTAAAAAACACTGGTCTAACCAAGGCAGAATAGAGGGGTAGCATGACTTCCCTGGACCTAGACACTAGACTTCTATTGATGCAGGCCAAAATCCCATTGGCTCCACTTTCTCCCTTTCAATGCACCCAGGATCTTACCCTGGAGCTCTTCTTCCAAGGCGCGGTCCCTTTAAGAAAAAGTCAAGGCGAGGTGGAGAAACTGGTTTGGTATGGAAGGCTTGCAAAGGCGTGACAACAAGGCAAAGGAGGCAGCAGCCCACATTTCGGAGGAGGCGGGCCCAGGCGCTTGAGTGGCAGGGGCATGGCGCCAATCAGAAGTGCGGCTACCTGCTGGGACCTGCAGGTGTGACTCTAGTTTCATCAGGGATCGCCTCTGGCAGGGAAAGACTTTCCAAAAGGGATCATGGAGCCCATTTCGAGCTGGAATCCTCAAAAGGTGGTGATTTGGATGAGAGGTGAGAGGGGCAAGTGGGACTGGGAAGGGGGACTAAGGGTGGGAGGCATCAGCCTGGCTTGGATAGGTGTGTTGTTACCTGGGGAAGATAATCATATTTCTCTCCTTGATATGGAGGGTGTATTACTTCAGGATCACAAGTAATGAGCGTTTGGGTAACAAAGGCCCCTTCCACACTGCTGCATGAAATCCATATTGGACTGGGAGATATGGCAGTGTGGGATATAGGGCTGTGTGAAAGGGCCCTTAATCTCTGGGCCCTTCCTTACAGCCAAATCATCCAGAATATCAAGGCAGATAATCCCACAATATCTGCTTTGAACTGGGTTATCTGAGTCCACACTCCGATAACGTGGGATTTTCTGCCTTGAAATTCAGGGATTTAGGATTGTGAGGAAAGGCTCTGGGATTTGGATGAAACACACACAAAAATGTTATACAGTGTTCCCCCGCTACTTCGCGGTTCCCTTATTGCGGAATTCTCTGTTTCGCAGATTTCAAAACAATATTATTTTTTAAATATATATATATATTGCGGTATTTTCGCTGTTTCGCGGGTTTTTGCCACCTCTGCTCTCCAAGGCGCTTTCCCTCCTCAGTCCTCCTTCCCTCCAGCCTTGAAGGGACTTTCCTTCCTTTCCTTCACTTTATTTTCAGTTGATAAAGACTTGAAATAGTGGATAACTACTAAAATAATGTATAAATATTAAAATCAATAGAGCATCCCTACATCGCGGTTTTTCACTTGTGCGGGAGGTCCTGGAACCTAACCCCAGCAACAGGGCCATAGCCAGGATTTTGATTCGGGGGGGGCTGAGTTTGGTTGGGGGGCTGAGACTGGGCGGAAGAGGGTCTACCCTAGCAAACCTTTTGTATTGTTATCCCAATAACCCCATTAATGTGGGATATAATGAGCATGGTGATCAGATCATGATATGAATAAACATAACAGTTTAAATAATGTACCAGTAAGGCCTTTTCGCGGACCACCCTGAGAATTTCGGGGGGACTGAAGCCCCTTAGACCCCCTGGCTACATGCCTGCCCAGCAATAAGTATGGGAACACTGTATAGTCTGTCTCCCCTTGCCTTCTATACCACTTTCCTCCACCTAATTGATTTACTAGGTATTTTTAAAGAGATTTAATTTACTATCTCTAACACAAGTACCCTACACAGTTCCTTTTCCCAACTATATCCTCTGGATCAGTGTTTTTCAACCTTTTTTGAGCCGTGGCACATTGTTTACATTTGCAAAATCCTAGGGCACACCACCAACCAAAATGACACAAAATGACACTCTAACACAGTAATACATATCGTTAATATGTTTTTCAATGTATTTATACATTCAGCGTGAAACCTGGACCTGTTCGGATGAACACAACATAGATATCCTGGCAGGAGCAGTACCTATTGATTACGTTTGCATGTTTTCAAAGAGCTAACCAAATAAAAAATATTTTTTAAGCAATTGCACTCAGAAGTATGAGAATTCAGAATGGCAGAAAGACACAAACTTCCCACACACAACTCCCATAACCAAGAGAAAATACTATAAGAGTTTGGTGGGCATTGAGCTTGGGTTTTGGAGTTGTAGTTCTGTTCGCCTGTATCCAGAGAGCACTGTGGACTGAAACAATGTTGGATCAGGACCAAACTTGGCATGAATACTCAAATGCCCAAATGTGAACACAGATGGAGTTTGGGGAAAATAGACCTTGACATTTGGGAGTTACAGTTTCTGGGATTTATAGTTAACATACAATCAAAGAGTATCCTGAACTCTTGCAACAATGGAATTGAACCAAACTTGGCATATTGAACTCTCATTACCAACAGAAAGTACTGAAAGGGTTTGCTTGGGAATTGACCTTGAGTTTGGAAGTTGTAGTTCACCTACACCCAGAGAGCACTGTGGGCAGGAGGGGGAAGAAAGGGTATTGGAGGTTCCAATGTCCCACGGCACACCTGATGATTGCTCACGGCACACTGGTTGGGAAACACTGCTCTGGATTATAGGAACCGTGTGTGTGTGTGTGTGTGTGTGTGTATATATATATATATATATGGAAAAGATTAATTAGGAATCAAAAAAACCAATTAACCAGGGAGGAAGAATGGGGGGGGGGGGGGTCCTGTATCTCCTTCGGGAGAGATAAAGTGTGGTATAAGTAAACATAATAATAATAATAAATAACGAGACCTTGTCCAACTGCAACTCCCTCCCAAGATCCCATAGCATTTTAAAATTTATTTATCATGTCAGAAGCGAGTTGAGGGTGCAGTTAAAAAGTATTTTAAAACACAAAGTGAACTGCCTTGAGCCCCCTTCGGGGTTGAGAAGGACAGTATACAAATATTGCAAGCAAGCAAGCAAACAAACACACAAATACCACAAAAGAACTTGGCATTGTACTAAATGTCATTTGACTAGTAGCTGACCACTTGGAGTGCCTCTGGTGTGGCTGTGAGAAGGTCCTCCTTTGTGCATGTGGCAGGCTCAGGTTGCATTCTAGTCGGTGGTCTGTGGTTTGCTCTTCTCCACGCTTGCATGTCGTGGACTCCACTTTGTAGCCCCATTTCTTAAGGTTGGCTCTGCATCTCGTGGTGCCAGATCGCAGCCTGTTTAGCACCTTTCAGGTCGCCCAATCTTCTGTGTGCCCGGGGGTAGTTTCTCATCTGGTCTCAGCCACTGATTGATGTGCTGAGTTTTAACCTGTGTTATACACGTGGTACTGTAGGGTACAAGAATACAAACACACGGGACCAAAATTTCATACAAAAGCATAATTATATTCACTTAAAGCCTAAATTCCATCTATATCATACAACACAATACGATATGATTGTAATCGCACCAGTCGCAAATATACAATATCAAGAGGTAGCCACCCTACTGAGTTTTAACCTGCCATCTTTGGATTCTCACTTACTGAGGTATTCCGGCAGGACATGAGATAAACCCACCTGCAGGATCGTAACACATCTGGGGGGTCCCCCTGGAAACATCTTCGTAGGCGGCTGATTCTCTCACATGCTACTCTGCTGCTGAGTATGCATGCCCATGTCTCACCACGTTAAAACCGTGGATGTGGCTCTTAACGAGACATGTCGCATTATCACAGGATGTCTACATCCCACACCATTGGCGAAATTATACTGATTAGCTGGTATTGCACCACCTGTTATCCTCCGGGAAGTAACAGCCAATAATGAAAGGACCAAGGCAGTGACATCTCTGACCCATCCTCTGTTCGGATATCAGCCAGCATGCCAACACCTTAAATCAGGCATCCTCAAACTGCAGCCCTCCAGCTGTTTGGGCCTCCAACTCCCAGAAGCCTCAGTCAGCTTGTTCCATGGTTAGGAATTCTGGGAGTTGGAGGCCACCACAGTTGGAGGGCCACAGTTTGAGGATGCCTGCCTTAAGTCATCCCATAGCATTGAGCCAGGGCAGTTAAAGCTGTGCCAAACTGCATTCATTCTTCAGTATATAAATGCACCCTTGGACTTCAAATCCCAAGTGCCTTGATCCACGATCCGGGGATTTTGGGAGCTGAAGTCCAAAACACATGGAAGATTAGCGTTTGGGCAACATTTTTGTGAACTCTTTTCCTTCATTAGACTTTGCTCTATAGCAGGCATGGGCAAACTTGGGCCCTCTGGTAGGCTGTTAGGAATTGTGGGAGTTGAAGTCCAAAAAAACCGGAGAGCCCAAGTTTGCCCATGCCTGCTCTACAGAGCATAGTGGGGAACATTTTGTTTGGGCCAACAAGCCCCATCAACCTCCATCAAAGAAAAATGATGGTGGAGAACTTTTTATTATTCTTATTAATTATTATTATATTGATTTACTAGCTGTACCCTGCCAAACGTTGCTGTGGCCCAGTCTGGTGATCTGGAAAATAAAGTAATGAGAAAGTATTGGTTTCTAATATATGTAATGTCTTTATACTTGTGGATAAACAGTATTTCTTGTTGTTTCTTTGTCAGTGTTGATGTAGAGATTGTCTGGTTTGCCTACTCTGGAACATGCAACATGTCCTTCTTTAGGGGTCCCTTTCAAATCTATGATACTATATCTGTCATATACATATATGTGTGTGAATCATATCTATCTATATATGGCGGAATGGCTCTTTGTAAGGAGGGCTTTATGTTTTCTTGACCTGGTGAAGGGAGTTGGACTGGATGGCCTTAAGGCAGCATTTCTCAACCTGGGGGTCGGGACCCCTTGTGGGGGGTTGCAAGGAGGTGTCAGAAGGGGCGCCAAAGACCTCCAGAAAACACAGTATTTTCTGAGAGTCATGGGTGTTCTGTGTGGAAAGTTTCGGCCAATTCTGTTGTTGGTGAGGTTCAGAATGCTGTTTGATTGTAGTAACTACAACTCCCAAATGTCAAGGTCAATTTCCCCAAAACTCCATCTGTGTTCATATTTGAGCATATTGAGTATTTGTGCCAAGTTTGGTCCAGATCCATCATTGTTTGAGTCCACAGTGCTCTCTGGATATAGGTAAACTACAGCTCCAAAACTCAAGATCAATGCTCCGCAAACCCTCCTAGTGTGTTTTGTTGGTCATGGGAGTCCTGTGTGGCAAGTTAGGTTTAATTCCATTGTTGGTGGAGTTAATAATGCCCTTTGATTGTAGGTGAACTATAAATGACAAAATTATTTGAGTGATGGTTGCTCCTTAGGTTATTAGGTGTCTTGTGTCCAAATTTGGTGGCAATTAGTCCAGTGGATTTCGAGGTATGGTGTCACTCAAAACGAACGGAGCCTTTATATACAGGTCCTTCTCAAAAAATTAGCATATAGTGCTAAAGTTCATTGTTTTCCATAATGTAATGAAAGAAATTAAACATTCATATATTGCACACCAACTGAAATATTTCAGGTCTTTTTTTGTTTTGTACTGATGATTTTGGCATACAGCTTCTGAAAACCCAAAAATACTGTCTCAAAAAATTAGCATATTTGGTCGGATGGAATATGCTAATTTTTTGAGATATGTATGCCAAAATCATCAGTATTAAAACAAAAAAAGACCTGAAATATTTCAGTTGGTGTGCAATGAATTGAAAATATATGAAAGTTTAATTTTTATCATTATATTATAGATACCCCGCTTTATCTCCCCTCAAAGGGGACTCAAAGAAGAGTGTCTCCCAAACTCTGGTCTTCCAGGAATTGTACTGCAGCTCCCAGAATCCCAGATCATCATCCAAGGCGGCAGGTGGCTTCTGGGAGCTGAAGTCCGAATCAGGTGGAGGAGTAAAGTTTGGGGATTACTAGGAAACATCTCAAAGGCCAAAGCATCCCCCACAATGGGGACTGGGGTGACTTCATCATGCCCAATGATGGCCATGGCTTGGACTGAAGCGAAAGGCAGAAGCAAAAGGCAGTGCAATTTTCCTGCTTCTTGGCAGAAAGGGGTTGGAGTGGATGGCCCACGAGGTCTCTTTCAACTCAATGATTCTATGAAAGCCTACAGAGGCTGGGAGAGCTGCCCGACCTCTCTTTCCGACCCAAATTGGAAGCATTCCTGGGCTGGGTAGGGTTCAATGAGTGGGATGGCAGTTTCTCCACTTCCTGAAGCAATCACCCTGACCTTTCCAGGCGTTGACGTGGTGGATAGGCCAAGGGAGCTAGAGTGGAAGGGTGCCGTAGCCAAAAAGTGGATGTAATCCTCTCTTCTTTTGGGGGTTTCTTTTTGGGGAGGTTCTGTGGATTTCCAACCCGAGATAGAACTGAAAAGAAGGAAGCAGGGGGATTTCAAGCAAGTCTCCCAGACTTCCTCGTCTATGCCATTATGATATTTTTCCTGCTGTTCAAAGTTTGCAGAATAAACACTGAATCGATGTATGATAATTTAATCTCTTAGATCTGAGAAGCTAGATTTTAAGATATCTCCTCCAACTTTATACAATGTAATATATATCTCGAGGTTGCCATAATGATGATGGTGTGTACTTTCAAATTGTTCCTGACGTATAGGGACCCTAAGGGGAACCTATCTCAGGGTTTTCTTGGCAAGATCTGCTTCCATTGTAGCTGGGGCCCCTTCTACATTTTATTACCAAAGCATATAGTCCACATCAGTGTTTCCCAACCAGTGTGCTGCGGCACACTAGTGTGCCGTGAGCGATCATCAGGTGTGCCGTGGAAAATTGGAACCTCCAATACCCTTTCTTCCCCCTCCTGCCGAACACTTTTTCTTCTCCACTCGGGCTCCCTTCTTCCCAGCCTTGCTCTGCTCGCTTTGCTCACGCTGCTGCCATTTTGATCCGAGGAGGCAGCGTGAGCGTGTTCAGGAGGGGGGGGGGAGGAAGACGTGGGGCGAGCCTGTGCAGTAGCGCCCGCACGGGTCACCTCTTCCTCCCTCCCCCTTCCCTCCCGAAGAAGGGAGCCCGAGCGGAGAAGAAAAAGTAAGTGTTCGGCAGGAGGGGGAAGAAAGGGCGCGAAGGGGAAGGGGGAGGAAGAGGTCTCTGTCGAAAGCTGGCATGGGCAAACTTGGACCTTCCAGGTGTTTTGGACTCTAACTCCCACAATTCCTAGCAGCCTCAGGCCCTTTTCCTTTTCCCCCTCAGCCACTTAAGCAGGAAAGGGCCTCAGGCTGTTAGGAATGGTGGGAGTTGAAGTCCAAAGCACCCAGAGGGCCGAAGTTTTCCCATGCCTGTTTTAGGGACCTTAAAATGGTGAGCCTCCTTCCAACATTGTGATTCTGGATAGAAAACAAACAACAACATAACATTGTTTGAGTCCACAGTGCTCTCTGGGTGTAGGTGAACTATAACTTACAAACTCAAGGTCAATTCCCAAGCAAACCCTTTCAGTACTTTCTGTTGGTAATGAGAGTTCAATATGCCAAGTTTGGTTCAATTCCATTGTTGCAAGAGTTCAGGATGCTCTTTGATTGTGTGTTAACTATAAATCCCAGAAACTGTAACTCCCAAATGTCAAGGTCTATTTTCCCCAAACTCCATCTGTGTTCACATTTGGGCATATTGAGTATTCATGCCAAGTTTGGTCCTGATCTGACATTGTTTGAGTCCACAGTGCTCTCTGGATAGAGGTGAAATACAACTCCAAAACTCAAGGTCAACTATATGTATTACTGTGTTAGAGTGTCATTTTGTGTCATTTTGGTTTGTGGTGTGCCGCAGGATTTTGTAAATGTAAAAAATGTGCCATGGCTCAAGAAAGGTTGAGAAACACTGGTCCACATTATCTGCTTTGAACTGGATTATATGAGTCTACACTGCCATATAATCCAGTTCAAAGAAGATAGTCTGGATTTTATGTGGCAGTGTAGAAGGGGCTTAGGGCTGTTAATATTTGCAGTCCAGCAACATCTGGAACAGTGTTTCTCAACCTTCCTAATCCCGCGACTCCTTAATACAATTCCTCATGTTGTGGTGACCCCCTAACCATGAAACTATTTTCGTTGCTACTTTATAACTGTAATTTTGTTACGGTTATGAATCGCAATGCAAATATCTGATATGCAGGATGTATTTTCATTCACTGGACCAAATTTGGCATAAATACCTGATATGCCCAAATTTGAATATTGGTGGGGTTGAAGGGATTGATTTTGTCATTTGGGAATTGTAGTTGCTGGGATTTATAGTTCACCTACAATCAAAGAGCATTCTGAACTCCACCAATGATGGAATTGAACCAAACTTGGACTGAACTTTAGAGTTGTAGGATTCACTACATCCAGAGAGCACTATGGACTCAAACAATGATGGATTTGGACCAAACCTGGCACGAATACTCAATATGCCCAAATGTGAACGCTGGTGGAGTTTGGGGAAAATAGACCTTGACATTTGGGAGTCGTAGTTGCTGGAATTTATAGTTCACCTACAATCAAAGAGCATTCTGATTCCCACCAACGATAGAATTGGGCCAAACTTCCCATGCAGAATCCTCATGCTTTAAGGCAGGAATTGTGGGAGTTGGAGTCCAAAACACCTGGAGGGCCGAAGCTTGCCCAGGCCTGCCTTAAAGGGACTCACTGGCACGAGCCTCTCTCCAGCCTTGCACGCTCTCCCTTGCCTGCACACGCGCACCATGCTGAGCACACATGCTCTCCCCCCATCCCCCCGCTTGAAGTATCAGAAATAGCCCGCCACAGCAGAGGACGGCTTTTGGTGGGAGGATTCTCTGTTTCCAAAAAAGAAAGGGAAGGACAGGCGGAGAGATCTTCATTCTCCTCTGCCAAAGGGGATCCTAAGACCATCAGAAATCATATAATATATGTTTTCTAATGGTCCTTGGTGACCCCTCTGAAACCCCTTCGTGACCCCCCCCTCCCAAGAGAACCTGACCCCCAGGTTGAGAAACGCTGATCTGGAAGGCTGCATGAGTCTCACTCTTGATATATTTCTTCCTCTAAATGTTAATTTCAAAACTTAAAGCAAATGATTCACAAGTATCGACTTCTTCTATATCCGGGCAAAATTTGACAACAGAGTTTGAAAAACAGTGGTATTTATATACCGGATATGGCGTGTTTATTTACAAAGAGGGAGGCGTCATTTGGTTGAACAGCTTCCAGTACAATCTTCATAGTGGCATGAAGCACTGTTAACAGTTATTGTTTCACTATTGAGTTTGTCCCATAATGTGAATTGTCTGTCCGAATACAAGCTGTCCCTAAGTTACAAGCATCCGACTTGCAAACGACTCATAGTTAAGAACGGGAGTGAGACAACAGGAAGTGAGAGAAGGGAAATCCACTCCTTGGAAGGGAAATCCACTCCTGGAAAAGTTATTATCATGGGTCTCAAATGATGTTTTCTCATCAATCCTTGTTTCCACAGCAAGCCAAAGTTTTCAAAATCCAATGATCAGAAAGTGAGGTGAAATAATGTGAACAGGGGCACAGGTGGCAAAACAAACACCATAGTGTTTGGACCCTTCCCTATGCTGTCCAAAGTTGAAAGATAGATACTGTATATTTTCGACTGGAGTTACACTTTAAAAATGTACCTGTTCCAACTTACATACTAATTCAACTTAAGAACACACTCGCAGAACCTATTTGTAATTTGGGGACTGTCTGTAAAGGATTGCTAACTGCTGGGGGATTGTTCTCTGCAAAAGGCAGAGCTCGGGCATCTATATATTTCATGTGTTTGATATGTGATGTCTATTCAGCCTAATCCGGATATCCTATAATGCTTTTAAGGACTCAGGTTCACACCCTTGCATGTCTGCCGGTCTACTTTGGAAGTTTCATGAAAGAAAGTGAATGCTTCTCTTGTCTCCCATGTTTAGGACTGGATCCGGTCTTACAAGGGTACCCTTTTGAGACTTGGGGCCTGAATGGGAAGAGGCTGCTCCGTTTGTCTTATCGGGACTTGGAGGTTTTGGGCGTGAGACGCGTTGGCCATCAGGAGTTGCTTCTGGAAGCAGTGGAGCAGCTCTGTATATTGGTAAGTGTGTGTGTATATATATGGTAAAGGTTTCTCCTTGACATAAAGTCTAGTCGTGCCTGACTCTGGGTGGTGGTGCTCATCTCCATTTCTAAGCCGAAGAGCCAGCATTGATTGTAGGCAACTCCAAGGTCACGTGGCTGGCATGACTGCATGGAGCACTGTTACCTTCCCGCTGAAGTGGTACCAATTGATCTACTCACATTTGCATCTTTTCGAACTGCTAGGTTGGCAGAAGCTGGGCCTAACTGGGAGCTTGCCCCGCTCCCCGGTTTCCAACTGCCGACATTTTGGTGAGCAAGTTCAGCAGCTCAGAGGTTTAACCCAGTGTTTCCCAACTGCTGTGACGCGGCACAGTAGTGTGCCGTGACGGACCTCCTGCTGTGCCGCGAGAAAAGCTCTCTGCCCCCCTTCCTTCCCCCCTCCTCCTGGCGAACTTCTGCTGCTTGGGGGAGGAGGAGGAACGGCCAGGCGGCGGTGAAGAAAAAGAAGGGGACAGGGCGCCGCCTCCTTCGACCGTTTCCCCAGCCAGCCTCCAAACCGCCATGACTCTCGCCCCTCGCTCGCTGAAGCCGCGCGGAAGAGGAGCCCCGCCCACTGAAGCCCGTCCACCACTCATGCTCCTCCTCCTCCTCCGCAGGGCTTCAGTGAGAGAGGGGCGGGAGTCATGGCGGAGAGCGGCGCCGGGGACGGGGGCCATGACTCCCGCCCCTTGCTTGCACTGCTCCCTCAAGGCTGGAGAAGCTGTGGGAGAGCTGAAGCCAGGGGAGGGGGCGGGGCATGGCGCGGCCTACCTCCGCCCCCTCCCGTAAGCTTCAGCTCTCCCACAGCTTCTCCAGCCTTGAGGGGACAGTGCCGCGCCAGCATTGTGCTGGCTCTGCCACCGCTGGCTTGGCACTGCCCCTCAAGGCTGAGAAGCTGTGGGAGAGCTGAAGCCGGGGAGGGGGCGGGGCATGGCGCTACCTGGCTCGTCCCCCAGCTTTGGCACTCCCAGCAGCTGCTCTCAGCAGGCCACCATCCCCCAGCCGTTCTTTACTGTGTTAGAGTGTCATTTTGTGTCATTTTGGTTGGTGGTGTGCCCCCGGATTTTTTTTAATGTTAACAGTGTGCCGCGGCTCAAAAAAGGTTGGGAAACACTGGTTTAACCCATTGTATAACCGGGGGCTCCCTATTTGTTTACTTATTTTTCTACGATTATTCTCTTTGATGCCTACCTATGTCAGCCATTCTGCTAACGGGAGCAGCAGAGCTTATAATTACTGCTTTTTTAAAAAACTACAACCATTTGTGACTTTGGGAGATGTCATTTTAAAATTAATTTTCCACCCACAGTCTATATATTATCTCTTTCCTGCTTTACTGAGTCAGTTCTACTCCTCTCCTTAGAACTATGAGCTGTCGTCACTGAGCCTGCGGACACTCACAGAGAAGCTCCAAGGGATCATTCGGACCATCCAGGTGTTCATATTGAGCCGCCGGAAAGTCAGCACCTACAACGGAGACGCTGTTGACAAGCCAAATTCAGACCTCCTGGGCTGCATTGTAGAGCTGATCGGGGCAGCTAAAGGACTCTTCTTATGGCTCAACAGGTATTGATTATCGAGATTGTGCCCCACTTTGGGAGTTTCTTTCAGACGGATGAATAAAGATAAGATAGTTGCACAGTCAGCCCTCCACATTCCTCAGTTTGGTTTTGTGGATTTGATCATTCACGGATTTGTTTGAAATCCTTTCTCTAGGAAGTCAAATCGGAAAGACATAGAGCAGGCATGGGCCAGCTTGGGCCCTCCAGGTGTTGTGAACTTCAACTCCCATAACAGGCATTAGGCTGTTAGGAATTGTGGGAGTTGAAGTCCAAAAAACCTGGAGGGCCCAAGTTGGCCCATGCCTGCTCTAGGTCCTCCAGTGTAATTCGATGTTGGTCATAAAGTCTTGCTAAACATTCCTAGAGAGAGTAGTCATTTTTAATTTGTATTGTTTTTCACTTTCATGTGGGTCTTGTGCTGCAACCATCGCAACAACTGAGGGTGGACCATATATATATGTATATGTGTGTGTGTGTGTGTGTGTATGTATACATATGCATACATATATATATATACAGAGAGAGAGAGAGCTGTGTGATAGGTGGATTTGAAAAAGGGAATATGTGTGTCTTGTGTGCTTTGGAATCATTTCCAACCTTTGGTAACCTTAAGGCAGACGTATGAAACGCAAGGCCCATGGGCCAGCTGTAGCCCATTTTATGTGGCCCGTGACGCTTCGAATGCCAGATTTACAATTACAAATGGCCCTTTGAAGGCAACCATAAGGCTGGGATGGCCCTTGGTGAAAATAGGTTTGGCGACCCTATCACTGGGTTTTCTTGGCTAGATTTGTTCAGAACGGGCTTACTTTTGCGTTTTTCTTGATCCAAATTCTTCAGTGGATTTTGTGGTGGTATGAAAATTATGCGTAGTTCACGTTTGTACCAGTCCACACACTGCCTTGTCAGAGAAAGAAAATATGCCACGCAGTTGATTAGTAAAGAACAAGGAGTTGACTCTTTGTAATGCAGAGCAACATATATACAATCATGTGAACCATTGCACTGACTCACATAATGTCCTTGAGAGAGATTCAAATGGTCTTTAGGTGTCCACGTGGAAGACCTTTCTTCCAGCAGCTCATGAAGCAAGAACTGTGTCTCTGCATGTTCCTGCACTGCTAAAGCCTAAAAATGAAACTTTTTGCCAAAACTCCCAGGTTCATCTAGTCTCTTGAGCATAACCCAACCAATCGGCTTTGTGTGTTGCATTTTCAGTAAACACACTCGCCTTTCAGTTAACAGACTCACCAACTGATTTTTTTTTTGCATGCCCTAACAGGTTTTTGTGATCAAGTGGGGATTCAGGAGTTGTAGTCGCCTTTCAGTTAACAGACTCACCAACTGATTTTTTTTTTGCATGCCCTAACAGGTTTTTGTGATCAAGTGGGGATTCAGGAGTTGTAGTCCATCTGCAAACCACTCTATTGCATTGGCTCTGTTCCAGTGTTTTGAAAAAGTACTTGTTTGCATTACTGCTCCCGAGCATTTATTTATTAATAGTACTTATATTCTACCCTTCTCACCCTGAAGGGGACTCAGGACAGATCACAGAACACGTATATGGCAAACATTCGATGCCAAATATACAATGACAAGACAGACAACAGATAAGAGGTATATGTAGTCTTTGTCTCATCATTCAGCATCTTTTGGAGGCTGTGCTCGGGTCCGGCCACAGGGGGATGCTGTCACTCCATTTTCTTGCTCAGGGGTGCCCACACTTTTTCAGCATGCGAGCTACTTCTAATAAAACCAAGTCAGAAAGATCTACCTACCTCCTCTAGGCTGGAGAGGGGCTTGGCACGGCCTGGCTCCGCCCCCCTCTGGCTTCTGCTCTACCAGCAGCTTCTGCAGGCTTGAGGGTGGCAGTGCCAAGCCAGCCTTGTGCTAGCTATGCCACTACTGGCTTGGCAGGGCCGTAGCCAGGATTTTGATTCGGGGGCTGAGACTGGGTGGAAGACGGTCTACCCTAGCAAACCCTTTGTATTGTTATCCCAATAACCCCATGAATGTGGGATATAATGAGCATGGTGATCAGATCATGATATGAATAAACATAACAGTTTAAATAATGTACCAGTAAGGCCTTCTTGAGGACCACCCTGAGAATTTGGGGGGGGGGCTGAAGCCCCCAAGCCCCCCCCTGGCTACATGCCTGTGGCTTGGCATTACCATCCTCAAGCCTGGAGAAGCTGCTGGTAGAGCGGAAGCCAGAGGGGGCGGAGCCAGGCCGTGCCAAGCCCCGCCCCTCCCCTCTGGCTTTGGAGCTCCCAGCAGCTTCTCCAGGCTTGAGGATGGCAATGCCAAGCCAGTGGTGGCATAGCTAGTACAAGGCTGGCTTGGCACTGCCATCCTCAAGCCTGGAGAAGCTGCTGGTAGAGCAGAAGCCAGAGGGGGCGGAGCCAGGACATGCCAAGCCCCGCCCCCTCCCATCTGGCTTTGGAGCTCCCAGCAGCTTCTCCAGGCTTGAGGATGGCAGTGCCAAGCCAGCCTTGTGCTAGCTATGCCACCACTGGCTTGGCATTGCCATCCTCAAGCCTGGAGAAGCTGCTGGGAGTGCCGAAGCCGGGGGCGGCGCTTGGCACGGCCTGGCCCCGCCCCCTCTGAGAAGCGCCCCATCTGGCTGGGATCGACCTCCTTCGGTCCCGGGATCGACTGGTTGATCGCGATCGGCTTCCTGGGCAGCCCTGTTCTTGCTAAAGAGCTTCCTTTGTTCGTAAACATTCCTCTGAAAAGTGGTGCCTAGAATACCTCCCCACGTAATGCGGTTCCTATTCATCTACTCACATTGCTGTTTTCAGTTTGCTAGGTGGGTGGAGAGCTAGGCTGAAAGTCAGGAGCTCACCCTGGAGCTCACCCTGACCCGGCTTTGAACTGTCAACCTTTTGGTTGGCAAGATTTACTGCAGCTGGCGACTAACCTGCTGTGCTGTAGCCGGTCCTGGATGTTGTAGCCCAAACAGTGGCGCTTTTTTGGGGTAAAATAATATACAGAGTTCCCCAAGTGATACTACTTGGTCAGTAGAGACCCAATTGAAGATTGGCTTTTGTAATGATCTTGGCTTTTGAGTTCTAGCCAGTAGCCCAGTGTGCTTTAATGCTTTGACTCAATAGTCATTGGATTTTACTGTTATAATGATCTCCCAGCACAGTCAATTGCTGAAGGAGTCTATTGCAGGAAGACTTACCAGTATATTCTTGCAGGTATCTGTTCTCCCACTTGCATGATTATTCGGCCAGCCGAGACATCATCTGGCTCTGCGGAGACTTGGCGGAGATTGTGCAAAAGGTAAGTCTCTATAGTGGCCGCCTGCTATAGAGGTGGGCTTTTGTATCCTATTCGATGCCCTACCATCCGTGGCATCGGTCATGTTGCCTATAGCAGATGGGAATTTGAGTCCAGCATCTGGAGAACTGTTTGAAATGCCCACACTTCCCTTAGAGCAGTGGTTCTCCACCTGCGGGTCCCCAGGTGTTTTGGCCTTCAACTCCTAGAAATCTGACCAGCTGGTTAATTGGCTGGGATTTCTGGGAGATGTGGGCCAAAACACCTGGGGACCCACAAGTTGAGAACCACTGCCTTAGAGATATGACTGTCACCAGCATTGCAATCCTATCAGCGCCAGTCAAAGCATTTTTATTTAGCCTGTGATTTTTCCTCTAGTTTTTAGTATTCCTCAGCAGGTTGTGATGATGCTGATTCGTGGATGGTGTTGTTTGTATAACTTCATTGTGTAGGATTGATTTGGTCGTTTTGTTTGGTTTCTACTTGTAGTTGTTTTTATTGTTGTTTTTAATTAAGTACATCTAACGTTAACACAAATCATACAATGAATCCGTGAAACAATTAATCCTATGTTTTTATACATGTACAGTAATCTCTGTGTGCACCCACCACCCATATTCATCCTTAATATTAATCATTCTTATATTGACCTCTTCTCTGTATTATTGTTTTGTGGTTCAATGCCAATATAAAGCGGGGTATAAATAAATATTATAACAAATGTATTTATTAATAAATATAATAACAACAACATTTTTAAATTTCAGAAATATGCAAACTAAAACATAAGCATTGAGTCACAAAACAATAATAAAGGGAAGAGGTCAATATAAAGCAGAGTATAACTAAATATAATAATAATAATTCTTTGTACACCGCACTGATGTTTGCGGCTATTGTGCAGGGAATGGCAGAACTGTTTTTGCCATTTCCCAAAAGGGGAATGCGACTATAATGTGATGGCGACTATTATGTGATGAAATGCGGTGTATAACCCCCTTGAAATAGTTCCACTGGCTATCACTGATGTTTGTGTGGGTGAAAGATGGTTTAGAAACATGTTGAGCAATACATACATAGAAGGACTTAGATTAGAATATATGAACAGCCTTGCTGGGCCAGACCAAAGGCCTGGCTGCTCCAACATTTGGATCATCCAGTGGCCAACCGTTGCCTAAAAGAGGCTTACTAGTGGGACTTAAGTTAGTGGTTCTCTACCTTCCTAATGCTGCGACTCCTTAATACAGTGTTTCTCAACCAGTGTGCCGGGGCACACTAGTGTGCCGTGAGTGATCATCAGGTGTGCCGTGGGAAATTGGGACCTCTGGGGGGAGAGTCTAGTGCAGGGGTGGGCAATTACCGGCCCTCCAGGTGTTTTGGACTTCAACTCCCAGAAATCCTAGCCAGTTTACCAGCTGTTAGGATTTCTGGGAGTTGAAGTCCAAAACACCTGGAGGGCCGGTAATTGCCCATCCCTGGTCTAGTATAAAAACCCTAAGAAACCTACCTCAATAAAGGCACAAAATTACAAACACCCCCCTCCCCACCTGTTGTCTACTTGGTCTCTCCCTTTCCATGCATTGGGAAGGCCTGCCTCCCTTTCCCCAAGTAGAGACCTCCTCTTGCCTCCTGGGGGTTCTGTGTGGGAAGTTTGGTCCAGTTCTATCATTGGTGGGGTTCAGAATGCTCTTTGATTGTAGGGGAACTATAAATCCCAGCAACTACAACTCCCAAATGTCAAGGTCTATTTTCCCCAAACTCCATCTGTGTTCACATTTG
Source organism: Anolis apletophallus (assembly GCA_030556195.1). NCBI lineage: Eukaryota > Metazoa > Chordata > Lepidosauria > Squamata > Anolidae > Anolis > Anolis apletophallus. Next base: position 44,578,394 of record JARBWK010000011.1, on the reverse strand, counting down.
GGCATATTGAGTATTCATGCCAAGTTTGGTCCTGATCCAACATTGTTTGAGTCCACAGTGCTCTCTGGATATAGGTGTGCTACAACTCCAAAACTCAAGGTAAATGCCCACCAAACTCTTATAGCATTTTCTCTTGCTTATGGGAGTTCTGTGTGGGAAGTTTGTGTCTTTCTGCCATTCCTGCCAGGATATCTATGTTATGTTCATCGAAACAGGCCCAGGTTTCACACGGAGTGTATAAATACATTGAAAAACATATTAACTATATGTATTACTGTGTTAGAGTGTCAGTTCGTGTCATTTTGGTTGGTGGTGTGCCCCAGGATTTTGCAAATGTAAAAAGTGTGCCACAGCTCAAAAAAGGTTGGGAAACACTGCCTTAATACAGTACCTCATGTTACAGTGACTCCCAACCATGAAATTATTTTATGTATGTAGTTGCTGGGATTTATAGTTCACCTACAATCAAAGAGAAACATTCGTGATGTCCTTCATACTCGAGTGATGCCCAGTGCAGAATGTCAAACAGACCATCGCCTTGTAAGATGTAAACTAAATCTACCTTAAGCTCAAACCTAAGAGGGGTGGCATCTTAAAGAGGACACTCCAAGTCAACAATCTTCAACAGGCTGTTGTGAGAGACAACTTCCAGGCAAATCTGCAAACAAAACTTGAAGACCACCCTACAGATTTTTCTCCTACAGCGCTTTGGCAACACATTAAAAACAGTATCCTGCAGTCTGCTGAAGAATCCCTAGGATTCTCCCTCAAGAAAAACCAAGACTGGTTTGATGAAAACAACCAAGAGATTCAGGAGCTGTTGGCAAAGAAGAGAACTGCTCACCAGGCACACTGCACCCAACCATCTTGCCATGTAAGAAAAGCAGCCTTCCGTCTCGCATGTAGTAAACTCCAACAAAAACTCCGAGACATTCAGAACAAGTGGTGGATTGATTTAGCAGAAAAGACACAGCATTGTGCAGATCTAGGTGATCACAGAGGTTTTTATGAAGCTCTCAAAGCAGTATTTGGACCTACTTATACAGTACAGATGGTCAAACACTAATTACTGATAAAGCCTCCATCCTGAACTGATGGGCTGAACATTTTCAGAGTCTCTTCAATGCCAACCGAGTAGTCCAAGGTTCAGCTATCCAACACATCATACAACAACCAATGAAAAATGAACTGCACACAGCTCCCACTAGGGTTGCCAACTGTCCCTTATTCTAAGGGACGTCCCTTATTTCGGCCCCAAATTTCGTGTCCCTTATTTTCAGCTCCTGTCCCTTATTTTCAGCGCCTGTATTGATGGGACAGGTGGCAGCAGGAGGAGAGGCTGGGCCAGTACATACACACACATACTTCCTTCTTCCTCCTCCTCCATCCTGCTACACCTTTTTGCTCCTCCCGTTTCCTCTCGCCTCCCTGTGAGCGGCCGGGAATTGTAGTCCAAGGCTGCCTCCTCCGTGCGGCCCTTTTCGGTGGGACTCCATTTCCCAAGAGCCTTTGCTCCCAGGGGGGAGGAGAAGGAGGAAGAGGGAGAGGGGGACCTACCGGTCTTCATGGCGCCGCTAGTGAGCGGTCTGAGGGAGCTGTAGGCATGGCGCGGGGAGTTGCGGGCCCGCATGGAGCTGGTGATCATGGAGACCCAGAGCCAGGTCTGCCGCGCCCTCGCCTACCTCTACCGCGGGACCATCTTCACCATTGACCGCGGAGAGAGGAAGGTGGTCCCCTGCCAGGCACACAAATCACAGCTTTTGAGCCGGAAGGGCATCTGTCAGGAGGGCTTGGGTTGTGCCTTCTTGCAGAATGGTCCAAGTAGATGATTTTGCCCTGAATGCATGCGAAAGGAGGCTTCTGTTAGACCCCAGTCTAAAGATCGGTCAACAGTGTGATGCCGCAGCTGAGAAAGCCAAGGCTGCACCAAAATGAAAGTGGGTGATTATGGCCAATGTTTTTATGGACTGAACATTGTTTTAATCCAGAGTGAATGTGTATGGTGATAATGTAGTTGTATTTTAATGTATTTTTAATGTATTTTAATTGTTGAAGGGCTTTGGGGTTTTATATTGTTATTATGTGGGCATCGAATTGTGCCGTACTGTAAGCCGCTCTGAGTCCCCCCTTGGGGGTTGAGAAGAGCAGGGTAAAATCCCGAAATAAAAGGAATATAGTTAGGGTTGCCTAATGTTTGATTTTCAAGTTTTTATGAAGTGTCCCTTATTTTTGTGAAAAATCCCATATTTTTAGGTAAATGTCCCTTATTTCTTATATCAAAAAGTGGCAACCCTAGCTCCCACTCTGGAAGAGACCCTTGAGGACATACAGCAGATGAAAAATGGCAAGGCAGCTGGGATTGATGGAATCCCACCTGAAGCTTGGAAACAGGGAGGTCATGTACTCCTTGCTAAATTCCACGAGCTCCTTGTGAGTTACTGGGAAAAAGGTGAACTGCCATCAGATCTCCGAGATGCAGTTATCATCACCCTGTATAAGAAACAAGGAACAAAATCCGATGGCTCAAACTATCGAGGTATAACACTGCTCTCCATTGCTGGAAAAATCCTTGCAAGGATACTCCTGAACAGATTAGTTCATGCTATTGCAGAAGAACTTCTCCCTGAAAGCCAATGCGGCTTCAGAGCTAATAGGAGCACCACAGATATGGGTTTTGCCCTTAGACAACTGCAAGAGAAATGTAGAGAGCAGAACAAAGGACTCTATGTAACATTTGTCAACCTCACCAAAGCCTTTGCAACTGTGAGCAGAAAAGGTCTGTGGCAGATCCTGGAACGTCTAGGATGTCCCCCCAAATTCCTCAAAATGATTATCCTGTTACATGAGGGCCAGCACGGTCAAGTCAGATATGGCGATGCTGTCTCGGAGCCTTTTCTAATAACTAATGGAGTGAAACAAGATTGTGTTCTTGCACCAACCCTATTTACAATCTTCTTCAGCATGATGCTCCAAAGGGCTACGGCAGACCTACAAGAAGAAGACGGCATATATATACGCTATCATACTGATGGTAGCTTGTTCAACGTAAGCCGTCTGAGGGCTCGCACTAAGACTCTAAACTATCTAGTCCGTGAGCTGCTTTTTGCTGACGATGCTGCCCTTGTCGCCCATTCAGAAGCAGCCCGGCAGCGCCTAACATCCTGCTTTGCAACAGCTGCAGAGCTGTTTGGGCTGGAAGTCAGCCTGAAGAAAACGGAAGTCCTCTACCAGCCCACACTGCAGGAAGAACACCATCATCCCCATGTCAGCATAGGCAAATCTGTGCTTAAGTCTGTTCAGCAGTTCACCTACCTAGGAAGCATCATCTCTTCAGACGCCAAGATTGACAAAGAGATAGATCACAGATTATCAAAGGCATATAGTGCATTTGGAAGGCTTCACAAAAGAGTCTGGAGCAACAAGCACCTGAGGCAAAGCACCAAAATAAGTGTGTACAGAGAAGGAATCCCACTGGAGCATTGCAGCACACCAAAATACTTCGGAGTTACTCTTGACCGTGCTCTAGCTTACAAGAAGCACTGCTTGACTATCAAGCAGAAAGTGGGTGCTAGAAATAATGTCATACGAAAGTTGACTGGCACAACTTAGAGACCACAACCAGACACAGTGAAGACATCTGTCCTTGGACTTTGCTACTCTGTTGCTGAATACGTATGCCCAGTGTCGAACACATGTTGAAACAGTGGATGTGACTCTTAATGAGACATAATTATACACAGGGCAAGCCTCACAGAAACTAAGTTAGAACAAACAGGGTAATACAATCCATACCCAGTAAATAAGGACAAAATTATCGACTAGGTGTAACTGAGTAATATATTGGTATCATAAATGTATTGAGAACAAAAGTAATGTGAATAAAGTGGAAGACGCACATATCACAAAATTACACTGATATATCACAACATTACAATAAAGTATCCAAGATAATCCACATAACACATCAAGTAGGAACTCTCACAGGGAAGAATAAGCATATATAATGTCCATTATACCATGAATATATTCATATTACATAAAGACGCCACTGCAAACCCAGGTATAAGATAAGCATAGAAACACTTTGGATAGACCGAGAGTGAGGCTAATCCAATTTATAACCGAGTGATGGATAAGTCTCTATTGCTGTGGAAACGGCCAGGCAAGGAGGAGGGAATGCTGTGGCAATAATCCGAAACAAAAGCGGAAATCCAATAGGTAATTATGAAGGCAAATCAAAACAAAGGTAACAATTGCCCCGGGAGTCCCAAGACGGGTACACCATCAGTTTGTGCGCCATTCCAAAAAGCATGACATGATGGGAGACTCCGATAAGAAGATCAAAAACACCGATCGGAGCTCCAAAGAAACAGCCAACAGGAGTAGTATATATGAAGGGTCCCAACCCGTTTCGCTTGCTAACGAGGCTTTGTCAAGGCTGGCATCATATTCATGGTAAAGGCGTCCACATATTGGCATATAAGATCTAGAATACAACAAAAATTATATGAGGGTGACAAGGATTATGAACTCCCAAATACTTGGGAGTCACCTTGGAATGTGCTCTGACCTACAAGACGCACTGCTTGGATATCAGGCAAAAAGTGAGTGCTACAAACAATATTGTACGAAAGCTGACTGGCACAACGGGATCACAACCAGATACAGTGAAGTGTGGAACACATCTCACCACGTTAAAACAGTGGATGTGGCTCTTAATGAGACATGCCATATTATCACAGGATGTCTACGCCCTACACCACTGGAGAAATTATACCGTTTAGCTGGAATTGCACTACCTGATACCACTCCAACAACCACAATGTCAGACTACACAGAGAAGCCATTGAAATTCACAAACATGGACAATTTCAACAGAAGGAAGGAAACCATGAAAATGAATGAAATCTGGCTACCAATATTACAAAATTCTAAAATCAGGATAGTAAATAAAAAATGCCAGGAATTCCTGACAGAAAACAATCAGGGCCAGCTAACACCTCCCAACAACGGATTCTCCCAGGCAGGAAGTAGCCAGGCTTTGAAGCTACAAGGCCATTCAATGCTAATCAATTGCAACATTCGTGCTTGCCTCCAACAGACAAGAGTTCTTTCTCCCACTCTGGACATTCCACGGATATATAAACCTCACTTTCCTAGTTTCCAACAGACCTCACAACCCCTGAAGATGCCTGCCATAGATGTGGGCAAAACATCAAGAGAGAATGCTTCTGGAACAGGGCCAGACAGCCTGGAAAATTCACAGCAACCCAGTGATTCCGACTTCGACAACACATTTTAAGGGATGTAAGTGAATAAACTAACAACAAACAATGATAAATCTTCTTTATCAATGCAGCGGTGTGATCTCAGTTCCAAGTCATGTTGTGCAACCTGTTCCAGTGTTGAATCTTTCTCTTCCGTCTTTGACATTCCAAACAAAACCACCCGCTTTTGGGCTGCGGTTTCCATCGCTCTGTCTATCGGAAAGATAGAGGTTTGAACTGCATGAACTGAAGAGGAATGGCAGCTGACCAGAAAGGATGGGAGGAGAGGAGGTGGTAAACAGAACTGGAAGGGGAGAGAGTGTGACAGAGTTGTCTTGTATAGAAATAATCTGGTGAGTCAGGCTTTGGGATCGGGGTCAGGGTTGGGTACTTCTTTTTGGGAAGACTCCCTTTTCGGCTGGCTCTTGCCTCAGGAAAAGGAGACCAAGGGGGTTTCATTCTGTTCAGAGGAACCCTAGCAGGTAGGATTGTCAAAAGTCTCCTCTCTAAAATGTTCCTTTTATGTGTGTATGTTGTGTGTGTGTGCCTCTTGCTGTGGAGGAATTTGAGGAATGAGCAGGAAGGGTTTGGTGATAAATTCCTCCTTTGGGGAATCTGCACTGGCCAGCTGTAGAAGAAAAAAAACCATGGAAAGTGGGATAGACAAACAGGAGGGAAAGTGTGAGGATTGTCATAGCAAATAATAGTTGAAAAAGCGATGCTAGAGGAGAAAAGAGAAGGTGTTGTATTGCAGAAACCATAAAAAGAATTGGGGTCTGCTATCTGTTTATGTAAAGAGAGATTAAACACTTGAGGTTTTGATTTCAATCCTTTTTTATCGTATCAGAAGTGAACCGAAGGTACAATTGTAATGTATTTTAAAACACAAAGTTTTAAAAATGGCATTATAAAATGTGAACCAGGGGGTACAATTGTAATGTATTTAAAAACACAAAGTTTTTTAAAAAATGGCATTATACTAATGTCCTTTAACCAGAAGCAGACCACTTGGAGTGCCTCTGGTGTTGCTATAAGATGGTCCTCCATTGTGAATGTGGCACGGCTCAGACTGCATTGTAATAGGGGGTCTGTTGTTTGCTCTTCTCCACACTTGCATGTCATGGACTCCACTTTGGGGCACCATTTCTTAACGTTGGCTCTGCATCTCGTGATGCCAGAGCGCAGTCTGTTCAGTGCCTTCCAAGTCGCCCAGTCTCCTGGGTGCCCAGGACAGAGTCTCTCATCCAGTATCAGCCATAGGTTGAGGTTCCAGGTTTTAGCCTGCCACTTTTGGACTCTTGCTTGCTGAGGTTTTCCTGCGAGTATCTCTGTAGATCTTAGAAAACTATTTCTTTATTTTAAGGTGTTGGCGCGCTGGCTGATATACAAACAGGGGATGGGTTGGAGATGTCACTGCCTTGGTCCTTTCGTTATTGGCTGCTACTTCCCAACGGATGTCAGGTGGTGCAATACTAGCTAAACAGTATAATTTCCCCAGTGGTGTAGGGCATAGAACGGATGCCACATCCAGGTGGTGAGATGTGTTCCACATTGGCCATGCATACTCAGCAGCAGAGTAGCAAAGCGCAAGGGCAGATGTCTTCACTGTATCTGGTTGTGATCCCCACGTTGTGCCAGTCAGCTTTCGTACAATATTGTTTGTAGCACCCACTTTTTGCTTGATATTCAAGCAGTGCTTCTTGTAGGTCAGAGCACAGTCCAAGGTGACTCCCAGGTATTTAGCTGTGCCGCAGCACTCCAGTGGGATTCCTTCCCAGGTCATCCTAAGAGCTGGAAATGCTTTTCTGTTCTTAAGATGAAAAGCACACGTCTGTTTTTTAAATGGATTAGGAATCAGCTGGTTTTCCCTGTGATAGGCAATAAGAGCACCTAGAGCTTCGGAGAGCTTTTGTTCAAGCATTTCAAAGCTCCTTGCTTGGGTGGTGATGGCACAATCGTCAGTATAGATCACTGATTCTCAAAATGGGTATATTTAATTGTTTAATTGCTATTAATTTATAGGGAGGCGGTAAGTATTTTTTCTGGAAAGGGGGCAGTAGGCCAAAAAAGTTTGGGAACCACTGGTATAGATGAAACTCTGTGCTTTCTGGCAGTGGCTGGTCATTTATGTAAACGTTAAACACTGATGGAGCATCCATACTGCTGTTGTTGTTTTGATATCATGTTGATAGTCTATAACAAGCATGGGCAAACTTGGGTCCTCCAGGTTCCTACAAGCCTCGGGCCCATTCCTTTTCCTTTTTCACTTAATTGTCTGAGGGTGAAAAGGAAGGGGCCTGAGGCTGTTAGGAATTGTGGGAGTTGAAGTCCAAAACACCTGGAAGGCCCACGTTTGCCCAGGCCTGGTCTCAGTTTGCACGCAGTGGGTTTGAGATTTTGTTTCTTAAGTTACAAGATCCTTGATTTGCCAGAAAAAGGCAAGATTTAATAGGACTGGTTTGGTGCAGCAATCTGCAACTGCTCTCTGCTTGTCTTGATAAGTTAGATTTAAAGTGAAATCCAAAAGGCTTACCCGTTTCCGAGCACTGAGACATTTTGATGATCGACTATTATGATATAACCTCCTTCCCCTGCCTGCCTTAGGGCTTCCCTATTTCCTCCGAGTTCACCTGCAACTCTTAAAGTAATTGAAGGGAAAATAGGGTTTTCCCAGCCACAAAAATACTGTGGTGAGCCAATCCCTATTAAAATGCAAAGTATTTGGAAGGTGGGGTGGATTTGGGGCAATTGAAAGCTATTAGCTTTACAAAAGACTTGTTTCTTGTGGTGATGAGGAGATACATTTGTCATTCAATTTTGAAATACAGTAAATGAAATCCAGCTTGGAGATTCTAGTGCATAATTTTCTCCAGGAAACATTAAGATGGGAGAGAAAAGAGGGCATTGACTACAATGTGCCAGAAAATAAGTAGAGTTTTTAAAAAAAGGTTGAGAAAGAATCATATAGAAAACAGAAGCCAAAGGCTGTGAAATTGATTTCTCATCTTAACTCAGTGAAGAGTCTGAAAAACTGAGTCAAATCATGAAATCTAGCAAATTCACTTCCATTCTTTGGTAGAGTCTGAATGAAACCGCTTGAGTCCCCTCAGGAAGATAAGGCGGAATACAAATACTACATTATTATTATTATTATTATTATTATTATTAGGGCAGCATTTCTCAACCTTCCTAATTTCGCGACCACTTAATACAGTTCCTCATGTTGTGGTGATCCCCAACTATAACATTATTTTCATTGCTACTTCCATGAGTGTAATTTTGCTAGTGTTATGAAACGTCATATAAATATCTGATGTGCAGGATGTATTTTCATTCACTGGTCCAAATTTGGTACAAATAACTGATACACGGCCTTGAAGCCGTGACTGGTTGACTACGAGCCAGTCGATTGAGAGTGAATTCATCGAAAACGGAGATCCTATGGTTGAGTCGCCCAGGTGTGTATGTGCTCCGGCTGCCTACTCTGGACGGCGAAGCATTACGCCCGTCGTCCTTAGTAAAGAGTCTGGGGTCCAATTGGACCCACTGCTGACAATGGAGGCTCAGGTCTCCGCTGTCAGCAGATCTGCTTTTTTCCATCAGCGACAGGCTAGGCAGCTGGTGCCCTACCTAACCGGGAATGACCTAGCTACGGTGATCCAGGCGATGGTCATCTCGAGATTAGACTACTGTAACGCCCTCTACATTGGTCTGCCTTTGGCGGTTATCCAAAAACTTAAGCTGGTGCAGAATGCAGCAGCTAGACTCCTGGCTGGAGTCCTGGCCAGGAGCCATATCACTCCAACTCTGCAGCAACTGCACTGGCTGCCAATTGAGCATGGATCAACTTCAAAATTTGGTCTTGACCTTTAAGGCCTTGTATGGTCTGGGGCCGGTGTACTTGAGGGACTGTCTATTCCCATATGTTCCCCAGAGATCCCTTCGGTTGTAGGACCAAAACCAGTTAAAAGTCCCTTCTATGTGGTCCACTCCTCTGTCATCTACTAGGCAGAGAGCCTTTTCTGTTGTGGCGCCGAGCTTGTGGAATGCCTTGCCGGCCGCCGAAGTTCGAGCAATTAATGAGCTGTCTGCCTTTCGGAAGGCTTGCAAGACAGCTCTTTTTCGGCAGGCATTTAACTCTTAGCCATTTTCTTCCATGTGCTGATAGTATTATTGTGTTAGTGTTCTGGTGTTTTATTGTTGTAGTGCTATTTTATTGATTATTACGCTTACATGTTGTAAACCACACTGAGCCTGTTGGAAAGGGTGGTATATAAATTGAAATAATAAATAAATACGCCCAAATTTGAATACTGGTGAGGTTTGAGAGGAGGGTTTTGATTTTTTCATTTGGGAGTTGTAGTTGCTGAGATTTATAGTTCACTTATAATCAACGAGCATTCTGAACCCCACCAATGAGAGAATTGGGCCAGGTTTCCCACACAGAACCCTTATACCTTGAAGGGACTCACTTGTGCAAGCCTCACTCCAGCCTCGCACGCTCTCCCTTGCCCCGCACATGCGCACCATGCTGTCATGCGGCAAACATGCCTGCTCTGTCCTCCCCCGCATGGAGTCTCAGAAACAGCCCTCCTCTTGGCTGAGAGGCTGGCTGAAATGCCGGCCAATCACAACAGAGGAGGGCCTTTGTTGGAAGGATTCACCATCTGTTTCCAAAAAGGAAAAGGACAGGCAGGGAAATCTTCAGCCTTCTCTGTCAAAAGGGTTCCTAAGGCCATCAGAAATATATATCCCTTCAAGGCATGGGCATTCTGTGTGGGAAGCCTGGCCCAATTCTATCATTGGTGGGATTCAGAATGCTCTTTGATTGTAGGTGAAATATAAATCCCAGCAACTACAACTCCCAAATGAAAACATCAAAACCCTCCTCTCAAACCTCACCAGTATTCAAATTTGGGCGTATTTATTTATTATTTCAATTTATATACCACCCTTTCCAACAGGTGACCCCTGTAAAACGCCTCACGACCCCCCCCCCGGGGGTCCCAACTCCCATGTTGAGGAATGCTGGCTTAGGGGAACAAGGGACTACTAACCCATACTACACGAGTTTGTGGTCTGGGCCCCTACCAAAAGTACAGATATATTATTTTTTGGACATGGGAAATTGTGGGTGTTGTCCTAAAAGTTACTTTTTTCGATTTCTGAAAAACAACATGGAAATAATACCTGATCTAAGATGAGCATCCCTTTTTTCAGAACTCCAAAATTGTTCACCTGGGTGTCTGAGATGGTCGCACCTTTGCTGTCTGCTGATCTAATGTGCACAAGCTTTATTTCATGCACACATTATTAAAAATATTGTGTGAAATAACCTTCCAGGCTATTTGTATAAGGTTTATAGGAAACATAAAGAAATGTCATGTTTAGATCTAGTTCCCATTTCCAAGGTATCCCCATTGTGTACATATATTGTATGCATACAGTATAATGTTCCAAAATCAGGGATGAGGGGAAAGAGAGAGAATCCAAATACTCCTGGTTTCAAGCATTGTGGATAAAGGATACTTCACCTGTATTTAGCTTGAACCATTGCTACATTCTCACAACTCAGGCTCCCATTTTTTTTCAGGTGTATCTTGAAAAGAGAGTTATGTATACCAGTGTTTTTCAACCTTTTTTGAGCCACGGCACATTTTTTACATTTACAAAATCCTGGGGCACACCACCAACAAAACGACATAAAACACCCACTAAAGGGGAGGTTGTTAACAGTCTGCAGACGGAACAAACACAACATCTTCCCGTCTCCTGCACAAGCTGTGGCATGTTCAGCTTTTTCACACAACAATTACTGAATTCCATCTGCCCCAAGTGTAAACAGATCACTCACATGGTACAGAAGATCAACAATTAAGGCCTTTAAGGACATTCAGGAACTCGAGCTGTTCTTGGACTCCACACAGCACACTGTCCTAGATACACAACACAGTAATACATGTAGTTAATATGTTTTTAAATGTATTTATACACTCAGTGTGAAACTTGGACCTGTTTCGATGAACACAAACATAGATACCCTGGCAGGAATGGCAGAAAGACACAAACTTTCCACACAGAACTCCCATAACCAGAGAATCCCCAAAAGAGTTTGGTGGGCACTGACCTTGGGTTTTGGAGTTGTAGTTCACCTATATCCAGAGAGCACTGTGGACTGAAACAATGTTGGATCAGGACCAAACTTGGCATGAATACTCAATATGCCCAAATGTGAACACAGATGGAGTTTGGGGAAAATAGACCTTGACATTTGGGAGTTACAGTTTCTGGGATTTATAGTTAACACACAATCAAAGAGCATCCTGAACTCTTGCAACAATGGAATTGAACCAAACTTGGCATATTGAACTCTCATTACCAACAGAAAGTACTGAAAGTGTTAGCTTAGGAATTGACCTTGAGTTTGGAAGTTGTAGTTCACCTATACCCAGAGAGCACTGTGGACTCAAACAATGTTATGTTATGTTGTTGTTTGTTTTCTATCCAGAATCACAATGTTGGAAGGAGGCTCACCACTTTAAGGTCCCTAAAACAGGCATGGGAAAACTTTGGCCCTCTGGGTGCTTTGGACTTCAATTCCCACCATTCCTAACAGCCTGGGGCCCTTTCCTGCTTAAGTGGCTGAGGGGGAAAAAGGAAAAGGGCCTGAGGCTGCTAGGAATGGTGGGAGTTGGTGTCCAAAACACCTGGAAGGTCCAAGTTTGCCCATGCCAGCTTTTGACTGAGACCTCTTCCTCCCCCTTCCCCTTCGCGCCCTTTCTTCCCCCTCCTGCTGAACACTTACTTTTTCTTCTACACTTCCACCTCTGCTACCATTTTGACCCGAGGGGGCAGCGTGAGTGTGTTCAGGAGGGGAGGGGGAGGGAGGAAAAGGTGCCCCGTGCGGGCGCTACTGCGCAGACTCGCCCCAGCGCGAAGCGAGGCAAAGCGAGCAGAGCGAGGCTGGGAAGAAGGGAGCCCGAGTGGAGAAGAAAAAGTGTTCGGCAGGACGGGGAAGAAAAGGAATTGGAGGTTCCCATTTCCCACGGCACACCTGATGATCGCTCATGGCACACTAGTGTGCCACGGCACACTGGTTGGGAAACACTGATGTAGACGATGTTGTTTTAGCTTTCTTTGCATTGCTTCTTGCAGGACTGCACCGTCTCTGAGAGGGAAGAGCGGATCTTACTGATTGTAAGTATTATGGTTTGTGGGTTTCTATAATGCCACCGAAGGAAAGGCAGGCCTATTGTGTTATGTTGGCCGGCTATTTCTTCTTCTTTTTCTTAGTTTTCCCTTCACTTGGATATTCCCAAGTGTGCCAAGGCCAGAAGTCCACAGGGTCACCTACTCAGCCATTCTGCAAACAATATGTTTAGTTGTTTTCTAACTATTGGAACAGATGTATCATTTATGTCCAGGTTGAGGGACATGTGACCTTATGTATTTGACACACTAAATGGGGCAGTGGGCTCAAACCCAATCATATTTGGGATATGCAAACATCCTGTTCATGCTGTGTTTGTGGTCCCACTCCATGAATGCAAACCTATCTTGGGCCAGTGCAAGAAGTCTCTGAAGATCATGTGCCTCTCTCCCCTGAAAATGGACCTATTGTTTGCTTTTGTTATACAGTGTTCCTTCACTTATTGCTGGGGTTAGGTTCCAGGACCTCCCGTAATAAGTGAAAAACCGGATGCTCCATTTATTTTACTATTTATACATTTTTAGTAGTTATACACTATTTTAAGTCTTTATGAACTTAAAATAAATTGAAGGAAAGACCCTTCAAGGCTGGAGGGAGGGAGGACTGAGGAGGGAAAGCGCCTCGGAGAGCGGCGGCGGCAAAACTCCACAAAACAGTGAAAATACCATGATATATATTTTAAATTAATATTTTTTGAAATCCGCAAAACAGCGAGTCTGCAATAAGTGAACCACAAAGTAGTGAGGGAACACTGTAAAGGTAAGAGGACACTTGTTTCATTTTAACGGAAATGCTTTTCTGCTTTTCACCCTGCAGGGCAGACACATCTTTGGGATCTGTGAGCAAATCTTGAGCCACAGTCCTGCCAACCTTCTGAATCAAACTGCCCTCTTGGAGACAGTGGAGCTTGTGCCAACTGGGCCAGAAGACAGCCTGGTGAGCCAGCTCTGCATTAATCTCCTCCTCTTTCTCTCTCGTAAGAATACTATGGGGACAAACTGGATGCAAAGCCTTTTAACCTGATGCTGCAGCTATACTGATGCAATCTTGACTATTAGTGCAAATAAGTAAAAATAGATGTAGAAAGTCAAAAATAAATCCGTAATCATTGCAGACACTGCTTTGGCAATCAAAGTACGCCGTTTGCTGCTGACCCCTTTGTGTGTGAAGGTAAAGGTTTTCCTCTGACATTAAGTCCAGTCATGTTCAACGCTGGGGGTTGGTGCTCATCTCCATTTCTAAGCTGAAGAGCTGGCGTTGCCCATAGACACCTCCAAGATCATGTGGCCAGCATGACTGCATGGAGTGCTGTTACCTTCCTGCAGAAGCGGCACCTACTGATCTACTCACACTTGCATGTTTTCAAACCGCTAGGTTGGCAAAAGCTGGGGCTAGTAGTGGGAGTGCACCCTGCTCCCAGGATTTGAACTGCCAACCTTTTGGTGAGTAAGTTCAGAAGCTCAGCGATTTAACGCGCTGTAACACCAGGAGGCCCCTTTGTGTGTATGCATACTATTTGGATGATGTAGGTATATCATTGTGGGATAGCTTCTTGCAGAATGGTCATCTATACCAGGGTTTGCTAAACTGTAGGTTACGACCCCAAATGGGGTCCCCTTAGTTCAATATTGGGGCCACAGTAAAAGATTTCTGGGCACCACAAACAACGTGCAGTGTTTGCAATGGACTCTGCAGAAAATGCTTCACCTGCAGTCCACAAAAAAGAGAAAATCAGCCTATTTAGCATGCCTTGCAAATGCTGATTTGTGTTCAGCAACTGTTTTATTCCTATTCCTATGTTTCTATTCCTATTTTATATACCAATATACCAGAGATCCCATATAGATTATAATATTAAAGACCCAGGTAGACAATACTGTGCACTGGAGAAGCATGGCTGCCAGTTAGAACTGGCAATATTGGGCTAGCTAGGTGAACCAAGGGCCTGATTCAGTTCAAAGCAGGGTCCTTTGTTTCTGTATGACAGTGGGGATGGACAATATGTTTCCAACTCTCTCTCCCCTTCTTTTTTGCACTTTAACTCCCCAAATCCACAATAACGAATGGGAAGATCCTGGGAGCTGCATTTCCCTAGAAACCCACCTTCTCTCAATACATATATCTGTGATATTGTCTACTTTAGTCAACATATCTGCCAACATAGAGAGTGGTTCACTTGCAACTGTAAAGCAGGTGTATGGTCTCTCCTCCCTGATCCTCGAAACCGAATTTGGTTCTGATAACTCTGCCTCTTCCTTCTTCTCTCTTCAGGGCATTGAGATTAAGTCCTCGCCTTCTTGTCTTCATTTCATATCAGGAACTGCCCCTGAGGTGAGTGAAACTGTGGTAGGAGGTGTATTTGCGGCATTGACTCATCCCCTTGAGCCCATTCCTGCAGGGAAGGAAGGGAACATGAAATGGGATCTTAAAATAGCCCACCTTCACCCAGAGGCTGTTTCTTTGCTAGGCGGAACGGGGCTCAAGTAAAAGTTTGGAAACATTACTTTTTTGGATTACAATGCCCAGAACCTCCTGACAGCTTGTGGGAGATTTGGGGAGTTGTCGTAAGTAACACTCCCAAACTTATTGCTGTCTTGCCTCCATAGTAACTCTGTCTGCGTCATACAAAAACTTAGCCGGAAACTCTTCTCCCCACGTTTCTCTCAGCCCCTCTGCATGGCTCGTTCGTTCTCTTGCATCCTTTGCCGAGCTGGAATGACTGAAAAGGTCAGGGCTTAAAGTTAATGCTTAATCCCTTCTTAAGCAGCAACCTTCCCCCCCTTTTGCAATCTCAACTTTCACTGTCTAGAAAGCTTCTTACTTGGATTTCACTTGGGGAAAAGCATCTACGTTGGCTCTTTCCAGCCTTGGCTCGGACTTGATGTTGTCCTGTTTTGTTTGTCTCTTCACTTTCTTTTTTCAGTCCTCGGCCGAACACGGCAACAGAGTCCTCCCGGGAGACGAGGTGCTTCAAGTCAACGGTCAGGTGGTGGTACGTAGAGGCACCTCCCTTTATTTTCCTTTTTGCTGACTTAACTTGTGTAGGATTGACCAAGGTATTCCACTAGCTATTCATGTACAAGAGTTATCTGGAAAGTAAGGTTACAAGATTTTTTTAAAAATACAAAGAATGATTATATTTTAATAAAACTTAAATGGATTGTAGCCTAGGTATTACATTATTTTTCCACATCATCACCGTTCAGTTCAATACATTTTGTCATCCGTGGGACGGGGTTTAGATGCCTATGTCATAGAAGTTTCCCTCCACCTTTTCCAGCCCGTTCGTCACTTTGATTTTTATCTTCTTGTTGTCAGAACAGTGTTTTCCTCCTAGGTGTTCCCTCAGTTTAGTGAACAGATAATAGTCACTGGGTGCGAGATCGGGGCTGTGAGAGAGGTGGCTTAAAACAGTGTTTCCCAACCAGTGTGCCGTGAGTGATCATCAGGTGTGCCGTGGGAAATTGGAACCTCCAGGAAGGGGGGGGGGGGGGGAGTCTAGTGTGTTGAAGTATAAAAACCCTAAGAAACCTACCGCGATAAAGGCACAAAATTACAAACACCCCCCCCTCCCCACCCGTTGTCTACTTGGTCTCTCCCTCTCCATGCATTGGGAAGGCCTGCCTCCCTTTCCCCAAGTAGAGACCTCCTCTTGCCTCCTGGGGGTTCTGTGTGGGAAGTTTGGCCCAGTTCTATCATTGGTGGGGTTCAGAATGCTCTTTGATTGTAGGGGAACTATAAATCCCAGCAAGTACAACTCCCAAATGTCAAGGTCTATTTCCCCTGAACTCCATCTGCATTCATATTTGGGCATATTGAGTATTCATGCCAAGTTTGGTCCTGATCCAACATTGTTTGAGTCCACAGTGCTCTCTGGATATAGGTGAACTACAGCTCCAAAACTCAAGGTCAATGCCCACCAAACTCTTATAGCATTTTCTCTTGGTTATGGGAGTTGTGTGTGGGAAGTTTGTGTCTTTCTGTCATTCCTGCCAGGATATCTATGTTTTGTTCATCGAAACAGGCCCAGGTTTCACCCTGAGTGTATAAATACATTTAAAAACATATTAACTGTATGTATTACTGTGTTAGAGTGTCATTTTGTGTCATTTTGGTTGGTGGTGTGCCCCAGGATTTTGCAAATGTAAAAAGTGTGCCACGGCTCAAAAAAGTTTGGAAAACACTGG
Organism: Anolis apletophallus; assembly: GCA_030556195.1. Classification (NCBI taxonomy): domain Eukaryota; kingdom Metazoa; phylum Chordata; class Lepidosauria; order Squamata; family Anolidae; genus Anolis; species Anolis apletophallus. The sequence continues at coordinate 44,561,730 of JARBWK010000011.1, read as the reverse complement.
CTTAAAACATCCCAACCAAAGGAAGTCAAAACTCTTGTGTTGCATGAGTGGTGTATTGACGTGCATTGTCATGAAGGAGACAGACTCCTGCCGTCAGCATCCCACGACGTTTGTTTTAGATGGCTCTGTGAAGTTTCTTTGTGGTCTCACAATATATTCCATACCCATTTTGTCACATGCTATCTCGACATTATACCCTCTCCATAAATGGAAATGATTTTGCAATGAATCGTAGCGGCATTAATGCCCCTAGCATTTAGTGTATTACAGCACAAACTTTGCACTTGGAGGGAAACAGAATGAGGATGCTCATCCCTAACCTTGACCACAACGCCAGTCGATGAGCTACTGACGACTGCACTGCTCGTTCGCTTTCGCTGGCTTCCCGCTACACGGCAGTGATACCAACTTTCCTGAGAAAATTCCCCGTGAGAGCTATATGCCTTGTAATCTTACTTTCAGAATAACTCTTGTATATCATTCAAAAGAGGACTTTTGAGGCACCAATGAGAATAGCTAGGCAAAGTTTTAATTTATTTAACACGTTTCTGAATTGTGATTTTTTTTTAATGCTACTGCTATTCTGTCTTATCTTGGGATGTATCTATATTGATAATGATAGCTGTTTGAGGTTCCAGCTTGTGGAATCTAGGAATATGTAGTTTGGCAGCATTCTTTGCATTCTCTAGTGGCACATTGCCTTGAACTACAGACTTCGAAATCTCTGGCAGACCATTTTACGCACCTCATAAAACTACAAATCTTAGGATTCCACAGGACAAACCTATAGCAGCTGAAGTAGCTTCAAAACATTATCCTTGCAAAAAGCACAGACCCTCTACGTTATCAAATGGTAGATTTGCGTGAAGCCCATAGGAGTGGGAGCTGTGGTGTGCGCTAGTCCAGTGTTTTTCAACCTTTTTTGAGCTGTGGCACATTTTTACATTTACAAAATCTTGGGGCACACTACCAAACAAAATGACACTCTAACACAGTAATACATATAGTTAATATGTTTTTAAATGTATTTATACACTCAGTGTGAAACCTGGGCCTGTTTCGATGAACACACCATATATATGACTTCCTCTCACATACTTATACATGGCTATCATGTCTTCTCTCAGCCTTCTCTTCTCCAGGCTAAGCATGCCCAGCTCTTCAAGCCGCTCCTCATAGGGCTTGTTTTCCAGACCCTTGTGAAATTTCACCCTGAGTGAAACTTGCTTCCAGTTAACTATGGATGTCATGAAGCTGTTATAAATAGTTCCTTTGGTTAGGGGGGGGGGGAACGGTGACTCAATCACTTCCACCCAGTGCTCTGATTTGCGGAGGGAGGAGGGAGGCAGCGAAAGAGGCCACACAGATCTATGAAACGTATAGAGTCTATACGTTTCATAGATCTGTGTGGCCTCTTTCGCTGCCTCCCTCCGCCCAGTGCTGAAAGAGGGAGAAAGAGCTGCTAGGAGGAGGAAGAGTGCCAATTTTCCACGGCACACCTGATAATCGCTCACGGCACACTAGTGTGCCACGGCACACTGGTTGGGAAACACTGCGCTAGTCTATGAGGTCACAAAGAATCCGAAATGACTGAACGAATAAACAACAACAAAGGAGTGGATTGACAACAAATTGAATAGAATAGAATGTGAATATGCTGTTAATCTATATATTTGCTAAGTTTTCCATAATTTGTATTATTTTAAAATGAACAGGCAGAATACCTACTTTAGACTTGATCACTTTTAGACAGCTGTGGCTTGGCGTGATTTGGGAAAGACCTCTTTTTAAATCCTGTTTTCTAGCCAAGCCATTCTGAAAACTGTTGTCCAAACAAGGAACGGTTTGTTTTTAATTTTGAAAACCCTGTTTATTCTGAATTGGGGATGCCAGGGTTTCTTGTAAACAGACGCTCCACATTTAAAAGTGGGCCTTTCCATTCGTATCAAGCGATGCATGTAGCTTTTTCTAAGAAGCAAAGCTCAGAGCTTCCACTCATGATCTTGCCAACTGGTTAATGTTCCAACGAAAACTTCGTGAAGGGGAACAAGATGTCAACGGGCCTGTTTCTATAAGGGATCACTTTATTCCCTGGTTCCAAAAATGCTACACTTTTATTTTCTGTTGAGGCATAATGATCAGTGGGATCACTGTGTTAGAGTTTACTAGCTGTACCTGGCACGCGTTGCTGTGCCCTATTTAGGAGATGCGAGAAAGTCTGAGTATGTAAGGGTTGGAATTGTTGTTAGTTATGGTGTTGTTGGGGCCCTGGCTGTGTCGTTGTGGGTTGTTCTGGTGGGTGGGATGTTGAAGTCCTGGGGAGTTGGTGGTGTGTGGTGTTGCTGGCGTTCTGCATAGCTTGTGGATATACAATGTTTTTTGTCTTTCCGTCTGCTGTGTTGATGTAGAGGTTGATGCTTGGAAGTTAACTTTGGAAGTGAGTGGAGGTACTTGAAATCCCATTATCCATGGTGTGTCCTCCTCTGAACTGCAGTCGGATGGAGTGTGGGTCATGGGGGCATTGTGTGCCAAGTTTGGTCTTTATCGGTCTTGGTTCTGGGCCACAGTGGTCTGTGGGGAATGATGGGTTTTGAAGTAGTACAAATCCCATTATCCATGGAGGTACTTCAAGTCCCATAATTCATGGTCCACCCTCCTCCAAACTGTAGTAGAATGTAGCGTGGGTCATAGGGGCTCTGTGTGCCAAGGTAGGTTACTGTAAATTCAGGCCATACACAATGTCCCATGAGCTGAGGCCTAGTCAGGAACAGCAAGTTAATGAAGCCTTACTGTCAATTCATGCCATACACAATGTCCAATGAGCTGAGGCGTAGTCGGGAGAATCAAGTTAATGAAGCCTTACTGTCAATTCAGAGCGTAAACAGCATTCCATTAAGTGAGGCCTAGTCAGGGAAATTAAGTTAATGAAGCCTTACTGTCAATTTTGGGCGTGGTCTGTGATTTGTAGGGGTGTAAATTTTCTGTGGGAAGTGAATTGGGTGTTTGTGTTTGTGCCTCAGCCCTTTGCCTTATCCTCCTCTGACAGTTTATTATGGGTTGGAATGTTCATGTTGGCTGGCCAGTAGAGGAGTTATGCAAATCCGCCCTTATTGGCAGCCAATCATGTTGTCAGAATGTAGAGACTGGGAGAGTCGTTGGCAGCCCCGAGGATGCAGTGAAAAGTAGTTTTTTTACTCATTGTTTTGGGGGCCTTTTAGGTTTTTGGGGGGGAGTTTCTTTGCTACAAACATACCTTGCTTGAGGCCTATTTCTGTTGGCAAGTTTGGTGTTTCTGCGTTGTAAGGTTTCTCTGTTTGGGACTGTCGTTCCATGATGGGAACCGCTTTATATAATAGATTTGGGTAAATCCCACACTTCTAGCTGCCTTGCTGTGTTCCTTTTCCACCGCCCTGTTTCCACCTGCTTTGTCTGAACTAGACGGAGAAGCAGCGTCCATTCACTTTCTCCCAGAGGTTGAAAATTCACTTTTCACAGAACCATAAAGGGACCTCATGGGACATCGGGTCTGTCAAAAATATTTAAAATTAACTAGGTATTTTTAATTACAAAAATGTGAGTCAAGCACTGAAAGAGCTAATAGGCCGAAGCCTGTTAGAGTCAGTGAACCAAAGCTAGTGTCATCCTGAGGAGTGTGAGGTAAACCTCTGTGTGAGAACGCTCCAGTGTGAAGGCTGCTGTGTGTAAAGTATTTGTTTATTTGTGTTATGGAAACCTTGTTGTTGCAAATAGTGCAAACATATTATTTAACTACAAAGAAAAGCCTCTCATGGTCTGTGTGTTTTTGTTCTTTTTATCACTTTGGGTTCCTGGTGCTGGGTCACGTTGCTGCTAATAAGTTACTCTGCTATACATTCATGGGAGGGTCTTTTTTTTAATAAGCCCACTCACCCACCCTCCTCCTCAATGCAGGATCTCCATTAAAGCATCTCTGACAAGTAGCTGACCTGCAGGGTCATTTCCATGCCTGGTTAGTAGCCATGCTGGCTGGAGAATTTAGGAAGTTGTATCCAAAAATGTATCTTCCTGCACTTCATGTTGCCATCTTTTTCCATGCACCGATGCTTAGTGGGAGACAGAGTTTGAATAAGCAGACATAATAATGATAATAATGATTATTATAATAATCTTTATTTATAACCCACCCTCTCTCTCTGAAGGGTTGGGACAGAAATGAATTAAGGAGGCAGGACTGTTCAGAGGCTGGCCCACATTTTGATAGGACCTCCGAAATCTTGGGTGGCTTGGAAAAAATTGCATCATGGACTCCAAATCCCCAAATTCTGCTTGTCCGGTTTTGATGGATTCATTTCAATTGGTTCAGCTCGAGGATGTGGACAGGGAGATGACAAGGGTTATTGACACGATCGTTCCAGAACGCCCCCTCTCGAGTAACCGAGCTAAACCAGCTCCTTGAAGCGAAAAAAGAGGAGGCTAGAGGGCGTGTGGCGTCGAAAGAGGAGCAGATCAACCCAAGCACGTCTGGTCTCTTATCTTAGAACCTATGACGCAGCAACAAAGGCTGCACAGAATACATCTATTGTGGCCAAGGTTGCCTCCGCTACGAACCGTCCAGCAGAATTATTCCGAGTTGTAAGAGGACTACTAAATCTGCCGCACTGCGAGATCCCAGATGACTCGGCAGATCGCTGTGAAGAATTTGCTTGGTTCTTCACGGACAAAGTTGCTTTGATCCATTCCAATTTTGATACCACTTTAACGGCAGTCTCTGAAGATGTGACACGAGCATCTGCTTGTCCGGTTTTGATGGACTCATTTCAATTGGTTCAGCTCGAGGATGTAGGCAGGATCCTTGGAGAGGCAAGGCCAACCACATGCATTCTAGACCCCTGCCCATCCTGGCTGATAAAGGAAGCCAGAGGGGGTTTGGCAGAGTGGGTTCAGGTGGTGGTTAATGCCTCCCTATGGGAGGGCAAGATTCCAGCCAGCCTAAAACAGGCTGTTATAAAACTGCTGTTGAAAAAACCATCACTGGACCCCACTTAATTAGTTAACTATTGGCCAGTGTCCAATCTCCCCTCCTTGGGCAAAGTCATGGAACATGTGGTGGCTTCGCAATTCCAGGGGTTCCTGGTAGACACTGATTATTTAGATCCAGCACAGTCTGGCTTCAGACCGGGACATAGAACTGAAACAGCCTTGGTCACCTTGGTAGATGATCTACACCAGGAGCTAGACAGGGGGAGTGTGTCCCTGTTGGTTCTGCTGAACCTCTCAGCGGCCTTCGATACCGTTGACCACAGTATTCTTCAGGGACGCCTCACAGAGATGGGCCTTGGAGGTATTGCTTTGGAGTGGCTCTGGAGGGAGGGTCCCATAAGGTTTTGGGTGACACCTGTTTGATTCCACAACTGTTGTTTTGTGGGGTTCCTCAGGGCTCAGTATCGTCCCCGATGTTATTTAACATCTACATGAAGCCGCTGGGGGAAATCATTCGGAGTAAGATGTTATCTGTACGCAGATATGTCCAAATCTGTCGCTCCTTCCCACCTGTCACTAAAGAGGTTGTTCAGACCTTGAACCAGTGTTTGGCTGCTGTGTCGGACTGGATGAGGGCTAACAAATTGAAATTGAACCAAGACAAGACCTCCTAGTCAGTCGAAAGGTCGAACAGGGCATAGGGTTACAGCCTGTGTTGGATGGGGTTACACTCCCCCTGAAGATACAGGTTTTCAGCTTGGGAGTGATCCTGGATTCATTGCTGAGCCTGGAACTCCAAGATTCGGTGGTGGCCAGGGGAGCGTTTGCACAGTTAAAGCTTGTGCGCCAGCTACACCTGTACCTTGGGAAGTCTGATCTGGCCACAGTGGTCCATGCTCTGGTTACATCCCGAATCTGTGGGACCTCAGCAGCCATCACCACTGTGCAACATGATGAGGGGTTATATGTGCTGCAGAACAAAAATGTCTAGAGGAGCATGTTACCATACACTACCAATAGCCACAGCAGTCGAGTAAATAAGTGTATGAAAAAGAACCAACAATAAACTTGAGTTAAATACAGTGTATTTTAAAGCAGTGTTTCTCAAGCGGGGAGTCGGGACCCCTGGGGGGGGGTCACGAGGGGTTTTTAGAGGGGTCACCAAAGACCATGAGAAAACATATTTCCGATGGTCTTGGGAACCCCTTTGGCAGAGAAGACTGAAGATCTCTCAGCTTGTCCTTCTCTTCCTTTTTGGAAGCAGACGGCGAATCCTCCCACCAAAAACCCTCCTCCTGCTGTGATTGGCTGGCCTCTCAGCCAAGCTAAGGGCTGTTTCTGAGACTCCAAGCTGGGAGGGGAGAGCAGGCATGCTCCATGCATGGCAGCGTGGTGCACATTTGCGGGTGAGGGAAAGCGTGCAAGGTTGGAGGGAGGCTCGTGCCAGAGAGTTCCTTCAAGGCATGGGGGTTCTTTGTAGGAAGTTTGGCCCAATTCTATCATTGATGGAGATCAGAATGCTCTTTGATTGTAGGTGAACAATAAATCCCAGCAACAACAACTCGCAAATGTCAAGGTCTATTTTCCCCAAACTACACCAGTATTCACATTTGGGCATATTGAGTATTCGTGTCCAGTGTGGTCCATATCTATCATTGTTTGAGTCCACAGTTCTCTTTGGATGTAGGTGAACTATTTATTTATTTATTTATTGTTCATTCTTATATACTGCTCCTTCCAGCAGGCTCGGGGCGGTTTATATAAAACACATAAAACATCTACAGTTCAATTTAATATAGCAATACTAAAAGCGTAAAATACACAACTACACATAAAACAAGCATCTACAGAGCATCTACAATTTAAAATTCTAAACTTAGCAACTACAACTCCAAACCTCAAGGTCAAGGCCCACCAAACCTTTCCAGTATTTTCTGTTGGTCATTTGAGTTCTGTGTCCCAAGTTTGTTCAATTTCATTGTTGGGGGATTTCGGAATGCTCTCTGATTGTAGCTGAACTATAAATCCCAGCAACTACAACTCCCAAATGACAAAATCAATCCCCACCCCCACACCACCAGTATTCAGATTTGGGTGTATCGGGTATTTGTGCCAAATTTGGTCCAGTGTATGAAAATACATCCTGCAGACCAGATATTTACATTACAATTCATAACTGTAGCAAAATTACAGTTATGAAATCGCAACTACTGGTGCAGATATAGAACATCGGTTAAAGCAAACTATACAATGAATAGATAATTTGTCAATCCATGCAGGTAGGCTGGACCCGGATGAATCTTGTGAAGAAGCTTCTGGAGACATCAGATCAGGTGACTTTGGTGCTGAAGAAAATCCCACTCGTCTTTGCAGAATCGCCCAGTCCTCCCGAGTCTCCTCCTCAACGGCAGGTAAGCTCTGTTTGGGTCAGGTGGTCTCACCTGGAATGCTGTGACTATTTCTGAACCACAGTTTGAGAAAGATATTGACAAACTCACATGTCCAGGACAGGTGACCAAGATGTCAAAAAAAGCCCTATGCTAAACAGCACAGGAATGTGGGTATGTTTAGCTTTGGCAAAGAGAGGTAATCTGATAGCCGTCTTTAAATATCTGAAGGATGTCATGGAGCAAACTTGTTTTCCCTTGCTCGAGACTGGAAGGAGAATCAATGTGTTCAAAGTACAAGAGAAGATATTGTGCCTAAACATTGGGAATAACTTCTTTGTTGTAAATGCTGTTCAACCATTTTATTTATTTATTTATTTACAATTTTTATACCCACCCTCTCTCACCCCGAAGTGGACTCAGAGCAGCTTATAAGTTATCTGTACATACAATACATTATATTATTAGCACAGAACAATATTAGTATTATATATTAATATATTGTACTATTCCACTCCATGTATGGTAATGGCGCTCCATGCAGTCATTCCGGCCACATTACCTTGGAGGTGTCCATGGACAACGCCGGCTCTTTGGCTTAGAAATGGTGATGAGCACCAACCCCCAGAGTAGAACACGACTGGACTTAATGTCAGGGGGAAAACCTTCACCTACCTTACTATACCACTATAATGCAATATTATTAGTAACATTATGTGTAATATATAATATACTAGCTTGGGGATCTGGCGGTGCCCGGGTTATGTGAGCAAGGCATTGTTTGTTTTTCAAAGTCTGGGAATATCAGTTTCTCTGGAAGTGAGTGAAGGTACTGCAAATCCCATCATCCATGGCAAGTTTGGTCCAGATCCATTGTTGGCTGGATTCACAGTGTTCTCTGAATATAGGTGAACTGCAACTTCTATAAATCAAGGTAAATTTCCCCAAACCTGGTCATGGGGGTTCTGCATGCCAAATATGGTCCAGGTCCATTATCAAAGGGCATCACAGTGCTCTGCCTTGATGCAGGGTGAACTACAACTTCCATCCCCCAAACCCCTCCAGTCTGTTCAGTTGCTGATCAATTCCTCTGTTTGTTGTGTGCCATAGGAAAGGGTTAAGGAAGAGGAAGTGGGTAGGGTCATTCAAATTCCACACAAGGAACCCTGGTATGCCTACCTGTGGTGGAGGAAACACATCAAATCTAGGATGAACTTGTACCCAAATGAAAGTATTCCTGGGTGGTGGGCCATAGTTTCTGGGGAAGATGTTGGCAGAGTTTGGGCTACATGTTCATGACACTCACTACAATGTGCAATGTCAGTTGAGGGAATGCCTTTGGAGGCTTCTCAGTACTTGGAACCATAGCCTGTTTGTGGAGGCAGGAGGCTATCTGTGTAAGTGGACACCTCTGACACAAACACATTTTTCACTTTTATGTGTATAGATATAGATAGTTATTATTTTATAATATTGTATTATTATTATTAGTATTATATTGTATTACATTTATTTATTTCCTATATTTGTACCCCGCCCTTCTCACCTCCGAGGGGGGACTCAGAGCGGCCTCAAAACAAGCACCATACGATGCCATCACCATCATAAAACATTCAACAAATACATTAAAAACAATTAGTTAAAACACGGTGGTTAAAATCCAAATCCAAGTCCAGGGCAATTCATTGTCACGAGATGCCTAAGTCTTCTTTCCTCTTGCTACTATTCAATGGCCGAACGCTTGGTCCCATAGCCAAGTCTTCTAATTATAATCTTGGCTTTTCTTCACGAACGAAGATTCAGGAAGGACTCATCCCACTCTTTCTACAAGCGCGTTGATGATTCGGAGGTTGGATGTGTCCTTCGAGCCTGTGCAATCGATTTTTCTGGTGGAGCGTTGCATGCACAGAACTGGCCTCGCCCTTTAAACCAAAGATTTGTCTGCCGGGCCTAGCAAGCTGGGACGGTGGCAGCGAGGTCCTCAAGTCGTAGGTTTGATTTGAGTTTCCTTCTCTAGATCAGTGTTTCCCAACCTTTTTTGAGCTGCGGCACACTTTTTACATTTGCAAAATCCTGGGGCACACCACCAACCAAAATGACACGAAATGACACTCTAACACAGTAATACATATAGTTAATATGTTTTTCAATGTATTTATACACTCCGTGTGAAACCTGGGCCTGTTTTGATGAACATAACATAGATATCCTGGCAGGAATGGCAGAAAGACACAAACTTCCCACACAGAACTCCCATAACCAAGAGAAAATGCTATAAGAGTTTGGTGGGCATTTACCTTGAGTTTTGGAGTTGTAGTTCACCTATATCCAGAGAGCACTGTGGACTCAAACAATGTTGGATCAGGACCAAACTTGGCATGAATACTCAATATGCCCAAATATGAACGCAGATGGAGTTCAGGGGAAATAGACCTTGACATTTGGGAGTTGTAGTTGCTGGGATTTATAGTTCCCCTACAATCAAAGAGCATTCTGAACCCCCACCAATGATAGAACTGGGCCAAACTTCCCCACACAGAACCCCCAGGAGGCAAGAGGAGGTCTGTACTTGGGGAAAGGGAGGCGGGCCTTCCCAATGCATGGAGAGGAGAGACCAAGTAGACAACAGGTGGGGAGGGGGGTGTTTGTAATTTTGTGCCTTTATTGAGGTAGGTTTCTTAGGGTTTTTATACTTCAACACACTAGACCAGGGATGGGCAATTACCGGCCCTCCAGGTGTTTTGGGCTTCAACTCCCAGAAATCCTAACAGCTGGTAAACTGGCTGGGATTTCTGGGAGTTGAAGTCCAAAACACCTGGAGGGCCGTAATTGCCCACCCCTGCACTAGACTCCCCCGGGAGGTCCCAATTTCCCACGGCACACCTGATGATCACTCACGGCACACTAGTGTGCCCCGGCACACTGGTTGAGAAACACTGCTCTAGATGGTTGACCTTATAGGGTTAAACGAGCACCATCTGCCCGGGTTTGAAATCAGAGTTTTCCTTCTCCTAGGATGGTTGCCAAAAGGCTAGAGAGCCCATCCTGCTCTTTGACGCTCTTTGTCAGACCCTTCAGTTGTGACCTGTCTGGTATGGGAGGTCCTACCGGTGGCTATTATGCCACCGCCAGCATAGCTCACAACTTCATTAGGTGCGCAAGCCTCTCCCCCACAACAAGGGGGCACCAACGGAGAGGTAATAATTATAATATTATACTCACTATTATATGTATCAACTGCCTCAGATGGTGGTGGACTCTCCTCCTTTGGAAGTCTTTAAACAAAGGTTGAGTTAAGTGTGCATTAGTTGCACGTTCCTGTACGGTTTGGACCAGATGACTTAATTCTGTGATACTGTTAACATATTAAAATGTTTCATTCATTTTGATTCCTTCTAAATTAGGTATGGACAAACTTGGGCCCTCCATCCGGGTGTTTTGGACTTCAACTCCCATCATTCCTAACAGCCTCAGGCCCCTTCCTTTCCCCCCTCAGCTGCTTAAGTGACTGAGGGGGAAAAGGAAAGGGCCTGAGGCTGTCAGGAATGGTGGGAGTTGAAATCCAAAACATCTGGAGGGCCCAAGTTTGCCCATGCCTGCTCAAAATGTATTGAACCCCATCTCTTCAGCTCTCAGATCAATTGCTCTTTTGTGGAGTAAAACTCCCAGAATTCTTGTCAGCTTCGGAATTGTCCACACTGGAAAATTTTGGGAGTTGTAGTCCACGAAGTACCTCTCCTAGACTTTACACGGTTTGTGATGGTTTGCATAGATAACTGCTCAGTTGAAAATAGACTCAGAATTCCCAGCCTGCATGGCAAGTTATAGTTCAAAAAAGTAACATTTCCAGCTCTGACTTTTGTGGTTACAGATAAGTCCTGAAAGGCATTTCCGGTTGCATTACGAATGCCTCAGTAGCGCCATGTTTCCAAATAAACCTGTGACTCACCTTGTTGTGCCTTGCGCTCATCCCTTGCCAGGATTTTTACAACTCCCTTGGAGTTTCGTTCCTGACTCAGCGGAAAGCACCATCTCAGCCGTGGAGATGAGCCACAGTATGGCATTGCCTCTTACCTGCCACTTGGTCTCTTTCCTCTCTAGGCACCGGACAGTTTTTTGGATGCGTTGGAAACGTCGAGCCTGAGGAGCGATGAATCCCCGACAAGTTCTGCTTCCCCGACTTCAAGGTTAGGAATCTTTGATCTGTAGGACTTTTCTCATCCCAACTGTGGCAAGGGCTCTTAAGGCATAACGGTTGAAGATGGGAGAGCTTGAATCTTTGTTACCTTAAGGAAAGGCACAGGATTGGAGTTGTGTTTGGGGACAATACTGTTTTGGAGACTCTTGCTCCCTGCCTGGAAAATGCTTGCACACAAGACATTCTGTGCCCAAACCGTTGATCTTCTATCTTCTATTAATCTCTCTCTCTCGGCATTACTTTGCGAACGAAGATTCTTAGGAAGGACTCATCCCACGCTTTTTACAAGCGCGTTGATGACTAAAAAGGCCAATCTGAGATAGGCAAGTTTGGTTGCAGAAAGCACAGCAGAAAGTCTCCTTGGGTGATGTTGTTTCCAAGTTGCGGTTCTTTCTGCGTTGTCGTTTCTCTTTGAGACCCATTCGGCGTGTCTTCTCGAAAGAGGCCACAGCATTGTGGATAGTGCGTCTCCATGCCTCCCGATGTGAGGCCAGGGTGGACCATTTTTGGTGATCAATATGGCCGAGCCTGAGATGTTGTTTCAGGAGTCCTTATATCTCTTTTTGGGGGGCGCTGACCCATGGCGAGTTCACCTTGCGTAATATCTTTGGGACCCATGTGGCGAGTTCACCATAGAGGCCTTACTAATATCTTTGGGATGCTCGGTGGTCCCACCTTCCATCCAAAAGGTTTAGAGATGTGTCTCAGCCCCCGAACCCTGCCCAAAAGCGCCCAGCTGTGATGTTCTGCCCAGCGCAGCTAGCATGGCCTCAATGTTGGTGATCCCTTCTTGCTCAAGGACAGCAACATTTGTCACATAGTCGGTCCAGTGTATATTTAGGGTTGTGCGAAGACAGCGCTAATGAAAGCGTTCGAGGAGTCGTAGGTGTTGGCGATAGGTGACCCATGTTTCAGACCCATAGAGAATAGACAGTACGATAGCTCTGTAAACACTGATTTTGGTGCTTTGCCTCAGGTGCTTGTTGCTCCAGACTCTTTTGTGAAGCCTTCCAAATGCACTATATGCCTTTGATAATCTGTGATCTATCTCTTTGTCAATCTTGGCATCTGAAGAGATGATGCTTCCCAGGTAGGTGAACTGCTGAACGGACTTAAGCACAGATTTGCCTATGCTGATGTGGGGATGATGGTGTTCTTCCTGTGGTGCAGGCTAGTAGAGGACTTCCGTTTTCTTCAGGCTGACTTCCAGCCCAAACAGCTCTGCAGCTGCTGCAAAGCAGGATGTCAGGCGCTGCAGGGCTGCTTCTGAATGGGCGATAAGGGCAGCATCGTCAGCAATAGTACACGTAGTATTGGGAAGTACTCCCAAGCTTTCCATGATTAGAGGAGGATATTATTTCTCCAGAAAGTACCTTTCTGTCACTTTGTTGTGGTATGGATCAACACATATTTTCTTTGCTAGTCTTTTGGCTAGCTTTATACACAAACCCAACCAAGTCCTTTTCACTCACAAGGTAGGAAATGTCTGCTTCCTTGGAAGTGCTATAGTTGGCACTCCACATTGGTGGGTTTCACTTTTGCAGAATTAATTCCTTGGATATATTATTATTTTTTATTATTAGCCACTTTTGCTCTTTTAACAGAAACTCAGAAGTGGCAAACAGTGCTACAAGCAATGCTATATACAATATAAAATAATGGGTTATTTTTAGGAATCTCCATTGCAACTTTATAGGCAGCTTTCAATGGAAGTAAATCAATATATTTAACACTAACAAAACAAATCCAGTCCAAATCCAAAATCAACAAAGGCATTTAGCTTAGACCAGCATTTCTCAACCTGGGGCTCAGGATCCCTGGAGGGGGGTCACAAAGTGGGTGTCAGAGGGGTTGCAAAAAACCAGCAGAAAACACATATTTCTGATGGTCTTAGGAACACAGTGTTCTCCGGTGAACTACATCTCCCCTAAATCACTGTCAATTCCTCCAAAATCCCTCCAGTATTTTCTACTGGTCATGGGTGTTCTGTGTGGGAAGTTTGGCCCAATTCTATCGTTGGTGGGGTTCAGAATGCTCTTTGACTGTAGGTGAAGTATAAGTCCTGACTACAGCTCCCAAATGTTTTCCCCAAACTCCACCGGTCTTTGCATTTGGGCATATTGGGTATTCATGCTAAGTTTGGTCCAGATCCATCATTGATTGAGTCCACAGTGCTCTCTGGATGTAGATGAACTACAACTCCAAAGCTCAAGGACAATGCCCACTAAGTTAAAGTGTAAAGGTAAAGATTTCCCCTGACATTAAGTCTAGTTGTGTCTGATTCTGTGGGGTGTTGCTCATCTCCATTTTTAAGCCGAAGAGCTGGCATTGTCCATAGACACCACCTAGGTCATGTGGCCAGCATGACTGCATGGAGCACTGTTACCTTCCCGCAGTAGCGGTACCTAATAATCTACTCACATTTGCATGTTTTCGAACTGCTAGGTTGGGAGAAGCTGGGCCTAACAGCGGGAGCCCAACCTGCTCCCCGATTCGAACCACCAATCTTTGGATCAGCAAGTTCAGCAGCTCAGTGGTTTAACCTGCCGCATCACCAATGGGCCTGATGCCCACCAAACCCTTCCAGTATTTTCTGTTTGGAGTTCTGTGTGCCATTTTCTTATGTTTATCCTTACCAAATTACCTAACCCAGGCATCGCCTAAGCTAGTATATAAATAAAATAAGTAAGCAACACATAGACTTGTGACGCTGTCATGCCCTAGTCATACTTTCAGAGGGAACCAAACGGCAAAGAGTTGTGTTCAAACTTGTCCAGAGAGGGAATACTCTCTCGCTGAAAGAACAGATGAAGTATCTCTGTCAGAAAAGCAGTGACCTTTTGCCTTTCTCTTGCAAATTTTAAGTTTCTCATGGATTTTTTAAAATTCTAAAACATTTCCCTCTTCTTGCCATATCACCCTTCCATCCTTGCTATTGGATCTGAAACCTCAAACTTGCTTTTTTTCACCTCGTATTTTACCATAACTCATAAGAAGTGGCAGCAGCTGAGACACAATATTCCTCCTGTGTTCAAAAGGATAGCTGTTCATTTGTGTTTGTTTGGAAACTCCCAAAATCCAAATGTTTTGTGACCAAATGGCACTTTGGGAACAATTCTTGCAATCGTTCCAAAAATCATAAAACAGTGATATAAATAATAATAGTTTTAGGAGGGAGGTGGAGATACAAAACCACTATTAATCCTGCAATAGACCTTAAAGAAAGAGGACTAGACCCAGCCTTGCAGCTGTTGGGGTCGCAGGACATTTAGAATTGTTGGCTTTTCTACTTGGCATTTGATGCAGTTTGTTTGTTCAGGCAACATCTGGAATGGGATTTCTAATAAATGGAATGGAGCTGTGAAAGTTAGCCAATCTGATGCTTTGACCTTGGTATTTCCCCCCTCTTAAAGTGTGATGGCTGAGCTAGAACAGAGCACAGATTCTGTATTGGATCTTTCTGCGGACCAAGAAGAGGAACAACCAGGCTTTGCCTCAAGGCAGATGTATGACATTATGGGGCATATTTCTGGAGAAGGTAAGTGGCATCTCCAGTGGAGAAATGCAAAATTGTCCTAATACATTACACTCTCTTTGATTTAATTTTGTGTGTAGTTATTCTATATGTTTCTTCCATCCTTTGGCGGTAAACAAAACAAGGAAAGCATACATGCTTCTCCCCATCTCGTGCCCCATTTCTCGCAACTTTGGGAAATACACCAAGTTCATTCATATTTTCAGATACACTGTTAACTTGCCATTGGTGTGGTTTAAAAAGTGAATGTAATGTTTTTAATTGTGTGTAATGTGTATTAATTTTAATTTTAATAGTATGTTTTAATGCATTGAATAGTTTATTTGTTTGTTTGTTTGTTTATTTATTTATTTACTTACTTACTTACTTACAGTAAATAAAGTACAGTACCCCCTTCGGGGGTAGAGAAGGGCGGATTATAAATGAAATAAATAAATGAAATAAATTATATTCTGCTCTTCTCACCCCGCAGGGGATTCAGGGCAGATTACAATGTGCATATACATGGCAAACATTCAATGCCATAGACACACAACATATATAGACAGACACACAGAGGCTATTTAACATCCAGCTTCATGAGGGTATGTTCGAATTCTGACCACCAGGGGAGCTGTCACTTCACCGTCCATTTGTGACACTGTTGGGGTACTTCCCTATTCTTTTTTGCTTGCTTGCTGGAGATTTTATGGTGTCGTAAATTAGTTAAATTAGCCTCCCCATATAAGCGGTACCTAAATTTCCCGATTGACAGATGCAACTGTCTTTCGGCCTGCAAAGGTTGACAGCAAGCTACACAAAGGTCGGAAGCTCACCCCGACCAGGCTGGCTTCGAACACATGACCTTTCGGTCAGTAGTGATCTTAATGCAGCTGACTCTTAGCGAGCTGTGCCACAGTGCCGGTTATATATATATATGTAAAGCCGCCTTTAGTCCCCTTCAGGGTTGAGAAGGGCGGGGTATAAATATAGTAAATAAATAAATTAGAGTTGTGCTCGGATCCGTTTTTCTTTGTTACATCCATTCTTTCGTTACTTTCGTTACCTTTGGGAGCACGTAACGGAAAGCCCCCTCCTGGTAAAAAAATCAGCTCGACATGAAAGCAAAGCAGCAGCTGATCCCGGCTCCTCATCTGCTTTTCATGAGAAGCCACCTTGCCTTGGGAAGAGTGTGTGTGTGGCATGCAGACCCAGAAAGCATGTGCACCTCCTCTGAAACAGAACTAGCCTCCTTGCCTTGGAAAGAGTGCATGTAGGCCAAGAAAGCACGTGCACCCAGGGCCGGTTCGTCCATTAGGCGGACTACGCAGGCACGTAGGGGGACGTCACCTGGGAGGGGCGTCGCCACCTGGGAGGGGTGCTGCCGTGCCGGCTCCGCCCGCCCCCCGCCCCGCGCTGCCCCGCCCGCCATTGCGCCAACCAGGCCACCGCAGCCAGCTCCGCGGCCTGCGCTGCACCGGCCAGGCCTCCGCAGCCGGCTCCGTGGCCTGCGCCACGCTGGCGTGCCGGCCGGGCCTTTGTTAGGCCGGCTGCGCCTCCGCATGCGCAGAAGCTTCTACAGCTGCTACAGCCCCTGTAGGAGCTTCTGCGCATGCGTGAAAAAGCTCTGTGCACGCGCACTGACTCCAGAGCGCACCTCCCGCGTGCGCGCACTTTCGCACATGCGCACTGGCCAAAGCGGGAGGCGCACTCTGGAGTCAGTGCGCGTGCGCACAGATTGGCGCATGCGCACTGGGCTCCCCTTGGGAGCAACTGGGGGGGGGCGCAAAAATGTTTTCCGCGTACCCCCCGGGAACAAGTAGGTCCGCCCCTGCGTGCACCTACATGTATCTGAGTGCCTCCTCTAGAGTAAGAAACAGAATTTGCCTTGGAAAGAGAGTGTGTGTGGCATGCAGGCCTAGAAAGCGCGTATGCCTGCCTGTAGCTGAGTACCTCTCCTCTAGAGTAGAGAAACAGGTAAGAGAAGCCTCTTTACAGCGTGCATTTGCCTACAGCGGAGCGCCTCTCCTCTAGAATAAGAAACAGCTTAAGTGGCTAAAGTGATGGGAAGGGAAGCCTGGGAAGTCCCCTGCCCATAATGGGCCAATAGAAAAACAGATCTTTCGGCATCCCAAAGTGAAAACAAGCTCCCAAAAACGGATCGGGACCCACCCCTGAAAGCTGGGACACAAAACGGGTCAAGGTTTACTCAGATTGTACAAGCCTACTTGCCATGTTTTATGTCCTAGTTTTTACATTGCAGCATGAGTGCCCAAAATGCAAGACACTGCCCATTATCCCATCCATGTAGTTTGACACCACTTTAGCTGCCACAGCTCACTGCTTTAGAACCTTTGCATCTGCAATTGGTAAATCGCCAGGACTCTTTGGTCAATAAGACTAAAGACATTGTAAAACTATAACTTTCAAGATTCCATAGTATTAAGGCAAGGCATTTAAAGTGGGGTCAAACTGCATTGCATCTACAGTGTAGACACCCCCTTAGACTCCTCCTTAAGGAGATGGTAGAGCCGGGAAGGAAAGCATGAAATGCACCTGATGCTTTCGCGTCCGGCGTCTCATGGAACCTGTCTATTGGCTCATATTCAGCCTCACAGGACCACACTTTGGGACACTTAATTATTTCCATGCTTCATAAGGTATTTTATTAAGTGCTGTGTTGCTTTGGGACTGGCCTTTGTACTCTTAGGGGACGCCTCCCGATCGCGCCTTTAAGCCATTATGTTTGTGATTGTACCTTTTTGCACTAGGTGCATTTGATAGTGGCGTTCCTACACTATGCACTATGCTGATTTTTTTGCTATTGTTAATCAAAAGTATGTCCCACTGTCCCAATGTTTGGGTTACCTGCTAGTGCAGACTCTGTTTCCAAACTAATGTTCTGATGGTTGTTTTGGTGTTTGCCAGATTCACCCCCAGGAGCATCAGCTGACAGTACACAGAGTTTTCAAGCAGTTTCAGAGGGGCATCCATCCCCAGAAACGTCCACTCCTACCAAACCCAGGACATTGGAACTTGGGTTGCAAAGCCCAGAAAGTCCAGATAATGGATTTGTCCGGGGAAGCAGAGGTTCGGGATCAAGCAATTCATCCAAAGATGTGAGGGTTGTTTTACTTGTTTGTGGATTTATTTATTGCAAACCCCCTTTCTTTCCCAGCATCCTTCAATTTTGTTATATTGCGTCTGTCAATACTCCAGCTTCTTACTTAGGCAATCTCTCATAGCCTGAGGATGATGGTCCTCCAAGTGTAGTGGCTTGGCGGTGGGTTCATAGGTGGCTGTGGAGCCCTATTCTTGATCCGCATATTCTCCCGCAGTGAGGACATCGGTTTCCAGGTGGAAGGCAGTCCCAGTCAGGGTTGGCTTGACGTGCCTTCCTCTTGGCACCTTTCTCCCTCCATTCATGCCTCTTCAAATTCCACAGCACTGCTGGTCACAGCTGACCTCCAATTACTGCGCTCAAGGCCGAGGGCTTCCCAGTTCTCTGTGTCAATGCCACAGTTTTTAAGGTTGGCTTTAAGCCTATCTTCAAATTTCTTTTCCTATCCACCAACATTACATTTACCGTTCTTGAGTTGGGAGCAGAATAACTGCTTTGGGAGACGGTGACTGGGCATTCAGCGGTCTGTGTCTGAAGGCCACGTTCCTGAAAGGCAGTTCGCTAGAGAAGCAAAGTCAGGAACAGATCTGAGCTCAGAGGATGGAAATAAAAGTTCAGATGGACAGCTTAATGAGGAGTTAGATAGGAGATGTACATTCCGTCAACATAGGGCTTCCCAAGAGAGAGTACGAAGGTCAAGATGCTTATTAGACAAGATAGAGTTATCAGGTTCCCAGGGGAGAAGGCATAATTTTCTGTCTATATTAGCTAGCCCAGCAGATGGGCCATTAGTCCAGGCAACACTGGTGTTGAGTAAAGATCTATGGTCAAATCAAGAGATTTTGAGTTCCATGTTTTATATTTCCATTTGCTCCATTTGTTTTGAGGACTGTTCCTGAATTTCATGTTTTGGATTTGTTCTGCTTTTGTATTCCTGGTTTTTGATGCTACTCCTGTACTTTGATTCCTCTGGATTATCCCTGATATTTGGACTTTGGTTTTTTATACCATTTTGCTGAATGGCTTCTCATATATATTCTTCAATGAACGTCTTTGTTATTTTACCTTGGACTGAAGTGTGTTTGAAGTACAGAGGTGGTCCTCAGCACCATAGATTAATATATTTATTATCTTAACATTATAGCTTGAAGTATCAACTGAAGCAGGCACTACAGCCCACTTCATCAGACGCAATAATAATGTGCTTTTCTTTCCATTCAGGCTTCTCAGGGGAGCATTGAATATCGAAGAAAACAAAAAGGTAAGTGTCCATTCCTCACCAGGTGATGGTGGCATGAAATAAAATACAGCAACACCTCGATACCTACAGGGAATTTGCTAGGTCCTCTAATGCATCTCTATAGTAACTTCCAACGGGAACATATCAAAGATTTAACAAATTTCTAGAGAATGTATTATTTATTTATTTATTTACAGTATATATATTCCACCCTTCTCGTCCCGAATGAGATTCAGAGCGGATCACAGAACACATGTACGGCAAACATTCAATGCTGTTATACTTCCAAAACAGATAACTGAACATAGATCTTCGGCATCTTGCAGGCCGTGCTCGGTTCTGGCCATCGGGAGTGTAGGTGGGTGGGTGGGGGGGGGTGCTGTCGCTTCTTCATTTCTACTGAAGCGTTTTGTTTGTGAACTTCCTCCTTGATCGAATCACCAACATTTTTCTGGCATTTCCTTATGGGTGCCTGAAATACCTCCTTTTTATCTACTCACATTTGTTTTTGAACTTCACAGTAGGCAGAAGCTGGGCTAAAGGCCAGGAGCTCACCTCGACCTGGGCTTCGAATTGTCAACTTTTCAATTGGCAAAATTTACTGCAGCTAGTGGTTAACCTGCTGTGCTAAAGCCGGCCCACCTTTTCCCAGACGAAACAGTGGATATGGGATCCACAATTATGGGAGTCTTACTGTTATTGACTCTGCCTGTATTGTAGTCGTATTGAATCATAGAATAATAGAGTTGGAAGAGACCAGGTGGGCCATCTAGTCCAATATAGAGATGCCATGCAAGGAAAGCACGATGAAATCACCCCAAACAGATGGACATCCAGCCTCTGTTTAAAAGTCTCTAAGGAAGGAGATTCCACCACATGCAAATTACAGATTTGCAATAACAAAAAATAATATAAATACACAGAGATAAACTTGGGAGATAATTACTCCCTGTGATAGGGGAGATGGTTGGGGGATGCTGGAAGATGTCCTAAAAATAACTTTCCCAATCTCTGTCTAGATCAGGGGTGCCCACACATTTTCAGCATGCGAGCTACTTATATTAAAACCAAGTCAGAAAGATCTACCTAGCTCCTCAAGGCTGGAGAGGGGAGGGGGTGGGGCTTGGCCAGAGGGGGGCGGAGCCAAGCCACACCAAGGCCTGCTCCTCCCCATCCCCTCTGGCTTTGGAGCTCCCAGCAGCTTCTCCAGGCTTGAGGATGGCAATGCCAAGCCAGTGGTGACATAGCTAGCACAGGGCTGGCTTGGCACTGCCATCCTCAAGCCTGGAGAAGCTGCTGGTAGAGCAGGGGGCCACAGGGGGCGGAGCCAGGCTGCGCCAAGCCCCGCCCCCTCCCTTCTGGCTTTGGAGCTCCCAGCAGCTTCTCCAGGCTTGAGGATGGCAATGCCAAACCAGTGGTGGCATAGCTAGCACAAGGCTGGCTTGGCCCTGCCCTCCTCAAACCTGAAGCAGCTGCTGGGAGTGCTGAAGCCGGGGGAGGGGAGGGGCAGGGCTTGGCACGGCCTGGCTCCGCCCCCTCTGAGAAGCGCCCCATCCGGCTGGGATTGACCTCCTTCGGTCCTGGGATCGACTGGTCGATCACGATCGACTTCCTGGGCAGCCCTGGTCTAGATTAACAACTGAATGTCTTGTTCTCACAAATGGTAGGTTGGTCTGTGCTGGATGGATAGGGACTACACTACAAGCTGGCATTTATTCTGAATTGCAATGTGTGTGCCTTTACTTTTTTGTAATATTTTTTTAACCCCTATTTAATGGTTTTCCTCAGGAATGGCCACCCGGTTAAGCCGGAGGCGCATCTCCTGCCAGGAACTGGGGAAAGTGGATTGCGACGGCTGGCTCTTGAAGAAGAAGGACCACGTGGGCTTCATGGCTCAGAAGTGGAAACGGTTCTGGTTTGTGCTGAAAGGGCAAACCCTCTACTGGTACAACAATCCGAATGTGAGTGCCCCTTTGTTGCTGAAGCTTACACAGTCACTAGATTTGGGGCTGGTGGCCCAGGTTTTCCAGCTGACTTATTTACCGGTAATTACTTAGGTGATCCCTCGTTGTCCGAGTATGATGGCCTTCCAAGTGTAGTGTCTTGGTGGTGGATACATAGGTGACTGTAAAGCCCTATTCTTGACTTGCATGTTCTTCCACAGTGAGGGCATCAGTTTGCAGATGGAAGGCGGTCCTGATCAGGGCTGGCTTGATGTGCCTTCCTCTTGGCACGTTTCTCCCTTTTGCCCTCCATTCGTGCCACTTCAAATTCCACAGCACTGCTGGTTACAGATGACCTCCAGTTAGAGCACTCAAGGGCCAGGGCTTTCCAGTTCTCAGTGTCTACATCACAGTTTTTAAGGATGGCTTTAAGCCCATCTGTGAATTTCATTTCCTGTCCACCAATATTCCGTTTTCTGTTCTTGAGTTGGGAGTATAGTAACTACTTTGGGAGACGGTGATCGGGCAACGTGGCCAGTCCAGCGGAGTTGATGGCGTAGGAGCATCGCTTCAGTGCTGGTTGTCTTTGCTTCTTTCAGCATGCTGATGTTAGTCCGCCTGTCTTTCCAAGAGATTTGCAGGATTTTTCAGAGGCGATAGCTTTATAAACAAGCACTTTGGTCTCCCTATGGATGTCCCGATCCTCAAACACTCTCTGCTTCATTCAGAAAAATACTGCACTTGCAGAGCTCAGACAGTGTTGTATTCAATGTTAATGTTGACTTTTTTGGAGAGGTGGCTGCCAAGGTAGCGGAAATAGTCAGCATTTTCTAACATTACGCCATTAAGCTGTATTTCTGGCATTGCAGAGGGATTGGCTGGTGACTGCTGGAAGAGCACTTTGGTGTTCTTAATGTTCAATGAGAGATCAAGCTTCTTAAATACTTCTGGAAAGGTGTTTAGAGTGTCTTGTAGGTCTTCTTCTGAATGCGCACAGACTACATTATCATCAGCATATTGGAGTTCTACAACAGATTTGTGACCTTGCTTTTGGCTTTTAGTCTGCTGAGGTTAAATAGCTTGCCATCTGTCCGATAGATGATTTCCACTCCAGTGGGAACCTTCACATCAACAAGATGAAGTATCATAGTGATGAAGATGGAAAATAAAGGTTAGGGCAATAACACATCCCTGTTTGACACCTGATTGCACCTTAAATGGGTTAACTTGGGACTCCCAAGTTGGGAGCCATTGCTGTCCAGCTTACTGTTTGTTCAATTGAAATCTTGCTGTTTCCAACCGTAGGTCATTGTTATCAGACAGCAGAATTATTAGTGTATGACATTCCTTTGGCAGGACTGAAAATCGCCCCTAGGAATATTTTTAAGGACCTGCAAGCCAATTGCTCCTGAGGTCATAACTCATCTCCTTTGTAGTGGGAAGAGATCCTTTTCAGCCCTTCCCATCAGCCCTAATGCAATTAAACTTTTATTGTTTTGCTGATTTTACTTTCATGATTTTTTACCAAATGGCTCTTGTTTATATGCAACAAATA
Organism: Anolis apletophallus; assembly: GCA_030556195.1. Taxonomy (NCBI): domain Eukaryota; kingdom Metazoa; phylum Chordata; class Lepidosauria; order Squamata; family Anolidae; genus Anolis; species Anolis apletophallus. The sequence goes on along the minus strand of JARBWK010000011.1, from coordinate 44,538,813 downwards.
TATGTCTCCTGTTGCACTTTATGACATGACTGCAAAGGAGTCATGACAGTGTGCCATCAGAAAAAGAGGATGTGGATTTGTAAAGATGGATATTTACAAATGGTTGCTATAAATTAAATTGAAATAGATCTCCCCAACAGCAAGGAAGGGCTAGAGATCCACATGATAAGTGAACTGGCTCCTTACTCTATAGTGCAAGGCTGCCCAGGAAGTCGATCGCGATCGACCAGTCGATCCCGGGACCGAAGCAGGTCGATCCCAGGATGGGGCGCTTCTCAGAGGGGGCGGAGCCAGGCCGCACCAAGCCCCGCCCCCTCCCCCGGCTTCGACACTCCCAGCAGCATCTCCAGGCTTGAGGATGGCAATGCCAAGCCAGTGGTGACATAGCTAGCACAAGACTGGCTTGGCACTGCCATCCTCAAGCCTGGAGAAGCTGCTGGGAGCTCCAAAGCCAGAGGGGAGGGGGCGGAGCTTGACGCAGACTGGCTCCGCCCCCGGCTTCCGCTCTACCAGCAGCTTCTCCAGGCTTGAGGATGGCAATGCCAAGCCAGTGGTGGCATAGCTAGCACAAGACTGGCTTGGCACTGCCATCCTCAAGCCTGGAGAAGCTGCTGGGAGCTGCCAAAGCCACAGGGAGGGGCGGGGCTTGGCGCAGCCTGGCTCCGCCCCCTCTGGCTTTTGCTCTCCCAGCAGCTTCTCCAGGCTTGAGGATGGCAATGCCAAGCCAGCCTTGTGCTAGCTATGCCACCACTGGCTTGGCATTGCCATCCTCAAGCCTGGAGAAGCTGCTGGTAGAGCGGAAGCCAGAGGGGGCGGAGCCAGGCTGCGCCAAGCCCCGCCCCACCCCTCCCCTCTCCAGCCTTGAGGAGCTAGGTAGATCTTTCTGACTTCGTTTTATTATAAGTAGCTCGCATGCTGAAAAAGTGTGGGCACCCCTGCTGTAGTGTGTTTGAATGGCATTTAGTCTTTGACTGAACAGGCATTTTCAAATACAGTAGGTGGAAGGAGGAAGGACCCTCTGGCCTTCTAAGCATAGTTGGTTGTAGTCAATGTAGCCAGTGGTGAAGGATGATGGGAGTTGCAAGCTAGCCACCCTGGTTGGTCATTCATTCCTGAAATAGAGGACTGTAAAGTAGAATGGATGGCTACCATACCAATCAGTTTACAGTCCCATTAAAATCTTCATTCTGCTTCCACCTGCCCCTTGCTCTTTGCTGTCAAAGTCCCTGCAACATTTCAAAATCTCTATACAAGTAAGAACAGGTTGAACTGCTTCAGGCATGAAATATTTTTCTGCTATTTGAAAAAGATCCCTCCCCCCTCTCTGTTGTCTTCCCCTCCATTCTCCAGGATGAAAAAGCAGTGGGCCTCATCAACGTCTCTGCCTACCGACTGGAAAGCACCAAGACGCAGAAAAAGAAATAGTGAGTAATCCAAATGTGGACTTTGTGGGGTCATTTTGGAATATGTATGTGATGGGTCACATAATCTGAGTCTCATAATACAGTATCAAGTAGGACATAGGAGGAGGAAGGCAACTCAGATAAACACGGAGCATCATGTACCTGTCCTCTCCAGTTCTTCAATCATAATTTCCAACTGCTTTGGAAACATCCCAGTCCTCTTCCATATGTTCAATATGTATAATTATTTAGTTGTAGATTCTGAGTGAAGAGTGTAGTAGTTAGAGGACTAAACCAGTGTCTGTGTTCAAGTCCCTGATCAGCCACAAAGCTCATGCAATGAAGTTGCAATATCTATCAGTCTCACCTATAGTATAATATTGTGAAGTTAAAAATGGAGATGGGAGGACCACATATAAGAACTTACTGTTCCTGAAAGAAAATGAGATAGAATACTAACAAAACTAATTACCACAACCATTTTCAAGCTGCGGCCCAAAACTGTAGTCATACATAGATGGGTTTGACTCAGGAGAGAATCATCATGGGAAATCAAACCATTGCTGCCTTTCCCCTTCTCTCCAGTGTCTTCCAGTTCACGCACGAGAAGTACAAGCCCTTCATCTTTGCAGCAGAGACCCTGGCTGACCTGAGCATGTAAGTAATGCAAAGTGGCTGGCTTGAGCAATACTGGGGTCCACCCTCTTAGGGACTCTAGAGACATAAACAGCCTCTGATGCATCTGACAGAAACGGATTGTAGTGCCGCAATTCTCCACAATTGGTTCCAGGTTTCTTTCAAGATGCAGATGCAACTTAGGCCTAATTCTGCAAGGTAGTCCTAGTCCAGTCATAGCCAGAGCTTGTCAAGGGCCTGAAGAGACACAAATAATGTCTCCCTTATCAAATAGTCGGTACTGACAAATTGCAGAGTATGTCACAGAATTGGAGGGTGGGTGGAGGATGAGGTTTTGGAGTGGGAATGAAGCTGCATGTGTGTTATTTAAAGATCTGATCCAAGTTGGCAACTGTGACTTTCCAGTTGCTTTTAGACTGCCCTTCATGCAATCACTCACCATTGATAGCGCTGATTAGAAATGCTGGGCAGTGACATCCAAAATCTTCTAGAAAGCAACAGAAGCCAATCCTGTTCTAAAGGATCATTTCATTTCAACCAAGGTAATAATTTCCACATTTGGGAACCTAGAGAGGTCTCTAACATCCTGTTTTTCCCCCCAGGTGGGTCAGCCACTTGATAACAACAATGATGAAATATACTTCAAGTCACAAATCGGTCCCGCCCAGGCAAGAAGGTACGTTTCCTGCTCAAAGATAATATCTTTATTTTCCTCTCTTATGAAGCATCCAATTACTGTACCTTATTCTGTTGGACAAGTGGGTTTATTAAGTAAAGATCCTTATCATAAATGCACAGCAGAGTAACTTCCCAGCAGCAGGGTGACCCAGCACCAGTAGCCCAAAGTGATAGAAAGAACAAAACACAATGTTATCTCTTCCGTAGGAAGCTTTTCTTTGTAGTAAAATAATATGGTTACATTATTTCCAATAACAAGGTTTCCACAACACAAATAAAGTCCTTTATACTTCCTTCTTTGCTTCCATGCTGGGCTTCTTTCTCATTCACTCTCACAGAGCCTACTCTCAGAAAATTCCACAATATCTGCTTTGAACTGGGTTATCAGAGTCCACACTCAGATAATGTGGGATTTTCTGCCTTGATATTCTGGGATATAGGGCTGTGTGGAAGGGCCCATACACTGAAATTACACGGGAGCTTCACCTAGCTTTACACACAGTTTTACACACGAGGCCTTCAACCTGAGGCTTCTTTCACCAAGGTTTACCTGACACTCCTCAGGATGACACTAGTTTTGTCCTGCTGACTCTTAACAGGCTTCGGCCTACTCGCTGTCCTCTGGACAACACAAGCTTTGGCCCACTGACTCTTAACAGGCTTCGGCCTACTCACTCTCCTCAGGACGACACTAGCTTTGGCCCACTGACTCTGACTGGCTTCAGTCTACTCTTAGTGCTTGACTTACATTTTTGTAATTAAAAATACCTAGTTAATTTTTAATATTTCTGACAATTTCATGCCAGAGTGATCAACATACAGCCTATGGACTGCATGAGGTTCTTGGGGCTCCAAAGTATGACCCCAGAAGCCCCCCCCCCAAAAAAAAACCTCAGTCTGAGCTATTACATCCACCCCAAGATGTCAGTTAGCCTCTATCTTCACGAGTTCCGCATCTACGGATTCAACCATCCACAATTCAAAAATATTAGGGAAAACGCCTCTAGCACAGGCATATGTCCGGATCTGATGCTTTCTGATGACGAAATTACCTCATGAACAAAATGAGAAGGCTTTGTTTTTCTAAAAGCAAATTAAGGTACGAAGCAAAATTCCAACTGACGGTTTATTTCCCTCATACCTCCTATCCCTCACCCTGGCTCCCCCCTTCATTGCTCCCATTTCATTGGTAACCCTCGCTCTTGTTTCAGATACACACAGGCCAGATCTAAGACTTGGCCTAATTTCCTGGCTTCACACAAAACCAGTAAATAAGGTCATGATAGCATAGGCCAACTTGGGCCCTCCAGGTGTTTTGGACTTCAACTCCCACAATTCCTAACAGCCTCAGGCCCCTTCCCTTTCCCCCTCAGTCGCTTAAGCAGAAAAGGCAAAGGAAGGGGCCTGAGGCTGTTAGGAATTGTGGGAATTGACTACACCACTGTGCATGGAACAATGATAACACCCCGTTGATGATCTTTCACCAAGACCTTCACCTCTGGGCTCCTTTCCTCCTACAGATTGCTACAGTGAAACAGAAGCAGAAGATCCTGAGGATGACTCTCCTAGGCAGAGCCTTGAGCGGGTGAGCATCCCATTGATGGAGCAATTTCCTTGATTTGTCTTAATATTGACTCCAAAAAATATTTATGCTCTAGTATTGGAGGGATGGCAAGGAATGTTTCCTTGTCCACATGTTCAAAGGTGGAGAGCAGTGTCTTCCAGATGTTTCTGGACTGCAGACACAATGGGATTCGTGGATCCAAAACATCTAGATCCAAAACAACTGCCCACCTTGCTTCTGTGCTGGTATAATTTCAGACAATTTGGAGGTATAAAAGATTCAGCTGACAGCGAGGAATTGCTGTCTCGCTCCCTATTTCTCTGCTTGGAACCAAATGATCAGCCCTCAATATCTGCAGGTTTAACTTTTGCAGCCTTGATTATTCACAGATTTGATAAATATTGTTGGACGAATGGGCTTATTGACAAAATATCCTCCTGATAAATGTACAGCAGAGTAATTTATCTGTAGCAGTATGACCCAGCACCAGTAGCCCAAAATGATTTTTAAAAAACAACACAAAAAACATACAGACCAGTGTTGTCTCTTCCATAGGAGGCTTTTTCTTATAGCAAAGTAATATGGTTGTGCTGTTTACAAGAACAAGGTTTCCATAACACAAATAAAGTTCTTTATACTTCCTTCTTTGCTTCCACACGGGGCTTCTTTCTCATGCACATAAACAGCATCGCTCTCACAGAGCCTCCTCTCACACTGAAGTTACACAGGAGCTCCACACAGTAGCTTTATACACAGCAGCCTTCGCATTGAAGCTTCACACATGATGACCTTCACATACCGAGGTCTAATAACACTGAGGCCTACCTCACACTGAGGCCCTTCTCCCACTGAGACCTTCTCCCACTGAAAGCTCTCTCAGACTGCTGCCTCTCACACACTGAGGTGAACGAACACTGAGGCCTACTAACACACTGAGGCCTTTCTCCCACTGAGACCTTTCACAGACTGAGACTACCTGCTTATATTGAATTGTAGCTTTTGCTGAGTCATTGCATCCATTTTAACCCTTTCAGTGCTTGACTCACATTTTTGTAATTAAAAATACCTAGTTAATTTTTTAATATTTCTGACAAATACGTTCTCTCTGGGTCCGCCAGTGCAGCTCTATGCTCATGTACCAAGTCTGCCTGTCTGTTTCTCCCCCTTCCTCATTCATTTCATTCTTTTCCCGAAATCCCACTGTAACATAGTCTGGTTTCCTTGCAGCCAAAGGGGAGGGTAGTGGAGAAAGATCAGCTGTCGATCGGTGCCACGGGGAGCAGTGAATCCCCCATCAAGAGTCCTCTGGGAAGCCCTGTCCTTTGGCAAAAAGAAGAAACCAGCACAGCGTCTTCCTCTCCCACAGGTAAACTCCTCTTGAAGACCTTCTACAACAGGGGTGCCCACACTTTTTCAGCATGCGAGCTACTTATATTAAAACCAAGTCAGAAAGATCTACCTACCTCCTCAAGGCTGGAGAGGGGAGGGGGCGGGGCGGGGCTTGGCCAGAGGGGGGCAGAGCCAGGCCACGCCAAGCCCCGCCCCTCCCCTCTGGCTTTAGAGCTCCCAGCAGCTTCTCCAGGCTTGAGGATGGCAATGCCAAGCCAGTGGTGACATAGCTAGCACAAGGCTGGCTTGGCCCTGCCCTCCTCAAACCTGGAGCAGCTGCTGGGAGTGCCGAAGCCAGGGAGGCGGCGGGGCTTGGGGCGGCCTGGCTCCGCCCCCCTCTGAGAAGTGCCCATCCAGCTGGGATCGACCTCCTTCTGTCCCGGGATCGACTGGTCGATCGCGATCAACTTTCTGGGCAGCCCTGTTCTACAATATGCTTTAATAGCCAGAAATTGGAAAAGTTGTAGCCTACGAAGGTTGCATGTTTTGGACAACAGCTCCTAAAATATCCTGGCGAGAATGCTCTGTGGGGCTCCGGAGTGCATTCCTTTGTGTAATAAGGTTTTCACATAGAATTCTAGAGATGGAAGAGACCTCATGGGCCATCCAGTCCAACCCCATTCTGCCAAGGAGGAAAATTGCATTCAAAGCACCCTTGACAGATGGCCATCCAGACTTTGCTTAAAAGCCTTCAAAGAAGGAGCCTCCACCATACTCCAGCACAGAGAGTTCCACTGCTGAACAGCTCTCACAGTCAGGAAGTTCTTCCTAATATTCAGGTGGAATCTCCTTTCCTGTAGTTTGAAGCCATTGTTCTGTGTCCAAGTCTCAAGGGCAGTGAAAAACAAGCTCCCTCCCTCCTCCCTATGACTTCCCCTCACATCTTAATCCATAGCCCTCATTATGTCTCCTCTCAGGCTTCTCTTCTGCAGGCTAAACATGCCCAGCTCTTTAAGCCTCGCTCCTCATAGTGCTTGTTCTCCAGACCCTTGATCCTTTGAGTTGCCCTCCTCTGGACACAGATGAGTCAACATCTCACTTCAATTGCGGTGCCCAGAATTGGACACAGTATGATTCCAGGTGTTGTCTGACCAAGGCAGAATAGAGGGGTAGCATGACTTCCCTGGATCTAGGCACTAGACTCCTATTTATGTGAGCCAAATTCCCATTGGCTTTTTTTGCTGCCACGTGACATTGTTGGCTCATGTTTAACTTGTTGTCCACGAGGATGTTCATATGTTGTTCACACGTATTGCTGTCAAGCCAGGCGTCCCCCATTCTGTATCTTTGCATTTCATTTTTTCTGCCTAAGTGGACTATTTTGCATTTGTCCCTGTTGAACTTCATTTTGTGAACGCTTTCCCCTGGCCAGCATGTCTTTGAAAGCTGAAACTGCTGTATCGTACACAGCCCCTGCTGCACCATGGAAGGGAGAATAGCTAAGGGAAAGACTCATATTTTGGGGCACAATTTGCTCACACTGAACTCCAAAAGCCAAATCTATTAAAAAGTCTAGCTATGCAAAACCATGCAAAATCCTCTCTCCACCAAAAAGTAGTCCATATCTTTCCTCAGTGGAGAGAAGTGGCCAAAGTACTGTCTGCCAAGAAAAGAAATGAACTCCATTCTCCATGGAAATGCAACTGGGCTTTGATCACTTCTCTCTGCAGAGAAAAGAGACGGACTCCTTTCTCAACAGAAAGAGATATATGGCTCCTGCTTGTTTAGGACAGGACTTTCAACAGATATGCAGTATTTTTTATTTAGCCTTGTTGAACAGAGATGTTTTGTTGAACCATCAACCCAGTGGTGCCATAATGTACCATAATGTAATTGGTGTGCTTTAATTGCATTTCTCTGCATTGGACTGGATGGCCCTTGTGGCCTCTTCTGGCTCTATGGTTCTATGTTTGTTTTTTCCTTGTGTTATGTCTTGGTTCCAGTTCTGGGCAAAAACTCAAATATATCAGCATGAGAACTTTTAACTTGCTGCCCCTGTTCCTGGTCCAGATTTGCAGGAGCACTGTCCTGTATTCCTCAATTAATAGGTGTCCTATACTGAGTAATTAAAGGTACAGGCGTACTGTCTTATTTTCAGCAATTAAAAGTAAAAATGCACCACCTTCTATCCAGTCTGGAAGTGTCTTGTATCTGGTTTGTTCCTGTGTTGACTTTCTTAGGGCATATAGCAGGGCTTCATGGAAAACCCACCATTGACTTGTAGAAGCCCCATCTCACTTCTTTTTCTATTACTTTTAAGCATTTTCTAAAAACACCCATGTACACATTTTAATAGTTCCTCTCTCTTTCCATGTTACACAGAGACTAGATACCTTTTTGTGGGTTCTGTGATCATGACCGGATTTTATTATTGTAGAGTACAGCGTGAAGTACAACTGACATCAGAAGAGGTCTTGTGTTCCTTGTGATTGCTGTTCTGTCTTATATAGAAAATTCATCTGACTCCGCTAATGGTTTCCAACTTGTGTTTTGAAGGAGACCCTGCAGGAGAAGAACTGGAGTCACTGATCAGGTGCCTGAAGCAAGGTGGCGTATCTCTCATTGGGAAGCAGCAGGTCTTCACCCGCGAGTATTACCGGAAATCCTTTGTCAAGCGCAACAAAAACCCAGAGATCAACGAGAAAGTGCATCTCGTCCGGACCCTCCAAAGCACACTTAAGGTTGGTTTACCAGGGTGTCTGTAGAGCTTGGAAATGTTAGTTTTTAGGGCATTGGTTCCCAACCTTTTTTTCACCAGGGACCACTTGACCAGGAGCCACTTGACCAGAGACCACTCTCCAACATTAGTACCAAAAGAGTTACAAATCAGTTTTTGGTTAACTAGATTCGGTTTGGGGTGGTGATTCAGAAAATTGCATTGGATAGACCACATAATCTCTAGTTTCTGATACGGAATATATACCATGGTCAGCGACAGGGAAGGAGTGGCAGGCGGTGCAAAAGGAGCGGAAATAAAATAAAGAGGAAGGAGGATCGCGGACCGGATTTTTGTCCTCGCAGCCCACTGGCGATCTGCAGACCACAGGTTAAGAACCACTGGTTTAGGGTACACCACCACCCAGAACTCTCCAGCCAGTGTGACCACTAGTAGCGGGCATTTCACCCCCCATTTCTCATCTTTTTTCTGTTTTCAAGTGGTTGCTAGAAATATGGAAACAAAAAACGCAAACTGTAGATTGCATCACATTTTATAGATGGTGTATTCATGTTTTCTCCTGATGTTGCCGAATTGCAGCTCCCATCCCTGTAATCTGCAGAGCCAGTGTTGAAGAATGCTGGGAGAAGCTTGTGCTGGGACTGCACCAATTCCAGATTCCTTTGTCTGGCTTCCTTGCCCATAGTTTTAGAGCAGTTACTCTTATGTTAGCTTTTATGATGGTGGGGTTTAGGAAAACCCTTTCTAGCGTGTGTCAGCCATTTTGTTTGCCCTTTTATTGAAGAAAAAAAGGAGCTCTTTTGTATCAGTTAGTTGGCCACGCCCCTTTGCCTGAGGTAAAGGAGCCATTTTAGATCATAGACCACCAGGGAATCCTTGAGGCAGGACATGTCTTCAGTTGGTCCCAGAGATTCAGGCTTGGACAAGCCATTTCAACTCAATACTATATAAGCAGTTGTACTATATAACTAGTCAATACTATATAACCAGTTGTACTTTATAACCAGTACTTCAACCAATTAGTTAATCCAGTGTTTTTCAACCTTTTTTGAGCCGCGGCACACTTTTTACATTTACAAAATCCCGGGGCACACCACCAACCAAAATGACACAAAATGACACTCTAACACAGTAATACATATAGTTAATATGTTTTTAAATGTATTTATACACTCAGTGTGAAACCTCGGCCTGTTTCGATGAACACAACATAGATATCCTGGCAGGAATGGCAGAAATCTTATACACAGAGTAAGGCTCTAATGCTAACAGCATTCAAACACGCTATGAAAGCTAGCAAAGAATAAAGAGTATGCAACATTGTGTCTTTCACTTTTTTATATAAAAGTATCAAAGTATACCATTCAGGTATGGTGCAAGGTGTAGGTATATTTCACTATATAATTTCACAGTGTTCACATAATACATTCACATTTGTGACCATATATCAATCATTCATAGTATGCATATAACAATATCAAAAGTGGATATCACAGTGTTAATATCACATAAATTCTAAAGCAAGGTACTGGTGTAACTATAACAGAACCAACAGTATAAACCTGTATTTCCACCGTAGGGTAAGTTCACTCTAATGTTAGCATGTAGTGTGGCTGGGAAGATCCCTGGATGTAAACAAAGCAGTTCATTGTTTACATCCAGGGATCTTCCCAGCCACACTACATGCTAACATTAGAGGAACTTACCCTACGGTGGAAATACAGGTTTATACTGTTGGTTCTGTTATAGTTACACCAGTACCTTGCTTTAGAATTTATGTGATATTAACACTGTGATATCCACTTTGTGATATTGTTATATGCATACTATGAATGATTGATATATGGTCACAAATGTGAATGTATTATGTGAACACTGTGAAATTATATAGTGAAATATACCTACACCTTGCACCATACCTGAATGGTATACTTTGATACTTTTATATAAAAAAGTGAAAGACACAATTTTGCATACTCTTTATTCTTTGCTAGCTTTCATAGCGTGTTTGAGGAATGGCAGAAAGACACACACGAAGGTCATGCTCAACAGCTGTCAGTCATGGGAAAACTTTGGCCCTCTGGGTGCTTTGGACTTCAACTCCCACCATTCCTAACGGCCTGAGGCCCTTTCCTGCTTAAGTGGCTGAGGGGGGAAAAGGAAAAGGGCCTGAGGCTGCTAGGAATGGTGGGAGTTGGAGTCCAAAACACCAAGTTTGCCCATGCCAGCTTTCGATTCCATCGCCTCATCTATCTTCAGCCTCTAGTGGTTTGAGTATATGTGATTATGTGATTTTCTACCTTGTCGCTATGATTATGGTGCTGCTTCTTTAAATTGTCCGCAAACTGTGTTATTGTGAGGATCCTGGAACTGACATTGGATAATATCGTGAGGATACACATTGTTTTTTGCACTAACTTCCGTGATTTCATCAAATATCACGAGTTTTCCGTAGAGGAGCGCTCCGTGAACTTGCTACTTCTTGGTTCACAACTCCTCTGCTCTCTGTGGCAACCATGCCAAACTACCTTATGTAAGACTTTTGATTTTCTCCAGCAGGACTGGGTACTTTGAATGTGTTTTTTGCGTATGATTAATTGTGCATTTTGTACTGTGACGTAGCAGCGGTCCTTTAATAAGTAAGGGTATTGGAGGTTCCAATTTCCCACGGCACACCTGATGATCGCTCATGGCACACTAGTGTGCCCCGGCACACTGGTTGGGAAACACTGAGTTAAACAACAACTGCTTAACGCATTGGGCACCTCAGAGGCCCCTATACCAGAGACAGAGAGCAAGGAAAACTGTCATATATTCTTCTCAGAAATGTACACGTCTGGCAGCTTCGGAATCATTAAGTTACCTTCCAAGTTTAAAATATGAACTTTGTTGTGGGGAAATCAAGCTAGTGCCTGCATGGAGTTAGACCCAAGATGTCTTGATAAATGGTTACCCTTTTCTCAAAGCAACAGCATGGATATTAATTCTGTGGGGTTCCTTGTTCCAAAAGAAGGCAATCCAGCATCCCCCAAGCTGAAAGAGAGTTAGCACAGTTGGTGGGGACGAGAGAGAGAGGTCCTTCTCGGTAGTGGCTCTGGAACTCTCTCTCCAGGGAGATGAGGCTGGCACCCACCCTGTCCACCTTTCGTAAAGACCTAAAAACGTGGATGTTCCACTGTGCTTTTGAGTAGACAGTTTCCTAGATAACTTTGGCCCCCAGTTAATGAGTTACTGCAATGGCCTTTTAAAAACATCCGGGCTGGAGGCACAGTTTTCACTTGTCGTGGGACAGAGCAAAAGGGGTGGGAGCAGGAGGGAGTTGTTGTTTTCTCCCCGGTGTAGCCTACACCGGGCATTGAAAAGAAAAGAAAAAAGCTTTCAGATTCTTGTTGTTTTGAACTTAATTGGCTTTTCTTTTTAAAGTGGAACAATTCCTTTGATTTACTGATGGAACGTTCTTTCTTTCTTTCCCCCAGGCAAAAACCGCTGAGCTCCAGCTCCTTGATATTCTCTTGGACGACTCGGAACTGACCTCTGAGAAATTCAGGCACTGGAAAGAACAACATCAGGAGTTGTACCAGGAACTCCAGGCCTGGTGGGCCCAGAAAGTCAGCCAAGAGGATGACGCAAGGACAGGCTCTGCCTCGGACATTTGTCCAGAGGAGGCTGCAGCAGCAGCAGCTGATCCATGAACCATTGTAAGCACAAGATATATGGCTCCTGACAATGGGGCAGTTCGATATCTAGGACTGGATGTATTAGTTCAACAGGACTGGAGGTCTCCCAATGGCAGGTGTATTACTTTGCTTATTTCAACCGTGTTGCAAATTAGCCCTGCTATTTTCAGAGGACTTTCCTGCTCATTCTCCTGAGCCAGACCTGAGGGATTTGCTCAGAGTAAAATCCTGATACTCTGGTGCCATTGTCTCCAGACCATTCTCTCATTCAAGAGAGTTGGCTGACTGGCAAAAAAGCCTACTGCAGAACTGAGAAAAGAGAGGGCTTGTTCATTGCCTTGTGGGCATTTGAGTGTTAAAGACATTTCACAAGAAACAGAAGCAGAACGTGGCATTGACTCCTGGTGGATCAACCAGCAGACAAGACAAAACAGGTCAAGATTCAAAACTGTTTGCAACAGGTTTGTTTTCCTTCAAAAGGAAACAAGAATTCCTGCAGCATGTTTCAGGTTGATACTCCTTCCTCACATTTAAGAACAACAACAGCAACAAAAAAAAAGACATTGTCGTTCATCATGGCTGAAAATTTTAAATGGCAGCAGCCCACAGCCAGGAATGTTTTATTTGTGAAACGGGCTAAACCTATAATGACATTTTGTATTTGGACAAATTGTTAAATTAAGTTGTTGCTTTTGTTTTTAAAAAAACTACATTCGATCTGTCATCTGTGTTATTTATTTCGATCACACAACATGACCAAAAGTTTAATACTGGGAAATAATAATGGTTATAACACAGGCCTGGACAAACTTTGGCCCTCCAGCTGTTTTGTTCTCCAACTCCCACAATTTCTAACAGCCTCAGGCCCTTTCCTTTCCCCCCTCAGCCGCTTAAGCAGCTAAGGGGGAAAAGGAAGTGGCCTGAGGCTGTTAGGAATTGTGGGAGTTGGAGTCTAAAACACTTGGAGGGCCAAAGTTTGCCCAGGCCTGTTATAACAAATAGGAACACCAATTACAGTACTATTATTCTAACCATCATAGTGCTTCCCTACAGTTTGTTGTTTGGTCCAGCTGACTCCTGGACACGCGACATAGGAGTTATAGGTGTATAGAAAAACAACAACCAAAGTTAAAACCTTGGCATTATACTAAATTTCCTTTGACCAGAAGCTGGTCACTTCGAGTGCCTCTGATGTACTGTAAATCATTGCCTCCTCCCGAAAAAAAAAAAAAAGTATAATACCACAAAGGATTACCACCTCACCGGTTTCATAGGAAATCTGCTACAAAACAGGAGCTTTTTTGTGGAGTTCCAGGGCCAGAGATGCAGATGACAAAAACAGAAGAACGGCCTGCCTCAGAAGAGCGTGTTTACTCCATCAATGTTTAACATTTACACAAATGATCAGCCACTGCCAGAAGGGACAGTTTCATCTATGCTGACGATCGTGTCATCACTGCTCAAGCAGATTTGAAATGGTTGAACAGAAGCTCTCAAAAGATGTGGGCACTCTTACTGCCTTTTACAAGGAAAACCAGCTAATTCCTAACCTATCTAAAACATAGATGTGTGCTTTTCATCTTAAGAACTGACAAACATCTCGAGCTCTGAGGATTACCTGGGAAGGAATCCCACTGGAGCACTGCAGCACACCAAAATACCTGGGAGTTACTCTGGACTGCACTCTCACTAATAAGAAGCACTGCTTGAATATCAAGCAAAAAGTGGGTGCTAGAAATAATATGAAATGAAAGCTGACTGGCACAACCTAAGGATCACAACCAGACACAGTGAAGACATCTGCCCTTGCACTTTGCTACTGAGAGGGGAAAGGGGCCTGAGGCTGTTAGGAATTGTGGGAGATGGAGTCCAAAACACTTGGAGGGCCTATGACAAACAGGAACGCCATGCATTTTCCTGGAACATGGAAGCTTCTGACAAGGGCCCATTCTCGCTGCACAATTATAGTGCTATTATTCCAACCATCATAGTGCCATCCTACGGTTTTTTGTTTGGTCTGAATGATAACTCCACGCTGAACACTTGGCATAGGATTCTTTCTGAGAGTCTGTTTATTTTGTAAATGGGGGGTTTAAAACTTCTTAGCGGCTGGTAATTAACTTGATGTCTTTTTTCCTCCACCCATCAATGAGTAACAAGGAAGGAATGTTTGAATTGAATCCAGCACAAGCCTGTGAGAACCGATGCCATTTCCTAGCTATTTTACAGATTCTTTTAAGTGTGATAATATTGAAGGTATTGAAAGGGAAATAAAACTAACCCCCTCCCTTGAAGCTGCTGAAAGAGGAGAAAAACAGCTTTACCTGAGACTAGGGGAATTTCTGAATCTCCAGATGTTCTTGGATTGTAATTTCTGCCCATCAGTAGTAGTAGTAAACTTTATATTCTGCTCTAACTCCCCGAGGGGACTCAGGTCGGATTAGGTAAAGGTAAAGGTTTTCCCCTGACATTAAGTGTAGTCATGTCCGACTCTGGGGGTAGTGCTCATCTCCATTTCTAAGCTGAAGAGCTGGCGTCCGTAGACGCCTCCTAGGTCATGTGGCTGGCATGACTGCATGGAGTGCCGTTACCTTCCCGCCGAAGCGGTACCTATTGATCTACTCACATTTGCATGTTTTCAAACTGCTAGGTTGGCAGAAGCTAGGGCTAACAGCGGGAGCTCACCTCACTCTCCGGATTCAAGCCGTTAACCTTTTGGTCAACAAGTTCAGCAGCTCGGCAGTTTAACCCACTGCGCCACCGGGGGCTCCGGGGCAGATTACAGATTACAGAACAAACATATGGCAAACATTCAGTGCCGTTATACAATTAACAAAGACAGACAGTACATAAACAGAGGTAAAGGCTTCCCATCTTTTTCAGTCTCCGGCATCTGGAGGCTGTACTTGACTCCAGCCATGGGGAGGTGCTGTTGGTCCATTTTCCATGCTGAGGAGCTTGATGTCTGTGGACATCTACTTGATCAAATTGCCAGCATATCTTCATGGGTGCCTTTTTACCTCTCCACCAAATCGGTACCTATTTATCTACTCACATTACTGTTTTCAAACTGCTAGGTAAGCAGAAGCTAGTGCTGATGGCAGGAGCTCACCCTGGCCCACAGTTTGAACTGCCAACCTTCCAGCAATATTTTTTCCAGCTGGCGGTTTAACCCGCTGTGCTAACCGTGGCCCGTTGGCTCTGTTGTCCAGGGAGGTTGGGATGTGCAGTCGAAGATTTGAAGGGGTCGGCAATCCACCCTTCCCCATTTACACTTTTGATGCACCAACCAGTCATGTCTAATTTTAAAGTATTTGAACTAGTTCTATGCACACTTTTAATAGTATTGTGGCTTAGTTCTAAGTGTTATGGTAAAGATAAATATTTCCCCTTGACATTAAGTCTAGTTGTGGCCGACTTTGGGGTGCTTATCTCTATTTCTAAGCCGAAGTGTTGTCCGTAGATGCCTCCAAGGTCATGCGGCCGGCATGACTGCATGGAGCGCCGTCACCTTCCCGCCGAAGCGGTACCTATTGATCTACTCACATTTGTATGTTTTTGAACTTAAAGGTTGGCAGAAGCTGGGGCTAACAGTGAGAGCTCGCCTCACTCCCCGGATTCGAACCGCCAACCTTTCGGTCAGCAAGTTCAGCAGCTCAACAGTTTAACCCACTGCACCACCAGGGGCTCCAAGTATTATAAGTGTGCAAATAAAGAAACCTTTCATATCAATAGGTTGCTCTCGAGGATCTCTCAGGTGTGACCTCATTATATCCTTGCAATGTTATTACCCAAACCTGACAGTATCATGAAGATACTGCTGGGGTCGATCTATACCTGGCATTTTGTCTACCTAAGTTAATCCACTGTGTAAGTAAATAAAGTGTTACTTTGCTTATATTTGTCTCTTTTCTGGCTGATCATCAAACTGCAAAGATGATACATGACTAAAACATTTATTTACTTCTGCTTGTTTACATGTTTACAGCTACATTCAGACCCTAGAATCAGAACAATTAAGGTGGAAGAAACTACATGGCCCATCTAGTCCAACCCCGTCGCGCAGGAAAAGCACAATCAAAGCACCCCAACAGATGGCCATCCAGCCTATGTTTAAAAGCCTCCAAAGAATGAGCTTTCCACCACACTTTCAGGCAGAGAGTTCCATTACTGAACAGCTCTTCCTGGTTATATTGACTCAGTTGCGAACACAGCTGCCTTGGATCCCATTGCGGGGTCCTTCAAGACTAGATAGATGGATGGATGAAAATTGCCACTGTTGTGGTAGGTTCTTTAAGAAACATGCCAAGCCTTACCTGAAGTGGGAAAAGAAAAATGGAGATTTATTTCGACCGGCCGGGCTTCCAGGTGGATAACTCCAACTCAAATTCCCGAAGAGCCCATGGCCTGTTCACATCAAACATTTATATTCTTGGCTTACAGTCAAGATATTTTTAAGGCACTACATATCTTATTGGTACAGAAAATTCAGCTGATGTGTGTAGAACAGTAACTTTTCTCTTAAGCACATACTATTCATTTCTTGATCACATTTCCCTACCTAATGTCTCAAACAGCATCATGCAGGTGAATTGTATGATCTCACTACCTCTTCACAACCGGGCGATTAGCGATGCATTTTATTCCTGCGCCAGCCAGTTCCGCAATGTTTTCTGCTGCATTAATAATCCACACTGTAGGGTACATGCAGGCTCCTTAACCTTTGGCCATCCTTCTTGTGGAAACTGGAGGCCAGGCAGAGCCCAGCAAAGATCCCAGCTGTTCCTCCACTCCATCCTAGATAGAGGCATGTCCCAAGATGATATCTGTCCTCAGGTGGGTCCTGTGCCTTTGTAAGATCTGCTAAGGCTCTGTAGGCCATATAGGAAGTACCACAAAGGTACATGGCTCCAGAAAGCAAGAGTAGCATTCCAGAAACCCCTGTCAAAGCATAGTTTGGACTTCCCAACCACCAACGTGTCCCCACATGGCTAAGGACATAGCCTAGAAAGCCAACAAGCACTGAGACGACCGCCAAGGCCCTCACCATTTGAATCGTCCAGGAGATGGCCATCTCCTCTGGGATGGCATGGCATGCTTTCCCTTGCAGGCTGGTCACCTCCACGCAGCTCTCCCATAAGCCATCACTGAAGGAGACGTCTTGAGGGAAGCCAGGTTTTCGGGGCAATTCGCGCCACTGTGGCGTCACTGTTGCTGCCAGCATCAGCACCCACCCCATGGGGGCCACCACCAGTCCAAGCACCATGGCACCGGTGGCCATGATCCCCTCCAAATGGAGCAAAGGTATCTTCCAGACGAAATTATAGGGACTGCTACAAAAAGGAAAAGCTTCTTCAAAGTAATGAGAGCCTTCTATACCTTCTTGTTTCCCAGTTTGGGACTGGCACTGGAAGCTGTGCTTTATAATTTTGGGACCCATACCCCCCCCCCCAATCGTACACACATACAGCACTACTGCAATGAGTAGAGAAGGAAGTGACTTCCTCGGTGTGAGAATTATAGCACAAATAAGGTAAACCTCCAGTTTAGTTACACATTAACGTTGTTGATTTTTCTATTTCTGGATCTCCTCTATGACAAGACATAATGAATGTATTTAATCATTAATAAACTGCACTATAAATAGCAACTTACAGTCAAATACAGCCCACGGTGACAACTAACCTTCCTTACATTAAAAGCTGTGAGCGTTCATCAGTTATGCAGTACCACCTCCTTATCCACGGATTTGGTATTAATCATTTCAATGATCCATGCTCCAAAATAATCCACGCATGAGCTTTTATGGACTTCTGTGTGATTCTAGATCAGACATGGGCAAACTTTGGACTTCAATTTCTAACAGCCTACCAGGAATTATGGGAGTTGAAGCTCAAAACACCTAGAGAGCCCAAGTTTGCTTATACCTGATCTAGATCCTCCTGTGTCTTTCTATGGTATGGTTCTGGCTGAAGCATAGTCTAAATATGGGGTGTGCAAATATCTGTGGTTTCAAGTATCCAGAGTTTTGGAGCACTTTCCCTGCAAATATGAAGGTTGCACTGCATTAAATATTTACTTGATCAGTAGCATGACCTCTATCTTCTATGTATATAATAAATGTCAGTGTTTGTAGGTTTGTGGTATGTGGCAGCTTTCTGATTGGCTGACACTTCCACAGGCCACTACGACCCCCACGAATAACCGACCTGGACCAAACTTGGCACATATAAAACCCCCATGTCCCACTTCACGTCCTGGTGCGGTTTGGGAGAGGTAGACCACGGATTATGGGATTTGTAGTACTTTAAAACTCTTGGGCAACCACAGACCACTGTGACCACCCACAAAGACAGATCAAGACCAAACTTGGCACACACAGCCCCCATGACCTTTTAATGCTTATGAACACTTCTAGCCCCCAAACCTCCTATCCCAGCCTCCTCAGACACTTCTGCTAAATCCTTGAAGGCTGGCTCCGCCCTGCTAGGCCCCAAAGAGGACGCCATCTTCCCTATTCAACATTGGCCCAAAGAAGGCAGTTTTTTGCCAGGGTCTTTTGAAAAGGCATTGTCCTTTTACAAGGTAAGGCCCTACCATGGCCAACTGTGAATACTGGTGGAGTTTGGGGAAGGTTGACCCAAGATTTCTGGGAAATGTAGTTTATCCACATCCTTGTGCATTTTCTAATGGGAGCATTCATAAAAAAACAAAAGCAAAGACTGAGTTTTTTTCTAAGACTTAGCATAACCAATTACATAATATATATTGCCTAACATCCAAAAATAAACAATACCCATTTCAAATAACCCGGGCACCGCCAGGTCCCCAGGCTAGTAATTAATAATAATAATAATAATAATAATAATACTTGTGCCAGCGGAAATGCTGACTGATAGGTCAGCCGTTCGAATCTGGGGAAAGCGGGTTGAACTCCCTCTGTCAGCTCCTGCTCCCCATGCGGGGACATGAGAGAAGCCTCCCACAAGGATGGTAAAACATCAAACATCTGGGCACCCCCTGGACAATGTCCTTGCAGACAGCCAATTCTCCCACGCCAGAAGCGACTTGGAAGTTTCTCAAGTTGCTCCTGACATGAATAATTAAATTTTTTAAAAAATATGTATATAATAAAAGTCAGTGTTTGCGGTGGGAGGTGCAGAGTTGCGGAGGAATATGTGGCAGCGTTTCGATTGGTTGCCACTGTGGGATTATTTGCACAAAGGACTCTGATTGGCCAGCCTCAGAACTCCAACGTTCTAAGGCAACAGACAGAGGGGATTGGTTGCCACTGAGGGAGTATTTGCATAAAGGACTCTGATTGGCCATCTACATTCCATCCATTCTAAGGTAACGCAGAGGGAAAAGGCCTCAGGCAGGCAGTCACTGAGGCCCACAGCAATGACGGATCAGGACCAAACTTGGCACACAGGAGCCCAATGGCCCACTTCACAACCTGGTGTGGTTTAGGGCAGGATGATTCACTTTCCAAACAACACTGTAGCCTCTATAAATCACAGACCAGGCCAAAAATTGACAGCAAGGCTTCCTCAACTTGATTTTCTTGACTAGGCCCCCAACGATGACAGAACAAGACCAAACTTGGCACACAGACCCCCCCCCCCAAGATGCACCCTACATCCTGGTGCAGTTTGAGGGAGGATGGACCATGGATGATGGGACTTGCAGTCCTTTCATTGACTTCCTTAAAGCACTGAGGCCCACACCAATGACGAATCAGGAGGTCCAATGGTCCACTTTACAAACCTGCTGCGGTTTACGGCAGGATGGCTCACAAATTATGGGATTTGCAGTACTTTCACCCGATTCATTTACCACATAACATTGCAGCCCCTACAAATCAAAGACCAGGCCCAAACTTGGCATACAGAGTACCCATGACCCACTCTACATCCTGGTGCAGTTTTGAGTGGGACGGACCACAAATGATGGGATTTGAAGTACCTTCACTCACTTTCTGAGACCGCTGCAACCCTCATCCAATGACTGATCAAGACCACACTTGGCACACAGAGCCCCCATGACCCACTCTACATCCTGGTGCAGTTTGGAGAACGGGGGACCATGGATCATGGGACTTCCAGTATCTTCCCTCACTTCCAGAAACTGCTGTGACCCTCATCCAATGACTGATCAAGACCACACTTGGCACACAGAGCCCACATGACCCACTCTACATCCTGGTGCAGTTTGGAGAAGGATGGACGATGGGACTCGCAGTACCCTCACTAACTTCCAGAGACCACTGCAAGCCACATAATTCATAAAGACCAACCTTGCCACACAATGCTTTTCTCAATTAACCCAGGCACCGCCGGGTCCTCAGTTAGTAAATAATAAAAATGAATAGTAAAATATAAGATAATCAATAAGATAATTCTTATTAATGTGATAAGAAGTACATCTGTTTATGGTTTACATATCATCTTATATACATAGCCTGAAAGTAATTTTATGCAAATAGTTTTAATAATGATGTGCATAGCACAATATTCATATTCTATATTACTATATTGTACATACCACTATAATGCAATATTATGAGCAATATTACATGTAATATATAATATACAATTGTTTTATTATATATTACTATATTACTATATTGTATTATATTGTAATACCACAAGATATATAATACACTACACGTACATTATACTATATTATATCTCTCTATATAATAAAGCGGAATGTTTGTTTGTTTGTATGTGTGTGGGTGGGTATGTGTGTGGGTATGTATGTGGCAGTGTTTTGATTGGCTGCCACTTTCACAGGCCACAGGGACCAGGTGCTGGACCTGAACCAAACTTGTTACACATAACCCCCCTGACCCCTTTTACGTCCTGGTACGGTTTGGGGGACATACACCACCGATTATGGGATTTGTAGTACATTCCAACACTTTGGTTGTCACAGATGACTGTGGCCACCTAAAAGGACCAATACAGACCACACTTGCCACACACACACCCCATTACCCACTCTACGTCCTGGTCCAGTTCGGAGGAGGGTGGACCATGGATGATGGGACTTGAAGTACCTCTACTCACTTCCTAAGTCCGCTGCGACCCTCATGCAATTACTGAACGAGACCACACTTGACACACATAACCCCCATTACTTCCTTCGTGTCCTGATGAGGTTTAAGGGGGGGGGGGCTGCCAATGGACGATGGGATTTATAGTACTTTCACACCCCTCTACTACCACAGACCACTGCGGCCCCCAACAAACACCTATGAAAACCACACTTGGCACACAGAGCCCCAGTGACCCACTCTACATCCTACTGCAATTTGGGGGAGGCAGGACCACAGATGATGGGACTTCCAGTACCTTCACTACTTTCATGATACCACTACAACTCCAAAGAATGATGGATCAAGACCAAACTTGCCACACAGAGCCCCCATGACCCACTCTACATCCTGCTGCAGTTGGGAGGACAGAACATGGATGATGGGACTTGCAGTACCTTCCCTCACTTTCCACCAAGCCTGGCACATCCAATGACTGATCTACACCAAGCCTGGCACACAGAGCCCTCATGACCTACTCTACATCCTGGTGCAGTTGGGAGGACAGAACATGGATGATGGGACTTCCAGTACCTTCACTACTTTCATGATACCACTACAACTCCAAACCTAAACTTGCCACACAGAGCCCCCATGACCCACTCTACATCCTGGTGCAGTTGGGAGGAGGACAGAACATGGATGATGGGACTTCCAGTACCTTCACTACTTTCATGATACCACACAACTCCAAAGATGGATCAAGACCAACTTGCCACACAGAGCCCCCATGACCCACTCTACATCCTGGTGCAGTTGGGAGGAGGACAGAACATGGATGATGGGACTTCCAGTACCTTCACTACTTTCAAACAATGCACAACTCCAAAGAATGATGGATCAAGACGAAACTTGCCACACAGAGCCCCCATGACCCACTCTACATCCTGGTGCAGTTGGGAGGAGGACAGAACATGGATGATGGGACTTCCAGTACCTTCACTACTTTCAATACCACTACAAACTCCAAATCCAATGATGGATCACACCAAGCTTGCCACACAGAGCCCCCATGACCCACTCTACATCCTGGTGCAGTTGGGAGGAGGACAGAACATGGATGATGGGACTTCCAGTACCTTCACTACTTTCATGATACCACAACTCCAAAGAATGATGGATCAAGACGAAACTTGCCACACAGAGCCCCCATGACCCACTCTACATCCTGGTGCAGTTGGGAGGACAGAACATGGATGATGGGACTTCCAGTACCTTCACTACTTTCATGATACCACTACAACTCAAAGAATGATGAAACTTGCCACACAGAGCCCCATGACCCACTCTACATCCTGGTGCAGTTGGGAGGAGGACAGAACATGGATGATGGGACTTCCAGTACCTTCACTACTTTCCATGATACCACAACTCCAAAGAATGATGGATCAAGACGAAACTTGCCACACAGAGCCCCCATGACCTACTCTACATCCTGGTGCAGTTGGGAGGACAGAACATGGATGATGGGACTTCCAGTACCTTCACTACTTTCATGATACCACTACAACTCCAAAGAATGATGGATCAAGACGAAACTTGCCACACAGAGCCCCCATGACCCACTCTACATCCTGGTGCAGTTGGGAGGAGGACAGAACATGGATGATGGGACTTGCAGTACCTTCCCTCACTTTCCAAGACTGCTACAAACCTAATCCAATGACTGATTACACCAAGCCTGGCACACAGAGCCCTCATGACCCACTCTACATCCTGGTGCAGTTGTGTGTGAGACGGACCACGGATGATGGGACTTGAAGTACCTTCACTCACTACCTCCAAACAATGCAACCCTCATCCATTCACCAATACAGACCAAACTTGCCACACAGAGCCCCCATGACCCACTCTACATCCTGGTGGGCTGGAGGGAACTTGTTCTGCGAGGGACACGTTCATTGGCCGCTCGCCGGCCAATTGCATTCGGAGGCTGGGAGAGCACCTCCCACTCTCGAGGAAAGGGGGCCTGTTGCTGCGCCGCGGGAAAGAGCCGCCTATTTTCAACGGCCGCGGAGCGCGAGGAAGGGGGCGGGGCGAAGAGGAAAGGGGCGGGGCAACAATGCAGAAAAGCCCAACCACCGTGATTTCTCTCACTCGCCTATTTTGTATAACGGACGTTGCGCATGCGCAGAGAGCCGAACCTTTCCTCAGCGGTATTCTGAGGGGATTTAATCGTCTTGGGTTGTGTTTGCCCCTTTCTTTGAAGCTGAGGGACCTGTTTGCACTTTAGAGGTAATATAATGATATAACCATGCCTGTACTTGTCTCCTTGAACTGTGTCCTTCTCTCTCCTCCTGGGACTAATACCCGTTAGCTGTTTTGAGGGAGTTAGGCCTTAAGCTCTCAAACGTGGACTTCAACTCCCAGAAACTTCAGCCAGCGTACTCGACAGCCAGGAATGCTGGGAAATGAAGTCCAGCATCACCTAGAGGAGCAAAAGTTGATATTCCTCAAAGGTGGCTATCTGGAGAGTTTGGCAATTCAGCTCCCAGAAGCCCCAGTTGGCTTAGCCTTAGACAACACCCAGGGATTCTGGGAGGTGCAGTCCAAAACACTCCAGAGGGACAATGTTTGGGATATAGAAATGCTTGGTCTCTATGGCAGAGTAGAGTATAGCCTAGCCTAGGCCAGTTTGGGCCTTCTCTCCAGGTATTATGGACTTCAACTCCCACAATTCCTAACAGCCTACCAGCTGAGGGAAGGCCCAAGTTGGCCCAAGCCTGGAGACTGTAGCCAGTGAGATTTTCCCCTGACATGAAGTCCAGTCGTGTCTGTCTCTGGGAGTGGTGTTAATCTCAATTTCTAAGACGAAGAGCCGGCGTTGTCCGTAGACCAGTGTTTCCCAACCTTTTTTGAGCCGCGGCACACTTTTTACATTTGCAAAATCCTGGGGCACACCACCAACCAAAATGACACAAAATGACACTCTAACACAGTCATACATATAGTTTATATGTTTTTAAATGTATTTATACACTCAGTGTGAAACCTGGACCTGTTTCGATGAACACAACATAGATATCCTGGCAGGAATGGCAGAAAGACACCAACTACCCACACAGAACTCCCATTACCCGTGACTGGTTGGCTGCGTGCCAGCCGGCTGAAGGTGAATCCATCGAAGACGGAGATCCTGTGGCCCGGTCGGCCTGGGCTGGGTGAGTGCCGGTTGCCTACCCTGGATGGCGAGCGGCTTAACCCATCGCCATCGGTTAAGAGCTTGGGGGTTCTGTTGGACTCCTCGCTGACCATGGAGGCTCAGGTCTCCGTGGTCAGCAGGACGTCATTCTATCACCTCCGACAGGCTAGGCGACTGGCACCCTACCTGTCCAGGAACGACCTGGCCACGGTAATCCAAGCGACGGTCATCTCGAGACTAGATTACTGTAATGCCCTCTACGTTGGCCTTCCCCTGTCGACAATCCGGAAACTCAAGCTAGTGCAGAATGCCGCTGCTCGCCTGCTGGCAGGAGTGCCGGTGAGGGAGCACATCACACCTACGCTCCGGCAGCTGCACTGGCTTCCTATCGAGTACCGAATTGCCTTCAAGGTGTTGGTTTTGACCTTCAAGGCCTTACACGGTCTAGGGCCTGCGTACCTGAGGGACCGCCTTACCCCGTACTCTCCCCCGAGATCACTGCGCTCAGATGAACAGAATCTGTTGTTAGTTCCATCAGTCCGCTCCTGCCACCTATCGACGACCAGACAAAGGACCTTTTCTGTTGCGGCACCGGTGCTCTGGAATGCCCTCCCGGACAGTACCCGAGCCATCTCGGAACTGGCCCCTTTCCGGAGGGCCTGTAAGATGGCCCTCTTTGGCTTAGCCTTCAACTAGGCACACCGGACTAAGAACTATACCATATGTCCTCCCATTCCGCGTATGACAATGTAACATGTTTTAATGTGGTTTTATGTTTTTATGATTTAATTGTAGGGTCGCATGTCGACATGCTGTGACATGCTGCCCGTGTATCGTTCTGTTATCCGCCCCGAGCCTGCTGGGAGGAGCGGAATACAAAAATGAACAATAAATAAATAAATAAATAACCAAGAGAAAATACTATAAGAGTGTGGTGGGCATTGACCTTGAGTTTTGGAGTTGTAGTTCACCTATATCCAGAGAGCACTGTGGACTGAAACAAAAGGACCAAACTCAATATGCCCAAATGTGAACACAGATGGAGTTTGGGGAAAATAGACCTTGACATTTGGGAGTTACAGTTTCTGGGATTTACAGTTAACACACAATCAAAGAGCATCCTGAACTCTTGCAACAGTGGAATTGAACCAAACTTGGCACATTGAACTCTCATTACCAACAGAAAGTACTGAAAGGCTTTGCTTGGGAATTGACCTTGAGTTTGGAAGTTGTAGTTCACCTACACCCAGAGAGCACTGTGGGCTCAAACAATGTTATGTTATGTTGTTGTTTGTTTTCTATCCAGAATCACAATGTTGGAAGGAGGGTCACCACTTTAAGGTCCCTAAAACAGGCATAGGAAAACTTCGGCCCTCTGGCTGCTTTGGACTTCAACTCCTACCATTCCTAACAGCCTGAGGCTTTTTCCTGCCTAAGTGGCTGAGGGGAAAAAGGAAAAGGGCCTGAGGCTGCTAGGAATGGTGGGAGTTGGAGTCCAAAACACCTGGAAGGTCCAAGTTTGCCCATGCCAGCTTTCGACAGAGACCTCTTCCTTCCCCTTCGCGCCCTTTCTTCCCCCTCCTGCTGAACACTTTTTCTTCTACACTGCCGCTTCTGCCGCCATTTTGATCCAAGGGGGCAGCGTGAGCGTGTTCAGGAGGGGAGGGGGGAGGGAGGAAGACGTGACCCATGCGGGCGCTACTGTGCAGACTCGCCCCAGAGCAAAGCGAGGCAAAGCGAGCAGAGCGAGGCTGGGAAGAAGGGAGCCCGAGTGGAGAAGAAAAAGTGTACGGCAGGAGGGGGAAGAAAGGGTATTGGAGGTTCCAATTTCCCACGGCACACCTGATGATCGCTCACGGCACACTGGTTGAGAAACACTGACCTAGAGCAGTGTTTCCCAACCTTTTTGGAGCCGCGGCACACTTTTTATATTTGCAAAATCCTGGGGCACATCACCAACCACAATGACACAAAATGACACACTAACACAGTCATACATATAGTTAATATGTTTAAAAAATGTATTTATACACTCAGTGTGAAACCTGGGCCTGTTTCAATGAACTCAACATAGATATCCTGGCAGAAATGGCAGAAAGAC
Source organism: Anolis apletophallus (assembly GCA_030556195.1). Taxonomy (NCBI): domain Eukaryota; kingdom Metazoa; phylum Chordata; class Lepidosauria; order Squamata; family Anolidae; genus Anolis; species Anolis apletophallus. Next base: position 44,512,449 of record JARBWK010000011.1, on the reverse strand, counting down.
ACAAACTTCCCACACAGAACTCCCATAACCAAGAGAAAATGCTATAAGAGTTTGGTGGGCATTGGCCTTGGGTTTTGGAGTTGTAGTTCACCTACACCCAGAGAGCACTGTGGACTCAAACAATGTTGGATCAGGACCAAACTTGGCATGGATACTCAATATGCCCAAATATGAATGCAGATGGAGTTCGGGGGAAATGGACCTTGACATTTGGGAGTTGTAGTTGCTGGGATTTATAGTTCCCCTACCATCAAAGAGCATTCTGAGCCCCACCAATGATAGAACTGGGCCAAACTTCCCACACAGAAACCCCAGGAGGCAAGAGGAGGTCTCTATTTGGGGAAAGGGAGGTGGGCCTTCCCAATGCATGGAGAGGGAGAGACCAAGTAGACAACGGGTGGGGACGGGGGTGTTTGTAATTTTGTGCCTTTATCGAGGTAGGTTTCTTAGGGTTTTTATTCTTCAACACACTAGACTCTTCCCCCCCCCCCCTTCCTGGAGGTTTCAATTTCCCACGGCACACCTGATGATCGCTCACGGCACACTGGTTGGGAAACACTGGAGTAGAGTATATCCTAGCCTAGGCCAGTTTGGGCCTTCTCTCCAGGTATTATGGACTTCAACTCCCACAATCCCTAACAGCCTACAGGGCAAGGGATGGCCCAAGTTGGCCCAGGCCTGGAGACTGTAGCCAGTGAGATAGTAAAGGTTTTCCCCATGACATGAAGTCCAGTCGTGTCCGACTCTGGGGGTGGTGTTCATCTCAATTTCTAAGCCGAAGAGCCGGCGTCCGTAGACACTTCCAAAGTCATGTAGCCAGCATGACTGCATGGAGTGCTCATCTCTATTTCTTTTTCTTTTTTTTTTTAAAAAAATATATTTATTGGGGTTTTTCCATAAACAAACAAACAGTGGAAGTGGGGGAACAGTCTCAGGAACAGGGCAGTTAGGGGGGAAGAGGCTGGGTACGGTGATGGGAGAGGGGGTAGAGGGAGTGGGAAGGGGGTTGGTGCTGGGGGGGTCGGTGGCAAGGGATGCGGGGGGTAGAGGGGAGAAAGAGTGGTGGGCGGTGAAGGAGGCTGTTTGGTCCGGGTTCTGGGAAGGCTAGTGATGGGTAATGTTGATGGGAAGAGATAAAGACAGGAGTAGCTTGTTTCCTTCTAGGGGCCTTGTTCATGGGTGCTCCTTATCGTTCTCTTGCAGTCTCCCTCCTTGTTGAGCTGGTCACTTCTTTTTTACAGGTCCTCTTTCTAGGCTCCTTTTTCCTTCTTTTTCCGAGGCGTATCTTCCTAACCCTCTGCGTCTGGGAGCAATCTGTTGTTTTTAGCTTTTGTCCTTTTGAGAGAACTTTTGTTCTTTCCTGTAGTCTCCAAAATCTTTCCAGCGTTTTATGCCCATTGTCCATTCCCTGTCTTCCAGCGTAGCCGGACCCGCGTCCCTTCACGTCCTCCAACCTCCATTTTAGCCGTTCTCCTAGGCGATTCGAGGCCTTCCGTGCCCATCTCCGGTATGCCACTTCTCGTAGGCCTGAAATACGCTTCAAGAGAGTAAGGGCAGCTTTTCTTCAGGTTATTCTTCCTTCCTTGCTGGGGTGTTCCCGCCCTGCCTCTCTTCCTAGTGGGCTGCGTCCCATTCTTTTTGCCGTCCTTCTTAGCTGCATCCAGGCTGGGGTTTTTGGGTGCTGTAGCGACCTCTTGATTCTTCCCCTCTTCTCTTTCTTGGGGAGCAGAGGTGTTAGGGCTCTTTGAGGTCCTTCCTGCCGCCTCCAGCAGGGCTGCCTCCCTATTTCTGGGGCGCGGTCCTCTTTCCTCTGGTCCTGCCCCCGGCTTTACGTTCTCCTTCCCTCTCTCCTCTCCACCTGTACATCTCGTTGCGCTCTCCCCCTTGACCCGGGGGGCCTCCTCTCCATCCTCATAGGAGATCGGCAACCCTGGCCCTGTGGGGAGCGCCTCTTCATTTGATTCTGAACTTTCCTGTAGGGGGTGCCCCTGATTCGCGCCCATGTGGTCTTCCTGCCGGGACATCATGGCATCCATCCTCCGCAGGAAACCGTCTTGGGCCTTCCCTATCTTCCGCAGCTCTGCAAGGACATCCCCCAGGGTTATTTCCTCCTCTTCTGGCCCCTCTTCCTGTCTCATCCTCCGCTCTTCCTCTCTTGGGGTGTTCATTTTGTATTTATTTGTTGGTTCCTCATCTCTATTTCTAAGCTGAGAGAATGAAAGAAAAAAAAGGGAAGGAAAGAGGAAGGGAGGAGGGAAAGAGGCAGGGTAGGTCGGCCACAGCAACACGTGGCGCGTACAGCTACGGTAGTAACAGCTAGACACCTCCAAGGTCATGACTGCATGGAGCGCTGTTACCTTCCCGCCTGATCAGTACCTATTGATCTACTCACATTTGCATGTTTTCAAACTAGGTCGGCAGAAACTGAGGCTTACAGCGGTAGCTCACGCTGCTCCCTGGATTTGAACCTGTGACCTTTCGATCAGCAAGCTCAGCAGCTCAGCGGTTTAACCCACTGCGCCACCGGGGGCTCCAGTGAGAGAGAGAGAGAGTGAGAGAGAGAGAGAGAGAGAGAGAGAGAGAGAGAGAGAGAGAGAGAAACTTACGTTAGGAAACAGGAGAGAAAATATGCAGGGAAGCTTTAAAAGAAAGGTTACTTTTAGTGTTGGAGGTAATATGTCAGAAGCAAATTGAGAATACAGTTACAAAGCATAAAAGAACCACAAGATTTCTGAACACCACCTGGACCTTGATGCAAATGGATTAGCAAAGTACAGCTGAAGCAGTTTCTGCAGAGTCCACTGTAAACCCTGCCTGCGGACTCTGCAGAAACTACTTCAGCTGTACTTTGCTAACCCATTTGCCTCAAGGTCCAGGTGGTGTTCAGAAATCTTTTACTGTGGCCAGTTTTTTCAGAACCTCAACACTGAGTGAAAGGGGCCCCATCTGCAGTTTAAGGAGCATTGATGTATATCTATATAAAATTAAAAAAATAATGTTAGTTTGTGGGATTAACATAACTCAAAAACCCCTGGACAAATTGACACCAAATTTGGACACAATACACCTATCAGGCCAATAAGTGACCATCACTCATAGAAACACTTGAAAAAACCAGCAGAAGGGACTTAAAAACCCAAAAAAGCAAAAAGATGCTACAGCGCATGCACAAAAACAACTCCCCCTGGTAAAGAAAACACACAATAGCATATCCACACACTCTTCTGGACTACAGCTTCCAGCATCCCCTAGACCAGGCCCTTTGGGAGAAGAGGATGAGCCAAATGCACTGCTTCCAAAGTGCAAGCTTCTCCTTGGATTTCTTTGAGAGCATCCCAATCCCTGCATATTTCCAATTTCCTATTCCTGGACTGCAACTCCCAGCAATCCTCCAGATAGGTAGGTAGACAGATTGATCAGGACTGCTGGGAGTTGCAGCCCAAGAATAGGTAGAGAAGGAAGAAAGGGGAGAAAGAGGAAAGGAAGAGAAGGAAGGAGAGAATGAAAGAAAAAAAGTGAAGGAGGGAGAGAGGAGGGAAAGAGGGAGGGTAGGTCGGCCACAGCAACACGTGGCGCGTACAGCTAGTATCATATAAAAGGGGTTAGAGAAGACATGAACAAACGTTGTGGCCCTCTGTGTGTTTTGGTCTTGAATTCCCAAAATTCCTAACAGCTGGTGGGAGTTGAAGTCCAAAACACACAGAGGGCCAGAGTTGGCCCATTCCTGGATACTCTAGCCAGTGATAGATAGATATGAGTTTATGATAGGAAAGAAGTGAGAAAATATTCAGGGAAACATTAGAAAAGGATTACTTTTTTGTTGCATATTAGATATAGCTAGGGAGTTCTTAAGGTTTTTTTTCTACTTGGACCACTTTCTACCTGAGAAATGTCTTCATGGTCTTTTTTCTGGCTTAGAAGTTTTTTGTGTATAAAATAAAGTACACAAACATTTACTCATAATAAACTGGCATTTTCAAGGCTTGCTAAGATAATATTCCTTTTCATGAAGTACAGCTGAAGCAGTTTCTGCAGAGTCCACTATACACCCTGCCTGCAGGCTCTGCAGAAACTGCTTTAGTTGTACTTTGCTAGCCCATTTGCATCAAGGTCTAGGTGGTGTTCAGAAACCTTTTCCTGTGGCCAAATTTTTCAAGATCTCAATATTGTCAGAAAAGTAGTTTTCTAATTACTGTCTTCTAAATCTCAGCTCATTCTGAAATTTCAGATAGATTTTATGGTCATTGGGCAAGATGGCTGCCAGTGAGAATTCATTAGCAGAAACTCCCTCCTTGAACAGCACTGAAGGTAAGTTTCATTTTACGTTTTTCACTTGTTGAACCTGAGAGGTTGCAATCTGTCTTTATTTCATTGCTCAGCTCTTTCAGATTAGACGGTCACTGAGGCTCTCTCTTCCATTAGTAAATGGTATTGATGCTCGGCCATAATTGGGTCCTAAAATCTGCTGGCACTCAGATTCTTGCTAAAGATATCAACATCTGCCTCATTAATGATCAAGTTTTGCATTTCTACAAATAGTCTGAGAACTCATGGTCAGGATGCTGCATGCCCCATACCTGTGTAGTTTCACTCCGCAGTTGCATGGCAAATGCCATGGATGAAGTAGTCCCGTGTTACAACTCTGACAATATAATTGGCTTGGCTGAGAGGTTAGTTTTCTTATCATAATATCCTCTAGGCTTCCCCTGATGTTTCTAATTTAAGAGACCGAATTCGGCCTACAAATGAATGCTCTAAATTATTGATTCGGCCAAAATCTTGTACAAGAACGTTAATAAATTTAAACCGGGCCCCTGACAAAGTTAAGTTGAGTACCCAGGAAGGCGGTCCCTCCAGGCTGAGAGAGGCGTTGTGCAATGCCAGGTCAGTTAATGGTAAACATAAATTATCTAGGATTTAATACTGGAAGAAAATGCTGACCTGGCTTGTAAAACTGAGACCTGGCTGGATGAGGCTGGGGGGGGGGGTGTTAATCTTTCCCAGCTTTGTCCACCGGGTTATTCCGTTCAACACCAGTCGAGACCTGGAGGGAGGGGAGATGGTGTCGCAGTGGTCTGTAAAGATTCCATCCCCCTGACCAGGTGCCCCATCCCACAGTCAACCACGTTTGAATGTGTCGGTCTGAGGGTAGGTGACTGGGACAGGATAGGGATTCTGTTAGTGTACTGACCGCCCCACTGCACGACAGTCTCCCTACCTGAGCTAGCCGGAGTGGTCTCGGGCCTGGCATTGGAGTCTCAATGGCTTATTGTGCTGGGGGAATGCAATGTTCATGCCAAGACTACTCTGTCAGGAGCGGCGCAGGACTTCATGGCCGCCATGGCAACCATGGACCTGTCCCAATTAGTATTTAGTCCCACCCACAGTGCAGGACACACATTGGATCTGGTTTTCTGTCAAGGATGGGAAGAAAGTGGCAGGGTGAAGAAGCTGACCATCACTCCGTTGCCATGGACCGACCACTACCTGATCAGGTTTAGACTCACTGTGCTTTTCCACCTCCGCAGGGGTGGTGGACCCATTAGAATGGTCCACCCCAGGAGACTTATGGATCCCAAAGAATTCCTGATGGTTCTTGGGGATTTTCCCGCCTCCTCGGTAAGTGACCCTGTCGAGGCTCTTGTCTCTCTCTGGGACAGGGAGATGACAAGGGCTATTGACACGATCGCTCCAGAATGCCCCCTCTCGAGTAACCGAGCTAAACCAGCTCCTTGGTTTACTGAGGAGCTGGCAGTGATGAAGCGAAAAAAGAGGAGGCTAGCGGGCGTGTGGCGTCAAAGAGGAGCAGATCAACCCAAGCACGTCTGGTCTCTTATCTTAGAACCTATGACGTGGCAACAAAGGCTGCACAGAATCTATTGTGGCCAAGGTTGCCTCCGCTAAAAACCGTCCAGCGGAATTATTCCGAGTTGTCAGAGGACTACTAAATCTGCCGCTGTGCGAGATCCCAGATGACTTGGCAGACCACTGTGAAGAATTTGCTTGATTCTTCACGGACAAAGTTGCTTTGATCCGTTCCAATTTTGATACCACTTTAACGGCAGTCTCTGAAGATGTGACATGAGCATCTGCTTGTCCAGTTTTGATGGATTCGTTTCCATTGGTTCAGCTCGAGGATGTGGATAGGATCCTTGGAGAGGAGAGGCCTACCACATGCATCCTAGATCCCTGCCCATCCTGGCTGATAAAGGAAGCCAGAGGGGGTTTGGCAGAGTGGGTTAAGGTGGTGGTTAATGCCTCCTTACAGGAAGGAAAAATTCCAGCCAGCTTAAAGTAAGCTGTTATAAAACCGTTGTTGAAAAAACCATCACTGGACCCCACTCAATTAGTCAACTATCAGCCAGTTTCCAATCTCCCCTATTTGGGCAAGGTCATGGAACGTGTGGTAGCCACGCCACTCCAGGGGTTTCTGGTAGACACTGATTACCTTGATCCGGCACAGTCTGGCTTTAGGCCGGGACATGGAATTGAGACAGCCTTGGTAGATGATCTTCCCTGGGTGCTTGATAGGGCGAGTGTATTCCTGTTGGTGCTGCTGGACCTCTTAGCGGCTTTCGATACTGTTGATCACTGTATCCTTCTGGGATGCCTCGCAGAAATGGGGCTTGGGGGTACTGCTCTGCAGAGGCTCCAATCCTTCCTGGAGGGTTGGTCTCAGAAGATGTTATTGGGTGACACCTGTTCGGCTCCGCAACCTTTGTCTTGTGGAGTCCCTCAGGGTTCAGTACTGTCCCCAATGTTATTTAACATCTACATGAAGCCACTGGGAGAGATCATCCGGAGTTTCGGAGTAAGGTGTTATCTGTATGCAGATGACGTCCAGATCTGTCACTCCTTCCCACCTGTCACTAAGGAGGCTGCCCAGACTTTGAGCTGCTGCTTGGCCGCTGTGTCGGACTGGATGAGGGCTAGCAAATTGAAACTTAATCCAGACAAGACAGAGGTCCTCTTAGTCAGTCAAAAGGCCGAACAGGGCATAGGGTTACAGCCTGTGTTGGATGGGGTTGCACTCCCCCTGAAGACGCAGGTTCGCAGCTTGGAAGTGATCCTGGATTCATCGCTGACCCTGGAACCCCAGGGGAGCTTTTGCACAGTTAAGACTTGTGCGGCAGCTGTGCCCGTACCTTGGGAAGTCTGATCTGGCAACGGTGGTCCACGCTCTTGTCACATCTCTAATAGATTACTGCAATGCACTCTACGTGGGGCTGCCTTTGAAAACAGTTCGGAAACTTCAAATAGTCCAACGGGCGGCAGCCAGGTTACTAACTGGAGTGACATACAGGGAGCATACCACTCCCCTGTTGTGTCAGCTCCACTGGCTGCCTGTCCGCTTCTGGGCTCAATTCTAAGTGCTGGTTTTGACCTTTAAAGCTCTATACGGTTCTGGCCCAACTTACTTGTCCGAACGCATCTGCTGCTACGTCCCACCTCGTAACTTAAGATCATCCGGGGAGGCCCTGCTTTCGCTTTTGCCAGCAACTCAGTTGCGGCTGGTGGAGACGAGAGACAGGGCCTTCTCGGCTGTGGCCCCCCGCCTGTGGAATGCGCTTCCAAGCGAAATACGATCAACCCCATCCCTCCTAGCTTTCAGGAAGAAAGTAAAATCGTGGTTGTGGAACCAGGCCTTTGCACAGTAACTGCAGCACTTTATTTGGAACGGACTGTTTTAACAACGGACATGAAATACGGCTTCCGACATTGAATGTGGATTGTATTGATAGAATTTTAAATTAATTGGTTAGCTAATGTTTTAATGCTGATGTTTTAATCCTACTGTATTGGTGTTTTTATATTGTGTATTGTGCCAGCATCTAATTGTGCCTTGTAAGCCACCCTGAGTCCCCCCCTCGGGGGTTGAGAAGGGCGGGTTAGAAATACAGTAAATAAATAAATAAATAAATAAATGCCTGTGGTTTTCCAGAGTGTGTGAGTGAGTTTTCCCCAGGTCTTCCAAGTTGTGTTAACAAGAAATGCCACAAATCAAATTTGGGCCAGACCTTTACACTCTGGATACAGCCTTGTCAAATCACTTGTTTACTAATCAGTGTTTTTGCTAGGAGGTCACTTTTCCTTGTTTCATACAACTGGCTTCTAAAACATAAACAGCCTCCCTCCTCTCTTGCCCTTCTGTGTTCCTTACTTGCATTAGTAAATTGAGTTGAGGAATGGTTTGCTCACCTGTTCTTCCTAAATTTGTTATTAGCTGCAGCTTGTCCACACTATGCTGTTTCATTCCTGTCATAATAAAAAATATGTCTGCTGCCCTCCTTATAACAATTTTTGGGTATATCAGTATTTAAAACCAGATACTGAAGAAGAAAACAAGCCCTCTGAAGCCAACATTTCACAATTTTGCCCAGAAACTTGAAATTTAGCCAAAATTAGGTGCCTTGCTGCTTGGTTGAGCTGCTGCTGTTTTTCCTGTTTAGAAACTCGAGAGTTACTAAGAATAACTTCACTCTTCCATCTAGTCAGAGCGGGTACTTCTGTGTCACTGTTTTATTTCACACAGCTGTTGAAGAGAACTGAAGTTTATTTTGATAGGGAGAGAGAGAGCAAAACACAGCAAGAATTACTTCAGTTTCCCAGGAGGTGTTGCAGTCTTCTGTTCTTTTGAGGTAGCTATCAACTCTGGTAACAAATGTTGCAGTGCTGTGGTTTGGGCATGTAAGCTAGAGCTCAACTCATGTTACAGAGTAAGTTTCAGGATTTTCTAAGGCCAGCTTTGAGAAATGTTCTGCGAATAGCGAAACCCTCAGTTGCTGTTACAGAATCTCCTTTGGTCAAATGAGGTCAGTTGAACTGTATATCTAGTGATTAGATGCCAATACTTTGCATCCTAAGAGAGGGCTGTCATTCTAAAGGATACTGAATATAGTGAAAAGCGATGGGAAAATTAAATATCAGCTAATGTTCTGGGTTGCCGTGAGATTTTTGGGCCAGTGTTCTGGTTCTAACTTCTACAAATTCTATTTTTCTTTCCTAGTATTCTGCAATTCTGGTGCTAGTTCTTCATTTCAACCCATCAAAACCCAGGTGGCCATCCCAACAGCTCATGTCATACCTTCCAGGCTGAATCCCTGTCTTGATTCTGTGAGTGAATCAAGCATGTCTTGGGTCGCTCTGGAACCCTCTCGGACAAGGTCATCCAATGAGAAACAAGGGGAGATCTCCAACTTCAACTCTGACACTCTGAGTCACTCCTGGGTATTCCACAGAAGTCCTCATATGTACCAGACTGCAGTGGGAAATGTCTGTGATCAATCATCTGACCCAGCAAGTGTGCCATGCACTCAAAAGCCTACAAGATTGGCTGCTGACCTCACACTTAATCAACCTGTGTCCAAAGATCGGCAAGCCACTGATTATTGGTCCAAGCTCCAAATGGTCTCTCCAGATACTAATGCTGGCTTAGAAGAAGAACCACACCAAGGGTTGTCAGAGGCCAAGTCAACAACAGAGACCAACACAGTCTCTGAAACTCGGGTGTCGTCAGGGCTTTATTCCAGCCCAGCAGTTGCTCAGTCTCAGCAGTGGAAGCAAGGCTCTTGTGGGCTCCATCCACATGAGAACTGCCCACTTAGTGCCTGTATACAGCGCTTGGAAAAAGTTCGGCTGGAACAGGTGCAGGTACAAAATGCTTTTAAACTGTCTGCTTAACTTCTGATTGAATGGGTATCTAGACAGTGTTTTTAATTTAGAATAAATCCTCATTATTACCATTGTATGTGAGCTGGGTATCCTGTTTGCCTCCCAAAATATATTGTAGTATAGATCAATTAGACTAGTGTTCTGTCTTTTGATATAGGAGTGAATAAAAGGAAACGTGCACTTGTTGACTGAAATTGTTCTATTTGCCATCTTACGCTTTCAGTCTGTTTGGTGAAAGATCCTGCCTTTGCTAATTTATTTAAGGCAGTAGTTCCCAATCTCTTTTTGACCATCAAAAGGGTTACAAATCCGTTTAGATTCAATTTGGGGTGCTGATTCAGAAAACTGCATTTGACAGACCACATCAGCTGTAGTTTCTGATACAAAACATATGCCATGGTCAGTGACAGGGAAGGAGTGGCAGGTGGCACGTAAGCAGGAGAAATAAAACAAACAAAGAGGAAGGAGGCTCGCAGACCACATTTTTGTCCTTGCGGCCCACTGGTGGTCCACAGCCCACAGGTTAAGAACCACTGATTTAGGAGAATGTTGATGATGGTTAGTGCTGTCTCTGTGGGTGGTATTCAGTTTACAGGACTTTGAACCAGGAAATTATGGGGTGCAAGTATTCCAGGAGTTTCAAGCTATATATTCCAAGGAAGGCAATGGCAAATCACTTCTTGGTATTCCTTGTCTAAGAAAACACTGCAGAATTCATGGGGTTGCCGTAGGTCATCATGGGAGTTAAAGGCACACAAAAACCTATTAGACAAGGTGGGCAGGAAGGAGAAATAAGCTAAGAGCATTCTTGTATTTGTCACATGCTTGTTTGTAGGATGCTTACAGATCTCTGCCAACGGGGATTTGGTTGTTCCTACTTGCTCTGTGTTTAGAGAAAATAGTGACAAATAAGTCAGCAAAAGGAATGGGACTTATCCTGACTTCCTGGTGTGTTTTAAAGAATCTTGCAGTAAAGCTCTTATAGCTAGGCCTGGCAATTCTAGTATATATTTTCCTGTAACACACTAGTCAAAAATTGTTCCAGAGTTGTTATTTGTCATAGTGCTCAGAAGTGGTTCTCAAATAGCTGCATATGAGAGAAGCCTTATATGCTATTAGTATGCAAATAACTTGGAAAATATCCTCTGTGAAAGGGGCTCATATTTTGTCTGTTTTGTGCACCTCATATTTCCAGTTGCAAAATCAAGCTGCTTGCTACCATCCCTTATTGAACAACACTCCACTACAAACTCTTGATCCAGCCCAGTGGGTCAATATTGTGAATGCAAATGAGAACTTGCTTAGGGAGAGAGAGATTCTCATTGACAGGTAAGAGACATAACAAGAGGAATATGTTACAGGTTTTTATAGCGATTAATAATCCTAACATGGTATAGTATGTTAATACAAAAAATTAATGTTGCAGTCCTAAACAAGTTACAGTTAGCATCACTGGATATCGATGGCCTGTAAATGTAACTATGGTAGTCTTGTGGTGTAAGATTTTTTTGCTAAGAGTATAATGAAATTATACAAATCTCTCATTATCCTCTCTGTAGTTACAGTTGTATTTGCTATTTCAGAAGTAGAAAGGACTGATACAGGCAAAGTGCTCTCTCCACCCCCTTAAAATCATAAGAAAGGTTTAAAGGTGGTCCTTTTAATGTGTTTGAACAGCATTGAGAGTTGGCTCATTTTTAAGCAGGAAAATTTTGCTTCTACATTGGGCTATGAACTTTTTTGTGCACTTTATTGTCTTGTGTTAATTAGACTGAGAGAAAAGAGCTAAGAATATTTGTTTCTCAAAAAGCTTTTTATCTTTCTGCCCTGTTTTTCTTTCGATCATGAACACATACATAAAATGTCATATAGAAAGGTCACTTTAACAGAAGCAAACTTTTTGCTTTGATCTCTGATGTCCTGATTTTCTAAATGTTTGTGTGTTTATTTGGTGGTTACTTTTATTTGAAGGCAGAGACGGCACATTTCCCAGTTGGAACAGAAAGTGTGGGAAAGTGAGCGGCAACTCCATGGCGCCACCTTTGGCCACCCTGCTTCTTATGGAGACATGTACCTGCTCAGAATGCAGGTAAACCCCAGCATCTCACATTTGGTTTTGTTTGTGGGCATCAACTGTCTTAACTTACCTGGAAAAAAAGCCCAAATGACTAATGCTAGTTTGTGGGCACAGGGAAGAGACAGGCCATTCATCTGTTGCTTTGCTGTCTCTTTAACTCTTTATGTGACAATATTGACTGGAGCCTTGGAAATAAAATCTGAAGAGAAACAAGGTTACCTGTAGTAGAAAAGAAGAAGTGGGGAGCACAGTATATCTTGAAGTAGCACTTGCTGCGTTTATGTCCTGGACAGAAAATAAGGGGGTTCTATCACCAGGAAGTATGTTTAATTCTACACCTGGTTCCAAAGAGTAATAGAACATGGCCCCCTTCTTCCACTGGCCCAGGGTGAAGCCTGCACACTGATCCATACCACCATCAGTTATCAAATTGGTCATTAAAGCCAATGGCCTGTCTCTCTATGGGGAAGGGGTGTCCAATTGTCTAACATGTGTCAAATTCAAAGCTCGTGAGCCAAATTCAGCCCTCTGTGTTATTTTATGTGGCCCTCCAGATACTGGGCAACAGCTTCCTTATTCCTCATCATTAGATATCATGACTACAGATTATAGGAGTTGTCATGCAGTAACATCTGCAAGACTGCTGTGTGTTCTGTTTAGTTATAGTGTAGTTTGAATTTAGATACAAGGCTTGTGAATAGGATGTATGGCTTTAAAATGACCTTCATCCTCTCCCTAACCTCAGAGTCAGAAGGACAGTTTGATTGTAAATCCCATTATGCCCAGTCCACATGGTGGATCACCAAAAGTGAGGGAAGTTGTTTGATAATATCTGCCCCCCCCCCAATTGAGCAAACAATAAAGAGCACCAAGCACTATTTTTTTTAAAAAAAATAGTTGGCCCTCTGTATCCACATATTTTATGGACTTTTGAAGGCAACCATAAGACAGATGTGGCCCTTGATGAAAGTGAGTTTAATACCCCTGGTTTAACAGATGGCTTGTGAGCTATTCTGACTCTCAGGTGTCTTTTGCAGGAATTGCAGAGAGAGAACACATTCTTACGGGCTCAGTTCACTGAAAAAACGGAGACATTGACTAAGGAAAAGATTGAAGCGGAGAAGAAACTTGCTGTTTCAGAGGCAGGCATGAAACGTATTCAAGAGGCCCACAAAGAGAACACACAGAAGCATACAGTGGAGTTGAAGAAGCAAGAAGAGAGGGTAGGTTGTCTGTTTCAACATCAAGGGCTGGGATACTGTTGGTGTCGTGCACTAAGGGTTTAGCTCGCATGGTTAACTTTACAGAGGAGGTGAAAGAGAGATTCTTCCCTCTGCCCCCTGGATGCAGCTCCTCTGGCAAGAGAGTGTTCCCTCAGGGGCCATTGAATAGTTGGTGGAGGATGGAATGGAGCTTCATAGAGGCCCACTGCAGTCTCTTCACATCTTTCCCAAGTAGGCCTACATCTGAGGTGGGATTAAGCTGAACTCTGCAGTGCTTGATTCTGACTTGAAGTGCAGGGCCCAGGAGAAATTCTGGTGCTTGAAGGCAACCCCCCAAAAAAAACCATTTGCCACTCAGCTACAAGCAAAGTAGCCTTTGCTTACATTGTGGGTTAAAGGCATGAGTGTTAAGAATGTCCAAATGTGTGCTGGTTTGTGCAGGTGAAGGCAAGAGACAAACACATTGAATATCTCAAAAAGAAATGCCTAAAAGAATCGGAGCAAAACTGTGAGAAACAGCAGAGAATTGAGACTCTGGAGCGCTACGTGGCTGACCTCCCCACATTAGAGGATCATCGGAAACAGCAACAGCAGGTAGAATAGTATCTCCCAGGTCCTTTTTGGAATTATCCGTGTGTCTGAGAGTGCATAAGGGTGGCTGGAGTGCCAATGTATTCCATCAGAAAGACGTAAAATTTCAGGGTGCGTGGACTTGTAACAAAAGATGTTTAACTTTGTGTAAAACACCACTAGAATGAATTTGATTGTCTCTGAAGTGTGCTTTTCTCCAATTTTCTAGTTAAAGGAATCTCAGCAGGCAATGGCAGATCTGCAAGAAACCATCACGGTTCTTGAGAAGGAACTTGGGGACATTCGTGCCAATTGCAGAGAGAAGGAATCACAACTAGAAATGCAGAAACATAAGGAAATGGAACTACTTTCCACTGTGCGCAGGTAGTGATTTCTGGAATCAAGAGAGGTGATGATGATCCTGTTTTCTCTCTCAAAAAGAGCAACTCAAAGTGTCTTACAACAGTGGTTCTCAACAGTGGATCGGGACCTCTGGGGGGTCGCAAGGGGGTGTCAAAAGTGTCGCCAAAGAATCTGAAAACACAATATTTTCTGTTGGTCTTGGGGGTTCTGTGTGGGAAGTTTGTCCCAATTCTATTGTTAGTGTGGTTCAGAATGCTCTTTGATTGTAGGTGAACTATAAATCCCAGCAACTACAGCTTCCAAATGGCAAGGTCTATTTTCCCCAAAGTCCACCAGTGTTCACATTTGGGCATATTATTTGTGCAAAGTTTGATCCAGATCCATCATTGTTTGAGTTCACAGTGCTTTCTGGATGTACAGTAGGTGAAGAACTCCAAAACGCAAGGTCAATGCCCACCACACCCTTCCAGTATTTTCCCTTGGCCATGGGAGTTCTTTTTGCCAAGTTTGGTTCAATTCCATCATTGGGGGAGTTCAGAATGCTCTTTGATTGAACTATAAATCCCAGCAACTACAACTCTCAATGACAAAATCACCCCCCCCCCCAAAAAAAAACAACCTCCACCCGTATTCAAATTAGGGCGTATTAGATATTTTTGCCAAATTTGGTCCAGTGAATGAAAATCTATCCTGCATATCAGATATTTAGATTATGAATCATAACAGGAGCAAAATTACAGTTCTGAAGTAACAATGAAAATAATTTTATGGTTGGGGGTCACCACAACATGAGGAACTGTATTAAGGGGTCATGACATTAGGAACGTTGAGAACCACTGGGTTACAATAAAACTGATAAAATACAATTTAAAACTCAAAAAACTTACAAATATTAAAATAGAGAAATGAAGACAAAAGGAATGAGATGAGAAAATATTGCGTGTCTTAAAAACCGAATGCTGTACTGTGCCTATGGAAGAGCTCTACTATGAACAGTAAAGAGTGGGAAGCAGTCTCTGTATTGAGGTAGGGAGTTGAAACATTGGCGGAACATTATCTGTTTTTGTTTTGCACTGAGCCAAAAGAAAGTCTTGTGCTTCCATAACAAAAAGGGTCTAACATTGTGGGATTTTTTCATACTGTTGACATCCTGTGTCTTAGCTTGCAAGATAAGATAGAACGTGGGAAGACTCCTGCAGCAGAAGACTTGGCTCAGGAGACCGAGAGAGAGAAACGAGAAAAGGAGTCTTTGCAGAAAGAGTGCACCCTTCTCAGAAAGGTAATTATTACAACAGGAGGACAAAAGGGATCAATATATGACCTTTTGAGAGTATTACCTGTGGCCCTTACATACATAACTCTGCCGTGCTCCTAAATTGGCCTGTCACTGATGATGCAGCCAGTACGAATGACTCCATACTGCCACTGAAACATCTGGCTGCTGTATGGTCATCCTCTTTACTACTCAATGCTTCAGAAATGCAGCCTTTGGGGTTCTTTTTTATTGTACAAAATTAGCTCCACCATATTATGTGCTGAAATTGTCAAAGATATTTGTCTCCTGTAAGGGGCATATGGAGCCCCTGGTGGCACAGTGGGTTAAACCATTGAGCTGCTGAACTTGCTGGCTGAGAGGTTGGCTGTTCAGATTGAGGGAGTGGGATGAGCTCCCACTGTTAGACCCAGCTTCTGCCAACCCAGCAGTTCAAAAACATGCAAATGTGAGTAGGTCAATAGATACCGCCTCGGTGGGATGATAACAGTGCTCCATGTAGTCACGCTAGCCACATGACCTTGGAGGCGTCTATGGACAATGCCGGCTCTTCGGCGTGGAAATGGAGATGAGCACCACCCCCCAGAGTCTGACACGACTAGACTTAATGTCAAGGGGAAATCTTTACCTGTACTAAGGGGCGTATGCACCAACTATATCTTTTTGTAGTTTTTTGACCTCTCCCAGGAAGATCACATACATACTGAGGATAGTAAATTGCAGGGTATTTTTTGATAGTCTGCTTGTTTTCAGATTGTGGATAAGCAGAAGAAGAAGATTGATCTGTTATCTTCACAAGTCAAGGTGAGTTTCTTTTTGACAGATTAGCTACATGATCACCGAGACTGGGTTATACTGGTCTATACTGGGTCCATAATCCTTGTCGGGCGAGTGGGCTTATTAACAAAAGACCCTCCTCATAAATGTATAGCAGAGTAACTTATTAGCAGCAGCATGACCCAGCACCAGTAGCCCAAAGTGATTAAAAGGACAAAAACACACATGCCAGTGTTATCTCTTTTATAGCAAATGAATATGGTTGCACTATTTACATCAGGGGTGCTCATTAGGTAGCTCGGGAGCTACTAGTAGATCTTCGGCCCTCTTCCAGGTGATCTTCGGGCCTCACCAGCCAGATGGGATGCTCCTGCCATGCATGCACGCTCCTGCTGCTGGCTTCCGCTCTCGCGGTGCTTTTGCCTGTGGGGCATTGCAGGAAGAAGGAAACATGAGGCGGGGCCTCTGGAGGGAGCGCCCTGCCTCTCTCTCATCCAGAAGCAGCTGTGCAGCCTCCGTTGCCGGCGAGACAGGCAGGGCGGAGCGCTCCCTCTGGACGTCCCGCCTCATGCTTTCTCCTTCCTGCAATGCGCTGCAGGCGGAAGAAGCGCTTTTGGACTAGCTTTCCCTGCCTGTCTCACCGGCAACGGAGGCTGCACAGCTGCTTCTGGATGAGAGAGAGGCAGGGCGCTCCCTCCAGAGGCCCCGCCTCGTGCTTTCTCCTTCCTGCAATGCGCCGCAGGCGGAAGAAGCGCTTTTGGACTAGCTTTCCCTGCCTGTCTCGCCGGCAACGGAAGCTGCACAGCTGCTTCTGGATGAGAGAGAGGCAGGGCGCTCCCTCCAGAGGCCCCGCCTCATGCTTTCTCCTTCCTGCAATGCGCCGCAGGCGGAAGAAGTGCTGCACGGGCGGAAAACAGCAGCAGGAGCACGCGTGGCGGTGGGAGCGCGCGGCGGCGGGGGCAGGTAAATCGTTTGGACTTAGTTGCTTTAAGAGTAGCTTGCATGGTGAAAAAGTGTGAGCACCCCTGATTTACATGAACTAGCTTTCCATAATACATTTGAGCTTCACACATACGACTTCTCTCACACGGAGGTTTACCTCATACTCCTCAGGACAACACTCGCTTTGGCCCACTAACTCTAACAGGCTTTGGCCTACTCACTCTCTTCAGAACGATACTAGCTTTGACCCACTGACTCTTATAGGCTTTGGACTACTCACTCTCCTCAGGACGGCACTAGCTTTGGCCCACTGACTAGCAGGTTTTGGCCTTCTCACTCTTTCAGTGCTTGACTCACACTTTTGTAATAAAAAACACCCAGTTAATTTTTAATATTTCTGAAAGTTCTTGCGCCCAGCATCCTTCACACAGGCTTAACCTGAAGCTATTTCTTCCCTTCCAGGACCTCGAGGCTCAGGTGGCTCAGGAGGAAGGCACTGGCCAGGCGCTCAAGGCTGAAGCACTGAGGCAGGAGAATGCGCTGCATCAGCTGCGTGTGGCTGTAAAAGAGGTAGCTTTCCTTTGAAAAGTTGCCATCTGTTGAACAGATCGATCATCCACATTGTGCAATATGACTCTTGCTGCAACTTTCTCTTGAACAGAGCTTATGATAGTTTAATGAACCTAACATATTTTATGCCGTTAGAATATATCCTTTTCTTAGAACTTGCCACCCTCTGATTAGTTGTAACTCTACTTTCTTGAAGCTATTGGTTTGGTATTAATACCGTTCTTGGTGCTGATTCACAGGATCTTCTTTGCATGCCAAAAATGGATTGTTGGGTTTCTTGTATTTGCTGGAAACCTCTCACTTCCTCACTGTACTTAATTTCTTATCTATGTGATGTCTATCCACCTTTTCTCTCAAATGGGACCCAAAGCCAGGGATATGTTAAAAAAATTAAATAATATCTCTAAAACAATCCATGATATTAAAAAAATGTTAACCATTAAAAGGGCATTATGCTTGAAAACATTAGAAACAGTTCAAAGCACATTACAGCATCGTGGAAATTTTCTTGCTCTTTACATGGTGATGCAACTTTATGATTGCCTTGCCTCAACTAAAAGAAGATGCCATGATATTGTGCATCCTGCATCATGTTTACGTGTTGTTTTTCCTTTAGACATTTGAAAAGTGACTGAGGTAGATGGTACCTAAAGACCTGTCAAACGTTTTGTATATGAGCTGGCCTTAAAAAGCTAGATCTTTTCCTCACAGTTGAAAAAGAACATATTTGAATTCCTGAAAGATATGGAAGCCAAGGAATTGCAAAGGCACGAGTCTACACAGTTTTGTATTACTTAGTTCTTTGGAGATGGAGTCTGAGGGCCTTCAAACCAAGAAGAATCACTAGGATTGTAGTCTTCATTAATAGAAACTGGGATTTTTCAGTGCGTTTAGATTTTGCTGTTCTTGAGCTGATCTTATTTGGGTAGAAACTAATTTTGAATCAGTTGATATCGGTATACTGAGCAAACAGCTGGGCGTAGTATGAAATTATGAGGCGTGTTCATTAAAGATTTCCCCTGAGCCACTTCCTGTGGACTGAGAGCAATGAAACTTGGCACAGTTATTAGTCTTTCTCTACATCGGTTCCACACACATCTCCCATCTTTTTAAGCAACGGTTAACCCCTTGCTTGTAGAAGTCGACAGGTTGCTCCAAAAGCCACGTCGTGACTTCAGAAATCTGCAAAATGCTTGCCCTTCAAAAATAACTTCCTTGTGGGAAAGAGGTAGGAGTCCGATGGTGCGAGGTTGGTGAATAAAGGGGATGCGGTAGACTTTCAAAGCCACAGGAGCATGCTTCCATTTGAGCCACATGTGAGTTGGGAACTGGTGCATTGTCTTGCAGAAGGCTCACCTTTGGTGAGCATGCCACGTCTCTTGGTTTTGATGGCCTTCCGCAATTTCTACAGTAGTGAAGCATAGTATGCCCCAGTGATCATGGGACCCTTTGCTAGGAAATCCATCAGTACTACTCTGTGGTGGTCCCAAAATACTGTGAACATGATCTTACCTGCCGAGAGTTAGGCATGTGCCTTCTTTGGAGGTGGTGAGCCATGATGCTTCCATTGCATTGACTGGACTTTAGTCTGAGGATCATAGTGATGGACCCAGCTTTCATCCTGTGTGATCGGTCTGTTGAAAAAGTCCTCCTGGTTTCCATGGCACATCATTGTCAATAGAGCCTGAGAGCATTTGACTTGTTCCTGCTTCTGGAAAGGTGTGAGCAGCCTGGGGACCCAGCGACTGGATACCTTATGCATATGAAGATGGTCTTGGGTGATTTTTTTCACAGACCCCACACTAATCTTGGCATATTGGGCTAGGTGGCAAATGGTTACACTGTGATTTTCCAAAATGGTGACCTCCACTTGCTGGATGGCATTTTCATCAATAGCAGAGTGGGGTTGTTCAGGAATTTGAGCTGTTTGCATCAAAGACCAACCAGATTTGAATTACCATGTCAGTTCTTGACGCAATCATATGGGAATCATCAATATAAACCTCTTTCATCTCATCAAATGTCTCCTTTGGTGTGCAGCCTTTCAAGGAAAGGAACTTGAGGACTGCTCTGTATTCCCTGGGTCCAGTATCAAACCTCACACCGCTTCAGCACCTGTAAAATCAAGACCGTTATCAGTTCTGAGTTGTAAATTGGCATGTAACATTTAGAGACTTATATCATTACACATGTGCAGTTTCAGCATCCTGTGATAAATAGAAGTGGGCTGCGGCATTATGATTTGAGCAGTGAGATTGAGA
The DNA here is from genome assembly GCA_030556195.1 of Anolis apletophallus. NCBI lineage: Eukaryota > Metazoa > Chordata > Lepidosauria > Squamata > Anolidae > Anolis > Anolis apletophallus. The sequence goes on along the minus strand of JARBWK010000011.1, from coordinate 44,492,721 downwards.
CAACAATTAGAAGATTGTGCCTCTTCAAAAGCACATTGGGTAGCACAGGAACTGCCATCTTCCTGCTGTCTTAGGACTGACATCTCTACCATGGGTGTAAAATAAGACTGATAGCTTCTCACTAGGGGGCAGTGACGGTCCAGGCATTAGTCTGTAGTGCTACAACCTCTGTGTTTCTCTCCAGCTATCTTTACAGAATCAGGAACTGATGGAGAAGAATCTGACTCTTGAGGAGGACCTCCGGCTGACAGAGCCTGGCCAGGCCGTGCCAGACGAGGCAGCCCACCTTTTCCAAGAGCTGCACAGAGAGCTGGTCAGCTGCCTGCAAGACTTGCAATCTGTCTACAGCATCATAACTCAAAGAGCTCAAGGGAAGGATCCCAACATGTCATTATTGCTGGGCATTCGCAGTAAGTAGAAAGGGCTGCTTTCCTCCATTTCGTAGCTGTAGATGAAGAGTGGTCAGAATCTTGCTGATGTCATGCACATGTATAAGCTGCCCTTACATGGGGCCATACTGCAAGGGCCATTGTGCAGTTCACAGTAGCAGAAGTATCACTACAGCTGTAACTATTTCCTATGGAGCTAAATTTTACTCTATGTCCTGTTAGAGTAGAGCCATTGAATCACTTGGCTTTAGCTGTGTGTTGTCTCATTGTTGGTCCAATGGGTTTGTTTAATTGGGCTGACAGAACTTGGATCATGCAGTTACATAATCTTGGATGATGTGTATGTTTTTGTCAGTGCCATCAAATTCTAACTTAATTCACTGAGAAAATAGCCATGGTCCTTCCCACTATGCAACTGATCAGTAAGGAGATTCATTGTGCAACAGACTGTCTCTGCCAGTTTATGTATTCAGAAGGATGTTGCAGTGAAGCCAGCATGTAACCATGGTTCTGTAGATTCAAGTAGGATATTGAGGCTGTTTCTCTACAGCTCTGGAAATAGAAAAAAGACAAGGAACCTGTGGCCTTGCAGTCCCCATCAGGACTGATAACTGTAATGAGTAGGACCGAGGAGAGAGGGATTCCAATATCTTGGAGCATGTTGATTACAGGTTGCCTCTTTGTGTTTTAGTAAGTAGCATGTTGTGAAAATTACGAGGGAATTCTGTGCTGTGATAATTCACTTGTTTTAGAGCAGTTCAGGCAAATACATTTACTCTACTTGACGGTCTTTCTTTTGTAATGTTTGAACCTCTTCTATTCTTGTATCTACTGTCAAATTTCTGAAGCATTTGAAAATGGTGTCTTGTATTCATCTCACTAAGATAGAAAATAGGTTTCCCTTTTGGAAAAATATTATGTACAGGTTTGAAGACATAAAATGTCGCGATATTCACTTGTAAATGTTAAAACAGAGATAAATTTATACACAAGCAATCCATTTGTAAAATTAGTTTATGCATACTGTATGTTGGTAGTTTTAGAGTCATAGGTAGGTAGGGATGTATGTTTGTTAGGCAGTCCTTGTCTAAGTATGTCTGTGTTTATGTACTCATAAGTATTGTAACCTTTTCATGTGCTTTTTATTGTCAAATTTAATTGAAATACTGGATCGTGGGGGGCGGGGGGAGGATAGGCTTTCCCTTTGAAGGGCACAAGCTAATTTTTAGTATCTCCCCTTTCTGGAGTACATGGAGTCTCCGGTGCTAACCATACAATTTCAACTAATCTGTGTCCTTCTCTGTCTTTACAGCTGTGCACTGTTCAGTTCATGAAAAGGAAGACTTCCTGAAGCTAGAGCTGCTGTCAAAGAAGCTGGAGGATGTCAAACAGTTGCGCAAAGATATTGAGGATTTGCGGACTGCTATTTCTGACCGATATGCCCAGGATATGGGTGATAACTGCATCACACAATGAAGGCTATATATGTATATATTCCATGTAGAAGCACTTTTTGAATGAGATCTCTCTCATATTCAAAAAGTGCTTCTACATGGGAACGTTCTATCTCACCCTGAGTTTTTAATATGTTAATATTTTATCTTATACACGTGGCCCAGCCATTGTTACTGAGTCTGAATGAGTTTATTTTGTTGTATTGCTTTTATATTGTTTGGTGCACTTTTTGATTTTTTTTGCCTCATTGTATTGATATTTGTGATTTGTTTTGTATTTTATAGTATGTTATGTTGGGCTCGGCCTCATGTACGCCGCCCTGAGTCCCCGCTGGGGAGATAGTGGCGGGGTATAAATAAAGATTATTATTATTATTATTATTATTATTAACCCAGATGGTGTGTTGACACCAAAATACATACTCTCTTTTAGGCAGTAGCCCAACCCACTCTCCCCATAGAGTATATAGCCAGTGGGAGGGGCTACTGCCTCAGTTCCTTTAGTCCACCGCTCTCAGAGCAGCTGAGGAATCTTATCTTTCTTCATCTTTCACTAGCATTTCTGGACTGCGTGAATTTCTTCTCTTGAATGTTATTATTTCATGGTTATGGTATGTTGACCACCTTTCTTTAAGAAGTGTCCCTCATGTGGGGGGGAAAGCTGCCCAATGAATGGGTATGTTATGTGTCTGCAGTGCCTGGGGGAAGGCCTTGGGAGTATGATCATGCACCTTCTGCCCCTTTTTCATCCCTCAGGCATGTAAGAACCGCGATTTTGGTTGGAATCCTGTTGGTATAACACACGCTGTTCTTTTGGATGGGGTGAAAATAGGTATTCACTCCCCCCCCCCCTCCTTGCACTGCATCCAAATCCGCCTCACTCGAGAGTTGATGTTGACTGGCCTGGCCATGTGTGATTCAGATAATGAAGGAGCAGCTGGTCTATGGCTGCAAAGAGAAGAGAAATGAAATAGGTCCATGGAGAGGGTTTTAATTTCTCTTCTCTTTGCAGCTAAGAGAAACTGCTTACTTACTGTCTGACCTGTCCAGGGTCAGGTCAGTCCAGACTAGGCATGGGCACACTTTGGCCCTTCAGGTGTTAAGTGCAAAACACTTGGAGAGCCAAAGTTTGCCATTGTTGGTCCAGACCCTTAAGTGCCTATTTGCCTGCCTGCCTTCGTTATGAGGAGCTCTGTGTGGAAAGGGCTTTGCTCAGCCTTCACAAGGCAGGATCTCATCTGCTGGCCTAATTAAGCTTAGGCCGTTTTTCTGCAGAACTAAACTTTCAGTTCTGAAAACCTCTAATAGGGAAGAATCATACAGTCCTCTGTTTTCATTCTGATGCTACACTTGGTAAATTGATTGGTAATGGGAAAGAAGGCAACTGACTGAATTTCTATTGTTACTCCAAGAGAGCCTAATCCTTCTGGGAGATACTCAAGGATGCTGATTTTTAAAGAAATGTGGCATTCGTGTGATAATTCTGCTCTTTGCCTGTTTCTTCCTTCTTAGAATTCTTGCCAAAAGTTCCACCTACTTCTTTAGGAAAGTCTGAGTCTGCTATGACTCCTCTGGAAGGAACTAGTAGTCCAATTACTTGTGGCATCTGGCTGAACTTGTTTGCCAATGGAAGAAATGCATATGTCTGCACAGAAAACCTCAGGGTTATAGTTTTTATATCCAAATAATATTTTGTCATTGTTAAAACCAAAAGAATGCTTGTTTGTCCTTTGTATGTTGTTTACAAAATAAAGAAACCATCAGCCATCAGCTGTGGACCAACCTTAACGTTTGTTGTCCTTGATTTCATTGAATCGCCAGGAATTCACTTCCCCAGTTCCAGTTTTCCTTATCTTACTTTTCCTGTATTACGCTACTGTCTCCTAGAAAGAAGTAGGCTCTCCAGGTATGTGTATGAACTTGTAAGCACTAGAACTACACACACCTTAAAGTGTTCTTTAACCTTGGCAGTAGATTAGTAGATCTATTTAGACAACTGCAAGAGAAATGTAGAGAGCAGAACAAAGGACTCTATGTAACATTTGTCGACCTCACCAAAGCCTTCGACACTGTGAGCAGAAAAGGTCTGTGGCAGATCCTGGAACGTCTAGGATGTCCCCCCAAATTCCTCAAAATGATAATCCAGTTACACGAGGACCAGCACGGTCAAGTCAGATACGGCGATGCTCTCTCAGAGCCCTTTCTAATAACTAATGGAGTGAAACAAGGTTGTGTTCTTGCACCAACCCTATTTACAATCTTCTTCAGCATGATGCTCCATAGGGCTACGGCAGACCTCGAAGAAGAAGACGGCATATATATACGCTATCGTACTGATGGTAGCTTGTTCAACTTAAGCCGCCTGAGGGCTCGCACTAAGACTGTAAACTATCTAGTCCGTGAGCTGCTTTTTGCTGACGATGCTGCCCTTGTCGCCCATTCAGAAGCAGCCCTGCAGCACCTGACATCCTGCTTTGCAGCAGCTGCAGGTCTATTTGGGCTGGAAGTCAGCCTGAAGAAAATGGAAGTCCTTTACCAGCCTGCACCACAGGAAGAACACCATCATCCCCACGTCAGCATAGGCAAATCTGTGCTTAAGTCCGTTCAGAAGTTCACCTACCTGGGAAGCATCTCTTCAGAGGCCAAGATTGACAAAGAGATCACAGATTAACAAAGGCATATAGTGCATTTGAAAGGCTTCACAAAAGAGTCTGGAGCAACAAGCACCTGAGGCAAAGCACCAAAATCAGTGTTTACAGAGCTATCGTACTGTCTATTCTCTATGGGTCTGAAACATGGGTCACCTATCGCCAACACCTACAACTCCTCGAACGCTTTCATCAGCGCTGTCTTCATACAATCCTAAATATACACTGGACCGACTATGTGACTAATGTTGCTGTCCTTGAGCAAGCAGGGATCACCAGCATTGAGGCCATGCTATTGAGAACAGCTGCGCTGGGCAGGGCACGTCTCTAGGATGGAGGACCACCGCCTCCCAAAGATACTAGTCTATGGTGAACTCGCCACAGGTCAGCGCAAGAGAGGTGCCCCCAAAAAGAGATATAAGGACTCCCTGAAACATCATCTCAGGCTTGGTCAGATTGATCACCAACAATGGTCCACCCTGGCCTCACATCGGGAGGCATGGAGACGCACTATCCACAATGCTGCGGCCTCTTTCGAGAAGACACACCGAATGGGTCTCGAAGAGAACCGACAACGCAGAAAGAACCGCAACTTGGAAACAACATCACCCAAGGAGACTTTCTGCTGTGCTTTCTGCAACCGAACTTGCCTATCACAGATTGGCCTTTTTAGTCATCAACGCGCTTTTAAAAAGCGTGGGATGAGTCCTTCCTAAGAATCTTTGTTCGTGAAGTAATGCCGAGAGAGATTAGTAGATCTATAGGGTCCAAACTGGGACTTCAGAAAGGAAATTGTGTTCTTAGCAAAAGTACGACTTTCCAAATCGTGATTTCAGCTTTGAAATGGGCCATAGCTGCAAACCTAATGCTTCAGGAAGGTTAGTAGGAATGAAGACCTTTGAAATCAATTATCTTCTGTAGAAACTTCAGATTAAGAAAAAAAGTATTTCATTTTTGTGGGCCTATTTTGCAGTTAAAGTCTCCTGGCTAAAACTCTGGATGACCGCATTTCGCTAATGGACAGGAAAAGTACAGTGTTAACTGAAGCAGCCGGATAAACAGACCGTAGCAATAGCAATTATCTGGAGCTTACAGCCCCAATTTCCTTCCAATGGTGGTCAGTGCAGTAATTTGATCAGTGGAGCTGTTAAAATAATTGGTTCACTCCCTTCAGCTGTAGGACAATGTGGCATGGACACACACTTTTGCAGGACTGTTTGTGAAAATGCTAGGAACTTGCCAACATGCTTTTCTCTCACTGCAAGGAGCCCCCGGGTTAAACCACTCAGCTGCTGAACTTGCTGATCGAAAGGTCGATGGTTCAAATCTGGGGAGTGGGGTGAGCTCCTGCTGTTAGCCCCAGCTTCTGCCAACCTAGCAGTTCAAAAACATGTAAATGTGAGTAGATCAATAGGTACCGCTCCGGCAGGAAGGTAACAGCGCTCCATGCAGTCATGCCGGCCACAAGACCTTGGAGGTGTCTACGGACAACTCTTCGGCTTAGAAGTAGAGATGAGCACCAACCCCCAGAGTTGGACACGACTGGACTTAATGTCAAGGGAAAATTGTTACCTAAGTCATTGCCATTTAAATACAGAATGGCCCTCTTATCCATGGATTTGATATTCGTGGCTTCACTTACCCCCACCCCCCCGGGAAGTGTTTATATGGCTCTTTAGATCCTCCAGTGGTTCCCAACCTTTGGGCTTCTGGGTGTTTTGGACTTCAACTCCCAGAAATCCCAGTCAGCTTACCAGCTGTTAGGAACTGTGGGAGCTGAAGTCCAAAACACCCGAGAGTCCAAATGTCGGGTACTACTGCTCCAGTGCAATGTAATGGTATGCCTCTGGTCCAAGTATAGTCAAAATGCTGTTATCCAGGGTTTCGGGGATCGATATTTTGGGACACATCTGCAGCAGATATGAGAATTGTGTTGTATAAAAACAAACTTGCCACTCTCCTCCAAACCTGTTACCTCCTTTTATTTATATAAGGTAAGCATGTGGGTTTAAGAAGCAGTCCCCTTAGCTCAATGTTGGGATCGTAAAAAATCTGGCAACCTTAAAAGGTTTGTGAATACCACCTAGGCCTTTACGCTAACTCAGTGTTTCTCAACTTTCCTAATGCCGTGACCCTTTAACACAGTTCAAACAACAAACTAATGCTGGGGACTGCTGTAATACAAAGCACCAAAAAACAAACAGGGTTGCTGTTTGTTTTTTTGGTCCTTTAACACAGTTCCTCAAGTTGTGGTGACCCCCAATGATAACATTATTTTCATTGCTATTTATAACTAATTTTGCTATTGTTCTGAATCATACTGGAAATATCTGATATGCAGGATGTATTTTTATTCACTGGATCAAATTTGGCACAGATACCCCATACGCCCAAATTTGAATACTGCTGGGGTTGGGGGATTGATTTTGTCCTTTGGGAGTTGTAATTGCTGGGATGTATAGTTCACCCAAAATCAAAGAACATTCTGAACTCCACCAATGATGGACTTGAACCAAACTTGGCACACAGAACTCCCAGGACTGGAATACTGGAAGGGTTTGGTGGGCATTGACCTTGAGTTTTGGAGTTGTAGTTCACTACATCCAGAAAGCACTGTGGAGTCGAACAATGATATATCTGGACCAAACTTGGCACAAATGCTCAATATGCCCAAACTCCACTGGTGGAGTTTGAGTAAAATAGACCTGAACATTTGGGAGTTGTCGTTGCTGGGATTTATAGTTCGCCTACAATCAAAGAGCATTCTGAACCCTAGTAACAATAGAATTGGGCCAAATTGACTCGCTGACGCTAGCCTCCCTCCAACCTCACATGCTCTCCCTCACCCACACATGCGTTCCATGCTGTCATGCATCGATTACAACTGCTCCCCCCTCCCTGCTTGAAGTCTCAGAAACAGCCCACCCCTTGGCTGGGGGGACGGTCAATCACTGTGAAGGAGGGCTTTTGGTGGGAGTATTTGCCACCTGTTTCCAAAAAGGAAGAGAAGGACAGGCGTAGAGGTCTTCAGCCTTCTCTGCCAACAGGATTCCTAAGACTGATGTCGAACACAAATTTAAGAGGCCCTGCCGAAGCAGAGACCAGCCATACCCAAAAAGAGTATCCGGACACCTGGTGAGACAATAAGCACCCAGAAAGCATGTTTCCCTGTTTTCCCAAATCTCACCAAGTTGAAAGAAAGCCACCGAGATGTTTTATTTCATTCCAGCTGGAACGGATGACAACCACAAACATTTGCCCAGGATGACTCAGGAGAAACAACACTGTTTTTTTTAGGAATTAAAGACCCGTTAAATTCAAATTTCCCGCACCTACCCCCTAAGCCGGCTTCACGCTGATTGGTTGGAGTCAACATCTGGCTGGGAGGCACGGTCGGCTAAGCTGAGCTCTGCCCAATCAGAGTGCTTGCCCCACTTTGGCTCCCCAGCCAATGGGAAGGCAGGATTAAGGGTGACTAATGTTTGCTAAATGGCTGGGTGATAACCTTTAGGCTCTCAAGCCTGGCCAAAGTTATTGTTTGATTTCATGAATTCACATCTTGGTCTAGTCCCTAGAAGCTTGGGCCTTTGTCTTTATAGTCTTGGGATATGGAGTCTATTGAAGAAGTTGGAGGTTGGTTTTGTCCGGTTAGGATTAACACAATGGAAAGGCTGTAGTGAAGTTCCTGGTTCCTTTAAAGGTCCTTAAAAAGTTCATAAAAGTGGAAGAAAGTTATTAAAAGTTCCTGAGTGGTTAGTAAAAGTTAATAAGACCTCCCAAAAGTCTGTGAAGAGCATATGAGAGCACAGAGGGGTCGGAGTCCATTAAAGCAGAAAGAGACCTACAGGTCCAATTCATAACTGCCAAAGCAGTCCAACAAGGGTCTGGGCAGGCATGTAGCCAGGGGGCTAAGGGGGCTTCAGCCCCCCCCCCCCCCCGAAATTCTCAGGGTGATCCGCGAGAAGGCCTTACTGGTACATTATTTAAACTGTTATGTGCACTTATATCATGATCTGATCACCATGCTCATTATATCCCACCTTAATGGGGTTATTGGGATAACAATACAAAAGGTTTGCTAGGGTAGACCCTCTTCCACCCAGTCTCAGCCCCCCGAACCAAACTCAGCCCCCCGCCCCGAATCAAAATCCTGGCTACGGCCCTGGGTCTGGGGATCCCAAGGGGTGACTGGGGGGAGGGGTGACAGACAGGCCCCTGGATGACCATGGAATGGTGGCACAGACATTGTTGCAGCACGGAGCCATGGATTGAAGCCAGCTGGTCTCCGCATGGAGTTTTTGGAACAAAAATGGTTTTTCCAGGTTGCAGGGGTCTGTCCAGCAAAAAGTAAGAAATCAGTTAATCTTAAAATTAGTCTAGGAAAAAGATGGCACTGTTTTGGAGCTGATCCGTTGACCTGCGGATACAGGGGCCCAATGGGTCTCCATATGCGCCGTTCAGAGGAACGCAGTTTCGGCCTGCCCGGGACACTGTAAGAGCGTCCTGGGTGAGCCAGCATGGATCTGCAGCTCGGGAAAGGAAAGGTTCATGCAAGAGAATGTTTGAGTTAGTAAAGAGGACACAAAGTATCGTTTAGAGAGGAAAAGTAGCATTTTAAAGATACTTTTATTGGGGGATTGTTACAAGAACAGGATAAGCTCAGTAGAATGGAGAAAAAGGAAAGGCAAAGGTCTCGCTTTTGAAGCTGCTGCTGGAGCCACAGTCTCTTGGCTCTCAACAAATCCATGGTCCTAGGAACTGCGAAACTCCCAGCTGCGGTTAGATCAGCTTGAAGGCCTGTGAGCCCGTCTTCAAGACCATCAGAAATAAGTGTTTTCTGATTGGCTTTGGTGACTCCTCTGAAACCCCCCTTGCGCCCCCCCCCCCCAGGGGTCCCGATCCCCAGGTTGAGAAACACTGCTGTAGCTCAATGTTGGGGTCGTGAAAAATCTGGCAGTCTTGAAAGGTTCCTGAATGCCACCTAGGCCCTTACATGAAGTTGTTAGCAACAGCATACAGTATTTACAGTGGACTCTGCTGAAAATGCTTTGGCTGTACCTCATAAAAAGGAAAACCACCCTGTTTAGTGAGCCTATTAGTAAATGTTTGATTTGTATGCTTGGAATCACATACATTGGAGAGAAAGAGGTCTCGAGTGGAAAAAAATTAAGAACCTCTATCCTTTTATTACCCTAATATTACACAACGGGTTAAACCTTTTGTGCCAGCAGAACTGAAGATTGCAAGGTCGGAAGTTTGACTCTGGGGAGAGCGCGCATGAGCTCCCTCTGTCAGCTCCAGCTCCCCATGCAGGGACACACGAGAAGCTTCCCACAAGGATTGTAAAGCATCAAATACATCTGGGTGTCCCCTGGGCAACGTCCTTGCAGATGGCCAATTCTCTCACACCAGAAGCGACTTGCAGTTTCTCAAGTTGCTCCTGAGATTTTTTTAAAACCCTAATGTCAGATGTGATATAAGGAAACATGTTCTCAGGCTGCCACAGTCTTGCCAATGATACCTTACCACAGTGTTTTTCAACCTTTTTTGAGCCGCGGCACATTTTTTACATTTACAAAATCCTGGGGCACACCACTAACCAAAATGACACAAAATGACACTCCAACACAGTCATACATATAGTTAATATGTTTTAAATGTATTTATACACTCAGTGTGAAACCTGGGCCTGTTTCGATGAACACAACATAGATATCCTGGCAGGAATGGCAGAAAGACACAAACTTCCCACACACAACTCCCATAACCAAGAGAAAATACTATGAGTTTGGTGGGCATTGACCTTGGGTTTTGGAGTTGTAGTTCACCTATATCCAGAGAGCACTGAGGACTGAAACAATGTTGGATCAGAACCAAACTTGGCATGAATACTCAATATGCCCAAATGTGAACACAGATGGAGTTTGGGGAAAATAGCGTGAGTGTGTTCAGGAGGGGAGGGGGGAGGGAGGAAGATGTGACCTGTGCAGGCACTACTGCGCAGACTCGCCCCAGAGCAAAGCGAGGCAAAGTGAGCAGAGCGAGGCTGGGAAAAAGGGAGCTCGAGTGGAGAAGGAAAATGTTCGGCAGGAGGGGGAAGAAAGGGTATTGGAGGTTCCAATTTCCCACGGCACACCTGATGATCGCTCACGGCACACTAGTGTGCCACGGCACACTGGTTGGGAGACACTGCCTTACCACAACCATGATGTATGTGTGGGTAAGACCGTCACATGAAATTAACTGTTGGTGCCAGTTTACTGCTGAAGGGTTGGGAAATTCAATCTTGACAATACAGCAATTGTCAAGTGGGTGGGGAAGTCCCTTTGGCAGAAGCCTGGAGCCTTTGGCCCACAACGTGCCACTCCCCTGTGCAGACATGATCAAACCTGCATTTCCTCGAACCCTGAATTAAACACATGTTGAAAGAACAAGATAAGATCATTAACGAATTGCTATCACATCATATGCTACTTTCCCTCCCTTCTGGCAACTCAAAGAACCACAGAATTGGGAAAATAAACAAGGGCCATCTAGTCCAACCCCTTCTGCCATGTTGAATGCACTCCCAACAGACGGCCACCCGATCTCTGCTTTCAAACTTCCAGATATGAAAGCTGAAGCAATGGATTCAAATGGCCAGAAACATTGCCACACTGTTGAACATTTATTACCTTCAGAACGTTCTTCTTAATGTTTAGGTGGAATCTCTTTTCTGGCCATTTGAATTCATTGCTCCATGTCCTAGAGAGCAGCAGAAAACAAGAGTTCTCTGCCTTCAATGTGACTTTACCAACTGTGGCTCAAGGTGCGACATTAGGAAGGACTTCCCAATGGTAAGAGCTGTTTGAGAATAGAATATGCTGTCTCTCAGTGTAGCAGTGTCCCTTTCTCTGGAGGTATATTGTATACAAGAGGCCTGTCAATGTCGTCCACAAACACCATCCTGCCCACCATTCAAGTGAAGGCTTTCATACAGAGACAATTTCATCCTAGATTTTACGTGTTTCCTACACCAGGGCTGTCCAACTGGTGGCCCGGGGGGGGGGGGGCATATACGGCCCCCAGCCCCTTCCCTCCGGCCCCCTAAGCTTTTTAATTAAAAAATTGAAAAATAAAATAAATAATAAAAATTTAGAAAAATACCTTCTTCTGGGTTCGGAGCAAGTATCGCGAGAATACGCAATCCACACGGGATTTTGCTGTCAACACGAGATCACGCCGGCGTTGACAGTGAAATCCCGTGTGGATTGCGTATTCTCGCGATACTCTTCGGCTACTCTACTACTGGATTGCTGAGGCCCACAGACGCGATTAGGACCTTCTTCGACTCAGTCGGTCGTCGCCTCTCTCATCGTCCGGGTACTCCTGGATCCTGCGCGTTTGGAAAAGGTAGGCCGAAGCAGGGGGCTCCTCAGGGGGCTCCTCATTCCCTCCCCCCATCTCCCCTCATGTATTAAATATAAGATTAAATATATTTTGAAATAAGGGGAGATGGGAAATAAGGGGAGGGAGGATGGGATTTATATTAAATTAAAATAAGGGGGAGGGGAGGATGGAATTAAATATATTTAATATTAAATTAAAATAATTTAATATCTTATCCTTGCATTTTATCTCAGTAAAAGATTATATTTGACTGTATGGATGCCCCTTTTGAATGCCCACCCTGCATTTTATCTCAGTAAAATGATTATATTTGACTGTATGCATGCAGGGGTGGGGGCGGGTCGGGGGCGGAGCCAGGGGCAGGGGCAGAGCCGGGGCGGAGGCAGACCCTACGGCCCCCCAGGTCATCAGTGACCGGAATTCAGGCCCCTGGGCTGGTAGAAGTTGGACAGCCCTGTCCTATACCACAGGTATCCCAGCTTGCTCAACTGGGATGGGGGTCATTTGCATTTCATTTTTTTCTGCGTAAGTGGAGTATCTTGCATTTGTCACTGTTGTCCAAATTTGGTGTCAATTCATCCAGAGGTTTTTGAGTTATGTTAATCCCACTATATAGACTAGCTGTCCCCTGCAATGCGTTGCTGTGGTCCAGTCTGTGTATATGTGTTTTGTGTGTGTGTGTGTATATATGTATTTGTGTATATGTGTATATATACACTGGACTGACTTTGTGACGAATGTTGCTGTCCTTGAGCAAGCAGGGATCACCAGCATTGAGGCCATGCTATTGAAAACTCAGCTGTGCTGGGCAGGGCACGTCTCTAGGATGGAGGACCACCGCCTGCCAAAGATACTACTCTATGAACTCGCCACAGGTCAGCACAAGAGAGGCGCCCCCAAAAAGAGATATAAGGACTCCCTGAAACATCTCAGGCTCGGCCAGATTAATCACCAACAATGGTCCACCTGGCCTCACATCGGGAGGCATGGAGACTCACCATCCACAATGCTGTGGCCTCTTTCGAGAAGTCACGCCAAACAAATCTCGAAGAGAAACGACAACGCAGAAAGAACCGCAACTTGGAAACAACATCATCCAAGGAGACTTTCTGCTGTGCTTTCTGCAGCTGGACTTGCCTATCTCAGATTGGCCGTTTTAGTCATCAATGCGCTTGTAAAAAAGCGTGGGACGAGTCTTTCCTAAGAATCTTTGTTCGAAGTAATGCCAGAGATATGTGTATATATATGTTTGTGTATATACTGTATGCGGTTTTGCACGTGCATTGTAATGCTTTTTTGGGTTTTTTTGGCTTTTTAAGCCTCTTCTGCTGTGTTTTCAGTGTTTTGATGAGTGATGGTCACTCATTGGCCTGATAGGTGTATTGTGTCCAAATTTGGTGTCAATTCGTCCAGTGGTTTTTGAGTTATGTTAATCCCACAAACGAACATTACATTTTTATTTATATAGATGTCTGTCCTGTATGAGAAAGACCTATGGCCTAAGCCAGTGTTTCTCAACCAGTGTGCCGGGGCACACTAGTGTGCCGTGAGCGATCATCAGGTGTGCCGTGGGAAATTGGAACCTCCAGGAAGGGGGGGGGGGAGACTCTAGTGTGTTGAAGTATAAAAACCCTAAGGAACCTACCTCGATAAAGGCACGAAATTACAAACTCCCCCCTCCCCACCCGTTGTCTACTTGGTCACTCCCTCTGCATGCATTGGGAAGGCCGGCCTCCCTTTCCCCAAGTAGAGACCTCCTCTTGCCTCCTGGGGGTTCTGCGTGGGAAGTTTGGCCCACTTCTATCATTGGTGGGGTTCAGAATGCTCTTTGATTGTAGGGGAACTATAAATCCCAGCAACTACAACTCCCAAATGTCAAGGTCTATTTCCCCTGAACTCCATCTGCGTTCATATTTGGGCATATTGAGTATTCATGTCAAGTTTGGTCCTGATCCAACATTGTTTGAATCCACAGTGCTCTCTGGATATAGGTGAACTACAACTCCAAAACTCAAGGTCAATGCCCACCAAACTCTTATAGCATTTTCTCTTGGTTATGGGAGTTGTGTGTGGGAAGTTTGTGTCTTTCTGCCATTCCTGCCAGGATATCTATGTTGTGTTCATCGAAACAGGCCCTGGTTTCACACTGAGTGTATAAATACATTTTTAAAAACATATTAACTATATGTATTGCTGTGTTAGAGTGTCATTTTGTGTCATGTTGGTTGGTGGTGTGCCCCAGGATTTTGCAAATGTCAAAAATGTGCCGCGGCTCAAAAAAGATTGAGAAACACAGGCCTAAGCACTAAATAAACCATCCCCCCTAGGGACCCTGTGCAGCATGCTTGAGCCAAGGCAGCTCCAGTGGTGCTCTCCTTTCTATGGGGCAGAGCTGGCTGGATCTGGCTGGAGCATGCCCGCTTCTTTGGGCCTAATTGGTTCCTGGGATCACATGTGGGGAGGAGCCAGAGAGGAAAGAGATCCCTCCCTTGCATCCTTGCCTTTTTGCATCCAGGAGGGAGCGGCTGGCTGGCTGGGGAAAAGGAAAGGAAGGGAAGTGTGCGCCATGGCCAGCCTTACAGTCTACAGCACCTCGGTCACTGGCTCCAGGGAGGTAAAGCAGAGCTTTGGGCTTCCATCTCAGAAGGGTTCAGGTTGCCTTTCTTTCCAGATGTGGCTGCTTTTGCTCAAGGAAGAGGCCCAGCAGTCTGGGAAAGAAGAGAAGGCAGAGGGATGGCTCTTCTTCCATGCCATTCTTCTGCCGCCTCCTCCTTCTCTTTCTTCCCCAGGGCTTCCTGGCCTCCTTCCCATAAGGTGTGGCTCTTTTCCCCTTTCCCTGCTCATTGTTTTCCTTTTTTTTGCAAAGAGCCAGCACAACTGCCAAGCTGCGCCCTTCCCCTCTGAGTTGCTCTCTGCTTCCTCTTTCTCCCTTTTGTTGATTTCCTTTTTGCTTTCTCTCTTTCCTGCAGATCAAGTCCCAGCAGAGCGAAGTGACCAGGATCCTGGATGGGAAGAACATCAAGTACAACCTGGTGGACATCTCCCAGGACAACGCCTTGCGGGAAGAGATGCGGGCCAAGTCGGGCGACCCCAAAGCCATCCCGCCCCAGATCTTCAACGGGGACAGCTACTGCGGGGTGAGTGAGTTCTTGTGGTGGGCCTCCTTTCCTGCAAAGGACCCCCATCCCAGTTGAGCGAGCTGCACCCCGAGAGGTACTTTCCGGTTTAGACAGCCCTTTAGTGAAGGAAACTAAGCTGGAGTAAGAAGAAACACCATAATGTTTATTATGGACTGGAACAAAGTGCAACATCATCTGACATGATGTGACAAGAATGTGAATGTATACTTTTGCTGTTTTAAATAGTTTAGTTTATCATGTTTTATGCTTATCATCAATGTATTCCAGCTTTTCTCAACCTGGGGGTCAGGACACCTGGGGTGGGTTGCGAGGGGGTGTCAGATGTGTCACCAAAGTCCATCAGAAAACACAGTATTTTCTGTTGGTCATGGGAGTTCTGTGTGGGAAGTTTGGCCCAATTCTATCATTGGTGGGGTTCAGAATGCTCTTTGATTGTCAGTGAACTATAAATCCGGGAATGTGGCGGAGCTGGCTGGGTGTTAGCTGCATAAGATCTCTACTGATCAGAAGGTCATGAGTTCGAGGCCTGCCCGGGTCAAGGTGGGCTCTCGACCTATTGTGTAGCCTGTTGTTGACCTTTGCAACTCGAAAGACAGTTGCATCTGTCAAGTAGGAAATTAAGGTACCACTTAGTGGAGAGGCTTAATTTAACTGATTTATGAGGCCATAAAAAGATCTCCAGGAAACACGCTGATGAATGAAGGTGTGCGACAGCTCCACCTTGTGGCCAGCTGTTAAATTGCCTCTGTCTGTCTTGTGCATTTGTGTGTCTAAATGTAATGTGTACATTGTAATCCACCCTGAGTCCCCTGTAGGGTGAGAAGGGCGGAATAGAAATGAAGTAAGTAAGTAAATAAATAAATAATAATCCCAGTAACTTCAACTCCCAAATGTCAAGGTCTGTTTTCCCCAAACTCCACCAGTGTTCACATTTGGGCATATTGAGTATTGGTGCCAAGTTTGGTCTGGATCCATCCTTGTTTGAGTCCACAGTGTTTGTGTATGTAGGTGAACTACAACTCCAAAACTCAAGGTCAATGCCCACCAAACCCTTCCAGTATTTTTTATTGGTCATGGGATTTCTGTATGCCAAGTTTGGTTCAATTCCATTATTGGTGGAGTTCAGAATGCTCTTTGATTGTAGGTGAACTACAAATCCCGGCAACTACAACTCCCTAATTACTTCATAACTGTAATTTTGCTACTGTTATGAATCATAATTTAAATGGGTTGTAGGTTTTTTGGGCTATATGGCCATGTTCTAGAAGCATTATCTCCTGACGTTTCGCCTGCATCTATGGCAGGCATCCTCAGAGGTTGCGAGGTCTGAATGTAAATATCTGAAATGCAGGATGTATTTTCATTCACTGGACCAAATACCCGATACACCCAAATTTGAATACTGGTGCGGTTGTGGGGATTGATTTTGTCATTTGGAGGTTGTATTTACTGAGATGTATAGTTCACCTACAATCAAAGAGCCTTCTGAACTCCAACAAAAATGGAATTGAACCAAACTTGGCACACAGAAGCCCCATGGCCAACAGAAAATACTGTTTTTTTCTGATGGTCTTTGCAGACCCCTCTGACCCCCCCAGGGGTCTTGACCTCCTGACTGAGAAACACTTTTTGTTAGTCCTGACTAAAGTGGAGACATTGAATGCATTTATCTGTGTGTTGACTCAGCATTCAGGAGTGGATCATTGGCTCTCCTCCAGCTGAGCTTAGCCAAGGTTTAGAGCACTGCCTGTCTCCAATGGGTGGGCATTCCTTGGGCACGGGCATATAAAGTCTGCCAGAATGTGTCAGTAGAACTCTAGGAATTGTGATGCTAGGTTTTTTTTATTTGGACCTATTCCTAAGAGGAAATAAATTTCAAGAAAATTAAGGTCTTTTACGACTGCCTTTGAGCAAGTTTTAATTCAGCTCTGCTCACCATATAAATGTGTCAGTATCCCTGAGAACTCCAAAACTACCCTAAAGGCATGGTATCCTATCATAATCAATACCAGATGCTGTTGGCCATATTTCAGGGGAAGGAACTGGTGAAACTACCTCTGAGAATGTGTATGCCGTTCTTGGGGTCACCATGTTAAGTAGTGACTTGGAAGGCACATCCAGATACACAGAGATTGATTTAAAGGCTCTATTCATGCGGTAGACTACAGAATGGCTAGCTGAGGATTATGGGGATTGAAATCCCAGATACCTGGAGGATGTTGTGCTGGAACAGGGGTGCCCACATTTTTGTGAGCTTATAATAAAACCAAGTCAGAAAGATCTACTTATAATAAAACCAAGTCAGAAAGATCTAGCACAAGGCTGGCTTACCTCCTCAAGCCTGGAGAGCTGGGGAGGGAGGGGGGTGGGTGGGGCTTGGCACAGCCTGGTTCCACCCCCTTCTGGCTTCGGCACTCCCAGCAGCTTCTCCAGGCTTGAGGATGGCAATGCCAAGCCAGTGGTGGCATAGCTAGCACAAGGCTGGCTTGGCCCTACCCTCCTCAAGCCTGGAGAAGCTGCTGGGAGTCCCAAAGCTGGGGAGGGGCGGGGCTTGGTGCGACCTGGCTCCACCCCCCTCTGAGAAGCCCCATCCGGCTGGGATCGACCTCCTTTGGTCCCAGGATCAACTGGTGGATCGCGATCGACTTCCTGGGCAGCCCTGTGCTGGAAAGTCATATATTGCTTTGGGGACTAAACAATGTTTAGACATTCTTCCAGAACTGAAAACCGCTAACCAGATGCCTCATACGAAGATAACTTCTGTTATTTTTGCTTCTTCTGAGCTTTAAAACATATGATATGCTGTGGTTTAGGGACTGCCAGAGGAGGTGGGTGGATGAGCTTGGTGCTTTAGTGACTCACTGGCGGAAGGGAAATGGAAAAGGACACTGGCCAGCCCCCTTTGAGAGGGAAGTAATGCCAGAGCTAAGCTGAACCACCCAATTGAGTCAGTGCCAGGTGTAAGACTAGTTCTAATGGTGGAAAGCCAGCCAGCAAAGCCAGCTGATCTAATTGGTTATTGTTACCTGTATCATTACACCCCCGCCCCCGCTCCACAAGATTCCTCTGAAAGTTGAGAGATGCCTCTAAAATGGGGCTTGTTTTGTGACACATATCTTGTGAGCAGTGTGCACAAATGATGCGTTCCAGATTGAAATGCATTAGAAGGCTGACATCTTTTTCATTACATCCCTGGTAAAGAAGCTTCTTCCTTGGGTGACAACATGGGCACAACCCTATGGGTGACACAATGCCATAAACCCTCCTGTGATGCTCCTCAATCTGGGTCCTTCAACCTGATGCCAACTCTGGATTACATATTCTCTCATTGCCCATGGAGCCCCCACTAGTGCAATGGATTAAATCCTTGTGCCTCCAGGACTAAAGACTGACAGGTCTGAGGGTCAAATCCGGGGAGAGTGTGGATGAGCTCTCTCTGTCAGCTCCAGCTCTCCATGCGGGGACATGAGAGAAGCCTCCCACAAGGATGGTAAAACATCAGAACATGGCGACATCCTTGCAGACAGCCAATTCTCTCATACCAGAAGCAAAATGCAGATTCTCACTGTTTCTGAGACGGAAAAAAATGCCCATGCTAGGTAGAAGTTGTATTCCAAAATAGCTGGTGAATATCATTCAGAGAGAGGTTGTTCCATGCTGTTGTTTGTACTGGCTCATCTCAAAACCCAGTTGGTGCAGCTGTGGAGAGCTTGATCCCTATTCCTAGGGAAAACAAGCAACTAAAAATTGGAAATGACTGCATCCACTTCTCTTTGGGTGATTAATATGGCCTGGGAGGTCCAGAATTGTGTTTTGAGATAAACCATTATCATGGACACATTCAGCAGGGGAAATAATATTTGCGGGTTCATTTTTCTTCCCTGGAAGTGTGTGCTCATGTTTACATCCGACCAAAACAGCAAATTATTTGCTTTGTGCTCCAATCATTGCTCTTCATTGCTCCTTCTTTGGAGGCTTTTAAGCAGAGGCTGGATGGCCGTCTGTCAGGGGTGCTTTGAATGTGATTTTCCTGCTTCTTGGCAAAATGGGGTTGGACTGGATGGCCCATGACTTCTCTTCCAATTCTATGATTCTGTGATTCTTCAAACGACAGACTGAATCTTTAGTTACATATTTATTTGTTTCTGACCCTGCCTTTGTGTCTTTTCTTGCTTCTCCCACCTGACAGGACTATGAACTCTTTGTGGAAGCCGTGGAACAGAACACCCTGAAGGAATTCCTGAAGTTAGCCTGAGCATGCTTCTTCCCAACCCTGTCCTTTCCCCTTTCTCTTCCGACCCCCTTTTGCCCCAACGTATTCCCGATGGATCATCTCATAGCCTCCCATTCCCCCAAATCATTGGCAACCCTCTCCTAACCCTCTGTGACCAAACCCCTCCACAGCTGCCTCTGAGTTTTGTTGCCTGCTTTACTCTCTTGTCTTAAGACTTCACCTTCCTCTGAAGGCAGCTGGGCCTTGTGCCTCTGTGGACAGAGAAATCTTCCAGTCAAGGACACCAACCGGAAAGCAGAGCTTTCCCCAACTTTTTCCCCAAAATCCTTTCTCAAGCTGAACCTGCCCTTGAGAAGAAAAGGGTGGGCTGCAGCCGCTTCATGTCTTATCACCAATTGCCCTCAATGCGCAAAGGCTGGTTTCTGCACTTCCCTTGTCATTCTAACCCAGGAAACAAGAGTAGCAGGTGGCTGCCATAATTTTTTGTGAAATCGCAACACAACAGCTCCACACAAGGCTGTGTATCAAGGTTTCGTTTTTGGCCAGTGAGATGGGGTGGGCTTGTATACATATCTGTCTTAAAATGACTTCAGCGCAGCTCAGGCTCTCTCAGGAAAGCCATTTTCCAAAGGCTGGGAAGAGCAGATCATATATTCCACGAGTGCGTTCTCTCCTCGTAGTGGGAAAACCCACCTGCCCTTGGATGGGTAAAAGGAGTGAAGCGCATATGATCCAAATCTGCTCTCGTATCAGCTCGCTCATGCTTTCCTTGGCAGAGCCAGCCTTTTGCAAACATGGACCAAGTGCATTTTGTTTGTGTTTTTGTTGTTGTTTTGTTTTGTTCTTGCTCAAAGCAATTTGTAAACGGCCATCTCCTCTGAGATGCTATTAAATGTTGCTAAAAACCTCTGTTATGGCTTTGTGTCTGTATGTGTGTCTTAAAAGATCAACATGGATTGCCCTTTTCATATTGATTCAGAGGCCCATTTTCCAGCTCTCTTTGTAGACGCATTGATTGTGTTTTATCAGCTCGGCAAAGAAATGAGTGCCGTGGCTTTACAAGGTGCATAGGAAAGGCTTGAGCACAGTTGGTATCTAAAATGCCATCCTAGCAACCATCTGGAAGGAACTAATATTGTAAAAGAAGCATGAACTTTGAAAGCCATAACCACCGAAGCGCCAAATGTTCTTTGTTTCCAAACTTACTGGGCCTTAGGCCTAACTGTTGCTTATCCCCTCAAAAGCAAAAAGGACTGACTTACCAGGTGGATTTGCCTTTTGGTAAAAACTATGTCAGGCATAAGGGGCAAGTGACTAAAATTTGATAATGGCTAGCTACATAGGACCTGAATTCCATATGTACATTTTGTTTAACTAGCCGAGAGAGTGTTCCCCTTGTGCCCTAAACACTAAAATGTGCCATTTGTTGTCGCCCGAGCCTGACGGGAGTGGCGACGAATAAATCGAAATAAATAAGTTGATCTAAGGGTTTAGCTGGTGTATACACGTTTCCTTTTTCCAAAAAGAAAATTCCTAAAATGTGCCATGTTGTGATAAAAGTTTGATCTAGTGGCAGCAAGTTCCACCATTTATACACTGTGTTAAATGCCATTTTCATTACATAAAGGCATGTAGAAAATGAGGATGGGGCATATAGAAGCTCTATGGCAGGTATGGCTGCACCCACAAAAACCCACTGGCTACTGTCTTTAAATTTTTTCCTCATCTTCCAAAGGCTGGAAACAGATCTAGACCTGGCACTGCCTTCCAAAAGGAGACAGACATTTTGCAGTTTTCACCAGCACAGCATGGCCATTCCATTTCAGTTTGAGAAAAAGAGGGCTTCCCTCTGCACTCAAGAGGAATATCAATGTAAAACAGGTATGGGCAAACCCAGGCCTGAGGGCCAGATGAGGCCCCTTGGGCTCTTCTCAGGCCCTCCTCTCACCATCCTATCCTATCCTCCCTCCTTCCCCTTCCCTTCCACCCTTTCATCCTTCTTTCTTTCCATCCTCGCTCCTTCCCTCCCTCTCTTCACTTCCTTTTTCTCCCTCCCTTTCCATCCGTTCTTCCTTCTCTCCCTTTCTCCTTCCTTCCTTCCCTCCCTCTTGTTTTTCCTTCCTTCTCTTTGCTCCCCCCTTCCCTCCTTTCTCCCTCACTCTATCCGCTTTCATCCTTTCACCCTTCCCTCCCTTTTGTCTTTCCTTCTCTCTTTTCTTCCTCCTTACCCTCCCTTCCATCCCCCTTTCTCCTTCCATCCTCCCCTTTCACCCTTCCTTCCCTTTTGACTTCCTTTTCTTCTTTCCTTTATCCTTCCCTCTTCTTTCCATCTATCATTCTCTTCCTTCCTTTCTTCTTTTTCCTTCCCCCTTTTGCCTTCCCTCCTTTCCTTCTCTCCTTCTTTCTCCCTCCCTCTATTCCCTTCCACCCTTCTCTCCCTTTTGTATTTCCTTATTTCATTCCTTCCTCCTTACCTCCCTCCCTTCCATCCCTCTTTCTCCTTCCTTCCACCCTTTCATCCTTCCTTCTCTTCCTCCTTCCCTTCCCTTTTGTTTTTCCTTCCTCTCTTTCCTTTATCCTTCTCTTTCTTCCTTCTTTCCATCCTTCCTTTTTGCCTTTCCTTCCCTCCTTCTCTCCTTCTTTCTCCTTCCATCCCTCACTTCCTTCCATCACCAGGTGGCCAGTCCTCCTAGCATGGAGTGCTGGGATGCGGCCCCCAAATTAGACAGTTTGCCCATGCCTGATATAAGGTCTTGATCAAGACTCCATTTCTTGGCCTTGGAAAGAAGTATGGTTCGGGGTGAACATAGTCTTTGTGGGCTGCTTCATTTCAATCCAGCTATGTCAGTTCTTGCCGCAGAGGCGTACAGAGCTTTGGGGAGCTGGTTTGGCTTATGGCACCTACAAAGAACGCGCAAGCAGAGGAGGAAGTCACAGAGAAGTATCACTGAGAATGGATTTTAAAAATTCAGGGAAAAGAATCTGGCAGAACAGTACAACTTTGCAACTTCAAATGCAGCAGGGAGGGAGGCCGGGAAGCTGAACCATGAATCAGAAGATCCTGCAATTGGAAAGGCAGTATTGCAAAGAAAAAGGTAGGCCAGTAGATTATTGCACACCACTAGATGTGATGATGGCAAGGATGTGGTTTAATAATGATCAAACTTCCCTGCTAGCTAGCTTTCTAGAAGAAATTAATTCTAGGTGGGAGAGTGGGGGGCTGGGTGTGATCAAAACGCCTACCCCAATACCCTGCATTCCCATATACTCCTATGTTGGGAAAGTTTGGAGGGAATAAGATATGGGGGTCAGATCCTAATATGGAGCTGAATGTCTGACTACCCTCTTTTAAAAACCACTAAACATCTTAGAGGGGAGGGGCAAAAACAATCACAAAGATAAGTAAATGATGGACCAAGTTGGCACAAAACTGCTCCTACAGAGGAGGAAAAACAAATTGGAGGGACATCGCACTGGCTATAATCAAATTACCAACAATTAGGCATGTTTAACCAAAGGCCACAGAAGAAGATACCATCAGAAGTGAGGGTGCTGGGTCTCACTTTTTACCCACCACTGGGAAAAAGGTAGTCTATCCAGATGTTGGACTACTAGGTCCACCAAATCCTAGGTAGTCAATGGTGGGGCATTGTGGGACTTGTAGACCTATAAAACCAGATGGGACATATATACCTAGCTTTCAGGATGGGCTCAAAGTAGGGATTATTTACAAATTCCTGAGTTGCTTTTTCAGCAACAGTTCCCTAAGTTATGCCTTGAAACTACTTCAGGAAAGGCAAAAGGTTTCTGGTCATTTTCTCATATGGACAGGCCTATCAGCTCCATAAGAACATGGTGTACTCTTGATGTGTGGCCTGGAGAAACCAGGCATGATGAGCTTCATCTTGGTGTCACAAAGGTTAGCAATTGTGTGGAGGGAGGGCAATGCTAGCACTGCTAATGCAGGTACGCTTTCCTTGGACTGAGTCCCTGACATTTCTCAAGAGTTTGGAATTTGGAATTACTTCTTCGATGTGGCAAGTGGGATTTGGAGTTACTCCACGCAGGTGAGGTGACCAAGGGAGAGAGGAATCTACCTTCCAATTGCATCAATTTCCTTTCCCATCTTTAGAGAATCCTCTCATCCCAATTTCTACATGGGATCTGCCCTAGTTGTATCCTGCCATAAAATATGCCCTGCATTTTGCTATCTCAAAGTAGGAGAAGAAGGCACACTACTTCCCAGCTGAATGGCAGCCAAGCCTGATGAACGATCCACTGTGAACGATTACAATAGTGGCCAGGATGATTTGACCGAAGGCATCTTTTTCCGCAGCAGAAGGGAGGCATTGGGGACCAGCCCACATTCCTCAAGGGTCATAGAGGTGTCAGCGTAGACCCGTTTGGGGAAAGTGCTGAGGATCTCGTATGGTTCCAACTCTGATCCCCTAGAAAAAAAAGCAGAAAGAAGCTTGCAATACCAGATGACTTAAATATTTGCACATTTCCAACATTTGCTACCCAGGTGTAGAATGTAACGCTCCCAAGTTGAATTCAAATTCTTTTAAATGTTTTTTAATTTTATTTTAAAAAGGTAATATACCGACCATAAACATTGCAGACATATACACATACACATATAGATACATAGGCAAACCCACCACCCATAGTACAGTTACTCCTCAACCCACCCCCAGTGCTACCCACCACTTTGGCTTCCGTCATTGATCCCCGCAAAGTTTATGCACATCTTTTTAAATCCTCTATACCAGTGTTTCCCAACTTTTTTTGAGCCGCGGCACACTTTTTACATTTGCAAAATCCTGGGGCACACCACCAACCAAAATGACACTCTAACACAGTAATACATATAGTTAATATGTTTTTTAATGTATTTATTCACTTGGTGTGAAACCTGGGCCTGTTTCGATGAACACAACAAAGATATCCTGGCAGGAATGGCAGAAAGACACAAAGTTCCCACACAGAACTCCCATAACCAAGGGAAAATGCTATAAGAGTTTGATGGGCATTGACCTTGAGTTTTGGAGTTGTAGTTCACCTATATCCAGAGAGCACTGTGGAGGACCAAACTTGGCAGGAATACTCAATATGCCCAAATGTGAACACAGATGGAGCTTGGGGAAAATAGACCTTGACATTTGAAAGTTACAGTTTCGGGGGCTTGAAAGACCAGCAGCCTCCCTCTCACTTAGGTTGCCCCCTCACTCCCCGCCAGGCTTGAATTGCGGTCGTGGGGAGCAAGAGCCTCACTCACCACCTGCACAGCTCCTCAGGGGTCAGCGGGGTGGCCATGGGTGGGCATCTCGGGGCTGGCAAAGCAGGCAGGAAGGAAGGTGGCGGCGGCGGGGAGGGAGCCGGAGGAAGGGGAGGAGGGAGGGGCGGGGCCAGTGCTGGATTGAACTTTCTCTACTTGGAGAACTTTCTCTACTTGGAGAAAGGGAGGCGAGCCTTCCCAATGCATGGAGAGGGAGAGACCAAGTAGACAACGGGTGGGGAGGGGGGTGTTTGTAATTTTGTGCCTTTATCAAGGTAGGTTTCTTAGGGTTTTTATACTTCAACACACTAGACTCCCCCCCCCTCCCCTTCCTGGAGGTTCCAATTTCCCACGGCACACCTGATGATCGCTCACGGCACACCTGATGATCGCTCACGGCACACTGGTTGGGAAACACTGCTCTATACTTCTAGTTCAATAAATTCCTCTTGTTTTTATTCCTTTAACTCTCCCATTAAGTATGCTAAGGCCAGCTTCCAGTTTCTTTCAAATATTTCATGATATTCATATGCACAGATGGCAAAGATTTCTAGCAATTTGAAATATGAAAATCAAGTTGAATTCAAATTCTAAAAGGAAGCTTCTTCAGAAACCAAAGGCTTCAGAGCAGGCCTGGGACAACTTGGGCCCTCCAGGTGTTTTGGACTTCAGCTCCCACCATTCCCGACAGCACAGGCCCCTCCCTTTCCCCCCTCAGCCACTTAAGCTGGGGAAATTGGAGGAATGGGAGAAGATATGGAATCATACATTGAAATATACATATGTTTACAATTTGAAGGAGAAATGGCACAAAATGATGTATCAGTGGTATTTAAATACTACCAAAATAATGCAAAACAAATGTTGGAAATGCAAAACCCAAGAGGGCACATTCTTTCACATGTGATAGACTTGCAGAAAAGCAAAAGTCTATTGGAAAGAAATTCAAGAAAGAATCCAGAAAATACTTAAAGTGAAAATACAACTCAAACCAGATTACTTCTTATTGGGAATGATTGATATAGATATGGACACAAATAAAGATATATTGTTTAATTACCATATATACTGTTGTTATTATTATTATGATTATGGAGCCAGTGATTTTTAATAAACAATACAGACTGCGTCGTTCCTCCCCGCCCAAATGGTTTTGCTTTAATCTCTAGGCCTTAAACATATACCACACATCCTGCTTTACCAAGCACATCCACCTTCAGTTATTTAACATTCTCAATAATCAACTGGAAGAAATGCAGAAAACCAAAGAAATGCTGGGATTTAAGTTGCAAAAATTGGGGGAAGCTTTTTTCCTGTATTTATTTATTTACCATGTTTATGCACTTATTTATTTATTGGGTTTACAGATTGATAGTGATTCTTACCTGCTCCGGTCAAGATGTCGCCTCAGGTCTCCAATGGTATCTGTGAATGCCATTTTGATGACGTATATCTTCTCTCCATCCTCTGACTTGATCCGAAGAGTTGAGACTTGAGTGTTGGGTTTGTCTTTTTTACCGTCCTGTTCTAATCTAAAAGTCAAGAGTAGCAGATATGGTGGGGAGAAACTACTTAATTTTTGGAAAGAGACTGAGCTATGAGGAACCATGGTCAATTACGAACATTCAGAGGTTTATTTATTTAAAACTTTTGTACCCCAACCTTCTCACCTCCACAGAGGGACTCAGACCGGCTTACAGCAAGATTCAATGCTATACAATTTAAAAACAACAACATATTAAAATACATAAAAAATACATAAAAACCCCAAGACATAAAACAACATCACCACTAAAAACAATTCCACTCGGTCTGTAAACGTGGTCATTCATTCAGACTATAACCAATCTCAGCCTATTCTGGGAAAGCTTCGTTCCACATCCAGGTCTTCACCAGCCTCCTAAATGACAACAGAGAGGGTGCAGATCTAACCTCATTTGGGAGAGAGTTCCATAGCTGAGGGGCCACCACAGAGAAGGCCCTGTCTCTCGTCCCCACCAGTTGTGCTTGCAAAGATGGCGGGACCGAGAGCAGGATCTTAATGGAGTACCGTTACCTTCTTGCTGAAGCAGTACCTATTGATCTACTCACATTTACATGTTTTCAAACTGCTAGGTTGGCAGAAGCTGGGTCTAACAGTGGGAGCTCACTCCGGTTTCCGGATTCGAACCACTGTCCTTTTGGTCAGCAAGTTCAGCAGCTCAGCGGCTTAACCCACTGCAGCACCGGGGACTCCATTTCTTCCTTATGACATCCTTTCAAATATTTAAAAATGGTTCTCATGTCTCATCTCAACCTTCTCTTCTACAGACTAAACGTGTCCAGCTCTTTAAGCCGCTCCTCATACTTTCCAGACTTTCAATCATTTTAGTTGTCCAAAAACATGATACCCTTAAATCATGTGAGGAGGTCTCCTTACATCACTAGAAAAAGCAATAATCCTTGGTAAAGTGGAGGGCAGTAGTAAAAGAGAAAGAGCATGTGACAGATGGGATCAACTCAATAATGAAAGCCTGAGTCTGCAAGACCAGAGCACAGCTATTGCAGAAAGGTGGCTTGGAGGTCTCTCAATCATAGGGTCGCCAAAAGTTGAAGTCAATTTGAAGGCAGTGAACAACAACTTGAAGCTTGTAGAGGCTGACATCCCCAAGGCTTTGTGGGTAAAGATAAGTTTCTTACCTCTTCTTCATCGCGACAAGGCTGGGGGTCTCCACCAGAATCACTTCATGGTTTCCACCCGGGCCCTGGGACCAAAAAGGGAAATCCATGCCATGATCCAACTATCCTCCGGAAAATCAGTTTAGATAATCCTAGACATTCCATCATACATCGATGTGATTCACAATGCTGGCTTTACTAACACTGCTTAGAATGTAAGAAGAGAAGGCTATTTGACATGTGGATTCCAAAAATGACACCAGTTTTCACCATCAGCTCCAGTTTTTGACATACACAATGTAAGTCAGTTGCCATCTGTTCATCCATAGAAAACCATGATAACCATGTCTAAGAAACTAGAGCTGATGCAATCTATTCAATGCAATTTTACCTATAAAGCCCTAAACGTTACCTATAAATCCCTAAATGGTTTGGGTCCAGGCTATTTGTCCAATCGCATCTCCCTATACAGACTATCTTATGCACTGTAAAGCTGACACAATAAAAATATGGTTAAAAAAAGAATATTACTAAAATACAAATATAAACGTATCTATCTACTTATCTACACAAACATTCAAAAACACACAGATTGAGAGATGTAAAATAAACACTAAAAGATACACTACACTTCAATAAAGTGCAAGATTAAAATTTCAAAAAATAAAATAAAATAGAGAGTCACCAAAGATTATCCCAAATGGCTGGATATTATGTTTGTTTACTTTTCCCTGAGCTACAGGAAAGCTTCAGAGAGAATTGGATGGGTGGATTAAAAAAAGAAAAGAAAAACCCTACATGGTTTTTCATAATTCTGAATGCCCATCTTTTATTCCTTTGGTGCAAGCTTGTAGAGAGCAAACGTTTCTGGGGAGATAGGCTCTAGGAAGACATAGGGTACCAAGGACCAGCAGACTTGCTGACCAGCAGAAATTACTGTGGCTCAAACCCCATTTGAACAGGACCAGAGAGAAGACTCCATCCTACCTGCATGGTTCTTTTAATCTCTCCCCGGACATCGATCACATGCCCATCTCGAATCACTGACTTTGGAAGCTTGTTCAAAAATTGCTCCATTGTGAGCTTGGGACCTGTCATAAAAACATGATATGAGGACGAGATAGAATAGAGAAAAGACTGACACCAGGATATGGTGTAGACCAGGAGTATCATTTTCATTTCCATGGAGGCCCACGTCAGCCTTGTGGTTGCCTTAAAGGGCTGTTGAATCCATGAACGGAGAATCTATGGATACAGAGGATCAACACTTTCTCTCCCTCTCCCTCCCCCCACTCCCTCTCTGACTCTCTCTGTCTCTGTCTCTCTCACACACACACCTAATGGTTGATGTTCATTAGTTTTTACCCCATTTGGGTCCCCAGATGCTACTGAATGACAACTCCCATCACTTCGATTATCTGGCATGGGGATGATGGGATTTGTAGGCCAACAGCACTTGGGGCTCTGAGGTTGAGTAAATGTTAAAGCAGTGTTTCCCAACCGCTGTGACGCAGCACAGTAGTGTGCCATGATGGACCTCCTGCTGTGCCATGAGAAAAGCTCTCTGCCCCCCTTCCTTCCCCCCTCCTCCTGCCGAACTCCTGCTGCTTGGGGAAGGAGGAGGAAGGGCTGGGCGGCGGCGAAGAAAAAGAAGAAGGGGCTGGGGCGCCACCTCCTTCGGCCATTTCCCCAGCCAGCCTCCAATCCGCCATGACTCCCGCCATGTCTCTCGCCCCTCGCTCTCTGAAGCCGCAAGGAGGAGGGGGTGGGGCATGGTGCGGCCCGGCTCCGCCCCCTCCCCCAGATTCAGCTCTCCCACAGCTTCTCCAGCCTTGAGGGACAGTGCCAAGCCAGTATTGTGCTGGCTCTGCCACTGCTGGCTTGGCATTGCGCCCTCAAGGCTGGAGAAGCTGTGGGAGAGCTGAAACCAGGGGAGGGGGCAGGGCATGGCGCAGCCTGTCTCCTCCCCCTCCCCCAGCTTCGGCATTCCCAGCAGCTGCTCCCAGCAGGCCACCATCCCCCAGCTGTTCTTTACTGTGTTAGAGTGTCATTTTGTGTCATTTTGGTTGGTGGTGTGCCCCCGGATTTTTTTAATGTTAAAAATGTGCTGCGGCTCAAAAAAGGTTGGGAAACACTGTGTTAAAGGACATTTTTTAAAGTCAGACATCATATTCACAGGGCTTCATCTAAATTCAAACCCTACTCTCCTGACTAAACAGAACAAACTGCAACTTCCCAGAAGTTACTGTATCCCAACTCCCATCAGCTCTAGCCATGATGCCTATGGATGAGAAATACAGAAGTTGTAGTTCACCATCTAAAGGGCCACATCAAATGACATGGCAGGCCAGATTCGATCAATGGGCCTTGAGTTTGATACATGTGTAGACGGTTGAAAATTTTGTAACTTGTGGCTGCAAAAGAGAGGGCAGGGACTACTCTATAAAACTTTTGAATCTAGCTTTTGAATTGCGCTTCAAAAAGTTGGGACTAAGTTCTTACCATCTCTAGTCAGCAATTATTATTGTTATTATTATCCCACTTTCTCTCTCCAAAAAAGAGACTCAAAGCGACTTATAGTAAAACTAGTGCAATAAAATTTTAAATCAAACATTAAAATAGAATTAAATATTAACAGGATTAAAAATAAGGAGTTTAAAACCCTTAAAATGAATTAAAACCTATTCATTACAACAACAGATTGTTTTTAGAATCATTGCAATGTGTCTGTGTTCTGTGTGTATTTGATATGGCTTCTGGCTAATCAATAAAATTGTTGTTGTTGTACAACAACAACAAAAACAACAACAACATCATCAACAACAAACTATGTATTCTGCTCTATCTCCCCAAGGGGACTCAGGGCGGATTACAGAACACATATATGGCAAACGTGCAATGCCGTTATACAATTAACAAGGACAAACAATACATAAACACAGGCAAAGGCTTTCCTAACTTTTTCCATTTTTGGCTTCTGGACTCTGGACACGAGAAGGGCGTGGAGGTTGGGGTTGAGCTGTCGCTCCATCTTCCATGCCAAGGAGCTTTTGTCATCTGTAGACGTTTTCCCTATTGAATCGCTAGCATGTCCTTATGCATGCCTTTTATTACTTCCCCGCTTTAAAGCGGTACCTATTTAGCTACTCACATTTCTGTTTTTTATCTGTTAGGTGAGCAGAAGCTGGTGCTGATGGCAGTCCTCACCCCGACCCAAGCTTGCACTGCCAACTTTTGATCGGTAGGATTTTCTGCAGTTTAGTAATTTAACCCGCTATGCTAAGCCTGGCCCCGCAGCATCCCCTAACTAGGCTTAGCTCAGACCTAAAAGGAATAGTAGGTAAAGGTAAAGTTTTCCTCTGACATTAAGTCCCGTCATGTCTGACTTTGGAGGTTGGTGCTCATCTCAATTTCTAAGCCGAAGAGCCGGCGTTGTTCGTAGTCACTTCCAAGATCATGTGGCCAGCCTGATTGCATTGAGTGCCGTTACCTTCCCACCAAAGTGGTACCTATTAATCTACTCCCATTTGCATGTTTTTGAACTGCTAGGTTGGCAGAAGCTGGAACTAACGGTGGGAGCTCACACCGCTCCCTGGATTCGAACCTGCAACCTTTCAGTCAGCAAGTTCAGTAGCTCAGCAGTTTAACCCACTGCGTCACCGGGAATAGTATGTATGTATATATGTATGTATACATGTATGTATGTCTACATTTGAAAGCATTCACAGCCAACATCTTACCAGGGACCTCTTGGGTCTCCTTTGATCCATTTGCTTTTGAGTGGCCAATGGCTTGGCCCACACCAGGAAAGCTCTCTGGCAGCTTCTTCTCATTAAAGAAGACATCTCTCTTGTCAGTGACCTGTTGAAATAAACCATAGAAGCAACTCAGTGCCTTGCCTGATCCTGGACTCCAGATGTCAGTGTCAAGCTAGCTAACAGTTTTCTTTATAAGACAGCTCAGGTGAAAGTGACAAATAATGGAGGAGTCAGTTCTCACTTCCTTCCATGGAAACCCAAAGCGAAATGACAAACACAAATGGCTGTCCAGAGGATGAAAGCACATGATGTTGCAAAGTGAAAGAAAACCACCACGGTTGTGAGAAGCACATACAATTACGATTTCTATCTGCCTAGTTTGGTTTGTGCTCACAACACTGAATGTTTACAAGACTCTGCAAGACATTCAGAACAACTAGGAAACACCAGAAGGATACCTTTTAGATTGTATCTACAGTGTCAAATAATGTAGTTTGGACTGTATTATATGGTCAGTGTAAGGTCATGTAATACAATTCAATGCAGTTCAAACTGCATTATATGGAGCAGTTCAAACTGCATTATTTGGCAGCATAGTTCCAGCCTTAGAAGGCAAAGTGGCCATATTAACTTATGGTACTAATCTGGGGAAAGGCAAGCCAAAAAAGTAATACTTCCAAGTCCTGCTCAGAAGCTTTGGACAACAAGATCTTCAGCCAGCAAAAAAGTTGATGCACATTTTTTCCTATTTGCGTCGTCCTTCTCACTATATTTAACTTTAGCAGCAGAGGAAGAACACAAACTCCCCATCCAATGAACTAGTTGTTCAAATATTTTCCCCCTGTAAAGCAGAAACACAGCTCTAGATGGCCCACTGGTCTCATAAGAAATTACTGCATGGAGATAGATTTTGGGCCTTTATATTTTTCAGTTTGATACTGGACACTTCATCTAAGCCAGTTATTTTCAACCTTTTTTGAGCCGCGGCCCATTTTTTACATTTACAAAATCCTGGGGCACACCACCAACCAAAATGACACAAAATGGCACTCTAACACAGTAATACATATAGTTAATATGTTTTTAATGTATTTATACACTCCGTGTGAAACCTGGGCCTGTTTTGATGAACACAAAATAGATATCCTGGCAGGAATGGTGGAAAGACACACACGAAGCTCTTGCTCAACAGCTGTCAGTCTCTCTCTGTTTTTAGTTTTTATCGCTGTCAAGCTTGAGAAGCTCATCTCACACAGATATGTGGTTGAAAACGGGAGCAATGTCAAAATAGCTTTGTTGGCCAGAATGGGGAGCTCCCTGGCAACAGATAACCAAAAACTGTCCAAAGGAAGATCAGCAAATTTTAGCTTTAAACGACGATCTTGTTTCAGTTCAATGAGTCCCTCTTGCTCCTTTAAAGTCATGTCCTTTCCAGCAACAGATGCTGAGCTGTATGGGTCCCTAACCCAGTCAAGGCATTCTGTGAAGGCTGAATGGAAATAAAATGACAACTTCTCCTCAAGAGTTTTCAAATGTGTGCCAATCACCTTGCACATTGCAGCAGTGTTGCCATCATGCAGCTTCACTGTGAGTGGGAACATTTCAAGGCTGCCACGCTGCACATGTTGTTGCCAGAGCTGCAACTTTAAACGGAATCCATTCATACTTGGCACCATGGCACTATTGGACAGCTTCTCGCCACACACCAAGCACAGCGGAGTCGGTGCCGTCGCATCCCCGGTGAAAGTGAATCCAAATGAAAGATAGCTTTTGCTGTATTGCCTCGAGCTCACCGTCTTTTCTTTTTTCTTTTGTCCACCACTCATATTAGGGCCTTCATCTGTGTCATAATTTTGTCCAGGGTCCTGTTCGGCATTTGCATTTTCCCTTCTCAAAAACTTCTCCATCACTGTCACTCATTTGTCTTGCTGTGATCCCAAATTGCCACTGTCACTTGATGCGCAGCTGCAGCACTACATCTAACTTTGTTTACTTAGCCGCGTCTGAGCAAATCCAAGATGGCGCGACCATAGCACTCTCGTGTCACTTCTTAGGTGATGCGAGAGTGCTATGGTTCCATTTCTTAAAGGGACATTATAGTTTATATATGAATGAAGTTCGAAAATAATTCCTCACGGCACACCTGATGATCTATCACGGCACACTAGTGTTCTGCGGCACACTGGTTGAAAATCACGGATCTAAGCAACACCCTCCAAACATTTAGGATAACAACTCAGCTTTATCAATGAAAAGGGTGGCTGGAGCCACCAGAAGGAGAAGTCCCAAACATCTGAAGCAGAACTTTTTAAACTGTGCATTGTGACACATTCGTGTGTCGGTGTGTTGCACAAACGTAACAAGAAACCTCTGAGTGAAATATGAAATAAGCAATAAATCATATATTTTTAAAAATACACAAATGAAGTGTTTTCATGAGATATCTTGTGTCATCTTCATCCTCCTCCTTAGGCTTACTGAAATGTTATTTGTAATTTGGCTTCTAATATTACACACACTAAATAAGCTTGGGAACCTCTGCTCTAAATCAACCGTCGTCTGGATTTTAAATTCATGCCTTTTGTTTACTATATTTAAATCTTTGTTCTGACTGTTATAATATTTGTATTTCACAGAAATATGTTTTAATATGTGTGTTTTAGATAATATTTTATGATGATTTAGCAATGTTGTGCCCCACCTTGAGGAAAAGCCGCTAAGTTGTCAGCCGCCCCAAGTCATTTGGAGGAAATAGGGTGGGGGGTATAAATATAGTTTATTATTATTACAAATAAACTTAACTTAGTATTATTATTTAACATGGCACTATTATTTAACATTTACACAAATGATCAGCCACTGCCAGAAGGGACAGAGAATTTCATCTATGCTGATGATCGTGCCATCACAGCTCAAGCAAGGAGCTTTGAAATTATTGAACAAAAGCTCTCCTAAGCTTTAGGTGCTCTTACTGCCTATTATAGGGAAAACCAGTTGATTCCTAATCCATCTAAAATACAGATGTGCGCTTTTCACCTTAAGAATAGACAAGCATCCCAAGCTTTGAGGATTACCTGGGAAGGAATCCCACTGGAGCATTCCAGCACACCAAAATACCTGGAAGTTACCCTGTACTGTGCACTGACTTACAAGAAGCGCAGCTTGAAAATCAAGCAAAAAGTGAGTGTTAGAAATAATATTATACGAAAGCAGACTGGCACAACCTGGGGGTCACAACCAGACAAAGTGAAGTCAGCTGCCCTTGTGCTTTGCTGCTTAATATGCATGCCCAATGTGGAATACATCTCACCATGTTAAAACAGTGAATGGGGCTCATAATGAGACATGCTGCATTATCACAGGATGTCTACACCCACCACTCTAGAAATTACACTGTTTAGCCTGTATTGCACCACCTGACATCTACTAGGAAGAAGTAACCAATAATGAAAGGACCAAGGAAGTGACATCTCCATCCAATCCCCTGTTTGTATATCAATCAGCAAGACAACGCCTCAATGTTTCCTAAGATCTACAGAGATAATTGCAGGAACACCTCTGCAAGTGAGAGTCCAAAAGTGGCAGGTTAAAGTCTGGAACCTCAATCAGTGAGTGACTGAGACCGGATGAGAAACTCCCTCCCAGGCACACAGAAAACTGGGTGACGTGGAAGGTGCTGAACCACGAGATGCAGAGCCAATATTAAGAAGTGGGGCTACAAAGTGGAGTCCAAGACATGCGAGTGTGGAGATGAGCAGACCACAGACCACTGACTACAATGCGGTCTGAGCCCTGCCACATGCACAATGGAGGACCTTCTTACAGTGACATCAGAGGCACTCAAAAGCTACTGGTCAATTTTTTTTAGTATAATGCCAAGTTTTTACCTTTGTGGTTTTTTATGCATTATAACTCAATTTGCTTCTGACATGATAAATAAATAAACCTAGCACTCTGCCTTGGAGTAGACCTTTTACCGTCTTCATCATCCCAGTCCATTCCATCTGTTGCGCTGGCTGTGCTTAAGGAAGCTGCAGCCTCACACATCTGGAAGGGGACATCCGGCCAGGAAATGATGTTGTACAACTTGATGGTCCTTTGCTCAAGAGTCTGCATCAAAGCTAATCAACGGTTCAAGGCTGGCAAAGACACACTAGTCCCATGGCCACAAAGGGAGAATTAGTTTCGCTATAACTGCCTCACAGACCTTACTTGTTTACAGACTGTTTATGGAAACTCTGACCCCACTTTTGAACAAAATTAAAACATTTTCCATTCTTCTGCAACTAATGATAAGAAAATACAGCTCCCACCGATGCACCAACTCACTCCCTCCCAGGTAGACAGTAAATAATACCTTTTAATAACAGTTGCAAAATAACATGACAAAGATGAGTACCATAATGTATCAGCTGAAGCAGCTATATTATACTCAAATACATAGCTCAAAAAGTTTACAAAGACACTTGTTATCAGTAAGAATCTTATTTATTGATGTCAGAAAGATTGCCATCACTTTCATCTTTCCAAAAAGGAAACATGGGTGGCTTGGATGTGAGGAAGACCAAACCAAGAGCACCATGTTGTCACATGTTCCAACACTTGATGTTGTTATAACGCATCTGTTTCTTATTTTAAATTGCACCGTCTCTACTACCTGTACAATCTGAGTGTTTTCCCCCTAAATACAGAGTTGTTGATTTTTAATTTCTTGAGAAACTGTGTATGCATCCATTATGAAACAACTGCTAAAACTATGACCCCTTTCAATTGTCAAAACAACATTCAACCCTTAAAATAACCTTTTAATTTTAACAATAGTAATGGTTTAAATGGTTTTAAATGCTTTTTATGTTTTATTTTATAGACAAGCTAAACCCAATCACGCTTAGCTATGGCTCAGTCCGATATGAAATGAATGAGACAGATAATAAATGTATTCCTGCAAACATAGATTCAGCAAGAAAACACACCATTCAATTCAATATCCTGCCTTGCGTTGCTGCGTCTATGTGGAATGAAAGGAAAGGAAAGAATAAGAGGGTTTTTTAAAAAAAAGAAATCATTTTTATTGTAAAGCTAGTGGATTGACTACATTTTTGATTTGTCCATTTTTTGCATCTAAAGATCTGACAGTTTACTGAGCATGCGATGTATAAGTGCCCATGAGAGAAGCAATTGTTTTCTTAATTCAAACTGCATATTTGCAAAGATTTCCCCTGCGCCTTATTGATAGTCATAGCGAACACAAGGCATATTGGAAATTGCAGTCGTTAGTACTCGAATGCCATGACGGTTGGAATGAGTAGTATGCCAATAGCAACCGATTACAGCTCAGTTTTCATTTCTTACACTGCTGAGATGAAATGACAGCTACTTTATGATTTGTTGTTGTTACTTATACTGCTGAGGTAAAAGGAAATCTGTGCTGTGATTGGGTGTTAATTCTTCTACTGTTGAGGTGAAATGAAAGCTGCACATTGTTGGGTTGTTGCTTCTTATACTGCTGTGGTAAAAGGAAAGCTGTGCAACAAGTGATTGATAAAGCTCAATTTTCATTTCTTATACTGCTGAGGTAAAGTGAAAGCTAGGCTGTGAGTGGTTTCTTTTTTTAATTGTGTTTATTAAGTTTTTATATAAAGTTGTGGTACAATTATGGTAACCATAAAAGGAAAAAGAAAGATACAAGCAAATATAATTGGATATTAGGGTGAGTGGTTTCTTTGGGCATCACACAATTCAATTTGTCTATTCTCGGCCTGCTAATTTTATGATAAATACATCGCTTCTACAACTACAAGCCTCTGCGTCTAAGACTGCATCTACACTGACATGTAATCCAGATTATCAAAGCAGATAATCCAGTTGAAAGCAGATAATCTGGTTTTTATATGGACGTGTAGAAGGGCCCTAAGATTTAATCTCTCACCATGGACATCTTGGTCAATGCTTATGTTAGCTAAGGCTGTGTTTCCCAACCTTTTTTGAGCCGCGGCACACTTTTTACATTTACACAATCCTGGGGCACACCACCAACCAAAATGACACAAAATGACACTCGAACACAGTCATACATACAGTTAATATGTTTTTGAATGTATTTATACACTCAGTGTGAAACCTGGGCCTGTTTCGATGAACACAACATAGACATCCTGGCAGGAATGGCAGAAAGACACAAACTTCCCACACACAACTCCCATAACCAAGAGAAAATGCTATAAGAGTTTGGTGGGCATTGACCTTGAGTTTTGGAGTTGTAGTTCACCTATATCCAGAGAGCACTGTGGATTCAAACAATGTTGGATCAGGACCAAACTTGACATGAATACTCAATATGCCCAAATATGAACGCAGATGGAGTTCAGGGGAAATACACCTTGACATTTGAAAGTTGTAGTTGCTGGGATTTATAGTTCCCCTACAATCAAAGAGCATTCTGAACCCCACCAATGATAGAACTGGGCCAAACTTCCCACACAGAACACCAGGAGGCAAGAGGAGGTCTCTACTTGGGGAAAGGGAGGCGGGCCTTCCCAATGCATGGAGAGGGAAAGGCCAAGTAGACAACGGGTGGGGAGGGGGGGTGTTTGTAATTTTGTGCCTTTATCGAGGTAGGTTTCTTAGGGTTTTTATACTTCAACACACTAGACTCCCCCCGGAGGTTCCAATGTCCCACGGCAAACCTGATGATCGCTCACGGCACACTAGTGTGCCCCGGCACACTGGTTGAGAAACACTGAGCTAAGGGATGATGCATGTTCTCAATTTAACACACCTTAAAGGCACCAGTACCTCTCCGTTGGCGCCCCCTTGTCATGGGG
Source organism: Anolis apletophallus (assembly GCA_030556195.1). Lineage (NCBI taxonomy): Eukaryota > Metazoa > Chordata > Lepidosauria > Squamata > Anolidae > Anolis > Anolis apletophallus. Next base: position 44,454,949 of record JARBWK010000011.1, on the reverse strand, counting down.
GAGAGGCTTGCATATCCTAATGAAGTTGTGAGCTATGCTAGCGGTGGCAAAATAGTCCCCGATAGGGCCTCCCATGCCAGACAGGTCACAACCGAAGGCTCTGATAAAGAGCACCAATGGGCAGGATGGGCTCTTTAGCCTTTTGGCAACCATCCTAGAAGGAAAACTCTAATTTCAAACCTGGGTAGATGGTGCTCGTTTAACCCTGTAAGGTCAACCATCTAAGAGAAGGAAATTCAAACCAAACCTATGACCTGAGGATCTCGCTGCTACCGTCCAAGCTTGCTAGGCCCCGGCAGATGAACCTTTGGTTTAAAGGGTGAGGCCAGTTCTGTGCACGCTGCGCTCCACCAGAAAAATCCATTGCACAGGCTCAAAGGACACATCCAACCTCCGAATCATCAACATGCTTGTAGAAAGCATGGGATGAGTCCTTCCTGAATCTTCGTTCACAAAGAAAAGCCAAGAAAGGCACCAGTGACCAATTTCCCCTGTTTTGCATACAGTCAAACTTTAGGAAGTGAAAAGTGAAGGTGAATGTTTCATTTGGGTTTTGCAAATGCTGCTTGTTCTGTCTCGGCCCATGAAGTTCACACTTTTAGAACTTTATTCCATACATGTAATAAGATAATGTAGTTGTGGAGAAGAGCAGGACAAATAATTTTGGACTCTGTGTTGTTGAAGGCTTTCATGGCCAGAATCAGTGTATTGCTGTGAGTTTTCCAGGCTGTCTGACCACGTTCCTTGAATATCAAGCAAAAGGTGAGTGCCAGAAATAATACCATACAAAAGCTGACTGGCACAACCTGGGGATCACAACCAGATACAGCTTTGCTACTCTGCTGCTGAGTACGCATGCCCAGTGTGGAACACATTGCACTACATTAAAACAGTGGATGTGGCTCTTAACGAGACATGACGCATTTTCACAGGATGTCTATACCCCACACCACTGGAGAAATTATACTGTTTAGCTGGTAATTGCACCACCTGAAATAGCGGTGCAACAATGAAAGGACCAAGGCAGTGACATCTTTGGCGCATCCTCTGTTTGGATATCAGCCAGCATGACAACCAACGCCTTAAATCAAGAAACAGCTTCCTAAGATCTACAGAGATACTAGCAGGAAGACATCAGCAAGGGAGAATCCAAAAGTGGCAGATTAAAACCCAGTACCTTAATCAGTGGCTGAGACCGGATGACAAACTCCCTCCTGGGCACACAGAAGAGTGGACAACTTGGAAGGTGCTGATTAGGCTGCACTCTGGCACCATGAGATGCAGAGCCAACCTTAAGAAATGGGGCTACAAAGTGAAGTGTACGACATGCGAGTGTGGAGAAGAGCAAACCACAGAGCACCTTATTACAATGCAGTCTGAGCCCTGCCAGATGCACAATGGAGGATCTTCTCACAGCCACATCAGAGGCACTCCAAGTGTCCAGCTACTGGTCAAAGGACATTTAGCATAATGCCAAGTTTTAAAACTTTATTTATGTGTTTAAATAGATGTTAAATGTACAATCAACTAGCTTTTGACACAATCTGTATACCTTAATAAAACGGAATGTTTGTATGTATGTGTGTATGCGGAGGGCGGAAGGGCAGAGGGGCGGAAGGGCGGATATGTGGCAGCTATTTGCATAAAGTCCTTTGATTGGCCAGCCTTGCCACTCCAAAATTCTATTAGCCAGCATCCCAGAATCCAGGCCTCTACCTTCAAACAACAGGATTTCTTCCCACTGAGGGAAAAATGTGGCAGCTATTTGCATAAAGTCCTTTGATTGGCCAGCCTTGCCACTCCAAAATTCTATTAGCCAGCATCCCAGAATCCAGGCCTCTACCTTCAAACAACAGGATTTCTTCCCACTGAGGGGAAAATGTGGCAGCTATTTGCATAAAGTCCTTTGATTGGCCAGCCTCGCCACTCCAAAATTCTAAGGCACCAGACAGAGGGCATTGATTGCCACTGATTAGCCAGCATCCCAGAATCCAGGCCTCTACATTCAAACAACAGGATTTCTTCCCACTGAGGGGAAAAATGCACCATCAACATTCCCTCCCCACTTGGCTCTGTGAAAACAAAATGGATTCCTGTTTTCTCCTCCCCCTCAGCTTTTAGAAAACGGCTGCCTGCCATTTGGCCTTTTAAAGTTACCAATTACCAGCAGAGCAGCCAGAACATTACAGGCCCCAAAAGAGAGTTTAGGACAGGATGGGCCACGGATGATGGGATTTGCAGTACCTTCACCCAATTAACTTCCCAGAAAACACTGTATGCCCTACAAATCACAAACCAGGCCCAAAATTTACAGTATGGCTTCATTAACTTGATTTCCCTGACTAGGCCTCAGTTAATGGGACATTGTGTATGGCCTGAATTAACAGTAACCAACCTTGCCACACAGAGCCCCTATGACCCATGATTCATTCTACTGCAGTTTGGAGTAGGGAGGACCATGGATGATGGGACTTGAAGTACCATCACAGGTTATGAGATTTGTAGTACTTTCAAACTCTTCATTCCCCACAGACCAAGGCGGCCCTGAACCACAAGACCAAACTTGGCACACAGTACCCCCATGACCCACACTCCATCCTACTGCAGTTTAGAGGAGGATGGACCATGAAGGATGGGATTTCAAGTACCTCCATTCACTTCCCAAGCCCGCTGCGACCCTCATCCAGTGCATAATCATGACCACACTTGGCACAAAAAGCCCCCATGACCCAATGGACGTCCTGATGCAGTTCGGAGGGCAGACCACGGATAATGGGACTTGAAGTACCTCCACTCATTTCACCAGACCATTGCCTACCTCATCCAAACAGTGATCAAGACCAAACTTGGCACACAGAGCCCCCATGACTCATTCTACATTCTGGTGCAGTATTGAGGAGGATGGACCATGAATGATGGGACTTGAAGTACCTCCACTCACTTCCCAAGACTGCTGCGACCCTCATTCAATGACTAATCAAGACCAACTTGGCACACAAAGCCCTCATGACCCACTCTACATCCTGGTGCTGTTTGAGGGGATGGACCATGGATGACGGGACTTGAAGTACCTTCACTCACCTTCTGAGACTACTGCGACCCTCATCCAATGAATGATCAACACCAAACGTGGCACTAAGAGCCCCCATGACCCACTCTACATCCTGGTGCTGTTGGGAGGGGGATGGACCATGGCCAATGGGACTTGCAGTAGCTTCACTAACTTCCTGAGACCACTGCAAGCCACATACACATCTAATAGGAACCAACCTTGGCACACAATGCCTTCCTCAAATAACCCGGGCACCGCCGGGTCCTCAGCTAGTAAATAAATAAAGGAATGAAAGAGCAACTTCTGCTACCAGTGTAAAGCTGCTTCTTCATCCCCAAAAGCAGTCAAAGATGACCTGGAAATGTGCCCATTTCTCGCACCATTGTCTCACGAAAAAGAATGTAAAGCAGTGGGGAAAAGGGAGCATCCTCCTTCCCCTCTATTGAGCTGAACATAAGCATTGGAAATTGATGTATTACAGCAATATTTCTCAACTTGGGGGTGGTCGCAAGAGGGTGTCAGAGCGGTTGCCAAAGACCATAATCAAACACAATATTTTCTGTTGGTCATGGGAGTTCTGTGTGGGAAGTTTGGCCCAATTCTATCATTGGTGGGGTTCAGAATGCTCTTTGATTGTAGGTGAACTATCAATTCCATCAACTACAACTCCCAAATGTCAAGGTCTATTTCCCCCAAACTCCACCAGTGTTCACATTTGGGCATATTGAGTTTTTGTGCCAAGTTTGGTCCAGATCCATCATTGTTTGAGTCCACAGTGCTTTCTGGATGTAGGTGAACCTCAACTCCCAAACTCAAGGTCAATGCCCACCAAACCCTTCCAGTATTTTCTGTTGGTCATGGGAGTTCTGTGTGCCAAGTTTGGTTCAATTCCATTGTTGGTGGAGTTCAGAATGCTCTTTGATTGGAGGTGAACTATAAATACCAGCAACTACAACTCCCAGATGTCAAGTCTATTTTCCCCAAACTCCACCAGTGTTCACATTTGGGCATATTGAGTATTTGTGCCAAGTTTGGTCCAGATCCATCATTGATTGAGTCACAGTGCTGTCTGGATATAGGCGAACTATAACTCCCAGTCTCAAGGTCAACGCCCACCAAACCCTTCCAGTATTTTCTGTTGGGAGTTCTGTCTATCACTCCCAACTCCAATCAATCACTCCCAACCCCACCAGTATTGAAATTTGGGCGTATTGGGTATTTGTGACAAATTTGGTCCAGTGAATGAAAATGCATCTTGCATATCAGATATTTACATGATGATTCAGAACGGTAGCAAAATTACAATTATGAAGTAGCAATGAAAATAATGTTATGGTTGGGGGTCACCACAACATGTATTAAGGAGTCGTGGCATTAGGAAGGTTGAGAAACACTATATTACAGGATCTTGGCGCATAAGAACAGACATACAACCCCTCCTTATCAATGCAGGCAATGAGATTTTTTTTTAAAAAAAAAAACCCACTTACAACGTACTCTTCCTAGTAATGATATTTAGAGGTAATCAAGCAATAGCAACAGAAAATATAAAAACAGGGGCAGAAACCGAGGAGGAAACAACCTCAGTTCCTGAAACAGAAAGCAATCTCAGTTCCTGTTTGAATGCTTTGTTCTCATAACAGAAAATCTCTTAAAGAGTAATGAGTTCTCAGTTCTTTAAACACTGTTCAACTCTCAAGGCACATTTTTAATAAGGAAATCCCACTTCTGCAAACTAAGTATATATAATATATATCTCCCCAAATAGACGCTGTAGGGAAGTGGAAGAGGCAAACCTGAAATGGAACGCCGTTTGGGTAGCGCTGCTGCAGCTCAGAAGGGAAGTAGCCATCCATGATATCTCGCAGGCACCGCTGAAAGCACAAGGCAAGGTATACATGTCAGATTTCCTTTTGTGATGCCTAAACATCTACTGTAAGCAGTGAGGGGGGTGCAAAGCTAACCCTTTTTTATACAGACCTCTTATTTATTTCAACCAATAGTACAGAGCCAAATCACTCAAACCACTCAGTCTAATGCAGACATGGGCTAACTTTGGCCCTCCAGGTTTTTTGGATTTCAACTCTCACAATTTCTAACAGCCTCAGGCCCCTTCCTTTTCCCCTTCATCCGCTCAGTGGGAGTCGAAGTTCAAAACACCTAGAGGGCTGAAGTTTGCCCAGGTCAGGTCTAATGTGATACAGTGATCCAAATGGACAACACTAGGACCAGGTTATTGTTGTACACAATAAAGGAGAAGGCATCATTGGGTGCTGAACCCTGAATTCCAAAATTTCAAAAAATCTAGAGATTACTGATTGAATTTTACACTAGACAATGATACCCCGGGGCTAGCTGATTGGAGAAAGAAAATTGTGGACATAATGAACATGGACTCACTTTCGTTTGCCTTATCAGAGGAGACACATAGAAAAAAGACGGACTGGTCTCCCATAATTACATATCTGGACAAATCTAAACTGAAATGGACGGTTGATCCTTAACAGTATACATAACCGCATAAACAACTGTATAAACCACTTGGACCATATAGAGGAGGTTCGAATATGTGAATAAGACAATATATAGTAATACTGTTTATATAGTCCTTTATTTTCGTGTTTAATCTTGAACATATGGTAGGGGAACCAGAGAGAGTAGAAAGTACTCATTGTATGTTCTCTTTTGTTCGTCGGGGTTTATGTGGGGGTGGGAGGTGGGGGTTCGGTGTTGTTTTGTATTTCAAGCAGCCACATGTTGCTGCGTGTGTTTCTTTTATCACTTTGCAAACCAATAAAAATTATATTAAAAAAAAGAATTTTACACTAGAGAAATTTCTCAAAGAGAAATTAAGTGATACCATCATCAGAAATATTTAAAAAACTATTTTTAATTACAAAAATGTGAGTCAAGCACTGAAAGGGTCAAATGGATGCAATCACTCAGCAAAAGCCGTCGTTCTATATAAGCAGGTGTGCCTGTAGCTTAGTAGGCCTCTGTGTTGGTTTGCCTCAGTGGGAGAAAGGTCTTAGTCTGTGAGAGAAGGCCTCACAGTGTGAGGTAGGCTTTAGTGTCTGAGAGAAGACAGTGTGAGAGAACACCTCAATGGGATAATAGGTCTCAGTGGTAGTAGGCCTCACTGTGGGAGAAAGGCCTCAGGGTGTGAGGTAAACCTCAGTATGAGAAGGCCTCGTGTTTGAAGCTCCAGTGAAGGTTGAATTTTATTTGTGACATGGAAACCTTGTTCTTGTAAATTGTGCAACCATATTATGTTGCTATAAAGAAAAGCCTCCTAAGGAAGATATAACACTGATCTGTGCGTTTTTGTTTTTTATCACTTTGCACTACTGGTGCTGGGTTACGCTGCTGCTGATAACTGTTTGCTGTACATTTATGAGGAGGGTTTTTTGTTAATAAGCCCACTCACCCAACAACTATGTCTGGGGAATAGTCCCACACTTTACATCACTGCAATCTATATGAAAAGGAAAGGAAACTATACTTATGGCCTTTTATTTGCAATAAAACAAGCTGGGATACAGCGGCCAAAACCTCATTTTTGTTGACTGGTTACAACCCCATTCGGACAAAAAAAGTTGCCCTTTTTTTGTTTAAAGCTGCTAAAAGGAGATCGTAGTACATAGATCAGATTGGGGTGCAGTGTAGGGGAGATGAGGATAGTTGATGCTTATAACTACGGTTAAGCTACATTGGTTTTAAGTTGACAAATACCTACAGTATATATTGGTATTTTATTTTAAGAGGATTAGATGTATGTTGCATGTTTTGTTTGTTTTGTTGTATGTTTTGTTAAAACCAATCTAGCTTAGCCGTAGTTATAAGCATCAACTATCCTCATTTCCTCTACACTGCACCCAATCTGATCTATGTACTCCGATCTCCTGTTTTTGATAAGGCCAACTGGCTAATCAATAAAAATTGTTGTTGTTGTCTAGAGAATAGTCCAAGTTGAATACTTGGACAGATGCTTGCCTGAGGAACTCTGTACATGCTGCCTCGAATTCTACTGAAAAAGTGGAATAGATATATAATAAACACATGCAAGTATGTATAAATGGAATATAGTATGTATGTGTATATATAGAAAGCTTAAAGGCAAAATCCATTCTTCCCCTGAACAAGGAGCTTGTAGTTATTGGGATGAAACCTTTCTCCTACAGGAGAACTTTAGAACTTCTCTATGGAGAAGGAGCCTATATACCATAAGGTTACTTAATCAATTGTATCTTGCTATAAAGCTAAATAGTTCAAGAACAACCATGATTGCTGTTTCAATTTTTCAGCCCATGGTTGTCTGACTCATTCACCATAAGGGAAATTCTGAAAAGTGCATGCCAGTGCAAGCAATATTCATGGAAGATGAATAATAGCATTCAAAATTCCGGAATGTAGATGTGGCAAAGAATCCATATAACTTGTTCATTGTGTAGGAGGAGCAGCAAGAAGCACTCATAAGGTGGGCTCCAGAGACAAAGCATAGAACTCTGGAATGTAGTATGAAAACCCTCTGAAATCCAAGAATCCTTCTTGCTTTGCATTACTTCCTCTTCAACTTGTAAATCATTTATGGAGTAATGGGCACAATAAACAGGAGGATGGCAGTCCTTCTATCATATTCAAACACAAAAGAACCCAAAGCACATTTGAGTGTGTGTGTGTGTATCTGGTATTTTTAATTACAACAATGTGAGTCAAGCATTGAAAGGGTTAAATGGATGCAATGATTCAGCAAAAGCTGCAGTTTTATATAAGCAGGTGTGCCTGTAGCTTAGTACTCATCGGTCTTAGCTAAACCTTAGTGGGAGAAAGGTCTCAGTTGGTGAGAGAAGGCCTCACAGTGTGAGGTAAGCTTTAGTCTGTGAGAGAAAGCCTCACAGTGCGAGAATCCTCTGTGTGAGGTAGACCTTAGTGTGAGAAGGCCGAGTGTGAGAAGGCCTGGTGTGAGAAGCTTTGGTGAAAAAAGCCCCAGGTTGAAGGCCTCGCGTGTAAAGCTGTGTGTAAAGCTATTATGTGACGCTCCTGTTTAATTTCGGTGTGTGAGGAGGTTCTGTGAGAGTGAAGCTGTTTATCTGCATGAGGAAGAAGCCCAGCATGAAAGCAAAGAAGGAAGTACAAAGGATTTTGTTTGTGTTATGGAAATCTTGTTCTTCTAAATAGTGCAACCATATTATTTTACTACAAAGAACAGACTCCTATGGAAGATATAACATTGGTCTATGTGTTTTTCTTCTTTTTGTCACTTTTGGCTACTGGTGCTGCTAATAAGTTAAATCTGTTGTACATTTATGAGGAGGGTCTTTTGATAAGCCCACTCGCCCAACAGGAGGAAAGGAATGAGAACAAGAAGAATGGATTATTATTCTAGCCAAAATGCCACAGGAATAAGGTGTATTCAACTCTCCCCTACTCCCTTGGTTACTTCATTGGCTTTCCTCCCAGTATCAGAACTCCGTGAGCTGAAAAGTGCCTAGAGAATGAGGTTTATAAGGCAGGAAGCCACAAACACAGGGCAGGGGTTATGCACTCCTTCTGCAAGTTTCTTGATATATTTTAAAAGTACACAAAATTGCCTGAATAGCTTTCGTAGTTTTCCTGTGCCCTTAAAATAAACAGAAGAAATATCCAAAGAAGAGGTAGGGAATTCCTTGTGAACTCATAGTGGATCCGTCACAAGCCATGACTAATGGCATTCAAAATGGCCACTGCTGAAGATACAACTGTCACTGTAGTTGTCATCAAAACCTGGTGGTAACTATAGCAGATCTTTATTTGGGTATAAGAGCACCTTTCTACACCATAGACCTGAAGAGAGGCAGCAGAGAGTATTTCCATCTCTTTCAGAATAGACAGCAATGGAAGAAAGACGAAAGTTGGGCTGTGCTACCACCAAATTTCAATAGGATAACCTTGGCATCAAGTGCAAATGGGGGTAATAGTAACCACAAACATAGCCACAAGTGGGACACATGGAGCAATTCCTGACATAATCTATTATATAAAGGGGTTCCCGTCATGGAACGACCGTCCCAAACAGAGAAACCTTACAACGCAGAAACACCAAACTTGCCAACAGAAATAGGCCTCAAGCAAGGTAGGTTTGTAGCAAAGAAACTTTCCCCCCCCCAAAACCTAAAAGGCCCCCAAAACAACGAGTTAAAAACCCTACATTTCCCAGCATCCTCCGGGGCTGCCAACGACTCTCCCAGCCTCTACATTCTGACAACATGATTGGCTGCCAATAAGGGCGGATTTGCATAACTCCTGTACTGGCCAGCCAACATGAACATTCCGACCCATAATAAACTGTCAGAGGAGGATAAGGCAAAGGGCTGAGGCACAAACACAAACACCAACACCCAATTCACTTCCCACAGAAAATTTACACCCCTACAAATCACAGACCACGCCCAAAATTGACAGTAAGGCTTCATTAACTTAATTTCCCTGACAAGGCCTCAACTCACTGGACATTGTGTATGGCCTGAATTGACAGTAAGGCTTCATTAACTTGATTCTCCCGAAGACGCCTCAGCTCACTGGACATTGTGTATGGCCTGAATTGACAGTAAGGCTTCATTAACTTGCTGTTCCTGACTAGGCCTCAGCTCATGGGACATTGTGTATGGCCTGAATTTACAGTAACCTACCTTGGCACACAGAGCCCCTATGACCCACGCTACATTCTACTACAGTTTGGAGGAGGGTGGACCATGGATTATGGGACTTGAAGTACCTCCATGGATAATGGGATTTGTACTACTTCAAAACCCATCATTCCCCACAGACCACTGTGGCCCAGAACCAAGACCGATAAAGACCAAACTTGGCACACAATACCCCCATGACCCACACTCCATCCGACTGCAGTTCAGAGGAGGACACACCATGGATAATGGGATTTCAAGTACCCCCACTCATTTCAAAGTACCCCACCCACACAAGCATCAACCTCTACATCAACACAGCAGACGGAAAGACAAAAAACATTTTATATCCACAAGCTATGCAGAACGCCAGCAACACCACACACCAACAACTCCCCAGGACTTCAACATCCCACCCACCAGAACAACCCACAACGACACAGCCATGGCCCCAACAACACCATAACTAACAACAATTCCAACCCTTACATACTCAGACTTTCTCGCATCTCCTAAATAGGGCACAGCAACGCGTGCCGGGTACAGCTAGTTCAATATATTTGGAAAGAATCTTAGCAATAATCTTTGGAGAATTTTAAATAGAGGTTGGAGGACCATATGTCAGGGGTACTTTAATTGTGCTTTTCCTGCATGGCATGGGGTTGGACTGGATGACCACTGTGATCTCTTCCAACTCCGTGATTTTATGATCCTGTGATCACACATTGGATGCTATAATGGAAAAAAACCTACTAATCTATTATCTATTTTCGGCCCTTACCTATTGTACATTCAGACACAACCAAATTGCACAGTCCACTTGGGAGAAAGTTCTAATCCAGTGGCTCTCAACCTGTGGGTCCTCGGGTTTTTTGGACTACAACTCCCAGAAATCCCAGCCAGTTTACCAGCTGTTAGGATTTCTGGGAGTTGACTGCCAAAACATCTGGGGACCCACAAGTTGAGAACAACTGATCTAATCCCTTTCTTTTAATTTAAGATTTTATCACGCACTGCTGAGAAAGTGCAATTACAGCAGGATATAAGCACTTTTGGGTGGGCTTAGTGTGCAACATTGTGTCACTCCTGTAGTGAGTTGTGCTTGTAATGTGATTGGATTATCTCTTTTCTTTGATTACAAAACCTGTCAAGGAATCAAGTAGCCACCTAGCCCAAAATGTTAAGATTAGTGTGGGGTCCATGGAAAAATATCATCCAAGACCATCTTCCCATGCATAAGGTATCCAGTCGCTGGGTCCCCAGGCTGCTCACACCTTTCCAGAAGCAGGAACAAGTCGAATGCTCTCAGGCTCTATTGACAATATGTGCCACGGAAACCAGAAGGATTTTTTCAACAGACTGATCACACAGGATGAAAGCTGGGTCCATCACTCTGATCCTGAGACTAAAGTCTAGTCAATGCAATGGAATCATCATGACTCACCGTGTCCAACTAAGGTACATGCCCAACTCTCAGCATGCAAGCTCATGCTCCCAATATTTTGGGACCACCACAGAGTAGTACTGATGGATTTCCTAGCAAAGGGTCCCATGATCACTGGGGCATACTATGCTTCACTGCTGTGGAAATTGCAGGCGGCCATCCAAACCAAGAGACGTGGCATGCTCACCAAAGGTGTCTGCCTTCTGCAAGACAATGCACCAGTTCCCAACTCACATGTGGCCCAAATGGAAGCATGCTCCTGTGGCTTTGAAAGTCTACCGCATCCCCTTTATTCACCAACCTCGCACCATCGGACTCCTACCTCTTTCCAACAAGGAAGTTATTTTTGAAGGGCAAGCATTTTACAGATAGTATTAGGCATCTCACATGGGCATCTCACATGGCTCAGTGGTTTCAATTTTAAATGATCACTTGGGTATGAGAAAGCTTTCCGCAAGATGGGTGCCGCGTTTGCTCACAATCAACCACAAACGCAATCGTGTAACAATTTCATAGGAGTGTTTGGCATTCTTCAATGGCAATATGGACGAGTTTTTGTGCCGTTTCATAACCGTGGACGAAACATGGATCCACCACAACACACCAGAGGACAAACAGCAGTCAAAACAGTGGGTTTCTCGGAGTGAATCGGCACCAAAGAAGGCCAAGGTGGGTTTGTCAGCCAATAAAGTCATGGCGACCGTTTTTTGGGATGCACGCGATATAATCCACATTGACTACCTTCAAAAGGGTAAAGCAATCAATGGTGAATATTATGCCAACTTATTGGGTCGATTTAATGAGGATTTGGAGAGAGAAAAAAGACCGCATTTGGCCAAGAAAAATGTTCTTTTGCACCAGGACAATGCAAGGATGCACACATGTGCAGTTGCCATGGCAACAATCCATGAATTGGGATATAAATTGCTCCCTCATCCACCCTATTCTCCAGATTTAGCCCCGAGTGACTATTTCTTGTTTCCAAACCTGAAGAAATGGTTCGGCGGAAAGGGATTTGACTCCAACAATGAAATCATCACACAAACAAATACCTATTTTGATGACCTTGACAAATCTTATTTTTTGGAAGGGATAAAAAAAAATTGGAGAAACGTTGGACAAAGTGTAGAGAGCTCAAAGGAGACTACGTTGAAAAATGAAATGATTTTTTATCCAAAAACCTGTGTTTCATTCAAAAAGTCATGGACTTATTGATCTGCCCTCATACCCAAGTGTTCCATGATCTCTGTGATTGTTTTGATTCCTGCAACTCAGTATTCAGCGACAATACATTTCATTTGATTTAACAGAGATGATGACATTTGACTCTCCTATCCAGCACACCTTTGTACCTCAGATTACACAGGTATTTGGCTTTGAATTAAATGACAATTTTCTATTCTGTTTTTCCCATTGTTCATCCCCCCCACCCAACAAACTGAAACATCTTGCAAACCTATGCATTTAAACACTACTATTATTTGCCTTGTTGTTATGAGCAACATCACTACAAAATGGAAAACTGCTGCAGGGACCCATGATTTAGCACAAAAGTCAGTCAGCTGAAAATTTCCCTTGAGCTCTGTCTTTCAGGGAAGATTGTATCTCTGAACAACATGAAACAATGTAGTTCAACAGAAACCTGACTTCTCTAATTATGATTGTTAGTATGCACTTTGGATCTCTAATCTGATTTCTTACAAGAAACTTGCAAAACACCAAACCGGACCATTTTTTTTACCATGAAGTAGACAATTTGTAACATCAGGACTTCTTCTACAAAAGCTCCCCCTTCACATGTTTACTGATAGGGATGCCTACCCCCCATTAATTCAGTGTTTCTGAGCTCATATCCATACCTGTGTGGAAGACTCCTGATATGCCCGGAAAGGTCCGTTGTACATGACAATCCCGTTCTGATAGAAGGTAAGGGGGATTGTGTCCATCTGCCGCAGCCTAGCACCACCAGCCGTGTGTTCAACCTCGGACATGCCCTCCCCGGCCAATATATTTAAGTCTTTCAGGTTTTCGAAAATCAAATCCAAATTGATTGGGGTTCCCGAATGGATGCTATCACCTACAGCAAAGAAACAAGACATTACTAAAAGTTAGCAAATGGCTGAGGTAAGTAATCCTCAAATTCGGTTATTTAACTACAACTTTTTTTCCTCATATCCAAAGACTACAAATCCCAGGATTCAGTAGAAGTGTGTTATGGCAACTGGTGTCAAACTATACTATTTCTGCATTGAAACTGCACCCTAAGGTCATACAAGACCAGGGTGTAACGAAGTCAAATTTTAAATTGTGGCAGGGCAGGCTATCCTTTATATCCCACCGCTGCCACCACCAATGTAATGAAGTGACCAACTGGACAGCGTGGACCCTCCTTTAGAATCCCACCGCTGCCAAAACCAATGTAACGAAGCGTTATGTAACGAACCGTCTTTGGCACTCAAACTGTGTAATGGCCACTGCTAAGGATGTCTTCTTTCCTGTCAGAAACCTCTTATTTATTTCTGACTTACGCTGCCACCATATCATACCAACACAGAGAGAGACTTGGATTTAAGAGAAACTGTAACTTGGTTTATTTCAGGTTCTTGCAAAGCTAAGATGCTTGGTACAATGCTTGGTGGTTACAATAACTTTTCTTTCAGGAGGATGTTACAAAGATTAGTTTCAATTCTTTTAAATTCTTTCCTTCCTACTAAAGGATAACTCAGTTTACAAACTTAGCCACCTAGTTAACTTCCAGCCTCTTTCTTAGATTTCCTTTCTCTTACTGACAGACGGCTGATCAACTGACCACTGCCAAGTCCCTCTGACAGGTCAGCTTAAGTCCTACTATACCAGGCACTTGCTGCCTTTTCTATAGGCACCTTGCCTATCTTTAGCCCTTAGGCTCTCCACCACAGACTGGCTTGCAAGCTCAGCCTGTCAGAACTGTCTCCCTACAGCTCTAAAAACAGACTGCCCAGCTGAAGCTACCCTCTAGCTTTGCTGACAGGAAAACTCTAACTGCTCTCTCTGAGCCTCTCAGCACCAACTGACTAAATTCAAATCTCTCAGCCTTCTAACCTAGCCTTGGCTGGCTCCGCCCACCGTTACCATGGCAACTCAACCTCCATGCAGAGAGTGGCCCTTAATATCACCCTGTTATGGCCTATGTTACCTTTAACATTTAACATATATATAAAATTACATTTAACCTGTAATTAAAATTATCACTTCACCACACAGGGCTTCTTAAACGTTTTCACCTTGCGACCTGTTTTTGTCCAGGAAATGTTTATGTGACCCCAGATATCTATTATATAAAGGAGGACCCGTCATCAAACGACTGATAGAGACAGAGAAACCTTCCAAGGCAGAGACACCAAACTTGCCAACAAAAATAGGCCTCAGGCAAGGAAGGTTTTTAGCAAAGAAACTTTCCCCCCCAAAACCTAGAAGGCCCGCAAAACAACGATTAAAAAACCTACATTTCCCAGCATCCTCTGCGGCAGCCAGCGAAACCCATTGACCAACATCGGCCCACACAAAATGCAGGGAGGCTGAGTAACCATAGTAACGCTGGGAAGAGCCAACCAAGGCTAGGATAGAATGCTGAGTGATTTCAGTTTAGTCAGTTGGTGTTTGAGGGTTAAACTGTCAAGGCCAAGATCAAGGAGGGAGACAAATAGGGCACCAGGGACACAGGCACCACTGACAAACACATACCCCCAGAATAACACAATCTTGCAAAACCCACAAAAAAAATCCTGCAACACAAGCCCCCAAATACACAACAAACACCACTGGCAAAAGAAACACCCCTCCACATCACAACCAGCACACAGCCAGACTAAGACAACTATGTCACCACAAGACACACAAAATACACCCCACAAATACCTGACAACTTCCCCAACACAAAACCCAGGACTGCACTCACTACTCACCACACACACACCTCCAAAATACACACACGTCCCAGGCACAATACTCCAGCAATTCCTACCCACACAACACAACACAACTTCCTATCACAACCCATCCCCCCAACATTACGGGACCCCGCACACACAACACCTACCACCACCACAAACAAAAACCAACTCCACCTATACTCCAACCACAACACAACACAACACTGCACTGATACTCTACAAACACACACAAACACCCAAAACACCCAACCCACACAAGCATTCCACAACATACTACCACCCACAATGCCACCACATGCCCACTAACTCACCAAAAAAGTAATACCTACACACAACACAATGCGCACATAACACAACCTTGCGTCTACTGCTCAACCCATTTGTATGCCATTCCTTCCTTCCACACAGGCATAAGCTGACCCAAAAGACAAGACATGCCTCCTAAAAAGAACACACTCGCAACGCTACATATATCAAACAAAAAAAGGCAGAACAAATGCCAGAACAGAAAGACACTGCACTACACTAGCTTTTGCCATCACCATAAACAAGGCTCAAGGACAAACACTACAAATCTGTGGCATAGACCTTGACACAGAATGCTTCTCCCACGGACAACTCTACATAGCGTGCTCCAGAGTTGGGAAACCACAGAACCTCTACATCAACACAGCAGACGGAAAGACAAAAAATATTGTATATCCACAAGCTCTGCAGAACGCCAGGAACACCACACACCGACAACTCCACAGGACTTCAACATCCCACCCACCAGAACAACCCACATGACCCTACCAAGACCATAAGTAACATCAATTCCAACCCTTACATACTCAGACTTTCTCGCATCTCCTAAATAGGGCACAGCAACGCATGCCGGGTACAGCTAGTATCTATATAGAAATGTGAATGTTCCTTTGTTCAAAATCTTAACATCTCCCCAAATTCTTCACTGAATGCTTTGAAATTTTGACACAACATAGCATTTGAATAGGCACATGTTTTTTGTTTTCCACACCTACTATTGTATAGATTTCACATCTGTGACAGGTAAAAATGTTTTTTTCAAAAATATTGCCATCTGCTGAACCTCAAAGCAACACATGCTATTAGTGTTCCCTTGCTATTTTGCGGTTCGCTTATTACGGACTTGCTGTTTCGCGGATTTCAAAAAATATTAATTAAAAATATATGTCATGATATTTTCGTTGTTTTGTGGGGTTTTGCCACCAACGCTCTCTGAGGCCCTTTCCCTCTTCAGCTCTCCCTCCCTCCAGCTTTGAAGGGCCTTTCCTTCCTTTCCTTCACTTTATTTTAAGTTTATAAAGACTTAAAATAGTGTATAACTACTAAAATAAAGTATAAATATCAAAATAGAGTATCCCTATATCGCGGTGTTTCACTTATTGCAGGAGGTTCTGGAACCTAACCCCAGCAATAAGTGAGGGAACACTGTACTACATATTTTATGATTCTATCCCAATCTTTCCGAATACATTGATAAATTGAATTTTCATAGATTTCAATTTAGTAACATTTTGATTTGGAATTGAGACGTGTCGTTTACCACAGCATTCATTTAATGTCCTTCTTCGCTTTGGCACTGCTCACTGTGCCCTGAAAAAAAAAGGGGGGGGATTGCATGGAGCCTGGTCTTGGGAGTGCGCCTTTGCCTTCCCCTCTCAATGCTGCATCTCTGTCTTAGTCCAAAGTTTTGCCCGAGAGGGAGCACACCTCAGCTACTCACCCACTCACCCTGGTCTCTTTCAGCAGGTAAGGCACACCACACCCCCTCTGTTGGGTTTCCCTAACTTTTTTTAAAATAATATTTATTAAGTGTTTACAAAGCATAAAAGTAACATTTTAAAAACCATGAGTATAAAATTATATATATATATATATATATATATATATATATATAGAGAGAGAGAGAGAGAGAGAGAGAGAGAGAGAGAGAGAGAGAGAGAGATGAACAAAAGAAGAAAAAAGAAAGAAGGAAAAAAAGAGAAACAAATAAAGTAAAGTGAAAGTGTGTGAGCTCCGCTTCGGGGCTTCTTCCTGGAGGGTTTCCCCCTATTCTTTGACCAGTAGCTGGCCACTTGGAGTGCCTTTGGCGTTGCTGTGAGAAGGTCCTCCTTTGTGCACGTGGCAGGGCTCAGACTGCATTGTAGTAAGTAGCGTATTGTTTGCTCTTCTCCACACTCGCATGTCGTGGATTGTGCTTTATGGTCCCATTTCTTAATATTAGCTCTGCATCTCATGATGCCAGAGTGCAGTCTGTTCAGCATCTTCCAAGTCACCCAGTCTTTTGTGTGCCCAGGAGGGAGTTTCTCACACGGTATCGGCCACTGATTGAGGTTCCAGGTTTCAGTCTGCCCCTTTAGACTCTTGCTTGCTTAGGTGTTCTAGCAAGTATCTCTCTTGATATTAGGAAGCTGTTTCTTGATTTAAGGTGTTGGCATGCTGGCAGATATCCGAACAGAGGATGGGCCGGGGATGCCAATACCTTGGTCCTTTCATTATCGGCTGCTACTTCCTGATGGATACCAGGTAGTGCAATATCAGCTAAACAGTATAATTTCTCCAGTGGTGTAGGGCATAGACAACCTGTGATAATGTGGCATGTCTCATTAAGAGCCACATCCACTGTTTTAACGTGGAGACATATATTCCACACTGGGTATGTGTACTCAGCAACAGAGTAGCAAAGCACAAGGGCAGATGTCTTCACTGTGTCTGGATGTGATCCATAGGTTGTGCCACCCAGCTTTCAAATGATAGTATTTCTAGCACCCACTTTTTATTTTATTTTATTGCATATTAAAAAAACGAACAAACAAACAACATCCGAGTCCCATTCTCCCCCACTCTACATACATCTTGAAAGGACAAACATAGATTCAAGAAAAGGATAAACAATACACCTTACATCACAAGAAGCACATCTTCCATCCCCCCCCTCATTCTCTCCCCCACATGAAATCCTGAACTCCCTAGGCATTTGTGATGATCCTTTGATTTTCTTTTCTTTTGGCTAAGCTTACCTCCCTGGTAATGGTTAGTCCTTTAATTATATGTTCCTTGGTTCTGGTGTCTCAAATACAGTAAGATTGAGTATACATTGATGTCTAGTCTTTCATTCGTCTATCCGTTATATGTATTTGTATTTACTTCTCTTAATAAATTCAATGAATTTATCCCATTTTGTGTTCATTGTGTTATTTGCCCATGTCCTGTTTTGTGCTATCCTCTGGGTTAGGAGGTCCATATTCATAATGTCCATTGATTTTATTATCCAGTCGTCAACTGTGGCTGTCTCTTTTGTTTTCCACATGCGTGCAATACAGATTCTCGCTGCTGTCGCAAGATAAAAAAAAATCTTGTCCTCGTTTTCATTGATTTGAAAGTCAAATACTCCCAACAAAAAGTATTCCGGTTTAAACTCGAATTTCAGTGGCAAAATTTCTTTCATCCTCTGATAGATCTCGGACCAGAATTTCTTCACTATTTTGCAGTCCCACCAGAGGTGGAAGAACGTCCCTGTTTTTTTCCCGCACTTCCAACACTTATCATTAATTTTTCCTTTACTGAATTTCGCCAGTTTTTCCGGGGTCAGATACCACATGTAAAACATTTTGACCCAGTTTTCTTTGATTTCGTTGGCATATGCGTATTTGAGTTTTTTTGTCCATATCTCTTCCCATTTCGCGAGAGTGATACTGTGTCCTACTAGTTTCGCCCATTTGATCATTACTTCCTTTACCTGCTCACCTTCCAATTTCCATTCCAGGAGCTGTTGGTACAGTTTTTTGATCAGTTTTCTCTCCGTTTTTAATATTTTGTCCCAGAATGTCTCTTTCAGTTCAAAGCCCCTTTTATTATCCATCTTATAGTTCTCCAGTATCTGTCGGTACTGAAACCATGTTATTTTTGGTTCAGCTGTCTTTAGCTCTTCAAAGGACTTTAACTTGATCTCCTGGTTGTTAACATTTAAGAGATTCTTATATCTGAGCCACTGTTCCGACGGGATTTCTCTTTTGTGATCTGCTTCGTTGGGGGAGAACCACGTTGGTGTCTTGTTGTAAAACCTCTCTTTATACTTGTTCCAGACCTTAAGCAAAGCTGATCTGATGAAGTGGTTGTTAAATCCTTTCTCGGCATTTTCCTTATCTCTGACCAGATAGCTATGCCACCCCCTACGTAGATCCACCCCTTTTAGCGCTAGGATTTTTTTCTTTTTCAGAGTTGCCCAATCCTTGACCCATAACAGGGTAGTTGCCTCATAATACACATGCAGATCTGGAAGGGCAAGCCCTCCTCTTTTGCCGTCATCAGTTAGGTGGGTATAGCTGATTCTTGCTCTTTTCTTTCGCCAAATAAATCTTTTGATGTCCTTCTCCCAGGCATTAATTGTAGCCCTTGATCTCAAAATTGGGAGCGTCTGAAATAGGTACAAAACTTTCGGTAACACGTCCTTTTTTATTGCCGCTATTCGTCCCAGGAGAGATAAGTTCAGTTTTCCCCAGCATTTCATTTTCTCCCTGATCTGTTGCCATAGTTTGCCATAATTATTTTTCAATAACTGGGCATTGCTGGCTGTAATTGATAGACCTAGATATTTTACTACTTTGACAATCTTGACTCCTGATTTCCGTTGAAGCTCCTCTTCTCCCTTTCCCCCCAGGTTTTTTGTTATAAAGTTGGTCTTGTTTTTATTTATTTTGAGCCCGGCGACTTCACCGTATGCTTCAATTTCCCTCCACCAGTTATCCCATTGTTTTACTGGTTCTTCCATGACACACACCAGGTCATCTGCGTACGCTACCGTTTTGAACCTATTATTCAGTATTCTAAGTCCCTTAATGTCTTCATTATTTCTTATACTCTCCAATAGGATCTCCATTGTTAATACGAAAATCAGTGGTGATAAGGGGCAACCTTGTTTAGTGCCCTTGGAGAGTTTGATTTCTTCCGTGCTGTTACCGTTCACCAGGATTCTCGCAGATTGTTGCCTGTATATTGATTTAATTGCGTTGGTGAAACCGAAGCCAAGGTCCATTTCCTTTGCTAATTCCACTACAAACCCCCAATTAACTTTATCGAAGGCCTTCTCGGCATTGAGGAATAGAAGGCCCATCTCTTTCTCAATGTGTTTGTCAAAATATTCAATGATGTTAACGATCGTTCTTGTATTATCTCTAATTTGACGATCCGGCAGGAATCCGGTTTGATTTTTTATGGATTCTGTCCTTCAGTCTTACTTTCAACCTCTTTGCCAAAATGCCAGAAAATATCTTATAGTCATTGTTGAGTAAAGCTATTGGTCGGTAATTTTTAACTTTGGACGGATCTTGGTTTTCTTTGTGGATCAGTGTGATGTTCGACGTTGACCACGATTTCGGAATCTTTCTTTCTTTCATGACGTTGTTCATCAGCTTCTTCAATGGGAATACTAGTATCTCGAGGAAGGTTTTATAATATATTGCGGTGAAGCCATCTGGCCCGGGGGCTTTGTTTGGAGCTAGGTTTTTCACAGCATCTCTTATCTCTTCTTCCGTTATTGTTCTATTTAGCACTTCTCTCTGCTGTTCCGTGATCTTTTAATTTTTTTTCTTTCCTAAATACCGTAGCACCTTCTCCTTGGGAATATTGTCATCAGTATATAACTCTTTATATAATCTAACGAATTCTCTTTCTATGTCTTTTTGTTGTGTGCAGCACTTCCCATTCTCCTCAATTTTTATAATATTTTGTTTTTGTTTTCTTTTCTTTGTTCTCCAGGCGAGCCATTTCCCTACTTTATTAGCATTCTCAAATTGATACTGCCTCATATATTTAAGATTTTTTTCTATTTCTTCTAGTTGTATTGTATCAATTTGTTTATAAAGCAATTCCAATTGCAGTTTGATCCTTTTATTTTTAGGGGTTTTTTAAAGCTCGGTCTCGCTCTTAACGATCTCGTCTTCAATTTTTTTGCGTTTTTCATTTTTGTTTTATTTCTTCCATGCATTTTGCTGTATAAAATGCCCACGCATGAATGCTTTAGAGGCATCCCAGATCACTTCTAGAGATGTTTCTTCTTCTGTATTGAATTTGAAAAATTCCTTAAGGAGTTCAGTGTTTCTTTCCCGGTCTTGTTGGTCTTTTAATAGGTAGTCTTGGAGACGCCACCTGAAAATTCCCCCTGCTCTCCTTTCCAGATCTATTATTTCTTCCATTGGGGCGTGGTCTGAATTTATCTTAGGGAGTATTTTGGATTTGGCAATTTTTAGGGCTAAATCCTTAGATCCCCACATCATATCGATGCGGGACCATGTTTGGTGACGGCTAGAGTAGTATGTATAGTCTCTTTCTTTCTTATGATGATGTCTCCACAGATCCTCTACTCCTAGCTCAACCATCCTCTTTTGGAACATTTTTGAGAGCTCCCCTTTAGGCCCGTTTCTTTTCTTCCTCCCTCCTTCTGTTTTAGTTCTATCTCTCCATCGATCACGCCATTAAAGTCACCCAAAATCATCAGTTGGTCATATTCCTGTTCTAATATCTTGGCACTGAGTGAATCCATAAATTCATTCTTGGCTCCATTCGGGGCATAGATATTACATATCAGTAAGTTTTTACCTTCACACTCCACTAATACCCCCAGCATTCTTTCCTCTTGATCTTTAAATGCCTGTTTGGACTTGTATTTTTCGTTTACATATGCAGCTACTCCTTTTTTCTTTTCCCTGCACAGTGAGACAAATACATTACCAAGCTGTTTTTGTGTTAAATGGGAGGCGTGGTTGTGTTTAATGTGTGTTTCTTGTAGAGAAATGATATCATACTTCCCTTTCTTTATTTGATTACAAATTTTATTTCTTTTATTTGGGCTGTTTAACCCATTTACATTATGCATATATATCTTAATTCTCTGTCCCATTTTCTTCTTCTACTTTTTCCTCCTCCTCTTTATCCTTGTCCCTGTTCGTTGGTAATGAAAAGTCAATAGGTGATTTTTCCCTGGGTCTTTTTTTTCTGCCTTTCGGTATATTGCTCTTGTGGACCCTGTTGGCCTTTGTTATTGGGGGATTCTTTAAACATTTGTCCTTTGTTTGTTTTTCCCCTATCCTTTGCTAGATATTTGTCATAAAAAGCCTTTGCTTTCATCTCTGATGTAAGCCATTGTTTTTCTCCCTCCCAGGTCACCATTATTCCTTCTTTTTCCCATCTAAATCTGATGTTCTTTTCCTTTAGTATATCCGTTAAATAGTAGTAGTTTCTTCGCCTCTCTAGGACGGTTGCAGGGTGTTCTTTCAGTATTGCTATCTTTTTCCCTTTGAAGTAGACTGGGGTTTTGGCGTTTTCCTTGAGGACATCGTCTCTGAAAGATTTTCTCCCAAAGCATACTATAGTGTCTCTTGGAGTATTATGCCTTTTGGCGTAGTTTGAATGTATTCTGAAGACTCTGTCCACATTTCCCTTTGTTTCCTCCAACGGAGTTTGAAGCAAATCTGCCACGACCTTGATTATTATGTCACGGATTCTCTCATTTTCTTCTTCCTGGACGTTCCTGAACCTTAGCTGGTATTCCTTCTCTTTTGTCTCTAGGGTTTCTTGCTGTTGTTTAAGAGTTGTTATTGTTCTCTCCATTGTTTGAATGGTCTTTTCCATCCCTTTCTGTTTTGTTTTTATCTCTTTGTTTTCTTTGAGACATTCCTTCTGTCCTTGGTTTAGTGTGTCTATATCTTTTTGCATCTTTGACAGCTCTTCTCGTACAGCTATCTTCATTTCCTCTTTCATGTCTCTTTTTAACTCTCTCCTTAGTTCTTCCATATCAGTTCTGATGCTGTTGTATTGTTTGTCTTGTTTTTCGTGTATTTGTTGGACTTCAGATTGAATTTTTAGGATTTCTTTCATTATGTCCTTCATGGTGTATTCCTCTCCTACAGAGTCTTTTTTCCCTGTGGCTTTTTGTCCTTGTCTCTGTCTTTGTCCATTTTACACTTTGGCGTTGTCATGTCTTTTATTTCTCTTTCGCGAGCCGTTATTTGTTTAACTCTTCCCCTACCCCTTTGCCTTTCAATTGGCTTTAGCTATTCCTTATTTTCCAGCAATCCAGGGTATATACATTACAACACAACAGGGTATGGACATTACAACACAACAGCTCCCATATATTCGCTTAACTGTCGCTGTACAGCACTAAATCAGGAAAGCTTCTTATACTTCCCCTTCCCTTATTTGTTCAAATCTTGTTATTAAAGTTCTATTCACCATAAATCAAGTAATGCATACTAATACAAAGAATACACAGAAGTACAATCAAGTGTGTTCAGGTATTGGAAGTTACTGCACTCTGATGGGAAAAAGAGCCTCGGTCTGTGGGGGTTCGCTACCTTCCCTGCCACATTTGTTAATATTTCACTCTTTCTTTCAACCCCTTCTGTCAAGTCCTATATCAAGTCTTTATTGCTGGAGATCCTCAGATCCTCGGATCCCCTTCTTTTCCCACTTCTAGTGAACACTGGTGGTTGTCAGTTAATAATTCTCCTTTCCCTCCTTCCTGTCTCCCTCCTTTCAATTGGCTAGGGAGAATAGAGCCGATTCTATTGCCTCAGCGCCTCACGGCACTCCCCTTTACTTTCTCTGGGTTCCTCGCTTCATCACGTCGCTTCACGTCGCTTGGGTATTGCTCCGCGTCGTACCGCCTTTTGTAGCCCCTCCTCCTGTCGTGCTGCTTGTCCCTGCGTCGTCCACTTCACTGCGTCGTCTCCCACGTCGTCTCTCACGTCTCCCCGTCAGCCCGTCCACGTCCGCGTCCACGTCGTCTACGTCACCACGTTGTTCCACGCCGTCGTCCCACGTCGTCCCACGTCATCCTTCTCCTCTGCGCCACCGCTTATAGTCACGCCCACTCTGGTCGCTCCACTTCCCTCCTTACTCAGCTCTTACTCTCCGCTTTGATCACGTTTCAATGGACTCCTCTCCTCCTCCTCCTCTACTTCCAGGAAGACCTCTCAACACAGGCAAGATATTTCAGATATTTCGGATGTATTTTTCACCGGAGTTGTTTGTTAGCTTTCCAGCTTGTCTATTGCCGATTGCGTAGTGTAGTTTATCGCTGTAATTTGTCTGTAAAAGACTAAAGACTTTCCAGTCTGTATTCCCTCAATTTCTAGTGTGAAGTTTCGCACTGCTGCTTCTCGCAACCTCCTCAGACTTTTGTCTTCGTTTGTTGCTGTTGCAGCCTTCCAAAGTGGTTAGGTTCTTTCGTAGACGAGTTCACTGTTCCCCTCCTTTCAGGGGTTCTTTGTCATCACATCTGCCTTTCTTTCTTGTTGCATTCTTGTCTTTTCTTTTAATTAAAGTAGAGGCCGGCGTTCTGGCCCAGACGGCTAGCCGGTCTGGACGTCCGATTGCCGCGCTGTGCAGCCCAGGTAGCTTCCAGCTGTATCTTCCAACCCTCTTCCCGAGGGTGAACTTACTTGGCTGGTTGCACCCCCTTGGGTTCGCACTTCTGGGGCATCAATCCACCCCCCGAAGGAAGGGCTCCTGCCCTTTCTCAGCGCCTGGCAATGAGGGGGTTGCTGAGGAGCCTCAGCAAACCGTGGCGTCCGCCATATTGCCTCTACCGGAAGTCCTCTAGCACCCACTTTTTGCTTGATATCCAAGCAATGTTTCTTATAGGTCAGACCACAGTCCAGAATAACTCCAAAGTATTTGGGTGTGCTGCAATGCTCCAGTGGGATTCCTTTCCAGGTAATCCTCAGAGCTCAAGATGTTTGTCTGTTCTTTATATGAAAGCACATATGTGCATTTTAGATGAATTAGGAATCAGCTAGCTTTCCTTGTAATAGGCAGTAAGAGCACCTAAAGCTTCGGAGAGCTTCTGTTCAACCATTTCAAAGCTTCCTGCTTTGTTGGAAATCCTCCCAACAAATGATTTCTCCAGGTAGTAACAAACCAGGCCTTGAAAGGCCATTGAATGCCAATCAAGGTGACAAACTCCAGCATTCACACTTGCCTCAAGCAAACAAGAGTTCATTCATCTGGACATTCCACAGATACATAAACCGCACTTGCCTTGTTTCCAACAGACCTCAGAACCTCCGAGGATGCCTGCCATAGATGTGGGTGAAATGTCAGGAGAGAATGCTTCTGGAACATGGCCAGACAGCCAAAAAAAATGCACAGCAACCCAACAGGAATATAAGGATTAAGAATTAGGATTTCAATATAATTATGAAATCGATTTCAACACATTGAAGTTAATATGGGAAGAGATTTACATAACTGCCCCAGAAGCCGAGCTCCACCATGATATATAACCAATGAAAGACTGTGCTTCTATATCATTAGAAAACTTGACTATGAAATCTTCATGTACTTCTTGGTATTATTTCCCATAAAACTCTTGGTTATGTTTATAAAGCATTTTATGGAGTTTTGTGAGGAAATTACTCTTCTCCAAAAAATTCACAATCTAATTTCCAACAGACCTCATAACCTCTGAGGATGCCTCCCATAGAATAAAGTGAAACTTCAGGAGAGAATGCTTCTGGAACATGGACATACAGCCCAGTAAATTTCAAGTCTTAGAATGACTTCAGGCAGAGAGGAGAATACAGAGAGACTAAAGCAAACTCTATGAATAATGCATCTAAACTGGGATAGTTATTCGCTCCACCCAACCTGGTTTCCAGATACTTTGTCTCCGTGGGTGAATCCTTTCTTCTACTAGTGAGTCCAGATCATCAGGCGAATCTGTTCCTTCTCCAACCCAGATCAGCCCATAGTCATTCAGAAACCTCTGCAGAGAGAAATGGGGGTAATTTATAAAATATGGGAAGGGAAAAAGTATGAAATGGGGGGTGAAGAATGCTTAAGATTCTGAGAAGGGGATACAACAAATAAAGTTATGTGAAGAGATCAACCCAGACAACAGAGAGAGGAGCTAAACATAGGATGGGAAAGGAAATACTGTACTTAAAACTCCGGCCCCATCTATATTGCCATGGTAATGCAGATTCAACTGAATGAAACAGTTGAACAAAAAGCTTAGGCAGGCAGGCAGGAAGGGAGGGAGGAAGGGAGGAAAGGAAGGAAGGAAGGAAGGAAGGAAGGAAGGAAGGAAGGAAGGAAGGAAGGAAAGATTCTAGCCCAGCGTTTCTCAACCTGGGGGTCAGGATCCCTGGGAGAGGCCGGGAGGGGATTTCAGGGGGCCTGCCAAAAACCACCAGATACACATATTTCTGATAGTATAAGTAACCCCTTTGACAGAGAAGGATAAAGATCTCTTTGCTTGTCCTTCTCCTTCTTTTCGGAAACAGACAGCGAACCCTCCCACCAAAAGCCCTCCTCCACGGTGATTGGCCAGCCTCTCACCCAAAGGAGGGGCTATTTCTGAGACTCCAAGTAGGGATGGGAGAGCAGGCGTGCTTGGCACATGCAGGGGCGGCCCCAGGGATTCCGCGACCTACGCGGCCGCGTAGAGCGCCATCGCCTGGGAGGGGCACCACCGGCTGGGAGGGGCGCCGCCGCGCCGACTCCGCGCCCCACCGCCGCCACACTGCCCTGCGCCGCCGTCCGCGCGTGCGCAGAAGCACCTACAGGCGCTATAGCGCCTGTAGACGCTCTCTGCGCACGCGCCCCTCCCAAGCGCCTGCCGCTTTGGAGCCAGCGCGCATGCGCAAAACCTGCACTGCACGCATGCGCGCTGGCTCCAAAGCGGCAGGCGCGCTTGGGAGGGAGTGCGCGTGCGCAGAAGCGTCTACAGGCGCTATAGCGCCTGTAGGTGCTCCTGCGCACACGCGGACGGCGGCGCAGGGCAACGCATGCGCTGGCTCCAAAGCGGCCGGCGCTTTGGGAGCGAGTGCGCAGGCGTCATGCGCATGCGCCGCCGCCGAGAAAGGTGCGCCGCGGAGGTGTGCCGCGGCCGATGGGGCCGGGCGGCGGCGGCGGCGCGCTTCGGGCGGAGAGGCGCGGCGGAGGCGCGCGCGGAGGCGCAGCGGCGCGGGGCAGCGCGCTGCAGCGGTGTGGCCGTGGCGGCGGCGGTGAGTGGCGGGCGGCGCGGCGGGGGCGACAAAATTTCTTCGCGTACCCCCCCAAATTAGGTCGGGCCGGCCCTGGGCACATGACAGCGTGGTGCACATGTGCAGATGAGGAGAGTGTGCGAGGCGGGAGAGAGGCTCACACTAGCAAGTTCCTTCAAGGCATCAAGGTTCTGTGTGAGTAGTTTGTCCCTATTCTATCATTTGGTGGGGTTCAGAATGCTCTTTGATTGTAAGTGAACTATAAATTCCAGCAACTACGACTCCCATATGCCAAGGTCTATTTTCCCCAAACTCCACCAGTGTTCACATTTGGGCATATTGAGTATTCATGCCAAGTTTGGTCCAGATCTATCATTGTTTGAGTCCACAGTGATCTCTGGATGTAGATAAACTGTAACTCCCAAACTCAAGATCAATGCCCACCAATCCCTTCCAGTATTTTCTGTTTGTCATGGGAGTTCTGCGTGCCAAGTTTGGTTCAATTCCATCATTGGTGGAGTTCAGAATGCTCTTTGATTGGAGGTTAACTATAAATCCCAGCAACTACAACTCCCAAATGACAATATCAAGCCCCCTCAGCCCAAGCCCACCAGTATTCAAATTTGGGCGTATCAAGTATTTGTGCTAAATTTAGTCCAGAAAATGAAAATACATCCTGCATATCAGATATTTACATTACAGATCATAACAGTAGCAAAATTACAGTTATGAAGTAGCAACGAAAATAATTTTATGGTTGGGCGTCACCACAACATGAGGAAGTGTATTAAGGGGTCATTGCATTAGGAAGGTTGAGAAACATTGGTCTAGCCTCTTTCATCAATCTTACCTCCATCTCCCAAATCTGTTGTTGCAGCTGAAGGCATAACTCTTCCAATTCCTTGGTTCTATCTGATGGTAAAGATGTATCTAGTGGAAAAAAGGAAGAGATGTGAAAGTTTCCCATATTACTTACATATCAAATTGCAAAAGGTGCAGGCACAGTCTATCTCAGAAGGGAAAAGAGAAAGATTTTATTTCACTGGGGGGAGTTTTATCTCCCATATTCATCTCCTCACAGAGGTCTAACAAACTGCAGCCATTACAGTCCTTCCTACAAGAACACCTCACCATTTACAGTAAGATACAGCTTCCAGATATATATTTCCATCCCTAACAACTAGGCATGTGTGATTGATTTAAAAAAATGGTTAAATACTACAAAACTGGGGGGTGCAGGCACTTCAATTCTAAAGTGTTTCTAAAGTGTGACTGATGAAAATGTTGTTACTATAACGAGACTAATGAAATTTTGTTATTATTTTGTTATTAGTAATTGTGCATGTGCATTAATGAAATAACTACTGTCATTCGTGAAACTTCAGGGGCTTATCTCCCCCCCCCTTTAAACGTTCAGAAGTTTTCATAGTACATATACTGATTTATAGGATTAAAAACAAAAGTTTTGACAAAAACATTTTTCTCCTATATTATTAACAAAAATAACTTTTTGGTTTGGCAAGGGCTTGCTTGACTTTAGGACCAGCTACTGTAATCTGCAATATTATTGGTGAGACTGATTCAAGGAACTATACACTAACACAGAAATGGGGGTCAGAGTTGGCAAAAATGGTTCTCTGACAGAAGCCATTTCTACAACAAGCAGAGTAAAACAGGGGTGTGTTTTGGCTCCCACCACCCTTTTTAACGTCTTTGTGAATGATTTAGTGCCATGTTTAGCCAAAATTGGCTCTCCTTCACCAGTATTCAGGAACAGAAAGATTTTCATCCTGATGTATGCAGATGACCTAGTGCTCTTATCCCTTTCTCAGCTGGGTCTTTAAAATCTCTTTTCATCACTCTAGAGCAGTGGTGCTCATTACGGTGATCGGGAGCACCTAGGTGATCTTCGGCCCTCTTCCAGGTGATCTTTGGGCCTCACCAGCCGGATTATGCGCTCCTGCCATACGAGCGCACGTGCGCTCCCCCCGCCGCTGCCTTCGCGGGCTTCTTTTGCCAAAATGAGTCTTTAGTGGGCAGACCCTGGCGCTCATCTTGCCACGCACGGTGTGGTGACATGACCGCCCATTGGTTGCTGCTGGGGGGGGGAGCAAGGCAAAGGCACGTGCACGGATAGGATGCAAGGCTGTGGGAGGGATGGAGGGAATGTGTGTGTGTGTGAGAGAGAGAGCCAAGGAGAGAAGAAAGAAATCCAGAGAACTTTTTCGGATCCTTTTGGCAGGCAGGCAGGCAGGCAGGCGGGCGCTGGAAGGAGAGAGGGAGAGAGAGAGAGAAAGAGGCGAAGGAGGCCGGGCAAAGTGAGGCAAAGCCAAGCCCTGCTGATGCCCTCGGAA
Organism: Anolis apletophallus; assembly: GCA_030556195.1. Lineage (NCBI taxonomy): Eukaryota > Metazoa > Chordata > Lepidosauria > Squamata > Anolidae > Anolis > Anolis apletophallus. The sequence continues at coordinate 44,425,488 of JARBWK010000011.1, read as the reverse complement.
CTCCCATTCCAAGCCGAGACCTGGGCGAGCGAGCGAGCTGCTTTCTTTTCTTGGTTGGGGGCGAGGAGGGAGGGCTCCGCCGTGTTCCTGGGGCTGAACCCAAGGAGGAGGGGGCTACGGGGATGGAGACTCCAGTTGCTGCTGCTGCTTGTGCCCTCACCGCCTTTCTCCGCCTCGCCCTCCCTCGCCCTCGAAGGAGAAAGGCCGCGAGGGCCCACGGGAGAGAGAGGGGGGGGTGGCTCTTCAGAGCCGGCTAGGAAGAGCCACCCTCTCTCTCTCTCTCCCATGGGCATGGACTGCCACCAGTGGGAGGGGTACTCCTTCCTGCCAGCCGTCCACTTGGGTGTCCTTTCTGAGTGACACCCTCGAAAGGAAGGAAGGAAGGGCTCCCCCCCCCCCCGCTGCATCTGTCACTTTGGGGAAGCAACTCTTCCACTCTTTCTTCTCCTGCCCAGGTAAGGAAGCCTTGAGGGAGGGGGGAGGCTGCCGTGGGGAGGCTCCAGCCTCACGTGGATCCCTCTCTCAGTTGAGTTTCCTGGCCCAGGCAGCAGCCAGACGGCCCCTCTCCCCAGCCCTGCGCCTTCCGAGCCGCCGCCGAAGCCATATCTGGCGGGAGGGGCCTGCTGTGCACGCAAGAAGCAGGATGGGATGGGGACTTCCTGCTTCGCGAAAGCACGCAGCAGGAAGGAGGAAGGCAACGAAGACATTAAGAGAGACATTAAGAGAGAGAGCGCGCGCAGGCAAGGAGAGCACACAGGCAAGGAGAGCAAGGAGAGCGCATGCGCAGGCACCCTTCCCGGGTGCGCACGGTGGCGAGTTTGTGGGCAGGCAAGAAAGAAGCCCCGCGCAGACGAAAGGCTGCAGTAGGAGCGCGCGCACGCACGTTCGCGCGCACTCTCACATGCACAACAGGTGATCTTTTCAACTTGATTGTTCATATAGTAGCTCGCATGATGAAAAAGTGTGGGCAGCCCTGCTCTAGAGAAAAATTCTACTTAAAATCTGGTTTCTGCCTCCTGGAGAATTCTGGAGTTTGCAGTTTAGTGAAGCTGTTAAAGGCTCCTCCCTAAACTACAAACCCCAGAATTCTGCAGGAGACAGAAACTGGATTTTAAGTGGATTTTTTCTCTAGTGTCATGAGGCCCTAAAGGCTTTCAGTAAATATTGCCAAGAAGAATATAAATAAATTACTCCAAGACCAAGGTAATGGTTTCTGGAAGACACTGCCCCAGGTACAAATGGACTTTAGACCATCATACCATAGAACAAACCCATTTATTTAAATACTTGGGAATTGTTTTCAGTGAATCCCTTTCCTGGAAATACCACAGGGGAGCAGTGAAGCTGAAAATTGAGAAAAAAGTAGGTACCCTGCTGAAATTCTTCTAAACACAGAGTGGCCAGCTGATAGAACTTGCCCTAAATTTTTTCAGTAGCCAAGTGATGGCACAAATGCTTTATGGCACAGAATATTATTATTAACAATAATCAATAGCTTTTTGGTTTGGCAAGGGCTTGCTTGACTTTGAGACCAGCTAATCTCCAATATTATTATTTATAATAATTAGTAACATTTTGGCTTGGCTTGCTGCTGGAATACTGAGTTTGAGATTCAAAAAGTTTAATTCAAATTAAAAATAATTTCAACGTGCTGGTAGAGCCAGCCACCAACCAGAACTCAAACCCCAGCCAGCCAGCCAGCACATGTTGCGTTGCACAGAACACAGATAAATCAGTCAGCAACTCTCTTTCTTCGTCTTTTTTTCCAAACTCAGTGACTGCCTTCTTTCTTTCTTTCTTTCTTTCCTACCTTCCTTCAAGTCTGTCTTACTGTCTTCTCCTTCCCTGTCTGCCTGCCTACCTGAGTCTGCACCCTCCACCCTCGATCCCTTCACTTCCAGAGCGCGAGTGCAATTGGTGTCTCTGGCACATGCTCTGCAATTTAAAGGCAACATGGCGGCTGCTCTGCCGCCACTTCCCCTTCCCCTCCCTCTTTTGTCAGCCCTGATTGGCTGAGAGGCATGCCAACAAGTTTCGCTTTGCCTCTCGGCAGGGCTTGGTTGCCCTTTGGATTTTAATTGTGTCACAGGGACTTCCGAAGAAATCGAAACTTAAGAATTTAAGCCACCTAAAGCTTCAGTTTCTTAATGTTCCACACACATTGCGCAGGCACATTGGAATATGTGTTGTAAATTTGAAACATCCAAAAAAGACACTAGTTACATTTTTTTGCACTCCTCTACTAACAACACATGGACCTGCATATTGTTGAGGGGGGGGGGGGGGGAGACACAATAAAGGGAATTAAGGTACCGCTTCCTTTCTGAACGATTTGTATCTCCTCTTCAAGCTCTTTGATCCTCTTCTCCTGCAGATCCAAAAACAAGAGACAAAAAAGATTATCATGTTCTAAATACTGTACATATACAGCATTATAATCAACAACACTTGAGACAGGCTTTTCCTGCTAATTTAAAAAAAACAGTAGTACATCTATCTAATGTCACATCAAGTGACACAAGATTCATATGTTTCATGCACACCTTATACACATACAAAAGTACTTATGCACCGTATTTTTTAAAAACAATTGTGCACAAAACGAAGTTTCTATATTCCAAAACATCAGAAAGCAAAGATGTCACAATCTCAGCCACTCACAATTTTGTATTTGGAGTATTTTTTCATAATGGACAACAGATGCCCAACTTATACTTTGGTACTTGAAGGACTGCCTCTTCCCACATGAACCCAAATGACATTGTGACTATGTTTCTGTTTTACTGTCAGCCACCAGATAATGTGTTGTGGTAAAGCAGTTTATATGTTTTGTAAGTGAGTAATTATATAAAAACCATCCATAAAATTTTCACCACAAATCTGATTTTAGCTATCACTGATCTGAACTGTCCTGTGCAAACTAAATGTGGTTAGGTTTAGCTTTTTCACCCGGTAATGGAGTGCTGCCGCTTGTCGCTTGACTTTCTGTTCCAAAGAAGTGATCTTCTTCACCATGGAGGTCATCAGTTCCATGTCACTGGGAGCCGACTCTAAAGGAATGAAAGTAACACAAGATCAACTCAGATTCAAACACACATTTGAGTTACACAATGACACACTGTGCTCCTTGAAAAAGAGACAAGGAGGCAGAATGCTTAGCTTGTTCCTTATATTGGCTGTCTCTTCAGCTCCTCGGGAGAAACGAGAGAGCACTTGCTTTTGGGTCAATAATGTTGGAGGTACCGTAATTCTCAAAAAAGAAAAAGAAACCATTCAAAATGGCAAAAGGACAACAAGAGCAGTAGAAACAATTCAGCAGATCAGAAGCTTCTAGTGCCCGCAGTTGAGCAATTTTGCTTAACCCAGAATTTCTCAACCTGGGGGTTGGGAACCCCTGGGGGTCCTGAGGGGGGGGGTCAGAGGGTTCGCCAAAGAACATCTGAAAAAACAGTATTATCTCTTCCTCATGGGGGTTCTGTGTGGGAAATTTGGCCCATTTCTATCATTGGTGGAGTGCAGAATGCTCTTTGATTATTGGTGAACTATAAATCCCAGCAATGGTGTTTGATTTTTTAAATTGTACTATTTTGCACTGTTTATTGTTTTTATGTTTGATTCATTTTACTGCAATGTGTGGTTTTTTATACTTTTTATGTTATTTTATTGTAATGCACTACTGAGCTGGGTCTCATGTAAGCCGCCCCGAGTCCCTTTGGGGAGATGGTGGCGGGGTATAAATAGAGATTGTTATTATTATTACTATTATTATTATCTACACCCAAATGACAAAATAAATCCATCCAACCCCACCAGTATTCAAATTTGAGCAAATTAGGTTTTTGTGCCAAATTTGGTCCAGTGAATGAAAATGCATCCTGCATATTAGATATTTACATTACGATTCATAACAGAAGCAAAATTACAGTTATGAAGAAGCAACTAAAATAATTTTATGGTTGGGGGTCACCACAACATAAGGAACTGTATTAAGGGGTCACAGCATTAGGAAGGTTGAGAACCACTGGCTTAACCAATATAGAAGCAGAGTCAAGCCTAAAAAAGTTATTAAAGACTTTATTCAAAGAACAGCATAACTAGGATGGGCTGCAGTAGTACAGCGGGTTAAACTACTAGCTGTAGGAACATTATGACTGGAAGCTTCGAAGTTTGAAGTCACTAGTCAGAGTGAGCTCCCGACTGTCAGCCCTAGCTTCTGCCAGCCTAGCAGTGTGAAAGCATGCAATGCAAGTAGATCAATAGGCACCACCTTGGGGGGGAGGTAAAAGGGCGCCCCATGCAGATATGCAGACATGGCAGCAAGACAATCTGAGAAATCTATGGACACAGCCTCCTTGGCATGGAAAAATGAAACAAGAGCACTTCTCCATAGCCGGAGTTGAACATCGCCTCCAGACGCTGGAGATGTTGAACATCGCCTCCAGACGCTGGAGATGCCTTTACCTTTGTCTGTATTGTATGTCATTGTTCACTGTGTGTTAAAGGTATTCGATGTTTGCCTCATATGTGTATTGCAATTTGCTCTGAGTCCCTTCTGAGAGATAAAGTGGAATATTAATAACGTGTATTATTATGATGATGATTATTAGGTAGGAAGGTTAACAGGACCTAGTTATCTGATTCACTAACTCACAGCAGTCATCTTGTTTCTCCATGCTCGTACGAAAACAACAAAATGGAAAGCTCAGGGGCCTTGCCATGTGCACAGAAAAAGAGGTGTGTCCCTGAGATATTTTTTTATTTCATTTGTATACTGCTTTTCTCCTCCAGGCGGACAGGGACTCAAAGTGGTTTCCAACATATAAACGGCAATATTCAATGCCTCACATGCATAAAAACCTAACATAAAACAATAATAATATACAGCTATCAATTAAATCATAAAACAGTAAAGGTAAAAACACACTGAGAATAAATGAGAAAAGTCTAAAGTCACTAGTGTTATCACAAATATATATCAGGCATTTAGAAAAATCATATATACAGATCAGAACTATACCACAATAGGCTGAGTTCGTCCAATACAGCATGAAATCACAAGGTATTATAAAAAATTTCAATCTAGTGAGTTGTTATTACATCTCTTACTATACTGTGCCATTCCTCAGACTTGGGACATTGGTTATCTATAGGAGGTTGCTCTTTATTATCACCCAGACTTTTGGATTCATGTTATGGATATCATTGGCACTTCTGCCACTTATATATGTGTGTTTTATAATACCTTGTGATTTCATGCTGTATTGGACGAACTCAGCCTATTGTGGTATAGTTCTGATCTGTATATATGATTGTTCTAAATACCTGATATATATTTGTGATAACACTAGTGACTTTAGACTTTTCTCATTTATTCTCAGTGTGTTTTCACCTTTACTGTTTTGCCTACATATATTCTTCAGTAAATTGCTAGCTGATTTTACCAAGCTGGTGTGGTGTTTAAGGTCAGAGGCGTTCTTGCTCTGGTGTATGACAGAACCCACCCTGCGGCCCCACTGGATCCTTTGTGCCTTCACCAGAATTTGCAGCAACAACTTTCTATTGTGCACAAAGAGCATCAGAGAATCTTCCCACAGCACAGAGACTCTAAATGTCTTTTTTGTTCCAGAAGTGACAAGAAAAAAAAAGAAGCTACTGCAGTTTCAGAGGTGTGGATAGTGTACCCAATGGTTACAACTCTTCCTTTTCATTTTGGACATTCACCAGGGACCAGCAGCTAACTGCTTGGAGACTAGCATTGGTCCAGGGATCACTCATTTGAATGTCACAACAGTAATGCAGAAGAGTTCAAGGAACTGTACTGTTTAATGATGTATGAATTCAACCTCTTGCAAATTTTCACCCACAAAAGGGGGAAACAGGTTACAGTGGAGGAAGGCTGTGTACGTGTCTTTATTTGCATGTGTCTGTATGTTCATACTGGCAAATAAGGAAGTGGGTTGATGGAGAATGTGTGAGTCCTTAGGATTTGGTTCAGCAATAAGCACCTGCCTCCCTCCATCTGAGAAACAAAACCGACAAGACTTCTCTTGGCCTAGTTGAAGAGGACAACCCATCCTGTTTCACAAGTCTTCAAAGACTCAACCAATCTATTTGACATTCAAAATATGTCACACAAAGCAAAGTCTTTCATGCTAATATGCCTAATTTTACAAACACTTCCGTTCAGAGAAAGTAAAAAGTGAGTTTTAGACTAGCTAGTTACATCTTCCATTATGCGCCCTTCATTTTTTTTGAGTGTACCACTGCTGTTTCTGGATTCACAGGTTGGCAAGGTTTAGGTTTAATCCCAAATGGATGCATACCCACTCAAAAAACTCAAATTTGCACTATGAACAAAATAAACACAAAAAGCATATGCCGACCATATATATAAACTCTTTTTGTTTTCCCTAAGAATCTAGGCCTAGAACAGTGTTTTTCATCTTTCCTAATGGCACAACCCCTTAATACAGTTCCTCGTGTTGTGGTGACCCCCAACCATAACATTATCAAAGAGCATTCCGAACTCCACCAATGATGGGATTGAACCAAACTTGGCACACAGAACAGACAGAAAATATTGGAAGGGTTTGGTGGACATTGACCTTGAGTTCTGTAATTGTAGTTCACCTACATCCAGAGATCACTGTGGACTCAAACAATGATGAATCTGGACCAAACTTGACACAAATACTCAATATGCCCAAACGTGAACATTGGTGGAGTTTGAGGAAAATACAGCTTGACATTTGGGTTGTAGTTGCCAGGATTTATAGTTCACCTACAATCAAAGAGCATTCTGAACCCCACCAATGATAGAATTGGGCCAAATATCCCACACAGAGCCCCCATGCCTTGAAGGGATTTGCTGGCGTGAGCCTACCTCTAACCTCGCACACTCTCCCTCACCCGCATGTGCGTACCACGTTGCCATGCATCGAGCATGCCTGTTCTCCCCTCCTCGCTTGGTGTCTCAGAAACAGCCCTCCCCTTTGATGAGAGGCTGGTCATTCACAGCAGAGGAGTGCTCTTGGTGGGAGGATTCACAGTTTGTTTCCAAAAAGGAAGAGAATGACAGGCGGAGAAATCTTCAGCCTTCTCTGACAAAGGGGTTTCTAAGACCATTGGAAATATATGTTCTCTGATGTTCTTTAGTGACCCCTCTGAAACCCTCCTTGCGACCTCCCCCCCAGGGGTCCCGACCCCCAGGTTGAGAAACACTTCCCTAGAAGATCCATATTTTTCCACCATAGTACTACTGGTGACTGCTCATTGGAGGGAAGGATAGTAGAGGCAAAGATGAAGTACTTTGGCCATATCATGAGAAGAAAGGAAAGCTCAGAGAAGACAATTATGCTGGGGGAAATGGAAGGAAAAAGGAGGAGGGGCTGACCAAGGGCAAGATGGATGGATGGTATCCTTGAAATGACTGGCTTGACTCTGAAGGAGCTGGGGGAGGTGACGGCGGACAGGGTGCTTTGGCGTGGGATAGTCCATGAGGTCATGAAGAGTCGGAAGCGACTGAATGAATGAACAACAAGAAGTACTACTGGAAACATGCCCAATCCATTGTTTTTACAGCCTAGTCAGTGGTGACTGATGCACATTTTTGATGGTGGGTTGGAAGAACTGAGTACAAAAACTACACATACTCAAATCGATCTATCTCCTGTCTATATGTGCACACATTATTTTAATCTCACAATCTGTTATCCCTTTCCCATTTTCTCTTTGACATGTCATGTAGTTTCTGGGACTCTGGACTTCCTCTGGGACTACATTCTCTTCTGCTTTCACTTTTAAATGGATTGTTATTCTACTTCACCAATGATAGAATTGGGCCAAACCTGCCACACTTCCCACACAAATACTGGAGGGTGATTTAGGGGAGATGTAGTTCACCTACATCCGGAGAGCACTGTGAATCCAAACAACAACAGATCTGGACCAAACTTGGCACACAAACCCATCATGACCAAATTTGGATACTGGTGGGGTTTGGGGAGGAGTTCACCCACATCCTTATGCATTTTCTAATGAGAGCATTAATAAAAAAAAACAAAAGGAAATACTTTTTCTAATATATAGCATTACAAATGACCTAAGCTGTTTCCGCTACTACTACTACTCCTGATGATGCTGTGCCACTTTCAGTCCCACGTGTGCTTTCCCCTCTGTCTTGAAGGGACTTGGGAGCATCCCTCCTGTCTCACACAGCCTCCCTTGCCTGCGCATGCACACCATGCTGCCATGCACCGAGCATGCCTGCTCTCCCCTTCCCACCTGGAGTCTCAGAAATAGCCCTCCCCTTGGCTGAGAGGACAGCCAATCACAGTGGAGGAGGGCTTTTGGTGGGAGGATTCGCCGTCTATATCCAAAAAGGAAGCGAAGGACAGGTGGAGAGACCTTCAGGCTTTTCTGCCAAAGGGGCTTCTAAGACCATCAGAAATATGTGTTTTTGATGGTCTTTGGTGACCCCTCTGAAACCCCCTTCACGACCCCCCCCAGAGGTCCTGACCCCCAGGTTGAGAAGCGCTGCTTTAAACTAAAGTTATTGAGAAATTAAATCATGTGCCAGATAGAACTGTTCTTATATACAGAAAGACTCATAACAAACAAAGAGCTCTCAAAAGAAGGACACAGGGAACAAAACCTCTGAGTTATCTACATCAGTCTTTCTCAACCAGTGTGCCGTGGCACACTGAAGATCCCGTGACAGACCTCCTGCTGTGCCGCGAGAAAAGCCTGGCCCCCTTCCTCCCCCCTCCTGCTGCTTGGGGGAGGAGGAAGGGCCGGGCAGTGGCATTTATCAAGAATTGGGAAAGGCTTTCATGGCCAGCCTCCTTCAGCCGTTTCCCCCGCCAGCCTCCAATCCACCCTGACTCCCACCATGACTCTCGCCCCCTCGCTCGCTGAAGTCCGCATGGAGGAGGCCCACCCACTGAAGCCCGTCCACCGCTCATGCTCCTCTCTGTAGGAGAGCTGAAGCTGTGGGGAGGGCGGGGCATGGCGCAGCCTGTAGGAGAGCTGAAGCTGGGGAGAGGGCGGGCTCTGCCCGTCCCCGGGGCGGCACTCCCAGCAGCTGCTCCAGCCTTGAGGGACAGTGCCAAGCCAGCATTGTGCTGGCTCTGGCACCGCTGGCTTGGCACTGCCCTCAAGGCTGGAGCAGCTGCTGGAGAGGTGAAGCTGGGGGTAGGGGGCAGGGCATGGCGCAGCCTGGCTCCGCCCCTCCCGGCTTCGGCACTCCAAGCAGCTGCTCCCAGCAGGCCACCAACCCCCAACCGTTCTTTACTGTGTTAGAGTGTCATTTGTGTCATTTTGGTTGGTGGTGTGCCCCCGGATTTTTTTAATGTTGAAAGTCTGCCGTGGCTCAAAAAAGGTTGGGAAACACTGATCTACATGTTTAAAGCATGCATTTCACAGCACCTTATTTCCAACCACTACAATTATACCTGATTGGTTTGAAGATCCACTTGAACAGGAAGGTATACTGATTGGAATCTGAGCGCCTGGCCCAAGGATTTGATCCATCATAGCAAGTTCATCCTCTGAGGAGCAAATGGGAGAATCATTTATCAAGATATTGTTGAAGGCTTTCATGGCCAGAATCACTGGGTTGTTGTGTGTTTTCCAGGCTGTATGGCCATGTTTCAGAAGCATTCTCTCCTAACGTTTCACCTGCATCTATGGCAGGCATCCTCAGAGGTTGTGAGGTCTGTGAGGTCTATGACAGGATGCCTGACATAGATGCAAGCAAAACGTCAGGAGAGAATGCTTCTGGAACATGGCCATACAGCCCAGAAAACATAAAACAACCTATTTATCAAGAGTTAAACAATGGGTGGTCTCATTACCTGTGGTGGTGGTAGTGGGGAGGTTTGGAAGAGGATCCTTAATATTTAGCAAATATTAAGGCAATTAACATTTAAAACATACGATCTGTTCAACCCCCATTTCACTAACAAAGGACAAACTTTCTGAACCAGAGCTGAGTTTTCTCTACATTGCAAAATACTTCTTGGCTGAGTTTGGGTTGACTGGTTTGTTACAGTGACTTATGCATGTATACCAGGTATGGGCTTTAAGCAGCTGAGGGGGAAAAGGAAGGATCCTGAGGCTGTTAGGAATGGTGGTAGTTGAAGTCCCAAAAACCTGGAGAGTCCAAGTTTGCTCATGCCTAATGTTTACTGTTGAATTTAAGGGGGTTGATAACTTAGCCCCGTCTACACTAGCATATAATCCAGTTTCTGAATCCAGATTGAATTGGAGTATATGATATAATCCAGTTCAAAGCAGATAACCTGGATTCAGAAACTGAATTATATGGCAGTGTAGATGGAGTCTCAGTAAATGCATATATGATTGCTTAAACCTCAGGACCTTCCTGGACTGTGAACCACAGCTTAGTTCCATGCTATCGATGCCTGGTCAAGAAACGGCTTATAATTTCTTATCTGTGAACACTTGGCCCATATGCTTGTCATGACAAAATAGTGTTGGTGTTTGGATTGACCCAGGATTGAGCCAGGATTTTGATTCGGGGGGCTGAGTTTGGTTCGGGGGACTGAGACTGGGTGAAAGAGGGTCTACCCTAGCAAACCTTTGTATTGTTATCCCATAACCCCATTAATGTGGGATATAATGAGCATGGTGATCCATGATATGAATAAACATAACAGTTTAAATAATGTACCAGTAAGCCTTTTCGCGGACCACCCAGAGAAGAGCCCCTTTAGCCCCTGGCTACATGCCTGTAGCTTTCCACCCACATCCAAAGACCCATATGCACCTTACATCAAGAGAGCGGCATGTATTTCTAATTGAAAAATTCATAAAATACAAAACCAAACATTGATTACTTGGTTGCTGTCAGTTTTCCGGGCTGTCTGGCCATGTTCCAGAAGCATTCTCTCCTGACGTTTCGCCCACACCATGGCAGCCATCTTCAGAGGTTGTGAGGTCTGTTGGAAACTGGGCAAGTGGGAGTTATATATCTGTGGAATGTCCAGGGTGGGAGAAAAAAAACCTCATCTGTTTGAGGAAAGTGTGAATGCTGCAACTGGCCAACCTCTGAGGATGCCTGCCATAGATGCAGGCGAAACATCAGGAGAGAATGCTTCTGGAGCATAGCCATACAGCCCGGAAAACTGATAGCAACCCAGCGATTCCGGCCAGGAAAGCCTTCGACAACACATTGACTACTTATTTATGAATATTTATCGTTACAAAAGTCCAAACCCGAGCATCATTAGGGACCTAAACTAGTAAAATATAATTAACCAAGATAGACAAAGCAACAAAAGGATAATAAAGGGATTGTTTCCTACCTTTCTGGACTTTTTCTTTGATGTGTACAATCTTCTTCCTGAAACCCAGAAGAAAACAAAAGATATTTATAGTTAATTTTTTGTATTTGTTTGGGTTATTTTTAAAACATCTTACCAATCTGGAACCCAAATATTATCAGCTATTCTACTTATTCTAAAATGAATCCATTTTGATACTCCAGTCTATGCTTCCTGACAACCTGGTGTATTTGAAACACAGCAGTCTTTACTTTTAGAAAATAGTAAAAGTAAAGCTTTCCCTGACATCTCAGACATAGTTTGTTGATGTCTACCCTAGCAAACCTTTTGTATTGTATAGAAATGTGGGATATAATGAGCATTTCAGATCATGATATGAATAAACATAACAGTTTAAATAATGTACCAGTAAGTTGAGTCCAACTCTGGGTAGTGGTGCTCATCTCCACTTCTAAGCTGAAGACTGGTGTTGTCCATAGATGCCTCCACGCTCATGTGGCCAGCATGACTGCATGGATCACCGTTATCTTCCTGGCAGAGCGATTCCTATTGATCTACTCACATTTCCATGTTTTTGTGCTGCTAGGTTCACAGAAGCTGGACCTAACAGCGGGAGCTCACCCCACTCCCCGGATTCTAACTGCCAATCTTTCGGTCAGCAAGTTCAGCAGCTCAGCGGTTTAAACCACTGCGCCACCAGGGGGCCATGATGTGAGTATACATGATGGAAAAAGGAATATAGAGACTGATAACAAGTGTTGCTGCTGGTGACTTCAAACTGCAAGGTAAGTGAAAGCTAACTGCCTACTAATTGAGTGCAGAGGCTAGAAAGTTTACATTTTTAGATATTATAATAATAATGATCTTTATACTCTGCCCTTTCCCCAGAAGTAGATGCAAAGCAACACATTCCCCTGTCAGCATGGCACAGGTTACTGTGTAGAAGTTTTTTAGGCTGTAAGATAATGAGAGCTATAGTGCAATGAAGCAAGTTTTCAAAGCTCTGCCTAGTTTCAACTGAGATGTGATTTGTATTATGCAGTAGAGTCAAACCTGGAATGTGCACAGAAGCCATCTTGATCAATGAAGGCTGGATACTCCATAAACCATTATAACCTGGGAGCTACAGGAATTATTGGCCCATAGAAGTGTGCAAACAAGCTCCAACTTACCTAGTTTTTTGCACCTGAAGAGGCATTCTACGAATCTTCCCCAGAGAAGAAAGAGGCGAAGTCATGGTTTATCTCGAACACAGTTTCATATACTAGGGATGCAGGAAGAGAAAATATACTCAAATTTGCAATCAATATGTGAAACTTGGAACTGAACACAAGGGGAGCAATGCTAACCTTTGATGAAATAAAACTCTTACAATACATCTGATCTTATAATACATCTGATGGGGTGAGAAATGAACTTGACATCACTTTCTGTCTGGCATCTGTGGCACTGAATGTATGAAGAGACACATTTGGGATCAATTTTCCCAGATGTGCTTATTATCCCCAACTGACATGCACTTTCACAGACACACAATCAGGTATGGGAGGGAGGTGAACAATGGGGCCAAAGTGTGACAGAACATGACCGGCAGTTGGAAATATGCAAATAATATGCGGGACTTATTTTGGAAGTAGTTGTTATACTTCAGAAACTTTGTTTTTGTGGCTGCCATTTTAAACCTTTGTATGTGCCATTTTTAAGCCTTAAGTTTGATCGCCTCTGGGAGGTGAAGTTCAAAACACCTGGAAGACCAAGAGTTTGGGAAACACTGCTCTACATCCATTCTATAAACCAGGACAAGGAAAATCTATCCCAACAGATGCTATTGAACTCCATCTTCCATCATGCTGTCACCTTCAGGTCAGGGATGAAGTCCAGGCCTGAAGAAGGCTGGTTAGGACAAAGAAGCTCTCTTTGAGATAAGTAAAAATGGAGGAGTTTGCACCATAAGGACTGTTACATAATGTCATTTGGAACAATGTAGGCTCATATAATGCAGCTCAATCAGGGCCGTAGCCAGGATTTTGATTCGGGGCTGAGTTTGGTTCGGGGGGGCTGAGATTAGGTGGAAGAGGGTCTACCCTAGCAAACCTTTTGTATTGTTATCCCAATAACCCCATTAATGTGGGATATAATGAGCATGGTGATCAGATCATGATATGAATAAACATAACAGTTTAAAAAATGTACCAGTAAGGCCTTCTCGTGGGCCACCCTGAGAATTTCGGGGGGGGGCTGAAGCCCCCTTAGCCCCCCCCCCGGCTACATGCCTGAGCTCAATGCACTGAACCTCTACACACACACACACACACAGGTAAAGGTTTTCCCCTGACATTAAGTCCAGTTGACATGAAGTCCAGTTGTGTCTGAACCTCTCTGTACACACACACACACACACACAGGTAAACGGGGGTTTTCCCCTGACATTAAGTCCAGTTGACATTAAGTCCAGTTGTGTCTGACTCTGTTTATTGGGGTTGGTGCTCATCTCCATTTCTAAGCCGAAGAGCCGGCGTTCTCCATAGACACCTCCAAGGTCATGTGGCCGGCATGACTGCATGGAGCTCCGTTACCTTCCCGCCGGAGCAGTGCCTATTGATCTACTCACATTTGCATGTTTTCCAACGGCTAGGTTAGCAAGTTTAGCAGCTCAGCGGTTTAACCCACTGCGCCACCGGGGGGGGGGGGGGCGCTCCATATATATACACGCATACGCATACACATATACATACACATCCATCTATCTATGCCAAGTTTGGGCCCTCCTTTCAGCTGTTTTGGACTTCAACTCACACAATTCCTAACAGCCGGTGAGTTGAAGTCCAAAACATCTGGAGGGAGGGCCCAAGTAGGCCCAAGCCTGTGGAGAATTCATTTAGCTTTCTCTGCCTAAGACTACTGCTGCTGCACTAGCAGGCTAAAATCCCTAGGATTTCCTAGCAGTGAGCCACCCAAACTACATTAATTCTGCAGTGTAGATGCACGCACGCACGCACGCACACACACAGAGTGAGTGAGTGAGTGAGAGAGAGAGAGAGAGAGAGAGAGAGAGAGAGAGAGAGAGCTTTGTCAAAAGACTCTATTGTCAAAAGACTTACACACCCTCCTAAAGGAGGCTTCAGGCTGCTGCTGGCATCTTGTTTGCCCTCAGTTGCTAGGCAACCGAAGCTGGGCTTGCTCAGTGCTCAGCCATTCTACCTAGTTTTTTGTTTTGTTTTTGAGGGGAATGTTTACTAACAACATTATTTAAACTGCTTTATTATGATGTCAGAGGCATCACAGCCTGTCAAAAGAGGTTGCAGTGTGCATCAGGAAGAATGCAGTTCACTGTCAAGGCTTAATGCATCATGGGAACTGTGGTTTTGTGCAGCTTTCTCTGCGCAACAATAGTTCTGCTTCACCAAATAACAGGCACTGCTTGACCATCAAGCAAAAGTGGGTGCTAGAAATAACTGGCACAAGCTGGAGATCACAACCAGGCACATTGAAGACATCGGCCCTTGCGGGAAGACATTTGCCATTCTGCTGCTGAGTACACATGCCCAGTGTGGAACACATCTCACCACGTTAAAACAGTGGATGTGGCTCTTAATGAGACATACTGCATTATCACAGGATGTCTTGACCCTACGCTGTTGGAGAAATTATACTATTTAGCTGGTATTGCCCCACCAGGTATCCATCGGGAAGTAGCAGCCAGTAATGAAATGACATCTCTAGCTCAAGTTTGTCCATGCCTGGGTTAGATATAACAGGGCTGTCCAACAGGCGGCCCGCGGGCCGTACACGGCCCGCCAGCCCCTTGGATCCGGCCCCCCTACCCTCCTGCAATAAAAATAAAAATAAATCCCGAATTTTTAAAGAAAAAAATTCCCAAAAAATTCTCCCTAAAAAAGTGTGCATGCACGCGCCGCTTCTGCCGCCCTGACGCTATGGAAGGGGCCAAGGGGAGCCCTCCTTAGCTTCGCCCTCCCTCCTACAACATCAGCCAGGGCGGCAGAACCGGGAGAAATCGCGCCTACAGCCGCCCTGGCTGACGCTGTAGGAGGGAGGGCGAAGCTAAGGAGGGCTCTGCTTGGCCTCTCCTCCTACAACGTCAGCCAGGGCGGCAGAAGCGGCGATTTTCTCCCGGTTCTGCTGCCCTGGCTGACGCTGTGAGGAGGGAGGGCAAGGAGGGCTCCCTTGGCCCTCCCCTCCCTCCCTCCTACAACGTCAGCCAGGGCGGCAGAACCGGGAGAAATCGCTGCTTCTGCCGCCCTGGCTGACGCTGTAGGAGGGAGGGCGAAGCTAAGGAGGGCTCCCCTTGGCCCCTCCCTCCCTCCTACAACGTCAGCCAGGGCGGCAGAACCGGGAGAAATCGCCGCTTCTGCTGCCCTGGCTGACGCTGTAGGAGGGAGGGCGAAGCTAAGGAGGGCTCCCCTTGGCCCCTCCCTCCCTCCTACAACGTCAGCCAGGGCAGCAGAACTGGGAGAACTCGCCACTTCTGCTGCCCTGGCTGACGCTGTAGGAGGGAGGGCGAAGATAGGGAGGGCTCCCTTTGGCCCCTCCCTCCCTCCTACAACATCAGCCAGGGTGGTAGAACCGGGAGAAATCGCCGCTTCTGCCGCCCTGGCTGACGTTGTAGGAGGGAGGGCGAAGCTAAGGACGGCTCCCCTTGGCCCCTCCCTCCCTCCCTCCTACAACGTCAGCCAGGGCGGCAGAACTGGGAAAAATCGCCGCTTCTGCCGAGGGCGCTAAGGAGGGCTCCCCTTGGCGCCTCCCTCCCTCCTACAATGTCAGCCAGGGTGGCAGAACCGGGAGAAATCGCCGTAGGAGGGAGGGAGGGGCCAAGGGGAGCCCTCCTTAGCTTCGCCTCCCTCCTACAGCATCAGCCAGGGCGGCAGAACTGGGAGAAATCGCCCCCCGCAATCGACCCCGCCCCCGCGAGCGACCATGCCCCCCGCTGCGGCTAGTCACCGGAATTCCGGCCCTTGGGCTGGTAGAAGTTGGACAGCCCTGAGATATAATATACTAGCCGTCCCCTTCCACGTGTTGCTGTGGACCAATCTGGTGATCTGGAAAATAAAGTAATAATAATAAGAAAGTATTGGTTTCTAATATTTCTAATTTCTTTATGCTTGTGGGTAAACAGTATTTCTTGTTGTTTCTTTGTCAGTGTTGGTGGGGTTCAGCAGGCTCTTTGATTGTAGGTGAACTAAAAATCCCAGTAACTACAACTCCCAAATGTCAAGGTCTAGTTCCCCCAAACTCCATCTGTGTTCATATTTGGGCATATTGAGGATTCATGCCAAGTTTGGTCTAGATCCTTCATTGTTTGAGTCCACAGTGCTCTCAGGATATAGGTGAACTACAACTCCAAAACCCAAGATCAATGCACACCAAACCCTTCTAGTGTTTTCTGTTGGTCATGGGAGATCTGTGTGCCAAGTTTGGTTCAATTGCATTGTTGGTGGAGCTCAGAATACTCTTTGATTGTAGGTTAACCATAAATCTCAGCAACTAAAACTACCAAATTACAAAATCAAAATTTTGGTGTGATGGTCACTCCTTGGGTTAGTAGGTGTCTTGTGGCCAAATTTGGTGGCAATTAGTCCAGCGATTTTTGAGTTATGGTGTCACTCAAAATGAACAGAGCATGGATGGATGGATGGATGGATGGATGAATGGATGGATGGACGGACCGACCGACCGACCGACCGACCGACCGACCGACCGACCGACCGACCGATCACTGCTCCTTAAACTGTGGGTCCTGGTCACAAATTGGGTCTCCTTCAGTGTTGAGATCCATAAAAATTTCGCCACTGTAAAAGATTTCTGAATGCTACCTGGACACAAGTGGGTTAGCAAATGGGTTTGTTTCTGTAGGCAGGGTTTACAGTGGATTCTGCAGCAACTGCTTCAGCTGTACTTGATAGAAAAGGATCATTAGCTTAACAAGCCTTCCAATGCTGGTTTATTATGGTAAAATGTTTGAATTGTGTACCTTATTTAATACACTGAAAACCTCTCAGCTGGAAAAGAGGCCATGGAAACATTTCTCAGGTGGAAAGCGGTGGAAAAAGTTCAAGAATTCCCTGGTATATATTACCTGGGGGAAGTTATATTGTTTAGCCGGTATGGCACCACCTGATATCCATTAGGAAGTAGCAGCCAGTAATGAAAGGTCCAAGGCATTGACATCTCTGGCCCTGTCCTCTGTTTGGATATCAGTCAGCATGCCAACGTCTTAAATCAAGATTACAGAGATACTCGCAAGAATACCTCAGTAAGTGGGAGTCCAAAAGTGGCAGGCTAAAACCCTGAACCTCAATCAGTAGCTGAGACCAGATGAGAAACTCCCTCCTGGGCACACAGAAGACTTGTTTGGTTTTCTGGTCAAGGAAGGCTTAATCCAGCTCTTCCACCTGACTTGGAGGTCTGTAGTAGACCCTTGCAACTACATCTTTTCCAGTCCTCGTTCCCTTAATTGTTACCCAGATGCTTTCAGACTGGTTTCCAGGATTGACGTTTCGCATTTCTTCACGGGTGTAAATATTGTTGACATGTAATGCTACTCTGTCCCTTCTCCTGTTTGGTCTGTTTCTCCAAAATAGATCATACCTCTCCATTGCTACATTCCAGCAACTTGGAAGGCGCTGAACAGACTGTGCTCTGACATCATTAGATACAAGGTCAACCTTAAGAAATGGGGCTATAAAGTGGCGTCCACGACATGCGAGTATAGAGAAGAGCAAACCACAGACCACTCACTACACTGCAGCCTGACTGAGCCCTGCCACATGCACAATGGAAAACCTTCTTACAGCTACACCAGAGGCACTCCAAGTGGCCAGCTTCTGGTCAAAGAAAATTTGGTACAATACCAAGTTTTTAACTTTGTTTGTGGTTCTTTTATGCTTTATAACTGTTTTCTCGATTCATTTCTGACACGATAAATAAATAAATGCTATACAACAGCCCTAAACTGCATTTATTCTACAGCAGTGGCTCCCAGCTTTTTTCTTGCCATGCCCCCCCCTAAGCCTCTCTAAAATATTTCCCTCTTTGTTATATAATTCTTACTAGCTTGGGAACCCGGCGGTGCCCGGGTGATTTGAGAAGTGCAGCAGGATGTAGAGTGGGTCATGGGGGCTCTGTGTGCCAAGTTTGGTCTTGATCCATCATTATTGGGAGTTGCAGTGGTATCATGAAATTACTGAAGGTAGTGCAAGTCCCATCATCTCTGGTCCACCCTCCCCCAAAGTGTAGTAGGATGTAGATTGGGTCATGGGGGCTCTGTGTGCTAAGTTTGGTCTGTATTGGTGAATGGATGAGGGTTGCATTGTTTTTAGGAAGTGAGTGAAGGTACTTCAAGTCCCATCATCCGTGGTCCGTCTCACACAAAACTGCACCAGCATGTAGAGTGGGTCATGAGGGCTCTGTGTGCCAGGTTTGGTGTTGATCAGTCATTGGATTAGGTTTGTAACAGGCTTGGAAAGTGAGAGAAGGTACTGCAAGTCCCATCATCCATGTTCTGCCCCCCTCCAAACTTCAGTAGGATGTAGAGTGGGTCACTGGGGCTCTGTGTGCCAAGTGTGGTCTTTCTCGGTGTTTGTTGGGGGCACAGTGGTCTGTGGGAACAGAGGGGTGTGAAAGTACTATAAATCCCATCATCCATTGTCAGTCCTCCCCCGAACCTCACCAGGACGTGAAGCCAGTCATAGGGGTTATGTGTGCCAAGTGTGGTCTCGATCAGTAATTGGATGAGGGTCGTAACGGACTTGGGAAGTGAGTAGAGGTACTTCAAGTCCCATCATCCATGGTCCACCCTACTCTGATCTGCACCAGGACGTAGAGTGGGTCATGAGGGCTCTGTGTGCCAGGTTTGGTGTTGAGCAGTCATTGGATTAGGTTTGAAGCAGTCTTGGAAAGTGAGTGAAGGCACTGCAAGTCCCATCATCCATGTTCTGCCCCCCTCCAAACTTCAGTAGGGTGTAGAGTGGGTCACTGGGGCTCTGTGTGCCAAGTGTGGTCTTTATCTGTGTTTGTTGGGGGCCGCAGTGGTCTGTGGGAACAGAGGGGTGTGAAAGTACTACAAATCCCATCATCCATTGTCAGTCCTCCCCCGAACTTCACCAGGACGTGAAGCCAGTCATAGGGGTTATGTGTGCCAAGTGTGGTCTCGATCAGTAATTGGATGAGGGTCGTAACGGACTTGGGAAGTGAGTAGAGGTACTTCAAGTCCCATCATCCATGGTCCACCCTATTCCGATCTGCACCAGGACGTAGAGTGGGTCATGGGGGCTGTGTGTGCTAAGCGTGGTCTGTATTGGTCCTTTTTGGTGGCCTCAGTGGTCTGTGGGAACCAAAGTGTTAGAAAGTACTACAAATCCCATAATCCATGGGTCATGTCCCCCGAACCGCACCAGGACGTAAGGGGGTTAGGGGGGTTATGTGTACCAAGTTTGGTGCAGGTCCATCACCCGCGCTGGTCGGTGTGGCCTGTGAAAGTGGCTGGCAATCAGAACGCTGCCACATTTCCGCCCTCCCGCCCTTCCGCCCTCCGCACACATACATACAAACATTCCGTTTTATTAAGGTATACAGATACAGATTATTCACAAAGTGAACTCCTATTTATTCACATAAAGGAATCCTAAAAGGCCACAAACTTGGTCTAAAACATGCTTCCAAGAAGCATGGCATCCACAAAAATACAATAATATATTGATGAGAGTCATCTGCATCGCTTCAGTGCTCAACTTCATTGCAAGATGCAAGAATAATATATTGCCACCTGACATTAATTTCCTTGCGGCTGATCACCTTTATATATATCCCAGCTTGGGTATCCGATGATGCCTGGTTTGTTTGTTTTTTTGAAAAATGTCTAGTTTGTTTTTGGATGTTAGGTAATGCCACTTAGATAATGTTTAACACTATGTTTTAGGAAAATCTCCGTCTTTGCTAGAATGCTCCCATTAGAAAATGCATAAGGATGTGGGTGAACTACAATTCCCAACAATTGTAGATCAATCCTCCCCAAACCCCGACAGTACTCACAGTTGGCCATGTTGGGTCTGCGTGCCAAGTTTGGTCCAGATCCATCATCGGCTGGAGTCAGTGCTCCCTGAATGCAGGTGAACTACAACTCCCCAAATTCAAGGTCAGTCACCCCAAACCCTGCCAGTATTCACAGTTGGCCATGTTATGTCTATGCACCAAGTTTGGTCCAGATCAGTTGTTGGCTGGGTTCAGTGCTTTCTGGATGTGGGTGAACTATAGCTCCCAGAGATCAAGGTCAGTCACTCCCAAACTCTGCCTTTATTCACAGTCCATAGTTGGTGGTGGTGGTGGTGGTGGTGGTGGGGGTGTCACAGTTCCTCTGTATGCAGGTGAACTACAACTCTCTGAAATCAAGGTAAAATTTCCCCAAACCCCTCCAGTATGTTCAGTTGTTCATAGGGGGTCTCAAATAGTTAATGGTATAAACATATCATTATGGTTATGGTTATTTATATCCTCCACAATGAGACTCAAAGTGGCTAACATTAAAAGCATTATAATATAATTTCAAATATACAAATATTAAAACAGTATTAAACTTCATTAGTATTAAAAACTATTTAGATAAATCCATAAAAACATTTTTTTAAAAACAAAACCACAGCAGCCCCTGGCAAGATCTTTAAAAATGCATGCATACATCAATTGTAAAGCAACATGTCTGGGGTCACAACATATTTCATGAAAATTTTTCATTTATATATTTAAAATATATGATTTATTGCTTATTTCACATGGATCCAGAGGTTTCTCATTATGTTTGAGACACACCCCATACGCACTGCAGCCAGCACACAGTTTGGACAGCTCTGTACTAGATTATGAAGAATGGGCTTGACCGATTCACCGGCCGAGCTGGTTTCAGGGCAGGGTTGCCCTCGTGCCATCTTGTGACGTTGAAGGGGCTTCTCCTCCCCAGAAGCCCCTGGGGTGGCGGGAAGGTTCCTGCCAACAACGCTGGCTGGCCAATGACAGGGCTAGGGTTGCCACTTTTTGATATAAGAAATAAGGGACACTTACGGGATTTTTCACAAAAATAAGGGACACTTCATTAAAAACTTGAAACTCAAACATTAGGTAGAAATAGTTTTATTAATGGAATAAGATAATGATTGAAACTCACAAAAGAAACTGACTTATACCCTCTTAACAGGACATGGTATGTTTCTGCATGCTTTGTCATGCAGAAAAAACATTATTAGAACTGCCTTATTTTCTCCATCTGTATTTAGTACTTGACTTTGCTGACTTTAAAAGTGCACTGTCTAAACATTAAAATAAAATAAATTTTATAAGACAGTACATCTTCATGATTATTATGTCAATAGTTAATGGTATAGTATAGAATGGGATACACAGCATTGTATAGTATTGGGATGCACAGCTAGGCCTATTTTTAGAGTAACTCTCAAGCAACCAGAAACTATCTTTATCCAACATGATCCAACATTCCCCTTGGGTAATGGTTAATTAGTCTACTGTACTTTGAAAAAGTCCTGTATCGCCTCTTCTTTCCATCGGGGATGCAGGCTGCCCTGCGAGTTGGAATCCCCGGGCACGCATTGCCGTGGAAACCGCAGCGCGCAGCTTCCTCTGGTCAACCCCACCCAGTCCTGTCCTGCTAGTCAATAATAAGGGACAAAGCCTGAAAAAAAGGGACACAAATTTTAGGGCCAAAATAAGGGACGTCCCTTAGAATAAGGGACATATGGCAACCCTAGACAGGGCTGGCCCCGCCCCGCCCCCTCTTGGAAGCCGGCCGGCCTGCACTTCCACCCGGGCAGCTTACTTAAAGCTGCCCGGGGACCGCCCAGGCCACACGTGGGGGCCAGTCCTGTTTTTCCTCCCACCCTCCCTACTTTTTGCATTGCTTGTTGGTGTCCTTTTTGTTTCCTCTTAACTTCACTGTGGCACTGTTACTGGTTATGCGTTATTATGTTCTTTATAAAAATATCTATTTCATAACATCATAAACAGCATTGGGTTATACAGGTGTTGCATACATTAAACAGGACTAGTCATACATAGAAAAACATCATAGGAGGTGCTCTATATGTAATAGAACAATGGCAATAAGTCATAGTAGAATCGCAACCCCTCAAATAATATAATGACTGTCCATAGAATCGAATGATGTCCCCAGATACTGTAAAGTCAAATGGCGGATGACACAGGGATATTGGAGGTAGAATAAGCTCAAAATATATAAGTTCAAAAAGAGGCCTCTTTTTGAACTTATATATTTTGGAGCTTATTCTACCTCCAATATCCCTGTGTCATCCGCCATTTGACTTTACAGTATCTGGGGACATCATTCGATTCTATGGACAGTCATTATATTATTTGAGGGGTTGCGATTCTACTATGACTTATTGCCATTGTTCTATTACATATAGAGCACCTCCTATGATGTTTTTCTATGTATGACTAGTCCTGTTTAATGTATGCAACACCTGTATAACCCAATGCTGTTTATGATGTTATGAAATACGGTAGATATTTTTATATCTTAGTCTTGTACTGTTTGTTGTTCGTGCACCCAGCACTCAGTGATTTAGATTATTATGTTCTTTGTCACAACTCCGTGTTTGGCGTGTGGCATGGCCCCTGGATCAGGCTGGCTTATCGCCCCTTTGTTGTAAGGGGGATAACACCCAGGCCCCCTGGGGTGCAGAGTTTTCGTGGACAGGCATTGGGCCACTCGCACCCCAGGCTTGCAAACACCTTTGGACATTCGTGGGGGCTGTTCTACCCTGATCCAGGACCCATGCGTGTTCCTGTTTTCAATAAATGAGTTGTGGCCATTTTCATCCAACCACTTGTGTTTGTGTTATTGTTCCTGGCACGAGGCGTGTCACCCTTGCACACACAATAATACTTGTACCTATAGCATTTCTAGTATTTGAAAGGAGAGAATTGAGGGTGTCACTTAAAATGTTGCAGCCCAGATGTTTCTGTATGCAGGAATGTGTCATTCAAAAGCACTTGGGCACTAAGTTTTCTTCCTGTCAACTAGTATGTGCATTAAGAGCCTTGGAAGACTAGTGCTGGATCACACCAAAAGCCCGATGGCACTGAACTCTGTTCTTACCAAGAGCAATCGGACACATCTGGAAAGCCCAAAGGCAGGGTACTGCATGCTCAGCAACGGCTATTAAGTGTGTTTCCTTTTCTTTGGGTGGAAATACATATGCGTCAATGTTGTTTTGGACTTTTATACATCTTGGAGTTCCCCCAAACCTGCCACTGCTGCTTTTTTGTGTGCGTGTTACACAATGGTGCTTTGCACGACCAAAACATATAGCTTCGGGTTTCTAAGCCTGGTCTCTATAGTCGGGGGCCCAAACTACACTGCATTGAACTGTATTATATGAGTCTACACTGATCGTATAATGTAGTTTCAATCTGCATTATATGACAGTGTAGATGGGGCCATAGTTCGGTGCTGAAACCACTACACCACCCAATCTCTTAGTTTCTAAATCATAATTTTGTAATACTAATGCTTTTCTATGAGGAGACAATACACAATTGGACATTATCTTTCCTGGATCAAGTTTAGAGCAATCAAAGAGTACACATGTTTTGTCTTCTACCAAAGTGCTCACTGGGTGAGTTGGGACAAAAATAAGGATTGCGAAAACTGGTGAAGAGTTCTGGTAAACTCAAAAGTTTGCACACTTTTGGGGCATTTTCACCAGTCCTAATCAAGATGCTGCCCAACTAGTGACCTTGGTGATCACCAGGTGTCAATTTGCTTTTGTTTCTTCTTTTCCTACTTTGTGGGTCATGCCATCCTCAGCCCACCTAGAACAAATCAAATTGTTTTACATGCACATGCACACACTGTGGCCCTAGGCTGACTACCTACAGACCATTCTGTGATATAAAATACAACTTGGCAGAAGAAAAGACAGTATTTATTTATTTATTTATTTATTTATCGTATCACAAGCAAACTGAGAGTACAGTAGTAATGTATTTTAAAAACACAAAGTTTAAATGCCTCTTGACCAGTGGCTGGCCTCAGGTATTGCTATAAGAAGGTCCTACATTGTCCATGTGTCAGGGTTCAGACTGCATTGTAATAGGTGGTCTGTGGTTTGCTCTTCTCCACACTTGCATGTCATGGACTCCACTTTATGGCCCCATTTCTTAAGGTTGGCTCTGCATCTCATGGTGCCAGGGCGCAGTCTGTTCAGCACCTTCCAAGTCGCCTAGTCTTCTGTGTGCCCAGGGGGGGAGTCTCTCATCCAGTATAAGCCATGTTGAGGTTTCGGGTTTTAGCCTGCCACTTTTCGACTCTTGCTTGCTGAGGTGTTCTTGGGAGTATTTCTGTAGATCTTAGAAAGCTATAGCTTAATTTAAGACGTTGGCATGCTGACTGATATCCAAAGAGGATGGTCCGGAGATGACACTGCCTTGGTCCTTTCATTATTGGCTGCTACTTCCTGGTGGATGCCAGGTGGTGCAATACCAGCTAAACAGTATAATTTCTCCAGTGGTGTAGGACATAGACATCCTGTGATAATGTGGCATGTCTCATTAAGAGCCACATCCACTGTTTTAACATGGTGAGATGTGTTCCACACTGGGCATGCGTACTCAGCAGCAGAGTAGCAAAGCTTAAGAGCAGATGTCATAACTGTATTTGGTTGTGATCCCCAGGTTGTGCCAGTCAGCTTTCGCACGATATTGTTTCTAGTACCCACTTTTTGCTTGATATTCAAGCAGTGCTTCTTGTACATCAGAGCACAGTCCAGGGTAATTCCCAGGTATTTGGGTGTGTTGCAATGTTCCAGTGGGATTCTTTCCCAGGTAATCCTCAGAGCTCGAGATGCTTGCCTCTTCTTAAGTTGAAAAGCACACAACTGCATTTTAGATGGATTAGCAATCAGCTGGTTTTCCCTGTAATAGGCAGTAAGAGCATCTAAAGCTTCAGAGAGCTTCTGTTCAACTATTTCAAAGCTCCCTGCTTGGACGGTGATGGCACGATTGTCAGCATAGATTAAACTCTCTGTCCTTTCTGGCAGTGGCTGATCGTTTGTGTAAATGTTAAACATTGATGGAACAAGCACGATCCTCTGAGGCAGGCTGTTCTGTTTTCACTATCTGCTTCTCTAGTAATGGAACTCAACAAAAAGCTCCTGTTTTGTAGCAGATTTCCGATGATGTGGGTGAGGTGTTAGTCCTTTGTAATTTTGTAAGTTTTTCTCAGGAGAAGGTGATGATTTACAGTGTGATAAGCCGCTGACAGTAACTGAAAAGACAGTAACATATGGTAATTTGCAAATAGAAAATGCCCTTTTGCCATTGTAGTCAAAGAAAGAGTATAATGGTAGAAACAACTGGAATTCAAGTAACAATCTGTGAGATAAAATCAACAGAAACCCATTAGAAGCGGTGATGGATTACAAACTCACCAGCAAAAGAGGTCCACTTTGCTAATGAATGAATGTAAGACTGTCATGCAGCCTTACATTAGAAGAAAACTAAAATTCACTAGAAGTAGAATTGCTGCTTTAGGGATCAGGGGAGGCACTGCCTTTGGATAAGAATCAAGACAGGACACACTTTTTATGGTTGTTTTTCAGTATGCATTGGAGGGCCAGCCATTTAAAAATATATGTTGTCTATTTGTTCAGTCATTTCCGACTCTTTGTGACCTCCTGGAGCAGCCCAGGCCCAGAGCTCCCTGTCGGCCGTGGCCACCCCCAGCTCTTTCAGAATCAAGCCAGTCACTTCAAGGATACCATCCATCTTGCCCTTGGTCGACCCCTCTTCCTTTTTCCTTCCATTTCCCCCAGCATCATTCTCTTCTCCAGGTTTTCCTGTCTTCTCATTATGTGGCCAAAGTACTTCATCTTTGCCTCTAATATCCTTCCCTCCAGTGAGCAGCTGGGCATTATTTCCTGGAGTATGGACTGGTTGGATCTTGGGGTCCAAGGCACTCTCGGAATTTTCCGCCAACACCACAGTTCAAAAATGTCTATCTTCCTTCGCTCAGCCTTCCTTATGGTCCAGCTCTTGCATCCATAGGTTACTACGGGAAATACCATTGCTTTAACTATGTGGACCTTTGTTGCTAGTGTGATGTCTCTACTCTTCACTATTTTATTGAGATTGGTCATTGCTCTCCTCCCGAGAAAGAAATGTCTTCTGATTTCCTGGCTGCAGTCTGCGTCTCCAGCCATCTTTGCACCTAGAAATACAAAGTCTGTCACTGCCTCCGTGTTTTCACCCTCTATTTGCCAGTTAAGAATCAGCCTGGTTGCAATCTTCTTGGTTTTTTTTAAATGTTTAACTGCAACCCAGCTTTTGCACTTTCTTCTTCCACCTTGGTTAGAAGGCTCCTCAGCTACTTCTTGCTTTCAGCCATCAAAGTGGTATCATCTGCATATCTAAGGTTGCTAATGTTTCGTCCAGCACTTTTAACTCCAGCCTTGGATTGGTCAAGCCCTGCGCGTCACATGATGTGTTCTGAATTCAAGTTGAATAGGTAGGCTGAGAGAAGACAGCCCTGCTGTACTCCTTTCCCAATCTTGAACCAGTCTGTTGTTCTGTGGTCAGTTCTTACTGTTGCTACTTGGCTGTTATACAGATTCCTCAAGAGACAGGCAAGATGACTTGGTAGCCCCATACGACCAAGAAATTAGTTACTGAAAAGGACATTCAAGTGCCACCTCGGAGTTGGTTGAGGTAGGCAGGATCTTCCCCGGGTACTGGTTGTGGGGGGTCGGGAGCAGGTCAGGGTTTTGCCCTCCTTTCTGCTCGAGATCCCCGTGTACAACTGGTGGGCCACTGTGTGATACAGAATGCTGGACTAGATGGGCTGAGGTCCGATTCAGCATGGCTCTTCTTATGTTCTTATGTTCTTAAATTGCCACTATTTATTATGATCCACATAGTCAAAGGCTTTAGTCCATAAAACTGAAATAGATGCTTTTCAGAAACTATATATTCCACATAATGTTTTAATGTTTTATTGTTTTAATGTAATATTTTAATATTTACCACTGTATTTTAGCGCTCAATGTCTATGTTGTTTGCTTCTCCTGGATTGTAAGCCGCCCCGAGCCACCAGGGAGTGGTGGCTAAGAAGTCGAACAAATAAATAAATAAAAATAAATAAATATATATTCCGAGAAAAGCATAGGATCGTATATTTTGTCAAACGGTAGATTTGCGTGAAACCCAAAGGAGTGGATCGGTGACAAATCGGATAGGATAGGATATTCCAAATATTACCTCTCCACCCACCCCAACTACATCACTAGGCCAGCAGGAAATAGGGGGAGTTTGAGGCTGTCAAGCTCTCTTGCCTCTTTGCAAACAACAGTGTGAAACTGTTGTGTTCCTTTTTGCAGAGAAGGAAGCTACCTGTGGCAACGTTTCATCCCTCTGCCTTGCACAGTTTTACCATGAAGCCCATCCTGTTTGTTGCTGTCGTCCTGCTGATCAATTTAGCTCTGGCTGTTGATAAAGAGGTAAGGATTGAGCTTGTCCAAAATTTAAATTCAAGGCCAAGGAGCAATTAAAGAACTTTAAGTCCTTTGTTACTATACAGAGCAATGAAACCTGGTTCAGGTAGTATTGAAAGAGAGCGGGCAAAGAAGGCTCTGGGCTAATGCCTCCAAGCTCTTTGTGGCCACCCAAGGCTCTTTAATGCCCACGTAGTCTCCCTGAATGCTCTTTTTACTAGGGCAGTGTTTCTCAACCTTCCTAATGCTGCAGCCCATTAATACAGTTCCTCATGTTGTGGTGACCCTCAACCATAAAATTATTTTCATTGCTACTTCATAACGGTAATTTTGTTAATGTTATGAATCAAACGGTAAATATCTGATATGCAGGATGTATTTTCGTTCAGTGGACCAAATGTGACAGAAATGCCTGATACGCCCAGAGTTGAAGACTGGTGGGGTTGAGAAGATTGATTTTGTCATTTGGGAGTTGTCGTTGCTGGGATTTATAGTTCACCTACAATCAAAGAGCATTCTGAATTCCACCAATGATGGAATTGAACCTAATTTGGCACACCGAACTCCCATCACCAGCAGAAATTATTGGAAGGGTTTGGTAGGCAGTGACCATGAGTTTTGGAGTTGTAGTTCACCTACATCCAGAGAGTACTGTGGACTCAAACAATGATGGATCCAGGCCAAATTTGGCACAAATACTCAATATGCCGAAATGTGAACACTGGTGGAGTTTGGGGAAAATAAATCTTGACATATGGGAGTTGTAGTTGCTGGAATTTATAGTTCACCCACAATCCAAGAGCATTTTGATCCCCATCAACAATAGAATTCTGCCAAACTTCCCACACAGAACCCCCATGATCAACAGAAAATTCTATGTTTTCTGAGGGTCTTTGGTGACCCCTCTGACACCCCCTCACAACTCCCCTGGGGTCTTGAGAAACACTGTACTAGGGTTAATGGATAATTTGTTTTTCCTATTAATCACTGGGAGCAGTAATTCACCTTTTCAAGGGGTTGCACACCTTCTTCTGCATTGATAAATGTTTTTGAAAGATCTAAGTGTGTTCGGGGATGGGGGGGAGCATATTTGGCAGTTTGTGTGCCGCCTCCAAGTGCCCCCGACTTAGTTCACATAGATGCATGTCTGAACTGTAATGCACATGCGCTCATACACATTGATGCACTGGCTGCTGTGTATAACAGGGCTGAACACCAGACTGTTAGATTGTAACACCCAATAGCAATCCTAGGGGTTTGTTAAAGGTGTGAATTAAGTTCTCGTTGCCAGGGTATCCAGTCTTCTTTGGAAGTAGTCAATGTTACTGTCTCAATGACTTTAACATCCTTGACCACTTTCACCTAAAATACTTACATTGAGAGACTTAATCATTTCTGTCTATATTTGTTGCATTTCTGGACTTGGATCCATGAACGCTAGTGCATCATAATTTGAATGGATTTTATGGAGCCATACCTTTATAATACCAAAATTGTTATATTACCAAATACAGTAGAGATGGGGACGCTAAAGACATGGGACAGAAGAATAAGGAATTATAGCATCATAGAGTTGGAACAGACCTCGTGGGCCATCCAGTCCAACCCCATTCTGCTAAGAAGCAGGAAAATAGCATTCAAAGCACCCCCGACATATGGCCATCCAGCCTCTGTTTGAAAGCCTCCAAAGAAGGAGCCTCCAACACACTCCAGGGTAAAGAGTTCCGCTGCTGAACAGCTTTCACAGTCAGGAAGTTCTTCCTAAGTTAAGGTGGAATTTCCTTTCAAATCTGAAGATTGTTGGAAATACAGTATTCTTGAAAAATTGGTAAATATGAAGTAAATAATAAATAATATTAAAGGGAAAGAAATAAAATTTAGGGAATGAAATAGAATTTAAGGAACGCTTCAAAGGGACAATAAAAGTGTTTGGGGGGGGGGGGGGAGGAGAAAGAAGTTAAATCCAGACAATGAGAATAAGATGGCAACTATTTGGCAAATTAATTAAAATAGTGACAAAAATATAGACAGAACATTGAAAGTAGAGGGAAAGGGTTAGTGAAGGACTGGTATAAAGTTGACGGAAACCCTGTAGAACAGCATTTCTCAGCCTGGGGGTCGTGAGGGGCTGTCAGAGGGGTCGCCAAAAACCATCAGAAAACACAGTATTTTCTGTTGGTCATGGGGGTTCTGTGTGGGAAGTTTGGTCCAATTCTATCGGTGGGATTCAAGGGGCTCTTTGATTGAAGGTGACCTATACATCCCAGCAACTACAACTCCCAAATGTCAAGATCTATTTCCCCACAAACTCCACCAGTATTAAGTATCTGTGCCAAGTTTGGTCCAGAACTATCATTGTTTGAGTCCACAATGCTCTCTGGATGTAGGTGAGCTACAACTCCAAAACTCAAGATCAATGCCCACCAAACCCTTCCAGTATTTTCCTTTGGTCATGGGAGTTCTGTGTGCCAAGTTTGGTTCAATTCTATCATTGGTGGAGTTCAGAATGCTTTTTGATTGTAGGTGAACTCTAAATCCCAGCAACTACAACTCCCAAATGACAAAATTAATAGCCTCCCCCCCCCACCCCAACAAGATTTAAATGCAGGAGTATTGGGTATTTGTGCTAAATTTGGTCCAGTGAATGAAAATACATCCTGCATATCAGATATTTACATTACAATTCAGAACAGTAGCAAAATTGCAGTTATAAAGTAGCAACGAAAATAATATTATGGTTGAGGTTCACCACAACATGAGTAACTATTAGGGGGTTGCGGCATTAGAAAGGTTAAGAAACACTGTATTAAGGGAAACAAGAAGGAAAATGGTTCAGAACTCCTGCACAACTTTCACGTTTCTTACCAGGGATAAAGGACCGATGTTGGCATGGTTGTGAACAAAGTGGGGGGTTTTAATCACATGATATGGGAATGCGATCAAGTGCAAGTATACTGGAGAATGATTGAAGAGGAAATCAATAGAATGTTAAATCTACAAGTAATAATAGCTAATAGGAATGTATTAGGACGATAGGAGAAACAAAAAGAAAAATTGATTGACAAATTAATAGCGTGTGCTCAAATTGTTTTAGTGAGGGGTTGGAAAGATAAAACAAAATGGACACCGACAAATTGGTATATAAGTAATATACTAAATGTGGAAATAAAAAATGTAAATGGAACAATATAGAATCATAGAGTTGGAAGAGACCTCGTGGGCCATCCCGTCCAACCCCATTCTGCCAAGAAGCAGGAAAATCGCATTCAAAGCACCCCAACAGATGGCCATCCAGCCCCTGCTTAAAAGCCTCCAAAGAAGGAGCCTCTACCACACTCCGGGACAGAGTTCCACTGCTGAACAGCTCTCGCACAGTCAGGAAGTTCTACCTTATGTTCAGGTGGAATCTTTCCTGTAGTTTGAAGCCATTGTTCCATTGCATCCTATCATTTAATCCTGTTGTATTAGTGTTTTTATATTGTGTATTGTTGTCAGCATCTAATTGTGCCTTGTAAGCTGTCGTGAGTCCCCCCCCCCCCCCCCCATGGGGGTGGAGAAGGACGGGGTAGAAATATAGTAAATAAATAATAATAAATATCTCCAGGGCAGCAGAAAACAAGCTTGCTTCCTCCTCCCTATGACTTCCCCATACCTTTTTAATCCATGGCCCTCATCATGGCTCCTCTCAGCCTTCTCTTCTGAAGGCTAAACATGTCCAGCTCTTTAAGCTGCTCCTCATAGGGCTTGTTCTCCAGACCCTTGAGTGTTTTAGTTGTCCTCCTCTGGACACATTCCAGCTTGTCAACATCTCCCTTCAAATGTGGTGCCCAGAATGGGACACAGTGTGATTCCAGGTGTGGTCTGACCAAGGCAGAATAGAATAGAGGGGTAGCATGACTTATCTGGATCTAGACACTAGATGTCTTTTTATCCAGGCCAAAATCTAATTGGCTTTTTTTGCTGCCGCATGACATTGTTGGCCGATGTCCACCTTCCTCCCCAAGAGGACTCCAAAATCTTTTTCCACACGTACTGCTGTCCCTCATTTTGTCTCTTTGCATTTGATTTGTTTTGCTGTTTTTTATGAATATGTAAATTGAAAATAAAACAGATTTTCCTTGTGAGATCAGAGAAAGCAAATGTGAAGGGCTGACTATATATGACAATGCAGGAGTTGAAAAAATTTGAAAAAACTTCAAGATCTAAAACACGTTTTACCCCAATCATTACTCAACCTGTATATAATAGCAGCTGAATCTAACTTTAACATCGAAAGCTGGATGGTGCCAGACTCCACCACGAATTAGCATCCTATGCTGAGGCACTGATCACAGGGTATTCTGTGCAAAAATCACAATGCCACACACTACCGTATATACTCAAGTATCAGCCAATTTTTTCAGCCCTTTTTAAGGCTGAAAAAGTCCCTCTTAGGTTACACTTGAATGAAGTTATTTATTATTTTACTCTGTTATTATTTTTATTACATTTATTTTACTCCATTATTGTTATTACTACATTTATTATTTTATTCTATTATTCTATTATTATTTTACTCTATTTGCTATTATTATTCCATTCATTATTTTACTCTATTATTACATTTATTATTTTACTCTATTTTATTATTATATTAGTTTAGTCTATTTCATATTATTGTTACATTTATTATTTTACTCTATTATTATTGTATTTTATGGTTTTAACTACTGTTTTTATATGGTTTTATTACTATGTGTTTTATTGTATTTTATATTCTGGCCATTGGTTGCCATATGTAAACCACCTCGAGATGCCTCCGGGCAGAGAGGGGCGATATAGAAATATGGTAAATAAATAAATAATAATAATAATAATTACATTTATTAGGAGCCCCTGGTAGCACAATGAGTTAAACCCTTGTGCCAATAGGACTGAAGACTGACAGGTCAGAGGTTCAAATCCATGGAGAGCATGGATGAGCTCCCTCTGTCAGCTCCAGCTCTCCATGCAGGGACATGAGAGAAGCCTCCTACAAGGATGGCAAAACACCAAAACATCCGGGCATCCCCTGGGCAATGTCCTTGTAGGTGGCCAATTCTCTCACACCAGAAGCGACTTGCAGTTTCTCAAGTCGTTCCTGACACACAAAAAATTACATTTATCATTTGACTCTTTATTATTATATTTATTATTTTACTTTATTCTATTATTACATTTATTGTTTTACTCTTCTTCTTCTTATTACATTTTCATTATTTTACTCTATTATTTTTATTACATTTATTACTTTATTATTATTATTGGAAGGATACGTAAGCACACTTACATTGAAGAAGGTTAGAATAATGGTTTAATCAGAGTTGGACATTTAAAACATTTAACTTACGGGGGCCGCAATTAATGTCATTTTAATGGGATCTATTTTTATTTTGAAATTGACCAGTAGCTGTATTTCCCACCCTCAGCTTATATTCGAGTTGATAAGTTTTCCCAGTTTTTTGTGCCAAAATTGGGTACCTCTGCTTATATTCGGGTCGACTTATACTAGCGTATATAGGGTGGTCTTTTCCTGACAAATGCCAGAGACACACGCCCTACCCTGAGCAAAATGACTGCACCCCTTTCTTTGCGGCTGCAATTCTCTGAACTCTGCAACTGCTTTTTCCTTTGATTCCATTCTGTCTGCAAGCTAAAGCAAGGGCAGGAAGCAGGCTTCAAATGCTGGCACAACCTTTTTGCGCATCTGTGGAACTTTGTTGGGCTGGCTGGTAACCACAAAGCAGAAGCCCCTGAGAAAATGGGGAGTGGTGGAGGGGGACAGGCAAGGCAGGTAGTAACTGCAGCGCTTCTCAGGAAATCTGCGGTTGTCAGGAGGCAAAGGAAGCAAACCTTTCAGAAGAATGTTAGAATGCGAGGCACTTCTGTAAATACTGCAAATATAGATGCAAACCCAATTCAATTGTTATGGTTGCTTCTGCTGTTGTTACAGTGGTATCTCGGCATTTGCTGGGATTATGGGCACAGCGTCCATCTGAAGTGGGAAACTGAATTTTAAAACTGTCTTGATTTAGTATTTATTATTTATTTCCAGCATTTTTACCCCACTCTTCTCAACCCCCGAGGGGGGACTCAGAGCGGCCTAACAAACACAGTAAAATACAATATAAAAACCCCAAAAACATTCAGCATTAAAATACATTAAAATACAATTAACATTAACACATCATACACATTCATTTAAGTTAAAAACAGTGTTCAGTCCATAAAAAGAGCATTGAGCCATATCCACCAACTTGCCATTAAAATCCAGTCCAAAGTGCTGCCTTGTGCTAGTGTGCAAATGCCTGGTCCCACAGCCAGGATTTCACTTTTTTCCTGAATGCCAGGAGAGATGGAGTTGAATATATGTCGTTAGGAAGCGCGTTCCACAGACGGGGAGCCACCACCAAGAAGGCCCTCTCTCTCGTCTCCACCAACCACGTTTCCGAAGTTGGCGGGAGCGAAAGCAGGGCCTCCCCGGAAGATCTTAAGTTACGAGGTGGAACATAGCGGCAGATGGGTTCGGACAAGTAAGCTGGTCTTAACTAAAGGGAACATGTTGCTAGATCCTCCAGTATGACTATAATCAACCTGAAGAAGTTTTTGCAGAACATATTAAGCCCCTTTCGCACAGCCATATAAAATCCACATTGAACTGGGTTATATGGCAGTGTGGACTCAGATAATCCAGTTCAAAGCAGTTGCGTGTGCAAGGGTAACACACCTCGCGCCAAGAACAATACACAGACACAAGTGGTTGGATGAAAATGGCCACAACTCATTTATTGAAAACAGGAACAAAGGGTTGGCAGCCACGCATGGGTCCTGGATCAGGGCCGTACAGCCCCCACGAATGTCCAAAGGCGTTTGCAAGCCTGGGGTGCGAGCGACCCAATGCCTGTCCACAGAAACTCGGCACCCCAGGGGGGCTGGGCGTTATCCCCCTTACAACCAAGGGGCGATAAGCCAGCCTGATCCAGGGGCCATGCCACATGCCAAACATTATTTTCTTGCTCATAAACATTTTTGCATCATATTACGTGTGTATCCTCTTTTTGAACACACCACACAGGCGGAACAGCAGGCCAGCTGGCGCAAAGAGGGGGCAGGGCAGGGCCAGCCCCGTCATTGGCTGGCCGTCGTTGGTGGCGGGAAACCTTCCCGCCACCCCAGGGGCTTCTGGGAAGGAGAAGCCCCTTCACTCTCCGCAAGATGGCAGCGAGGGCAACCCCGCCCCGCAACCTGCTCGGCCGGTAAGTCGGCCAAGCCCAATATTGTGGATTATCTGCCTTGATATGCTGGGTTATATGGCTGTGTGGAAAGGGCCCTTTAATTCGCAATCGAGAGAGAAAAGCGGAGTATTAGTATTAATCCAAGTATGGGCAAACTTCGGCCCTCCAGGTGCTTTGGACTTCAACACCCACAATTCTAAAGTTTGCTCATACTTGAGCTAACCTATTAACGGCAAACCTGCAAGTGTATAATCAGTAGTCCACACTTTGGTTGCATCCCGAATAGACTACTGCAATGCACTCTACGTGGGGTTGCCTTTGAAGACTGTTCAATCAATAGCCTTTGATTGATTGTTTAATAAATAGCCTTTGATTAAACAGTTCACCAGATAGATTTGGCCCCCAGCTATATTTGGTAACCCCCATTACCTCCCCTCCTTCCAGGGTGGAAGGGAAGGATGGAAGAAGAATGAGGGAGGGAAGGAGGAAAGAAACAGGGAATGAAGGAAAGACAAAAGGGAGGGAAGGGAAGAAAGGAGGAAGGAAGAAGGAACTAAGGAAGGGAAGGAAGGAGGAAGGGTGAAAGGGAAGGAGAAAGAGGGATGGGAGAAGGAAGGAAAGAGAAAGAAAGAAAACTGGCTGAAGATGGTTCACCGCTGGTATATCACCCCCCAAAAACTGAATTTAATGTACAAAAATGTTGAAAATAAAGGTTGGAAATGTAAAACACAGGAAGGTACTTTTTTCATATGTGGTAGACATGCCCCAGAACAAAAGAATTCTGGCAAATGATACACAATGAGTGTAAAAAAATCTTTAAAATGGACTATATAATGAGACCAGAACTATACTTACTTGGACTATTGGATAGCGAGACATTTAAGAATGACAATATAGAGAAGCTTTTTGTGTTCCTTACAACAGCGGCCAGGATCCTATTTGCGAAATTTTGGAAACAAAGCCTCCTACCCACAAAAGAACAATGGTTAGAGAAAATTTTAGAGATTAAGGATATGGATGAGTTAACATATTGGTTGCGACAAAACAATGGCAAAGGGAACAAAATGACGGACTGGACTATGATTAATGAATACTTAGAAAATATAAAATAAGAAAAACATATCTGTCAGTTATATATTAGAAAATGATAAGAGCATATGGGATGCCTCATGTTTAGAGAAAAGATTATATATATTTATATATATATATATATATATATATATAGTATGGAATTAGAATGGAAGTCAACATATTCCCTTTCCCTTTCCTTTATCCCCTTTCCCCTTGTGATCCTGTATTGTTATTATATGTTATGTAATGTCTATAAAATGGAAATACGTAATAAAAATTATTTAGAAAAAAAAGAAAGAGAAAAGGAAGGATAGGATGGCATCTGGCCCCCGGGCCTGGGTTTACCCATACCTGGACGAGATATTCCTAGAGAAGTGTTGTGGTGGTACATGTGCCCCTAACCCCTAATGTGGAAGGCTAACTATTTCAATAAGTCAGCTGCACATCCTGTTTGCATTTATGATCATTAGGAGGCTCTCAGATTCACCTGAGATCAAAAAGAAGTAAACAATGTGTTTGTGAACACAGAAGGGGTGGCTTTTCCAATTCCCTACCTATGCTGACTCCTCCGCTCGTTGAACCATTTTTTTTTACTCTGTATCAAATGCTCTTCCCAATTACTTTTTCAGGACGTCAACCCTCACGCTAGAACAAATCAAACTGTCCCAAGCGCTAAGACCACTCAGAGTACTACAACCAATCGCCAAGTCATGTACTGTGGCGGCCCAGCTTCCTTTCTCATACCACTTGTATTGGTGATGATTTGTCTCATTCCAGTATACTGAGCCTGGAGGAGGATATGATCTGGAAAGCTCTTCGAGCCCTCATGAAGCTTCCAGAAAGGAGTCTTTTCTAATCCAGCCAGCATATTCATTTAGTCAACCCATAATGCTGCACCATCTGCCATTGTCTACACCTCAAGATTTCCTGGCTCAGTCTTCACCACCATCTTTACCATTTGCAAAATTAAAGGGGAAAGCTGCTGAAGTAAATCTCAGATGCATGGATTCATATACAGCTGCTCTACACGATTGATGTTCAGGAGAAGCCTGAAACAAGATGGTTGCCAGACAGAATTCCTCTTCATGAAGACATTTTGAGACTGGTAGATAATCCTTCTAATGTCTCTCCCAGTGCCTTCATTGACAAGAGTCAACATGTCCATCATGAACTTCCTCTCAGGTAGACTGCTGTGCATTAACACCGCAACCCTGTTTTGTGCATTTGTCATTTGTTTCAGGGGAGAGGACTGCCTCAGCCTCATTGACTGAAAGCTGCCTTCTCCTCTGCTTCTTCTGACCTGTCAAATGAAGGGAACTCCTTGGCTTGTCCCATGGGATGACCATCTGCTGCAGTTTTTGGAAACCTGCCCTCATGGTGACAGTGAAAGAAGCATTCTCCAATATTTGAGAAAGTGTGTAGACAACACTCCGGTCCTGTGGATGTCCTCTTCAGAATATTGTGTGGAGGAGAAGATCATTTCCAACTTGGCTCACATCAACAGAGGAGGGCAAAGTGCAGTTTGCAAATGTTCTCTCGGCGTCTCTTGCAACCTTCCCCCAACAAAGTTTGGTTCTGTTTAATAAATACATGCTTCTTGGCTGGCTAACTTGTATTTTTCTTGTCTTGGCTGCTCAAACAAACTGACAAACCAAAAATAGTAGCTGAGACCCTGCAAGAAAAATCTCACCTCTACCCGCTAGTTAGAGATGGGATGTTAGGTTCCCTCCCAACATCCTGCACTCTGCCATCCAAGTGTTATGAATAACTTTTCATTAACTTTAAAGCACAGGTTCTTTTCATTGCAATTTTCCAGTAAGAGAAAGGGCATCAGAGGTTTTTTGCCCAATATTTTATTATGGTCCAAAGACCCTTATTGCAGTGTTTTTCAATCTTTTTTGAGCCGCGGCACATTTTTTACATTTACAAAATCCTGGGGCACACCACCAACCAAAATGACACAAAATGTCATTTGGGAGTTGTAGTTGCTGGGAGTTATAGTTCACCCGCAATCAAAGAGCATTCTGAACTCCACCAATGATGGAATGGAATCAAACTTCCCACACAGAACTCCCATAACCAAGAGAAAATACTATAAAAGTTTGGTGGACATTGACCTTGAGTTTTGGAGTTGTAGTTCACCTATATCCAGAGAGCACTGTGGACTCAAACAATGTTGGATCAGGACCAAACTTGGCATGAATACTCAATATGCCCGAATGTGAACACAGATGGAGTTTGGGGAAAATAGACCTTGACATTTGGGAGTTACAGTTTCTGGGACTTATAGTTAACACACAAAGAGCATCCTGAACTCTTGCAACAATGGAATTGAACCAAAGTTGGCATGTTGAACTCTCATTAACAACAGAAAGTACTGAAAGGGTTTGCTTGGGTATTGACCTTGAGTTTGGAAGTTGTAGTTCACCTACACCCAGAGAGCACTGTGGACTCAAACAATGATGGGTCTGGACCAAACTTGGCATGAATACTCAATATGCCCAACTATGCACACACATGGAGTTTGGGAGAAATAGACCTTGACATTTGGGAGTTGTAGTTCACCTACATCTAGAGAGCACTGTGGACTCAAATAATGATGGACGGGTGGGCGGGCCTCTTCCTCATGGGGAGGGGAACATTCCACCCCTTTCTGACCCTCCCTCTGCTCACCTCAGACTCTCTGTCGGCCTTTCCTCCTCCTCAAATGGCGACCGCTGGGAAGGGGGCGGGGCCCGAGTGACATCGCCCTTCCCTCCTCCTTCCCTCAATTGGAGGCTGGCTGGCACGTGCGGAGGGGAAATGGCTAAAGGAGGCGGCGTCCCGGCCCCTTCTTCTTCGCCGCCATGCCCTTCCTCCCCCCCTGCAAGCAGCAGTAGCAGGAGTTTGGCAGGAGGGGGAAGAAAGGGTATATTGGAGGTTTTCCCACGGCACATCTGATGATCGCTCACGGCACACTAGTGGGCCATGGCACACCGGTTGGGAAACACTGCCTTATTGCACTGTCAGCATACAAGGTATGCAGATGAGGTTAAGAACATCCAGTTGACTGAACACACAAATAGATAAAATTTACAACAGTTTAAAACTGCTGAAAATACATGTTGGCTAAAAACATAGGTAAAAGACTGCAAGACATGTCAGCATGTTTCAGACCGTGTCTAAAATTGGGAATTGTCTAATCGTGGATGCCTCAGAAATAAACTTGGCAACCACCAAGGTCACGCAGGGTAGGTTGTCACTAAGAAGAAACTTCATATAAAAATTCACTGGACTTGCTGGTAAATTCCTTAGTAGGGGATTGATTATGTGTGCTTGGGCCTCTTCATAGAAACTGCATGGCAGTCGAATGTGGTAGATGCATTCTACTTGCTATTTGTTACATGGGCAGAGTCTTTCATTATATGGGATATCCGCAAATCTCCTATGCAGCAATTCATATGGGAACACATTTCACCTTGCTTTGGAAAATAGGCAGCAGTATTTGGCCACATACTGTATGGACAGAGAACTAGGGGAGCAAGATACATAAGAGTGAGAGTGCTGCTCACAAAAGACAAAGTCCCACAGTCTCTGTTTTATTGATTGGAGAGTCATGT
This sequence comes from Anolis apletophallus, assembly GCA_030556195.1. NCBI lineage: Eukaryota > Metazoa > Chordata > Lepidosauria > Squamata > Anolidae > Anolis > Anolis apletophallus. The sequence goes on along the minus strand of JARBWK010000011.1, from coordinate 44,385,727 downwards.
CAAAACCCAGATGAATTAGGAGGGATGTGAAACGGCCGATGGAGGAAGCTTTCTTAGAATTGATCTTAAAGCAACTGTTTATGTACTCATCCTGAGCTAAGTGGTGAATCAAACCGGATCCCAATCTAAAAACTCTATAAGGATTTTACAGAACAACATTTAGACATATAGATTCTATGTAACTCCATTGAATCCACAACCTGCATTGGCTAACAAAGGGGAATTACATTTTTACTCAGCATTCACATTACCCATAAACACTGTTGTTCCCCCGAGATCACTACGTTCGGAAGAACAAAATTTCCTAGTAGTTCCATCCATGCACTCCTGCCGCTTGTCTACAACCAGATCAAGAGCCTTTTCCATAGCGGCGCCGTCGCTATGGAACTCAATGCCTGAAGAAGTCCGTGCCATTACGGAATTGGGCCCATTCCGGAGAGCCTGTAAAACGACCCTTTTCAGGCAGGCCTTTGACCTAAATGGCTCCTGAGGAAATTCCTCAAATCCTGAGTCCTATGTGGATTGTTGTTTTTATGCGCTGGTTTATATTGTTGTTATTAAATTGAAATGTTGCTGTTTTTAGTAATTGATTTTATGTAAACCGCCCTGAGCCTGCTGGAAGAAGCGGTATATAAAAATGAACAATAAATAAATAAGAATAATGCCAAGGACCAGATTTTCCCTACAGCAGAACCTGACCTCTTGCAAATACATACAGGTCTTTCTCTAAAAATTAGCATATAGTGCTAAAGTTCATTGTTTTCCATAATGTAATGATACAAATTAAACTTCCATATATTGCACACCAACTGAAATATTTCAGGTCTTTTTTTGTTTTGTACTGATGATTTTGGCATACAGCTCCTGAAAACCCAAAAAGACTGTCTCAAAAAATTAGCATATTTGGTCGGATGGAATATGCTAATTTTTTTTTTAGATATGTTTGCCAAAATCATCAGTATTAAACAAAAAAGACCTGAAATATTTCAGTTGGTGTGCAATGAATTGAAAATATATGAAAGTTTATTTTTTATCATTACATTATGGAAAATAATGAACTTTAGCACTATATGCTAATTTTTTGAGAAGGACCTGTACATGACTCCAAAATTGCACTCCTTTCTCTTCCCTTGGGAAAAGGAGCAAGTGACCAGACTGTGTTCTATTGCAGAACTGCCACTCCCAAAGGTACACCATCTCTCTCAATAGAGCATGGTGGGTGAAGAGCACAGCTGTCTGTCACAATTTTTGGATTGTAATAAGGTCTCTTATATAGCAATATTTCTTGCTGATGTTGTTCCATAGTTGTAAATGAATAATAGATGTTCTTCCAACCTGAAACATCCTGGCTTCATCTCAGTCTCTGGCAGATGTTTGTCTTCGGGTAACAAAGCATTGTGTTTTGGGCTTGACTTGAAAGAGCATGGTCTTTGACGAATGAAAACAGAGATAATTTCCTTTAGAGTTAATCTGGTTTCTGGTCAGCAAAATCGTATGTAAGCACTAGCAGATGTAAACATTTCTCTTATCACTGTCACAGTTCTCATCACAGTTTGCTAGGGCAGGTCAACCATTTCAGTTCTCACTTGCAGGTTTTAATTACAATTCAGCAAGCAGGTAGTTAATGGTTTAGTCATTGCAGGCCTTAATCTTCAGAATGGTGTCTCCAAAATCATTAGGTCTAATTCATTAATTCCTTTCATTCAGCTCATTCATTTTTGTTGTTTATTCCGACTCTTAGTAGTGACCTCCTGGACTAGCCCACGCCAGAGTTCCCTGTCGACTGTGGCCACCCCCAGCTCCTTCAAGGTCAAGCCAGTTGCATATGTATGGGTGATACACCTCCCCTCATGTTACCAAGAAGACACCGACACAAGTAGTTGGAGTAAAATATGGCCACAACTCATTTATTGATAACAGGAACAAGGGTTGGCAGCCATGCATGGGTCCTGGATCAGGGGTCAGACAGCCCGCTGCTGTCCAAAGGTACTTACATCCCTGGGTGCCACCTTGATCCAGGGGCCATGCCACACGCCCACACAGAGTTGTGACAAGATAAACACACAACAACAGCAAGATCAGCTAACAAAATAAACACCAAACAACAGCAAGATAAGCTAACAAATGCAAAGCAATGCTACATGCAGGGAGGGTGGGAGGAAAACCTGATGCAGGCCCAGTGATGCAGGCCCAGTGCCTGCTGCTAGGCCTCGAGCAGCCTTAAGTAGGCTGCCCAGGTGACGAGAGGGCTGGCCCCAACTACGAGCCAGGCCAGGGCGGGGCCAGCCCCATTATTAGCCAGCTGGCTCTGGTTGCGGAAAATCGGGCACCCAAGGGCTTCTGGGAGGAAGAAGCCCCTCTCCAGATCCATAATGGCGGTGAGGACACCCAGCGCCGCAATCTGCTCGGCCCGGTAAGTCGGGCCAAGCCATTTACTTCAAGGACACCATCCATCTATCCATCTTGCCCTTGGTCTGCCCCTCTTTCCTTCCATTTTCCCAGGCATCGTTGTCTTCTCCAAGCTTTCCTGTCTTCTCATCATGTGGCCAAAGTACTTAATCTTTGCCTCTAATATCCTTCCTTCCAGCGAGCATTTGGGCTTTATTTCCTGGAGTATGAACTGGTTTGATCTTGCTCATTCATACCCACACATTCTTCAGCTCATTCATACCCACACATATTCAATCCACATTTATCAAATCTGCACATTACGTATACTTCTTCACACGAGTGTCCCCCAGATTTGTGGGTTTGTAACTTCAGCCACCACGTTGAGCACAGCCATAGCACCCTACTTCAAAGATCACAGCTGCAATTTGTAATGATTATTGAAAACATAGTCTTATAGTGCCATGAAACAAAGAAGTAGGATGAAAGGCACTGTCTGAAACCAAGTTAATGCCTGCATTCATTTTTAATGATCCCTGGTGGCATAGCAGGTTAAACCACTGAGCTGCTGAACTTACTGACCAAACGGTTGGCGGTTGGAATCCGAGGGGGGTAGGTGAGTGAGCTCCAGCTTTGTTGCAAATTGTTCAGTGCATGTAACCTAGTTATCCAGTAATACAATGCACTGTCTAGCCCAGGGGTGGGCAATTATTTTTTCCAAGGGGCCACACGAGAGCCAAAAAATATTATGGAGGGCCGCACCTAAAGGCTGAACTACATTCTAATCTACATTATTTATTTATTTATTTACTATATTTACTATATATTACACATCATTAATATTAAAATTAATATATCAAGAAATATCCATATATTATTAGTATTAATATCATAATTATTATATTATAGTATATATATATAGACATTATAATATATTGAAAGTATAATATAATATAACATTATTATATTATATCATTTATTATATATTATTATTTAATAATAATAAAAACCACTAAAATTAAATTAAATTAAATTCAAGAAGATAAGGTGCAAACCAAGATGAAGGCTGACATCCTCAAGAGAGGAAGGATCCCAAGATGGAATGGCCCAATGGCCCCAGCCCAGAGGATGGCAAAGTGGACCCAGCCGCTGTCACAGCAGAGCAGAACATAGCAGCAGGCGATCAGAGGCTGCAGGCCTCCATCCACTCTCGCCCCCAGTCGTTCCCCAGCTGATCACCCTGCTATGGAGTGTCTGACATCCCTGGAGGCGATCTAGGCCAGCAGGGAGAGCAGTCGGCGATCTGAGGCGGCTTATTTGACCTGGCGATCCAGAAGACGATCAAGTCTTCTGGGTCGCCAGGACGATCAGTCCCCGCAGGTCGCCAAGTGCTCCCGCTGCAGGCCCGGATCGCCTCCAGGAATGTCAGACACCGCCGCTCCTCTGGCCTGTCTGCCGACACAGGCCCCACAGAGCCCATGATGGGATGGCGGCAGTGGCACCCCTTCCTCTTGGCCTTGCCCCCGCCGCCCTTCTCCCCAGGCCGGACAGAATCGGCTGCCGGGCCGCATCCGGCCTGCGGGCCGTAGGTTGCCCACCCCTGGTCTAGCCAGTTCAAAAATATGCAACATATGGATCTACTGCCAGTCCAAAGCTTTATGCTGAACAGCAAGGCTTCCAGCAAATATTCAGCAAGCTCAACTTCCAGGAGCAAACACAAAATAAGCCCAACTCATGGGACAAACTCTCCCCAGTTATACTCCACTGGGAGTTACCCAAACTAATCCACCCTGATTACCTTGCCTGTGGATACAATTCATCCAGGCGTGTTTTCTCTTAACATGCACACCTGGTAGTGATGATCCCATTGCAACTTAGCCATATACCTTAACAGCTTCTGCCAACCTAGCAGTTCGAAAACATGCAAATGTGAGTAGCTCAATAGGTACCACCTTGGCGGGAAGGTAACGGTGCTCCACATGACCATGGAGGTGTCTACAGACAATGCCGGCGGCTCTTCGGCTCAGAAATGGAGATGAGCACCAACCCCCAGAGTTGGACACGACTTGATTTAATGTCAGGGGAAACCTTTACCTTTTTTATCAGTTAAGCAAAAAGCTGCAGATGGTGTTCTTTATTCATATCAAAACCAAATAAACGGGAAGTATTTTTTTAAAAAGCTCAGCCCAACAATATTCTACCCCCGCCGAAGCAGGGTTGTCCTGTTATGCCTGACAGCTTTTTTAAAAAAACGTTTAAAACAGGATGCATGCATGGTGCGCTCACTCAGTCAGCTTTGATGTACAGTCTCCCATACAATGCACAAAAGCACAAACCACAATTTCAGATCGCAATCAAAATAGGTGGGAGGAGGCTTCCTGTTTTCAACTTTCTTCTCAAGAGGATGCTTGGAGGAGAAAACGGGAGCCACGGTTTAATTTGTCTTTTAATTGCTTTAAAAAGGAAGTGGAGGGAGCGTAGTGAATGGCTTGAGCACTGGACCACCACTCTGGACACCAGGGTTTGAATCCCTGCTTGACCATTGAAACCCACTCGGTTGCCTTGGGCACGTCACACACTCTCAGCCTCGGTGGAGGCAAAAACAAACCTCCTTGGAACAAATCTTGCCAAGAAAACGTTATTATATTAGCTCCCACTGCCACACATCAGTTGCAATGGGAAAGCAGCCCTTTGTAAAACCCTGTTTAGTCCCCCAAAAGTTGTTGTTATTGTTGTCATTATTATTATTAGATACCATTGCCAAAAACAAGAGTTGCAATGGGAAAGCAGCCCTTTGTAAGACCCTGCTTAGTCTCCCAAATAATAACAATAATAACAATAATGTTTGTTGGGAATGAAAACTACAGACTTGTCAACATCAGGAGAGGAATCTTCCAGGGAGACTCATTGTCCCCACTGCTTTTCATCATTGCCATGATCCCTCTGTCAACAACCTTACAAAAAACAAACCTGGGCTATCAAACATCTAAGAAATCTCACAAAATTTCACATCTGCTGTACATGGATGACCTGAAGCTGTATGGGAAAACCGAAACTGAAATCCAGTCTCTGACTAACATTGTCAAAATCTTTAGCACCGATATCAACATGGAGTTTGGTTTGGACAAATGTTCAACAGTGGCACTGAAGAAGGAAAAATCATTGAAAGTGAGGGCATAAATATGACCAATGGCCAAGCAATAAAGTGTCACCAGCCAGAGGCCTATAAATATCTGAGCATACTACAGCTGGACAACATCAAACATGAACATGTAAAAACTGTGGTCAGCAAAGAATACATTCAAAGGGTCAGAAAAGTTATCAAAAGCAGGCTCAATGGAGGCAATACCATCAAGGCCATAAACTCCTGGACCATACCTGTCATAAGATACACTGCTGGCATCATAAACTGGACACAGGCAGAACTGGACAATTTGGACAGAAAAACGAGAAAACTCATAACCATTCATAATTCACTGCATCCTCACAGTGATGTTGACCGGCTCTATCTGCCTAGAAAGGCTGGTGGCAGAGGACTTTTACAAGTCAAACAAGCAGTTGAAGAAGAAAAACACACCCTGGCAGAATATGTCAAGGAAAGCCAAGAACCTGCTTTAATTGAAGTCAGTAATCGGAAACCTTTCAAAACACAGCAAAGAGTCAGTACAAGAAAACTGCACTGCAAACCAGAGCTGACAGCTGGCACAACAAAGCATTACATGGGCAGTTCCTTGACAAAATTGAAGGAAAAGTTGACAAGGAGAAGGCCTGGTTGTGGCTCACGAATGGAACCCTGAAGAAGGAGACAGAAGGCCTGATTCCTGCAGTCCAGGAGCAAGACATCAGGGCAAATGCAATTAAGTCCAGGATCGAAAAATCAGCTGATGACCCAAAATGCAAGGAGGCTGATGAAACCATGGACCATATCCTCAGCTGTTGCAAGAAAATCGCACAGACGGACTACAAACAAAGAACCACCTCTGTGGCCCAAATGACTCACTGGAACTTATGTCACAAGTACCACCTACCAGCAGTAAAGAGTTGGTGGGATCATAAACCCACAAAGGTCGTGGAAAATGAACATGCAAAAATACTGTGGGACTTTCGAATCCAGACTGACAAAGTTCTGGAACACAATACACTAGACATCACGATTGTGGAAAAGAAAAAAGTCTGGATTATTGATGTCGCCATACCAGGTGACAGCCGCATTGAGGAAAAACAACAGGAAAAGCTCAGCCATTATCAAGACCTCAAAATCTAACTGCAAAGGGTCTGGCATAAAACAGCATAGGTGGTCCCAGTGGTCATTGGCACACTGGGTGCCGTGCCAAAAAATCTCAGCCGGCATTTGGAAATAATAAACATTGACAAAATCACGATCTGTCAACTGCAAAAGACCACCTTACTTGGATCTGCACGCATCATTATTTATTTATTTATTTATTTGTTTGTTTATTTATGGTATTTGTACCCTGTAGCTTCTCACCCCCGCAGGGGGACTCAGCACAGCTTACATTTGCAGCACTACAGGCCACACTACCACAATACAATTTAAAATCAACGTCATTAAAAAGCATTAAAAACATTTTTTAAAACATTACATTAAAAACCACTACATACAACAATAATTAATTAAAGCCATCAAGTCAATCCAGTCAAGTCCAAAGTGTCAATCCAGTCAAATCCAAAGGTACAATTTACATTTGCTGCCCAAAGGCCTGGTCCCAGAACCACGACTTTAGCTTTTTTCTAAAAACGAGGAGAGATGGAGTCAATCTTATTTCGTTTGGGAGTGCGTTCCATAGGCGAGGGGCCACCGCCGAGAAGGCCCTGTCTCTCGTCCCCACCAGCCGCATTTGCGATGCTGGCGGGAGCGAGAGCAGGGCCTCCCCAGATGATCTTAGACTGCGAGATGGGACATAGAGGCAGATGCATTCGGACAAGTATGCTGGTTCGGACAAGTATTCGAAAACACATCACACAGTCCTAGACACTTGGGAAGTGTTCAACTTGTAATTTTTGATACGAAATTCAGCATATAGATCTTGTTTGCTGTGACATACTGTGGTGTCAGTAAAATAATAATAATAAGATCCCAAAAGGAACAAATCTAGGTGAATCTTTTAAAATGCTAAAATTTCCCAAAAGGTCCCCAATTCAATCTCACCCAGATCCAGAAGCGTGCGCACCGTGAGAAGAGACTTTACCAGCTGGAATAATAATAATAATTATTATAGCTTTTAGGAACAGTTTATTGGGTCTTGCACTCCGCTTTTTGTATTTTTTCAACCTCAGCCCCCTCTTCTTTTTTTAACACGGGTTTTAACAAAATCCACAGATAATAACACAGCCCAACCCACATTTCTTGGTTCCTTTGTTTTTAGGCCTGCTTCTGGGGTTATTTCTGGTGCTGGTTCAGATAATTGCATTGGATAGACCACATCGGCTCTAGATGATTAAATATGGTTTTCTGTGGGCGAGTAGTTGGCGACTATTGGGTGTCATATGTTCTGTGTCAGAAACTAGAGCTTGTTACCGAGCACAATTTAGGGGGCTCTGCCCAGATGGGGACCAGAGCCCAGACTGCCTCTAAACGCGAGGATCCCAAAAGGAACAAATCTAGGTGAATCTTTTAAAATGCTAAAATTTCCCAAAAGGTCCCCAATTCAATCTCACCCAGATCCAGAAGCGCGCGCACCGTGAGAAGAGACTTTACCAGCTGGAAAGGATGTTGAGCCAGAGTCCCGAGGTTCCCGCAAGGCTATCATGTTTATGCTTATAATGCTTATATACCTTAAAATCCATACATATTCAAATTTGGGGCCTGCCTAGCTTCCCGCTGATTGGTTTGGAACGTCAGCAACAGCTGAGGGCCAGGAAGCAAGCCGGTACCCTGGCCTATTGCAAGCTAGCGCTCTCTTACGAATCAGCCAATGAGGATCGGAGGCGGGACAAAGCGGCCAAAACAAAGGTCCATGTAAGAGTCCATAGCTGCCCTTCTGGCACAGGGCTGGCATTGCAGGGAAAGGCTGGAAAGTCCATGAAATGAAAAAGAGTCCATATTTGATCCAGAGAGGTACTGCTCCCCTCAAGCCAGAAGGATCCTTTGTCCTTTTTGGCCCCCAAACGTGGCAAAACCCCTAGGGAAAACACATAGCCGGTCCACTGATGAAAGGGGCCCTCCAGGGTTCTGGATCCCAAAGATGGAGCATGGCTTATAGCTGAAAACCAGCCAGGGAGAGTCAGAACTGGATCAAAGGCAATGGAAAAACAGAGAGATTGGGTCCATGGTGCTTTGAAACTGTCGATTGGTGAAGGGATAATGGAACATATAATCCCATATATCCACAGTTAGCAGAGTAAAAACAGCAAAAGGTGTCTGATGGGTTATTGGCAAAATAGAAGCAAAAAGAACAAAGTTTGGCTTCATATAAAAAACACAAACTTTTATTTCCAAAATATAGCTTTCAATAAACAAAAAAGCAATACCATGCTTCGTGTAGAGATTGAAAGAACAAATCAAATAATGCAGTTCTTCTTCAATATATTCTTCTACACAGTCTTTAGCAACAAACATCTGTGTTACCATATCAGCATTGTTGCAGCTCACGAATGCATTTCTTCAGATAACAGCATTCCAGCATTTCAGAAATACAGGATATCATTTACTCCAGGCAGGGGCGGTCTAAGGTAATTTTAAATGGTAGGCGAACATTATTTTGGTGCCCCCCTAAAAACATTATCACCCCCCATGTAAAACAAATATACAATTATAATATCACAGTACCATTAGTAGTATTATATTGTATCAATGTATATACAATATATTATACCATACTCATACTATATTATATCATAATTATACTATACTACATTACAATATAATTATATTATAATATATTGACATTATAATACAATATAACATTCTATTATATTATTATTATAAAATAATAAATAAAATTATTTATTTCAATAAAATTATCCTCTACTAAATATTTTCATGACTCCTATAAAACTCAAATAACCCAAAATAAAGTAAAATAAAATATTGTATATTACTATTTTGTACAATACCACTATACTGCAATATTGTTTGTAATATTACATGTAATATAAAATATGTCATTATTCTATTGTTGTATTGTATTTTTATTATATTGTATTACAATATTAAGCAGAACTGTATAATAATCAACAAGGAATGCAATGTAAATGCATCAAAATCAGAATATATTGCCTACCACCCGACTCACAATTCATAGGAGTCTCCCATAAGTCCAAAATTAGGATCCCAATGTAAATGTAAATAGAAAAACAGCCAAAATGTTCAAATGAGGTCGAATACAGGCAGCGCGGCCTGGGCAAACTTGGGCCCTCCCTCCTCCAGGTGTTTTGGACTCCAACTCCCACAACTCCTCATAGCCTCAGGCCCTCAGGTCTAGACAGAAATAGAGCCGAAGAAAGGAAGAAGGGAGAGAAGAGGTCACAGGAGGAGGAGGAGGAGGAAAGCCCTTCATTCATTCCTTCACTTACACTTCCTTCACTGATTCTTTTCTCCTTCCCCGCAAACGCGCGCGCGGCAGAGACAAAAGGAGAGGGGAAGCACTCCCTGCCTGCCCGATAGGGAGAGCTTTGCTTACAGTCTTCTGCGCAAGGGAGCTACTGGGCATGCGCGGAGGTTTTCGCGGATGTGCAGTTGCTCCTGCGCTCAACTTCAGCTCTGGAGCAACTGCCCCTGTGCGAAAACCTCCGCGCATGCCCAGAAGCGGCGTCGGAACACACAAGGCCGAGGCCCAAAAGCTGCGGCGCTGCCTGAGGAACATCGGCAGGGCCAGGATGGTGCCCCATGCAGCCAGGATGGTGCCCCCTTCCCAGATGGTGCCCTAGGCGGCCGCCTACTTGGCCTACCTTGTAGGACCGCCCCTGACTCCAGGCTTCAGCTTCCAAGCATTTAAATGCATTTCTTCAGTCTAAAGTATTCCAGCATACCAGCGTCACAGCAGTATATCAGCCAGGAACCTTCAGCTAGCACAATAGCAAGCATAGACATTTAGAATCTGCAAAAGCCTCTTCAGCATACACACACAGTATGCACACTCCATGATACTCCCAACGTACTTCTCCTTCACAGCAGCACCACAGCCACCTACACACAGCCCAACTGTAACATAGAAGCTTTTATGCAAACACAGCTGCCACACCTTACTTGATTCAAGAAACACTCAGCTGCATCTATTCATTCTTAAAACAAAAGCCTTACTCCTAACATAAACTCAGAGAAACAGTTACACATAACTCAAACAATTGTTTTAAATCTTTACAGTCTGACAGAAACTAGGACTCCCAAACTGGTAACTCTGGGAAATCCTCCTCCAAGCAGCTCCTCATGATAACCGGGTAAAAGGTCACTCGTGGCCCCCTTTGTTTTGAGCAAGTGTGAAGGAGTGTGCCCTCAGGGGAAAACTGATGTTGCTACAGGAAATGGGTGCTTAGCAGTGGCTACCATGTGTCAGGAGAGAATGGAGCAGAGGCAGAGAGTAAAAGGAGAGGAAAAGGCTATTTTCTGGTCTTGGTTCTTATGCAACCTGGCCCATGTGGTACCCTCTGCTGCTGGATTTCTGTCCATTCCGGCATCAAGCTGATGTGGTCTATCCAATGCAATTTTCTGAGTGAGCACCCCAAATAACCAAGCCAAATTTGAAGTTGACCAAAACCTGATTTGTAACTCTTTTGTTACTAATGTTGGAGAGTGGTCCCTGGTCAAAAAAAAGGTTGGGAATCACTGGGCTAAACGGAGGATGATGGAATAGAAAGCTGGCTTGCTGCCAGGGGTGGATTTACCATTAGGCAAAGTAAGCACCCGCTTAGGGCGCCACGTAGTCAGGGGCGCATCTGGCCGCCAGGTTCCACGCATGTGCCATTGCTGCAAAGGGACTCCAGCTAGACTGAGACACCAATCGCCCAAAATGCTCCGGCTCCGTCCCGGCTGCAAAAAGTTCCTCCTTTTCGGCCTCACTTAGGGCGATTGGTATCTCGGTCCATCTGGAGTCCCTCCGCAGCAATGGCGCACGCGCAGAACTAGCTGGCCCAGCGCATGCGCGCCCGGCGTGCATGCTCACGCTTTACGAGGCTGGAGAGCGAGGGGGCGCCAAAATAATGTTCGCTTACCATTTTAAATTACCTTAGTCCGGCCCTGCTTGCTGCCCTTGAGTTTCCTTTGAGATTTGAAATTGTTGGTATTTCAGCAACAGGTGAGTGGCCATACCTTCTGGTCCAGATGGCAGGACATTAATAGTGAGGAAAAAGAGGCAAGCTAGGTGTCAAGAACTTGTCGGTTTGGCTGTGATAAGGGTTTGTAGGAAGAACTGTGCGCACACACACCCCCCCTAGAGGAGGTCTTGTTGGTCAGAAAGAGATTTCCTCCAAACCAGAGTTGTGCAAGACTGTGATATAGGTTAGGCCTCTCTTGAAACAGCACATCTTGTGGTTAACCAGACTGCCCCCCTCCACACACTTTCCGCTGAAGAATTCTGTAGCTTTCATAAACGCTTGCTGACATATTTTTGCAAACGATCTGCCCACTTCCCTCATCTGTTCAGCAAGATTCCCAGAACTTTGCCAGAATACAAAGTCCATTCATTTTAATCATGAAAGAAAATATAACTGCAGCTGCAAGCCCTCTAATTTTCTAATACTTCTATTATTTTCTCTAGAATGGTGTTTCTCAATCTGGGTATTGGGACCCCTGGGGGAGTCGCAAGGGTTTTTTTTGGAGTCGCCAAAGACCATCAGAAAACAGATATTTCTGATGGTCTTAGGAACCCCTTTGGCAGAGAAGGCTGAAGATCTCTCTGCCTGTCCTTCTCTTCCTTTTTGGAAACAGATTGTGAATCCACCCACCAAATGCCCTCCTCTGCTGTGATTGGCCATCTTCTCAGCCAAGGGGAGAGCTATTTCTGAGACTCAAAGTGGGGAGGGGAGAGCAGGTGTGCTCAGCGCATGGCAGCATGGTGCCCAATGTATGGGCAAGGGAGAGTGTGTGAGCCTGGAGGGAGGCTTGCGCCAGTGAGTCCCTTCAAGGCATGGGGGTTCTGTGTTGGAAGTTTGGCCCAATTCCATTGTTGGTGGGATTCAGAATGTTCTTTGGTTGTAGGTGAACCATACATCCCAGCAACTACAACTCCCAAATGTCAAGCTCTATTTTCCTCAAACTCCACCAGTGTTTACATTTGAGTATATTGAGTATTTGTACCAAGTTTAGTCCAGATCCATCAATTTGTCAACTATCGGCCTGTTTCCAAACTCCCCTTTTTGGGCAAAGTCCTGGAATGTGTGGTGGCCTCAGAACTCCAGGTATTCTTGGAAGACACAGATGATCTGGATTCGGTGCAGTTTGGCTTTAGATTGGGACATGGTACTGAGATGGTCTTGGTCACCTTAGTTGATGATCTACGCTGGGAGCTGGACAGGGGGAGTGTGTCCCTGCCTCATGGGAATGGGCTTTGGAGGTACACTTTTACAGTGGCTCCAGTCCTTTCTATAGGGTTGTACCCAGAAGGTGTTACTGGGAGACACCTGTTCAACCCCACAACCATTGTCTAGTGGGGTTCCTCAGGGCTCAATACTGTCTCCCATGTTGTTTAACATCTACATGAATTCGCTGGGAGAGATCATCTGGAGTTTCAGGGTGCGGTGTCACCTGTGCGCAAATGACATCCAACTCTGCCACTCCTTCACAACTGCTACTAAGGAGGCTGTCCAGCTCCTGAACCAGTGCTTGGGCGCTGTGACGGTCTGGATGAGGGGGAACAAATTGAAATTGAATCCAGACAAGACAGAGGTACTCCTGGTCAGTCATAAGGCCAAACAGTGCATAGGGTTACAGCCTGTGTTTGATGGGGTTACACTCCCCCTGAAGACGCAAGTTCACAGCTTGGGTGTGATCCTGGACTCATCGCTGAGCTTGGAACCCCAAGTTTCGGCGGTGACCAGGGGAGCATTTGCACAGTTAAAACTTGTGTGCCAGCTGAGCCAGTACCTTGGGAAGTCTGACTTGGCCACGGTAGTCCATACTTTGGTTACATCCCGTATAGACTACTGCCATGCGCTTTACATGGGGTTGCCTTTGAAGACTGCCCAGAAGCTTACTAAACTAAATGTCAACAAATTGAAGACTGCCCAGAAGCTTCAAATGGTCCAATGGACAGCAGCCAGATTACTAACAGGAGTGGCACTCAGGGAGCATAAACACAACAATTGATATTGTTTACCTCTTCTGCTTTTGCGCCAGCTTCAGCCATGGAATGGCTGCCAGTCTGCTACAAGGTTCAGTTTTGGGAACAATTCAAAGTACTGGCTTTAGCCTATAAAACCCTAAATGGTTCTGGCCCAACCTACCTGTCCGAGTGCATCATCCCTTATAAACCTGCTAGGACTCTAAGATCTTCCGGGGAGGCCCTGCTTTCGATCCTGCCTGCGTCACAAACACGTTTGGAGGGGAAGAGAGACAGGGCCTTTTCAGTGATGGCTCTTTGGCTATGGAAAACCCTTCCTGGGGACATTAGATCAGCCCCCTCCCTTTTAACATTTCAGAAAAGAGTCAAGACTTGGTTGTTTGAACAAGCATTTGAAAATGCAAGGTAAATGGCATAGGAATTGGAACGACTGGACAACGATATTGGACAATGTTTTTATTAGGAGATGTAATTGATGTAATTGATTTTAATACTATTGTTTTTTTTGTTTTTTAAAAATATTTTTTATTAAGGGGTTTCATATTTTATACAAGCAACATATAAACACAGGGTAGTAACATACATGGGGAAAGGGAGAGTATAGACAAAAAGGGGTAAAAATGACTTCCGTTCTCGTTCCACACCATTCACAATAACTTTTTTCCACACCATTCACAATAACTTTTTTGAAAGATCAATTCAGGCAACATTGAGCATCCCAAATGCTCTTATTTTTAAATTGTGATAATACTATTGTTCTGGTTTTCTATTATGTGTTCATCCTTTAAAATGTTTTATGGTGTATTGGGCATTGAATCATTGCCTCTGTAAACTGCCCTGAGCCACCTGAGGGCTAAGAAGGGCGGTATACAAATATAGTAAATAAGTAAATACATAAATAAATTGTTTGAGTCCACAATGCTCTCTGGAAATAGGTGAACTCCAAACCCCAATGCTCACCAAACCCTTCCAGCATTTTCTGTTGGTCATGGGAATTCTGTGTGCCAGGTTTGGTTCAATTCCATCGTTGGTGGAGTTCAGAACACTCTTTGATTGTAGGTGAACTATCAATCCCAGCAACTACAACTCCCAAAGGACAAAATCAATTTCCCCCCAACCCCACCAGTATTCAAATTTGGGTGTATTGGGTATTTGTGCCAAATTTGATGCAGTGAATGAAAATACATCCCGCATATCAGATATTTACATTACAATTCAGAACAGAAGCAAAATTACAGTTATGAAGCAGTAACAAAAATAATGTTATGATTGTGGGTCACCTTGGCTTTTCTTTGCGAACGAAGATTCAGTAAGGACTTATCCCACACTTTCTACAAGCGCATTGATGATTCTGAGTTTGGATGTGTCCGAGCCTGTGCAGTAGATTTTTCTGCAATTTTTCTGGTGGAGCGTGCACAGAACTGGCCTCACCCTTTAAACCAAAGGTTCGTCTGCCGGGGCCTAGCAAGCTGGGACGGTGGCAGGGAGATCCTCAAATCATAAATTTGGTTCGAGTTTCCTTCTCTAGATGGTTGACCTTATAGGGTTAAATGAGCACCATCTGCCCGGGTTTGAAATCAGAATTTTCCTTCTTCTAGGATGGTTGCCAAAAGGCTAGAGAGCCCAACCTGCCCTTTGACGTTCTTTGTCAGACCCTTCGGTTGTGACCTGTCTGGCTTGGGAGGCCCTACCGGTGGCTTTTATGCCACTGCCAGCATAGCTCACAACTTCATTAGGGTACGCAAGCCTCTCCCCCACAACAAGGGGGCGCCAACAGAGAGGAAGGGGGTCACCACAATATGAGGAAGTGTATTAAGGGGTCGCAGCATTAGGAAGGTTGAGAAACACTGCTCTAGAGCCTGAATGGACAACTGTTATTTATTGTGTCAGAAGTGATTTGAGAATACAGTTATAATGTATTTAAAAAACCCACAAAGTTTAAAAACTTGGCATTATACTAAATTTCCTTTGACCAGAAGCTGGCCACTTCGAATCACTTCAAGTCACCAGAAGCATCTTGCAGTATGGACCACTAGCATCTTGGTGTAACGTGTAGTGCAAGCTGACCTCACAACAGTTTTATCTCCACCTGAAGTAGGGATTTTTGTAATACCAAGAGCTGTTGTAATACCAACAGATAAAGCCATTCCATTATACTATGCACTGGTCAAAGGAGAACTCAGTGCAAATGTGGCACATGACACCATGATCTCTGTTCAGTGTTTCCAAACATTCTGCTTTCCAGAGCTCTTGCATTCCAATCCCTATCCCTCCCGCAAGCAGGCTAGAATTGATAGGAATTATAGTGCAATGTATCCAAAGGGTGGATGGCTGTTGAGTTCCAAACAGACTGCAGTGGATAATAAAATGTTAAGAGGTCACCCTTCAGAAAGGGCTAACAGTGCTGATGTAAATCCATCAATATTTTATCTGTTCCGTAGCTGAACCCGTTGGTGGCTAATATGCTCCAAAAGCCTTGTCATAATTAGCCCCGGCTCAAATGAAGCCCTGACCTCACCCCAGGTTTTGTATTTGCAACTCTGACTGGATGGGAACCTAGCCAAAATCACAATAACAAGGGGCTTTGGGTTCAACAAGGGTAGCTTGGCATACACTTGCACTTCAGGTCACTCGTCAACTTATAGCAACTCCACAAATTCCAGCGTTCCCTTATTTACGGCTCCTGAAATTCTCTCCCCATGAAACAGTGATTAAAGGGCAGGAATCTCAATGGCCTACTAATCCCGATATTCCACACAAGGCAACCATGATAATATAATAATAATAAAACTTTATTTATTACCCGCCCTATCTTCCCTAGGAGACTCATAGTAAACATGGAATCATAATGTTTCAACTGTGTAGAGTGAAAGGTCCCATAGACCGGTGTTTCTCAACCTGGGGGTTGGGACCCCTGGGGGGGGGGTCACTAGGGGGTGTCAGAGGGATCACCAAAGACCACCAGAAAACACAGTATTTTCTGTTGGTCATGGGTGTTCTGTGTGGGAATATTGGCCCCATTCTATTGTTGGTGGGGTTCAGAATGCATGAAGGCAGCCTTCCTTCAGGTAGGTGTTGGACTGGGACTTACCTAGAACAGTGTTTCTCAAACTGGGGGTTGGTATTTCAGCA
Organism: Anolis apletophallus; assembly: GCA_030556195.1. NCBI lineage: Eukaryota > Metazoa > Chordata > Lepidosauria > Squamata > Anolidae > Anolis > Anolis apletophallus. The sequence goes on along the minus strand of JARBWK010000011.1, from coordinate 44,368,970 downwards.
GGGGTCATGAGAGGGTTTAGAGGGGTTGCCAAAGATCATCAGAAAACATATATTTCTCATGGTCTTGGGAACCCCTTCGGCAGAGAAGGCTGAAGATCTCTCAGACTGTCCTCCACTATGATTGGCTGGCCTCTCAGCCAAGGGGGCTGTTTCTGAGACTCCAAGTGGGGACGGGAGAGCAGATGTGCTTGGTGCATGACAGCATGGTGCACATGTGTGGGCAAGGGAGAGCGTGTGAGGCTGGAGGGAGGCTCGTGCCAGTGAGTCCCTTCAAGGCATGGGGGTTCTGTGTGGGAAGTTTGGTACAATTCTATCATTGTTGGGGATCAGAATGCTCCTTGATTGTACTTAAACTATAAACCCCCAACTACAACTCCCAAATGACAAAATCACCCCCCCCCCCCCCCGCCCGCCGCCGCCAACCCTACCAGAATTCAAATTTGGGCATATCAGGTATTTGTGCTAAATTTGATTCAGTCAATGAAAATACATCCTGAATATCAGATATTTACATTACAATTCACAACAGTAGCAAACTTACAGTTATGGTTGGGGGTCACCACAACGTGAGAAACTATATTAAGGGCTTGCAACATTAGGAAGATTGAGAAACACGGATTTATCGTGTCAGAAGCGAGTTGAGAATAGTTAGAATGTAGGAAGGTTGAGAACCACTGCCCTAGGATCAACCGAGTACAGTATGTTTTGATATGTATATATATTCTAAATGCATTATGTTTAAAATGGGTATGTTAGAGGTTATACACAAACAGTAATGGTACTGTAATGGGAAGTAGCAAAACACACAAGGAGACTGTATTATCAAAAATAGCATGTATGTAGGCATATAAACAAGTACGTGGATATCGCTGACAAGGGACAGTAACAATAGCTGTTCCCAGGCGCTTACATAAACAACATAACTGGTGTAAATACCATACAGAGAAGCGCAACGCGGTTCCCAAGCGGAGTCATGAGGAGTGGCGTGTGTAGCTTAGAAGGGCAGCAAGGTAAACAGGAAAGACAGGGATCAATAGCAGAGGCTGAGAGGAAAGGTGCATCCAGGGATAACGTCCGTCAAGATCCCAAACCGCAAAGAATAAGCGGTGAAGGCAAGCAGCCTTAAACTGTAGTCCGTGCTCCTAGACAGCCAATAGCCGGGAGCAATGCTGCGCAAGTGCGCTGTGCCTCAAAGCCCGAGCAGGGTACGCCATCCTTGGGGACAACCGGCAGGGGGGGAACCCCAGTCAGATCAGCGAAGTAAGCCACGAGGAAACGCGTACTTGTTTATATGCCTACATACATGCTATTTTTGATAATACAGTCTCCTTGTGTGTTTTGCTATGTTAGAGGTTAGCCATTATTTATATGTACATGTGCAATTCTTACAGAAAAGGACTCGTATATGTATGGATTAAGCTGTCACGATGCAGGGTCTCGGCCCGGCCCCATAATCACACACACAGAGACGGTAATCAGCTAACTATTTATTGAATAATAAAAAACAGGTGAAAAGGATAATTGTCCATAACAGTATCAAAGTTGCAATAAAAAGGTAAGGAGTTCTTAGGTAAATCCAAAGGCAAAAGCTTGGCAAAGGCTCCGCAAAACAAAGCGGATCAAAAAGAGACTTGGTCCGTGGCAAGGCAAACAAGGCAAAGTTCAAGAAAGCAAGCCCAAGAAACTTCTTGGCATGGCACGAGCCTCAATCCTGGCTCCCTGGATCTTCACTCGCTTCACTCCCTTCAGATCAGAAGTGGCCGAGTAACTGAGGGTCCTTTCCCACGGATCCTATACTTAATTCCCTGGTGAGACCCTCGCCGCTCTAGGCTGCGGCGTAATCTGTGCTTCGGGATCTAGCGCTCCTCTGGCGCTCTAGGCTTCGGTGCCATTCCCTCCTGCTAGACTCAATGCTCCGTCTCCTATCAAAGCTCCGTCCTTGCCTCCCAGCACTCTTCATGAGAGCCTAACTCCCTTTCGGCTTCCATGGGCTCATCCCTGATCCTTTCCTGCGACCCGTAACCACCTGGTTTCTCATACTGATTATTGGAGTCAGCACTTTCAGTGTCAGCCTGACTTTCCCAGCTATCATAGCCATCAGACCAGCCATCATCCCAGGCCAAGCTCTCTGTGGGAGATGAAGGCCCAGCTAACTCATCATCCCCTTCCTCCATGTCCTCATCCGCCACAGCTGGCCCTAATGCAAGTGGGACCCCTGGTGCCGCCCCCTGCCCCCCAGGCACGAAAGGGAACTGGGTTGCTACATAAGCCTTGATAAAGCTTTTGAAACGGATTTCAGCGGCCCTGATGCTTGTGGATTTCCAACCCGTCGGCTTTCTGTCATCCTGGATTTTCCTTAGGAGCCTGGATTTCGAGCTCCTAGCTTGTCCTTTGGATATTGTCCTTATTGCTCTGGATCGTATATCGCTTTTCGCACCTCGGAGAATTTATGGACTCCCACCTATGGATTTATAACTATTGTTTGGAGATGTCTATCGGACTTTTGGAACCATTGGGACTTTTGAGTCAAAACTCCTTGGAACTTTAAATGAACATTGTGTTTTTGATATCGGAGGAATAATGGACTCACCCCCATGGACTCCCGGTCATCATCTGATGGTATTGTGTGCGTTTGCGATCTGATGCATTATTGATTGTTAATGATTAGAATTTATTTTCACTATTACTGCACTACTTGACTCGTAATTTTAGTGCTACTTTCTCTTTGTTTTCCTAGTCTTGGCACGACCAAGAATATTTCTGTGACATATAGTGTAAATCAGTGCATAAATGCCAAACTGTCCCTGCCTCTTTTGACAGTGCAAAGTGGCTTCGCAATGAAACTAGAAAAAAATATTGTACTTTGTATTATGTAAAAGTGTGCTGGACTTGAAGAGCCTCTGCTCAGACAGATCTTGCAGGCCCAAAGTTTTTAGTTGAGTAGGCCTCAGTGCTACTGGAGTTAATCATTAACTCCGCCCCTCCCTTTCTGTGAGGGAGGGAGTTTGCAGTTTGCAGCCTGAGCAGATAGAAGAGAGCCTCTTAGAGCAGGGATTTTCAACCTTTTTTGAGCCGCGGCACATTTTTTACATTTACAAAATTCTGGGGCACTCCACCAACCAAAATGACACAAAATGACACTCTAACACAGTAATACATATAGTTAATATGTTTTTAAATGTATTTATACACTCACTTAGCTGGCAGTATTAATGTTTCTGCCACAGTGTGGACTTCTTTAATTTAGTTACGAGATCAGCGACAAGAGAGCTAGCTTTGAGGGCTCTCTCATTTACCTTTGTGGTTTTTCTCAAAGAATTTGCCTGTTTTTCATTGTTTGTACGTAAGCGTACAAAATAGTCCATCGGGTTTGTTTTGAACGGAAGGGTGTTTAGTTTGGAGATGGCGTTTAAGCTTGCTTGGCACCATGGCACTATTGGACAGCTTCTCACCACACACCAAGCACAGCGGAGTCGGTGCTGTCACATCCCCGGTCAAAGTGAATCCAAATGAAAGATAGCTTTCGCTGTATTGCCTCGAGCTCACCGTCTTTTCTTTTTTTCTTTTGTCCAACACTTATATTAGGGCCTTCATCTGTGTCATACTTTTGTCCAGGGCCCTGTTCGGCATTTGTATTTTCCCTTATCAAAAACTTCTCCATCACTGTCACTCGCTTGTCTTGCTGTGATCCCAAATTGCCACTGTCACTTGACGCGCAGCTGCAGCACTAACTCCTTGCTTACTTAGCTGCGTCTGAGCGAATCCAAGATGGCACGACCATAGCACTCTCGCGTCACTTCCTAGGTGACGCGAGAGTGCTATGGTTCCATTTCTTAAAGGGACAGATGCACCTTATAGTTTATATATGAATGAAGTCCGAAAATAATTTCCCACAGCACACCTGATGATCTCTCACAGCACACTAATGTTCCGCGGCACACTGGTTGAAAATCACTGTCTTAGAGTAAAGAAAGTCTTGTGAAGGGAGCTGTAGTCAGGACAGGCCTGGACAAGCTACCCTCATTTAAGATAAAGGAACACCAGGCTGTATTCACTGTCCGGAAATATCGGACGTTCTGGAAAGGAGTATGCTGGCCTGGACGCCTCAAAGAAAAGGACTATTGTTGCCACAAAGGCAGGTTTCTCCTTCAATTGTATAGGGCTTCAGTGGTCTAGGATACAGCTCTTGTCAGCAATCCATTTGAGGAGAGTTATTAAACATCATCTTAGAGCAAATAAGAAACTAAATTTATCTGCCTACATTTTCTGTTATTCAACACCTTTGTTTGATTTTGCAATTGCTGGAGTGAAGTTAACTCCACAATAAAGACTTTGTTTGCTTATACGAAGATAGACTCTTTAGCCCTTCTTTTTGGATGGTGTTTTGAGCTCTCAAAGGAGGCAGTAGCGTTCCCCCAGCTGAAGAGACCCTTCACGTCAACAAAGAACCAGAGAAGCTGGGGTGGTATGGCACAAAAAGGGCCTAAATACTCTAAAGCAGTGGTTCCCAAAGTGGGCGGTATCACCACCTGGTGGGCGATGGGGCGATCTAGGGGGGCGCTGGAAGGCCCAAGAGAATTTGGGGGGCGCTGAACCCCTGTAAGGAGGCGGTGGCGTGAGCCAGGTGACAGGCTACCATCCATCTCTGTGTGTGTCTCTCTCTTCTTCCCTCCTCCTGCTCCCTCCTCCTCCTCTCGCCAAGCAAGGGATGATAATAATAATAACACCTTTGGGGTTCCCTTCCAACTGGTTGAGTCTTATAACAATAATAATAATGTCCTTCAACATATTTAGTGGAACGTGGATTCAGTGCGATAACCAATTTATTAGCAAAAAAAGAAACTGATTGCAAAATAGTCAATCGTGATGATTTGAGATTACTGTAGATGAAAATAGAGCCGAGGATTACTAGATTGGTAGCAGCATACCAGGTTCATCCTTCTCATTCAGATGATTTCGAATGTTTCAACTTTTTTTGTATTACCTTTCTATTCTAAGTTCAATAAATAGTTTCATAATTTCAAACTTCAGTGTTTCTAATTTACAACTTTGTTTATTATATTTTACGAAAAAGGTAGAAATATTAATACATATATCTTTCTGTTTAATTGCTATTAAAATTTTAAAAAATTAATTTCTAGGGGGGCAGTGAGTAATTTTTTTTCTGGAAAGGGGGCGGTAGGCCGAAAAAGTTTGGGAACCGCTGCTCTAAAGCATGGGTTCTCAACCATTTTAAACAGAGTTCCTCGGACTCTTATGGTGCTGGACTATAGTTTGAAAAAATAGGAATGAATTCCTATGTACACTGCACATATCTTATTTGTAGTGCAAACAAAAAAACATTTCAGGCTTAGGGTAAGCGGGGTAAATGACCTTGGAGGGCTGCATCCGGCCTGTGGGCCTTAGTTTGGGGACCTCTGGTCATAAGACTCCAGATGAGTCTGATCTTGGAAGCTACGCAAGATGAGTCCTGGTAAGTACTTGGATTGGAGATAGGCAATGAACACCAGATGTTGTGTAGGCTCTATTCAGAGGAAGAATCTGGAAGAACTACCTCAGAGTATTTAATGCCTAGTCACCCTAAAGATGCATAATGCAAACTTACCTGCATTGTGTGATGCTAACATTGCCCTCTACTGATTGAAAGGACAAATGGCATCATCAACGCTTAGGTAGAGACTGATTTCAGTAACCCATACACAACCTCCTGACCTATAAGGGTCAGAGAAGGCCATTGGGTTGTGAGACCCAACACTGGTGGTCAGTATTAGGATACGAGCTTTTTTGTGGTACAGAATACTGTTTTGTATTATTTGCTGTAGCAGTAGGACCTTTCATGATTTCACCAAAGAGCAAGTGGAGCTTATCATGAACAGCATACTGATTCCTCCGTTTTATCTGCAAGTTGTTTCCAACATATGCCTGAAAGCATCCTTCCTTCAAGTAGGTGTTAGACTGGAACTCACATATTCACCTAGAACAGTGTTTCTCAACGTGGGGGTTGGGACCCCTGGGGGGGGGGTCGTGAGGGGGTTTCAGCGAGGATGCCAAAGACCATCAGAAAACACATATTTCTGATGGCCTTAGGAACCCATTTGGCAGAGAAGGCTGAAGATCTCTCCGCCTGTCCTCTTCCTTTTTGGAAATGTACTGCAGAATCTCCCACCAAAAGCCCTCCTCTGCTGTGATTGGCTGGCTTCTGAGCCTCTCAGGCAGTGATGTCGGCAAGTTTGGCCCAATTCTATTGTTGGTGGGGTTCAGAATGCTCCATGATTGTAGGTGAACTATAAATCCCCAGCAAATACAACTCCCAAATGTCAAGGTCTAGTTTTCCCCAAACTCCACCGGTGTTCACATTTGGGCATATTGAGAATTCGTGCCAAGTTTGGTCAGGATCTATCATTGTTTGAATCTCACAGTGCTCTCTGGATGTAAGTGAACTACAACTCTAAAACTCAAAAGGCAATGCCCACCAAATGCTTCCAGTATTTTCCAGTGTTTTCTGTCGGTCTGTGTGCCAAGTTTGGTTCAATTCCATCATCTGGGAAGTTCAGAATGCTCTTTGATTGTAGGTTTATTTATTTACTAGCTGTTGCTGTGCCTTATTTAGGAGATGCGAGAAAGTCTGAGTATGTAAGGGTTGGAATTATTGTTAGTGAATTGGGTATTTTATGTTTGTGCCTCAGCTCTTTACCTGCAGTCCTTCGGGTTTGACTTGTACCATGGCCAGGACGGATCAGCTTGGGGAGGGCTTGTCCTGTCAGGGGATCTCTATCTTCACAGGTGAGTCCAGTGTCTGCGGGAGACTGTTAAAAATCCTTTCCGTATCCTTTTTAGCCACCTTTCTCAAGATCTTCATGTCTAGCTTACTTTCTGCTCCTCTCTTTTTCAAGATGTTCTGCTCTGTGTGTTTTGCACCCATTGGTCGATGTCCGGTGAGGCTTTCCTCATGGACAGGCCACCTGAGGGAGCTCTTCCAGCGCTGGGCATCAGAAGGTACTTGGTGATGACCTCCATCCCTTGGAGCCAGCATATAGAGGGGCTGGAGCACCCTCCTTGGCAAACCCCATTGTTGCTGGGTGGTCCGCTTATTAATGTGGAATTCCAAGCCACTGGAGATCTTTTGGGAAAGGAAGAAGAGCTCCCCTTGAATGGTGTTGATCTCCATCATGGTCTTCTGATTTGAAAGTGTTGGAGGAGGCTCTGGCAGTTTGTTATGGGTCGGAATGTTCATGTTGGCTGGCCAGTACAGCAGTTATGCAAATCCGCTCTTATTGGCAGCCAATCATGTTGTCAGAATATAGAGGCTGGGGGAGTCTTTGGCAGCCCCGGAGGATGCTGGGAAATGTAGTTTTTACTCGTTGTTTTGGGGGCCTTTTAGGTTTTGGGGAAAGTTTCTTTGCTACAAACGTACCTTGCTTGAGGCCTATTTCTGTTGGCAAGTTTTGTGTTTCTGCGTTGTAAGGTTTCTCTGTTTGAGGTAGTCTTCACATGACGACTGTTCCTTTATATATATAGATTTATTTATTTACTTCTGTAGTTCTGGAGTTGTAGCTCTTCTCACCCCGAAGGGGACTCAATAATAATTGATAATAATAATAATAATAATAGATAGGTTAACTATCAATCCCAGCAACTACAATTTCCAAATGCCAAAATCAATCCTTGCCCCCCAACCCCATCTGGTCCAACTCAAACATGTTTATGTCTGTATAGGTGTAAAGCAAGGATGGGAAAAGTGTAGCCTTTGGGTTGCATTAACCTATAAGCCTTTTTCTTTGCACCTGGAAACCCTGAGTGTGCGGAGATGAGATTTTTCATCTGAAATTACAATAGAGTCTTGCTTATCCGACATAAACAGGCCAGTAGAATGTCAGATAAACGAAAATGTCGGATAATACAGAGTCTCTTACTGTTAACTGTCTGACGTGACACATATAATACTAACAAGAGGTTAAGGCAAGGCAACGCCTTGGAGCTGGAACGACCCAGCAGGAAGTACCCGGATGCAGAAGAGGAGTGTGGAAATCACAAAGGGAAGCAGAGAGGACGCATCCACTTCCGGTCCTACTTCTTTTCCCTCTTTTCTCCCTCCTACTCCTCGTCATGCCTTTTTCACTTATTGGGAATGGAGAGAGAGAATTAGGGAGCACTCTTTTAATTGAAGGTGAAATGCTGGAGGAAAATGAGGGCATCGGATAAGAGTGTCGAATAAGACGCAATGTCGGCTAAGCCAAGGTCGGATAAGTGAGACTCTACATTATTATTATTATTATTAAAAACATAATACAACAATTCTACCCACCAAGCAGAGAGTTTATAAAAGACATGCTATCATATACAAGTACATAAATAGAAGTTTGAAGGCACACAACATGTATCCCATTTCAAAAAAAGCTTTAAGCCAGGAAGAGGGCTGCTTTGAAACTTTGATGGCTTTGCTGTCTTCGATTTGCATAATAAATGCCTCCTGCAGGAATGTTATGGAAGTTCTTGTGACAGCCTCCATAGTCACACCCTCAAAAAAAGAGTCCAAAGGTTCAGGCGCCGGTGTTGCTCTCCATCAACAAACCATTTCAGAAGTTTTCCTCTCTTCCAGGGACAGCTCTCTCCTTCCTTCCTTCCTTCCTTCCTTCCTTCCTTCCTTCCTTCCTTCCTTCCTTCCTTCCTTCCTTCCTTCTGTCTGTCCATCAAGCTGATGGCCATAACTGTCTGCTCTAGTCCAAGCTGCTCTGAAACGCTTTACAATACAACAGGGATATCTCACAACAAAGGATGATTGCATGGAAGATAGACTTCCCCCGCCAACAAAGCTCAAGGAGAACAGGGAGGGCTTAAGGGAGGGGGAAAGGTGACAGATAATACCATTGTCCCTGCAATCCACCATGTTAACACTGCAAAACTGGGTTCCATGACATTGCTAGTCTCTTGTCCTAGACCAGCCAAACACAGTCCACCTTTCAGAACTCCATCTTCCATTGGGCTTTGTTCGGAGAGGCTGGAAACCAACTTGCTTTTGCCTTCTCCCACAAAGTAGGCCCATCCCAAGAAGAAAGAGTCTGGTCTGTACAGAGAAAAAAATCCACAGCTCCCAAAATGCTCCTTGGACAAGGAAGGGGGAAAGTCTCTGGCGCACAAAGCGATTCCTGGCTCTGAACACAGCACCACCCTTCCAAGCTTGGTTTCTTCAGAGCACCTCGACATGCCAGATTTGTGTGGGTCTGTCTTCAGATGTGTCCCAGAGGATGGCATGATCATGGTCATAAGCATTCCCTCCTGTGCAGAAAAAAAAGAGGAAATGGATGAACAGAATATAATTTATTTCTTTATTATTTATTCAGTCTTGTATTCCGCTCCTCCCTGCAGGCTCGGGGCGGATCACATGCATACAATAAAACATACCGCGTATAATAAAAGAGCATACAACAATGGAAAGTTGGTGAATAGCGCTCAATGCTTTTATGGACGGAACATTGTTTTTAACATAGGTGAATGCATAGGATGTGTGAATATAATTGTATTTTAATGTATTTTAGTGTCGGGTTTTATATTGTGTTTTATACTGCGATTGTGATGTAGGCATCAAATTATGCCTTTTGTAAGAAGTCTTACTTTCTTTTTGAACGCCCCCCCTTGGGGGTTGAGAAGAGCGGGGTAAAATGCCGTAAATAAATAAATAAATAAATAAACATACAATAAACATAAAAACATTATCTCAGTAGTAAAATTCACAAAACCTGTGAATTTCATTGAACTCCAGGTATAAAACACGCCAGGCCAGACCAGATTAGTTAAAAGCCAATCTAAAAGGGCGGTCTTGCAGGTCCTAGCGGGAAGCGAGCGGGGAGCTCTGAAATCGCGGCGAGTATCATCTGAAGGGAGTTCCACAACACAGGGGCCGCAGCAGAGAAGGCTCGGTGCCTGGTTGTGGAAAGGTGGCAAGAGCGGATAGATGGTACAAGTAACGGGATTCTGCTCTTCTGAGCATAGAGATCTTCACTGAAGGGGGGAACATACGGGGAAGGTGGCTGGGAGGAAGGTACTCAGGCCCTAGAGGAAGAGGAGGAGGATTCAGGGCCCTTTTAATTAACAGATTTCTCCCAGTGTTTCTTCTTTCCTTCTACTGGTCCAACTATGGATGCAGTGGGAAGCAACAAAACATATAGGAGCCCCTGGTGGCACAGCGGGTTAAACTGCTGAGCTGCTGAACATGCGGCGGTTTGAATCCAGGGAGCGGGGTGGGCTCCCGCTGGTAGGCCCAGCTTCTGCCAACCTAGCAGTTCAAAAACATGCAAATGTGAGTAGATCAATAGGTACTGCTTCTGTGGGAAGGTAACGGCACTCCATGCAGTCATGCTGGCTACCTGACCTTGGAGGAGTCTACGGACAATGCTGGCTCTTCGGCTTTGAAATGTAGAGGAGCATCAACCCCCAGAGTTGAACACAACTAGACTTAATGTCAGGGGAAAATATTTACCTGTACTTTACTAAAGTAGAATTTATCATGGGTTTTCTTGGCAAGACTTATTCAGAAGAGGTTTGCCATTGCCTCCCTCTGAGGCTAGGAGAGTGTGACTTGCTCAACATCATGTCCATGGATTTGACCACCCAGGCCGGATACACACTGCCAAGTAATCCAGTTTCAAAATGCTGATTAACTTCATTGAACTGGATTATATGGCAATGTAGACTCAAATAATCCAGCACTACGCAGTTAATCCATATTCTGAAACTGGATTACATGGCAGTGCACGTCCAGGCCCGGTGTCACAGTCCAGCATGCAAACCAAAACGCCGCCCAGGCTAATTCTCTTCCTTCCTGATGCTCAATCAGAATTCAACCTTCCGCCGCTTGCTCCAGGCTTTACCTTTCACATCTACCACTTTCTCTTCAAACATCTGGCTGCAGATCCTCCCGTAGGAATCAATTTGCCACGTTTGCTGGGGCACTCGGCTCTCGGACCATAACACCACCTTGGAGCCACTTCCAGCTGGACCGATCACCTGGAGGCTCATGTTGGGTGCAACCTAAAACTCAGAGAAAGTTAGATCCATTTAAAATAGCCAGGAGTATGCATTGATGCACTCATTACATTGATATTCCCCCCCTTTCATCCAATGAGCCCAAACTGATATAAGTGGCTAGCTATCACCCTCCTCCACACTTGATCCTCACAATAACTGAATAGGTCAATCTGAGAGCGCCTGGCCCAAAGTCACCCAGTAAGCTGCATGGATACATTTCTTGGCTCTCCTTGTTGTCATAGATATATGAGCTGTCATGATGAGCACATGCAGTTCAAAAGGCTCCACTGTTATCACTCAGCATATCACTAATATGTAAGGGCCGAGACAGATATTGTGTTACTGACTCATGTAACCTCTTTAGACATTTTGAAAAAAATGAAAATCAGCTGGACCAGCTGTCATCTGGAGCTTACAAATGGCGGAGGGAAATACTTCCTATTTCCCCTCCCCAGGTTCTCCATTGTTCACGTGGCAGGGCTCAGACTGCATTGGAATAGGTGGTTTAAGGCAGTGTTTTCCAACCTTTTTTGAGCCGCGGCACACTTTTAACATTAAAAAAAATCCGGGGGCACACCACCAACCAAAATGACACAAAAGGACACTCTAACACAGTAAAGAACGGCTGGGGGATGGTGGCCTGCTGGGAACAGCTGCTGGGAGTGCCGAAGCCTGGCAGAGCCAGGCCGCGCCATGCCCCGCCTCCTCCTCTTGGCTTCAGCTCTCCCACAGCTTCACCAGCCTTGAGGGGGCAGTGCCAAGCCAGCGTTGGCAGAGCCAGCACAATTCTGGCTTGGCACTGCCCCCTCAAGGCTGGAGAAACTGCTGGGAGTGCCGAAGCTGGGGGGGGAGGGGGCGGAGCCAGGCCGCACCATGCCCCGCCCCCTCCCCCAGTTTCAGCTCTCCCACAGCTTTGCCAGCCTTGAGGGGGCAGTGCCAAGCCAGCGTTGGCAGAGCCAGCACAATGCTGGCTTGGCACTGTCCCCTCAAGGCTGGAGAAGCTGCTGGGAGTGCCAAAGCCAAGGGAGGGGGCGGAGCCAGGCCATGCCATGCCCCTCCCCCCGACTTCAGCTCTCCCACAGCTGAAGCTGAAGCCGCGTGGAGGAGGAGCATGAGCAGTGGATGGGCTTCAGTGGGCGGGCTCCTCCTCCGCACGGAGTCATGGCGGATTGGAGGCTGGCTAGGGAAACGGCCGAAGGAGACAGCACCCCAGCCCCTTCTTTTTCTTCGCCGCCGCCCGGCCCTTCCTGCTCCTCCCCCAAGCAGCAGGAGTTTGGCAGGAGGAGGGGGGAAGGAAGGGGGGCAGAGAGCTTTTCTCACAGCACAGCAGGAGGTCTGTCACGGCACACTACTGTGCCACATCACAGCAGTTGGGAAACACTGGTCTAAGGTTTGGTCTTTTCCGCACACGCATGTTGTGGACTCCACTTTGTAGTCCCATTTCTTAAGATTGGCTCAGCATCTCCTGGTGCCGGAGCGCAGCCTGTTCAGCCTGTCTTATTCGATCTCAGCCACTAATTAAAGTGCTGGGTTTTGATCTGCCACGTTTGGATTCTCATTTGCTGTGGTTCTCCTGCAAGTATCTCTCTCGATCTTAGGAACCTATTTCTTGATTTAAGCCGTTGGCATACTTGCTAATATCCAAACAGAGGATGGGCCGGAGATGTCACTGCCTTGGTCCTTTCATTATTGGTTGCTACTTCCCTACGGATGTCAGGTGGTACAATACCAGCTAAACAGTATAATTTCTCCAGTGGTGTGGGGTGTAGGCATCCTGTGATAATGTGGCATGTCTTATTAAGAGCCACATCTATTGTTTTAACTAGTGCAATGTGTTCCACAATGGGCATTTGTATTCAGCAGCAGAGTAGCAAAGTGCAAGGGCAGATGTCTTCACTGTATCTGGTTGTGATCCCCGGGTTGTGCCAGTCAGCTTTCGTACGCTATTGTTTCTAGTGTCCACATTTTGCTTGATATTCAAGCAATGCTTCTTGTAAGTCAGGGCATGGTACAGGGTCAATCCCAGGTATTTTGGTGTGCTGCAATGCTCTGGTGGGATTCCTTCCCAGGTAATCCTCAGAGCTCGAGGTGCTTGTCAGTTCTTAAGATGAAAAGCACATGTCTGTGTTTTAGATGGATTAGGAATCAGCTGGTTTTCCCTGTATTAGGCAGTAAGAGCACCTAAAGCTTCAGAGAGCTCCTGTTCAACCATTTCAAAGCTCCCTGCTTGGGTGGTGATGGCACAATCGTCAGTGTAGATCACTTTGTCCCTTCAAACAGTGGCAGCTCATATGCTTAGTTGAAGCAGCAGCCTAATAAAACATCTCCTCTTTCCGCTCAAGCATGCAGCTTCCCATGAAAGCAGCTCTATTTGTCAACCATGCAAATGTTTAATTTCAACTTGAGTTGAAAATTAAAACACCTTAGTCTCATGTCTTAGTCTTGAACTTCTTCTAAGGCCCCTTCTACACTGTCATATAATCTAGATTATCAAAGTAGATTTGATCTGGATTATATGAGTCTACACTGCCATATAATCCAATTCAAAGCAGATAATCTGTATTTTATATGGCAGTGTAGAAGGGGCCAAAAGAATGTTATCCTTCCCTTGTGCAGAGCTCTTAACATTTCCCCCCATCTTTTCTTCCCTTCCTCTCTATTATACATAAAATACAAAAATACAGGAGCAAGAAAGAAATATACTAAATGAAGAAAGGAAATATACTAATGAAGAAAGACTTCATTAGTATATTAAAGTGGAAATGAATACCACAGAAACACTGTCAAGGTCTGGCAAAACTCTTAGAGCTGAGTTTGAGGAGTTTTCTGGCAGGTGGGCTTGGAAGGGATACAACGAAATAATATAATTATTGGAACTGACTTTACAACTATTACAACATCTTCAGATGATACAACTATCCTCTAAAGATGCCAGCCACAGATGCAGGCGAAACGTCAGGAGAAAATCCTGCCAGAACATGGCCATACAGCCCGGAAACCACACAACACCCTAGTGATTCTAGACATGAAAGCCTTCTATAATATTTTAATTTCAGAGTCTGGAAATGAGGGGACCGGATGTTGCTGAACTCCAGTCCCCATCGGCCTTAACCATCTTAGTCAATGAAGAGGAAAGGAGAGAGTTCCCAACTCTCTTTTACATGGAGACTGGACGAGGGGCCACCTGCATCCACACCTGATTCTTGAGGAGTCCATCTTCATAGTACCAGATGGAGCTGCTACTGTCATGGAGCTCTGAGACCAAAACACGTCCAGCTTTCATGTCTTCAACATCATCTGGGACAGAGAGAAAGGTCTTCAGGCCTTCATTTTTTAATCGGAAGTAGATTCGTTTCTGGAGAGAAAAAGGCAAGATGAGACAAAAAAGAAAGAAAAGACATCACTGTGTTTTAACCTGAGTCAGCAGAGACTATTTGTTCCACATTATGCCGCAATCTGTACACAGCAGTGGTTCACAACCTTTTTTTGACCAGGGACCACTTGATCAGAGACCACTTTGACCAGGGACCACTCTCCAACAGTAGTACCGAAAGAGTTACGAATCAGTTTTTGCTCAACTTAAGATGCAATTTGGGTATTTGGGGTGCTGATTCAGAAAATTGCATTGGATAGACCACATCAGCTCTAGTTTCTGATACAGAACATAGGCCATCCAGTAGTTGCCATCTACTCACACACAGAAAACCATATTTAATAATCTAGAGCAGATGTAGTTTATCCATTGCCATTTTCTTAATCAGCACCATAAACAACCCCAGGAGTGGGCCTTTGGGGGGGGGGGGTTGGTTTGGGCTTTGTTATTATTTGAGGATTTTGTTAATGCTTATGTAAAAAAGAAAGAAGAAGGTGAGGGGGCTAAAGTTAAAAAAATACAAAAAGAGGAGCACAAGACCCAAGGAACTGTCCCTTTTCTCACCTCCTTGCCAGGGGCGCATGGCCACAAAGAAGGGGTCGTGGTCCATGGGGCATTGCAACAGTGTAGTAACGGTGAGGCTGTGGACCATATTTTAGTTCTTGTGGACCATTGGTGGTCAACGGACCACAGGTTGGAACCACTGGTCCACTGTGACCACTGACGGACTAGGAATGTATGGCTCATGTCTGCAGGATCCCATGTTCCCCAGTCAGAAAGGCTGCAGCTACACTATCCTTGAGAGATAGCCAAACAGCCAAACAATTTGCAAAAAACCATTTCCCCCTGTTAGTGCTAACTGTACACTTTGCAAAACTGAAAAAAGAGCTAATCTTGCTTTTTTTAACCACTTTTTAGCTGATTCAAGATCACAGTCATCTCTGTGTTCACTGTACATACCTACTGTATATACTCATGTATACGTCAACCTTGTGTATAAATCGAGGGCAGGTTTGGGGCCCTTGACCTGCGGATAAGTTGACCCAGTTTTTGGGGGTTAGGATTTTGACTAAAATTACTAGACCTATACATGGGTATATACAGTAATGTACAACCCAAATCTACCATCCTTTAACTTAGACCCATTAAGTCTCAACGTGCCTTCCAGGGGAGGAAATGCACTCTTCTGTAGATGCTTCAAATGCTTTTCGGAATCTCCTTAGAATCCATTGGCCTGGGGATTTCACAGCTATTGTGTGTCACAGTCTTGTATCATTACTTTTTCAGTGGTTTGCCACCCACTCCCCATCTGCAAGACAGCTAACTACTTCTTGTCCAGTCTAGGGTCATCTTATGCTTACAGAAGTCACTTAGTGGAATGCCACCTCAAAAAAAACAGTTCCGAAGCTTTATTGCAGGCATGGGCAAACTGGCTATTAGAAATTGTGGGAGTTGAAGTCCAAAACACCTGGAGGGCCAAAGTTTGCACAAGTCTGCTTTGTTGCCTAGGAGTTCAAATATAATAATATCAACAACACTTTATTTATATTCCACCCTATCTCCCCAAGGGGACTCTGGGCGGATCACAGTACACATACATGGCAAACATTTAATGCGGTTTGGACAGACAGGAAAGAAACAGACAGAAAGAAGGCATGTTGTGTCGACATCCAGTGTTTTGGCGCCTTGGAGGTTGTGCTCAATCCAGCCACGGGGGGTGCTGTCACGCCATACTGTATGTACGCAATCAGAACATATCAAGTAAAGGCAATATGCCACGTACTGGGGAAGTCCCAAAGTTCCAGTCCAATATAGTTGGTGATGTTTTCCTTGTGTGGGCGTATTTCTAACTCGATCCCGTTCGAGGAGACTGCCATCCTTCGTCTCCCGCGTCCTGGAATCTTTCCCTACATGTCTACTACTACCCCGATCCTTTGAACATCCTTCCTATTTCCCATCATTGGATTTACAATTTATTTCACCTAGAGGAACTGACTCTTTGGCATCAAAAGAAAACATCACCAACTATATTGGACTGGAACTTTGGGACTTCCCCAGTGCGTGGCATATTGCCTTTACTTGATATGTTCTGACTGCATACTTGCTTGGGATTCTTCCCCTCTCTCCCTGGTGCCTGGGATACTTACCCGTGATTGTCACACCCTAGGTGCACGTATGTACTTATGAATTATATACCTATATATTTTTTCTATTAAGCCTTGGGCTTTTGTGTCAGCTTTGTTGTTATTGTTATATAGCCCTGCTCTTGTGTTTACCTACCACACCATACTGTATGACAGCCATCAGGACTTCCTCCTTCCTTTTGGTCGCCAGGTGTTTTTAAATCTTTTTCTTTTATCGTGTCATAAAATATCTTAGCAGTACCTAATTTCTCTACTTATAGCTCTAAGCTAGGGCTGCCCAGGAAGTCGATCGCAATCGACCAGTCGATCCCGGGACCAAAGGAGGTCGATCCCAGCCGGATGGGGCGCTTCTCAGAGGGGGCGGAGCCAGGCCGTGCCAAGCCCCACCCCTCCCCCAGCTTCAGCACTCCCAGCAGCTTCTCCAGGCTTGAGGAGGGTAGGGCCAAGCCAGCCTTGTGCTAGCTATGCCACCACTGGCTTGGCACTGCCATCCTCAAGTCTGGAGAAGCTGCTGGAAGTGCCGAAGCCGAAGCCAAGCCTCGCCCCCTCCCCTAGCTTCGGCGGTCCCAGAAGCTTCTCCAGACTTGATGGCAGGGCCAAGTCAGTGGTGGCATAGCTAGCACAAGGCTGGCTTGGCCCTACCCTCCTCAAGCCTGGAGAAGCTGCTGGTAAAGCTGAAACTAGAGGGGGGCAGAGCCAGGCCGCGCCAAGCCCCGCCCCCACCCCCTCCAGTGAGGAGGTAGGTAAATCTTTGTGACTTGGTTTTATTATAAGTAGCTCGCATGCTGAAAAAGTGTGGGCACCCCTGCTCTAAGCTGTTTTCAAACTGCTTAGCTAAATAGTGAGCTAGGCTGATGGTCAGGTGCTTCAAACTGGCAACCATTTGGTTGGTAGATCTTATCACTGCTGGTGATTTATCAGCTGATAAGGTGATTTATCACAACTGATAAGGGATAGGAAGACTCTCTAAAAAGTGGACTTTTAGGGGAAAATAGGGAGCATGGAATGGAAGCGTGATCGTTCGAGATCTTGGAAGGACTATCCCCACCTTACCTCAACCCAAACTCCTGGGGACTCACCTGCCTGATGGGGTAAAGTGAGCCAATGTGCTGGAGTCCACTGTAGGTCAGCCAGTTGGTGATCTCCATGCAGTTCAAAAGCCACTGTCGGCCGCGGAAGTCATTGTGTTCACACAGTACCCAACTGTGCATGGGGATTGGCAAGGAAGCAGAACACAAAGGGGGGGGGGGACAAATGAGGCTACATCCTTTCATACCTTTTACTCCTTTTCATCATGTGGAAACTGCACAGATCTCTATTCATTTTATTTCTGTTTGTAGAATAATTATAACAAGCACAAACAAGATACTGGTAAAATCTCAAGTGTTTTTTTTTATAAAAAAAATCTAATAAAAACATTAAACTGAAACAGTGCAAACACATTTAAACATTACAACCATGCTGTAACAATTCCTTTTGAGACACAATTTATTTTATTTCTGTTTATAATCAGCAACGTTTCACATAACGGTTTGTAACTTTGTGCTGTTCTGAACTTTTAAAAAGTAGCTAAAGAGCAACTGTATTAGTCACTTTCCAAAAATCAGAAAACAAATAGTTATTTTTAAAAATGCCATTGGCCACTTCACAGAGAGTGTCCTTGAAATTGTAACAGTGACTAATTAGTTTTTATAAAGTAACTTTTCAATCTCTGGCGCCATCAAATGTATCAGTCACTACTCCAGTGTAACTCCAGCCAAATGTATATATATTTTACTGGAGTTACATATAAAGTAGAGTCTCGCTTATCCAACATAAACGGGCCAGCAAAATGCTGGATGAGCAAAAATGTTGGATAATAAGGAGGCATTAATAAAAAACCTATTAAATGTCAAATTATGTTATGATTTTACAAATTAAGCACCAAAACATCATGTTTTATAACAGATCGACAGAAAAAGCAGTTCAATACACAGCAACATTATGTAGTAATGACTGTATTTACGAATTTAGCACCAAAACATCGCAATGTATTGAAACAGCTGTGGATCTGGGTAGGAGGTAGACTGCATTGGATAATACAGAACGTTGGATGAGCGAAGGTTGGATAAGTGAGAGTCTACTGTATACTAGTATATTTGGCTGGAGTCGCACTTAAAAATGTACCTGTTCCAACTTACATACAAATTCAACTTAAGAACAAACTTTACAGAAACTATCTTGCTCATAACTTGGGGAGTGCATGTAATAACCAACACCGTACAGAGAACACACAACCGGAGCAATACTCAAAAGCGACCATCAGTGTTTTTGATAGAAGTGTTTGAGATGGTAACACAAGATTCATGTTCCCTTTACTTACATGCCACCCTTCACCCTCACAGAGAGAACATGGTTATTGAATCCCTCGGCTTGGAGGCTCCGTACTTCTGAATTGAGCTCGATCTCCTTCCCTTCAAAACACTCCAATCCATGCAGGAAGATGGAGGGCTCAGAGAAGAACTAAGAAGAAACAATGGACAGGGATGAAGGGCAGATGGAGCATATGGAGTCGAGAACGGGAAAACAGCGAGGGCAGAAATGTTGGGGGAAACAACCTTCTCAAGCTGGCAAAAAAGCCAATGGGATTTTGGTCTGCATCAATAGGAGTCTAGATCCAGGTAAGGCATGCTCCCCTTCTATTCAGCTTTGATCAGGCCACATCTGGAATCACACTGTGTCCAATTCTGGACACCACAATTGAAGGGAGATGTTGACAAGCTGGAATGTGTCCAGAGGAGAGTGACTAAAATGATCAAGGGTTTGGAGAGCAAGCCCTATGAGGAGCGGCTTAAAGAGCTGGCCATGTTTAGCCTGAAGAAGAGAAGGCTGAGAGGAGACATGATGAGGGCCATGTATCAAGAAGTGAGGGGAAGTCATAGGGAGAAGGGAGCAAGCTTGTTTTCTGCTGTCCTGGAGATCAGGAATAGATGGTGGTTGCTTACCTGTAACCATGTTTCTTCAAGTGGTGATCTGTGAAATTTGGACATATGATAGTTGTTGCACCTGTGCAGCAATCACTGGAAACCTCTGAAAAGCTAAAAAGGCTTGTGGCTACAGCCCCGCCCCTCTTCCCCATGAGCATATATGCTGTAGGAGGGGCTGTAGCTCTAGTTCCCTGCCGCCGTGCAGCGGCTCGAGGCTAGAGACATGACCTGCGGGGAGGAAGGGCGGGGATGTGCTAATTTCACAGGTCACCACTCGAAGAAACATGGTTACAGGTAAGAAACCATCATTTCTCCTTTGTGGTGTCAAGATAGCACTTGAGTGATGAAAGCACCAAGCCCTCATCTGCCAACGTCGCAAGGAACTGAAGGAGGAGTGAAGTAGGGGCCTGCAGAGGGTGCACACCGTGCTGGCGTGCAAACGCTGCAAATCGCTTCCACTTAGCCCCGTATGAGCGCTGTGTGGATGGTCGGTGTGCAGTATCCAGGATGGCTATTACTGCTGGAGGTAACGGTGCAGCCTGACCTGCCATGCCATCAGGCGGAGCAGGTCGAGGTCTGGGTGACAGACTTGACTGTCCTGGACTGTGAGCAAGTCCAGCCAACTGTTGAGCGGCAGATGATCGCACACGGCCATGGTCTGGAGGAGGGCAAACCAGGGTTGTCTTGGCCACCAAGGTGTTATTGGCTCTGTCCGCATCCAGTTTGGCAACCACCCTGCTGAGGAGAGGTATTGGTTTGAAACTTCCCCTTACCCTGCTGACGCGTCGAAGACTGCATCTGCTCCTTCAGGGAGCGTGGAGCTCTGGGTTGGGTGGAAGTACGTGAGGCAGATGGATAATATCTTTGAGTGGAAGAAGAGGAGTGCTGGCCTCTCGACCGAGAGCGGTAAGAGGGCTGTGTGAAGCCAAACTTGTTGGCAGCCTGTCTCACTTCTTGGGACTCCTTCAAGTTAGTATCCGTCCCAGGATTGAATAATCCATCATCGTGAGCAGGCATGTCCTCTGCCAACATCCTGCTTTCCTCAGAGAGTGTTGAGGTGCACAACCACACATGTCTTCTGATTGATGTGACAAGGGAGAACAGCTTTCCTGCTGTGTCGGCAGTGTGCTGAGCCATGTCCTTGTGAGCACATGTGAGCACAAGAGCTTGACGATGGTAAGCCTTGGCCATTCTCTGCTGAGGGTAGGGAAGCAGATCCAGATATGGCCCAGTCTTGTTCCATAGAAAAGCATTGTAGGAGGACATGTATGCTCCATAATGCGCCATACGAGCCGTCAGGCTGGCATTGGCATGGGCCTTCTTCCCCATTGCGTCCAGCTTCTTCCCCTCTTTATCCGGAGGAGTGGGCTGGGTCTTATGGGTGGTCACGTTCACCACCACAGTGTTAGGCTTGGGTGGCCATGCTAGTCAATCTGCAGATGCAAGATTGATGCGGTAGCGTGCGTCCCATTTCCTAGAAACCGCTGGCTCCGCTGACGGGGCCTGGTCAGGGTTCTTAGTAAGCTGGAGTAGATATGGGAGAGCTGGTAAGGTTGCAGAAGCCAATGACTGCTGGAACTACTCATCAGGAGGAAACATAGGATCCTCAACAGCCTTTTGGTGCGGAGAGATTGAGGGCCTTAGACATACGGATCATCAGGGCCAAAAACCTGAGGCATCTTCTGGAGCTGTTGATGCCGAGGAATCCACAGGCTCTGGAGGCTTAGCTTCCTGCACTGAGGAGACCGACTCAGAAGCAGAAGCCATATCATGCTCTGGTTTCTGGAGGTGTTGTAGCCACATGGTGTTGCTCAACCTGGTGCAATGGCAGCAAGGTGGAAGAGCATGGAGGCATCAAGGAGGTAGAAGCCTGTGGCTCTTGCACAGTAGCAAGGTAGTAAGGCCTCCCACCAGGAGAATAGCGCACGTAGTCTTGGACATGAGAGTAACGATGTCGCACTGTCTCCCTGCGACCATCCCGATACTCACGGTGGCGCGGTGGAGAGGGAGAATGGCCATATGGTCCTGGACCGCAGCCACAGGAAGACCAAGACTGCTGTGCTGGCAAGGAGCTCCTAGATATGGAGCGCCAGCTGCTCCTTGAGCGCGAGGAATGCCTCGAAGGCAACCTACCACGCACTGGGCACCACTCCTGCCTCGACTGCCCAGCCTGGATAGGTAAAGGCTGCAGGAGGCTCAGCTGAGGGCCTGAGAGGCTAAGTGCCAACTCTTCGGCCCCAGCAGATACAGCCGCAGAAGCTTGTGGACGGAGCATCTGCTATGGCATCAGCTGCGGAGGGGAGAGCGAAGCCCCGTCTCCACTTCCGCCCAAAGTCGGAAGTACGTGTTGCGCCTGCCCCAGCTGCTCTCGCGGAGGAGTCTGGGGTGGAAAGCAACGGCAGTTGTAAAGTGTGCTCCGAAGGAGGAGGCTGGAGCAGCAACGCCGGGAGAGGCTGCTGAGGCGGCGAGGAATGGCGGCATCAAGTCTGGACAATGGAGGTAGAAATCCCGGGACCAACAGGTCTTTATGTGGATCTCTTCTGAAGTCCCGGGATTGTTTTTGCCACTGTTAGTCCTGTCTGGAAGCGCCCCAAGTTCTCCAGCACCATAGAATTGCACTAGAGGCCTAGATATTCCAAAACTAAACATTTTAATTAATTTTGATTTTAATTCTTGCAGATTTAATTAAATCTGCAAGAATCAAACTCATATATAGAGAGAGCCAACTGTATGTTGTTCTAAAATATTTATGAATGCAAAGAAGTATTAGAACATAATAGGGAAGAAGTGAAGGAGGCAAGCAGAGAGCCCCTCCAAGGTGACAACTTACAATGGGAACTTTCTTTAGTGAACCAATGGCTGTGGTGAAAAGGCAACCCATGGAACTCAAGGTTGGATACTCGCCTTCGGAGAGGACATACTGCTCGCCAAAATACTTGGGGCCATCATACAGAATCCAGCTGAAAAGAGATCAGGAAGCATACTCAGTGCAGCACATCTGGCTCAAAAGTCTCAATCCCCCCTGTCACTTTAAACTCAAGGTGAATATTCAATTGCTAAAACACAACTTCATTTAGACTTCTCTGACTAATATACAAAAAAGAAAACAGTGGTCCTTTCATCTTCATACTTCTGAATGTTGCGATAATTTCTCAGTGCAAGCAATGTCCAAAAAGGCATAAAGAATACTTTTGAGGGGTTAAACTGCATTATATGGGTCTCCTACACTGACCATATAATGTAGATTCAATTTGTATTGTAAGTCAATGTAGATCCAACCTGTGTTTTCCTAATCACACCATTCAGATGCATTTATCATGTTCATTCAGATGCCCTCATGGTGAAAAATCATTACCTTCCCCCATTGACCCTGCATGAACGTGGGACGAAGTTCTCTGGAAGTGTTGGTTGATCCTCCTCAAAAGAGATGTAATTCCCCAAGAAGTCCGCATCTGAGAAGAGAAGGATCTGGAGAACCAAAAGATCAGTTATGAGCAAACCACAAATATAACAAAGATGGAAGATTTGTTGCTGGGACATCTAGGAATATCCAAATTCTATAGATGTACTATTCATACACAATCCCTTTCCCCAAGTAGTCCTGGAAACTGTAGTTCTCGGGAAGTGAATTTCCAACAGTCATAGAATCATAGAGTTGGAAGAGACCTTATGGGCCATCCAGTTCAACCCCCTGCCAAGAAGCAGAAAAATGGCAGTGCCAAATATTCTAAGGCCCCTTCTACAATGCCATATAATCCCGATTATCAAATCAGATAATCCACATTATTTGCTTTGAGCTGGATAATCTGGATTTTATATGGCAGTGCAAAGTAAAGATAAAAGTTTCCTGTGACATTAAGTCTAATCATGCCTGACTCTGGGTTGGTGGTGCTCATTTCTAAGCCGAAGAGCCAGTGTTGTCCATACACACTGCCAAGGTCATGTGGCCGGCATGACTGCATGAAGCACTGTTACCTTCCTGCAGAAGTGGTACCTATTGATCTACTCACATTTGCATGTTGTCAAACCGCTAGGTTAGCAGGAGCTGGGGCTAACAGCGGGAGCTCACCTCACTTCCTGGATTTGAACCACCAACCTTTCAATCAGGAAGTTCAGCAGCTCATCAGTTTAACCCCCTGCACTACTAGGGGCCCCCATACGGCAGTGTAGAAGGGGCCTAAATGACAATTCCCAGGATTCTTTCCAAAAGGTCCAAGCAATTAGACAACAGATGTTTGCATACATTGTTACAAGAGTTCGCATCTGTTGCAGAACTCTGCAATACATCGGGGATGTATTCCTCTCCTAAATGGCAAGTAACTCTTCTCAATGCATTTCAAGTATTACTCTCGTAAAATAATTCATCCCATCCCTGAATCCTCAAAATGATGTGACCATGATAAAGAATCTTAATGAGTTACGTCTTTTGTACATATTACTGTCGGTCTGTCTTAATCCAGCTGTAACCCATCTTCTAATACAGTGTTTCTCAACATCTGCTCCTTCAGATGTTTAAACTTCAGCTCCCACAATTCCTAACAGCTGGTAAACTGGCTGGGGTTTTTGGGAGCTGAAATCCAAAACGTCTGTAGGAGCAGAGTTTGAGAATCTGTGTTCTAGTAGATCCAAGCAAACCCAGTTTCTATTAGAAATATTTTTGCTGTTGAGGACCTTGGTTCGAAATTCCAATGCTTACCTTAGATACAAAGTGTAGGCTATGTTCTCCAACCTGGAAGTGCATGAGAAGGGAGACAAATTAAGAGATGTGATTGATAATATAATTTTTAGATGTGGTTACAGAATTGTGTAAACTGTCTGACTGGCCAAACCACTTCTGTGCATCCCTTGCTGAAGAAAACCCTATGTAATTCACAGAGTTGTCATAAGTCAACAGGTGAGCTGAAGGCACATACAGAGACCTAGAGATGCCATGAATGAAACCTAGCACCTTTTGCACATATCTGAGTGGCAGGTGCTCAGCCACTCAGATATGGCTTTCCCTGAAAAAATAAAGTTTCAGCAGGCCCGGATTAACACCCTTTTGCGCCCTAGGCCACACTTTGGAATTACGCCCCCTTTAAGCCAACCTCTACCGCCCGCCCCCCACACCACTCAGACCCACACTTGGCTGACTTTCGCCATGGTGCCTCCGGAGCAGAAGAGAAAGGCGAGTAGGCACCATCCCGCCACCTCCAACGTCCCCATTCCCACTGGCTGGAAATCGCTGTGCTCTGAAGGTCTCCTTGGGAGGCTTGGGGAGAGTGCAGCGGGTGCAAACTTGCTCCAAAGGCGCGCATGAGAGAGAGGGGGGGGGGCAAGAGAGAGAGAGAGAGAGAACAAGAGAGAACAAGAGAGAGAGAGAAGGAGAGAGAGATATATATGTTCAGTTTGGTTTGTGCAGCTCTTTCCAGTGCAGAACGTTATTGTTATGGGAGGATTCAGGTTGAGGTTTGTGCAGCTTTTGTTCAACTGCTCCCGAAGGCAGGAGAGCCTGACCCTGGCCTTGATCCTTCCCTCCCTCCCTCCTTCCCGCGGCTCCCTTTGGCCAAGCAGCCTGCCCCGGTTTGGTCCGAGAGCGCAGGACTGAGCCTGGGTTGGTGTGGTCTCGTGATGGGGACCTGAGAGAGGTCCACCCAAGCAACACCCTTTCTCTCCCCTCTCCCTCCCTCCCTTCTTTACTTTCTTTCTTGCTTTCCTCCTAGTTGCCTCCTTCTCCTCCTTCTCCCCTCCCTCCCACCGCCCTCTCCCGGACTCCGCCGCTCGGCTATGGCTGCAGGAATTTACAGTCTGTCACCGGGGGAGCCGGACGAGTCACCATGGAGACGGCTTCCCCGGGAGGCAGAAGATCAGGCCAGCCAGAGACCCGCGGGCAAATCAGTAAATCAATGCAAGGGCCCCACCGCAGCCCAGAGAGCGAGAGACAGAGGGGACGAAGCAGAGACTTTGCCGGGAGAAGGAGCGAGGAGAGGCATGAGAAAGGGGGAAAGAGAGGCACCGCGTGGACCAGTTTTTTTTGGTCCATGATCTGCGCCCCCCACCCTCGGCTTGCGCCCCTAGGTCATGGCCTAGGTTGGCCTTATGGGCAATCTGGAACATGAGTTTCAGTCCTCAGGATTCAGGAGCATGAAAAGTGGACTTATACAGGTGCAGATCAAACCACCTACTCCAGTATTGCTCTCAAGTTTCCAATGGGTGTTTGTGTTGTATGTCAGCCTGGTCAGCCTGTGATTGTGTCACAGGCTGATGTTCATGATGGGAATGGAGATGATGTTCCTGATGGTGGGCCTGGGTCTCTTGGCAGTGGGAATGAGGGTTTGTCTGGGCCTGAGTTAAGCTCAGATGAGAGGCCCGAGCTGTCTCAGGAAGATTCCCAAGGCCACATTCCTGAGAGAGGCCCTTCACAGCTTTTATCAGAACAACTATCTGAGGATGATTTGTTAGGTGAAGAAGATAATGAGAGCATAGATAGAAAGCAAAGCTTTTGTAAACAGAGAGAGTGTGTGTTCAGAGGCAAAGACAATCAGTTCATTTATAGGAAAAGAGAGAAAAAACCTTTATCTGTTGGTACGGTCAAGAGAAATGCTTTCCTTTCAGTTTTGGGATCTGGAAAAGCCTTATATTGAGTCATAGGAAAGAGTTGCCTCAGTTGGGTCAACATTGGAATTTCATGTCAGTCTTGCTTTCAAGGGCTTTGGTACTTTCATGTACCAAGTTTTTGCCAAACTCCGGATTTGTCTATGGGATTTTTCCTGCTGCCTTGTTTCATGGATTTATGTGCCTAGTTTCATGGACTTTTATGAACCTATGGATCTTGTTTCCTCTTGAAGCTTATGGACTATTTTATGTATTGGAACTTTACTGTTTTAACAGCAATTTTTTGCTGTTTTTGCTATTTTTACTGTTTTGCCTACATATATTCTTCAATAAACTGCTTGCCGATTTTACCAAGCTAGTGTGCTGTTTAAGGTTTCAAGCCCTGCCTGAGGGTCCTTCCAGAAAGGCCCTATTTCCCAAAATCTAACCCCAGGTTTTCTGTTTTAAACTGGATTGTATGAGTCCCTACTGCCAGATAATCTAGGACAGGGGTGGGCAACCTATGGCCCACGGGCCGAATCCGGCCCAGCAGCCGATTCTGTCCAACCCGGGGAGAAGGGTGTCGCAGGCGGGGCCAAAAGGAAGGGGTGGCACTGCCGCCATCCCATCATGGGCTCTGTGGGGCCTGTGTCGGCAGACAGGCCAGAGGAGCGGCGGCTTTGGAGTGCCTGCCATCCCTGGAGTCGATCCGGGCCTGCAGCGGGAGCACTCGGCGACCTGCGGGGGCCAATCGCCCTGGCGACCCGGAAGACTTGATCGTCTTCTGGGTCGCCAGGGCGATCAGCTGCCTCAGATCGCCGACTGTTCCCCCTGCAGGCCCAGATTGCCTCCAGGGATGGCAGGCACTCCATAGCAGGGCGATCAGCTGGGGAACAGCTGGGGGCGAGAGCGGGCGGAGGCCTGCAGCCTCCGATCACCTGCTGCTCTGCTCTCCTCTGCTGTGGTGGTGGCTGGGTCCACTTTGCCATCCTCTGGGCTGGGGCCATTGGGCCATTCCATCTTGGGATCCTTCCTCTCTGGAGGATGTCAGCCTTCATCTTGGTTCACACCTTGTCTTCTTGAATTTTTAATTTTATTTTAGTGGTTTTTATTATTATTTTATAATAATTTTATAATAATAATATATAATAAATAATATCATATCATAATGTCATATTATATTGTAATTTCAATATATTATAATGTCTCTATATATACTATAATATAATAATTATGATATTAATACTAATAATATATGAATATTTCTTGATATATTAATATGTTAATATTAATAATGTGTAATATATAGTAAATATAGCAAATAAATAAATAAATAAATAAATAAATAAATAAATAATGTAGATTAGAATGTAGTTCAGCCTTTAGGTGCGGCCCTCCATAATATTTTTTGGCTCTCGTGTGGCCCCTTGGAAAAAATAATTGCCCACCCCTGATCTAGGATAAACAGAAAACCTGGGATCAGATCCTGGGATATAAAGCTTGTCTGTAAGGGCCCTGAGAATCAATGAAAGGCAAGTACCCTACCAATGAGTTGCAGCAAGAATGGTGCATGAAAACACCACACTTCCTGGAGATGAGCACGAAGACAGAACCGTTGGAAGGAATGGAGCTCATATTCACAAACAATGAAAGGTGTGAGACACAAACTTGTATTAAAATGTGTGACTCAGCGCGCCAATTCTCTAGATTGAAGCAATATAAGGGACTCTGGGATATCATTTTTGAACCATGGATAGATGGATGCAGCCTTCTGGATTCTGACCTGGAGGATGGGTTGCACGGAAGAGATCTGGCAATTGCTTGCTCCCCAGTCTTCACAGTTGCGGTAGACTCCTTTCTCCAGGATAAACTGTTCCCCAGAGAAGTTCTTGCCTTCATAGGCCACCCACCTGGCCATGAGAGCAAAATGGCATCAATTATCATGTTAATGACCAGTTTCCAAAGCATTCACAACTTGTTGAGTCTTTTGTAAGTGAAACCATTTCTTTGCAACCTTGGAGCCTGACCAGTTCCTGAATATAAACCGTCTACAGATGTCCATAGTCATAGCTCCGATTCTCAGTCCCCATGTATATCCTTGCTTAATTTATCATCCTACAAACATGTGGCATTAAAACTCCACCCATCCCCAGGCAAGATCATGTACCTATTGGCTTCGGATTTGTCTTCCATTGGGCCGGATTGGTTACAAAGCATTCTTATACAACCCACTGTCCTTTGACTATTTAAGCATCAAGATGTGTGCCTGGTTTTTCCAACTAGCCTCCCAATCATGTCTCCTTTCTTTTTAGATTATTTCCTGCAGCCTTTCCATGAGTGAAACTCACACTCCATTCTGAACATGGATGGACTGTGTCGTGGTCCCGTAATTCGCCAGTTCGACATCCGACAGGGCTTCACTAAGCTCAATGCTGGGACCCTCTTCAAAGTCCATGGCTTCAAACAGCACAAGGCCTGGGTCCAAGAAGTCCTGCCGAGGGAAGAAACATCAAAAACAAATGTGTCATGAAACTATGTGAAATCACAATTATACCACATTGCTAGAAAGGAATCACTAATATTAAAGGACGTAACAAACAAAAATCCAAGTATTAGTCCGGGATTTAGCACAGCGGGTTAAACCGCCAGCTGCAGAAAATCTTGCTGATTGAAAGATTGGCAGTTTAATCCCATGTTGGTGTGAGCTCCCAACCGTCAGCCCAGCTTCTGCCCACATAACAGTTAGAAAACAGTAATGTGAATAGATAAATAGGTACCACTTTGGCGGGGAGGTAATAAAAAGGCACCAATGTGGACATGCCAGCGATTTGAGAAAGTGTCTAAGGACAACAAGCTCCTCGGCATGGAAGATGGAGCGACAGCACCCACCTGTGGCCGGAGTTGAGCACAGCCTCCAGATGCTGGAGATGGAACAAGATGGGAAACCTTTACCTCTGTTTATGTACTGTCTGTCTTTGTTAATTGTGTAGCGGCATTGAAAGTTTGCTGTATATGTGTACTGTAATCTGCCCTGAGTCCCCTTGGGGAGATAGGGCAGAATATAAATAAAGCATATTATTATTATTGTGGGTGCTGTTATTATTCCAATAATTTGTATTTCACCTTTCCAAAGAAACCATTCTTTAAACATTCACCAACTCACTTTTAATTTAAAAATAAAAAATAAAATAACAACCATGCTGAAAACTTAATTGTTATTCTCATAGGGATTAATAAATAAATGCAAGATACAATAAATAAATATGCATGCAACATAAACAAAACAAACTATGCATTAAAAATGCTACAAAACACAAAATAAGTGAAGTACTGACTCAACATTCATATTGAGTGTTCCATTGATTCAATTGGTCTAAAGCTGTGGTTCCCAACCTTTTTTTTGATCAGGGACCACTTTGACCAGGCACCACTCTCAAAAATTAGTACCAAAAGGGTTACAAATCAGTTTTTGGTCAACTTTAGATTTGTTTTGGTTATTTGGGGTGCTGATTCAGAAAATTGCACTGGATAGATCACATCAGCTGTAGTTTCTGATACATAACATATGTCATCCAGTAGTCACCATCTGCTTGCCCACAGAAAACCATATTTAATCAGCCTCAGCACTATAAGAGGGTTTCACAAGACCAGTCACCCTCATTACCACAGTGTAGTAATGGTGAGGGCACGGACCACTGGTGGTCCACAGACCAAAGGTTGCAAACCACTGGTCTAAAGGTTAGGTATCCCTTATCTGGTTTTCTGAAATCTGAAATACTTTAAAATTGTGACTGGGATAGTGACATCTTTGCTTTCGGCTAATTCAGTGTATCCATAATCTATTTCATTATTATTACATTATTAAAATATTGCGAATAGAATTACTTTCAGGCTATATGTATAAGGTATATATGAAACAGAAAGGAATTTCATGTTTAGATTTGGTTGCCATGCCCAAGATATCTCAAGTATTCCAACAACCAAAAAAGTCCAAAATATGGAACACTTCGGGTCTCCAGCATTTCAGATAAAGGTTACTCAACCAGTACCTCAGTTGGCACTAACATTGGGTTTAGGTTAATACAACTACCAAAAGTAAATTGTTGCAATGGATTTTTTTTTCGTGTCAGGAGTGACTTGAGAAACTGCAAGTTGCTTCTGATGTAAGAGAACTGGCCGTCTGCAAGGACATTGTCCAGGGGATGCTTGGATGTTTTACCATCCTGTGGGAGGCTTCTCTCATGTCCCCGCATGAGAGGCTGGAGCTGACAGATGGGAGCTCACCCCATTCCCCAGATTCGAACTGCCGACCTTTTGGTCAGCAGTCCTGCTGGCACAAGCGCTTAACCCATTGTATCACCAGGGGCTCCTGCAAGGAGCAATGGGAACTGATGTCACAAAAAACCCTCTCCGGTTGTGTGATCCTGTGAACTATGATTTATGGTTATCCTTGAAACAACTGGACCTGGGAAACCATTTGAAATCATAGCTCTATCCCTAGCTTCCCCGTCTGGTTTGGAGGATAAGGTCAACCACCGTTACTAATTCAACCATAACAATGAAATGACGGTTTGCTCAAAAAAGAAAGAAAGGGATGTGAAGCATGAAAAGAAATAGGAAGAGGGAGAATAAGATTAGTCTTAGTTTGACCATATTGCTTTTAGATCTTACCCCAGGTTTTTTTGTTTATCCCAGTGGGGACTCATATAATCCAGGTTAAAGCAGAAAACCTGGGATCAGATCCTGGAATATAGGGACTGTCTGGAAGGGCTCCCAGTGCCGCAAATCTTGCATCCCTACCCCAGGAGCAGGCATGCATTCTCACCGTCCGGATCAGCCGAAGAGACATCAGGCGGTCATTGTACCCGCCCCACTGGTTCCAGTCGTTGTACTCTCCTTCCTCCAGCAGGTACTGGTGGCCACGAAAACCTTCCTTCTCATAACCAACCCAGCTGAAGAAGGAAACAGCCTGGCATTAGGAGCAGGATGGACAAGGGAGAAAGGCAATTATTCCTCCTTACCTTCTTCACAAGGCTTCCCAAATCTTAGGCCTGGCCTTGAGTCTCAGTACTCTTCACCAGTCCTTAGGGCGAGGGGAGAAATCTGAGGTTGAGAGCACTGCCTTGAAAAATGCCTTTACTGTTTTTTTTATTCAATGTATTATCGTGCTGATTAATATCATTGAGATATTCTTCTTGTTGTGACATCATCCTTGCAATACTAGCCAGACCTACTGTCTGTGACATCAGCAGGATTCATTCATTGGTCTCAGATTGACCTCGAGTTCATGCAATCTACCAGCCATCAAACTGATTTGACCTGCAGTAGGGAGTTCCAACGTTCCCGCATACCCTATGTGATCAAAAATCATTAAGAGCAAAGGCTGGGACTGCGGCTCAGGAGACTCTTAGCCATTTCTTTCCCTCCATTCCCATGCTTAACTTGGTGGAAACTTTATAACAAAGCCTTAATAGATAACACTTCAGTTCCCAACATTTTCCCTCTACCTCATGGATACAAAGTATCCCTTTTGGCTCTTGCTTACTCATTTTAATGAAAATAAACTTCCCCGGGCCACAGAACACTGCTGGCCTGCCCAGGATGCCTTTTGGGCGTCTCGGGGAGGCCAAAACTGCGCTCTTTAAAACCACGGATACGGAGTCCTCCAAAAAGCCGCCACTAGCCCCCAGTATCCACAAAAACATAAGGTTGTCCGATTGACTCTGTTTCAGTGCCATATTTTTCTTTGGCTTATTCTAAGACTTTCTGCCATTTTGTTTTCTTCCTTTGAGCTCCTCTGCCATAACCTTTTTAATTTTAAAGAATATCTTTTGCAAAAAGCCAGCTGACTGTCAAAACTTGCGGGTTCTGCAAACCATTTGTTCCCGCTACCGTCAAAGGGTCCCATAGAGGTTCTGAAGCCATTGACTCCCTGTGTGCGCCCCTTGGGAGTTGCATGAAGACAGGCCCAAGTTTGGGAAACCCTGAGCGGCCTGGGATACATAGATTTTGAAAGGTTATTATCATACTAGATCTCCGTGCTGATTCTAGGAAGAGACCTTTCTCTTTTAAATTCTCCAAGGACTGAACCAGATGAATTTCTCTTTATATAAATTGTCCATCATGATTTCCCCAGGATATATGAATTACTATTATGAATTTCCCTCTATGAACTGTTGGACTTTATTTTTCCTATACATGAAGGTGATAAAAGAGAGATTATTAAATGTATTGGTGATGGTGGAGATATTCCCTTGATCTTCTTATGTATTCCCTTTCCCTTTGCATGTTCCCCTTCCCATGTATCTTAAATTTATGAAGTTATGCCATGTATCTGTATATTATCAGCAATTTAGATCAGGTCAGCTACATTCCAGGAGCCGCACCTTTAATTGAGCCATCAACGACCTTGCATGAACAATAGCAGGGCTTTTCGGGTTTGGAAGGGGATCTGTCCCCCCTTCCCAATGGAGACCCCTTTGCATCATAGCCAGCAGGCCATCCAAGTTTTGTTCCGCCCTCTGGCTAGGGGCACCCAGCATATTGTTTTCCATTCATCACAATGGTTGCCTTTTTTTGGCTTTGGACCCCAAAGGATTCAACAAACTGTATATCCCTTTGTCCATCCAGATTATACCGAAACTTCCCATGGACTGTTTTAGATCTGTTTTACAAGGAAGGGACAGATTTGGCCAGATGTTTGTTGACACAAGTAAACAAAAAATTTCCTCAGCCCGAAAGGCTTAAGGCTTGGACTCTTAATTTACATATGCTTAATTCAATCAGTGGAATCTCTGGACTCATTTTTTCCCCTCAAGCTCCCGCCTCCCTTCCCCATTGGCCGGATCTTCTAGGCGAAGACTCTTCCTGATTGGCCAAAACGGAGGCAGCGCTGCCTCCCAGCTGGACTCAACATTCCAACCAATCAGCGTCGAGACCAGCCGGTGTGGGCGGGCGGGAGATTTGAATTTTGACAGCTCTGTATAACTATAAATATGGCATGCATTTTGAATGTAACCTTATGACTGCTTTGCAGCAAGGGATTGCAGCTTTCATCCTTACCAGCTGATAAGAAATTAAAGACCTCGGTGACTTTTCTTCAACTTTGGTGAGATTGATTGGGAAACTTTGGGGTGGGAACCTTTTGTCCTGCTTTGCTTGCCAAGGGTTACGATCCCTCTTTTTGGGCGCTAGGGCTCTCGCCTCTTATGGGCAAAGCCAACCCAAATTCCGTTCGTTAACAAGATTTTGGTCTTCCCAGGAAAACTGCTGATTTGACAAACCTAATCTGAGTGTATTTTTATCTCTTGCATAGCCCATGGGACAAAAAGCAACATTATTTGCTCCAAGAGTCAACACCAAAAGAGTAATTTGAAGTCCAAGTCCAAATTTCATAAAAAGTCTGGATTTAGTCAACTTGAGGCCCTTCCACACAGCCATATAACCCAGAATATCAAGGCAGGAACTTCAACTGGGTTATCTGAGTCCCCTGGTGGCACAGTGGGTTAAACCAATGAGCTGCTGAACTTGCTGACTGAAGGGTCAGTGGTTCGAATCCAGGGAGCAGGATGAGCTCACGCTGTTAGCCCCAGCTTCAGTCAACCTAGCAGTTCAAAAACATGCAAGTGTGAGTAGACCAATAGGTACCACTTTTGCAGAAAGGTAACAGCGCTCCATGGAGTCATGCTGGCCATATGACCTTGGAGGCATCTATGGACAATGCTGGCTCTTCGGCTTAGAAATTGAGATGAGCACTAACAGAGTTGGACACAACTAGACTTAATGTCAAGGGGAAACCTTTACCTTTACCTATCTGAGTCCACACTGCCATATATTCCAGTTCAAAGCAGATATTGTGGGATTTCCTGCCTTGATATTCTGGGTTATATGTCTGTGGGGAAGGGCCCTGACATCTCCAGCAAGGATGCAGTTTCTCCCGTCCTTGGCAAGCAGGTGGATGAGAAGAAAGATGGGAAACAGCAAAAGGGTGTGATACGGGGCTAGGGATATAAATAGAGATATAAATCCTTCCTGATCCTGTTCTCATGCATAAGAATGAAAAACTGCAACTATTTTTTCCTTGTCTCGGAGACACGACGAGATGCTTTATTTTCTGCTGATGTCACCAAGTGTTCTCACATAGGTAACAAGGATTTCTCCACGTATTACACAACGCCACACTAATTAGTGCCTCACTGTATGGGCTTTTTAAAAATTAGAAACATTAGACAGCTCATTTGCATTTTTCTGCACAATCAGCCAGCCCTTGTGGCGCTTGTTGAGTATCCTTCCTTCCTTTCTGATTTATTAACAAAATTACATTGTTATTTATTAATTAATCTATTTATTTACTGCATTTATATCCCACCCTTCTCACCCCGAAGGAGACTCAGGATGGCTCACAACAAAGGCACAATTCGATGCCATGAATACATATACAGAATAGTAATAGTAGTGATGCAACCTTTGAAATGGTTGAACAGAAGCTCTCTGAAGCTTTAGGTGTTCTTACTGCCTATTATAGGGAAAGCCAGTTGATTCCTAATCCATCTAAAATGAATATGTGTGCTTTTCACCTTAAGGTGACCTGGGAAGGAATCCACTGGAGCATTGCAGCACACCAAAATACCAGGGAGTTACCCTGGACCGTGCCCTGACTTACAAGAAGCACTGCTTGACTATCAAGCAAAACGTGGGTGCTAGAAATAATATAATATGAAAGCTGACTGGCACAACCTGGGGATCACAACCAGACACAGCGAAGACATCTGCCCTTGTACTTTGCTACTGTGCTGCTGAATACGCATGCCAAGTGTGGAACACATTTCACCACATTAAAACAGTGGATGTGACTCTTAATGAGACATGCCACATTATCACAGGATGCCTACACCCTACACCAGTGTTTCCCAACCAGTGTGCCGTGGCACACTAGTGTGCCGTGAGCGATCATCAGGTGTGCTGTGGGAAATTGGAACCTCCAATACCCTTTCTTCCCCCTCCTGCCGAACACTTTTTCTTCTTCACTCGGGCTCCCTTTTTCCCAGCCTTGCTCTGCTCGCTTTGCCTCGCTTTGCTCTAGGGCGAGTCTGCACAGTAGCGCCCGCACGGGTCACGTCTTCCCTCCCCCTCCCCTCCTGAACACGCTCACGCTGTCCCCTCAGATCAAAATGGTGGCAGAAGCAGCAATGTAGAAGAAAAAGTAAGTGTTCGGCAGGAGGGGGAAGAAAGGGCACGAAGGGGGAGGAAGAGGTCTCTGTCGAAAGCTGGCATGGGCAAACTTGGACCTTCCAGGTGTTTTGGACTCCAACTCCCACCATTCCTAGCAGCCTCAGGCCCTTTTCCTTTCCCCCCCTCAGCCACTTAAGCAGGAAAGGGCCTCAGGCTGTTAGGAATGGTGGGAGTTGAAGTCCAAAGCACCCAGAGGGCCAAAGTTTTTCCATGCCTGTTTTAGGGACTTTAAAGTGGTGAGCCTCCTTCCAACATCATGATTCTGGATAGAAAACAAACAACAACATAACATAACATTGTTTGAGTCCACAGTGCTCTCTGGGTGTAGATGAACTACAACTTCCAAACTCGAGGTCAGTTCCCAAGCAAACCCTTTCAGTGCTTTCTGTTAGCAATGAGAGTTCAATATGCCAAGTTTGGTTCAATTCTATTGTTGCAAGAGTTCAGGATGCTCTTTGATTGTGTGTTAACTATAAATCCCAGAAACTGTAACTCCCAATTGTGAAGCTCTATTTCCCCCAAACTCCATCTGTGTTCACATTTGGGCATATTGAGTATTCATGCCAAGTTTGGTCCTGATCCAACATTGTTTCAGTCCACAGTGCTCTCTGGATATAGGTGAACTACAACTCCAAAACCCAAGGTCAATGCCCACCAAACTCTTATAGCATTTTCTCTTGGTTATGGGAGTTCTGTGTGGGAAGTTTGTGTCTTTCTGCCATTCCTGCCAGGATATCTATGTTGTGTTCCTCGAAACAGGCCCAGGTTTCACACTTAGTGTATAAATACATTTAAAAACATATTAACTATATGTATTACTGTGTTAAAGTGCAATTTTGTGTCATCTTGGTTGGTGGTGTGCCCCAGGATTTTGTAAATGTAAAAAATGTGCCGCGGCTCAAAAAAGGTTGAAAAATACTGCCCTACACCACTGGAGAAATTATACTGTTTAGCTGATTTTGCACCACCTGATATCCTCTGGGAAGTAGCAGCCAATAATGAAAATATCAAGGCATTAACATTTCCGGCCCTTCCCCTGTTCAGATATCAGCCAGCAAGCCAAAGTCTTAAATCAAGAAACAGCTTTCTAAGATCACTACAGAGATACTCGCAGGAACACCTCAGCAAGCGAGAGTCCAAATGTAGCAGGCTGAAACCCAGAACCAAAATCCATGGCTAATACCGAATGAGAGACTCCCTCCTGGGCACACAGAAGATTGAGTGACTTGGAAGGTGCTGAACAGACTGTGCTGTGGCACCATGAGACGCAGAGCCAATATTAAGAGATGGGGTCACAAAGTGGAGTCCACGACGTGTGATGTGGAGAAGAGCAGACCACAGACCACCTATTACAATGCAGTCTGAGCCCTGCCATATGCACAATGGAGTTCTTTCTTATAGCAACACCAGAGGCACTCCAAGTGGCCAGCTACTGGTCAAAGAACATTTAGTACAATGCCAAGTTTTAAACTTTGTTTGTGTTTTTGAATACATCACAGCGGTATGCTCATTTTGCTTCTGACACGATAAATAAACAAATATTGTTGTTTTTAACCTTCTTTTTTCAAAATAGAATTTTGAAAATTGTGTTTTAACATTTGGATTCAGAAGGGTTTCCCCCATCACATTTGCTTTTCAAATGTTGTACACCACTTTATACGGGAAGTCAACGTATTTTTCAATTTTTTCTTCGTATTTTTCTCTCTCTCTCGGTTTTTGGGCAACTATATTTTTTCCTACTTTACTATACTCTTATATGGTTTCCCCCACTTTCCCTGTATCATCACTTTAAGTAAATAATAAAAATTATTTTTTTTAAAAAGAGGGGCATTTCACAAAAAAAATGTTGTACACCACTTTGAATTCCATGTTGAGAGAAAGGCAGAGGAGGGAGGGAGGGAGGGAGAAAGAAAGGGGGTGGACAAGGCAATTTTTCCATGTTCAATTGATTAATCCTGTTCCTGACACTTACCAGCCACCCATGATTTTCAAAGATCCCACGGTAGGTATTTTGCAGTCCTGGCTGTTTTCTGGCTTGTTCACGTTGTATATATCTCGGCTGACTTCCCAGCTCTTGCCCTGGAATTGTGGCTTCTCATAAATCACAATCTGCATGTAAAGAGAGAAAAGTAAGGCCTGAAGATCAAGGAGGATTTCAGATGAGACTATTTTTTCAATGTTAATGACCAAGCGTTTCTAATTTGAAGCAATTGAAGTAATGAAGTATATACAGTAAAAGCTCAGGAAGTGGACTACGTGGAAGGGCAGCAACATGGGTTGTCGAATGAGCCACAGAATTATACAGTTGGAAGAAACATCTATTCAAAGCGATGGCCCACTAGCTATCAATTCAGAAGCCACTGGCTGCATCAGTGAGTTACTAACAAACAAAATGCAATGCAAAACTGTGTTTAACAAGTACTCAATAGTGTTATTTTGAACATTATGCCATTTTTTTTGGCTTGAAACACTATTCATTACGAACCCTTGGGAAACTAGGACTCTCCAAAGTCACGGGACGACATAGTGATGTCAGGAGCGTGAGTCATGTCCCCCGCTTTGCCCTAGCTCTGCTTCCTACAGTGAGCAGAGATTGTACCGGACTGTGAGTTGTGACTTTTTATATTATTTCTCATCCAGAGTCAATTTATGTTCATTTCCATCTGAGTACTGTGTGGTTCTGACCTAGATTCGTTCACTCACAACACAGACTCTTTCTACTCTTTTTCCATTGCTACCCTGTATATGCACATGCTTGTAATTGAACGCTGTTGATTGGACGAACCTGCAACATTGTTGCCTAATTGAGATACTAATAGTGACTTTATATTATGTTTTATACACATGTCTTATCTATTATATAAAGGGGTTCCCGTCATGGAACGACCGTCCCAAACAGAGAAACCTTACAATGCAGAAACACCAAACTTGCCAACAGAAATAGGCCTCAAGCAAGGTAGGTTTGTAGCAAAGAAACTCCCCCCCAAAACCTAAAAGGCCCCCAAAACAACGAGTAAAAAAACTACATTTCCCAGCATCCTCCGGGGCTGCCAACGACTCTCCCAGCCTCTACATTCTGACAACATGATTGGCTGCCAATAAGGGCGAATTTGCATAACTCCTGTACTGGCCAGCCAACATGAACATTCCGACCCATAATAAACTGTCAGATGAGGATAAGGCAAAGGGCTGAGGCACAAACACAAACACCCAATTCACTTCCCACAGAAAATTTACACCCCTACAAATCACAGACCACACCCAAAATTGACAGTAAGGCTTCATTAACTTAATTTCCCTGACTAGGCCTCAGCTCACTGGACATTGTGTATGGCCTGAATTGACAGTAAGGCTTCATTAACTTGATTCTCCCGACGACGCCTCAGCTCACTGGACATTGTGTATGGCCTGAATTGACAGTAAGGCTTCATTAACTTGCTGTTCCTGACTAGGACTCAGCTCATGGGACATTGTGTATGGCCTGAATTTACAGTAACCTACTGTTACTGCACACAGAGCCCCTATGACCCACGCTACATTCTACTACAGTTTGGAGGGTAGACCATGGATTATGGGACTTGAAGTACCTCCATGGATAATGGGATTTGTAGTACTTCAAAACCCATCATTCCCCACAGACCACTGTGTCCCAGAACCAAGACCGATAAAGACCAAACTTGGCACACAATGCCCCCCATGAGCCACACTCCATCCGACTGCAGTTCAGAGGAGGACACACCATGGATAATGGGATTTCAAGTACCTCCACTCACTTCCAAAGTACCCCACCCACACAAGCATCAACCTCTACATCAACACAGCAGACGGAAAGACAAAAAACATTGTATATCCACAAGCTATGCAGAACACCAGCAACACCACATACTAACAACTCCCCAGGACTTCAACATCCCACCCACCAGAACAACCCACAACGACACAGCCATGGCCCCAACAACACCATACCTAACAACAATTCCAACCCTTACATACTCAGACTTTCTCGCATCTCCTAAATAGGGCACAGCAATGCGTGCCGGGTACAGCTAGTTATATATACTACTGAAGTTTTCTTTATTCAGTGTGTTTTTGAGTGCATCAGTGAGTTACCAGGAAAGAAACTATTGTAGCCAATGGGCACAAATATCATATTAGTCCCTGGCATCTAGTCTATCCAATTAATATATCACTGATTGCCTGAGATCACCTTCAGTTCTGTGATGATAAACATTGCTTTTGCCCTGGAGACAAGTTTTGGCATTTTTAAGAGTGTTTTCTCCCCCAACTTCTGACACATTCATGCAATTAAATATTCTTCCAGCACCTATTAGAGGAAAAGTCACTCCATTTTTAAAACAGGAAATATTGCTAATGCTACGGCTTCATAATTGCCAGGAGGTCAGCCAATTAGTTCGTTGCACAGCTGGCAAAGGAAGACGGCTGCATGCGCTCTACTGCGCTCTGCACAATTGGTTTTTGCTGAGAACAAGAAGAACTGGTTTCCCTGATTCAGTTTGGAAACGCGTAAATCTATTGCTAGCCTCCATAGTCCAACATTAACTTGGATGAAATGTCCAAAGTAGGAGGATGTTTTCTACAGCAGTAGTTTTTGCCCAAGTTGTTATATGTGTCCCCTTTCAAGGGTCAAAAGATTCCCATCCCCTAGAAAAGCACTTCCCAGGAAGGCGTGGAAGAAAAAGCTGGGGAAGTAGTGAGCGAACATGACTTGTGACACTCTGAAGCATGTTTTTCTAGCATAATTATTAGGAACAGTGGGGAAAATGTCATTATCTATGACTATGTGCACCTTCCAATAGTCAAACTCTGGGAACAATGTTTCTCCTCTGACCATGCTGCTCTGCACACTCAAACTTCCTGTTAGTATCTGCACTGCCTTTAAACATAACTGACCATCCACAGTAACATAAAGATATACAGTAGAGTCTTGCTTATCCAACATAAACGGGCCGGCAGAACGTTGGATAAGCAAAAATGTTGGATAATAAGGAGGCATTAAAGAGATAGATCACAGATTATCAAAGGCATATAGTGCATTTGGAAGGCTTCACAAAAGAATCTGGAGCAACAAGCACCTGAGGCAAAGCACCAAAATCAGTATGTACAGAGCTATTGTACTGTCTATTCTTTTCTATGGGTCTGAAACATGGGTCACCTATCGCCAACATCTATGACTCCTCGAATGCTTTCATCAGCGCTGTCTTCACACAATCCTAAATATACACTGGATCGACTATGTGACCACTGTTGCTGTCCTTGAGCAAGCAGGGATCACCAGCATTGAGGCCATGCTATTGAGAACACAGCTGCGCTGGGCAGGGCACATCTCTAGGATGGAGGACCACCGCCTCCCAAAGATACTACTCTACGGTGAACTCCCCACGGGTCAGCGCAAGAGAGGCGCCCCCAAAAAGAGATATAAGGACTCCCTGAAACAACATCTCAGGCTCGGCCAGATTGATCACCAACAATGGTCCACCCTGGCCTCACATCGGGAGGCATGGAGACGCACTATCCACAATGCTGCGGCCTCTTTCGAGAAGACACGCCGAATGGGTCTCGAAGAGAAACGACAACGCAGAAAGAACCGCAACTTGGAAACAACATCACCCAAGGAGACTTTCTGCTGTGCTTTCTGCAACCGAACTTGCCTATCTCAGATTGGCCTTTTTAGTCATCAATGCGCTTGTAAAAAGCATGGGATGAGTCCTTCCTAACAATCTTCGTTCGCGAAGTAATGCCGAGGGACTGTATTTACAAATTTAACACCAAAACATTGCAATGTATTGAAACAGCTGTGGATCCAGGCGGGAGACAGACTGCGTCGGATAATACAGAACATTGGATGAGCAAAGGTTGGATAAGTGAGACTCTACTGTAGCTTGCCCATTAATACATTGGTATTTTTTCTGTTATTGTATGATAATATACTACAGGAAGACCCCATTATATGTGGAGGATACATTCCCTGCCAGACCATGGTTACATGAAACCGCAGATATGGCCGAAAGCCATGGATATGGGGCTCAAGATTTGGGGGTTCTTAACTATATAATTCTGAGGTCCCAAGTGCAAAATCCCCTACTAGTGCACTTTAATAAGTCCTGTGATTTAACGATTTCAAACAGAAAGTATTTCTGCTCTGCAGTTAAGTTGGCAGCAGTTTGTCCTCTTCTTAGCATGAGTTCACTTACCTTGGGTTCTCCAGCCTTTTCTACAACAGGACACCCCTGAAATAAAAATAAATCAAAGTGTGAAATCTATAAAGGGATTTGCACCTTAGTTCCCTTCTCCGTTCCTAATTGTGCTGAGATGAAGAAGATGAAGAGAAGGGAAGGAGGCCCACCAACCGCATTTCCGAAAAACCAGCTCCACCCACCTTGTCTCTTGGTAGATCAGCATTTCTAGTCTAGGTGGCCGGATTAAGAAGACAAACAAGATCCAGTCGAATTATATATAATGACTATATTAAATGTAGTCATTTACAGGAACCGCAAAAACATGTACCTAGGTTTTCTTGTTTTCTTTGCCTTTTCCATCCACCTTCCTTGCGTGTTGTTTATTCTCAAAGATAGTAAGCCTCGGGGATAGGACTGTTCAGTTTTGTTTGTTGATATGTCAACTGCTTTGCGAATTCTTTCAGATATAAAGTGGAGCCTCCCTGCCTGAATAACTATTGTATGACCCCCTTCTCTAAAATAAATTGCCCCCATTTAGTTAGACCTTTCCAAGACAGTCTTTCTTAGTTACTTATTGTTTAACAATGATCAATTCTTAAACAATCAAGGACTGAAGAATCAGACAGCTGGCATGTTCCTGATAAATGTTAGAATACAGTAGAGTCTCGCATATCCGACATAAACAGGCCAGTAGAATGTCAGATAAACAAAAATTCCGGATAATACGGAGTCTCCCACTGTTATCCATCTAATGTGGCGCTAGACACTAATAACAGAGACCCAAAGGGTTAAGGCAAGGTAAGGCCTTGGGGTTAGAGTGGCCCAGCAGGAAGTGCCCGGATGCGGAAGAGGAGCATGGAACTCACAGAGGGAAGGAGGGAAGACGCTTTCCTGCCTCTTTCCCCTGTTTCCTCCCTCCTTATCTTGCCTTTTTCACATTTTGGGAATGGAGAGAGAGTTGGGGCGCACTCCTTTAATTGAAGGGGAAATGCTGGAGGAAAAGGGCATATTCAGATAAGAGCGTCGGATAAGACGGTATGTCGGATAAGTGAAGGTTGGATAAGCAAGTCTCTACTGTAATGTTAAAATTTGTCTCTGTAGAGTCCTTTTACTTTGCGATTTCTAATTCAGACTGTGGATTTGTCAACCTTCTATTTCTCCTTCTCTGAAGACCTCGAAAGATTTTTATTGAAGACCTATGAAAATTATTCACCTTGTTGTTCTGTTGTATTAGTAACAACAGTGATAATTTCTATCCACTATCAGTATCACTCCTATTACCTATAATCACTGAACCGAGTGTTAAACTTGTTTTCCAGCTGGATGCTCCTATCAGGGGGCGTGATGACACCACTGAGCTGCTGAACCAGAAGGTCGGCATTTCAAATCTGCGGGATGGGGGGAGCTCCCAATGTTAGCCCCAACCCAGTAGTTCAAAAACATGCAAAGGAGGAGGGATTTAAGCGAAATAGATAAAATAGAATATTATGTGTTAGTTAATGTTTATTTTGTGTTATGTCTGTGTAATGTTATTTTGTTGTTGTTTTTGTTGTTTGTTTTTTTGTTATATTGCGTATGATATTTTGGAAACTTCAATAAATACTTCTTTTTTTAAAAAAAAACCCCCAAAAACATGCAAATGTGAGTATATCAATAGGTACTGCCTCCACGGGAAGGGGTTAAGACACTCCATGCAGTCATGCCGGCCACATGACCTAGGATGTGTCTCCGGACAACTCAGGCTCTTTGGCTTAGAAATTGAGATGAGGACCACCCCCAGAGTTGGAAATGAAGGGGAAGCCTTGACCTTTATCTGTGTGTAATTGTGTCATTGTTTCAAGGCATTGGATGTTTTCCTGTAGCTGTATATGCTGGAATCCGCCCTGAGTCCCCTCGGGGAGATAGGGCAGAATACAAATAAAGTGTCGTTATTATTATCTATCTGTAAGGAGAACATTCTAGTTTTAATTGCATGAGCTGAAAATGTTGCTAAAGCAAAATGTCTTCCTTTGCAATACAGGAAGTCCTCGAGTTACAAGCATCCAACTTGCATATGAACAATGGAAGAACAATATTTCCACAACAAACCAATTTTTCCAAGATCCAATAATCGCAGGGATAGAAAGTGAGGTGGAATCTTTTGAACAGGAGCACAGACAGTAAAAGAAACACCACCAGGGTGTGAACTCTCCCCTTTGCTAGACAAAGTTCATATATATTTGGCTAGAGTTACACTTAAAAATGGACCTGTTCCAATATGCATACAAATTCATCTTAAGAACAAACCTACAGGACCTATCTTGTTCATAACTTGAGGACTTTCTGTATAGCAGTGGTTCCCAACCTTTGGGCCTCCAGATGTTTTGGACTTCAATTCCCAGAAATCCCAACCAGTTTACCAGCTGTTAGGAACCTGGAGGCCCAAAGTTTGGAAACCACTGATGTATAGACTTGATCTAAAACAGCTCCAAAAATCTTTGCAAAACATTTAACCACAAGAGTGCTGAATATTGGGAGTGTACTTGGCTGCAGATTTTTTTTACTGCCACCTTGAAGGAAGAGATGGACATCATTACACAATCCAAGCTTATTCTCCAGAAGAGGAGATGCAGAAAGCAAATCAGAATATAATAATATTTATGTATTTATTTGTAGACCGCCCTATCTCCCCAAAGGGACTCAGAGCAGTTTCTAAAATATACTTGGCAAGGCATTTGGAGAAGGAGAAGGAGCACACTGCTAGGAAGATTGTGGGTAGACTTTTGGTAAGGAGGGAGACTGTGCATTTTAAAATGCATTTTTAATTGTATTTATTATATTTAACTGTTTTTAACCTAACACACACAGTACTATTTAATTTGTGTATTTTTTGTATTTGCTTTGTTTTAAATTGATCAAAGTGTGTGGTTATCAGTCATATTGAGTCGCCTTGGGGAGAAAGGTGGGGGGTATAAATAAATAATACTGATAATAATAACAATGATAATAATGATGTTGATGTGGCTCGGTCGCCCGGGCGGTAGGGATGTCCAGCTTCCAACCCTGGACGCCGTGACCTTACGTCCGTCGTCTTCTGTTAAGAGCCTCGGGGTAACCCTGGACCTTCTGTTGTCGATGGAGGCATATGTCTCCACTGTCAGCAGAGTGGCATTTTTCCATCTTCACCAGGCAAGGAAGCTGGCCCCCTATCTGTCCCGCTGCGACCTAGCCACAGTGGTCCAACCCACGGTCATCTCAAGGCTAGACTACTGTAACACTCTGTACATTGGCCTTCCTCTGTCGGTGATCCGGAAACTCAAGCTGGTGCAGAACGCTGCAG
Organism: Anolis apletophallus; assembly: GCA_030556195.1. Classification (NCBI taxonomy): domain Eukaryota; kingdom Metazoa; phylum Chordata; class Lepidosauria; order Squamata; family Anolidae; genus Anolis; species Anolis apletophallus. The sequence continues at coordinate 44,324,142 of JARBWK010000011.1, read as the reverse complement.
CCCGGCTCCTTACGGGGAGCGCAGTGAGCGCTCACATCACGCCCATCCAGCGCGAACTGCACTGGCTACCGGTGGAATGCTGGATCACCTTCAAAGTGTTAGTTCTGACTTTTAAGGCCTTACATGGTCTGGGGCCAGTGTACCTGCGGGACCGCCTCATCCCGTACTATCCCACCAGATCGTTGCGCTCGGAGGAACAAAACCTCCTGGTCATTCCCTCCCCCAAAACGTATCGCTTGACGGCAACCCATCAGCGGGCTTTTTCAATAGTGGCTCCAACACTATGGAACTCATTGCCTGCCGACGTTTGCGCTATGCAGAACATTCTTTCATTTCGGAAAGCATGTAAGACCCTGCTATTCCGGCAGGCTTTTGGAGCTGTATGAACTGCAGTCCTTGTTGCATGTCGCCACACTGTGTCTAGTATGTGGCTTACTGTGCTTTTTAGATATGTTTTAATTGCGGTTTTAATTTTGTTGCATGATTGTTTTATAGTATGCTGTTAGCCGCCCCGAGCCTTTGGGGAAGGGCGGTAAACAAGTACGAATTGATAAATAAAAAATAAATTTAAAATAATAATGCCAATAATAATAATTTCTGAGACTTAGTTTTCTAACTGTTGTAACTATAACATCCACGAGTCTCCCATGGGTTGCTAAAGGAGGCCTATTTCAAGGAAGGAGCTCTAGAATAGATGTATTCATATGTTTTCTTTTGCACTTTTGTATTTTGCATGTAACACCTTGAGTGTTTTGTGAGTTGCCCAAGTCTCTCTGGGAAATGGTGGCAGGATATAAATAAAAGATGGTGATGATGATCATTATTGTTTGTTTGTAAACTGACATAATAATAATAATTTATTTGTATACCGCACTGAAGGAACTCAGGGCAGTTTCCAACATATAAGGCAAAACATTCAATTGCCAAGAAGAAAATCATACAGACAGATTAGAAAAATTATTAAACACAAAAATCCTGCTAAAACACAACAATAAAAATTTAAACACATACTTCTGAGATTTATTCTGGTAGTAATCTGAACCTGCTCAAGAATGCTTTGTTTCTTAAATCTTTGCAAGTGTCAACCTGCCTAAACCAGCATTTTGTACAAGGTCTCATAACGGGATCTCAGGATTCCAAATGAAACCCTCAAGATTTGATATCTTCACCCTTTAACACAGACAAGATTTATCACAGGAGGAAACTCAGAAGAATACTTACAAGTTTAATGGGATGTATGGAGCAGACAGAGGAGTCCTTTGCACCCCAGGCCTGCAAACTGGGATACCCACCAGGCTCCAGCACATAGGGATCATCGTCAAAGTATGGTTTTGCGTAAACAAGCCACCTGTGGGATACACATAAGACAACATGAGCGTAACTGATCTTCCCTGGTCTTTTGGTGTACTGCAATGCTGCAGTGGGATTCCTTCCCAGGTAGTCCTGAGAGCTCGAGATGTTTGTCTGTTCTTAAGATGAAAAGCAGACATCTGCATTTTAAATTGATTAGAGATCAGCTGGTTTCCCCTGTAATAGGCAGTAGGAGCACCTAAAGCTTTGGAGAACTTCTGTTCAACCATTACAAAGTTACTCTGGACCTTGCTCTGACTTATAAGAACTGCCTGAATATCAAGAAAAAAGTGGGTGCTAGAAATAATATTGTACGAAAGCTGACTGGCATAGCTTGGGGATCACAATCAGACAGTGAAGACATCTGCCCTTGCACTTTGCTACTCTGTTGCTGAGTACACATGCCCAGGGTGGAATACATGTCTCCATGTTAAAACAGTGGATGTGGCTCTTAATGAGATATGCTGCATTATCACAGGATGTCTACACCCATCACCACTGGAGAAATTACACTGTTTAGATGGTATCACACCACCTGACATCTGTTGGGAAGTGGAAGCCAGCAATGAAAGAAACAAGGCATTGACATCTTTGGCCCATCCTCTGTTCGGATATCAGCCACCATGCCAACGCCTTAAATCAAGAAACAGCTTAAGATCTACAGAGATACTCGCAGGAACACCTCAGCAAGCAAGAGTACAAAAGTGGCAGGCAAAAACCTAGCACCTCATGACATATTCTGTCTCACTAGAAACAGAAGAAAAGAACCTTTTTAATGTTTTAAAAAAGCATTGATGGCACTCTCTAGAACAGGGGTCAGGAACCTTTTTGACTCAGAGAGCTATAAAAGCAAAATATTTGGAAATTTAGTTCAGTGAGAGCCATATACTGTAATATATAATATACTTTAAGACTGAATTCAACTAGATGTGAGTATATACGTCCATACTATGAGAAAAGGATTCCTCCCGGCAGAATGACGAGACACTTCAGACCTGGCTCTGCAAAAGGCATGCTCAGGACTCTGGGAAGGAAGAGAAGACGGAAGGAAGGGGGAAAGAAAGAAAGAAAGTTAGAGGAAATAAAGGAGAGAGGGGGAGAGGAAGAAAGAAAAGAAGAACAAACTTTGGAAAAGGAAGAAAAGAAAAGCAGGAGGGAGACAAGGAGGGGGAAAGACAGAAGGAAATGGGAAGGGAGGAAAGGAAAGGGTGGGGAAAAGAAAAGAAAGGAAGTGAGGAAAAAGTAAAATAATGAAGGGAAAAGAAAAGAAAGAAGGGGAGAGAGGGAAGTGAAAAGAAAGGAAGGAGAAGGAAAGGAAGACTTGGGGAAAAGAATAGAAGAGGAAGGAAGAGGGAGGGAGAATGGAAGAAAGAAGACAGGAGAGAAGGAGAAGGAAAGGGTGAAGGAGGAGAAAGAAAGGAAGGAAGAGGAAGGAAGGAAGGAAGGAAGGAAGAGAATGGAGGAAAGAAGGAAGGGAGAGAGGGAGGGAAAATGAAGGAGAGAAGGAGAAGGAAAGGATGAAGGGGGAGAAAGGAAGGAAGAGGGAGAGCCAGATGCAATCATGAAAAGAGCCACATCTGGCTCCCGAGCCGTAGGTTCCCTGCTCCTGCTCTAGAGTCTAGACTACAAGTAGAAGAATGCCCCATCCAAAATGGCCAGCGGCCCATGCTGTCTGGAGCATTTTGTAGGAATTGCAATTAAAAACAAATGCCTGGTAGAGACACACAGCTTCACTCAGAACTTTCCTGGCTGATGGTGCGACCTAGTTTGAGACCAATGTTTTTTTGCCAGCAGTTTTGAAATATCTTCAAAGATCACACCGGCAAACTCAAATTTTGGTGCCTCAAATGTTACACCTGTTTCTGGATATATTTGCCCTGCTGCTGATTCCAAAAACGCCACCAGTTTTTTCCCTATCCATTCTAGTCTTTGAGATACAGAACATATGCCATCGACCAGTTGAAAATCATGGTAATCATATTTAAGAAACGAGAGCTGACGCAGTCTATCCAATAGAGTTTTCTGAATCAGGGTCCCAAAAAAACCCAGGGAGACGTACAAGAAGCAAGACACCAGTATTTTCTTTTTGTTGGGATGTGTAATCATTTGGTGTTTTTCCTCAAATATTTTTCCCTTCCTTTTTTTTAAAAAAAGGAAAGTCTTTTCTACTTATTTTAATACATTCTCTTGAAATAAGCAAAACAGGGACAGCCAGACAAGCAGAGCTCAGGAGCTTCAATGCGTGGATGAGGCAGTGGTGTCGAGAGGAAGGGTTTAGATTTGTTAGGAACTGGGGACATTTTCGGGAAAGCCAAACCTTTACAAAAGGGACGGGTTACACCTGAACGAAAATGGAACCAGACTGCTGGCAATTAATATTAAAAAGGCTTCAGAGCAGCTTTTAAACTGATTCCTAGGGGAAAGTCGACAGGAGCTGGGCAGCTTCCGGTTCGAGAGGGTGAAACGCCAAGCATGGAGGATGAAATTTACGCACAAATGGCTGAGTCAACAGAAAAGATAGAAAGTAGTCAAGAGGTAGGATATGGTAGGCCTTCTACAAATTCTCATAAACAGCCAAAGTTGAAAGGGCATCAGAGCAATAAATATAAATGTCTGTACGCAAACGCTAGAAGCCTTCGAACAAAAATAGGGGAGTTGGAATGTTTGGCAAAAGAAAAAAATATTGATAGTATTGGCATAACAGAAACCTGGTGGACAGAGGAAAACAATTGGGACACAAAACTTCCAGGTTATAAACTGTACAGGAAAGACAGGAGAGGGGAAAAACGGTGGCGGTGTGGCCTTGTACATAAATGAAAAGCTAGAATTTCATGAATTAGAATTTCAAGAAAATTCAAACTCACCTACAAAAACATTGTGGGTAAAAATCCCAGGACAAAAAACTAATCTAGCATTAGGGATCTGCTATCGCCCTCCCAACCAAACTCCAGAGGCAGACTGCTATCTGGAAAATGAAATTAAACAGGCCTCAAAAAGCAATAAATTAGTCATAATGGGGGACTTCAACTATCCCCGAATAGATTGGCTAAATTCTTGTTCTACGCATGAAAGAGAGACAAGGTTCCTCGACATGCTAGCTGATTATTCCCTTGAGCAGATGGTCATGGAACCAACCAAAGGAAAGGGGATCCTGGACTTGGTGCTAACTAATGAACAAGATCTCGTTCAAGATGTCCTTGTAACTGAGCCCATAGGTACCAGTGACCACAACACAATAACCTTCAACTTAAGTTTGATAGCAAACTGTCAGTGAAAACTAACACAGAGACCTTAAATTTTCACAAAGGGAATTTCACCAAAATGAGAAAAATAGTACAGAACAAACTAAAAGGAAGAGTAAAAAAAATCAAATCCCCCCAGAATGCTTGGAAACTGTTTAAAAATACTTTAAAACAAGCCGAACTAAAATGCATTCCTAAAATAAGAAAGAGGCCGGGAAAGTCCAAGAGGACATCGGTATGGCTTACAAATGAAGTAAAAGATGTGATTGGAAAGAAGAAAAACTCATTTAAGAAATGGAAGGCTCTTCCTACTGAGGAGAACAGAAAGGAACACAAGCTCTGGCAAACTAAATGCAAAGCAACCGTCAGGAAAGCCAAGAGAGATTTTGAGGCACATATAGCTAAGAATATTTAAAAAAAATACCAAAACTTCTTTAAGTACATCAGAAGCAGGAACCCAACTAGAAAAGCAGTTGGGCCACTTGACGAAAATGGTAAGAAAGGGACAATAAGTGAAGACAAGGAGATTGCTGAGCAGCTAAACGACTTCTTTGCCTCCGTTTTCACACAGGAGGACAGACAACATATGCCTGCAGCTGAGTCCGTTTTTTCAGGGAGGGAATTAAATGAATTAAACCAGATAGAGATAAACAAGGAAGATGTTCTCACATGCCTTACTAAACTAAATGTCAACAAATCACCAGGGCCAGATGGCATCCACCCCAGAGTTCTTAAGGAACTCAAGTGTGAAATTGCTGAAATTCTAGCCAAAATATATAACCTTTCTCTAAGATCAGGCACTGTACCCGAGGACTGGAGGGAGGCAAATGTAACTCCGATCTTCAAGAAAGGATCCAGGGGTGATCCAGGAAATTATAGGCCAGTTAGTCTAACCTCAGTTCCAGGCAAAGTGATGGAAACCATTATTAAAGAAAAAATTACTAAGCACATAGAAGAACAGGCATTGTTGAAGGAAAATCAACATGGTTTCTGCAAAGGCAAATCATGTCTTACTAACTTGATAGAATTCTTTGAGGGTGTAAATAAACACATAGACAAAGGGGATCCAGTCGATATTGTTTACCTTGACTTTCAAAAGGCTTTTGACAAAGTCCCTCACCAAAGGCTCCTAAATAAGCTCTTCAGCCATGGAATCAGGGGACAGGTCTTGTCCTGGATTGGAACCTGGCTAAACTGTAGGAAACAAATGGTGGTAATAAACGGACATTTCTCTGGATGGAAAGAAGTGAGAAGTGGCGTACCCCAAGGTTCAGTTTTGGGTCCGTTACTTTTTAATTTATTCATAAGTGATCTGGATGTAGGAGTGAATTCTGAGGTAGCAAAGTTTGCAGACGACACTAAATTGTTCAGGGTAGTTAAAAATGAAACTGATTGTAAAGAGCTCCAGAAAGATCTCTCGAAATTGAGTGAATGGGCAACAAAGTGGCAAATGCATTTTAACCTAAACAAGTGTAAAGTCATGCACATCGGGCAAAGAACCCCAAATACACTTATCAACTGATGGGATCAAAGCTTTCTGAGACAAACCAGGAAAGGGATCTTGGGGTTTTGGTGGACAGCTCAATGAAGATGTCAACCCAGTGCGCTGCAGCAGTGAAAAAGCAAATTCTATGCTTGGCATGATCAGGAAGGGAATCGAAAATAGGTCGGCAAATGTTGTATTGCCTCTCTACAAATCTATGGTGAGGCCACATCTGGAGTACTGTGTACAATTCTGGTCACCGCACCTCAAGAAGGATATAACGGAACTGGAAAAGGTACAAAGAAGGGCAACAAAAATGATCCAAGGGATGGAGCAGCTCCCTTATGAAATCAGGTTGCAATGCCTTGGTCTTTTCAGCCTTGAAAGACGGCGTTTAAGAGGTGACTTGATCGAAGTGTATAAAATCATGCATGGGATAGAAAAGGTGAATAAAGAAAAAATATTTTCTCTGTCACACAACACTAGGACTAGGGGGCACTCCCTGAAGCTCCAAGGTAGGAAAGTTAGGACTAATAAAGGGAAATATTTCTTCACCCAGAGGGTCATTGGGTTATGGAACTCACTTCCAGAGGAGGTTGTGACAGCTGTCAGCCTGGACAGCTTCAAGGCAGGATTAGACAGATTCATGGATACCAAGGGAATCAGTAGTTACTGAAATGGACATCCAAGTGCCACCTCTGTGTTGATGGAGGCAGGCAGGGTTTCCCCGGGTACTGGTTGTGGGGGGTCGGGAGCAGGTGAGGGTTTTGCCCTCCTTTCTGCTAGAGATCCCTGTGTACAACTAGTGGGCCACTGTGTGACACAGAATGCTGGACTAGATGGGCTGAGGCCCGATTCAGCATGGCTCTTCTTATGTTCTTATAGTTCTTATGTTAGCAATATTAAATATCACTTTGGACTACTGTTGCTGGGTCATGCTGCTGCAAATAAGTTACTCTGCTGTTTATTTATGAGAGGAGGGTCTATTGTTAATAAGCCCACTTTCCCAACAATATATATATATGAGATGTATCTCTTACAGGCCAGAATATACAATGATAGAAGCTGCTTTCAAGGGCTTGCTGTACATCCGTGTGTCTTCTGAGGAATCTGTGAACCTCTGTTTTGTGCCCTCTCCATTCTCCTCAGAAAATAAGCTGATCTCAGGCAACTTATAGTCCTGGAACAGAAAGACATTTCCACCGTTAGATAAGAAATAGTTAAAATCCCTATTTTCTGACCAATCTGATTTACAGCATCTAGAACAGGCATGGGCAAGCTTCAGCCCTCCAGATGTTTTGGATTCCAGGTCCCACCGTTAGATAAGATAACTATTTCTTATCTAACGGTGGAAATCTAGCTGGTAGGCTGTTAGGAATTGTGGGTGCTGAAGTCCAAAACACTTGGAAGGCCGAAATTGGCCCAAGTCCTTGATCGAGAAATACATAACAAAATCCAAAATTGCTCTCAGATCCTCTAATAGTTTGTCTAGACCAGTGGTTCCCAAAGTGGGCGGTAGTGGGCGGTGGGGCGATCCAGGGGGGCACTGGAAGGCCCAGGAGAATGGGGTGGGTGGGTGGGTGCTGAACCCCTGTAAGGGGGCGGTGGCGTGAGCCAGGTGACAGGCTACTATCCATCTCTGTGTGAGTCTCTCTCTCTTCTTCCCTCCTCTTCTCGCCAAGCAAGGGATAATAATAATAATAATAATAATAATAATAATGTGTGTCTCTCTCTTCTTCCCTCCTCCTGCTCCCTCCTCATCCTCTCGCCAGGCAAGGGATGATAATAATAACACCTTTGGGGTTCCCTTCCAACTGGTTGAGTCTTATAACAATAATAATAATGTCCTTCAACATATTTAGTGGAACGTGGATTCAGTGCGATAACCAATTTATTAGCAAAAAAAGAAACTGATTGCAAAATAGTCAATCGTGATGATTTGAGATTACTGTAGACGAAAATAGAGCCGAGGATTACTAGATTGGTAGCAGCATACCAGGTTCATCCTTCTCATTAAGATGATTTCAAATGTTTTAACTTTTTTTGTATTACCTTTCTATTCTAAGTTCAATAAATAGTTTCATAATTTCAAACTTCAGTGTTTCTAATTTACAACTTCATTATATTTTACGAAAAAGGTAGAAATATTAATACATATATCTTTCTGTTTCATTGCTATTATAATTATTTAAAAATTAATGTCTAGGGGGGCGGTGAGTAATTGTTTTTCTGGAAAGGGGGCGGTAGGTCAAAAAAGTTTGGGAACCACTGGTCTAGACTGTCAGGGACAAAGATGTTTTACCTGAATGTGCTCTTATCACCTGTGCTGAAATTAGATTCGAAATTATAACAGGTGAAAGCCATCACGTTGCACACAAATATGAGCCAATTCAATCAGGGTCACTAGTACATGCATAAATAAGCAAATTACTGCACAATGCAGGAAAGTTTATAAATAATATTGTTATTATTATTTTCCATGGACAAGAAGGGCTGTCTGGATTTAGGTCCCTTCTACACCTTCATAAAATCCAGATTATCTGCTTTGAACTGGATTATCTGAGTTTATATTGCCATATAATCCAGTTCAAAGCAGATCATCTGGATTTTATGTAGCCTAAGACAGATACAATAGTGTAACTAGAAATGAACCAGATTCCTATATTTCAATCTCCCTCCCCCTTTTCTTCTCTTTACGAAAGAACCGAAACTCAGGATAGCTTACAAAGGTGTGGCTTCAATGGAAAAAGAGGGGAAAGATCTTAATTGGAAAGTGAATGTTTATGCTGCTTACTTTCACGACCCTCTTGAGCGAACCAATATGGAACGGCACATCCTCCGCTTCTTCCCCCTCTTCATGGTATATTCTCCAAGGGTTTGTTATCTCCACATCCCCTTCAGCCAGCACACACTTCCTTCCGTAGTACCGTGGCTTCTCGTACATCACCCAGCTGGAGACCCCCAAAAATTGCTCATTCGGTTAGTTCCAAGTACAGGGCCAGGCTAGTTGTACACAAACAGGTCCCTTTTCCTCCAGTTCTTTTGAGAACGCTTCCTTGTGGTAACACTACGGTTATCAAACGTATCTTACATATTTCTTGTTTACTTGGATTTTCAAAAGTGACTGGCAAATGCCATTCTGGACTACCCTGCATTAGGACAAGCACGCAAGTAGTCCTTCCTTATATAATTACTAGCTGTACCCGGCACGCGTTGCTGTGCCCTGTTTAGGAGATGCGAGAAAGTCCAATCATCCACGGTGTGCCCTCCTCTAAACTGCAGTTGGATGGAGTGTGGGTCATGGGGGGCATGGTGTGCCAAGTTGGGTCTTTATTGGCCTTGGTTCTGGGCCACAGTGGTCTGTGGGGAATGATGGGTTTTGAAGTACTACAAATCCCATTTTCCATGGTGGTACTTCAAGTCCCATCATGCATGGTCGGGGCTCTGTGTGCCAAGGTAGGTTACTGTAAATTCAGGCCTATACACAATGTCCCATGAGCTGAGGCCTGGTTAGGAACAGCAAGTTAATGAAGCCTTACTGTCAATTCAGGCCATACACAATGTCCAATGAGCTGAGGCCTAGTCGGGAGAATCAAGTTAATGAAGTCTTACTGTCAATTCAGAGCGTAAACAGCTTCCCAGTAAGTGAGGGCTAGTTAGGGAAATCAAGTTAATGAAGTCTTACTGTCAATTTAGAGCGTAAACAGCTTCCCAGTAAGTGAGGGCTAGTTAGGGAAATCAAGTTAATGAAGCCTTACTGTCAATTTTGGGCGTGGGCTGTGTTTTTTGGGGTGTAAATTTTCGGTTGGAAGTGATTTGGGTGTTTGTGTTGGGGATTGGCTCAGGCCTTTTCCTTATTCTGTTTTGGCAGTTTATTATGGATCGGAATTTTCATGTTGGCTGGCCAGTGCAGCAGTTATGCAAATCCACCCTTATTGGCAGCCAATCATGTTGTTCAGAATGTAGAGGCTGGGTGAGTCTTTGGCTGCCCCGGAGGATGCTGGTAAATGTAGTTTTATTTTTACTCGTTGTTTTGGGGGCCTTTTAGGTTTTGGAGGGGAAAGTTTCTTTGCTACAAACGTACCTTGCTTGAGGCCTATTTCTGTTGGCAAGTATTGTGTTTCTGCGTTGTAAGGTTTCTTTGTTTGAGGTATACATCACATGACGTGAACCCATTTATATAATAGATAGCTTGCCATTCCTCTAATGAGGAATGCAACGGTGGCAAGGTATGGCTCTCCGCTTCTACATGTTTTTTTCCCCTAAAGGAAATATATCCCAACTTGGCTGTTTATATTGTTATAGAAGTAGCTAAGTTGGATGCCACCCAAAGACACTATTGTTTCCAGGACATAGGTTCAACAAAGATCAAATAACGGAAAGAGGCACGTTTGCACCAAAACAAAATAATCCTAATGCAATATTGCTAAAGTAGTTTAACATTTTGAGTATGCCTCCTGAGAGTACACCTCCTGGAGTATAGCTCCATGGAAACTGGAGAAAGGAAGATCACAAGGGAAGGAGGAGAATCTGACATATAGGTTGGACATCCCTGATCTAGAATTCCAAAATTCAAAACACTCCATTATCCCAGATACTCCGAAATCTGAAATTTTCCACATGGGTGACAGCTTGAGTTTTGATATGTCCATGTGCACAAATGCAAAAGTATTAAAATTATATCAAACTACTTTCAGACTATGTATAAGAGGAATTAATGAAACATAAATGGATTTTGTGTTTAGTCTTGGGTCCCATCTCCAAGATATCTCATTATGGATGTACAGTACCCACAGTTTCACCTACCTGTGCCAGACAAAATCTGGCCCCTGGTCATCCAGGTGATTCTATGATATGCTCCCCCAAAAGTTACTTTGTTTCCTAGATCCTCCGGGGCAAATCTATGGTAACTTCCAGTGAAAGTACCCTATATACTCGAAGATAAACCAGGTTTTTCAGACTTTTTATGGGCTGAAAAAGCCTCCCTTGGCTTTTAATGGGGTCAAGCCGGGCAGCAGAACCTGGAGGTCATTACTTCCAATATCTATATATATAAAAAGGGAATGGTCGTGCAACGGGGCAAATGGACCAGTGAGCCCTGCGGAGCCGGAAGTAGGCCCTCAATCATTCAAACAGGAGGCCAGGCGGGCACCCATGGGGACCCGCATCAAGTAAGTCCAGGCACCATGGAGGGGAGAAAGACGAGGGAGACAGAGAAGGGGGGGGGAGAAAGAACAAAAGACAGAAGCATTCTCTCCTGACGTTTCTCCCCCATCTATGGCTAAAGGCATCCTCAGAGGAGGTAGGGAGGTCTGTTGAAAACACTCATAAACAAGGGAACTCCAAACAACAAAAAAAACAGGGACAGCTAATCACCTCCCAACAAAGGATCCAACTGAAGCAGTAACCAGCCACACCTTGAAACTACAAAGCCATTATGTGCTAATCAAGGTGACCCATTGCAACAATCCCTGTTACCTCCAACAGACAAGAGTTCTTTCTTTCTCCCACCCTGGTCATTATTCTACAGGTATGCCCACCCCACTTTCATTCCTATCCCTTCCTACTTTGCCTCTTTCCTACCTTTCCTGTCCACCAGACTACGCAACATCAATACCAACCCTTACATACTCAGACTTTCTCACATCTCCTAAATAGGGCACAGCAACGCGTGCGGGGTTCAGCTAGTATATACTGTATATATGTCTCTCTCATCTTCCCCTCTCTTAACAGTGTGGTTTTTTTTCTGCTTCTGCTTTGCTTCTCCTCCCAGGCTGGAATGCTTTGAAACGGGAAAGGAGGGGGAGATAATCCCTTGCAAGTCATGAATATCCATTCATCGTATAAAAGCATTTTCCCCTGAAATATTTGTTAATCTCTCCTACAGATATATAGGCATTTCCCCCTGCAAGCCCTATGTACCTATATATCTGCATCTATCTATATACATTGATGTTATATATGAATTTCCCCTCATATGTTAGCAGGTCTTTGGAAATACTATATACATATAGATATCTAGAGATTTCATCGTACCTATATATCTGTACCTATATGTATACATTATTTTATATGTGAATTTTCTCCTCACATGTTTGCAAGTCTCTGCAAATCCTATATAGATATAGATATCGATAAATATATAGAGGTACCTATGTATCTGTATAGCAGAGTGTGTGTACGTATATGTGTGTATATACATTGTATATATAAAGAGAGGATTTGCAAATGTTTCAGGGGGAAATGCATGTGTGAAATTACTATATATAATTATAGATTGATATCTAGCTCTGCATTGTTTATATAGGCATTGAATGTTTGCCTATTACTATGTTGGAAGCCGGCCTGAGTCCCCATGGGGGATAGGGTAGGATACAAATGAAGTTCTATTAGTAGTAGTAATAGTCATAGTAGTAAGTTATTGTTGTTACTATATTGTTTTTGTTAACCCTACTTTTCCACTTACAGGGCTAGTTTACTGTTTTTCTTTGAAATATGGTAAATATTCAAAAACACTTAACCTCCAGATGCCTCAATAAATGTAATTTTATTGGTATCTATTTTTATTTCGAAATTTACCAGTAGCTGCTGCATTTCCCACCCTCGGCTTATACTCGAGTCAATACGTTTTCCCAGGTTTTTGTGGTAAAATTAGGCGCCTCAGCTTATATTCGGGTCAGCTTATATTCGAGTATATATGGTAATACATTTCAATTGGGTCCACTATTTTCCACAGTTTCCCATTTCCATGATACATTCAAGAATGTATTCCCATTGGATACGGGGGGTCATACTGTGTATGCAAATACAGATTTTCCAAACTCCTCAAATCCAAAATCAAATCCAATTCTGGTTCCAATAATTTCAGATAAGGAATACTCAACCTTCAATAAATCTGAGACTAAAATCAAAACAAAAAGAAGTAGAAACTTTCAATAGTTTCAGAAATGTTTCTGCCTTCTGAAGGAGCCCTTATTTTATCAGTAGGATGGAAAGTAAGACAGGCTAATGGAGTGCGTGTCTACCTCAAGGCCACCTAGTAAGTTTCATGATAGTCATAGTCATCATCTCCAACCTGTTGTATTTTTTTTTCAGGCTTTCCCCCCCATTTCAACCCAGAGTCTGATTTTCCACCTGTTTGTATCTAGGACACAACATTTCCCTACAGTGCCATGTGCAGCAAGTCAAGCAATTGTTCGCTTACCCTCCTCGGACCACGCGGATGGAAATGGTTTGGGAGAGAGGCCAGGATGTAGCATCTGGAACATCGCCCCAGATTTCCCTCTTTTCTCCCCCAAAGCCTGACTCCGAATACAGGATGATCTATAATTAGCAAGTAAGAGAGAAATAAAGGGGGGAAAGGGAGAAGGTTACCAACAATGCAATCGCCAGAACACGTAAACCTTAATTTTTTGACAACCCCCCCAAATCTGTTGAAGCATCCAGGGAATCAGTGAGTGTGTGTGTGTGTCAACTGTAAAATAAGATGCATGAAGCTGATTGGTCGGGCAATTCCTGGGGAGCTGGCTGAGCCTGGGACTTTTGGATACTGTTACATTTTTGTTCAGGCCTGAGCTATGCAGAAGCAGAGAGAGAGAGAGAGAGAGAGAGAGAGAGAGAGAGAGAGAGAGAGAGAGAGATTGGAGTGTGCTCTCACTTCATGAGCTGCTGAAGGAATTTATCCACATGGACAAAGAAAGACCATTTTAAATCTTTCATAGAAAAGACATTATTTGACTGGGTTTTTCAGGTTGTATGGCCATGGTCCAGAAGCATTCTCTCCTGACATTTCACCTGGATCTTGGCAGGCATCCTCAGAGGTTGAGAGGTCTGTTTGAAACCAGGAAAATGGAGGGAATGCTTCTGGAACAGGGGTGCCCACACTTTTTTAGCACGCGAGCTACTTATAAGAAAACCAAGTCAGAAAGATCTACCTACCTCCTCAAGGCTGGGGAGGGGAGGGGACGGGGGCAGGGCTTGGGGCGGCCTGGCTCTGCCCCCCTCTGGCTTCTGCTCTCCCAGCAGCTTCTCCAGGCTTGAGGATGGCAGTGCCAAGCCAGTGGTGACATAGCTAGCACAAGGCTGGCTTGGCATTGCCATCCTCAAGCCTGGAAAAGCTGCTGGGAGTGCCAAAGCCGGGGAGGGGCTTGGCACGGCCTGGCTCCTCCCCCTTTGAGAAGCGCCCCATCCAGCTGGGATCAACCTCCTTCAGTCCCAGGATCGACTGGTCGATCGCGATCGACTTCCTGGGCAGCCCTGTTCTGGAACATGGCCATACAGCCCGAAATACTTACAACAACCCAGTGATTCCGGCCATGAAATATTTCGACAATACATTGTGTGAGTTGATGCAACTAATCACATTGTACATACTGTATGTTGTTCTGAACTACAAAGAGTAAAACTACTTGTCCTTCACCATTCACCTGCATGACATATTTTCTTTCTCTGGCAAGGCAGTGTGTGGGCTGATCAAACGGGAACTACACAAGGTTTATTTTACATTACACCACACAATCCACAGTGTCACTAGGGGATTCTGGCGTTTCTTGTTCCCCAAGATAATTCTTTCCACCCCACACCCAGCTCCCAAATATCATTTGGTTTCCATACCTTCCCTGGTCGCACGTTCACCTTCTTGACTGGTTTACTTTCTTCTTGCTGCTGAATTTAAAAATAAAATCGGAACTTGGATGAGGAACAAAACAAATTGGAGCTTTACATGTCAGAAACGTCTGGTTTTACATCATCTCTTTCTCTATTTCCATTCCTAATATCACATGCCAAAGACAAGCGCTCTCATACATATTTAAAGAAAAGTGTTTGAGTAAACATTTTCTTTCGAGCAGGGTGGAGACTGGATGAAAGAATTTAGAATCTAGAATGCAGCAAATAGCACTTTGTGGGGCACATCGGATTTTCAGCAGGAGAAATGGCATGAGAATTGAATTATTAGCTACTTTCTGCTGCAAGTCGCTTCTAGTTTTGAAATACATTGGTTCGCTTCTGTTATGATAAACAAATACTTTCTACTACCAGTCCTTCCTCAAATCAAATTGTCTTCCTGCCCCAAAATTATATGGCATTTACTCCTTGTCCTTGATATCTGCCTCTTCTTTTTAAAAGGGTTAAATAGTCCAATAAAGGCAAAACTTGGAAAACCTACAGTGGCCATTAAAGATTTGAGGAAGGGGTTATGGGCCTTCAATGGTGCAGCAGGTTAAACCGTTGAGCTGCTGTACTTGCTGACCAAAGGTTTGGTGGTTCAAATCCAGGGAGCAAGGTGAGCTCTCACTGTTAGGCCCTGCACCATTGAGGGGTTATGGCCCCTCAATGGTGCAGCAGGTTAAACCGTTGAGCTGCTGTACTTGCTGACCAAAAGTTTGGTGGTTCAAATCCAGGGAGCAAGGTGAGCTCCCACTGTTAGGCCCAGCTTCTGCTAACCTAGCAGTTCAAAAACATGCAAATGTGAGTAGATCTATAGGTACTGCTTCTGCGGGAAGGTAACGGCAGCACTCCATGTAGTCGTACTGGCCACATGACCTTGCAGACGTCTACGGACAACGCCGGCTCTTCGGCTTAGAATGGAGATAAGCACCATTCCCCAGAGTCGGACACAACTAAACTTAATGTCTGGGAAAATCTTTATCTTTACTTAGCTTCAAAATGAAGCTTTTCAAAGCTCTTCGTGAAGGGCATGTTGGGAAATTATGTCACATCCCAGTTAAAAGATATTTTATTCCATATATGTAAATATTCATACTTTAAATATTCAAAAATCTGAAATCAGAACCAGTAGCCACTTTCCCGGCTACTGGTTGTTGATGTCAGCTGATGTCTTTTTATGACTGTCTGGTTTATTGTTTTAATTACATTTTCTTGCTATATGTTTTTAATTGTGTTACCTTGTAACCCTTGTTCTATGCTGGGCTTGGTCCCCATGTAAGCCACCCAGGGTCCCTTCGGAGAGATGGTGGCAGGATAGAAGAATAAAGTTATGATGATGACAATGATGATGATGATGATTATTAAAATATGGGAAATTCTGAAATAAGAATGCTTCTGAGGTTGCCTTTGCAGCTCCAATTGGTCCAATGGGTGGCAGCCAGATGGCTCACCAGAGCAGGGTAACTCTCCTGTTACGCCAGCTTCACTGGCTGCCAGTCTACTACCGAGCACAATTCAAAGTGTTGGCTTAGCTTATAAAGCCCTAAATGGTTCCAGTCCAGTTTACCTGTCTGAACGTATCTCCCTCTATGAACCATCTAGAAGGTGAAGGTTGTCCAGGGAGGCCCTGCTCTCGATCCCACCTCCTTCGCAGACGCGACTGGTGGGAACAAGAGACAGGGCCTTCTCAGTGGTGGCACCTTGGTTGTGGAACTCCCTCCCTAACGAAATTAGATCAGCACCCTCCCTTTTGATTTTCAGAAAGAAAGTAAAGACATGGCTGTGGGACCAAGCCTTTGGGCAGTAAGTAGTGCAAGAAACACAGAAGTATGTGAAAATTGACACTTGGAAAGGTCTCAGACTACGGTTTCTGGATTATGTGATTTCAATATTTATATTAATACGTTTTTAATTCCATGTTTTAAATGTCTAAATGTTGTTTATGTTTTTTTCTGTTTAATATGGTTTAATAGTTTAATCTATAGTTATATGATGTTGTCACTTTTATGCTAGATTTTTATATGCATGTTAAAAGTAAAGGTTTCCCCTGACATTAAGTCTAATTGTATCTGACTCGGGGTGTGTGTGTGTGCTCATCTCCATTTCTCAGCTGAATAGCCGGCATTGTCCGTAGACACCTCCAAGGTCATGTGGCCAACATGACTGCATGGAGCACCATTACCTTCCCACAGGAGTGGTACCTATTGATCTACTCACATTTGCATGTTTTCGAACTGATAGGTTGGCAGGAGCTGGGGCTAACAGCAGGAGCTCACCCCACTCCCTGGGTGAGCTACGTATGTTAGGAATTAAATTTTGCCGTGAATATGTTGGAAACTGCTTTGAGCGTCGTCCTCCCTTTCCACAGGTGAGAAAAGTGGTATTTAAATGAAGTAAGCAAATAAATAAATAAATAATTCTGGACCCAAGCATTTCAAATAAGGGATACTCAACCTGTAACATGTTTGTTCTAATTGTGATGTCTTTAATTTGCTTTAATCAACTGCCGATTGCTCCAAAATCGTTGCTATGGGTCAGTTTATAAGTGCTTCAGACAAACAAAAAACCTTGCAGTCTGTAAGTCAGGTGCATCTCCTCCTTGTCCTAATCTGAAGAGGACCCCCTGCCTTCCATACAATGCTTTTAATGAACATCACTGAGTCTTTAGCAGCCATTTGTGGAAAATAAACAACAACATAATGACGGTTAAGTTCTTGCATCCCTTGTTCAGGCATACCATCACCCAGGGAGAGCCGAGTGGTTTTGGCCTTGTAATCATCATTACTTTGAAGGCAAGTTTTGCACAGGCCTCTTGGCCTCCACATGACACTGTGCCAGAAATTCCAGGCTGAAGGTGGGAATGCCAAGTATAGAAATCCAGGGGCAGAAAAGCCCAGGTTACATGTACTGCAGCATTGTAGACTAACTTAACACACTTGCAAAGAAATACACACACAGATCACAGGTATCAAAGAGTACACTTCTTTTCAATGCTCTCAGAACAATCTAGACCAGGTATAAGCAAACCCAAGCATGGAGGCCAGACGAGGACCCTTGGGCTCTTATCAGGCCCTCCTCTCTCTATCTTTCCTCCCCCCTTCCCTCTCTCCCTCCCTCCCACCTTTTCATCTTTCTTTCCTGGTTTTTCCCAGAGGCTGTCTATTGGGAGTGCTTTGATTGTGCCTTCTTGCATGGCAGGGTCTAGACTGCATGGCCCTTGGGGGTCTCTTCCAGCTCTAGGATTATAGATCAGGAGTAGGCAATATGGGGTCTAATGGGTGCACTTTTTCTCTCCCATCCACCATCTCATCCTGACCAAGGCCAACCCTTTTGGGATCCAAACGTTTCCCGTCTTTCCTTCACTTTCTGCCTCCGAAAGAGAAGAGGAAGGGGAGGAAAGGGCAGGGAAGGGACTTGGGGGAACCCCCTCCCTCCCGGCCTGCCCACCCCACTCTGGTCCACCACGTGGCCCCCAAAGTTGTAAAGTTTGCCCATGCCTGATCTAGGTTATTTTATCACTGAGCGGAAGCCTGCTCAAATTGCTTACCTCACCACACAGCTAACATATGCTCACCTGAACGTCTGGCCGGGTTGGGGTCTCTGTGGCTTTGGAGCGAGCAGCCATCTCCTTGGCGCTCCGGCTTGCCCCCAGCACCCGGTAGGAAGGCTCCGCTCGCATCACAGATGGTTGCAGCTCAGCGCTCCGAAGTTCATATGTGTTTTCCATTCGAGCCCCACTTGAGAAGGGCTGGCATTCCTTTGGGTTCATCAAAACAATAGAACACCTCATATCCTTCCCTTTCATTGCATCTCTGAATTGAGACTTCTCTGGAGAGATGAACCTGCTGTAGAGGAGGCTGTTATCCAAGCGGGAATAAGGCTTATTATCATCTGCCACCTTCTTGTCAGGGAGACCAGACAGGAGAGAGACCCCTTTGAGGACGTTGGACCTGATTAGGTTGTTCTGATTGGTCAGGACGACATTTGGTCCCATGACGGTTTCGTGATCCCCAGGTCCTTGGTGCAACTTCCCCAGGAAAGACCCGAATTCCTCTTCGTTTCTGAATGTTCTGCTTTCCCAAGGGTAAAACATCCTGGCCTGATCTTCATTGTTATATTGTTCATCCATGCTGAGATAAGGGTTCTCGATTTCCTCTATCCCTTCTTCAGGAAGGCCTGTGCTGTCGTACTTGAGCCCCTCTCTTTCTTCTGAGTTCTTCTCTTCAGTGACAAAAAGTAACTGTCCGGGAACAGATGGAGGAGGGACTTGTGACTTGAGTGTGATGTGGTCTTCATGGATGGGAGGAAGGGAAGTGTTCCTTGCAAGAGTGGTGAGGCGGGGAGTCCTGGGCAGGTGCTTCAAAGACTTTCGGCATTCAGCAGGGCCCATGTTACGGAGAGTGTCTACAAAAAGCTCCATATCCACATACTCCTCAGGTTCTGATTCTGCCACCCTGTTGCTGTTTCCATGATCATGACTTGGAGGTTTCTGGGAGGAGGTTGTGGTCTCAGCAAACATTGTGCTTGGCTGTGATGTAAATACTGGTGAATCCTTTCTTGGGCCTTGTTGTTCTTCAGTTACCTCAGTCCACTTGGTGAGTTCCTTGTTCTCTAGAAGGATATTCTGGCCTCCAGATAAAGTGGTCATCTCCCCCCTTGATTTATGACTGTCTATTGCTGTCCCATTTGCCATTGTGCTCTTTTCCTTTTCAGACCGGCTCTCTGCAAACAAGCTGCCGTGTGTCCTGAAGACAGGTTTGATGTTCCGGCTGCAGTCTCTCTGGGGTGTGCTGTGAGGAGCAACTCCCTCCCCAAATGTGGTAGCATCTCCGTTTGATGTGAATGCAGGAGTTGGCGAAAGCATACACCTTTCCCTCTGGGCATCGCTCATGCCGGCATTTCTAGATTGAGTCACACTGTTTCCTGACTGCGAACTTGCTGTAGAGTGATTGCAAGCATCAGAGAAGGCTGTAGAGACGATCTGGGGGGACTTGGTCTCAGGGACACCGTCCTGGGATTGGCTGTTCTCGACAACAGAACGGGAGGCAAAGGACTTCTCTTGCTGGGATTTGTTCCCACTTCCTGTCCCAGAGCTGGACATGACAATCTCTCGCCCTGCTCTGTAGACAGTGGCAGTCCCACCTTGCGGTACAATGACTTGCCTTTCAGATCTATATACAACCATGTTGCCACTCTTGGGAGAGTACCACTGGGTCTGAGATCTCGCAACAGTGCTAGAGCTAACAACACGGGGCAAGGGACTCAACACACAAGGCCCCGCAGAAGGTTGGGTGTTCGTGGCACTGAATGATCCTGTCCCTGGAGCAGAGTTGGTGCTATTTGATGCATCACTTTTTCTCTGGGACTCTGCTGGCCTGGTGGCAGAGAGATTTTCCTCCTGGGATCCGTTTGCGATGTGGATCTCCCTCTCCAGGTGGGTGTTACCCCTGTGGCTTTCTCCCTGGGACTGCGCTGCTGTTGTGTCATTTGTTTCTTTCTTTTTTGTCGTCACCAGGAGATTTGGTTTTGGTTCTGGGGAATATACTTGAGCGAACACAGGCCCATGAGTTGTACAATCTTTCTGAGGGCTGAGGGAACGAGAACGCTTCCCAAATGAAATGGGAGAAAAACTTCTAGAATCATTCGGGGAAGGGGAGCGCTTGCTATCCGTTGGAGAACATGAGAACTTGGCATCAGCACCTGTGGCTTCTGCAGTGGAAAATGACCACTTGGGATCCACCAGAGAAGGGGAGTCTTTGGCTTCAGTTGAGGAAGACGGATGCCTTCTCTCTACCAGGGAGAATGAGGACCTAGTCGTGGCTGAGGAAGACAAATGGCTACCTTCTGCTGAGGAATGTGAGTGCTTGGCATTTCCTGAGGAATATAAGCGCCTTATATCTGCCACAGAAGGCAAGGACCTGGTATCTGGAGAAGGAGACACTGCGGAGGGAGAGTCATAGCTTTCTACCATGGTAAAAGAGTATCTGCCTTCTATTGGAGAAGGCGGGCTCTGAACATCTCCTGAGGAACGGCGCGAGCGAGCATCTCCAGTTTGGCAAGCATACTTGGTATTTGATGGAGAAAGAGCTCGCCTGCCATTTGCCGGGGAATGGGAGCGCCTGGTCCGGGCTGGTGAAGGAGACCGCCTAGTATCTGCTGGAGTACGAGACTGCCTCTTCTCTGCTCGGGAAAAGGAAGGCCTAGGTTCTGCCTGAGCTTGTGACTTCTTAGCTTCTTCTAGGAAAAAGGACCGCCTGCTTTCTATCGGGGGAAGGATCTGCCTGGCGTTGATTGGGGAAAGAGCCCGTTTGGCTTCTGCTGGTGAACGGGACCGCTTTGCATCTGTCTGAGGATGGGTCGGAGAAAGAGGCCGCCTGTTCTCTGCTGGAGAAAAGCATCTTTTGCCCCCAGCTGGAGAAACAGATCGCTTGCCATCCACCGGGGAATGACTTGGTGAAACAGAACTCTTGGCATTTGATGGGAAAAGGGGTTGAGAAGCTTCTTTGGAGAAACGTAAGCGCCTGCTGTGCACGGTGGAAGTGATGCGCCTGTTGTCGGCGGTGGAGGGCGAGTCAAGGGCTTCCGTCCCTACAAGCCCCTTCTCCCAGGCCTCAAGGAGCACAGACACTCGAGATGGGCTTTGGGACCGAGAAACCCCTCTCTCTGCCTTGTGGGATGTCGCTTTGCCGAGGGAAGGTTTGTCTTCTTGAGTTGACAGCTCAGTTTTCTTCCACTTGAATGAAGTATTCTCGTTGGACCTCCCTGGCCGGTGGGTGCTAACGGTGGCCTTTTCCATGTTGCACTGAATGGGAAGCAGACCTCTCTTGATGTCACACAGACTTTCGGGTGGCAACTCCCTTTTGCTGGATACCTGAGAAATTCCACCCGATTTGCAAAATCTAGAAAAGTAGAATATGAGAGAGAAGACGAACAGTTAGGTCTGTAAGAGTCAAAAGATCCCCTAAACCAGCATTTCTCAATCTGGGGGTCAAGACTCCTGGGGGGGGGGGGTTCAGAGTGGTTGCCATAGACCATCAGAAAATATATATTTCTGATGGTCTTAGAAACCCCTTTGGCAGAGAAGGCTGAAGATCTCTCTGCCTGTCCTTCTCTTCCTTTTTGGAAACAGATGGTGAATCCTCCCACCAAAAGCCCTCCTCCACTGTGATTGGCTGGCCTCCCAGCCAAAGGTAGGGCTGTTTCTGAGACTCCTAGTAGGGAGGGGAGAGCAGGCGTGCTCGGCGCATGGCAGTGTGATGCGTACGTGTGGATGAAGGAGAGCATGCGAGGCTGGAGGGAGGCTTGCGCCAGCGAGTTCCTTCCCACACATGGGGGTTCTGTGTGGGAAGTTTGGCCCAATTCTATCATTGGTGGGGTTCAGAACACTCTTTGATTGTTGGTGAACTATAAATCACAGCAACTGCAACTCTCAAATGTCAAGGTCTATTTTCCCCAAACTCTACCAGTGTTCACATTTGGGCATTTTGAGTATTCTTGCCAAGTTTGGTCCAGATCTATCATTGTTTGAGTCCACATTGCACTCTGGATATAGGTGAACTACAACTCCAAAACTCAAGGTCAATGCCCACCAAACCCTTCCAGTATTTTCTGTTGGTTATGGAGGTTCTGTGTGCCAAGATTGGGTCAATTCCATCATTGGTGGAGTTCAGAATGTTCTCTGATTGTAGGTGAACTATAAATCCCAGCAACTACAACTCCCAAATGACAAAATCAATCTTCCCCCAACCCCACCAGTACTCAAATTTGGGCTTATTGGGTATTCGTGCCAAATTTGGTCCAGTAAACAATCATACATCCTGCATATCAGATATTTACATTACAATTCATAACAGTAGCAAAATGACAGTTATATAGTAGCAACGAAAACAATTTTATGTTTTGGGGTCAGCACAACATGAGGAACTGCACTAAGAGATTGTGGCATTAGGACAGTTGAGAAACACTGTACTAAACTTTTTGCACCTACATTTAAATTTCATCATATATTCATTCCAGTTACCTTTTGGACCATTTGGTAGCCATTTCGGTATCTCATCTACCACGACTACTAGCTATACTTGCTGTAGGAATCCAGGAATGTCAGTCCAAAAATGTAGCCATTTAACTAGCATTTTAACATTTCTTTGCCTTTTATTTCAGCCTTAATTATCTCTGGTCATTAAAAAAAACACATTAATTTTGAACCCTGCCATTCCCCCGAACCATTCCATTTTTTCCATCCATTTTTTATTGTTTCTAATGGATTTTCTATTATGCAGACCAAGTAATCCGCAAATGCTTTGACCTTAAACTCTACATTTCAAATCTTGATATGCCTTAGGATGGTTCTCATCATTTGTAATCTCTTGCAGTAAAGTCTCTAGCACCATTATAAAGAGTAAGTGTGATAATCGACAGTTCTTGTCTCGTACCTTTTTGAATTGGAATATCTAGGACATTTATTATGATATTCACTTTCTGTTTCAAGTAGATCGTCCCTATCGCATTTGTAAAATAATAGCCCATATCCATTTCCCTTATAATCTGTATCATAAATTCCCAGCTAGTGTTATCAAATGCCTTTTCTGCATCTAGGAATAGAAGACCAAGTTCTCTTTGTGGATTGCTTTCATAAAATTCTATTATATCTAATATAGTTCTTATATTGTCCCTCATGTATCTATTAGGAAGGAATCCTGTCTGGTCTTCCTTTATTCTATCATTCTATCATTAGTCTGTTGGCCATGATGTTCGCAAATATTTTATAGTCGTTTATTCAATAACGAAATTGGCCTATAGTTCTTAACATTAGATGGGTCTGAGTTTTCTTTCTGTATTCGAGTTATATTGGCATTCTGCCAGGAACCAAGAATCCTTGAATAGTTTAATATGTTGTTCATAATTTCTTTTAGATATTGGATTCTCTTGGAATTTTTTTTATAGTAACTGGCAGTCAGCCCATCTGGGCCAGGTGTTTTATTGTTGGGTAGTTTTTTTAGTTGTCTGCCTAATCTCTTCTTTCATGATCTGTTTGTTAAGTGTTACCCTTTGGGCTTCTGTTATTTTCTCCATTTTCTGCTTTGATATGTAATTTGTTACGTCCTCTTCTTTAATTTTCTCTTCTTTGGTATAATTTTTTAATAGAATTCTTTAAATTGTCTTACGATATCTTTGTCTGACGTAAAGGTTTCTCCCTCTTTTAGGATCTGTGTTATATATTATTGTTGTCCCTTTTTATTCAATTTTATTCATTTGCCAGGTTTATTAGCATTGGCAAAATTATTTACTTTTAGGTACTTTAGATTCTTGGCCATCTGCTCTATTTGGGTTGTATTTATTTGTTTCTTAATTAGTTCTATCTCAAGTTTTATTTTTTATCTGCATATCAGATATTTACATTACGATTCATAACAGTAGCAACATTACAGTTATGAAGTAGCAACAAAAATAAAGTTATGGTGGGGGGCACCACAACATGAGGAACTCTATTAAGGGGTTGTGGCATTAGGAAGGTTGAGAACCACTGCTCTAAAGCTGTGTTTCACAACCACTGTGCCGTGGCACACTAGTGTGCTGTGAGCGATCATCAGGTGTGCCATGGGAAATTGGAACCTCCAATACCCTTTCTTCCCCCTCTAGCCGAACACTTTTTCTTCTCCACTCGGGCTCCCTTCTTCCCAGCCTCGCTCTGCTTGCTTTGCCTTGCTTTGCTCACGCTGCCGCTTCTGTGGGAGGGGGGAGGGAGGAAGATGTGACCCGTGCGGGCGCTACTGCGCAGACTCGCCCCACGTCTTCCTCCCTCCCCTCCACAGTGCTCTCTAGATATAGGTGAACTACAACTCCAAAACTCAAGGTCAATGCCCACCAAACTCTTATAGTATTTTCTCTTGGTTATGGGAGTTCTGTGTGGGATGTTTGATTCCATTCCATCATTGGTGGAGTTCAGAATGCTCTTTGATTGCGGATGAACTATAACTCCCAGCTGTTGAGCAAGACCTTCATGTGTGTCTTTCTGCCATTCCTGCCAGGATATCTATGTTGTGTTCATCGAAACAGGCCCAGGTTTCACACTAAGTGAGTGTATAAATACATTTAAAAACATATTAACTATACGTATTACTGTGTTAGAGTGTTATTTTGTGTCATTTTGGTTGGTGGTGTGCCCCAGAATTTTGTAAATGTAAAAAATGTGTCGCGGCTAAAAAAAGGTTGAAAAACACTGCTCTAAAGTATTTTAAGCAGGAAAAAATCCCAAAATTTAAGTACAGTCAGCCTTCCACATTCATTTTGGCTAGATCAGGCACAGACACATTAACATTGCTTGGTCACACATGTTGTGGTTTTCATCTATGAAATGTTGGAGAGCACAATATAGGGAAATTCTACGTCTTCCAAGTAATTCTTACAGGTACCTAATTAACAGCTGAGTTCCTTTCATGCTACATAATTATAATATTTTGATACCACTCTAACTAGCATTTGTAATTTTGCAATTGACCTTTGAATGTATTTCTACCTTTTGGCCAGAGTGGGGCAATCTTTTCTCAGAATTAATTCAGTTTAACACTATGACTGCTAGGGCTCAATGCGATGGAATCCAGGAATGTTTGTCCAAAAACATCTGGATTGGCTATGCATTCTGGATTGTGGGATTATATTAGCCATCACAGGAAACAGGTCGCTCTCCTTATTCTGCACAGAGAAATTCCTGGAGATATGTGGACTTTTTAGGAAGTTGTATAACTGTGTTAAGGTGCATTACAGTATAGACTTGTGTTTCTCAACCTGGGGGGTTGGGACCCTTGAGAGGTCATGAGGGGGGTGTCAGAGATGTCACCTAAGACCATCAGAAAGCACAAGTATTGTCTGTTGGTCATGGAGGGCACACATTATCTGGCCAGGACAAAGAACTTTTGCAGTGTTTCACTGCAGTGATTCTCGGCATATCCGCATCATGAGGTTTTCAAAACTGCTGAAGTTTCCAGTGGAAGTCCCGTGGAAGCCATCTTGGGAGCCTCTAAATCTCACAACAGAGTATCAAGTCTAGACAACTGGTTTGTATGTGGACCCCTTCTGAAGTCCCGGGATTTTTTGCTCCTATTTAAAACTCATGATTTTGTGTTGTCTTGAAGTGCCTTAAGTCAAAAAGACGGGCTGTTTATTTATAATTAAGCTATCTGATGAGTTCACATGGACTCCAAAATCTGTCCACTTCTTTGTAAGCTTTTTTATATGCCACTGATAACCATTCTTATTCTTATTTGAAACACAACAAGTTGAGACCACAGCAAACAAGATCACTCTGCTGGCTGTTGTATTGGATCACATGTCGGACATTTCCCAAGTGTCTAGGACTGTGTGATGTATCAGTGAATAATGTGTGCAGATCCCAGTAAGGTGGCCTCTTGCAGCTGGCAGATGGTAATTTTGTCAGCACCAATTGTGTTTAAGTGCAGGCCAAGGTCTTTAGGCACTGCACCCAGTGAGCCGATCACCACTGGGACCACCTTGAATTATATGGCAATGTAGATAAGACCTAAGGCTGGAACTACGCTGCCATATAACCAGATTATCGACGCAGATAATTCACATTACCTGCTTTAAACCGGATTATGTGAGTCTACACTGCCATATAATCCACTTCAAAGCAGATAATATGGATTTTATATAGCAGTGTATAAGGGGCCTCAGATTCTTCAGAGCAAGTTTATCAAGCGAGACCATATGGTATCTCATTTTGCTTTAAATTGAAGGTTGCTGACATCAGTCGAATCTTCCCTTATCTAGCGTCAGGATGAAATCTTTAAAATCTTCCAAAATTGCTGGCTGCAGTGGAACAACATTTCCAGACTACGAAACAGCCGAGTTTTGCAAAGTTATTTTTGTAAACCGAAGCTTTCAAACAAGGTGGTCGTTCACGAGCTGTAGTCCTCCAATGTAACTTTTTGCACCTTTGGAAACAAGGGTGTCGTTTTTGTAATCCTATTCATTAGATTGTAATGTGACGAAAGGGGAAAGTTTTGCTAAACATACACATACCAAATTCTGTAACCTGCAGAACATGAAACTCACGAAGCTTAACATCAAATGCATTGGGTTCCTTTCTTGCTACACCTTTCCCATACACCTCTTCCATAATCCCTACATCAGCACTCCATAATAATTTGGAGTGAAAGAAAAGACTTATTACTTCCATTTGGGCTCTGTACCTTTTCAAGGTCTGCACATTTTGTTGTTTATTTGTTCGCTTCCAACTCTTTGTGACCGCTTGGACCAGCCCAGGCCAGAGCTCCCTGTCAGCCTTCGCCACCCCCAGCTTCTTCAAGGTCAAGCCAGTCACTTCAAGGATACCATCCATCTATCTTGCCCTTGGTTGGCCCCTCTTCCTTTCTCCTTCCATTTTCCACAGCATCATTCTCTTCTCTAAGCTTTCCTGTCTTCTCATTTTGTGGCCAATATACTTCATCTTTACCTCTAATATCCTTCCCTCCAGGTGACAGTCGAGCATTATTTCCTGGAGTGGACTGGTTGGATCTTCTTGCAGTCCAAGGCACTCTCAGAATTTTCCTCCAATACCACGGTTCAAAAGCATCTATCTTCCTTCGCTCAGCCTTCCTTACAGTCTAGCTCTCACATCCATAGGTTACTACAGAGAATACCACTGTTTTCACTTTGTGGACCTTCATTGCCAGTGTGATGTCTCTACTCTTTAGTCTTTTATCACGATTGGTCAATGCTGTCTTCCAAGAAGACAGCATCCAAGAAACATAAGAACATAAGAACATAAGAAGAGCCATGCTGAATCGGGCCTCAGCCCATCTAGTCCAGCATTCTGTGTCACACAGTGGCCCACTAGTTGTACACAGGGATCTCTAGCAGAAAGGAGGGCAAAACCCTCACCTGCTCCCAACCCCCCACAACCAGTACCCGGGGAAAATCCTGCCTGCCTCCATCAACACAGAGGTGGCACTTGGATGTCCATTTCAGTAACTACTGATTCCCTTGGTATCCATGAATCTGTCTAATCCTGCCTTGAAGCTGTCCAGGCTGACAGCTGTCACAACCTCCTCTGGAAGTGAGTTCCATAACCCAATGACCCTCTGGGTGAAGAAATATTTCCCTTTATTAGTCCTAACTTTCCTACCTTGAGCTTTAGGGAGTGCCCCTAGTCCTAGTGTTGTGTGACAGAGAAAATATTTTTCTTTATTCACCTTTTCTATCCCATGCATGATTTTATACACTTCGATCAAGTCACCTCTTAAACGCCGTCTTTCAAGGCTGAAAAGACCAAGGCGTTGCAACCTGATTTCATAAGGGAGCTGCTCCATCCCTTGGATCATTTTTGTTGCCCTTCTTTGTACCTTTTCCAGTTCCGTTAGTTCAGCCAAGAAAGAATGCCACTGTAAGGTAATGCCCCTCTCAGCCTGTTGGGTTTCATCCCTGACTGCACAAGTCTCCAGCTGTCAATGAGTAGTTGGCCTAGATCAGGGGTGCCCACACTTTTTCAGCATGCGAGCTGAAAACAACCTTATAAAACAACCGAGTCACAAAGATCTACCTACACAAAAATGTAAAACGTATAACTATTTTCTAATTTATTAAGGATTCTTTGTATGTACAATGTATGTTGATGTACCTTGCATAACTGAATAAGCCAATATTGCACAACACACATACTAAATAATTAAGCTTGAAGCTGCAAGGTCATTCAACTGTAATGCCTCGGTAGGCCCACAAAGGATTCACACTCACTCCAATAATACTGAAGGAAATATACTTTAATAGGCCTTAACTCGAAGCAGGTAAAGACCGGACTGAACTTTTCCCGCCCATCTGCATCCTTGAACTCCCTGCTCCCGCCCCTCCTCCCTGCTTCCCTTTCCCATTGGTTCTTCTTCCCGCCATCTCTCCCCATTGACTCTTCTTCCCGCCCTTCGCCAATGCCAAGATGGCGGCGACGTCAGAGTCATTAGGCAACAAAAGGCTCAGGCCAAGATGGCGGCGACGTCAGAGTCATTAGGCAACAAAGGATTCAGGCGGCGCTGATCAATGTGGCCAGTACATTCAAACTTGCACTCAACATACAATAGTTCCTTCTCCCACCCTGGACATTACTCCACAGATATATAAACATGCAGAAAGAAGCCAGACCTTTCAACTGCAAGGACATTCAATGCTGATCAATGTGGCCAATGGTACATTCAAAAATGCACCCAGACAAGAGTTCCTTTTCCCACCCTGACACAATTTCAGAGATATAAACTGTCAGAATGGAAGCACACAGACCTTGAAGCTGCAAAGCCATTCAATGCTGATCAATGTGGCCAAGCAGATGAACTCCTCGCAGTTGCAGATGGCTTTGGCAGAAAATGGCTGCCAAAGCCTCCTTCTGGTTGTCCTCCCTCATGGCTCGTCTTTGCGCCGCCGCACGCTCCAAAAGCACATGCGCGGGCCAGGCGCCCGCCCCCTCCTTTGCTCTGCTGCCCTCCTTCTCTCTCCCTCCTCAGGCCACGCTGCGACGGCACTGAGGGGGAGTCGCCTCAGGGGGGCAGCATGACGAAGGGGAAGGTGCGCTGTGCAGAAGGAAGGTGCGTGCCACGCAGAAGGAAGGAGCGCCACACGGAAGAAAGGTGCTGCGATCAACTTAATTTGGCACTGCGATTGACTCGTCGATCGCGATCGACTTTCTGGGCGGCGCTGGCCTAGATAGACTGAGGGATTCTTCCCCAATTTCCTCTAGCAGGCTTATTTTAAGAAGGGGTTAAGAAGGGGTTTGTCTTACTCATCTTTGGATGCCACTATCTCCTCCTCTTTGAATACTTAGGAATGTGATCTCTTCAGGGAAACATAACTTTATCTTTAAAGGTATTTTTTATTGCCCTGGGCTGGCCATGTGGCCCGTCTCCATTTTCTGGCCTCTTCTCCTTTTGCCTTCTCTAGAGTGAGGAAGCATCTTGCCATTGTCTAAGGCAAGATTTAGTAGGTATACAGTGTTCCCTCACTTATTGCTAGGGTTAGGTTCCAGGACCTCCCGCAATAAGTGAAAAACCGCGATGTAGGGATGCTCTATTTATTTTAATATTTATACATTATTTTAGTAGTTATACACTATTTTAAGTCTTTGTAAACTTAAAATAAAGTGAAGGAATGAAAGGCCCTTCAAGGCTGGGGAGAGGAAGGACTGAAATCTGCAAAGCGCCTTGGAGAGCGGTGGCGGCAAAACCACACAAAACAGCAAAAATACGATGATATGTATTTTAAATTATTATTTTTTGAAATCCGCAAAACGACGAGTCCGCAATAAGCGAACCGCGAAGTAGCAAGGGAACACTGTAGTTACTTTTATTATTTTTTCTTTTTCTTTTTTTCAGTGAAGCTAGTTAGCTCCAAAAACCTTTCCTATCTAGAATGGATTTCTTTGATCTTTAATAAACATATTATTTTGGTCCTATGAAGTTGTGGATCTGCATTCCTGTTCCATCCTGTTGAATGGAAGCCAATCCTTGCTCATTACATGTAAGTTCCTGTTGCTTATGAATTGTGCATCCAGCACTCTGCTATATTTTTGGTGGAATCACCCCCAGAGAGGGTTATTTTGAGCCTAACAGCTCCTGATTCCCAACACAGCCAGACAACCCAGAGAGATGGTATGATCAATGGAATCAAATGGTGCTTTAAGTTCTAGGAGAACCAACAGGGAAGTACTACCTCTGTTCAAATCCAAGTTGTGGTCATCTACTGAGGTGACAAAAAATAGCCACTCTAACTTAGAATCATTGAGTTGGAAGAGATCCCCAGGGGCCATCCGGCCTCTGTTTAAAAGTCTCCAAAGAAGGAGCTTCTACCGGACTCTGAGGCAGAGAGTTCCACTGCTGAATGGCTTTTATGGTCAGGAAGATCATCATAACGTTCAGGTGGAACCTCTTTTCCTGTAAGTTGAACCCATGGCTTCATTAAGTCCTAGTCTCCAGAACAGCATAAAAGCAAAGAAAGAAAGGTTTCACTTACGATTTTTAAATTGTTTCTATGCAATCACCTTGAAAAGGTGTTTTGTTTGTTTTGATGCCATCTCTCCGAATTTCCCAAGGAACACAGTAATTTATCCAAGCTCCCCTAAAGGCACTTTACAAAATAACTGCCAAAATAACCCCTCACAAAAACCTGCAGTAATTCGGATTCGCAAACAGCAACTCGCCTGGGGTATATTAACTACTAGGCCAGTGTTTCCCAACCTTTTTGAGCCGCGGCACACTTTTTACATTTACAAAATCCTGGGGCATACCACCAATCAAAATGACACAAAATTACACTCTAACACAGTAATACATATAGTTAATATGTTTTTAAATGTATTTATATACTCTGTGTGAAACCTGGGCCAGTTTCGATGAACACAACATACGGTATATATGGCATATTTATACATGGCTATCATGTCTTCTCCCAGCCTTCTCTCCTTCAGGCTAAACATGCCCAGCTCTTCAAGCCGCTCCTCATAGAGCTTGTTCTCCAGACCTTTGTGAAGTTTCACCTTGAGTGAAACTTGCTTCCAGTTAACTATGGATGTCATGAAGCTGTTATAAATAGTTCCTTGAGGGGGGAACTCTTGAAAAATCCAGTAAAATAGTAAAAAAAAAAACCATTTCCAAGCGGAGAGGCTCAATTTGTTTCCTGGAAACCTGTGAGGGGGCTGCTAGGAGGGGGGAGAGTGCCAATTTCCCACGCACACCTGATGATTGCTCACGGCACACTAGTGTGCCATGGCACACTGGTTGGGAAACACTGGGATAGACAACTTAGCAGTTTGATGAAATTTTGCTCTCTCTCTCTTTCATGCCACAAAAGGGTAACACTGGGTTGTTTAGGCAGGCCTGGAACGTAGAAGTTTTAGTAGATGAAGATGTATTCTGGACTTATTTACAAGACTTCAACAAGTTCCCATAGAAAGGCTTGCGGGGGGGAAAGGGCGTTGGAAAAGGGCAACAATAATGAATGTGGTTTGGCGACTATATTATTCACTTGTTTGCTGACAAGCATCTTGCTCCTGGCATCACAGTGAGAAATAAAAATCAAAGGAAGTCATATTAAAAGCGTGGCTTTGGCAGAAACCACTGTTATCAGGGGAACAGCGTTTGACAGTTTGAATCAGCAAAGCAGCTTTCCTCACACAATAACAGCGAGAGAAGGGCGCTGCTGGAATTTTAAAAAAGTATAAGAAGGATTGCTACCTTTCTTTACTAGGCATGCTCCTGGTTCCAAAATCAAATCCTCCAATTTCATAGATCAGTGTTTCCCAACCTTTTTTGAGCCGCGGCACACTTTTAACATTAAAAAAATCCGGGGGCACACCACCAACCAAAATGACACAAAATGACACTCTAACACAGTAAAGAACGGCTGGGAGATGGTGGCCTGCTGGGAGCAGCTGCTGGGAGTACCGAAGCTGGGGGGGGAGGAGCCAGGCCATGCCATGCCCCCCCCCTCCCCAGCTTCAGCCTTGAGGGGGCAGTGCCAAGCCAGTGGTGGCAGAGCCAGCACAATGCTGGCTTGGCACGGTCCCCTCAAGGCTGGAGAAGCTGTGGGAGAGCTGAAGCTGGGGGAGGGGCGGAGCCAGTCTGCGCCATGCCCCGCCCTCTCCCCCCAGCTTCAGTTCTCCCACAGCTTTGCCAGCCTTGAGGGGGCAGTGCCAAGCCAGTGGTGGCAGAGCCAGCACAATGCTGGCTTGGCACTGTCCCCTCAATGCTGGAGAAGCTGTGGGAGAGCTGAAGCTGGGGGAGGGGGTGGAGCCAGTCTGCGCCATGCCCCGCCCCCTCCCCCGGCTTCAGTTGTCCCACAACTTCTCCAGCCTTCAGGGGGCAGTGCGAGCGAGGGGCGGGAGTCGTGGCCCCTGTCCCCGGCGCCACTCTCCACCATGACTCCCACCCCTTACTCGCTGAAGCCGCACAGAGGAGGAGGAGCATGAGCGGTGGATGGGCTTCAGTGGGCGGGGCTCCTCCTCCACGCGGCTTCAGCAAGCGAGGGGTGAGAGTCATGGCGGGAGTCATGGCGGATTGGAGGCTGGCTGGGGAAACCGCCGAAGGAGGCGGCGCCCCGGCCCCTTCTTCTTTTTCTTCGCCATTGCCCGGCCCTTCCTCCTCCTCCCCCAAGCAGCAGGAGTTTGGCAGAAGGAGGGGGGAAGGAAGGGGGGCAGAGAGCTTTTCTTGTGGCACAACAGGAGGTCCGTCACGGCACACTACTATGCCGCGTCACAGCAGTTGGGAAACACTGTCGTAGATGAAAAATAGAACAGATGACAAAGGTTATTAATGAAAAAGAATAGACAATCCAGGAGAAGCGGTGGCATTTTGGGACTATTTTATGTCAGCCTGTGATTGTGTCTGATGATGGGAATGGGGATGATGTTTCTGGTGGTGGGCCTGGGACTGTTGGCAATGGGAATGAAGGTTTGCCTGGGCCTGAGCTAAGCTCAGATGAGAGGCCCGAGCTGGCTCAGGAAGATTCACAAGGTCACATTCTTGAGAGAAGCCCTTTGCAGTCTTTCTCAGAGCAACTGTCTGAAGATGATTTGTCAGGTGCAGAAATTAATGAGAGTCCAGTTAATGAGAGTGTAGATAGAAAGTAAGGCTTTTGTCAACAGCGACAGAGTGCTCAGGCACAAAGAAGATCAGTTTGTTTACAGGCAAAGAAAGATAAGAAACCTTTATGTGGTAGTAAGGTCAAGATAACTGCTTTCCTTTTGGTTTCGGGATCTGGAAAAGCCTTATATTGATTAATGTGAATGAGCTGCCTCAGTTGGGTCAAAGTTGGAATTTCATGACAGTCTTGCTTTCAAGTGTTCTTCATTTCATGTACCGAGTTTTTGCCAAGCTCCTGATTTGTGCATTGGATTTTTCATGCTGCCTTGTTGCATGAATTCTTGTGCCCGTTTCATGGATTTTTATACCTATAGATCTTGTAAGATTTTATACTTATAGATTGGTGGTCCACGCTCTGGTTACATCCCGAATAGACTACTACAACGCTCTCTACGTGGGGTTGCCTCTGAAGACTGCTTGAAAGCTGCAATTAGTCCAACGTTCCGCAGCCAGGTTACTAACAGGAGCAGGGTACAGGGAGCATACAACTCCCTTGCTGCGCCAGCTCCAATAGCTGCCAATTAGCTTCCGGGCACAATTCAAAGTGCTGGTTTTAACCTACAAAACCCTATATGGTTCTGGCCCAGTTTACCTGTCCGAACAGATTCTCCCCTATGAACCATCAAGGACATTAAGATCCTCCGGAGAGGCCCTGCTCTCGATCCCGCCAGCTTCGCAAGCGCGTCTGGTGGGGACGAGAGACAGGGCCTTTTCAGTGGTGGCCCCTCGGCTGTGGAACTCTCTCCCAAGTGATGCTAGGTCTGCCCCCTCTCTGTTGTCCTTTACGAGGCTGGTGAAGACCTGGTTGTGGAACCAAGCCTTCCCAGAATAGGCTGAGATTGGCTCTTGTCTGAATGAATGACCGACCATGTTTACAGATCAAGTAGAATTGTTTTAGTAGCGATGTGGTTTTATGCTGGGTTTTTAAAAATGTATTTTAATATGTTGTTGTAGTTGTTTTTAAATTGTATAGCATTGAATTTTGCTGTAAGCCAGTCTGAGTCCCTCTACAGAGGTGAAAAGGTTGGGGTACAAAAGTTTTAAATAAATAGTTTTACCTTGAAGCTCATGGAATAACAATTGTTTTGGAACTTTACTGTTTTTGCTAATTTTACTGCTTTGCCTACTTATATTCTTGAATAAACTGCTTGCCGATTTTACCAAGCTGATTTGGTGTTTAAGGTCAGAGGTGTTCTTGCTCTGGTGTACGACTGTCTTGTGCAGTTATAATACTTGGAGGATGCAAAATACAGACATTTATCTGATGCAGGTTTCTCCTATCATTTTCCACTTCTCTAAGGACTGTATCCCACTACTAAGGGGAAGTGGGGGAGATCATCTTTTTTATTGCGGTGTTTCGTTTACCTCCACCTAAACATGAAATCAAGAATTTACTTCACCTCATCACATGTGTTCGCCTTCTCCTGTTTGTACTGCAATCATCCGCTTGTTTTGCTGTCCCACAGAACAATGTAGACTCCTCCCGTCTCTTTTGCCTGTTTTCATTTTCTTTACTAAATGAAAACTTTGCAATTGCGGAAGTCCTGTATCCAATCTTTCAAAGACAACTGATTGGCCTAAATTTGACATTATGCTGTTTCCACATTATGTCAAATTAAAAAGAATTACTATTCCTTTTTCGTGTCCTAATAGCCAAAATTGTGGCATTGGGAGGCATGTAAAAAGTCACGAAAAAAGCCACACAAAAAGTCACGAAACAGAAAGAAGATGAAATAAAACAATTCCCCTCCGCTTCAAATTTGCTGTTTTAACCCATTTCTATGTGCAGGGAGTCAGCAAGAGACTATTCCCGAATGTCTTTACCGTCTTTGAGTTTCCAAACACTTTAGAACAGTGTTTCCCAACCAGTGTGCCATGGCACACTAGTGTGCCGTGAGCAATCATCAGGTGTGCCGTGGGAAATTGGAACCTCCAATACCCTTTCTTCCCTCTCCTGCCGAACACTTTTTCTTCTCCACCCGGGCTCCCCAGCCTCGCTCTGCTTGCTTTGCTCTGGGGCGAGTCTGCGCAGTAGTGCCCGCACGGGTCACATCTTCCTCCCTCCCCCTCCCCTCCTGAACGCGCTCACGCTGCCCCCTCAGATCAAAATGGCAGCAGAAGCAGCAGTGTAGAAGAAAAAGTAAGTGTTCGGCAGGAGGGGGAAGGAAGGGCACGAAAAGGAAGGGGGAGGAAGAGGTCTCTGTCGAAAGCTGGCATGGGCAAACTTGGACCTTCCAGGTGTTTTGGACTCCAACTTCCACAATTCCTGGCAGCCTCAGACCCTTTTCCTTTTCCTCCCTCAGCCACTTAAGCAGGAAAGGGCCTCAGGCTGTTAGGAATGGTGGGAGTTGGGAGTCCAAAGCACCCAGAGGACCGAAGTTTTCCCATGCCTGTTTTAGGGACCTTAAAGTGGTGAGCCTCCTTCCAACATTGTGATTCTGGATAGAAAACAAACAACAACATAACATGACATTATTTGAATCCACAGTGCTTTCTGGATGTAGGTGAACTACAACTTCCAAACTCAAGGTCAATTCCCAAGCAAACCCTTTCAGTACTTTCTGTTGGTAATGAGAGTTCAATATGCCAAGTTTGGTTCAATTCCATTGTTGCAAGAGTTCAGGATGCTCTTTGATTGTGTGTTAAGTTAACTATAAATCCCAGAAACTGTAACTCCCAAATGTCAAGGTCTACTTTCCCCAAACTCCATCTGCGTTCACATTTGGGCATATTGAGTATTCATGCCAAGTTTGTTTCAGTCCACAGTGCTCTCTGGATATAGGTGAACTACAACTCCAAAACCCAAGGTCAATGCCCACCAAACTCTTATAGTTGTTTCTCTTGGTTATGGGAGTTCTGTGTGGGAAGTTTGTGTCTTTCTGCCATTCCTGCCAGGATATCTATGTTGTGTTCATCGAAACAGGCCCAGGTTTCACACTGAGTGTATAAATACATTTTAAAACATATTAACTATATGTATTACTGTGTTAGAGCGTCATTTTGTGTCATTTTGGTTGGTGGTGTGCCCCAGGATTTTGCAAATGGAAAATATGTGCCACGGCTCAAAAAAGGTTGAAAAACACTGCTTTAGAAACAGGCTCAAACGGGGCACCCACAGAACATTCTTGCATCGTCTAATGGGCTCCATCGGGCTCTGTGTTTTACGTGTCTAGAACCATTTGGAAAAACTCAATGGGATGAAGTCCTAAATTAGAAAATGAGCCTAAACAAGCAATTTCTGCATGTTTTGTTGGTGCGAATGGTTCAAGAACAGGAACACTAAGCTTGATCTATATAGTCATATAATGAACCTTGGAACTGCATTATACAGCAGTGTAGATCCAACCTAAGAAAAGGTAACAATAACAACCCCTTTGGTAAACTCAATATGTGGTGTCAAGAATCATAGAGTTGGAAGAGACCTCATGCCCCGTCCAGTCCAACCCCATTCTGCCAAGAAGCAGGAAAAATCACATTCAAAGCACACCTGACAGATGGCCATCCAGCCTCTGTTTACAAGCCTCCAAAGTAGGAGCCTCCACCACACTCTGGGGCAGAGAGTTCCACTGCTGAACAGGTCTTCTCACAGTTAGGAAGTTCTTCATGTTCAAGGGGAATCTCCTTTCCTGTAGTTTGAAGCCATTGTTCTGCATCCTAGTCTTCAGAGCAGCAGAAAACAAACTTGCTCCCTCCTCCCTATGACTTCCCCTCACATCTTTATATGTGGCCCTCATATTACCTCTCAGCCTTCTCTTCTGCAGGCTAAACATGCCCAGCTCTTGAAGCTGCTCCTCATAGGGCTTGTTCTCCAGACCCTTGATCAGGGGCGGTCCTACCTATACGCGGGGTAAGCGGCTGCTTAGGGCGCCACCTGGGGGGGGTGCCGCCACCTGCGCGAGTCTCCGCGCATGCGCACTGGCTCCAGAGCGCGCCTCCAGTTTTGGAGCCAGTGCGCATGCGTGCAGAATCGCGCATGTGCACTGGCTCCAGAGCGTGACTCGCACTCAGGAGCCAGGAGGGGGGGGCGCCAAAATAATATTCGCTTACCCCCCCTGCCCTTGATCCTTTGAGTCACCCTTTTTTGGACATATCCCAGCTTGTCAACATCTCCCCTCAATTGTGGTGCCCTGAATTAGACACAGAGTGATTCCAGGTGTAGTCTGATCAAGGCAGAATAGAGGGATATCATGATTTACCTTTATCTAGACCAGTGTTTCTCAACCTGGGGGTCGGGACCCCTGGAGGGGTCGCGAGAGGGTGTCAGAGGGGTCGCCAAAGACCATCAGAAAACACAGTATTCTCTGTCGGTCATGGGGGTTCTGTGTTGGAAGTTAGGTCCAATTCCATCGTTGGTGGGTTTCAGAATGCTCTTTGGTTGTAGGTGAACTATAAATTCCAGCAACTACAGTTCCCAAGTCAAGTATATTTTCCCCAAACTCCACCAGTGTTTACATTTGGGCATCTTGAGTCTTCATGCAAAGCTTGGTCCAGATCCATCATTATTTGAGTCCACAGTGCTTTCTGGATGTAGGTGAACTACAACTCCAAAACTCAAGGTCAATGCCCACCAAATCTTTCCAGTATTTTCTGTTGGTCATGGGAGATCTGTGTGCCAAGTTTGGGTCAACTCCATCATTAGTGGAGTTCAGAATGCTCTTTGATTGTAGGTT
Source organism: Anolis apletophallus (assembly GCA_030556195.1). Taxonomy (NCBI): domain Eukaryota; kingdom Metazoa; phylum Chordata; class Lepidosauria; order Squamata; family Anolidae; genus Anolis; species Anolis apletophallus. Next base: position 44,286,095 of record JARBWK010000011.1, on the reverse strand, counting down.
AACGGTAAATCCCAGCAACTACAACTCCCAAATGACAAAATCGATCCACTTACACCCCAACCTCACCAGTATTCAAATTTGGGCATATTGGGTATTTGTGCCAAATTTGGTCCAGTGAATGAAAATGCATCCTGCCTATCCGATATTTACATTATGACTCATAACAGTAGCAAAATTACAGTTATGAAGTATCAACAAAAATTATTTTATGGTTGGGGGTCACCACAACATGAGGAACTGTATTAAGGGGTCATGGCACTAGGAACGTTGAGAATCACTGATCTAGACACTACACTCCTATTGATGCAGGGCAAAATCCCATTGGCTTTTTTTGCTGCCACATGACATATTTTCCACACATCCTGCTGTTGAGCCAGGCATTGCCCCCCATTCTGTATCCTTGCACTTCATTTTTAATACCTAAGTGGAGTTTCTTGCATTTGTCTCTGTTGAACTTCATTTGGTTAGTTTTGGTCAGTCATCTCTCTCATCTGTGAAGATCATTTTGAATTCTGCTCCTGTCTTCTGGAGTATTAGCTATCTCTCCCAATTTAGTCCTGTCTGCAAACTTGATGCTTATGCCTTCTAACCCTTCATCTAAGTCAGTGTTCCCCAACCAGTGTGCCGTGAATGATCATCAGGTGTACCGTGGGAAATTGGAAATAGGAGAGAGAGAGAGAGAGAGAGAGCCCTCCTGTCCTCCCGGGAAGCCCTAGCCAGGGCTTGATCCCTTGCCTGAGGCCCGAAACACAGCCTCTACTCACTACTTGCCTTCTTGGGTTTCCTCCTCCCCTCCGTTCCTTCCTCGGCCTCGGAAGGGTTTGAGCCGAAAGGCGGGGACTGCGTCAGGCAGAAAGAGCCGCGCGGAGAGAGAGAAGATCCTGGGATGGTACTTCCCTGGGTCCCCCAGCTGCCTGGGGGTGGATCTACACCATAGCATTCATGCAGTGAGGCACCCCTTGGTCTTCCAGGGCTCAAGGCTGGGGAATCCCAGGATTTGTAGTTTGGGGAGGCTCAGGATGGTGTCAAACTACCACTCCCGTGATTCCCTCGCACTCAGCCAAGGTGGGTCAAGGGGCGTTCGGGACACAGGGTTGAGGCACCTTTAAGCAGGGGCCGAAAACTAACAGGGTTTGCTCATTTAAGGCAGACATGGGCCAACTTGGGCCCTCCCTCCAGGTGTTTTGGCCTACAACTCCCAACTTTCATATACTGTATGTATATATATATATATATGTGTGTGTGTGTATATATATATATATACACACACACACACACACAGTATGTATGTGTGTGTATATATATATATATATATATATATATATATATATGCTGTATAAATGTATTAGCTGTTGCCGCCACGCGTTGCTGTGGCCTGCCTTCCCTCCCTCTTTCTTTCCTTCCTTCCCTCCCTTTCCTTCCTTCCCTCCTTTTCCCTTTTCCTTCTTCTTTCCTTCTTCCTTCTCTACCTGTTTCTTTCCACCCTTTCTTTGCTCTTTGGTTCCATTCTTCCTTCTTTGTTCCCTTCCTTCCTTCCTTCCTTCCTTCCTTCCTTCCTTCCTTCCTTCCTTCCTTCCTTCCTTCCTTATTGATGCATAAGAACACAGAGAGAGACTGACAGCTGTTGAGCAAGACCTTCGTGTGTGTCCTTCTGCCATTCCTGCCAGGATATCTATGTTGTGTTCATCAAAACAGGTCCAGGTTTCACACTGAGTGTATAAATACATTTAAAAACATATTAACTATATGCATTACTGTGTTAGAGTGTCATTTTGTGTCATTTTGGTTGGTGTTGTGCCCCAGGATTTTGTAAATGTAAAAAATGTGCCATGGCTCTAAAAAGGTTGAAAAACACTGATCTAAGTCATGAATAAAGATCCTGAACAGGACCGGGCCCAGGATGGAACCCTGCTTCTTTCCAGGATGAAGAGAAAGCATTGGGGAGAACTGTTTGTTCACTTAACCAGTTACAGATCCACCTAATCATAGTTTTGCCTAGCCCACATTCGACTAGTTTCCTTGCCAGAAGGTCATGGTGGACCTTGTTGAAGGAAGGCCTTCCTGAAATCCAGATACGTTCCATCCACAGTGTTCCCTGCATCTAACCAGTTTGTAACTCTATCAAAAAAGAGAGATCAGATTAGTCTGGCTTGACTTGGTTTTGAGAAATCCAGGATTATGTTGTAAAATGTTAGGGGATATGCATCGTCACACATTTGTTCGTGTGCATTGGACCAAGAGAAAGCAGGCATGTCATCATCTCAGCCACCCAGGTGGACAATTTTGTGTTTTGGAGGATGTTAGAATTTCAGATAAGGGATGCTCAACCCATAACAGTTGTTTAGCAACAACATTAGCAACAATCAGAAGAAGGCGTAACATAGCATGCATTCCGAAATATCAAGTTGCAGTAATTTTAAGGACAGCTTGAAGCAGATAAGCCGACAAGTTCAAGAATGTCCTATCTTTAGTTCACTTTGTTTCTGGGAGGTTGTAATTTGTGCAGGAAGGAAGGCAGCAGGTTGAACCCAAGAGTTCTTGATCAACAGGATGTGTGTGTCCCCGACTTGGAATGAAGAGATGAAAATCTTGATTTCGTCTCTTAATTAATTTGCAGGTATTTGGAGAAAGCCCATTAAATTAAAATTCTCAATTTCAAATAGTCAACAAAGGGAACAACTCCTTAGATGCCTTAAGAGGATTTTTTTTAAAGAAAAGCTCATTCCCTATTGCAGGAGAAGGCAAAGTATGGACCTCTAAATGCTGCTGCTTTGCAACAGCAGGTTAACTGCCAGCTGCAGTGAATCTTGCCAACCGAAAGGTTGACAGTTCAAAGCTTGGGTCAGTGTGAGTACACAACTATTTAGCCTGGCTTCTGCCCACCTAGCAGATCCAAAAAATATATGAGTAGATAAATTGGTACCGCCTTGGTGGGTGGGAGTATTTAAAAGGCACCCATAAGGAATTGCCAGAAATGACGGCGATTCGATCAAAGGAGGAAGTCTGCAAACAGGGCTCTTTGGCATGGATGATGGAGCAACAGCACCCCCTCATGGCCGGGATCAAGCACAACCTCTAAAATGCCAAAGATGAGAAAGCCTATATACCTCTATCTATGTAATGTGTCTGTCCTTTGAATGTATAACAGCATTGAATGTTTGCCGTATATGTTTTCTGTGATCCCCTTTGGAGTGAGAAGGGCGGAATGTAATTACTGTAAATAAATAAATAAACTCCTATTAGCGTTAGCTAGCTAATGAAAATGAGCACTGAGAGCTGCATTCCCTCAGATTCCAAAGAATTGAATGTTGACCACTTTATATGTTCACTTTGTCTTTATGGCATTATCAGACTCACAACAAAGTTAATCCAATTCCAGAACTTACTGGAGGGTCTAGATCAGCGTTTCTCAATCTGGGTGTTGGGACCCCTGGAGGGTCGTGAGGGAGTTTCAGTGGCGTCGCCAAAGACCATAAGAAAACATATGGTCTTAAGAATCCCTTTGGTAGAGAAGGCTGAATATCTCTCCACCTGTCCTTCTCTTCTTTTTTGGAAACAGATAGCGAATCCTCCCACCAAAAGCCCTCCTTCGTTGTGATTGGCCAGCCTTTCAGCCAAGGGGAGGGCTGTTTCTGAGACTCCAAGCAGGGAGGGGAGAGCAGGCATGGTTGGTGCATCGCAGTGCGGTTGAGGGAGAGCACGTGAGGCTGGAGGGAGGCTCGCACCAGAGAGTCCCTTCAAGACATAGGAGTTCTGTTTGAGAAGTTTGGCCCAATTCTATCTCTGATGGGGTTCAAAATGCTCTTTGATTGAAGGCGAACTATAAATCGCAGCAACTACAACTCCCAAATGACAACATCAATGCCCTGCCCCAACCCCACCAGTATTCAAATTTGGGCGTATCAGGTATTTGTGCCAAATGTGGTTCAGTGAATGAAAATACATCCTGCATATCAGATATTTACATTACGATTCATAACAGTAGCAAAATTACAGTTATGAAGTAGCAACAAAAATAATTTTATGGTTGGGGGTCACCACAACATGAGGAAGGGGTTGTGGCATTAGGAAGGTTGAGAAACACTGGTCTAGATGATTATGCCTTGGAACAGCACCTTAATGCCCAAGGCTGGTAAACGTCACAGTGCTTATTGGTTCACTTGTCTACAAAAAAATCATTAAAAAATATTTAAAACTTAGCTTAGAATATTAGATAGGCAGACTTTCCATTCCTTTCTCCTCCAATTGCTTCCCCAAGGCCAGTATTTAGATTGTAAGGTCCAAGAGTACAAAAGGGTTACTTTGGTCGTACAAATAAAACAAATAATAAGGATTAGTCAAATCACACCTGAGTTTCAGTCTTGAGGCAACAGAACATTGGAAGAGGCACGGGTTTACATGTTCGTGTTTGACTTAATTTATGACTTGCCTTTCTAAATTAAAGGGCCCTTAATATTGTGTAGGACAGCCCAAGGAAGGGATGCCCTTGAGATACTGTCAGGCTGCATTCTTGGCCGGGATGGTTAGCCATGATGGGAGATGCTATGAAACCACTTATGGAGAGCCATAGGCCCCTCAGCCTTGCCTTAAGGCTGGAGACAATTGCACATAATAGTGTAGCAGATCACATGTGGTTATTCCTCTAGGTCCTGACCTGCTCACAGACTCTATAGCGTATAATGCAGAATTCTCTTGCTGTTGTATGTTGAATGTACGCATACTTTTGACCGAAAGATCAGTTTGATCTTTTTTACTTTACCTCCTGCTTATCTAGCTATCACAGATCTCTTATTGTGTGGCAAATACTAAAATATTAGGCATGTTTAGTACTTGGGGGGAGAGGAGGCAAGGATAAATTGTCCATAGGTGTTTATTTGCCTGAAAGTGTGCTGTTTACACTTGAACAGGAAAAGTTTGAAAATGCTAAGACCCCATCCATACTGCCATACAATGCCATTTGAAACTGCATTATATGCTCAGTGTAAACTCATATGTTGAATGTTGCTGTCCTTGAGCAAGCAGGGATCACCAGCATTGAGGCCATGCTATTGAGAACACAGCTGCGCTGGGCAGGGCACATCTCTAGGATGGAGGACCACCGCCTCCCAAAGATACTACTCTATGGTGAACTCGCCACGGGTCAGTGCAAGAGAGGTGCCCTCAAAAAGAGATATAAGGACTCCCTGAAACAACATCTCAGGCTCGGCCAGATTGATCACTAAAAATGGTCCACCCTGGCCCCACATCGGGAGGCATGGAGATGCACTATCCACAATGCTGCGGCCTCTTTCGAGAAGACACGCCGAATGGGTCTTGAAGAGAAACGACAACACAGAAAGAACCACAACTTGGAAACAACATCACCCAAGGAGACTTTCTGCTGTACTTTCTGCAACTGAACTTGCCTTTCTCAGATTGGCCTTTTTAGTCATCAACGCGCATCAACGCATATGTAAAAAGCGTGGGATGAGTCCTTCCTAAGAATCTTCGTTCGTGAAGTAATGCCAAGAGATATGCTCAGTGTAAACTCATATAATATGGTTCAACGTAGCTAAGGCTAGACCTACACTGCCAAATAATCCAGATTATCAAAGCAGATACTGCAGAGTATTCGCTTTGAACTAGATTATATGAGTTTACACTGCCACACAATCAAATCAGATAATCTGGATTATACAGGGAAGAGTAGATGGGGCTGCTTCCTGTCTGGGGGAATCCTTTGTTGGGAGATTTTAGCTGGCCCTGATTGTTTCATGCAGGGAAGAGCCAGGCTTTGAAGCTGCAAGGCCGTTCAATGCTAATCAAACTGGCCAATTGCAACATTCACACTTGCCTCCAGCAGACAAGAGTTCTTTCTCCCATCCTGGGCATTCCACAGATATATAAACCCAACAGACCTCAGAACCTCTGGAGATGCCTGCCATAGATGTGGGTGAAACGTCAGAAGAAAATGCTTCTGTAACATGGCCACACAGCCTGAAAAACGCACAGCAAGGAAGTGATTCCAGCCATGAAAGCCTTCAACAACAGAATCAGTTGTGTTTAAAATTAAGATTTATTTTTAAAATACTTCATGTGTATTCTTATTTATTAAGGAGCACCCACTGGTCCTATTGGCCTCTAACTATGAGGACTAGAAAATGGTCTTGCTCTTTTAATTAAAGCCAAGATTCTCAGGGTTTTATTTAGGAGCCCTGGGCTGTAGTTAAAGCCTTTAAAAAAAAATAATCCTGCTCGTAAGTGCAAAGAGTTAATCTTAGTTCTCTAAAAGCATATGGTTCTGGGTTTAAAATAGGCAATTGTAAATTGCTGAATTGGACACGAGTCTATGACAGGCTTCTCCAAGCTGGCACTCTCAGATGTATGAGACTACAAGATGTATCACTCTCACATCACCCTCATTAAACTCTTGTGCTGGCAGGACTGCTGACCAAAAGGTCGGCAGTTCAAATCCGGGAAGCGGGGTGAGCTCCCATCTGTCAGCTCCAGCTTCCCATGCAGGGACAGGAGAGAAGCCTCCCACTGGATGGTAAAATATCCAGGCGTGGGTTCACATCTGGGAGGCAACATGGAAGGTGCAGGACGGCCAATTCTTCTTACAAAACCAGAAGCTTCAACACAAGGAAATTGCAATCCTTTTCCCAAGTCAATCCTTTTTTAGCACAAATTGCAGATCACAGCCCTGTGGCGTGCCCATCTTCAGCATATGGAATTACAGTCTAAACGTAATAATTGAACACATGAGAAAAATGATAATTGCACTGAGAAAGAGCCAGCGTTTCTGTCCAGGTTATTATCTGGCTGTAGAGGATCTGATCATATCTTCTCCCAGCATTCAGAATATGAGTGCTTTTCGTTGTGGGACCCATACAATTACACACCTGTGTTTTGTAGTTTGGTGAGGCACCAGCAGTCTTTGGTAGAGAAGGCTAAAGACCTTCCAAAACTACAACTCCCAGGATTCCATAGAAATGAGCCATGGAAGTTAAAGTAGGGCCAAAGTGCAGTAATTCTACAATGTTGATTAGCGTTTCTCAACCTGGAGGTTGGTACCCCTGGGAGAGTCGTGAGGGGGTTTCAGAGGGGTCACCAAAGACCATTAGAAAACAGATATTTCTGATGGTCTTAGGCAGTGTTTCCCAACCGGTGTGCCGCGGCACACTAGTGTGCCCTGAGCGATCATCAGGTGTGCCATGGGAAATTGGAACCTCCAATACCAGACCTGGGCATTTCGCGGGACGCCGGCGGATTTTGACCGGCCTGCGTAAGGGCCCCGGCAGGCAGGCAGGCAAGCAGAATGGCCAACAGAGGGGAAGGAAGTGGGGAGAAGAGGAGGCCAGGAGCAGTGCCTTCGCTCTCCTTCTCCCTTCCCTTCCGCCTCGCGCGCTCCCCCCTACCTCTCTCTCTCTCTCCCCCCTCTATTGCTTGTGTGTGTGTGAGGGGGGGGGGGCTGGAGATGGCCAGGGGGCCTTTTTTCCTGCTCAGGGACGTGTTGCTCGTGGGCCTGGCTTGGAGGCGTATGTCCCTTTAAGAGCGCGGGGCCGGCCCTGGGCGCGTGGGATAGGCTGCCTTTGGCAGGGATGGGCTGGGAGGAGCCCTCCGCATCTGCGAACTCTGGCTGGGAAGGAGAGGTGAAGAGGGGGCCCGGGGAGGAGGAGGAAGCCCGAGCAGGCACCTTCGCAACCCTTGCTCTGAGGAAAAAGAAAAGTTTGCACCTTTGGAAAGAAGAAGAGGGACTGGTGAACTACAACTCCCAAACTCAAGGTCAATGCCCACCAAACCCTATCAGTAATTTCTGTTGGTCTCATGAGAGTTCAGTGTGCCAAGTTTGGTTCAATTCCATTGTTGCTGGATTTCAGGATGCTCTTTGATTGTGTGTTAACTATAAATCCCAGAAACTGTAACTCCCAATTGTGAAGCTCTATTTCCCCCAAACTCCATCTGTGTTCACATTTGGGCATATTGAGTATTCATGCCAAGTTTGGTCCTGATCCAACATTGTTTGAATCCACAGCGCTCTCTGGATGTAGGTGAACTACAACTCCAAAACTCAAGGTCAATGCCCACCAAACAAGTATTTTCTCTTGGTTATGGGAGTTCTCTGTGTCAAAATTGGTTCAGTTCCATTGTTGGTGGAGTTCAGAATGCTCTTTGATTGTAGGTTAATTATACATCCCAGCAACTACAACTTCCAAATGACAAAATCAAATTCCCCCTTCCCCCAGTATTCAACTTTGGGCATATTGGGTATTTGTGCCAAATTTGGTCCAGTGAATTAAAATACATCCTGCATATCAGATATTTACATTATGCATACATTAGCAAAATTACAGTTATGAATTAGCAACAATAATTTTATGGTTGGGGGGTGACCACAATATAAGGAACTGTATTAAAGGATTGCGGCATTAGGAAGGTTGAAAAACACTGGTGCAGATGCACCTTACACAGTTCTAAAAGTCATGGTTCCCATCGTTCCAAAAAAGGGCAGGGATCCTAAGTCTTAACAACAGCTGTGCAAAAGAAAGACCTTAAGCGTACTTGGTAAAGTCAGCTTGTCTTTCTACATCACTGTTAAATGTTCAGGAGTTCTGTCTTCTTTGGCATCTGGCCACGCAATGGTTTGCCAAGGGAGGCAAGGAGGCAGTTCCTATTTGTTGGGAAGGCGTCTTCACACCAACCCTTTTTTGCTCCAGGAATTTCCCTCTCCAGCTTTCAAGAAGGGAAACGACTCCTTTTCAGTGGTCTTCTGGGTGGCCACTTATGTATCCCCCACCCAAACACACACACCCACACCAACAAGAGGACAACAAAAATGCATCCAAGTTTCACTGTCTGTAGAGACGTAAAGTTCGGCTTTTCATTTCACATCTCAGAATGGAATTTTTCAAACGTCTTACTAATTTCCCCCCATTATCTTCCAATTTTGGGGGTGCCTTTTGTAAAAAAAAATTCTACTAGACTTTTTTTTCCTGCACCCCAAAAATTGTTTCTGTTGTAACTAAAGCTTGTGTGCCAGCTGCGCCCATACCTTGAGATGCCAGATCTGGCCATAGTAGTCCATGCCTTGGTTACTTCCCATTTGGAATACTACAACACTCTCTACATGCGGCTGCCTTTGAAGATAGTTTGGAAGCTGCAACTAGTTCAGAGATTGGCGGCCAGGTTACTAACTGGAGCATGGTATTGTGAGAGGATGACTCCCATGCTGCAGGAGCGCCACTGGCTGCTGATCTGCTTCCAGGCTAAACCTATAAAGCCCTAAATGGTTCGGGCCCAGACTATTTGCAGAACCGTATCTCCGTATATTAATCGGTTTGAGCATTGTGATCTACAGATCGGGAATGTGGCGTAGCTGGCTAAGTGTCAGCTGCATAAGATCTCTCTGACCAATAGGTCATGAGTTTGAGGCCTGCCCGGGTCGAGGTGGGTGCTCGACCTTTAAGTGTAGCCTGCTGTTGACCTTTGCAGCACGAAAGACAGTTGCATCTGTCAAGTAGGAGATTAAGGTACCACATTAAGTGGGGAGGCAAATGTTGACTGAATTATGAGGCCATTAAAGTACTCCAGGAATGCTGAGGAATGCGGAAGGAACAACAAGGGACACTGGGAAGGCTGAGAGACGAAGAGTGTGTCAGCTCCCCCTGGTGGCCAGAGTTTGCCTCTGTTCGTCTATATGTGTGTATGTGGAAACGGCAGGGATTCTCTGCTAAGTATGTGTACCTGTAATCCGCTCTGAGTCCCCTTCGGGGTGAGAAGAGCAGAATATAAATAAAGTGTATTATTATTATATTATAGAGGAGGCCCTGCTATTGGTTCTACCGCCACCTCAAGCACAGCTGGTGGGAATAAGGGGGGGGGGGGGGTGTCCATGATCGCTCCCCACCTCTGGAACTACTCCCCCAAAGGAACTAAAAACTGCCCCCTCTCTCCTCACCGATGAATCACTAAAAACCCATCTATGCATTCTGGAGTACGGGGAGGAGGAAGACTAAAAACCATCCCACCTCTCTATAGGTTTTAGCTGTTAGTTTTAGATGTTTTATCCTGTGTTAAATTTATATTATGTGATTATGTCTATTTGGGTTACTTAAGGTTTTTTAAAAAAAATTTTGGTTAATTTTTGTTTGTTATTAATTTGAAGTTAGGCTGTTTTATATTGTTTGATGTATTCTATTGTGACTTAATTTGTTTATACGTCTTCTTGCTGGCATTGAATGTTTGCCATAGATGCTTGAAACCACCCTGATGTTGAATGTCAGCCTGTTCAATCTGTGATTGTGTCTGATGTTCATGCTGATGTTCATGATGGGAATGATGTTCATGTTGATGTTGTGGATGTTCCTGATGGGATTTGGGATGAGGGGTTTCTTGGACCTGAGTTAAGATCAGAAGAGAGGCCTGAACTGTTCCAGGGAAATCCACAAGGCCACATTCCTGAGAGTGGTCTCCCAACTGTTTGAAAATGACACTGAGATTTATTTGCCAGATGCAGGAGTTAATGAGGGAGAGGATAGTGAAACTTTGGACCGTAGACAGAGGCAGCGTAGACAGAGCTTTCAGAGACTGAGCCTTTGAAAATAAACTGTGATGTGCTTCCTATAAGCCTGGTGGACTGCAGGATGCCTACTTGAGAAGCTCAGGGGTCCAGCAACCCCAAAACCACTCCATGCTAAAGTTGAAAAACAAATAGTTTATTCAGCTACAAAGTCTTTGAAGGACTTGGCACAAAGCTTAACGGTTGCAAAAATACAAAATGAGGATAAGATGAAAATTCCCTGGGTTGCTGACTAAGACTGCGAAGTCTCCCTTTGCTCCCTCCAATTGGAAAGGAAATCCGAAGATATTCCTCACCCTGACCCTAGGTTACTGAATAGAAGGAACTACTTCCCTATCTATGCCTAGAGCCAGTTCGGAGGTGAACCGGTGCTGGAATGGCAGTTACATAACTACAATATACAACAAGGAGTGCTAATCACAGCAGGGTATCATTAGCTTATCTAACCCCAGCGGTCAAGCAATTGGTCGTTCATTCATTCAGTACTTACGGTGGCCTATACACAACTACCCTGACTGGCCAAGCACATCTGAGCTCTTCTCCTGCCTGAGAAGGACTGAAGAGAGATCTCAAAATGGAGAACTCATCCCCAGGGAAAAAAGGGGCAGGCCCCAAACCAAAGGGATACATTTTGCAAGGCTCCAGCGGCAAGCTTTGCAAAACTGGCTGCAAACCTGTAAATGATTAAGTAACAGGGTGCCAGTGGGTCTATGGCAACCCTAAAGGAAAATGCAAAAGGAATCTGCCATCCAGAACTGGGAGCAACACAAAACAGGTGTCTGGAAGATGGAACAGGTGGTCTAAAGATAAAGTATTATGATTATTATTGTTATGTATTTATTTGTATTGCGATATTATATCTGTGACTGAGATGCAAAGTGGCTCACAACAATAAAAAACAATACAGTTTGACATCTCCAGCATATAAATATTAAAATAGAAAAAGAAAAAAAATGTTTTGTGCAAAATCAAGTGAATTTGCATACAACCCTCCCAGTAGCCAACACGCTGTTGTGATTTGCATTGCAGTCAATGCTGCTACAGAAGCAGTTTCACTTTCTCAGGGGGACCTTATTAAAGGTTCTACAAGCCTTGTGATGCCAATGCAACCGTTGTGCAAGGTTTGGACTGCTGCTTAGGTGGTTCTCAAAGTGTGGCCCTTCATGCTGTTTAAGAAGCATGGCCACATTATCCTTTGTGCCATTAGTAGCTGTGTAATCAGATCCAGTTTCCTACAGAATGACTACAAAGATAAAGGTTTCCCCTGACATTAAGTCTAATAGCGTCTGATGGTGCTCATCTCCATTTTTAAGCCAAAAATTCAGCATTGTCCACAGACACCTCCAAGGTCATGTGGCCAGAATGACTGCATGGAGCACCATTACCTTCCCGCCAAAGTGGTACCTATTGATCTACTCACATGTGCATGTTTTCAAATGGCTAGGCTGGCAGAAGCTGGGGCTAACAGCGGGAGCTCACCCCACTCTCTGGATTTGATTTTTCAGTCAGCAAGTTCAGCAGCTCAGTGATTTAACCCACTGCCCCACTGAAAGCTCCATGACCATGCTGGCATAAATGTATATGACATGATCACTAAATAGGAAACCCTATGAAAATCCATGGGCTCTCCATGAATTGACACACAGAGACGTAAACATCTGTATGTCAAAGCACTCTTTCATCCTGACAACAAACTTAAGTGCCCACCCTCAATGTTCTTTGTATCAATGAACAAGAAATGCAGCTTTACAAATGATGGCCACACTCTAACAATACTGGTAACATAATTTTGCAACAGGCGTTGTCTTATGTTGTGGCCATTTATTGTAAACCTTAATTTTAAAAAAGGCCAGGATTTATGGTTGATATGGTAGAATTATCTCATACCCTGAGGCCCCTTCCACACAGCTGTATAAAATCCACATTGAACTGGATTCTATGGCAAAGTGGACTCAGATAACCCAGTTCAAAGCAGATATTGTGGGGCATCTGCCTTGATATTCTGGGTTATATGACTGTGTGCAGGGGCCCTGAGTTTTCAGAGTCAACACCTGTGATCTAAAGATGTTGTAAGGTTGGTATTGCAGCAGGCAACTCCTGGTAAAGTCATTAAGCAATATACATTATGCATCAACCACAATTATACAGAGTATATCATTCAAATGGAGAAAAAAACCCTACCACATCAATGTATGCAGAAAATGCATGTGTGCCTATTTTCAAGGCAGGGCCCCCACCCTGGAATGCCTTTCTCTTGCACTGTAACTGGAAAAGAGGGACCAGACCCCAAGATCTCTCTTTGGATTTGTCAGCTGGCATTCCTCGTGTGTTTTCTCCTTTGATTGGTATTCATCTGGAGTTATGCGAAGGCCTCTGTTTATACATGCAACAAACTGAGGATAGACCATAAACACATAGGCCAAGCCTACCTTCCCCTTTGGCCAGACTTTGAAGAATAATTCCATTTCCAGTTTCTATCTCCATTTCAAGAATTCACTAATAAATAAGTACTAGGTTGGTGTTCCTTTATTACATCCCTGGAACAATGGTTGCGTCCTTTTCCCAAGCCCGGAGGACTGAGTTTTGGGCAGGTTCACCAATAATTTCCCACAAATTATTGGATGTTGTATCGGTCTGGTACATGGTGGAAGGGAACCAAATGATTGCATCTAGCAGGCTGCCTCTGGGAGATTCGCTTCTCTTTACAATTAGAAAGAAAAGAGGTTCTTTATTCTGTTTTGCTTAAAGGGACTTAAACTAATAGGAATTCAGCGTGGACAGTTGTTGTATGGCATTTTCTCTTTCAGAAGTTGGCTGAAGTGGGTCCCACTCTTCCCACTCACAACAACCGAAAGTGCCCTTCTGGTTCAAAACTGAATGTAACTCTCAGATTTTGGGCATCATATTTTTCTGGGTGTGGTTGTGTGTCTCTGGAAGGGATTAGATCAGACATCTTCAAACTGCAGTCCTCCAGCTCTTTGGGCCTCCAACTACCAGAAGCCCCAATGAGCTTGCTCGATTGTCAGGAATTATGGGAGGGAGGCCCAAACTGCTGGAGTGCCGCACTTTGAAGATGCCTGGATTAGACTGTAGAGCAGAGCTTCCCAAACTTTTCATGATGTCAACACATATGGGTGTTATCCAGAAAGTAAGGTTACAGGATTTTTTTAAAAAAATACAAAGGATGAATAAATTTTAATAAAATTTACAGGGATTGTAGCCTAGGTATTACATTATTTGTCCACATCATCACCATTCAGTTAAATACATTTTGTCATCCACAGGATGAGTTGTTGATGCCTGTGTCATAGAAGTCTCCCTTTGCCCTTTTCAGCCAGTTCGTCACTTTGATTTTCACCTTGTTGTCGGAAAAGTGTTTTCCACCCAGGTGTTCCTTCTGTTTAGTGAACATATGGTAGCCCAGTTTACCTGTGCAAACGCATCTCTTTCTATGCGTTTTCCTTTCTATCCTCTGGGGAGGCCCTGGTCTCGGTCCCGCCACCGCCACAGGTGCAATTGGCAGGGACAAGAGAGAGGGCCTTCTCAGTTATAACCCCCCCGCTATGGAACTCCATTCCTGGCAGGGCAGTAGCCAGGATTTTGATCCGGGAGGGGCTGAGTTTGATTCGGGAGGGGCCGAGTCTGAGTGAGAGAGGGTCTACCCTAGCAAACCTTTTGTATCGTTATCCCAATACCCCCATGCATATGGGAAATATTGAGCATGGTGATCAGATCATGATATGAATACACATAACAGTTTAAATAATGTACCAGTAAGGCATTCTTGCGGACCACCCTGAGAATTTGGTGGGGGGCTGAAGCCTCTGAACCCCCCCCCCCCCCGGCTACATGCCTGGTCCTGGTGATCAGCCTCCTCCCTCCTTCCTGTCCTTCAGAAAGATGGTAAAGTCCTGGCTGTGGGACCAAGCCCCAGCGAAATTAGATCAACCTCCTATCTCCTTTCCTTTGGGAAAAAGTTGAAGATGTGGCTATGGGACCAGGCATTTGGTTAGACAATGAGATAGCAGGTGGTCAGTGAAATGATGACAAGAATCGGAAATGGACTGTGGACTGGCTTCAATTGGTGATTGTAGAACTTGGACTAGTTGCACTATACATGTTTTTAAATCTGTTGAATGTGTGATTTTATTGTATCATTGTTGTTTTTATTGATTATATATATGGGGCATCGAATTGTTGCCGATGTAAGCCGCCCTGAGTCCCCCTTCGGGGGTAGAGAAGGGTGGGGGTATAAATCTTCTAAATAAATAAATAAATAAATAAATAAATAGGGGCAGTGCGATGAGGCAATAATAGGAAACTTACTCCGCTGACTGGAGCCAGAATGGTATCTTGAGATTGTTTTAAACAGCTGATTTTAAAGTAGATATAAGTGATTTTAATGTGTGTATATTTATAGGGTTTTTTAATGTCCCGGTACGGAATACTTGCCATATATATGTTGTGCTCTGCCCTGAGTCCTCTTCGGGGTGAGAAGGGTGGAATATAAATGTTTCAAATAAATAAATAAAGTCACTGGGTGCGAGATCGAGGCTGTGAGAGGGGTGGCTTCAAACATCCCAACCAAATGAAGTCAACAACTCTTGTGTTGCATGAACGGTGTATGGACGCACATTGTTAGGAAGGTGACAGACTCCCACCATCAGCATCCCACGATATTTGTTTTGAATGGCTCTGCATAGTTTCTTCATGGTCTCACAATATAGTCCGTACCCATTTTGTCACATGCTGTTTTGACATTACGTCCTCTCCATAAATTGAAATGATTTCACGATAAATCACAGGCGTTCATGCCCTTACCATTTGGGTAGTATATTACAGCGCAAACTTCGCTGTAATATACTATACAGGGAAATGGAATGAGAATACTCATCTCTAACTTTCATCACAACGCCAGTCAATGAGCTACTGATGACTAGCACTGCTCGTTCACTTCTGCTGGCTTCCTGCTACAGTGATACCAACTTCCCTCGAGAAAATTCCCCACAAGTGCTACATGTCTTGTAACCTTACTTTCCAGATAACCTTCTTTTTGTTTTATAGGCATCATTTTGCAACACAGTAATTCAGTTTTACTAGCAAATGAGGTGTAAAACCAACCTCTTATGAGAGATACATACACATATATAAATTGTAATAATGAATGCATGTGGACATAATCTATCTCATGAAAATCTTTCATTTATATATTTAATATATATATATATATATGACTTATTATTAATTTCACGTAGACTCCAAAGTTTCTCAATAGGTTCATGCAAGACACCTTCACACTGCAGACAACACAATCACGTGTCTTTGGAGGTATTTAGGACCTGCAACATAGCTATTTTTTCAGATGATATTTCATCTTTACAGTCAGAGAGATTAAGAGGCTCCAAATTGGTGGCCACAAAAACCCCCACAGGTTGTCTGCATACAACCAGAGACTACAGTTTTCCCTCCCCTCCTTCAGTCAGTTTATAAATGACAACCCTATAAGACATCTGGCAAGTATTATATAGGTTCTCACAGCCATTGTTTCTTGGGAGGCAGTAGTTGCAATGCACCAGGGACCAGCGCCATATTTGTGTCCACTGGCTAAGACTCACCCACCCTTTCCCAGAAACTTGTTGCAGCAGTCAGTCTCATAGACCAGCACTTTCCACACTTCGACTAACATTGCTCTAAGCCACTTCATACTATTTTATTCTTAACCCGATGTAGCTTTCTACACACTACAGTAGGATGAACCTAAAAGGAGTTTTGACTCGCCTAGACGAAGTTGCTATCTAGAAGCCCCATCTCCTTGTGTCAGATTTCATGGCTGCCATGCCTACCCTATCTCACCTGCAATTGGTAGTCTGACTCTGAAGACTTGAGGCTAGCAATACTAGGGCTCTTGACCATATCAGCTGGCTAGGAGATGAGGGAACAGAAAAGCATTGCTAGTGAGCAGCTTGGTATTTGCAAATAAAATGCCAATTATGGGCAAACCGACGATGCAGTTGGGTCAACAAACTTCCAATCTGTCTCAACTCTTTTTAATTTGACTTTTGGCACCAAGCAAGTGGCCCTTTCATGTTTCTGTAGGATATAGGCTTGTGGAGAAAAGAAGGGCCAATGCCTTATGAGACTTTGAGGCAACAGAAAAGGTCCTTCACTCCTAGAGGCCAGGCCTTCGCTGATAACATCAGAGGGGTGACCAGAGGTAGGGAGAAAACTGCAGGGCAGAAGTTAAAAAAGTGTAGCAATAATGGAGGCCATAATATTTTTAGCACCATATCCAGCCCTGTGACATTACAAGGCCTCACTTGAAATCCTGGTCCTGAAATCTCAGGGAAGGGAATGCTGTAGATGATGCCATTATATTGTTTAATAACAAGGTGGCACTGGATTTATTTGTATATGGGTAGAATGTGGTGTTGGCCTTATAGGAGAGACAATCACATTCTTCCTTGACCTCCTCATTAAGGATGTTGTCCAAACCTTCCAAAACATGGGAGGGAATTTTGGGACATGTCCTTTTCTTCATGCCAGGCAATTGTCTAGACCAGTGGTTCCCAACCTGTGGTCCAAGGACCAGCAATGAGCAGCAAGAATGAAAATATGGTCCATGGCCTCAGCATTACTACACCGTTGCAACGAGAGTGACTGATCTCACAAAACCCTCTTATAATGCCAAGGCT
Source organism: Anolis apletophallus (assembly GCA_030556195.1). Lineage (NCBI taxonomy): Eukaryota > Metazoa > Chordata > Lepidosauria > Squamata > Anolidae > Anolis > Anolis apletophallus. The sequence goes on along the minus strand of JARBWK010000011.1, from coordinate 44,268,845 downwards.
TCATAAATATGTTTTTCTGTGGGCGAGCAGATGGCAACTACTGTATGGTATATGTTCTGTATCAGAAACTAAAGCTGATGTGGTCTATTGAATGTATTTTTCTGAATCAGCACCCCAAATACCCAAACCAAATCTAAAGTTGACCAAAAATTGATTTGTAACCCTTTTAGTACTAATGTTGAAGAGTGGTCTCTGGTCAAAGTGGTTCCTGGTCAAAGTGGTTCCTGGTCAAGTTGTCCCTGGTCAAAAAAAAGGTTGGGAACCACTGGTCTAGACCAACGGTTCCCAACCTTTGGTCCTCAACATGTTTTGAATTTCACCCAGAATTCCCAACAGTTGGCCAAGCTGGTTTGGGGCTTCTGAGAGTCTGAAGCTTTAAATATGTGAAGAACCAAAGGCTGGGAAGTAGTGCCTAGGTTAACTTTCCCCAATGTACCCTCCAGATGTGATAGATTTTGGTTCCTTCCAAAACTGCATGATTATAGCATTGAGGCTAGATCTACACTGCCATATAATCCAGTTTCTGAATCCAGATTACCTGCTTTGAGTCTACCTTGCTGTATAATCCGGTTCAAAGCAGTTAATCTGGATTCAGAAACCATATTATATGACAGTGGAAACAAGCTCTAAGGTTCTGCTTTAATGACTGTGGTAATACCATATGGAGTTCAGGGATTTGCAATTTAAGAAGGGATGCTCAGAAGTCACAGGCAGAATTTGCACTAAAACAAGCCCCCGAGCTTCCATAGGATGGAACCATGACAGTTAAGGTGGGATAATAGCACTAGTATTCCATAGCTGATCCAGGAAAACCGCTTGGTGGTCCCAAGTCATTCTCTCTTTCTCAGTCTTGGAGCGAGGCAATGCCAAACCAAGAGAATCCCGTGACAGGTTTGCTTGAGGGTTGCAACAAGTTGGAGACAACTTGAAGGCACAGAAGGATATTTTGATTTCTTAGCTAGAGTGCTCCAAACTCCTCACTATACTACATACCCCAGTATTCCATAGGCTGGAGTAACAGCAGTTAAAGTGAAACAATAGTATTATGATTCTGTAGTTGGTGAAAGGTAGCAGGATCTGGGAAAGCAGTAAAAATAGAAGAGGAAACTGCTGACAATTCAAGAATAGGGTTGCACAATAATTGTATATGGTGATAGCACCCTTTGTCTCCCTTCCCCTCCAGACAATGAAACCAAAGGCAGGTTTGACTGGGGTTATAGGAACTGTAGTTCCTATAACACATGTTATGGGTGCCAGCTTGAGAGTGGTTTAGGGCTAGCCTAAAGCATTTGCTGCCTGAGGAGAAGGACAAGGTGGCACCCAATAAAAAAAAATCTTAATTAAAAATGATCTCCTGCCATGCCTCTAGTCAGTGAAGAAGCTGATCATATGGCTATACTCTCCATGAAAATGCAATGGCCTGGAGGATCAGGGGAAAGAGCTAGTGGGTGCGCACTCCCATCCTTCACTATCTGCCATCTGAAGATGGCCCAGTGGCCATGCCTGCTTTGGCCAAGTCGGTTCAGACTTTTGGAACCTCCCCATTGCCCTGCGTCTTTGGGAGAGAGTGAACTGGAAGATGCTCAAGTGACATTCTTCTGCAGTTGCATGAGAAAGGAAGGGGACAATTAGCAGAGGCAAGGCATCCTTCAGGAAAGTTCCAGCCTTTCCGATTTTCTCATGGCGGGGCCACGTATATGATTCTGCAGAGTCCCTGAATTCCACAGAGTGCATTTTGCAAAACGACAGTTCATCAAATACTTCTGCAGCTTTGGCAGACGTTCCCAGAGCCTGACGAAATCATGCCCCATGAATTACCTGCATCTCATTTCTGTTGTCTATTTCTGTGTCAATTTGTTTGCCAGCTGAGCTGTAGCACCTTACTTGGCCATGCAGTGAAACACAAGATGTTGAGAAAATATATACAGTATGACTCTTGTAGCTACAGGAGATACATTCCAAGGCACATTCACGGTTGTGGAGACCTGAAACCGGACTCCATATTTTGATTAAACTTGGATCATACCATAAAATCTCACTGGAGGACCTAGAGAGGCTCACAAATACTTGTGGGAGGAAATATTTCTGGTGCACATGTAAGTGAAATCATGGACATTGAACCAGTGGATAAAGGAGACATTATAATGAATACATAATTAAACTTCATGTATGCACAAGCAAAAGTATGCATATTTAATGGGGTTGGTTGTGAGCAATAATGAACTAGAATACCAAGTAGCTATGGGAAAGGAAGGGCAAGAGTTGTGGTGAGGCTTATAAGGAAGAACTCTTGCATGATGTAGGTGGTTCTCAACCTATGGTCCTCCTGACAGTTGGATCTTCACCTTCCAGAAACCACAGGCAGTGTAAGAAGTCTGGAATATCTGGAGGGTTAAAGTTTGAGACTTTTGCACCTAGCCAATACTAAAGAGTAGTGGTTCCCAATCTTTTTTTGACTAGGGACCACTTTGACCAGGGACCACTTGACCAGGGACTACTTGACCAGGGACTACTTTGACCAGGGACAACTTCGACCAGGGACAACTTTGACCAGGGGCTATTTTGACCAGGGACAACTTTGACCAGGGGCTACTTTGACCAGGGACCACTTGACCAGGGACCACTTTGACCAGGGACTACTTAAGGGACCACTTTCCAACATTAGTACCAAAAAGGTTACGAATCTGTTTTTGGTCAACTTTAGATTCGGTTTGGTTTTTTGGGGTGCTGATTCAGAAAATTGTATTGGATAGACCACATCAGCCCTAGTTTCTGAAAAAGAACATATGCCATTCAGTAGTGGCCATCTGCTTGTCCACAGAAAACCATATTTAATAATCTAGAGCCGCTGACATAATTTTAGGTCTCATGGCCCACCCACAGGTTGGGAACCACTGCTATAATGGGGGTGAAGTCCCAAATTAGCACGGATTGTGAAGCTGGCAATGATATCACACTGGAGGATCTAGAGAGGCCCACAAATACTTGCAGGAGGAAATATTTTTGGTGCATGAGTAAGTGAAACCATGGACATTGATCCAGTGGATAATTCCTACCCGGCTGTTAGGAACTGTGGGAGTTGAAGTCCCAAAAACCTGGAGAGTTGAAGTTTGCCCATACCTGCTATAACTCTATCCATCCAGACCAGTGTGTGTGTGTGTGTGTGTGTGTGTGTGTGCGCGCGCGCGCGTGTGTGTGTGTGTTTGGGGGGGGGACCCAAAGTCTTCAGCACATGCACTTTTATTATCATCATTTTAAAAATTGCAATTGTGTACTGCCTTTCTCCTAGAATGGGACCCAAAGTGGTTTCCAAAACACTTACAAATTCACATTAAAATGTAAAAACAACCAAAAATAAAACCACATAAAATCTACTGCCAAGCCTCAACCTTCCTAAGTTTTGCAGGATACTGTCTGTTTTATGAGAATGTGGCCTTCCGAAAAATCAAGAATCCTTATTCTTCATCTTTGGATTCGTGTCATGTCAGGGGCAACTTGAGAAACTGCAAGTCGCTTCTGGTGTGAAAGAATTGGCCATCTGCAAGGACGTTGCCCAGGGGATGTTTGACCCATTGCGCCCTCAGTGGCAGGATTGCTGACCGAAAAGTCAGCAGTTCGAATCCAGAAAGCGGGGTGAGCTCCCATCTGTCAGCTCCAGTTTCTCATACAAGGACATGAGAGAAGTACTCTACAGAATGGTAAAACATCTGGGTGTTCCCTGGGCAACGTCCTCACAGACGGCCAGTTCTCTCACACCAGAAGCGACTTGCAGTTTCTAAAGTCACTCCTGACACACACACACAAAACCCTTTGGATTTATTAAGTGTTCGTTGCCGTTTTTCTAAAAACAATGGCATGGGATGCACTTTATTTATTTATTTCCACCATTTCTACCCCGCTTCTTCTCAACCCCCGAGGGGGGACTCAGAACGGCCTAACAACGGCAACAATTCGATGCCAAAAACACAGTATACATATAATAGAAAACCAAAAACAGTCAAAATTAAAATACATTAAATTATAGTTAGCATTAAAATACATTAAAATACAATTAGCATTAAAATACATTATATACATTCACATAAGTTAAAAACAGTATTCCGTCCATAACAGAAGCATTGGGTCATGTCCACCAGTTTGCCATTTCAATCCAATCTAAAGTGCTGTATCGTGTTAATGTGCAAACGCCTGGTCCCATAACCAGGATTTCACTTTTTTCCTGAATGCCAGGAGGGATGGGGTTGATCATATATCAATTGGGAGTGTGTTCCACAGACGGGGAGCCACCATCGAGAAGGTCCTATCTCTCGTCCCCACCAACTGCATTTGAGAAGTAGGCAGGAGCGAGAGCAGGGCCTCCCCGGATGATCTTAAATTACGAGGTGGGACGTAGCGGCTGAAACATATGACTTTATGTTATGACTTCATAACAGCACACATCTGGGGATTTGTGACCTGGAATACACTCAAGACAAAGCATGACCTGAATTCTGAGTTGTTTGTGGCAATTAGAACAGACCTATTGAATCAGTGGCATTTACTTGTGTGTCGACTCACCACTTGGCAATTGACTCAATGGGTCTTACTCTACTTGGAAATAACCAATAGGATTCAGGCCCATGTTTTTGTCTCCTGGAGGGTGATTCAGAAGTAGAGCCTTCCCCACATTGCACATCTATTGTGGCATTTGTGCTTTTTGTAGAAAGGAGTATACAGTCAGCCCTCCACATTTGCTGTGAAAATGGGGGGAAGTGAATAAAATACCTGATATTATTTTACCTGAGAGAATACCTTCTTAGGAACCTTTGGTGGAAGCTGGCCATACAGTTGTACTAGAAGACCTCTAGATTTCTAGATAAGTATCTTTAGGAATCTCTAGGTCAAGTTGACACTGTGGTCAACTTCCTGCAGAAGATGGCCATAGAGCAGGTATGGGCAAACCTGGGCCCTCCAGGTGTTTTGGACTTCAACTCTCACAATTCCTAACAGCCTGATATAGAGGACACTTTAATCAAATTTGGTATAGGGGAGGATTGGTCTTCCAGATGCTGTTGAACTACATTTCCCATGTTTACTCCTTTTGCATATCCAGGCCATGGCTGCTGAGGGTTGCCATTCAAGTTCAATGACATCTGGGCACCTTGGGTTGCCCATCCCAGTGTAAGTATAGACTCGAATAAAATAAATGTGCATGTTATGAACATCTCATTGAGAAATGTCATTCTAAGTTCCTCCAGGAAACTGGGTGGCTATAAATTCACCTTTAGAGAAGGCATTTTTTGTCTGAAAGACGCCTTTGTCAGAAGGACCGTTCAGATCCCATTCAGTTAAAAAAAAAACACTAAAAGGGGCAGCTGGGAAGGTCTCCATTTATAGTTAGCACCCGGTGACCCCCCACAACCATAAAATTATTTTCATTGCTACTTCATAACTGTAATTTTGCTACTGTTATGAATCATAATGTAAAGATCTGATATGCAGGATGTATTTTCACTCACTGGACCAAATTTAGCACAAATACCCGATACACTCAAATTTGAATATTGGTAGGGTTGTGTGTGGGTGTGTGTAGGTGTGATATTTTCATTTGGGAGTTGTAATTGCTGGGATGTATAGTTCACCTACAAGCAAATAGCATTCTGAACTCCATCAACAATGGAAGTGAACCAAACTTGGTACACAGAACTCCCATGACCAACAAAAAATACTGGAAGGGTTTGGTGGGCATTGACCTTGAGTTTTAGAGTTGTAGTTCACTTACATCCAGAGAGCACTGTGGACTCAAACAATGATGGATCTGGATCAAACTTGGGACAAATCCTCAATATGCCCAAATGTGAATACTGGTGAAATTTGGAGAAAATAGATTTGACATTTGGGAATAGTAGTTGCTGGGTTTTATAGTTCACGTATAATCAAAGAGCATTCTGAACACTACCAACGATAGAATTGGGCCAAAACTTCCCACACAATATCCTCATGACCAACAGAAAATAATGTGTTTTTTGATGGTCTATGGTGACCTCTCTGACACCCCCTCGCAACCCCCCCAAGGGTCGCAACCCCCAGGTTGAGAAATGCTGTGATACACAGCTCACCTGGTCGCATTCATTTCAATGACAGCACTTATTTTCACATTTTCTTCTGCATATGTGTAACAGCATGATGGTTGTATGCAAATTTGTCCCTTAATTTGCCCTCACTTTTTGGTGACTGATTTCCTTTTTTGGGGATGATGCATAACCAGGGCATGTAAGAAAATGAACAGTAATAGAAAAATGGGCACTGATGCTTGGAGAGAAAGGCCAGTGCTTTTCAATGCATTCCCTAACACCAGATCCAAAATGAACTCAAAAGATGAAATATGCCCTTCATTTGAGGACCCGCTTATTAAGATGCTCTTCACCAGCAATTACATTACATGCCCTGGTTTGGGGGCAAGAATCCCCTCTGAAGGACTACTTTCTAAGTAAAGATGTATTAGACTTTCACAGCAAGGTCTATTCCCCCATGAATTTACCAATTACAAGGCAAACATTTCTCATCATTTTAAATGCATTTGTTCTATCTGCAGTCGCTCAACTACTGAAGTCTTTGTCATTTCAACCTTCAATCAGAAAATAAATCCCACGTGCAAGGAACATGAAAAATCATCTGTGAACAGTGGTTCTCATTTTTTTTTTACCAGGGACCACTTTGACCAGGGACCGCTCTCCAACATTAGTACCAAAAGGGTTACAAATCAGTTTTTGATCAACTTCTGTTTGGTTATTTGGGGGTGCTGATGCAGAAGGTTGCATTGAATAGACCACATCAGCTCTTGTTTCTGATACAGAAGATATGCCATCCAGTAGACGCCATCTGCTCACCCACAGAAAACCATATTTAATAAGCCTTGGCACTATAAGAAGGTTTCACAAGATCAATCACTCTCGTTGCAACGGTGTAGTAACAGTGAGTCTGCGGACCATATTTTAATTCTTCAGATCTGGTCTATGGACCACAGCTTGGGAACCACTGGTCTAGCAAAAAGCATTCCCCTTTTTTTGAATGACAACACTTAGAATCCTACAAAACAATACTATTTTAAATATTATTCTGTCTTTGATTATATGGTCTATATTAATACTGTATTATACTATTGATTCCCAGAAACTCCCAGTTGCCACCCATCAATTTGGGTTCATCGTGGTTCCTTCAAGCCCTAAACTTTGCTCCCTGAATCAAGTGCTGTCAGATCGAAGAACCCATAACAGCCACCTCTCCAGCCCTTTTCCAAATATCAATTCCTCGTCAGAAACCATTAAAATGATCTCAACAGCTCACATGCAGAATTCCCATTTGCGTTCTTGTGAGAAAGAACGGACATCAATGAGACTTGTGACAGGGAAAGAGCAAATACAGACACTCCGACTCCCATTTCTTTTCACTGCAACATGCCTCTCAAGCTGTTCTCAGCAACCCCTGGCTGGCCAAGGTGACACACCTGTCGTGGTGCCTGGCTCCCAAACCTGTTTCCCCACGTACCTGTTGGCAAGGGATTCCGATGCTACGATATCCGTCCCTTCCACTAGAAGGCCATCCTGGGATTGCAGCTCCTCAGTTTGGCTTGGGTCCTCTCCCTCCCCTTGCCTTGCCTCGGAGCCCCCCTGCAGAGCTGCTGCTGCTGTGGCTGTTGGGTTCACAGTGTCATGAGTGAGTGACTGCCTGCACACCTTACAGGTTCCCACCCCGTGGAGCCCTGTGCAGTTTTGGAATTCTTTGCGTGCTGACAGTTGAGGAGCCGGTTGGGCCACTTTGGCATGACGTTGCTCCTCTGTTTCCTCGGGCTCAGCAACCCTTGGAGAAAGTGTTCCCTCCCCACATGAGTGACTGGGCAGGGCTCCGTGGCCACAGCTGGCTGTGGCTTCTGCTTCTACCATCCCATTCTCTTTGTTCTCCTCCCCTTCCTTGGTCAGTGTGATTCTTATCTCATAGCGGATCCTTGGGCCCGTCTTGGCCAAACCAGTTTGAAGAGCCTCTCTTGCCTGATCTATATGTGGGCTTGCTGTGGCCGTCCTAGGTTTGTCCACCTCATTGGCTTGCTCGGAGAGTGATTCTCCAAGACCGCTGCTGAAGCTCAAGTTCTCCGGTTCTACTGCGACACTGATGTGAGAAGGCCCTGAGAATAAATGCCCACTGAATCCACTTCCAGCACACTCTGAAAAAGGAACTGTGGCCTTGTTGGCTTCTTCCTGGACTGATGGGAGCTTGAGGACTTCCCCTTTCATTTCAGGTGCCACCAAACAGGACAGAGAAGGATTACTGAGGGAGAAGGACCCTTCCCAAGAGCTGCCATCTCCCCAGCAGAGCAAGGAGTCAAAGGATGTGGACGGGACTGGGCTGGCCCCCACAGAATCAATTTCGCTGGGCTGAGACGAGGGCCTGGCTCTCTGTGTTCCAGTGTCAGCCAAAACAGGGCCAGAGTCAGACCTGCCCCTCATATCTACATCGCTCCCAACGGCTGGCCTTTGAAGCCGTCCCAATGGCCAAGGACCGCTTGCCAAGTTCCCAGGGATTTGAAGATGGTTGTTTCTCTGCTTGCGCCAAGTGAGGCCCCCAAACTTGCGCAGGAAGCCATTCCTCCAGAGATCGGGTTCAGAGTAGCTGAGAGCATGTGCCTGTGGGATGAAATTAGAGGCTGTGAGAAAACCGGGAATATAATGATAAAGGGTACATGTAGACCCATTGGACTATGCTAGCAAAAGCACTGACCGTGTTTGTGAGAACTCCCTTGTTAGATTTCCACTAACAATGATAACAAATAGATTAAAGAAACCACTCAACAGACAACAAAAACAAATATAAATTGCTTATATTAAACTTATCTCAATTTTTTTTTAAGCGGACACACAGATTGAAAAAATACATATCCACACTAGAGGCATGATATCACTGGGTTTTGCCATGAGCCTCCAGTTTTCATTGATTATCTCCAACTGGAACATGAGAGCTCAAATAATCCAGTTTTGGGGGACTCGGCTTCAGGCCATGTGCTACTCTCCAGCTCAACTAGGGGCAGTTCCAAACAGTACTAAATTGTGCGCTTTAGTCAGGGGCAAAAAAAAAATCAAAAAACACTGGGACCTGAGAAAATGCCTAGATACATACCTGTTGGTCCCGGGATTTCTGCCTCCATTGTCCACACTTGCTGCTTTGTTAGGTGATTTTGCAGCCCCCAAAATGGCCACCGCAGGACTTACGCCGGAAATTTCAGTGGGTTTTTAAAAAAACTTAAGATGTAAACACGCGAAGATGTGAATCATTGTATAAGTTCCATTCGTAGGTTATATAAGCTGCAGAGTCATCTGTGCAGACAGCGTGTTGTTCCTGGGTTATACATGTCTGTTCCTCATTGCTCTTCTTGTGAAAAGATGTACAACATTGCCTAGGGTCACAACTTTGTCCTGGCCAGAGAAAATGTGCCCTCCACACGTTTCATGAAGTTTCTGGCACACAAACAAAGTTTTCACCTTCTACTCAACGGTCTCCTTCTTTTTAGGAAGCGGCCAGTCAGGAACAAACATCTAAAACCCGGGAACAAACCCAGATTAAAAATCCCAAGATTTCCAATTGCAGGGACATAAAGATATTGGAAGATGTGGATTTTCGGCCCAAAGCCTGAAAATATAACTTTTTTGCCGTTTCTAGCATTTACTTCCACGTTTATAGGGCTGCCCTCCTGTTTGCTGTAGGAGCTCCTGGGATAAGGCCCTAGGAGAGTAGTAGTTTGCTAAAATTTACAAGGATTGACTGATTTGTTGTTGCAATTTACAAAGTCACAGAGTCCCCAGAGAGAGTTTGCAAATTACAACAAACCAATTAATCCTTGCAAATTGTAGCAAACCACTACTGTACATACTTGAGTATAAGCCTAGTTTTTCAGGGTTTTTTTAGGCTGAAAAAGCCCCCCAGGGCTTATATTCAAGTGAGGGTCCAGATGAGAAGATGTCGGGCTGAAAGAAGGGCTTCTTTCAGCCCCACGCCTTCCTGCCAGGACCCTCACCTCACCGCACAGCAACCCAGCTCTCCTTCCACTCCTCCTCTCTTGCAAAGCGCGCACCTTCCTCTCTCCATTTCTCGCACAGCGCGTACCTTCCTCTCCTCCTCTCTCAGCGCAGCATGCACCTTCCCCTCATCCTCTCTTGGCGCCGGTCTTTCCCACTTTTCCTTATTCATATACACAGCATTTTCTCCAAAATGTACAGTTAAAATAAAATATGGTGATTATTGGAAGGATATGTAAGCACATTTACATTGAAGAAGGTTAGAATAATGATTTAATCAGAGTTGGACAGTCTTATCTTAAATTATAGTTTTATGTAAATATTAAAAAACATTTAACCTACTGATGCCCCAATTAATGTAATTTTATTGGCATCTATTTTACCAGTAGCTGCTGCATTTCCATCCTCGACTTATACTCAAGTCAATACATTTTCCCAGTTTTTTGCGGTAAAAGTAGATGCCTCGGCTTATATTCGGGTCGGCATATACTCGAGTATATATAGTAGTTCCTCTGGTTTGGGGCTGGAGACCTGGAATAATCCTAATTTCTAAAAGGAGCCAAAGTGGGATCACAATTCTGAAGAAATCGGAATTGTCTCTCTGGCCCATCTAAATGGCTTCTGCAAGTAATGGTTTTCTTGACAAAGCATGTCCTGAAAAACATCAGAGAGTTTATAACAAGTCAGTTGAGGTCTAGGCCTTACATCATTTAGGGCTTTAAATGAGTCTTTCTGAATTAACAGAGCATGAAAGACGGACACCATCTTCTAATATCTCTCAATCCCTCTGTCAATATTTCAGAATTCAAATGATGTTATAGGAGGATGCAGGCTTGAACACAAGAAATAGCTGCATTTATCAAGGGGTTTTAAAAAGATGCTGAGACGTACTACTTTAAAGGTTAAAACCAACACTCTTGAGGTAGATCTAAAAACAGTAGGAACAACAGAGTAGAAGAGGACACTATTTATCTCCTGTGCTGAAGCACAATGTGTTTTGTGCTTTGCCCTGAAGCCTGGTGCTCCAACTGCAAGGCTGTCACTCCATATGTTCAGTTTGCTATGCAGAAAGGAATTCCACGCACTGAGTAATATGCTATTGGGTCATCAACCACCCCACATGTACATGGAGGGTAGAGGTGGACCCTGCACACGTGCAGAGGTTGAACCAGATTCTTTACACATTAGTTGCTTTCGGCCTACCAAATAAATCCACAACAAATAGCTTGTTAAATCTTTTACTGGCCTTCTTTCTGACCTGTGCCACCGTTGTTTGCTTAAGAGGAGTCTAAAAAGGGAGGGGAGAAGCCCAGCTTTTCATAAACTTCCCCCTTAGAGCCACCTGGAAGCAATCCTTAAACATCCTTATGCAACTGGACTAATAATAATAATAATAATAATAATAATAATTCCAGCATATAGTTCTCGTTTGCTGTGACATTCTGTGGGTTTTGTCAGTATAATAATAATAATAATAATAATAATTTGGTAAAAGTGGTTCCAGTGGTGATCGGTACACTGGACGCAGTGACTAAAGACCTTGGCCTGCACTTAAAAACCATTGGCACATTACTTGCTGATACATCACACAGTCCTAGACACTTGGGAAGCGTCCGACATGTGATCAAATACAAAAGTCAGCATAGTGATCTTGTTTGCTGTGTATTAATCTTGCTATGTATCAAATAATAATAAAACTTTATTTATATTCCACCCCATCTCCCTGAGGATACTCAGGTTGGATACAATAGTAATTTTCAGAGATGGGAGGTCTATCAAGGAGAAGGCTCTTAATCTCGTTCCCACCAGCTGTACTTGGGACAGGGCTGGAACCAAGAGTAGGGCCTCCTCCGCTGACCGCAGTGTCCGAGTTGGTTTGTAAGAGGATATGCGATTTGTCAAATACTTTGGGCCTGAACCATTTAGGGCTTCAACACTTTCAACACTAGATAGTCTGGAAGCAGATCGGCAGCCAGTGGAGCTGCCACAACATGGGAGTGGATCTCTCCCTGTACGGAGCTTCAGATAATAATTATCACCATCATCTTTATTTATATCCCACCACCATCTCCCAGAGGGACTCGGGGCGGCTCACAAAACCTTCAAGGTGTGACATACAAAATATAAGTCCAAAACAAAACATACAAGTAGACAATAAACAATCAACACAGCATCATAGATTCACAGTACTCCCTGGTAAAAACAATAAAATACTGTACAGAAAACAAAAGTATTTGAACTCAGAAGTATAAGGTGCTAATCAATAATCTAAAGGTCTTCATCTATATCAGTGTTTCTCAACCAGTGTGCCGTGGCACACTAGTGTGCCGTGAGCGATCATCAGGTGTGCCGTGAAAAAAGCTCTCTGCCCCTCTTCCTTCCCCCCTCCTCCTGCCGAACTCCTGCTGCTTGGGGGAGGAGGAGGAAGGGCCCCGGCAGCGAAGAAAAAGAAGAAGGGGCCGGGGCGCCGCCTCCTTCGGCCGTTTCCCCAGTCAGCCTCCAATCCGCCATGACTCCCACCATGACTCTTGCCCCTCGCTCGCTGAAGCTGCGCAGAGGAGGAGCCCTGCCCACTGAAGCCCATCCACCGCTCATGCTCCTCCTCTGTGGGAGAGCTGAAGCTGGGGGAGGGGGCTCACACAGCTTTGCCAGACTTGAGGGGGCAGTGCCAAGCCAGCAGTGGCACTGCCCCCTCAAGTCTGGCGAAGCTGTGGGAGAACTGAAGCCGGGGGGGGGGGGACATGGCACGGCCTGGCTTCTCCCCCGGCTTCGGCACTCCCAGCAACTGCTCCCAGCAGGCCACCATCCCCCAGCCGTTCTTTACTGTGTTAGAGTGTCATTTTGTGTCATTTTGGTTGGTGGTGTGTCCCCGGATTTTTTTAATGTTAAAAGTGTGCCGCAGCTCAAAAAAGGTTGGGAAACACTGATCTATATTATTAGGGAGTCTAAACATGGTTGAAGGCTTGTCAAAAAAGCCAGGTCTTTGTGTGTGGAAGGTTTGGAGGGTGAGGGCTAGCCTTATCTCTCTCCGGAGGGTATTCTAAAGCTCGGGGGCCATCACCAAGAAGACCCCCTCTCTTGTCCCCAGCAACCGCACTTGAGACAGAGGACTGCCTCCCTGGTAGATCTTAAAGCCTGAGCTGGTTCATAGAAGGAGATGCGGTCTCGAAGATAGGGTGGACCCTAAACGTATAGGGCTTTATATGTAGGTAATAACCTGCACTTTGAATTGAGTCCAGGAACTCATTGGCAGCCAATGAGTGTGCTCCCTATAACCAGTTTCAGTTAGTAATCTGGCCACTGACATTTACACAAACTGCAGTTTGCAAGCTGTCTTCAAAGGCAGCCCCACGTGAAGTATGTTGCAGTAGTCCAATCTGGAGGTAATTAAGGTGTAGACCACCATGGTCAAGTCAGATTTCTCGAGGTATGGTCACAGCTGGCGCACAAATTTTAATTGTGCAAAGGCCCTCCCAGTCACCACTGACACCTGAGCATCAAGCATCAATGCTGAGTCCAGAAGGACCCCCAGACTACGGGCCTGTGTCCTCAGGGAGAGTGTAACCCCATTGAGCACAGGTTGTCACCCAATACCCTGATGCCCCACCACCACCACCACCAGCTGACCAGGAGGACTTCTGCCTTGTCTGGATTAAGCTTCAGTTTGTTGGCCCTCATCCAGTCCATCACAGCTGTCAGGTGCTGGTCTAGGATCTGGGGAGCTTCCTTGCAATGTGGTGGGAAAGAGTAGTAGAGTTGAGTGTCATCTGCGTAGAGATGGCACCCAACTCCAAAACTCCGGATGACCTCAACCAGCAGTTTCATGTAGGTGTTAGTAATCTGGCTGCTGATCTCTGTACCAATTGAAGCTTCCAAATGGTCTTCAAAGCCCCATGTAGAGAGCATTGTAGTAGTCCAAACGGGATTGACTAAGGCGTGGACTACCATGGCCAAATCTGGTGTCTCAAGGTACTAGTGGTTGTTCGTGCAACTGACCATACGTCAATTGTTCCATAGGAGGGCTACATGGTACTCAAGGTTCTTCCAGCTGCTCTTTTTCATTTTCTCTCCATTGCCACCTATTTTTCCATTCCTGCTCCCAATGGCCCATCAGCATCAGAGTTCAGAAAACTTACTTCTTTGGGTCATAACTCCCAGAATCCACCAGCAAATATGCTCTTGATATTGATCCCCAATAGGGAATTTGGCCATTCAGAGGGTAAACATTAGGCTTGATGATCAAGAAAAAAAATGGTTCAAAACTCGTTTCGGATGTAGGGGGCGCTGGCAATTTGATTTTGAAATGATTTCCAAAATTTTCCCCCAAAAAAGTTGGAATTTTCCAAAATTTCAGAAATTTCCAAATCACGAAGTTAATGGCGGGCGCGATTGCGCAATGCGCGAAAACCTGCAAACGAGACAGGCAAAACCTTTCCCTCATTTTTAGACCGCTACTGACAAAACTTGCCACAGTGGTATAAAATATTCTCCTCTGTCAGCATACTAACTTTCAATGTGTTTAGAAGATCCCTGGGTCCTTGACAATTTTCTAGTTTCCCAAAGTACAACTTGTAACCCCAAGGAGAGGAAAGGGTCCTTCCAAAGCTTTATAGTGTTGATTCCCAAAAGAAGGATTGGATTAGTTGATTTCTAGTTTCCCAAAGTACCACGTGTAAGCCCAAGGAGAGAAAAGGGTCCTTCCAAAGTGTTATTGTGTTGATTCCCAAGAAAAGGATTGGATTAGTTGATTTCTAGTTTCCCAAAAGTACATATAAGCCCAAGGAGAGGAAAGGAGCCTCCAAACTTTTTTTGTGTTGTTGGAAAATATGGCTTCATTTTGAGCCATTTGAGCAATTTGAGACAAAACAAAATTGACCGTTCCCAAGTATAATGGTTTCGACCGTATTGTGCCCATTCCTGTTCTATATAATATAATATAGGTAAAGGTAAAAGTTTATCCCTGACATTAAGTTTAGTCGTGTCTGACTCTGGGGGTGGTGCCCATCTCCATCTCTAAGCCAAAGAGCCGGTGTTGTCCATCGACACCTCCAAGCTCATGTGGCCAGCATGACTGCAAGGACCTCAGTTATCTTCCCAGATGTGGTACCTATTGATCTATTCACATTTGCATGTTTTCAAACTGCTAGGTTGGCAGAAGCTGGGCCTAACAGCAGGAGCTCACCCCATCCTGTGGATTCGAACTGCCAACCTTCTGGTCAGCAATTTCAGCAGCTCAGCTGTTTAACCCATTGCACCACCATGAACCCTAATTCCTTAACTTTGTCCATATGCTTTCGGGCCAGGTTTTTATTTTCTCGCAAACCCCACCTTTGCAACCACTTTTGGGCCACATATCGTGACATTTTAATGCTAGGAAACAATTGTATCCACAGCAGTTAGAAGAATGAAGACATTGTGATCCAGACATGCACCTCGCCTTCTATTTGAAAAATATGATGTTTCCCAGGGCTGTTCGCTCGTTGTGCGGAGGTGTTTTGCCTATTTGCGGTGACACTAATTTGACTTGCATGTAGATACAGTGTGAGTTCCATGCTGGTTTATGTAATCCCCCCTCCCCCCAACCTACCAGGCAGTGGGAGGCTTCACTTGCTGCAGCAGCTGAAGCCTGCCGAATGCAAGCCCTGCCTTTCCTTGGGGCACAGCTCTAGTGGCTGCAGAAAAACAAGGCTGCTCCACCCAAGAGAGCTGCTGAGGAAGCAGGAAACCGTGAGATAATAAGCAGCCAAGCCTGCACATTCCACACACCCCTTTGCAGAGATTGCAACTGCCTCCCAAAGCCTTCTCCAGACGGCTGCGATTGAACCAGGGTTGACTCATTCCTAAGGTTTACACTGTTAATATGAGAAGTCACTATCATGCAGAGCTTTGAAAAGCTACTTTTGGGGATCTATCTCTCCATACTCTCCAACTGTCATGAGTTCTAAACAATGGCAGACTGGCCAAGGTGGAAGCTTAGCTCAGTGTTTCCCAACCAGTGTGCCGTGGTGAACTTGGCACTACCCCGCAGGCCCTCCAAGAAACAAATTGAGCCTCTCCGCCTGGAATTTTTTTTTTTTACTATTTTACTGGATTTTTTGAGAGTGGCTCCCCCCCCCCCCCCCCAGGAACTGTTTATAACAGCTTCATGACATCTGTAGTAAACTGGAAGCAAGTTTCACTCAGGGTGAAATTTCACAAAGGTCTGGAGAACAAGCCCTATGAGGAGCGGCTTGAAGAGCTGGGCATGTTTAGCCTGAAGAAGAAAAGGCTGAGAGAAGACATGATAGCCATGTATAATGTGAGAGGAAGTCATATATATGTTGTGTTCATCGAAATAGGCCCAGGTTTCACACTGAGTGTATAAATACATTTAAAAACATATTAACTATATGTATTACTGTGCTTGAGTGTAATTTTGTGTCATTTTGGTTGGTGGTGTGCCCCAGGATTTTGTAAATGTAAAAAATGTGCCGCGGCTCAAAAAAGGTTGAAAAACACTGGCTTAGCTCACCTAATATTTGCATTAGAGCAGCATGTTTTTAACTGATTTTGCTAAGATATTATATTAAATGTTAATGTTTTTAAATGTTTTTTATGCTGTTGTTGGCATTAAATTGTGTTTTTGTTAACCGCCCTGAGTCCCCTGCAAGCTGAAAGGTGCGGTATAGAAATATAGTAAATAAATAATGAATAAATTTCTCAGCCTGTGGGTCGGGACCCCTGAGGGGGTCGCAAAGGGGTTTCAGAAGGGTCACCAAAGACCATCAGTAAACATATATTTCTGATGGTCTTACGAACCCCAATGGCACCGACCAACGGCCAGGCCCCTGCATTCAAGCTGATCTGAACCACAGGGGGAGTTTTGCAGTTTCCAAACATCTAGTTGGGCCAGCATCAGTGGGACTGTGGTCACAGCAGCAGCTTCATCTAAGAGTCACTTTCTGCCTCTTTTCTTTCCTCTTACCTAACATTGTAACAGAAACCCCTAATAAAGTATCATTTAATTGCAACTTTTTCCTCTCCATAGTGATACATGGTGTCCCTTTACTGCCTCTAACGCTTTCTAACATGAACCCTTCCTTTCCCGAGCCACAGATCACTGTCAGCTCACCGGGGAGGCTGAGACTGCGTTCCTCTGAACTGCGGATATGGAAACCCGTTGGGCCCCCATATCCGTGGGTCAATGGATCAACTCCAAACCGGTGCCATTTTTTCCTAGACTAATTCTGGCCTTGATTCATGGCTCCGTGCTGCAACAACATTCATGCCTCCATCCCGTAAGTGTCCAGAAGCCTGCTAACCCCAGGAAACCTGCTGTGGTCACACCCTGGGAACCCCGAACCCCTGACAGGCCATCCTGGCACTTAGATGGAATTAGTAGTTGTCTCCTCTTCAATTAATGACCCCAATGACCCCAATGTCCTCTCCACGGGCTCTTTCCAACTTTTTATGAACTTTTGGAACTTTCTATCAACTTTTGCCAATGTTTTGAAGGACGTTTGAAACTTTTGGAAACTCTTTCGCCAAATCCTATGGATTCTCATTGCATCCCCATTCTTCAGGAAGTTTTGATGGACTTTGGAGGGAGGAAGGGCTGGCATGAATTCCACTTGCTCTTATATGATTTATCCCTTATGAACCCTTTGTGTGTTCCCCTTCTACATATGTGTATATGAAATATGAAGAGCATGCTACTGTTTTCAAAATCCAGCAATTCGTCTGGCTCAGGACGTCCCCTCATGCTTCCCAAGCTACTAATCCCCTAGACCAGGGGTAAGGAACCTATGGCTCGGGAGCCAGATGTGGCTCTTTTCATGATTGCATCTGGCTCTCCAGAGCAGCCAGGGCCTTGGTTTCCCAGCATGCAGCTGGAAACCTTTCCTTCTCTTCCCTTTCCTTCCCTCTCTCCTCTTCCTTCTTTCCTCCATTCTCCCTCTTCCTTCCTCTTCCTTCCTTTCTTTCTCCCCTTCACCCTTTCCTTCTCCTTCTTTCCTTCCTTTTCCCTCCCTCTCTCCCCTTCCTTATTTCCTCCATTCTCCCTCCCTCCCTCCCTCCCTCTTCCTTCCTTCCTCTTCTATTCTTCCCCCGTCTTCCTTTCCTTCTCCTTCCTTTCTTTTCACTTCCCTCTCTCTCCCCTTCTTTCTTTTCTTCTTTTCCCTTCATTATTTTACTTTTTCCTCCCTTCCCATTTTCTTCTTTTTCCCCTCCTTGTCTCTCTCCTGCTTTTCTTTTCTTCCTTTTTTCATAGTTCGTTCTTCTTTTCTTTCTTCCTCTGCCCCCTTCCTCCTTTATTTCCTCTTTCTTTCTTTCTTTCCCCCTTCCTGCCATCTTCTCTTCCTTCCCAGAGTCCTGAGCATGCCTTTTGCAGAGCCAGGTCTGAAGTGTCCCGTCATTCTGCCGGGGGAATCCTTTTCTCATAGTATGTACGTATATACTCACATTTAGTTGAATTCAGTCTTATATTTTTTATATATATATATATATATATATATATACACACACACACACACACACACACACACACACACACACACTAGCTGTGCCCGGTACGTGTTGCTGTGCCCTATTTAGGAGATGCAAGAAAGTCTGAGTATGTAAGGGTTGGAATTGATGTTAGTTATGGTCTTGGTGGGGTCATGGCTGTGTCGTTGTGGGTTGTTCTGGTGGGTGGGATGTTGAAGTCCTGTGGAGTTGCTGGTGTGTGGTGTTGCTGGCGTTCTGCATAGCTTGTGGATATACAATGTTTTTTGTCTTTCCGTCTGCTGTGTTGATGTAGAGGTTGATGCTTGTGTGGGTGGGGTACTTTGGAAGTGAGTGGAGGTACTTGAAATCCCATCATCCATGGTGTGCCCTCCTCTAAACTGCAGTTGCATTGAGTGTGGGTCATGGGGGCACTGTGTGCCAAGTTGGGTCTTTATCGGTCTTGGTTCTGGGCCACAGTGGTCTGTGGGGAATGAAGGGTTTGAAAGTACTACAAATCCCATAATCCATGGAGGTACATTAAATCCCATCATCCATGGTCCACCCTCCTCCAAACTGCAGTAGAATGTAGTGTGGGTCATAGGGGCTCTCTGTGTGCCAAGGTAGGTCACTGTAAATTCAGGCCATACACAATGTCCCATGAGCTGAGGCCTAGTCGGGAAAATCAAGTTAATGAAGCCTTACTGTCAATTCAGAGCTTAAACAGCATCCCATTAAGTGAGGCCTAGTCAGGGAAATCAAGTTAATGAAGCCTTACTGTCAATTTTGGGCGTGGTCTGTGATTTGTAGGGGTTTAAATTTTCTGTGGGAAGTGAATTGGGTGTTTGTGTTGGCAACTGCCTCAGGCCTTTGCCTTATCCTCCTCTGCCAGTTTATTATGGGTTGGAATGTTCATGTTGGCTGGCTAATAGAGGCGTTATGCAAATACTCCCTCACTGGCAACCAATCATGTTGTCAGAATGTAGAGGCCGGGAGATTCGTTGGCGGCCGCAGAGGATGCTGGGAAATGTAGGTTTTTTTTGTATCGTTGTTTTGGGGGCCTTCTAGGTTTTGGGGGGGAAAGGGTTTTTTTTGCTAAAAACCTACCTTGCCTGAGGCCTATTTATGTTGCCAAGTTTGGTGTCTCTGCCTTGTAAGGTTTCTGTGCCTAGGACGGTCGTTCCATGATGGCACCTCCTTTAAATTTTATATATATATATATATATATATATATATATATATATATATAATATGGCTCTCACTGAAATAAATTTCCAAATATTTTGCTTTCATGGCTCTCTGAGTCAAAAGGGTTCCCAACCCCTGCCTTAGACAAAGGTCTCACCAGAAACTCCTTGCACAAACAATAAAGTAATGTCTCTTATCACCTCAGACCTTGGAGAGCCAAAGGCTGCCCCATCTGAGAGATAAAAATCTATGGACAATTTAATCACCTCACACAAAGGTTTATTCCTGTCTGCGAGGAATTTGGGATCACCGCAGCTTCCTTTTCATTGTATCTACACCCCTGGCTGAAACCAACCCCAGATTACATCAACAAATCCCATATCCAGGACAGAAGGACAAAAAAGATCTGGCCTCTGAGCCAGACAAAGATGTATTTTCAAGAATATTAGAACAATAACCTGGCCAGCTTGAGGGCTAAGAAAGCTATCGCCGGTCGTTTGGACAATCACCCACCACATTAATCTCATCATTTTTCCTCCCAGTTCATTGTTTCCCGCTTGGCCTGCCTTATCCCTTCCCACTGGCCGAGAGGCCAAAGCTACGCTGGCTCCCTGATTGGGTAAGGCGCAACTAAGCCGGCCACACCTCCCAGCCAGCTGATGACTCCATCCAATCAGAAAGAAGCTGGCAAGGGGGGGTGGGCGTGGGAAATTTGAATTTGACAACTCTGTATTTCCTGAGTCCCCCCTCAGGGGTTGAGAAGAGCAGGGTAGAAATGATGTAAATAAATAAATATAAAAAACTGTGTTGTTTTGCCTTGTTGGTTATGTTGGCTCCTGGGCAAATGATTGCGGTTGACATCCCTTCCAGCTGGAATGAAATAAGCAACTCGGTGGCATTTTCTTCAACTTTGGTGAGATTTATTTGGGAAAAACTAGGAAAAAAACTTTTTGGTGCTTTCTTCTCATCGGGGTTAACAGATCCTCTTTGGTGGGTCCGGGCGGTCTCTGTCT
This sequence comes from Anolis apletophallus, assembly GCA_030556195.1. Lineage (NCBI taxonomy): Eukaryota > Metazoa > Chordata > Lepidosauria > Squamata > Anolidae > Anolis > Anolis apletophallus. The sequence goes on along the minus strand of JARBWK010000011.1, from coordinate 44,248,138 downwards.
TCAAGGCAGGGTCCTCCAAATTGGTGCTCAACTTCACCTTTGGCAGAGAAGGCTGAAGATCTCTCCGCCTGTCCTTCCTTTCCTTTTTGGAAACAGACGCTGAATCCTCCCACCAATAGCCCTCCTCCGCTGTGATTATAGGAGAACTATAAATAACGGCAACTACAACTCCCAAATGGCAACGTTTATTTTCCCATTTGGGCATATTGAGTATTCGTGCCAAGTTTGGTCCACATCCATCATTGTTTGAGTCCACAGTGCTCTCTGGATGTAGGGGAACTACAACTCCCAAACTCAAGGTCAATGCCCACCAAACCCTTCCAGTATTTTTTGTTGGTCATGGAAATTCTCTGGGCCAAGTTTGGTTCAATTTAATTGATGGAGTTTGGAATGCTCTTGTATTGTAGGTGAACTATAAATCCCGAAACTACAACACCCAAATGACAAAATCAATTCATTTGGGTTTTTTTTTCTCAAACTAGAGTCCTCTACCTATTCAACGACATATGGAGCTTGAGTTAAAATTGCTGGACGAACAACCTTAGATATGCAGATGATACCAATTTGATGGTTGAAAGTGAAGAGGAGCTGAGGAGCCTTCTAACCAAGGTGAAAGAAGTAAGTGCAAAAGCTGGGTTGCAGTGGAACATCAAAAATCAAGGTGATGGCAAACAGACTGATAACTGGCAAATAGAGGGAGAAAATGTGGAGGCCGTGACAAACTGCATTTTGAGGTGTGAAGATGACTGGAGACACAGACTGCAGCCAGAAAATCAGAAGACGTTTCCTTCTTAGGAGGAGAGCAATGACCAATCACGATAAAATAGTTAAGAGTACAGACATCACACTGGCGACAAAGATGTACATAGTTAAAGCAAAGGTATTCCCCATAGTAACCTATGGATGGGACAGCTGGACCATAAGGAAGTCTGAGTGAAGGAAGAGATACAATTTTGAACTATGGTGTTGGAGGAAAATTCTGAGCATGCCTTGGACCACAAGAAGATCAAACCACTCCATACTCCGGGAAATAATGCATGACTGCTCACTGGAGGGAAGGATATTACAGGCAAAGATAAAGTACTTTGACCACATAATGAGAAGACAGGAATGCTTGGAGAAGAGGATGATGTTGGGGAAAATGGAAGAGGGGCTGACCAAGGGCAAGATAGATGGATGATACCCTTGAAGTGACTGGCTTGTCCTTGAAGGAACTGGGGGTGGCCGATAGCTGACAGGGAGCTCAGGCATGGGCTGGTCCAAGAGGTCATGAACAGTCGGAAGTGACTGGATAAACAACAAAAAAAGTGTCAGCTCCCTCCCAAACAGTCTGAGGGACCTTGGCTTAAGACGTTTGAGGACACCTGCTTAGAATATGTTTAAAATGTTAGTGATCTTTAAGTAGGTTGAAAATATCATTAAAGTTCCAACATTATTACTATATGAAATTATAATTTATATTGTATTACTATTTTAATAAAAAATAATAATGAAATCATTGTTGAGATTACTTCATATTTAAGAAGATAATTAATAACTTTTAAAAATAATTCTGATTCATATCACGTGAGACTGATGCATGCATTATATAGGCTGGGATCTTTACTATCTTCCTCTATACCAGACCTGGGCAACCTACGGTCCGCGGGCTGGATGCGGCCCGGCAGCTGATTCTGTCCGGCCCAGGGAGAAGGGTGTCGGGGGCGGGGCCAAGAGGAAGGGGTGCCGCTGCCACCATCCCATCGTGGGTTGTGGGGCCTGTGTCGGCAGGCAGCCCGCCACTCCGGAGAACAATCAGAGGAGCGGCGGCTTTGGAGTGCCTGCCATCCCGGGAGGCCATCCGGGCCTGCAGTGGGAGCAGTCGTCGAGCTGCAGCGGCTGATTGCCCTGGCGATCTGGAAGACTTGATCGTCTTCCGGTTCGCCAGGGTGATCACCCCTCCGCAGCTCGCCGACTGCTCCCGCTGAAGGCCCGGATCGCCTCCCAGGATGGCAGGCACTCCAAAGCCGGGATGGCAGGCACTCCATGGCAAAGCGATCAGCTGGGGAACGGCTGGGGGTGAGAGGGGGCGGAAGTCTGCAGCGTCCGATCGTCTGCTGCTCTGCTCTGCTGCAGTGGTGGCTGGGTCCGCTTTGTTATCCTCTGGGCTGGGTCCATTGGGCCATTCCATCTTGGGATCCTTCCTCTCTTGAGGATGTCAGCCTCCATCTTGGTTCGCACCTTGTCTTCTTGAATTTCATTTTATTTTAGTGGTTTTCATTATTATTGTATAATAATTATTTTATTATAATAATAATAATATAATAATATAATAAATAATATAATGTTATATTATTTCAATATATTATAATGTCTATATATATACTATAATTATGATATTAATACTAATAATATATGAATATTTCTTGATATATTAATATGTTAATATTAATGATGTGTAATATATAGTAAATATATATAGAGAGAGTAAATAATAATAATAATAATAATAATAATAATAATAAATTATGTAGATTAGAATGTAGTTCAGCCTTTAGATGTGGCCCTCCATAATATTTTTTGGCTCTTGTGTGGCCTCTTGGAAAAAATAATTGCCCACCCCTGTTCTATACACATAATAAAAGTGAAAAATGTGCATGTGTGTATGTGGTGAAGGTATCCACTTACATAGATAGCCTCCGGCCTCCACAGAAAAGCCTCCAAAGGCACTCCCTCCACTGACATTGCAGGTTACAGTGAGTGCCATGAACATGTGGCCCAAACGCTGCCAATGTCCCCCACAAACAGTACGACCCACCACCCAAGGAATGTTTATGTTTGGGGAGAATTCCATCCTAGATTTGATGTGCTTCCTCCACCACAGGCAGGCATCCCAGGGTTCCTTATGTGTAATTTGCATGACTCTGCTCATGGCACCTCCCTTAACCCTTTCTAGGACACACAGCAAACAGAGAGGAATTGATCAGCAACTGAACAGACTGGAGAGGCTTGGGGGACTGACTCAACAGGATGAAAGTTATAGTTCACCCTGCATCAAGGCAGAGCACTGTGACTCCCTTCAATAATAGACCTGGACCACATTTGGCACACAGAGCCCCCATGACCAGATTTGAGGGAATTGACCTGGATTTATAGGAGTTGTAGTTCACCCTTATCCAGAGAGCACTGAACCCAGCTGACAACAGATCTGGACCACACTTGGCACACAGATCCAACATGGCCAACTGTGCATACATGCCTGGTTTGGGGAGGATTGACTCACGATTCTGGGAGTTGTAGTTCCCCCTCATCATTACATATTTTCTAATTGGAGCATTCGTAAAAAAAAATGAAATCAATGCCTGACTTTTTCCTAATACGCATATAGTGTTACCAATTAAATAAATGGTATTACCTAACACCCCAAAACAAACAATGCCTTTTTCAAATAACCCGGGTACCACTGGGTACCCAAGCTGGTTTCTTATAAAATGTAAACGATAGCCTTATAGGGTGGGTGGACCCTTTTTGTCTCCTGGCAGCCAATATTTTTAGACCCACTTACTCTGTCATCCCACTTTTTCAGCTTCTTTTAAAATGTCCCTCTGTTATCTTTCCTTTCTGTTCTCGGTTTATGCAACTGCTGCAAATTGAGTGCAAAGTGCAAAGCTATGGTGGTTTGCATGCATTCAACTGGGGAGAGAGGAGAGAAGGCAGTGGAATCCCTTCCCAATAGGCTCAGGAAGAAGCAAACAGCTGCAGCATTGGTTTGTTGTGTGTTTTCAGGGCTGTATGGTCATGTTCCAGAAGCATTCTCTCTTGACGTTTTGCCCACTTCTATGGCAGGCATCCTCAGAGGTGAGGTCTGTAGCATCCCCTACCTCGTGTGCTTTCCTCATTGATAATGAAGGTGAGCCCCAGAAAGAGCCCATCTGCATCCTAATTGGGTATGACCTGCAGCAGGGAGTTCCAACGTTCCTGCACAGGTGGTCTGGCATCTCTAGCACCAAAGGCTGGGATTTGGCAGCAAAAGACCTCCAGCCATTTCTACCTCTCTGTTTTCTTGCCTCACTTAACCTGAAGCCATGGACTCTTTGTGCACGGAGTTGCATGCGAACAGGCCAATAGGGGCAAGCCCTGAGAGGTTTGGGAGACATCGTTTTCCAAGGACTTCCGTGTGTTTGGACTCTCCTCTGGCTATTAGCAAAAAGGACTCTTTTCTTATAGTTTTCCCAAGGACACCAATGAACTATCTTTTATATGGACTCTTCTACCATGGACTTCCCCGAAGCATATGGATTTGATGTTTTTCACGATCATATGGACTTTCTTTCTACTCCTTGCACATGAAATAATTATGATGTATTGGTGATATTCCCCTGAAACCCTCCTATGTAATCTTCCTGCATGTTTTTTTCCCTTTCCCATATGTTTTTTAAAAATATGAAGAAATGCTGCATGTTTGTGAAAGACCCAGCAGTTGTTTTGAGATCAGGATGAAACCCCATTCCAAAGGTCGCACCCTTTAATCCAATCATTTGAACAAATTTGCACGACAGAGGACTCTTTCTGGTTTGGAGAATGTTCTCTCCCTTCTCCCCATTTTTGAAAGACTCCTTTTGTTTTATAAACATTGGACCCTCTGAGATTAGCCTCGTCCCACGTTTATAGAATGTATGGCATAACTATATTTCATATTTCACAATCGGCTGTCACTGCTGGCCTCAGAAACCAGCACACAGCTACAGTTATTTCATTTATTTACCATCCAGAAGGCTGAAACTTCTCAATGGATAGGATCTGCATGTGGCCCTTTGCCAACAAGGAGGGTCGTTAAGGACAAATTCCTGTTTCTCACCAAGAACAAAATAATTCCTTTGGCCCGAAAGGTCAAAGCCTCGGATCTTCATTAACATATGGACATAATTTAATCAAGGAAACTCCAGCTGCATGTTTTGAACAACATTCCTGCCCCTCGCTTCCCATTCGCCAAGGAGGAAGTGATGCAGTTGCGCTATTGGCTCCTACCTCAGCTGGCTCCCAAGGTTCCAACCAATCATCATGAAGCCTACAGCAGGGGCAGGAAAAGTTTGAATTTGACAAGTTCTGTAAAATGTATAAAAATGGCATATGTTTTCAATGTAACTTTATGACTGCTTTGTGACAAGGAAACTGCAGTGGTCATCCTTCTCAGCTGACAAGAATAAAAGCTTCAGTGGCACCTTCTTCCGGACTTCTTTGGCGGGATCATTTGGGAAAGGGATTTTTATTTGCTTTTAAAACCTCACCAGAGGTTCTGCTGAAATCCTCGCTTTAGGGGTACTTCTGGGCCTCTGCCCCCTAAGGACCAGGCTGTCCTAAATTGTTCAGCAACAATAACTGTTAGCATCTTGACCACTTTCTGATGATGCTTGGCCACATGTGTCTGCAAACTTAGGGAGGAACTTTTTAATAGAAATCAGTTAAGTTAGAAGTTGGCATTGAAATGGATTTTTAAAAACCAAAGTCAACATGAACATTTCTCCAGAATGAGTCTATTAATTGGGCTGTGGTGAGTTTTTCGGGCTGTGTGGCTATGTTCCATTGATTAATTACATGAAAAGCAATATAACTATTAATTACGCGCAAGTGCCAGCATGTTTGACATTACCCAGTTGGCTCTTTACCCAAAGCATACTTCTCGTATATATTTTGCAAAACTACATTTTTCCCCCCAAGTACTCTCCCAGGCTTGGGAAATTACAGTGTTTAAATCCAAAATCTAGCTACAAAATCATAGATGAACAAAATCCTAAAGTTGCAAGGTCCAGTTAAGAAATTATAAATGGGCTAAATAACAAAGGTCCCATGATAATAATTTTAGAAGTAATAAATACACATGTGCTTAATTTTACATTTAATGAGCAAATATCTTGGGGGGGAAAAGATCATGCAAATGGTTGCAAAAATGCTTGCTCAATAGCCTCGGCTGCACTGACCAAGTACGGCGGGCCATCCGACGTCACTGTACTCTGCAAGCTACTCCCTTTCTGATCTCTTTACTTTGCAAATGGCAGGTGGGCATCATCCACACTGGCTATTTAGTGGGGGCGGTCAGGCAATGGCTACATTCAACGCCAGCAATGTTGGGGGACGGGGGGAGAAGGCACACCTATTGCTTAACTCTGTTGCATTTGTATTTGTCTTTCTGATGGTGGAAATAAAAGAGGAAACCCCTCTGGCCTCCAAATGGACTAGGCTCTTGGCTGCTCCAAGCACTGGAGACCATCTCCCACTCCCTTCCTGTTGAGAAATCAGGGATGGAGTAAAATGAGGAAAGAGTCCCTCCCTCAGATTCCTCCTCTTTCTACACAACTACAGTTCCTTTCTTTTTCATCTTAGATGCCCCCCGCCCCCGCCCCCAGAGGTGGTAACTTGGCCACCAACTTATCTAGTTATGGTCATAGAATCACAGAGCTGGAAGAAACTATCCATTTAGTCCAGTGGTTCCCAACCTATGGCCCACGGACCACCAATGGTTTTGCAAGAATGAAAATATGGTCTGTGGCCTCATTGTTACCACACCGTTGCCTCAAAACCACATGGCAATGAGAGTGACTGATCTTATGAAACCCTCTTATAGTGCAGTTGAAACGAGGATGTTGGGAGGGGAGAGGCTGAATAACCACGAATGATTACTACTACCCCATCAGCTCTAGATTATGTAATATGGTTTTCTGTGGGCGAGCATATGTTCTGTATCAGAAACTAGAGCTGATGTGGTCTATCCAATGCAGTTTTCTGAATCAGCAGGACGCCGCTGCGTGGGGCGCCATCTGGGTAAAAAGGGCGCATTCCCCCGCCCGCCAGACAGCGTCCAGCCGATGTTCCGCTTTTGGGCCTTGTGCACTCCGACGCCGCGCCCCGCTCCCTGCTGTGTCTGCTGGTGCTGCTGGCCTTGGAGGCGGGCGCCGGCGAGAAGGCAAAGGCGGCCTCCTCCTCCTCGCCAGTCTCAGTCCCGTCTTCCGCGGGCGCAGAGGGGGAGTCCGGCTCGGGCTGGCCGGTGTGCCTGTGGCGGCAGCACAGCAAGGAGCTCCGGCTGGAGAGCATCAAATCCCAGATCCTGAGCAAGCTGCGGCTGAAGGAGGCACCCAACATCACACGCGAGGTGGTCAATCAGCTGCTGCCCAAGGCACCGCACAGGAGCTTCTGGGCATGCGCGGAGGGGGGGGCGAAAATATGTTTGGGGCGGGCGCCAAAATAATGTTCGCTTACCATTTAAAATTACCTTAGACCGCCCCTGTGAATCAGCACCCCAAACCGAATCTGAAGTTGACCAAAAATTGATTCGTAACCCTTTTGTTACTAATGTTGGAGAGTGGTTCCTGGTCAAAGTGGTCCTTGTTCAACTAGTTCAACTAGTCCCTGGTCAAAGTGGTCCCTGGTCAGAAATGGTTGGGAACCACTGATCTAGTCCAATCCAGACCAAACACACAATCCAAGTCCTCCTGATTGATGGCCACCCAGACCCTCTTTACAAACATCCGGAGAAGGGGACACACTCCACCATGCTCCAAAGAAGCCAATTCCACTGTCAAACAGCTCTAACCATGAGGAAGATCTTCCTAACTTTTAGGTGGAATTTCCTCCTGCAGCTTGAATCCATTGCTCCTTGTCCCAGTCTCTGGAGGAAGAGAACACAAAGATTTGAAAGGATATTGCATTGAGAAGGATATCCTTTCAAATCTTTAGCCATGGATATCATGTCTACCCATCAGCATCCCTCATCCATCACATAGTTCTGCTGCTGGTAAACAGAGAAGAGACCAGAATGGATAAAACAGCCCTTGACCTGTACCTGCACCTGCACGTGGACCCGGACTCATCTCTGCAATCTTGACTGTGTTCCTGCAGTCAGATGCATGGTTATGCCTACATCACTGTGCACCCAACTACAGGAACACAATCAGGCCTTGCCCATCCAACCCCATTCTCCCCAGCAACGTGGGACATGTCCAGGCATTCAGAAGGTAGGTGGGGAGTCATTACAAGTGGAGGTATGAATACCTCTACCTGTAGTGACCAAAAGGAAGAGAGGATGGACAAGGGAATAATTTGCCACACGTGTGACATATCAGCCACTGGATTCCAGCCTTTGTTTACTTTCAGACGTCATTATGGCATAACAATTCATACATTTCTAGCCTTTTCTGGGATCCAAATTGGAATCTGTTAGCTAAAAAGTATGAGGGGGGATTATGAGGGTGAGGAGGCAGAGAAAGAGGGGTGTTTCGGGTATTTTTAAAAAATGCATGTGGTTGCTTCCTTCTCTCCAGAACTCAGAGAAGCATGAATGGCAAAGAACGAAGTAAAACCATAGGATTATTTGCCTATGTTATTGTTAGGATTTTATTGGATGGAGGGCCACCGCCTCCCAAAGACACTACTCTATGGTGAACTCGCCACGGGTCAGCGCAAGAGAGGCACCCCCAAAAAGAGATATAAGGACTCCCTGAAACAACATCTCAGACTCGGCCAGATTGATCACCAACAATGGTCCACCCTGGCCTCACATCGGGATGCATGGAGACGCACTATCCACAATGCTGCGGCCTTTCGAGAAGACACGCCAAACGGGTCTCGAAGAGAAACAACAACGCAGAAAGAACCGTAACTTGGAAACAACATCACCCGAGGAGACTTTCTGCTGTGCTTTCTGCAACCGAACTTGCCTATCTCAGATTGGCCTTTTTAGTCATCAACGTGTTTGTAAGAAGCGTGGGTTGAGTCCTTCCTAAGAATCTTTGTTCACGAAGTAATGCCAAGAGAGAGTATTGTTAGGATTTTATTGGGCATAAGTATGTAATTTTAAATGCCAATTTAAAATTAACTTCATTTTGGGGAATATTTCCCTTTCAGCATAAATATGATTGAATGTGGTGTTTTTTTTAGCATATTGGTGATCAACTTAATAATCTATCTCTTTCTCATTATTTTGACTTAGGTTTGCTAGAAGGCACTATCCTATTGCCAGTGTTCTGGTAAGAGTGAATTCTGTGTTCAGACTGAGGACAGAGGCATCATGTTGTCCAATGGAACAGTACCTATCACTTTTAGGCATTTCAGAGCATTTGGGCATGTTTGCCACAGAGAGAGAGAGAGAGAGAGAGAGAGAGAGAGAGAGAGACAGACAGACAGACAGACAGACAGACAGACAGACAGACAGACAGACAGACGTTTCCCACTCCTGATCTACACAAGCCGGCAAGATTTCCCCGGCCATCCTTTCTTCCCAAGCCTTGCCTGGGAATGGGAAGAATTCCGCCCATCGGCATTCCATGGGAAGCCACACCTCTACACAGAAAGCTTCCTGATCCTGTACAGCAGTGGTTCCCAACCTTCCTAATGCCGCAACCCCTTAATACAGGTCCTGATGTTGTGGTGACCCCCAACCATAAAATTATTTTTGTTGCTCCTTCATAACTGTCATTTTGCTACTGTCATGAATTGTAATGTAAATATCAGATATCCGGCACAAATATCCAATACACCCAAATTTGAATACTGGTGGGGTTGCGGGGGATTGATTTTGTCATTTGGGAGTTGTAGTTGCTGGGATTATAGTTCACCTACAATCAAAAAGCATTCTGAACTCCATCAATGATGGAATTGAACCAGAACTCCCATGACCAATAGACAATACTGCAGGATTTGGTGGGCATTGACCTTGAGTTGAGTTCACCTACATTCAGAGAGCATTGTAGACTCAAATAATGATGGATCTTGACCAATACTCAATATGCTCAAATGTGAACACTGGTGGAGTTTCGGGAAAATAGACTTGACATTTGGGAGTTGTAGTTGCTGGGGTTTATAGTTCACCTAGAAACAAAGAGCATCCTGAACCCCACCAACGATAGAATTGGGCCAAATTTCCCACACAGAACCCCCATGACCAACAGAAAATACTGTGTTTTTTGATGTCTTTCGCGACCCCTCTGACACCCCCTCACGACCCCCCCCCCCCGTGATCCCAATCCCCAGGTTGAGAAACACCACTGTACAGGGACCTGCCTTGTCCTTGATTGGCCGCAACTCAAAAGCACTTGCACATCTCTTTGCCTCTCTGCCCTTGAACATCAGCAGCTCACCCTTCAGGCTTCCAGACCGGGAGTCTGACCCAGCCCTGCCTGGGACGCCTGAGACCAAACCCGGGATCTTCTGCATGCAAATAATGTGCTCTGCCATCCAACTCTCGGAGGCAGGTTTCATTTTGGTTCATATGACAGCCTCCCACTCGGGTAGTTCTGGCTCCAGGGGAACATTTGCACCTGAACATGCCTTTTCTTCAGTGCATTCTCTCCAATAAAAATAACCATGTGTTTGCCAGGAGTTTTGGGAATCGGCAGTTAAACTCTTTCATTCTGTCTCTGGATTAATTAGTTAGCAAAAAATCCTTCTCAGCACTCAAGAAGTTTCCAGTTCATTCTCCGCCCCATTGGAAACCCACAGTGCCGCAAACAGATCCTCACAACCTCTGAAGATGCTTGCCATAGATGCAGGTGAAACATCAGGAGAGAATGCTTCTAGATTAGAACATGGCCATATAGCCCCAAAAAACCCTACAACAACCCAGATCAAGGGAAGTTTTTCTGGGGTGGCTGACCAGAATAAGTCAAAATCCCTTCATTGTAGAGCCTACTTAGGCCCCATAGAAGGTCTAGGACAGTGGTTTCCAAACTTTTTTGGCCTACCGCCCCCTTTCCAGAAAAAAATTTACTCACCGCCCCCCTAAAAATTATTTTTTTTAAAAATGTAATAGCAATTAAACAGAAAGATATATGTATTAATGCAGTGCTTCTCATCCTTTCTAATGCCGTGACCCCTAAATAAGGTTCCTCATGTTGTGGTGACCACCGACCATATTTTCGTTGCTACTGCATAAATAATTTTGCTACTCTTACGAATTCTCATGCAAATATCTAATATGCAGGATGTACTTTCATTGTTACAAATTGAACATAATTAAAGCATAGGGATTAATCACAAAAACAATATGTTTGGGGGAGTATGGACAACGGATGATGGGATCTGCAGTACCTTCAATCGATTCAGCTCTGACTTCCACAGACCACTGAGACCCCCACAGATTACAGAACTGGACCAAATTTGGCACAGAGACCTACATGGCCAACAGAAAATACTGGAAAGGATTGGGAGGAATTGGCAGCGATTTAGGGGAGATGTAGTTCACCCAGGCCTGGATCATGGCCTTTTGGCGCCCTAGGCCAAAGGCTCTGCCCATGCCCCCGGCTCCACCCCACCCCAGCTCCGCCCCCGCCCCACCTCGCCGGCGCGAGTAGGAAGAAAGAAAGGGCGGGGCCTCCCCACGGCTCCTCCTACCTCCTAAAGCCACCATGCCGGCCTCAGAAGCGGCCGAAATCGCCCTTTTCAGGCCGGCATGACGGCTTTAGGAGGGAGGCCCTGTGGGGAGCCGCCCCGGGGCGCCTCCCGCCCTCCTACAGCCACCATGCTGGCCTGAAACGGGCGATATCGGCCGCTTCTGAGGCTGGCATGATGGCTCCCCGGGGGATCAGCTCCGGGGGTGGGGCTTTCCTTCCTCCTCCCCGCGCCAGCGAGGAGGCGGGGCGGAGCCGGGGGTGAGGTGGAGCCGGGGGTGGGGGCAGAGCCTTTTAGCTGAGGAGAGCAAGGGGGGCGTCGGGGGCCGTGGATGGCGCATGCGCTCGTTAAATTTTTTTAAAAATTTTTTTTATAAAAAACTTTGAGAGGGGGGGTCCGATCTGCTCCCCCCCCCCATGGCTGCCGCCCTAGGCCATGGCCTAGGGTGGTCTTATGGGTAATCCGGGCCTGAGTTCACCTACATCCAGAAAGAACTGAGAACCCAAACAACTATGGATCTGAACCAAACTTGGCACGAATACTCAATATGCCCAAATTTGAATACTGGTGGAGTTTTGAAAAAACAGCCCTTCTCATTTGGGAGTTGTAGTTACTCAGATTTATGGCTTGCCTACAATCAAAGAGCATTTTGAATTCCACCAACAATGGAATTGAGCCAGAATTGGAACACAGAACCCCATGACCAACAGAAAATACTGGAGGCGTTTGGAATTAATTGCCTCCGCCGGGGAAGGCTGCGCTTTCTTCCGTGATGGTGGGGAGGCTCCGCCGGAGAACGCGGAGGCCTTTGCACTGCAGCCTTCGCACTGCGTGTGGGGGTCAAATTGAAGGGGGCGGGGCCAAAGAAGAGGGCCGCACGACCCCTCCTAAATGGCCAATCTTTCACTGCCCCCTTAAAGGGGTTCACCACCCCCCAAATTCCCCTGAGCCTCCTACCGCCCCCTTGGAACGCTTCACCGCCCACCAGGGGGTGGTACTGCCCACTTCAAGAATCAGTACTCTAGGGCAGTCTTTCTCAACCAGTGTGCCGTGGCACACTAGTGTGCCGTGACGGACCTCCTGCTGTGCCGCGAGAAAAGCTCTCTGCCCCCCTTCCTCCCCCCTCCTGCTGAACTTCTGCTGCTTGGGGGAGGAGGAAAGGCCAGGCAGTGGCGAAGAAAAAGAAGGGACCGGGGCGCCGCCTCCTTCGGCCGTTTCCCTAGCCAGCCTCCAATCCGCCATGACTCCCACCATGACTCTCGCCCCTCGCTCGCTGAAGCCGCGTGGGGGAGAAGCCCCGCCCACTGAAGCCCATCCACCGCTCATGCTCCTCCTCTGTAGGAGAGCTGAAGCTGGGGGAGGGGGAGGGGCATGGCACGGCCTGTAGGAGAGCTGAAGCCGGGGGGAGGGGGTGGGGCCTGGCTCTGCCCCCTCCCCCAGCAGCTGCTCCAGCCTTGTGGGGACAGTGCGAAGCCAGCATTGTGCTGGCTCTGGCACTGCTGGCTTGGCACTGCCCCCTCAAGGCTGGAGCAGCTGCTGGGAGACGTGAAGCCGGGGGTAGGGGTGGGGCATGGCGCAGCCTGGCTCCGCCCCCTCCCCGGCTTCGGCACTCCCAGCAGCTGCTCCCAGCAGGCCACCAACCCCCAGCCGTTCTTTACTGTGTTAGAGTGTCATTTTGGTTGGTGGTGTGCCCCCGGAGTTTTTTTAATGTTAAAAGTTTGCCGTGGCTCAAAAAAGGTTGGGAAACACTGCTCTAGGACAACCTTAAGGAGTGCTTTCGTACTTAAAAACACAAGTGGAGTGGGAAGGGTACCTAATAAACCTGCTAAATAAATAAGTAGGGAGATTTTCACTCATACCCATGGTTCATACTCTCATGTATGTCTTTTTTTTTTTGCAAGGGCCACAAGGGATTATCCTCTAACCCAGTGGCACCCAAATTTTCGATTACGACTCCCAAAAGCCCTAGTCAGATAAGAATGCTGGAGTCCAAAAAAATTGACGGGCCAAAGTTTGGGAATTACTGTACTCCAACCTCTTGTGTCCAGTTTTTTAAAAATTTATCGTATCAGAAGCAGACTGAGGGTACAGTTGTAATGTATTTTAAGAAACACAAAGTTTAAGAACTTGGCATTATTCTATATTTCCTGTGACCAGTAGCTGACCACTTGGAGTGCCTCTGGTGTTGCTATAAGAAGATCCTCCATTGTGCAAGTGGCAGGGCTCAGGTTGCATTGACGTCACCCAGCCCCACCGAAAAGGGGCGGGCCGTGCAGGACGCCGGGCATGCGCGGCAGGGCGGGAGCAGCCAGGCGCCCTCCGCCATGTCCCTGGCTGTTGCAGCAGCCGCGCCCGGGAGCTTACCTTCTTTCTCCGAAGGAAGAGAAAGGAAGTAAGCTCCGGGCGGCCGCTGCAGCAGCCAGGACATGGCAGAGGGCGCCCTCCCCCCTGTTGCGCATGCCCCGCCCTGCGCCCGCCCCGCAAGCAGCCCCCCCCCGCAAGCGCCCCGCCTCCGCAAGCGGCCCCGCCCCGGCAAGCGCCCCGCCCTATGAGTGGCCCCGCCTCCCGCGAGCTACTCCGCCCCCGCTGCGGCCCCCCAGGTGATAAGTGACTGGAATTCCGGCCCTTGGGCCGGTAGAAGTTGGACAGCCCTGGGGTGTTGGCATGCTCACTGATATCTATTTTAATGAATTTTTATTGAGTTTTCAATATATATGGCATGCTCACTGATATCTGAACAGGGGATAGGCCAGAGATGTCACTGCATAAGCAGCTGAGGGGGAAAAGAAAGGGGCCTGAGGCTGTTAAGAAAAGTGGGAGTTGAAGTCCAAAACACCTGGAGGGCTGAAATTTGCCCATGTCTGCCCTAAGCCCAGTGAATACGGAGAGGTGATTACACTAGAATCACATAATTTTAAAAAAATGCAGCTTTATGTTCTTTTTCTTTTGGGAGGTGTTCCTCTTTCAAGAGCCGCTTGCAAAACACTTTGGTGCCTATGATGGGCCACATTACAAAAATCCATTGCCATAGCTGCTGTGTCACAATCTCCGTCGGTCCTGTTCTGATTTTGCTGGCTATTGCTGCTTCTACATTATGCTGGCTGCTTACCAAGGAAAGCCGCCGTCTGGTATGACATTAAACTCCTGTGTGCTTTCCCAAATGTTACATTCAGCTTTCATACTGAAAGCCACAGCCTTAAACTCACCGGTTTTAATAGTTTACATCCAGGTCTGTACTGCATCCTGAGGCCCCTTCTACACTTACCATATAATCCAGATTATCAAAGCAGATAAGTCACATTATCTGCTTTGAACTGGATTATATGAGTCTACACTGCCATATAATCCAGTTCAAAGCAGATAATCTGCATTTTATATTGCAGTGTAGAAGGGGCCTGAATTAACTGATCAGGGACTCCAGAGCAGGATGCCTCTGACCTTAAACACCACACCAGCTTGGTAAAAACAGCAAGCAGTTTGTTGAAGAATAAATGTAAGCAATGCAGAAAAAAATGGGGGGGGGGGGAGTATAGTTCCAAGATAAAGAATAGTCCATGAGCTTCATGACACAAGGCAAAACACAAGATTCAAGGTACAAAATCCAATACACAGATCAGGAGCCTGGCAAAACTTGGTACATGAAACTAGAAACACTTGGAAACAAGACCGTCCTGAAATTTCAATGTTGTCAAGACTGAAGTAACTCTCCCCCTTGCCTCAATATAAAGCTTTTCCTGACCCCAAATCCAAAAGGAAAGCATTTCTCTAGCCCTTACATCCAGAAGTCAGCCTGAAGAAAACGGAAGTTCTCTACCAGCCCGCACCACAGGAAGAACATCACCATCCCCACGTCAGCATAGGCAAATCTGTGCTTAAGTCCGTTCAGAAGTTCACCTACCTGGGAAGCATCATCTCTTCAGACGCCAAAATTGATAAAGAGATAGATCACAGATTAGCAAAGGCATATACAGTAGTGCATTCAGAAGGCTTCACAAAAGAGTCTGGAGCAACAAGCACCTGAGGCAAAGCACCAAAATCAGTGTGTACAGAGCTATCATACTGTCTATTCTCCTTTTATGGGTCTGAAACAAGGGTCACCTATCGCCAACACCTATGACTCTTTGAAGGCTTTCATCAGTGCTATCTTCGCACAATCCTAAATATACACTGGATTGCCTATGTGACGAATGTTGCTGTCCTTGAGCAAGCAGGGATCACCAGCATTGAAGCCATGCTATTGAAAACACAGCTGCGCTGGGCAGGGCACATCTCTAGGATGGAGGACCACCACCTCCCAAAGATACTACTCTACAGTGAAGTTGCCACGGGTCAGTGCAAGAGAGGCGCCCCCAAAAAGAGATATAAGGACTCCCTGAAACAACATCTCAGGCTCGGCCAGATTGATCACCAACAATGGTCCACCCTGGCCTCACATCGGGAGGCATGGAGACGCACGATCCACAATGCTGCGGCCTCTTTCGAGAAGACACGCCAAACGGGTCTCAAAGAGAAACGACAACTCAGAAAGAACCGCTACTTGGAAACAACATCACCCAAGGAGACTTTCTGCTGTGCTTTCTGCAACCGGACTTGCCTATCTCAGATTGGCCTTTTTAGTCATCAACGCGCTTGTAAAAAGCATGGGATGAGTCCTTCCTAAAGAATCTTCATTCGCGAAGTCATGCCGAGACAGACTAAGACTGAGAGACATCCAGAAAACAGATCTATATTTTCCTGCAGACGAATTGGCCTTCACTGCACCTCTGTTTACAAAAGACTTGCTTTCTATCTTCACTCTCATTCAATTCTGCACCTGACAAATCATCTTCGGAAGACAGTTTCTCAGAGAAAGTCTGTTGAGGGCCTCTCCCAGGAATGTGACCTTGCGAAGCTTCATGAAACACCTCAGGTCTCTCGTCTGAGCTTAACTCAGGCCCAGGCAAACCCTCATCCTCATTGCCAACAGACCCAGGCCCGGAAAACCCTTCATCCCCATTCCCACCATTGTCACAACGCGGGCCCTGTCTCCACCCCGTAATCTGTCGCCCCCTTGGGCCCTTGGCACTTGACCTCCCCGGACAACAGACAAGACAGCTGAGGTACAACAAGCTTTATTGATTATAAGGCAGCAAGGTGAGGATATAGTCCAGGAAGCCTTTAGTATGCAGCCTCCGGATAGCAGCAAATACTGGAATCAGCAAGGCTTGAGTATCCGCAACAGCAGGATCTCAAGCGGAGGAAATGCAGGAACAAATGCGGGATGCGATAGATAGTCTCTGAGCCCCCGATCGGCGCAAGAAGATCGGGCGGCTTTAGGTACTGCAGGCAAAGTTCATGCAAAGGCAATGTGGCTTCCCTGCAGAGCTCGGCGATGAACAGGAACGAGGCTAGATGCTGGAACGAGGCAGCCGAGGAAGGCTGGCTGGCTGGATCTTAGTAGCTGGCCGAAAGGCCCGGTTCACTTGGACATCATGGCAATAGTGGTCGTTGGTATGAGATACTGCTAAGCAGGATCTCACAGCTTTTATAGGATTTCTATCAGCAGGGCCCGGTGCGTCGAACATCAAACTAGATGATGGATGAGCCCCGGGTTGTTTTGAGAACCTCAGTCCTGAAGAATGTGGGACCTCGTTAGTGTGAACCACCTGGACTGGGGAGTAGCGCTTGCTGCTCCGAGTACCCGCTTCTGCTATCAGCTTGGTGGGCTCCGCTCGGCCTTGACATGCCTTTCGCATGGCATGTTGTTTAAGAGGCACAGGAGAACAATGAAGAGGCCCACTGAAGGAGCTGGGAGTTAACCCAGCTGTGCTGGAAAGTTTCTGGAAGTCAAGCGGGCAAAATGCAGCCCCTAGGAAAGATGCCGTTGGAGGCTCTTGGGTGCGACATAATCACACACACACACACACACACACACAGGCAATGTCAATTAACTATTTATTGAATCAAAAAGGTAAGCAGGTGAAAAGGATAATTGTCCAATTAAGAAAAAGCAATAGTCCAAAAAAGGTAGCAAGAAGCAATGTTCATAGGCACAATCCAAAAGGCAAAGTCTCTTCAAAAAGATCCAGGTAATCCAAAGCTCATGGAAATCAGCAAGGTCCAAGGAACGTGGTAACAAGCCAGACTATGGCTTCCAGGAGAACAGCAAACCGCAACGTCTCTCCAGTTCAGACGTGGCCACCAAACTGAGGAACTTTCCCACCGAATGTCTACTTAATTCCCCCCTTTGTGGGACCAGTGTCTCTCCAGGCCCCGTTTCCAATCTTTCCGTGTAGCCACAATACTCCCCCTACGGTCGAATCTCTGCTCAGGAATGGCACCATCTGCGCCGTTATCTTCCTGGGAAACTGGCTCTGACTCGGCTTCCATGTCCTTCGCAACATCTGGTGAAAACAACCGCTCCTGAGAACTGAAACCTCCCGGTCTCTCATATTCCGTATCAGGTCCGGAATCAGGAGAGCCTTCGTCATCAGAATAAGCCTCCGGCCAGGTGTCTTCCCATTGCAGGCTGTCCGTTGGTGATGCAGATCCATCATCCCCTGCATCACCTTCATCTGGGTCCAAAGCAAACGGAACCCCTGGGGCCGGAACCTGCCCCCCCCTGCTGAGGTGGGGGCTGATTTGCACCCTGCTCCCCCCCCCCCCCGAGGCAGATGGGGGCAGAGTTGCTACAACCATGAACATCGGACACAATCACAGGCTGAACTACAACACACAGGCTGGAGTTGTTGCCTTTGATGGTTGCCCATTCAGTGGAAAATATTTAAAATGCATGACTCAGGCTTTCATTGAAAGGTGTGTCCTCTATCAGCCTGACAGCTCCTTAATCACTTTGTGAATTAAAAAAAGCCAATTGCATTAAGACTAAGACGAGATTATGGATTGGTGATGATAACAGGCCCTCCAAGATTTCCCAGATGACAATCAGGATATGCACGGCTAAGCAGCATCAGAGCATATGTACACGCCTCTGTTAACAATGCCTCTGACAAAGAAGCTCCTGCTTACAAAGTCTTTTCATGCCCACCCAGAGTCCTTTTCTTCTTCATTCTCTGTCTAGCTTGAAAGTTTTATTTATTTTTTAGCAGCGTCACCATTAGCCGAGATTGAGAAACACAGACTTTTAGTGCCAAGTTGCTGATAAACATGTGCAATAAGTCATCCAATAAAGCTTGAGTTGAGAAATAAGAGGTTTCCACTCTATGTGATCCTACTGTGGTTGTGCATGCTTCCCAACAAGAGTCATAATAATAATAATAATAATAATAATAATAATACACACCCCTCCCCACAACTCAAGGTGGATAAACAGCAGCTGTGTCCAGAATCCCTTCCTGAACAAATAAGCAACAAAATACAGTATTTCTTCTATTCCAGTGTTTCTCGACCTAGGGGTTGGGACCCTTTGGGGGGTCACAAAATAGTTTCAGAGGGGTCACCAAAGACCATCAGAAAACACATATTTCTGATGGTCTTAGGAACTGCTTTGGCAGAGAAGGCTGAAGATCTCTCTGCCTGTCCTTCTCTTCCTTTTTGGAAAGGGATTGCAAATCCTCTCACCAAAAGCCCTCCTCCACTGTGATTGGCTAGCCTCTCAGCCAAGGGGAGGGCTGTTTCTGAGTTTCCAAGTGGGGAACGGAGAGCAGGCATGCCCGGCGCACAGGGGCGGATCTTAATGGAGGCAAATTAAGCAGCCGCCTCAGGGCACCACATGGGCTAGGGGCGCATCTGGCCACGGCCGCCATTGCTGTGGGCCGGTGTGTGGGTGCGACTCCAGGTGGATGGTGATGCAAAACACACTCCACAAGGCGGAAAAGGAGGATTTTTGCAGCCGGGGCGGAACCTCCCGCCTCTGGCTGCAAAACGCCCTCCTTTTCAGCCTCCTAGAGTGCGTTTTGCGTCACCATCCACTTGATGTTGCACCCGTGCGAATGGTGCATGTGCCGAACTAGCTGCCCCTGTGCATGCGCACACTGGTGAGCATGCATAAAGCTGCCCCTGTGCATGCGCAGAACTAGCTGGCCTGCGCATACACACCACCAGCGCGCCACTGGTGCACGTGCGCACGGAGAAGGAGGGGGCACCAAAAGGTTTGCGTACCATTTGAAATTACCTGCATCCGGCTCTGCTGGCGCATTGCAGCATGATGCGCATGTTCAGGTGAGGGAGAGCGTGTGAGGCTGGAGGGAGGCTCGTGCTACCGAGTCCCTTCAAGCAAAGGGGCTCTGTGTAGGAAGTTTGGCCCAATTCTATCGTTGGTGGGGTTCAGAGTGCTCTTTGGTTGTAGGTGAACTATAAATCCCAGCAACTACAACTCCCAAATGCCAATCTCTATTTTCCCCAGTGTTCACATTTGGGCATATTGAGTATTCGTGCCAAGTTTGGTCCAGAGCCATCATTGTTTTGAGTCCGCAGTGCTCTCTGGAAGTAGGTAAACTACAACTCCAAAACTCAAGGTCAATGTCCACCAAACCCTTCCAATATTTTCTATTGGTCATGAGAGTTCTGTGTGCCAAGTTTGATTCAATTTCATCATTGGTGGAGTTCAGATGCTCTTTGATTGTAGATGAATTATAAATCCCAGCAACTACAAATCCCAAATGACAAAATCTGAAATGCTCCTGTTTTCTGAGTTCTTTGTTTACTGTCCTGATTTCAGAGTTTTTTAATACGGGTATTTTAAGACTACCAGTATTTTTTTAAAAAATCTAAAATCACACAGTAAATACAGAGCAACACTCAAAAAACAAGGGAATTCCAGACAAGACTCAATCAGGGCCAGCTAACACCTCCCCCCAGGCAGCAACCAGCCATGCTTTGAAGCTGCAATGCCATTCAATGCTAGTCAAGGTGGCCAATTGCAACATTCACACTTGCCTCAAGCAGAGTTCTTTCTCCCACCCTGGACGTTCCAAAGATACATAAACCTCACTTGCCTAATTTCCAACAGATCTCACAACCTCTGAGGATGCCTGCCATAGATGTGGGCGAAACACAACTTGATTTGCTGCAACTGAAATAAACTGAGGACAAAGGGAGAAAACAGGAGAAGGAAACTGGAGCACTTGAAATTAGGTGGAAAACTGGTATGACATTGGGCTAAACAGGAGCATCCCTCCCAAATCAGGAGAGTTTTGTGCTAATGTTTCCTTGGGACTAGAGAGACTCCGAGATCAAATCTCTACAAGGCCATGAAGTTCTCTGAGTGCCTTCTCTTTCTCTCAATCAGCCTTACAAGTTTTTTCTGAGAATCAACAATGGCCAGGGAGAATCGAATCATAGAATCAGGGAGTTGGAAGAGACATGGTGGGGCATCCAATACAACCCCTTTCTGCCAACAAGCAGGAAAATCATATTCAAATCACCCCTGACAGATGGCCATCCAGCCTCTGCTTAAAAGCCTCCAAAGAAGGAGCTTCCACCACACAGAGAGTTCCACTGCTAAACAGCTCTCATGGTTAGGAAGTTCTTCCTCGTGTTCCCGTGGAATCTCCTTTCCTGTAGTTTGAAGCCATTGTTCCATTGCATTTTAATCTCCAGGGCAGAAGAAAACAAGCTTGCTCCCTCCTCCCTATGACTTCCCCTCAAGGATTTATACATGGCCATCATTACTCCTCTCAGCCTTCTATTCTGAAGGCTAAACATACCCAGCTCTTTAAGCCGCTCCTCATAGGGCTTGTCCTCCAGACCCTTGATCATTTTAGTCACAGGATAGAATATTAATGAATGGGAATGGGAGAACGCATAATACTGGTTTGTCCCTGAAAGAAAACACAGTCAACACTCCGCATTTGCAAGATTGGCTTTTGCAGATTTGATTATTCTCAGATTTTATTAATTTATTAATTGATTAATTTATTTAAAACTTTTGTACCCCAACCTTCACACCTCTATCGAGGGACTCAGACTGGAATTACAGCAAAAATTCAATGCTATACAGTTTAAAAACAACTACAACAACATATTAAAATACATTAAAACCCCAGCATAAAACCACATCGCCACTAAAACAATTCCACTCGATCTGTAAACGTGGTCATACATTCAGACAATAGCCAATCTCAGCCTATTCTGGGAAGGCCTGGTTCCACATCCAGGTCTTCACCAGCCTCCTAAAGGCCATTAGAGAGGGGGCAGATCTAGCATCACTTGGGAGAGAGTTCCACAGCCGAGGGGCCACCACAGAGAAGGCCCTGTCTCTCGTCCCCACCAGCCGCGCTTGCGAAGCTGGCGGGATCGAGAGCAGGGCCTCTCCGGAGGATCTTAATGTCCTTGATGGTTCATAGGGGAGAATTAATATAGTCTCTGTATTAATATCTAGGTCCTCTGATACAACTCTGAGGGCGGTCAACTTACATCATACAAATATGCTGGAGGACTTAAGAAATTCCTAGAGAGTTTGCTCTCTCATGTAAGAAAATAATTTGTTTTTTTTTAAAAAAAAAATGCAGTTTTTTCTCTTTTGCACTGGTCCTGTGCCCTTAACCCCAATGAATGTAGATCAGGCCTGGGCAAACTTGGGCCCTCCAGGTGTTTTGGACTTCAAATCCCACATTTCCTAAGGGTCTCAGTTCCTTTCCTTTCCCCCCTCAGCCACTTAAGCAGAAAAGGAAAGGGAAAAGGAAAGGGCCCAAGGCTGTTAGGAATTGTGGGAGTTGAAATCCAAGTTTTCCCAGGCCTGATGTAGAGGGATGAGTGCATGCAGGAGTAAAGGGAAGAGTCTTGTGCAGTTGCAGTGTCCTACCAGCAGAGGGCATGCTTATCTCTTTAAAAGTGATTTTTGAATTTGGCAGTGGAACTCAACCCTAAAAAGGAATGTCAGGTTATATCTATCTATTTAAAACAGAAAAAAGGTGGAGAATGTGGACAGAATCTGGTCAGAGCACTACATTGGTGCACTGCAATTATGCTGATATAGGTGGGGAAAGCCATGGGTACTGTCTCATAAATTGGGAAACAACCCTCATGGAAACCAGCAAATTTTGCCTGCACATTTTATTGCCACTATCACATTACACTAGTACAAATCTCACCCGATCACATTACACCAGGGCCACAGTTTGGCAAAGGCTGGAATCCTGGTTGAGCATCCCTTATCCAGAAATCAAACATATTTCAAAATCCAAAATTTAGAGCATAAGTTGGTGGAGATCTTTGCTTATTGGCGCTTCAATTTATACGAACTATCTCATGGAAAAAATTAATACAATTATTGTAAACAATTACCTTCAATGTAATATGTATAATAAGCTTTAGATAAAACATAATCTACCCAGACAGTTTGAATGACAAATTTTAAACTTGCATCTTATGTTTCATCTTTCTTTTGTGCATTTTAATATACTTTAATACATGTATTTTAGATGAATGCGTGTTTTAGCAATGTTGTAACCCACCTAGAGCTGTGAGGAGAGGCGGGCAAGAAACAAAAATTATTATTATTATAACCAAATTTTGCATCTAGAGTTGGGTTCCATGTCCAAGACACGTCATAGTGTACATATACAGGCAGTCCACAAGTTATGAACAAGATAGGCTCAATATGTTTGTTCTTGAATCAAATTTGTATATAAGTCAGAACAGGTATATTTTAAGTGTAATTCCAGCAACATACATACATACACGTGTGTGTGTGTATATATATGTGTGTGTGTGTGTGTATAAATATGTATATGCACATATACATATGCATATACATATACATGGGCCCCCTGGTGGCGCAGTAGGTTAAACCACTGATCTGCTGAACTTGTTGACTGAACGATTGGTGTTTTGAATCTAAGGAGTGGGGTGAGCTCCCACTGTTAGCCCCAGCTTCTGCCAACCTAGCAATTTGAAAGCATGCAAATGTGAGTAGATCAGTAGGTACCACTTCTGTGGGAAAGGAACGACACTCCATGCAGTCATGCTGGCCACATGAATTTGGAGGTGTCTACGGACAACGCCGGGATTTGGCTTAGAAATTGAGATGAGCGCCAACCCTGACCCCAGAGTTGTGTTGTCGAACAACGACTGTGGGCTGGCCCCGCCAACCGCCTGCGGAGCCCAGTCCAGAGAGTTCGTGAATACCCTGGCGAGCCCGGGAGCAACCTAGGCCTCTCAACCTTCCCGTCCCCGGAGGTAAGATTATGCTCACCACGATACAAGGTAGAAGCCACGAAATTTATTCTGCTCAGCTGAGTAGGATGCGACCGCAAATTCCCTGATCCCGCAAAGACGCATACATTTTCATTCAAGACATGAGCTTTTAAAGGTTACAGAGCTGTCAAACATTTGAATTTCCCGCTCCGCCCCCTCCCGGCCGGCTTGTTGATGATTGGCTGGAACCCTGGAGTCAGCTGATGGGCGGGAAGCAAGCCGGCTCCGAGGAGCCTATCGGCACATTCCTCCATTTGCCTGTCCTGGCCAATCAGAGGTGATACACCATATATGGGGTTCCGGGAGGAAGGAGGTTGGGAAAGCTGTCATCAGAAAGGATTATGGAGGGCAAACAAAAGAAGTCCTTTCCAGGTGTTGACCTGGGGCGAGAAGTCCAATGTTTGCTTTTGTGATCAGGAAGTACATCTATCAAGTCCGTATATCCCTTCCTCATGTCTGAGTCGGGAAGAAAGGGGAATCTGATTAGAATGATCTAATCAGGTGGCAGGAATGACAAAAGTCCTATGGTGGGCTTTTGCCTGGTTTCCGACGCCAAGCAGGGAGCCCACTGTGATTCATAATTTCTTATTGTCCAACATCCCAAGATTTAACCTAGCCAGTCGAAACTCAGAAAACTAGGCAATTTCGGGGTCAGCCAAGTGTGGGGACAGGATAAGGACCGAATCTCCATAACAAGGGCTTGGCTGATTTTCTATTTTCCATGCAAACATGAAATGATGAGGCAAATATTTGTAGGCGGCCCAAGGCGTCAATGGGACGCATCCTCTCAGCGAACATGGCAAAACATAATCACAATGGCAACTTTTCCGGCTATCATAGGGAGTGGGGTGGGGGAGGTTTACACAGGGTCAAAGGAGAGACTTGTAGGGTTACATTCCTATAACTAAAAATGACAGTAATAAGCAGGGGTGCATTTGTACAAAAATGAATTCCTTCGGACGCGGGCCTAGAACCTCTAAGTTTTGCAGCTGTCAGTTCAGATCACGGATGGGGGCCTCCAACCCCCTTGGCCAAATTCATATTTACTTGCTTTCTTATAACTTTCCCGAGTCTAAGGGCACCCCGTCTGTCCTTGTGGGAGTGCGGGAAAAACATGGGGAACCCTTGCCTATGGGGTGGCACGGAGTCACCAAAATGCCAGGCCTGGATACCCTCCAGCCTGGTGGACAAAACAAGGGGTCCTTTCCCTCCTCCCTTCCGGGCCTCGAACCAGTGGGAGGGGGGGAGCTCCCGGTTCCCGCGGCCTCAGCCTAGCCTGCTGAGCCACTGTGGGTTCCTCCGGGGAGGGGGGGGTTCTCCCGGCATATTTGAGGCGCCCGTACGGGGAGAAAAAAGAGGGAAAAAAATAAAAATACAAAACAGGACTTCTCTGTGGTGAACGAGGAAGGAGGCTTCCCCGAGATGGGGGAAGGGATTGCTGGGGCCCTGGGCCTCGAGGGGAGCGCGGTGCTCGGGAACAGGCGTGTGTGGGGGAAGCTTGGGATTGTTCACTCCAGGAACGGCATGCTGCGGGAAACTGGTAAAAGTGTCTGGTTCTGCGATGGGACTTTCCGGGTTCGACTACAGTTGGACCCGACTGGACTTAATGTCAGGGGAAACCTTTACCTTTATACATACATATGCATGCATGCTTTGGATAGCACAGGCAACAGTGAACACCCCTGCAGTATTTCGTATCTGTGCCCCTGTTCAAAAGATTGCACCTCACTTTCTGCCGGGGACAGAGAGTTTCATCTATGCTGACAATCATGCCATCACCACTCAAGCTGGGAGTTTTGAAATGGTTAAACAGAAGCTCTCCAAAGTTTTATGTGGTCTTACTGACTATTACAGGGAAAACCAGTTGATTCCTAAACCTAGGGATCACAACATCTGCCCTTGAGCTTTGTTACTCTGCTGCTGAATACGCACGCCCAGTGTGGAACACATCTCACCATGTTAAAACAGTGGATGTGGCTTTTAATTATCACAGGATATCTATGCCCCACATCACTGGAGAAATTATACTGTTTCACTGGTATTGCACCATCTGACAGCTGCTAGGAAGTAGCAGCCAATAAAGAAAGGACATTTCTGGCCCATCCTCTGTTCCGATATCAGCCAGCACACCAACGCCTTAAAGCAAGAAATAGCTTCCTAATATCTACAGAGATACTCACAAGAATACCTCAGCAAGCGCGAGTCCAAAGGTAGCAGGTTAAAACCAGGAACCTCAATGAGTGGCTGATACCAGATGAGAAACTCCCTCCTGGGCACACAGAAGACTTGGAAGGTGCTGAACAGACTGCGCCCTGACACCACAAGATGCAGAGCCAATCTTAAGAAATGGGGCTTCAAAATGGAGTCCATGACATGTGAATGGGAAGAAGCGCAAACCACAGACCACCTACTACAATGCAGTCTGAGCCCTGCCACATGCACAGTGGAAGATCTTCTTACAGCAATGCCAGAAGCACTCAAAGTGGCCAGCTTCTGAATTGTGCTGCCTTGGACCACAAGAGCAAACCAGTCCATACTTCAGGAAATAATGTTGTTCACTGGAGGGAAGGATATTAGAGGCCACACAATGAGAAGACAGGAGACCTTGGAAAAAAGAATGATCCTGGGTGAAATGGAAGCGAAAGGGGAAAAAGGGAAAAGGAGCCAACTAAGGGCAAGGTGGATGGATGTTATCCTTGAAGTGACTGGCTTGACCTTGAAGGAGCTGGGGGTGGCCACGGCGGACAGGGAGCTCTGGTGTGGGCTGGCCCATGAGGTCACAAAGTGTAGCAACCCAGTTCTCTTTTGTGCCTGGGGGGGCAGGGGGCAGCACCGGGGGTTCCACTTGCATTAGAACCAGCCGCAGCTGAGGAAGAAATGGAGGAAGGGGTTAATGAGCTAGCTGGACCTTCCTCTCCCACAGAGAGCTTGGCCTGGGATGAAGGATGGCCGGATGCCTATGAGGACTGGGAAGGTCAGGCTGATCCTGAAAGTGCTGATAGCGATGATTGTTATGAGAAACCGGGTGGGTACGGATCACAGGAGAGAATTTGGGAAAACATGGGCGATGAGGCCATGGAAGCTGAAGGGGAGTTTGACTCTCATGAAGATAGTGAGCCAGGTGCTGGGAGGCAAGGTCGGAGCTTTGATAGGAGACGGAGCATCGACTCCAGCAGGAGGGATTGGCACCGCAACCTAGAGCGCCAGAGAAGCGCGAGATCCCGTAGCACAGACTACCGCCGTAGCCTAGAGCGTCGGGGGGCCCGCCGTGAGGTTTAAGTATAGGATCCGTGGGAACGGATCCTCAGTAGCTCGGCCACTTCTAACCTAGCGAAGTGTAGCGAGCAAAAGACCACGGAGCCAAGCTGCGGCTCGTACCTTGCCAAGAAGTTTCTTGGGGCCTTGATTGAACTATACCTTGTTCCTTGATCCGCTTGGATTTGCGGAGCTTTTGCCAAGCCTTTTTGCCAAGACCTTTGCCTTTGGATTTAACTACGGACTCTTTACTTTTGGACAATACTTTCAATATCTCATGGCCTTTTTATATGTTTTATTCTTCAATAAATTAGTTAGTTGATTACCGTCTCTGTGTGTGTGATTAAGGGGCCGGCCGAGTCCTTGCATCGTGACACAAAGAGTTGGAAACGACTGAATGATTAAACTCTAACAACAACAACAACAACAACAAATAGCAACACTCAAAAAATTGGGAATGCTGACCATAGTTTCCAACAGACCTCACAACCTCTGAGGATGCCTTCCATAGATATGGGCAAAACGTCAGGAGAGAATGCTTCTGGAACACTCACAACAACCCAGTGATTCCGGCCCTGAAAGCCTTCAACAATATCTTCTAGCAACACTAAAAAAAAGACAAACCAGACAGGAAACAATCAATGCCAGCTAATACCTCCCAACAAAGAATTCTCCCAGGCAGGAGGCAGTCAGGCTTTGAAGCTGCAAGTCCATTCAATGTTAATCAAGGTGGCCAATGGCCCCATTCACACTTGCCTCAAATAGAGATCAGCCTGCTTTGCTGGCTTCATCCAGCATACTCAAAATGCATACTCAAAATGCATAAGTCTACAGAGTCTACAGCCCATAGGTTTTGGATTTCAACTCTCAGAATCCCTAGCTGTCATTCAAAGCTGATTGGGGCATCTAGGAATTGGAAAAACAAAGGTTAGGATGCACTTTAGAATAATGTCCAGGGTTCTTTCTCCCACCCTGGACATTATTGCACAGATATATAAACCCCACTTGCCTCGTTGCCAACAGACTTCACAACCTCTGAGGATGCCTGCCATAAATGTGGGCAAAACATCAAGAGAGAATGCTTCTGGAACATGGCCAGACAGCCTGGAAAACTCACAGCAACCCAAAAGTTGTTCCATCCCTGAGATCTTTATTATGTACAGATATTGGGGGTAGATTCATAAGTTATGGATCACAGCTTTTACAAATATAAACAATGAGCCATGAGGAGAGGCGGGTAAGGAATACAATTATGATGATCTGGATGTAGGTCAGCCTTCCCTAACCCAGTGTTTTTCAACCTTTTTTGAGCCGCGGCACATTTTTTACATTTACAAAATCCTGGGGCACATCACCAACCAAAATGACACAAAATGACACTCTAACACAGTAATACATATAGTTAATATGTTTTTAAATGTATTTATACACTCAGTGTGAAACCTGGGCCTGTTTCGATGAACACAGCATAGATATCCTGGCAGGAATGGCAGAAAGACACACACGAAGGCCTTGCTCAACAGCTGGGAGTTATAGTTCACCCGCAATCAAAGAGCATTCTGAACTCCACCAATGATGGAATAGAATCAAACTTCCCACACAGAATTACCATAACCAAGAGAAAATACTAGAAGAGTTTGGTGGGCATTGACCTTGAGTTTTGGAGTTGTAGTTCACCTATATCCAGAGAGCACTGTGGAGGGGAGGGAGGAAGACGTGGGCCGAGCCTGCGCAGTAGCGCCCGCATGGGTCACGTCTTCCTCCCTCCCCCCTCCCGCAGAAGCAGCAGCGTGAGCAAAGTGAGGCAAAGCGAGCAGAGCGAGGCTGGGAAGAAGAGAGCCCGAGTGGAGAAGAAAAAGTGTTCGGCAGGAGGGGGAAGAAAGGGTGTTGGAGGTTCCAATTTCCCACGGCACACCTGATGATCGCTCACGGCACACTGGTTGGGAAACACGGCCCTAACCTGATGCAACTCCCAACATCCCCAGCCAAAAAGGGACGAGAGTCCTTCCAAAGTGACTTTCCTGTGCAGCTTACCTTTGAGGCAGAGCGCTGTGATTTGCTGGAAGGAAAAGACTTTTCTGGTGTAACCTTCTGAGATGTTGCACTGACATCCTCCTCATTCTCCCTGGAAATTAAGAAAGAGGCGTTGGAGCTGGAAGTAGCAGACAGAAGAGTCCAGCATTTCCTCACCAAAGACAACCTGGGGCACAAAACCCCTGCAGTTCAGCATCCTTGAAATCCCATTTTGGACATTACGCTTGTTTAAACCACCCGTGATAATGTTCATCCACAATTGCAATATTTAAGCCTATGAAACAGCAAGGCCTGGAAATGCTTTTGAGGACTACAACTCCCCAAATCCCCCAGCCAGAGATTCAAGGTAGCAAGAAAATGAATCCTACCCTTTTACACCAATCTGTTAGCAACAACGTGCAGAGTGTTTTTCAACCTTTTTTGAGCCGCGGCACATTTTTTACATTTACAAAATCCTGGGGCACACCACCAACCAAAATGACACAAAATGACACTCTAACACAGTAATACATATATGTTCCTAAATGTATTTATACCCTCAGTGTGAAACCTGGGCCTGTTTCGATGAACACAACATAGATACGACTTCCTCTCACATATTTATACAGGGCTACCATGTCTTCTCTCAGCCTTCACTTCTTCAGGCTAAACATGCCCAGCTCTTCAAGCCGCTCCTCATAGAGCTTGTTCTCCAGACTTTTGTAAAATTTCACCCTGAGTGAAACTTGCTTCCAGTTAACTATGGATGTCATGAAGCTATTATAAACAGTTCCTGGGGGTGGGGGTGGGGTGGGGGACAACTCTCAAAAAATCCAGTAAAATAGTAAAAAAAAATCCAAGCGGAGAGGCTCAATTTGTTTCTTGGAAACCTGTGAGGGGGCTGCTAGGAGGGGGGAGAGTGCCAATTTCCCACGGCACACCTGATGATCGCTCACGGCACACTAGTGTGCCACGGCACACTGGTTGGGAAACACTGAACAGCTGTACTCCAGAACACTGAACCAGCAACTGACAATCTGGACCAAATTTGGCACACAGACCCAACATAACCAATAATAAATACTGGCACGGTTTGGGGGTGATTACCCTTGAATTCTGGGAGTTGTAGTTCACCCATATTCAGTTCACTGTATACTCTGTAGTTCACTGATTCAAACCACTGACCTTTAGGTCAGCAAGTTCTGCAGCTCAGCGGCTTGACACTCTGTGTCACTGGGGGCTTGCAAGTGGAAAAGGGGGTTGTAAGTGGAAAAAGTGTAAGGAGGCCTCTGCTCTTAAAAAATCAGGGATTAAGCTATGCCCTGCTGCTCACTGGTGTTCTTATGGCCATGCATACACACATGTGCACATACACAGTTTGATACTTCCATAAGCACAGACTCTGGATCTGCAGTAAGGCCTTTGCGGATCCATGTTGCATTCGCCTGCCTTTTTGGTCCAGCGGTTCCTTTGCGTTTGCAACATGCTGTTTCTGCGCTCCCTTGAAGGTGTATCCGGTTCTGTTTGCATTTTGGCAGGAGCTGCATCAGGAAACGGCTCCCGCTGACCCACCCCAGGGAGCACAGCAGGAATCGCCTTTCAACCAACAATTAGTGTCAGCTTCTATTTTTGCGCCAACTCCACTTCTTGGTGGGAAAAAAAACACAAGTGCTCTTCTTCCCTTCTCGGTTCAGAGTAAACATTGCCTCTCAGAGCATGTATGTATTTATTTATTTAAAACTTTTATACCCCGGCCTTCTCACCTCCGAAGAGGGACTCAGACCGGCAAACAGCAAGTATTCAATGCTAACATTCAAAATCTAAAAGCATCATAAATTTACAATAAAATTTACAATAAAATACACTACAATAAATACATTTAAAAAGCCTTTCGCCAAAGTAAAATCAAGTCCAACTTAATCCATATATTCGCGATCTCCACCTTCATTCTGTGAAGGCCTCATTGCACAGCCTTCCTAAAAATCAGGAGGGAGGGGGCGGATCTAATTTCATTTGGGAGGGAATTCCACAGCCGGGGGGGGCCACCACAGAAAAAGCCCTGTCCCTCGTCTCCACCAGACGCGCCTGCAAAGGTGGTGGGACCGAGAGCAGGGCCTCTCTCTAGACGATCTTAGGAATCTTGACAGTTCATAGGGGAGAATACGTTTGGACAGGTAAACTGGGCCGGAACTGTATAGAGTTTTGTAGGTCAACACCAGCAACTAATTGGGTGGAGCTGGCGCAACAGGGGAGTTGAGCGCTCCCTGTACCCTGCTCCCGTTAGTAGTCTGGCTGCTGTGTACTGGACTAATTACAGCTTCCGGGCAGTCTTCATAGGCAACCCCACGTAGAGAGCATTGCAGTAGTCTATACGGGATGTAACCAGAGCGTATAGTTTTGAGATCTTGGGGGAAAGGCTTTTTTAAAAAAAACCAATCCCTATAGCAGTGTTTCTCAACCTTCCTAATGCCGTGACCCCTTAGTACAGTACCTCATGTTGTAAAATTACTTTCATTGCTCCCTCATAACTCTAATTCTGCTGCTGTTATGAATCATAATGTAAATATCTGATATGCAGGATGTATTTTCATTAACTGGACCAAATTTGCCATAAATACCCGATATGCCTAAATTTGAATACTGATGGGGTGGGGGGGGGGATTGGTTTTGTCATTTGGGAGTTGTAGTCGCTGGGAGTTATAGTTCACCTACAATCCAAGAGCATTCTGAACTCAACCAACAATGGAAGTGAACGAATCTTGGCACACAGAACGCCCATGAATTGTGAACCCCACCAATGATAGAATTGGGCCAAACTTCCCACCCAGAACCTCCATGCCTTGAAGGGACTTGGTGGTGCAGCCCTCCCTCCCGACTCACATGCTCTCCCTCATCTGCACATACACACTATGCTTCTATGCACCGAGCACTCCTGCTCTCCCCTCCTCACTTGAAGGCTCAGAAACAGCCCACCCCTTGGCTGAGAGGCCAGCCAATCACAGTGGAGGAGGGCTTTTGGTGAGAGGATTCACCTTCTGTTTCCGAAAAGGAAGAGAAGGACAGGTGGAGAGATCTTCAACCTTCTCTGCCATAGGGGTTCCTAAGACCATCAGTAATATATGTTTTCTAATGGTCTTTAGCGATCCCTCTGAAACCCCCTCACGACCCCCAGGTTGAGAAACGCTGTTGGGAGGGAAGATAGCCTCTGCCCTGTTTGCAGTTGCCTATCTATATTTTAACAGGTATGTGGAAGCAGATATCTCATCACATGTTATTCATCACATAACCAGGTACAAAAATACCCTGTTCTATACAACTGTTACAGCAGCCCTCTCTGCTTTTCATTCTGACAATCTAATGACACTCACCAACTTGCCCAAAACAGCCAGTTATAAAAGTATATTCTCTTGACAAAAGACCCATAAAGCAGCATTTCTCAACCTAAAGGTCAGGACCTCGGGGGGGTCATGAGGGGCTGTCAGAGGGGGTCACCTAAGACCATCAGAAAATACAGTATTTTCTTTTGGTCATAAGGGTTCTGTGTGAGAAGTTTGGCCTAATTCTATTGTTGGTGGGCTTCAGAATGCTCTTTGATTGTAGGTGAACTATAAATCCCAGCAACTACAACTCCCAAATGTCAAGGTCTGTTTTCCCAAAACTCCACCAGTGTGCACATTTGGGCATATTGAGTATTCGTGCCACATTTGATCCATTGTTTGGGTTCACAGTGCTCTCTGGATGTAGGTGAACTACAACTCCAGAACTCAAGGTCAATGCCTACCACACACTTCCAGTATCTTCTGTTGGTCAAAGGAGTGTTGTGTGCCAAGTTTGGCCCAATTCTATCATTGGTGGAGTTCAGAATGCTCTTTGATTGTAGATGAACTATAAATCCCAGCAACTGCAACTCTCAATTGACAAAATCACCCCCCCCCCCCCAAACCCTCCAACCGTATTCAAATTTGGACTATCAGGTATTTGTGCCAAATTTGGTCCAGTGAATATTTGCATTCTGATAGTGGCAAAATTACAGTTATGAAGTAGCAATGAAAATAATTTTATGGTCGGGGGTCACCACAACATGAGGAACTGGATTAAGGGGTGGCGGCATTAGGAAGGTTGAGAAACATTGAGCTAACCCTTTCGCACTATTTCTGACTTGGATTTGCTAGAAGGCACTATCCTATTGCCGGCGTTCTGGTAAGATTGAATTCTCTGTTCAGGCTGGGGACAGAGGCGTCACCGTATCTAATGGACCTATCACTTTTAGGCATTTCAGAGCATTTGGGCATTTTTGCCACAGAGAGAGAGAAAAACTTTTCCCACTCCTGATCTACACAAACTGGCAATACTCTTTGATTGTAGATGAACTATAAATCCCAGCAACTACAACTCCCAAATGACAAAATCAATAACCCCACCCCACCCCACCAGTATTCAAATTTGGGTGTATCGGGTATTATGCCAAATTTGGTCCAGTGAATGGAAATCCATCCTGCCTATCAGATATTAAGATTATGATTCATAACAGCAGCAAAATTACAGTTACGAAGTAGCAACGAAAATAATGTTATGGTTGGGGGTCACCACAACATGAGGAACTGTATTAAGGGGTTGCGGCATTAGGAAGGTTGAGAACCACTGCCATAAAGGCATGCATGGGGCTGTAAACAAATGCACTTGGCCCTTCACGGACATGGATTCGACCATGCATTAATATGAGAAAATAATCCCTTAAGCAAACCTTGATCTTGGTATTTTACATAAGGAACACTGTTTCCCCATTGTATATAATGGGGCAGGAGCATCCACAGATTTCGACATCTATGGCTGGTCAGGGACCAAATCCCAGTGGATACCACGGGCCTGATGTACTTACTTTGCAGCGGCTCTTTGTTTCCTGGACTTTTTCCTTCTATGGCCTTTGTCCCATCCCAATGGGGCGTTTTTTGGTCCCAACAAGACCGAACTGTTCCCAGTTTCTTGCGTCCGCAGTTCCTTCAGGTTCACCTCACTTCGTGAGAAGAGTCGGGAAAGCCGGCCCCGGATGCCCTCTTTCTTGGCCATAGATGGGGCTGCTTCTTCCAACCTGTGGTCCTTACAGACATCCAAGGGGAAAGAAGCTATGGAGAGCCAGCCGAAGGCTGCGGTTCTCCACTCCAGCCAAGGCGGACCCAGTTGCTGTCTTTCTGTAGCCAGAAGCACTTTGCTTTCGCCTCCACTTCCTCCGCCTCGGGAGTCCCACCTGCCTGGGAGGATCCGGGTGCCGTAGGTGTGACACCTGCTGACAGATCCAGGCGTGCCACCTCTGAAGCGCAGCCAACAAACAACATGGGAGCCTAATCCCCATTAAGGAAGGGGGCCACCTATTACCCAGCTGCTACTCTCTAAACCAGGCAAATGCCGGACCCCTCTCCGTCTCCAGAGCGCCCTTACAGCCTGCAAACAGGGAAGGTGAGAAAGGACTTTGGAGTGAAGGTGACACAGGAGATTAAAACAGGTGTGCTCCAAGATTAGCCAAACAAAGTGGCTTTTTTAAGCAAAGATTACACATCTGAGAGAAAACAAAGCAGGCCTCTGGAAGCAGAGTAGAAAAGCCACTTCTGCATCACTTGATCAAGAAAAAGACAAACAGGAATGGTGTCGCCCAGGCCTGGGCAAACTTCTGCCTTTCAGGTGTTTTGGACTTCAACTCCCACAATTCCTCACAGCCTCAGGCCCCTTCCTTTGGAAGGGGCCTGAGGCTGTGAGGAATTGTGGGAGTTGAAGTCCAAAACACCTGAAAGGCCCAAGTTTGCCCAGGCCTGGTGTCACCTAAAATGGGAATTCAGAGGCCATAGATCTGAATCAATTTCCGTATTCACGTCGATCTTTTAACATGGAAGCAAGGGGACATTTCACAAGCATATTTTATTCTTTTCAAACGTGTGTGTTGTTTAAAAATGTTTTTAAATGGTTTTAGATGCTTTCATTTTAATTATTGTGAATTTTTGAATTTTTAAAAATGGTTTTGGAAGCCACATTGGATCACTCGAGGAAAAAGGAAGCATACAAATAAATGAAGCATGAAGCATAATGTACTGCTGTTGTTTTTATGCTTTTATGTCTTTTATGCTTTTAGTATCGTTGTATTAAATTGCGCTGTGATTGTTTTATACGCATTGTTGTAAACCGCCCCGAGCCTGCTGGAAGGAGCGGTATATAAGAATGCATAATAAATAAATAAATAATAAATTTAGGCCCCTTCTACACTGCCATATGAAATCCAGATTATCTGCTTTGAACTAGATTATATGGCAATGTAGATTCATATAATCTGGTTCAAAGGAGCCCCTGGTGGCACAGTGAAGATCGACAGGACAGAGGTTTGAATCCAGGGAGAGCATGGATGAGCTCCCTCTGTCGCTCCAGCTTCCCGCGCAGAGACATTCCACAAGGATGGTAAAACATCAAAACATCTGAGTGTACCCTGGGCAACATCCTTGCAGATGGCCAATTCTCTCACACCAGAAGCACCTTGCAGTTTCTCAAGTCGTTCCCGGGATGGGAAAAAAATGGTTCAAAGCAGTTAAAGTGGATTATCTGCTTTGATAATCTGGATTATATGGCAGTGCAGAAAGGGCCTTAGACAGATGCAGGCATGTTTTGAATGAGTGATTATCCTTGGATTAGAACCGCTGAGCTGCTGAACTTGCTGGCCGAAAGGTCACCGGTTTGAATCCGGGGAGTGACGTGAGCGCCCGCTGTTAGTCGCAGCTTCTGCCAACCTAGCAGTTTGAAAACATGCAAATGTGAGTAGATCAATAGGTACCGCTTCTGCTGAAAGGCAAGGGTGCGCCATGCAGTCATGCTGCCCACATCACCTTGGAGGCATCTACGGACAACGCCGGCTCTTCAGCTTAGAAATGGAGATGAACACCAGCCCCCAGAGTCGGGCATGACAAGACTTAATGTCAAGGGAAACCTTTATCTTTACTTTAGAAATACAGTACATCTCATTTTACTGTAATCACAGTGTTGGCCAGGCTCCTAGTCAGTAGAGTAGGGTCTACATCAGGCATGGGCAAACTTGGGCCCTCCACGTGTTTTGGACTTCAACTTCCACAATTCCTAACAGCCATAGGCTCCTTCCTTTCCCCCCCTCAGCCGCTTAAGCGGAAAAGGAAAGAGAAAAGGAAAAGGAAGAATGATAGAAGATAAGGAATCTATATATAGAATAATGGAAAACAAGTGGGAAAAGGAAGGGGGCCTAGGAAGAGAAAAAACAGAAAAGATTATCAATGGTTTAAATAAAATAAAAATAGAAAAATACAAGGAATTAGAACTGAAAATAATAACGAAATGGTATAGAACACCAATTCAACTGGCACACATGATTCAGGGATTAAATCCCAAATGCTGGCATTGTGGAAGTCGGGAAGCATGGTCTTCACATCTATGGTGGGAATGTGAAGAGATACAAAAATTCTGGAGTCAAATTCTAGACCAGGTAGAATTACATACTAAAATAAGATTTGATATAAATATGCAAATTTTGTTAATAGGAATATATGGTGATAGAAGAGTTAAGGACCAAGACCAGGAATTAAAGATGATGTTTAGAGCAGCGCATGCAGTAATAGCTTGGGTTGGAAAAAAAAAAAAGAAATGGACACTTGAAAAATGGTATGAATATGTGTGGAACCAAATACAACTAGATATTATGGACATCTTAAGAAGCAAAAAGACATGGTCAGACAAACAGAAGAAAATTAAAGAAATTTGGACTCCATTTAAAAGATGGTTACAGGTCGTTAAACCAGATGATGAAAGCTGGAAGAAAAAAATTGAAAGAATCGAAAGAAGGCTCATGTAATGGAGAAAAAGGACTTCTTTGTCAACTGGGAAGAGGGAGGGGTGGGAGCGGGGAGGGAGAAGGGGATTGAAAGGGACAAAAGGCATGGTAATTGTGGTTATGTATAGTTGTTTATAATAAAAACATTTTTTTTAAAAAAAGGAAAAGAAAGGGCCTGAGGCTGTTAGGAATTGTGGGAGTTGAAGTCCAAAACACCTGGAGGGCCCAAATTTGCCCATGCCTGATGTAGATCCTACTGACCAGAAGAAGCTTTATTTTCATGGGGAATGTTGCTTTTCTTTCTTGCCAGTCTTTACAATTAAAGAAGACCAAACAGCCCTTCAGACAGGCATGCCTTCAGATGGAGGGCTGTCTTCTGCATTGTAGCGCTCCCTGGACCCAAACTCAATCATGTAGAACTAGTGGGAGTTTGTTTTTCAAATAGAAATCCCGCCCTCCAAAAAAATGCCAATCAGCAGTGGGAATCCCGTAGTTACATCTCAGATGCTGGAAGAACTAAAAACAGGCGCACGACTGCCTTTTATAATCCTGATATGGGGATAGACTTTTTCTCTATCAAGTTTGGAAATTGTGTGTCTTCCAGATGTTGTGAAATTTCAAATTCCAGCAATCCTAGGCAATTTTGAGGAATGCTGGGAGTTGCCGGACCACAACATCGGAAGGGTCACACACGTCTCCTCTGTTATTTGTGATAGATTGAAACAATTTCCCCCAACAAAAGTTGGCAATTAAAGCATGGCTGTTTTGACCTCTCAGCCATTTCCTTTATAATATTGAACATTGGATCAATTCCTTCTTTACATATCTCTGGTGTTGTCATCCCCACTAAACAAGCAGCACATAGCATCAATGTTGTTGGTTGCTTGAGGGGGAGGACTAGAACTCTATGGGTCTGGACATATTTTTCACAAAGCTATAGGTTCACCTCCTAGCATCTTCACTTCGAAAAACACAAGCTGCAGGGACATCAAGAAGTCCTCTACAAAGGTCTGAATAAACAAAGCAGGGCAGGATGAATAAATAATGCTACATATGTATTTGTAACTATTTATGTTGTTGTTTATTAGTTCTGCCGCTTCCGACTCTTCATGACCTCATGGACCCAGAGCTCCCTGTTCGCCGTGGCCACCCCCAGCTCCTTCAAGGTCAAATCAGTCACTTCCAAGGATTACATCCATCTACCTTGCCCTTGGTTGGCCCAGTTGCATCTGTCAAGTAGGAAATTTAGGTACCCAATGTGTGGGGAGGTTAAATTTAACTGATTTACGAGGCCATAAAATCTCTCCAAGTACACAAACAGAATGAAGGAATGAGACAGCTCCTCCTGGTGGCCAGAAGCTGGAATGTTAAATTGCCTCTATGTCTATATATATATGTTGTATGTCAAATGGCATTGAATGTCTGCATATGTGCATTGTGATCTGCCCTGAGTCCCCTGCGGGATAAGGGCGGAATATAAATGATGTAAATAAATAAATAAATAAATAAATCTTCCTTTTTCCTTCCATTGCCCCCAGAATTATTATTTTCTCCAAGGTCTCCTGTCTTCTCATTATGTGGCCAAAGTACTTCATCTTTGCCTCTAATATCCTTCCCTCCAGTGAGCACCCGAACACTATTTCCTGGAGGATCTTCTTGAGGTCCAAGGCACCCTCAGAATTTTCCTCCAAACACCACAGTTCAAAAGCCTCCCTCTTCCTTCACTCAGCCTTCCTTATGGTCCAGCTCTCGCACCCATAGGTTACTACGGGGCATACCATTGCTTTAACTATGCACATCCTTGTTGCCAGTGTAATATCTCTACTCTTCACTATTTTGTTGAGATTGGTCATTGCTCTCCTCCCAAGAAGTTAAACGTCTTCTGATTTCCTGGCTTCAGTCTGTCTACAGTAATTTTTGCGCCTAGAGATACAAAGTCTGCCGCTGCCTCCATGTTTTCTCCCTCTATTTGCCAGTTATCAGTCAGTCTGGTTGCCATAATCTTGGTTTCTTGATATTTAACTCCGACCCAGCTTTTGCAAGTAACATATAAGGACATACAGGGGTGGTCCTACATGTAGGCCAAGGAAGCGGCCGCATGGGGCACCATCTGGGAAGGGGCGAATTTCCCCGCCTGCCGGGTGCCGGCGCCAGACAGTGTCCTGGCCCTGCCGATGTTACTCAGCCAGCACTGCGGCTGCCTGCTTTTGGGCCCCGGCCTTGTGCGCTCCGACGCCGCTTCTGGGCATGCGCTGAGGTTTTCACGCAGGCGCAGTTGCTCCAGAGCTGAAGTTGAGCGCAGGAGGAACTGCGCATGTGCGAAAACCTCTGTGCATGGCCAGTAGCTCCTGTGCGCAGAAGCCTGTAAGCAAAGCACTCCCTATTGGGCAGGCAGGGAGTGCTTCCCCTCTCCCTTTGTCTCCGCCCTGCCGCCGAATACGGTGACCCAACTGGGCAGGCAGGGGGCGGAGCCAAATGGAGAGGGGAGTGGAGCCAAAGGGGTATTGCCTCCTGACAGCTGCCACCGGAAGTAGCCACCGCGCGCTGAAGCGAACTCCCTCGTCAGGCCCAATCACGTGTGAACCCTACCACACCCACCCACCTTCCCCCGCGCGCCGGCCGGGAGCATCAAGGAGAGACAGGCGCAACTACGCAGGCAAATAGTAATATATAATATTTTATTTTACTTTATTTTGGGTTATTTGAGTTTTATAGGAGTAATGAAAATATTTAGTAGAGGATAATTTTATTATTTTATGTTATATTATATTAGGTCAATATACAGTATAATATAATTATATTGTAATGTAGTATAATATAATTATGATATAATATAGTATGAGTATGTACTATAATATATTGTATATACATTGATACAATATAATACTACGAATGGTATTGTGATATTATAATTGTATATTTGTTTTACATGGGGGGGGCGCCAAAATAATGTTTGGGGGCGCCAAAATAATGTTCGCTTACCATATAAAATTACCTTAGACCGCCCCTGAGGACATATATCAAGATGGACATGATGCCCCTCCAAAGGTTGTTGGGTTGCAAGTCACAGAACAAGCCAGTATGGCCAATGGTACATTGGAGTCTATAATTCAATTATGTATTATTTCCAGGCATTCAAGGCAGTGTAGGTTAGCAAGTCTCTCAAGATCAACCACCTGGAGCCTAGCGGTCCCAGAAATGTGTTCCAAATACCAGAAGAATTGAATGGAGCACAGATTCTTCCCCAAGTTTTCCTAATTTCAACAGTATGATTGTAAAAAAGAAAGATCAAATATTTCATTGTTGTATTTGTTACAGGACTGGAAGTCAGAAACCTCGTCCAGATTTTCTTCCAGTAGATCTAGAACCAAATGTTGACTCTACCTTCTCAGATACCCTCAGCTCAGTCCTGGGGTTGGTTTTTTTTCAGAGGTTTGTTGAGCTGTAGCTTCCTGTTACCTTCTTCTGAGCAAGGCTGGACCTGGTCCAAGGTGCCCCACTGGAATTCCATGATCAAGCAGGGACTTCAGCCCTTGTCTCCGAGACTCCTAGTCCAGCATTCAAACTACAACACCATGCTGGCTCTTCCCTGAATCACGTATTAGTTGATGTACCCTTAGTGGTGTAGAAGTGCACTCTTCATGGTAGGACTGCCCTTGAGATTTTCCACCCAGTTAGATTTGTTCATATCCACAGTTGGCTCTCTAAGACCTCACCTCAATGAAATAAAAGGAAGGGGAAGTGTAAGAGTAGTTGTTTTTGTTTTACTGTGTCTGTTTTTCACCCAAATATTTTTTATTATGTCCCAAGGGGCCAGAAGATACTATAGAGTGCTTTTCCATTTTTTTTGCAAACAATTATGACATGATAGATGTAGGAAAGTAATTTTTAAAACTATGATTCCCAGAAAAAACCTGCTCCCTTTGGATTCTGTGGATCCAAACGTCCAAACAAAAAGATCACCGTTTTCCAAAGCTCTGCTCAATTTCAAGGAGGAAGGCTGAAAGCTGTGATCACAAAATGTCAACATGGATTATTCAAAAACAAGTCATGCCAGACTAATCTTATGTCTTATTTCAATAGCTTGGTAGATGCAGGGAATGTTGTTGATGTGTTATATAGTGTGGATATGCTAATATTTTTCATATTATACTAAAAGACTTTTGAATATAAAGCACTTCTCTTTTGTGCCCTGTTTGATTGTTCCTAGCTTGTGTTAATGCTGTGGACGTAGCATAGCTTGACTTCGGAAAGGCCTTCCTTTCCCCATGACCTTATTTGCAAACAGAAAAGTAAAAGGTGGGCTAGACAATACTACTTTAGGTGGGTCTGCAATTGGTTAAGTCAGTGTTTCCCAACCAGTGTGTCGTGGCACACTAGTGTGCCATGAGCGATCATCAGGTGTGCCGTGGGAAATTGGAACCTCCAATACCCTTTTCCCCCTTCCTGCCGAACACTTTTTCTTCTCCACTCGGGCTGCCTTCTTCCCAGCCTCGCTCTGCTCGCTTTGCCTCGCTTTGCTCTGGGGCAAGTCTGCACAGTAGCGCCAGCACGGGTCGCATCTTCCTCCCTCCCCCCTCCCCTCCTGAACACACTCACGCTGCCCCCTCGGATCAAAATGGCGGCAGAAGTGGCAGTGTAGAAGGAAAAGTAAGCGTTTGGCAGGAAGGGGAAGAAAGGGCGCGAAGGGGAAGAGGGAGGAAGAGGTCTCTGTTGAAAGCTGGCATGGGCAAACTTGGACCTTTCAGGTGTTTTGGACTCCAACTCCCACCATTCCTAGCAGCCTCAGGCTCTTCCCCCCCCCCCCTCAGCCATTTAAGCAGGAAAGGGCCTCAGGCTGTTAGGAATGGTGGGAGTTGAAGTTCAAAGCACCCAGAGGACCGAAGTTTTCCCATGCCTGTTTTAGAGGGACCTTAAAGTGGTGAGCCTCCTTCCAACATTATGATTCTGGATAGAAAACAAACAACATAACATAACATTGTTTGAGTCCACAGTGCTCTTTGGGTGTAGCTGAACTACAACTTCCAAACTCAAGGTCAATTCCCAAGCAAACCCTTTCAGTACTTTCTGTTAGTAATGAGAGTTCAATATGCCAAGTTTGGTTCAATTCCATTGTTGCAAGAGTTCAAGATGCTCTTTGATTGTGTGTTAACTATAAATCCCAGAAACTGTAACTCCCAAATGTCAAGGTCTATTTTCCCCAAACTCCATCTGTGTTCACATTTGAGCATATTGAGTATTCATGCCAAGTTTGGTCCTGATCCAACATTATTTCAGTCCACAGTGCTCTCTGGTTATAGGTGAACTACAACTCCAAAACCCAAGGTCAATGCCCACCAAACTCTTCTAGTATTTTCTCTTGGTTATGGGAGTTCTGTGTGTGTCTGTCTGCCATTCCTGCCAGGATATCTATGTTGTGTTCATCGAAAGAGGCCAAGGTTTCACACTGAGTGTATAAATACATTTAAAAACATATTAACTATATGTATTACTGTGTTAGAGTGTCATTTTGGTTGGTGGTGTGCCCCAGGGTTTTGTAAATATAAAAAATGTGCCGCGGCTCAAAAAAGGTTGAAAAACACTGGGCTAAATGACTCAACTCAAATGGTGCTTCTCACCAATGATTCCTCTTCATCCTGGAAAGAAGGTCCTCGTGTTGTTTATATGATTTTAATAGGTTGTAAGCCGCTTTGGATCCCATGAGGGATGTTTGGGTTCACCCTAAAGGAACATGTGGCCAAAAAAGAAAAGAGATGCACAGCAAATCATGATCCATAACCTTTATTTGTTTCCACCATTTTCCATAACTAGTACAAAAATGAGAACAGGGGAGGGGTTTAAAAATGCAGTGATGGGGATTTGTGATGTCACTGCAAGACACACTCAGCAGGGCAGCTGCTTTTTTGGACAGGGTCCTGCAGCCCAGACATGCTCCTCACCCCTCCAAAATTAAAAATCCAAACAAACGCCAACACAGTCACCTTCCTTCCTTCCCACCCAAAACCCTCCACCCCCTCCCCTCCCCACTTCATAACAAATCAAAAGTTTGACACAAAACAAAACTTTGGTTGATAGCAGTAAACATGGAAGTTACATTCGTTTTGTCTCCTAGTACACACTCATGTAGCCCCGCAAGACAGCGTTGTTGCCCTCCCTTGTCCCTCCCACCCCAAATACATTCAGTGCACCCTCTCCCACAGTGACCCTGAGTACAGGCCCAGCAATAGCCGGTCTGTGATTCACACTGTTTACCTACCCGCCCAATGCATAGTGTCCATTGTGGTCTAAATGGTAATGGCACTGACCATCCCAGGAAGTGATTCATTCCTAAAGACCAAGGCAATACCCAGAAGCCATATTTGCATTTGCCAGGTCCCGGGACAAGGACCTTAAAACCTCTCCCAAATTATTTCGGCAAGTTAAGAGAAATGAGTAAATCTGCAAACAATATTCCTTGGTGTTGATTTCAGTAGAGATAGAGGCAAACTTTGGCCCTCCTGGTGTTTTGGACTTCAACTCCCACAATTCCTAACAGCCTCGGGCCCCTTCCTTTCCCCTCCTCAGCTGCTTAAGAGAAAGGCTTCTGTCTGAGAGAGCCCTCAGTGTGAGAAGGCCTCAGTGTTAGTAGGCCTCAGTATGAGAAGGCCTGGTGTGAGAGAAGCCCCAGATTGAAGGCCATCGTGTGTGAAGGCAGCTGAGGGGGAAAGGAAAAGGCCCGAGGCTGTTAGGAATTGTGGGTTAAAGTCCAGGGCCAAAGTTTGCCTATGCCTGAGATAGACATGATTTCCCCTATTCCTCCAGATATCCTCCCGCTTGCAGATTACATCGCTGTCAATGTTCCTGGTTGCAAGGGGAAAAAATTGGAAAGGGGTCCCTCTTAATCCACTCTCTTGTGGCAACACTGCCTATTGGTGATGCACAAAGACAGAGCTTGGGATGTTACTTTTTTGAAGAATTCACAACGACACGTTGAAGCTACCCATAAACTATGTAGTGCAAACTGCAGATACGCCGGGGCCCACAACAATATTGCCTGCTATGGAGAGCCACAGCAGAGCTTTGAAAAAGTTGCCTTTTTATTTGTATCACAACTCACAGAATCCTTTAAACACCAGCACAGCTATAGCCATGTCGGCTGGGAGTCGGGATCCGGAAAAAAAAATCACATTTTCCAAGCTCTGGGTGTTAGCATTTCATTGTTAGCATCATCTTCCGAAGAGTAGTTTTCTCTGTTCTGCAAAGAAGGCAGCCCTCTTCCCTCTCTGGTGCAAATACCTATCACATCCTTTGGCTAGTTTAATTCAGTTTGTAAACAATCAAGGAAGAAAGCGGAAAGAAACCAGAAAGATTTACGTAAGATATGTACACATTCTAAACATCTAAAAGGTGAGGGGAAAACAATGCTACATGGTTTAAAAAAACAATTCTAATAGACCGATACAAAACTTAGAAGGGGCAGCATAGTAACCTTTGGCTATTCCCTGGGAAAGTGTTTCTTTTTGGCAAT
The DNA here is from genome assembly GCA_030556195.1 of Anolis apletophallus. NCBI lineage: Eukaryota > Metazoa > Chordata > Lepidosauria > Squamata > Anolidae > Anolis > Anolis apletophallus. The sequence continues at coordinate 44,204,033 of JARBWK010000011.1, read as the reverse complement.
CAGACCAGAGCAAACTACGTCACCCGTTGCGTTCTATCGCATTGCATTTGGTCCCATTGATAGATAGAAAAGTTATCTTGAGGTAGATATGGTAGAGATTCCCCTGCAGCAATGTCAAAAACAACATTCCCACCGCCACGGTTTCTGTAAGGCAGGAAACAAAGAGAACTCTCGGCTATCAAAAACGGCTCTGCTCTCTGGAAATTTTCTTGCTTGGCTCTGTAGCTATCCACTAGAATTTTAGTTTTTGATCATGCGACTTCAGTGGAAAGCTTTGATTGGCAAAACAGAAGTAGTCCCTATGACAAAAGAAAGCAAACCAAACTCTGAAGGTGAGCTAGGGATTGTTGGTGTCCGATTTAGCCATATTTAAAGGGCCAGCCCATTGGCTTCAGGAGTGGCGTTGGTTATATCTAACACAGTTCTAATGAATTCAGTTGGACAGTTCTGACAACATCTGGAAATCACTGGAGTTCAATATGGCCTTGAGATATGTGCGTATATATAATCTATATTCCCTATTCCTCCAGAACTACTCCCAGTTGCAGATTAAATCACTGTCATCTCAGAAGCCCAATCTTCCTGGACTGTATTGCCGAAACACACCCTGTTTCCCCAAAAGTAAGTCTTTTTGCTCCAAAATATGTGTTAGAACTGATGTATAGTTGTCTGAACACTAATTAAATTGACTTTTTTTAAAAAAAACCCTAGAGTTTATCTTTGAAGTAGGGCTTATATTTCACTCAATCTCAAAAATCCTGAAAAAATAATACTAGGGAGGTGTTATTTTGGGGGAAACAATGTGCACGCACACGCACACACATTTTGGCAATACAGCCCATTTAGAGAAAGATCTCACTGATTCCCCAGCCACCGTACCAGTTAGTGATGCAAACTAGCTATTTAAAATGATGGACTCTGGCAATAAATATTGTTCTGTCACAGAGGATACATCCAGCAGCTATCACCCATGGGTTAGTGTCACACTTGGGTATTTCGAATTTCTGTTCTATATGTGGATGGGAATGAGCGGAAAGGTTGGGAATATATCTTTATGCTGTTATAAACTCATATAAACCCTATGAAGCCATTCCCAAATATGATGCTCTCCAGATTCTTAGATAACTCACCTTCTCCCAACGCAACAGGACTTGAAAGTCATATTGACACCAAGTCCAGGGAGGATGAGAATTGCATTGTCTGAGTGACACCAGGCTCAGGAAAATTATTCAAAATTCAAGATGGAATATAATCCAGTGGGAATATTACCCCAGGCCAGCACGGCTGGAATGAGCAAGAGCTTTATAAAAAAAAACACTTGTTCATGTTGCAAAAGGTGCATACAGGGTGAACTTCCCAGTGGATATAAACAGACGTAGAAATTCACAAAAATCATAGGCATTTACTCACTGTGTTCATCTGATAAAGTAAGGTGGAACCGCACATGCACAAAAAGCAATAATATACACATGAGTCCCAAGCCACAGGTCCAAAAGTAACCCCAAGTTATAAAGTTTATAAGGCGTGAAAATAATTCTCTAAAGTCACAATTGCGGCTGAAACCAGCCCATGGATTCATGACTTGTGATGTTATAGATTGTTACCGCCTTGATCACTCTAATTGTTGCGACGTGCCCTGAAGAAGTGCCTGTGAGGCACGAAACCGGCCCTAGTGGGCGCCTGTGAAATCTTCAGCTCAGCTTTGGTCGCTAAGCTCAGCTTTGGTCGCTAAGCACATTACCGCTTATTTTCTACTCCATGTATCTCTCTACCGGAGTATCCGCTGCTTCTTCATCCCCGTGAGCTTTGGATTACAATTTGCTATTACGCTGTGTTTCCACACAGAAGGATTACTTGGAACACAATTGCTCCGGGGAACACTGTGGTTCCCGCACGGAAGTATTTTGCTGCAACACACAGCCTTCGTCATGCTAGAGGAGCATCATCAGCTCCACCCCCAGGATCCACCCATCTCCGCGGACGCCCGTCACGGAGCGGTATAACGCCGCTGGAGTTGACTTTTTGCCTGGCATGTTACACACCACAATTGTGACTTTAGAGAATTATTTTCACGCCTTATCAACTTTACAACTTGGGGTTACTTTTGGACCTGTGGCTTGGGGCTGACGTGTATATTATTGCTTTTTGTGCATGTGCAGTTCCACCTTACTTTATCGGATGAACACAGTGAATAAATGCCTATGATTTTGTGAATTTCTACGTCTGTTTATATTCTTGCATTTTGGCTCCATATAGATACCCGGTGTTTTCCAGTCTTCTTAGTGTGTCAGTGTTTGACCTCCCCACTCCTCTGTGTTTTTGGAACTTCCCAGTGGGTCAGAATGCCCACATTCTCTCCTTCTACCTCCTCTCCTTCAAGTGCAACCTAAACGTGTGCCCTTGCCTTCTCATAGTATTGCTTTGTAGGAAACTGCTGCTGATTTCAAATATCACAAGTATGATGATGATGGAATGCACATAGTATGTGCTGTGTGCTTTTGAGATCTCTCTCTGCTTGCATGTCAGGGGAAATGTAGTGAAGAGTAAAGAAATGCTCAGGATATTGGGGAACAGAGAGGTGTCCTACCCTGACACAAATGTGTAATGCAAAGTGTGCTGCTACGCATTTTATGTTTCCTGGCTTTGATCTCTTATTTGCTAAATTATCTCTTTTGCTACAAAGTAATCCCGTGGCACCGCCAAGGAGGACAAATGGGAGGAAAGAGGAACCTGGGCAAGAAAGTCCATTGCACAGGATACTTTATGTCCAAGTAGGGCCCCAAATCCCCCCACTTCCAAATTGACAAAAGGGGAAAGAAGCATAACATCTTTTAAAAAATAGATAGCTCAATCCAGTGCTGAACTATAAACTCCCATAATTCTGAATTGGCTTCTCACCGGGAAGCCCTGAAGACTCAAGAAAGGCCGAACCAACTACAGATTGGAAAGTAGAGCTACGCTTTTAAAGCCGAGACTCTCTCTTTGTGTCGTTAATTTCAACACTGCTGACAAATTTGGGGGTGAAAGCGGCGCAGTTCCAATCAGCTCAGCCCTAGAGGCTGCGGAGGAAGGAACTTCTGTCCCTGAGACGTGCTCGAATACCTGAGAATACATTGCAAGTTATCATGCCCACTCGCTTTCTTCCTTTTTTTCCTCTTAAAGATTAAAATATACAAAAATACAAAACAGAATATTTATACTTTAAAAAAAGAAAAAGAAAAAGAAAACACATCAACCCAGAAAAGAAAACGAACCCAAAGATACGTCATACACGCACGTCATCGTCATCGTAGTGCAGAGGTTCTTCCACGTTGCGGCTTCAGAGCAAAGAGGGGAGCTTACCCCTCTCCCGCAGGGCAAGTCCAGCTGTCCACGGGAGCAAAATAAATTAAAGGCAGAGGCAGAGAAAGCAGGCAGGACAAGGGAGCAACGGCTCTTTGCCTGTTGGGTGGCCATTCGAAATGAGAAGGAAAATCGAGGACCCTTGAACTTACAATGAACATGGGACTTGCCCAGCAAATTGGCTTCTCATCAGGAAGCCCTGAAGACTCAACAACTAGCCAAATTCTGCCGTGTGTCTATATGTGTGTGAGTTTCAGCAGTAATCATACTAAGAGCATAAATGGGAAGCAACATAGCAAAGCCAGACCTATGGGCAATCCCAGGCTTGCAATGACTATAGATCTTTGGCTCAAGACAAAAAGTGTTGAGAACACTCTCAAAAGTGTTCTCAAAGGCTTTCATGGATGGAATCACTGGGTTGCTGTGAGTTTTCCAGGCTGTCTGGCCATGTTCAGAAGCATTCTCTCCCCTGACGTTTCGCCCACATCTATGGCAGGCATCCTCAGAGGTTGAGGGGTTGTCGGATGATGCCTGCCATAGATGTGGGTGAAACGTCAGGAGAGAATGCTTCTGGAACATGGGCATACAGCCCGGAAAACTCACAGCAACCCAATTCCCTCAAAAGCCCGAGGCCCAAAGCCTTTGTGCAGAAACAACAAATTCTAGTGCAGAGAGCCAAGAAGGGGATAATTGAGGGATATTATCAACTTTATGGAAGAAATACAAATACTCTTACCTGTTTTCTCTCATTCAAATACCTGAATTAGAGGGCAAACACCCATCATTTCCCCAAGGCCTTGAAATATTTGGGGCATTCCTGCTAGTTGATGTAATGGCTCAACCTTGAAAATGATTTCAACTGGGAGATAATATAAGACAAATATGCAGGCTTCCTGCACCATAACCTAAAGCCAAATTGGAGATGCTTCTTAATTTCTATACTTTCTCTGTCTGAGCAGAAAAGGGAGTTTCAGCAAGTGTTGTTTGTCATGCGACAAAGTAACAACACTGGCCGAAATTCCCTCCTCTAGATAACCATTAAAGTTACAACTCCCAACATCCCCAGCAGAGGGAAATGCTAGGCTGGAGAAGGAGAGCCATAGTGCTACAAAGGGCAGCAGCTGCGATCACATCTAATATCTCAGTATCTTCTTGAAACAACACTGCTATAGCTGGGATCCTAAGGGAAAATGTCTTCCAACTGTTTTATGCTAAAGGAAAATCACACAAATATATACACACAGTTGCTTTGGGTTTTTAAAGATATGTTTTTGAATTGTCTTGGATTACAGGACAAAGAAAAGGTGATGGTAGACCCCCATTTCCTTTGGGAAAGGGACCCAATTTGAGGCTCTCATCCAACAAGATGATGTCTGAATCAGCATCCATCCTCCCTGAATTTCCCCCTGATTTTCTTACCCACCACAGGCGCTGTTGGCCCCTTCCCGCTGCCTGCCCTCCCTAAGTCTGGAGGCAAAGGCTGGTCACTGCTCCCCCTTTTTGCTGACTTGATGCCCTGAAGCCTCTTCAAAATCCAGCCGATCCCTAAGTGATTTCCTGACATCATTCCCTGGTTTCTGGAAGCAGAGGTGAGCTGTGCATGTCTTCCTCCTCCCGGAAGTAGGCTGGCTTTCCCTGAGAACTGGGCGACTGCTGCGTTTTGACGGGGCAGTTGGCCACCATATGGGCAATGCTTTGGCAAAAGTGGCATTTCTTTGGCTGAGGCGGGAGCTTGCATTCTTTGGCATGGTGATCCAGGCCACCGCAGTTGTAACATCTGGGAAGGAGGAGAGAAAAAAAGGGGAGAGTGGGGGGAAATGAGGACACGGAGTAGGTCACACCTGTTATTTGAAAGCCAGGAGAAACCTCAACCATCTAATTTGTGAGAGAAAGCTGCAATAGCAACTCAAAAAGTTATAATTATTCATGCCTTCGACCATCATTATTCACAATACCCAACACTTACCATAACTAAACCACACGAGAAGGTTTCAGTTAAATTAAGCTCCTCACTTGTGGGTGGGAAACATGAGGCTGTTCGGATACGAACCTGGAAAAGTTACTTTGTGGGACTATAGTGCTGGGATTTGTTGGAAATAACAACCTTCAAAGCCTCCACTAACTGTAAATGTGTATAATTGTGAACCCAGGGGCGGCCTCACCTCTCCCGGGGTAGGCAAACCTTATTTTGCGCCCCGGTGGCTCCTGGATGCCCTCGCATGCGCGGCGACGTCCCACCTGGCCGCGCATGCACGGTGGCGCCCTGCCGGTCTGCGGCAAGACGCCCGGCGCAGCGGCGCTGCTGGCTACGGAGGCGCGCAGCGGGCGGGGGGACGGCCGGGCGGCAGCGGCCCTCCCAGTTCGCGACGCCCCTCCCAGGTACCGTCGCCCTACGACCACACGCGGAATGGGCGGGGCCGGCCCTGTGTGAACCTATATTGTATATACACTTGCCAGTTTGACTGTACCCCTTTGGTATGGGAGGGGCTCCAGACACAGGACTCAATTTTTGTGTTCAGTATGCTTTTAGACCTCAATGGAGGTGGATGCAGTTTGTCTTCTTTCACACTTCAGTGAGTACAGTTATACAGTTTGGACTGTATCTACATGCTTAAAGTTCGTGGTCGGGCCCTCAGTTGGTTTGACACATTTCTTCGAGGCCGGTCTCAATGTGTCGAGTACCTACATCGAACCTCTGACAGATCTGCCCTCTCATGTGGGGTGCCTCAGGGAGCAATTATCTCTCCCCTCCTCTTCAATGCCTACGTGAGACCTCTTGCCAGCCTTGTGCGGAGCTTTGGTCTGGAGTGCCACCAATACGCAGATGATGCCCAGCTGCTTTTACGGCTGGAGCCTGGAGTCACCTCAGTACCAGACAATTTCACCTTATGTCTTGAGGCTGTATCGAGATGGCTGTGTGCCAGTAGGTTGAAGGTGAATCCTACTAAGATTGAGATTTTGTGGCCTGGCTGCCTGCTTAGAGTGGCGCCCTCCCTGCCCAACTTCGATGGGGCCCCCCTTCATCCATCTTCCACTGTTAAGAGCTTGGGTGTCGTCCTGGATTCACAGTTGACCATGGAGGCCCAGATCGCTAATGTTAGTAAGCAGGCCTTTTTCCATCTCCGGCAGGCGAGACAGCTGGCACCTTACCTTTCAGAGGAAGCCTTGGCTACAATCATCCATGCGACAGTTACATCTAGACTGGATTATTGTAACGCCTTGTATGTTGGCCTTCCCCTGTCGACTACTCGGGAGGATCCGCATTATTCAGAATGCGGCTGCCAGGCTACTTGCAAAAACACCTTTGAGATGCCACATAACTCCAACTCTGTTACACTTGCACTGGCTTCCAACGGAATTCCGGGCCCTGTTTAAGTTGTTGGTTCTGACCTTTAAGGCGCTTTATGGTCAGGGGCCAGCATATCTCAGAGACCGCCTCTCCCCTCTTCACCGCCAGTGGTCGCCCCCCAGGGAAGTACGTCTTGAGAGCACAAGACGTAGGGCCTTCTCCATCTCTGCCCCTGTCTTGTGGAACTCCTTGCCTCCCCACTTGAGAGCCATACGTGACCTGCGACCCTTTGCTCAGGCACTCAAGACCTGGCTTTTTAGCAGAGCTTTTAATGTCTAATGCAGTCTATTTGGTATTGTGTATTTTTTTAATGCTACTGTTTTATGTAAATCGCCTGGAGCATTTTAATGGAGGGCGATTAACAAGTGAGAAACTGATGATGATGAATAAAGACATTGGACTATGGACTAGTAACCTGAATATATACAAGAAGTTTGTTAGTAAACCTGATACGTTGTTTTTAAAGAAGACTACTTCGTTTTTCTCGAGTGCATATTTTTTAAAGGAGAGTAGATGGGCAACTCCAACTTCAAAGAAACAACCATCCCCTGCTAACCCAATATATTTTTGTAGTGGCATGTCTTTATCCTTGGCAGTTTAAAGAGATAGTTCTTCAGTTTAACAGTCAAGTTACCTATGTGCCATTACACGAATGCTTATTAATATCACTTGTTCAAAGAGCTGACTTCTAACAAGGTCATGCTTTTCTTGACTAGTGGTTTTGAAAAGGTGGTCTCCACATGTTCATGGAGATTCACATTTGCCAAACCGATGTGATATCATTTTCACCTTTTCAATAAGGTTATGGTGCACCAATTTCCAGTAGGTTATGGAATTTCCAATAGGCTGAGGGATTCTAGGAATTGTCATTCAACAAAGGACCTCTTGCAAATTCAGCTTCCTAGATTGGACTACAGCTTCCAACATACCTGCCCATTGGCCATGCTGGCTGTAGTTGATGGGAAGTGGAGTGCCACAACATCAAGGAGCTGCTAGTTTCCTATTTATGTACTAATGGGCTGATTCTGAGGCACATGGGAGAATTGGAAGGCCAAACCAGTTGGAAACCCAATTTGCCTGCTTACCTATCTTCCCACTTTTCCCTTTCTCTCTCACACACAAATATAGCACCCTTCCTCCCCAACAGGCTAGGGATGTCTTCTTAGAGCAGGCATGGGCAAACTTGGGTCCTCCAATTTTGGCCAAATTCTATTGGTGGTTGGGTTCGGAAATGCTCTTTGATTTTAGGTGAACTATAAATCCCAACAACTACAACTCTCAAATGTCAAGTCTATTTTCCTCAAACTCTACCAGTGTTCACATTTGTGCATACTGAGTATTCTTGCCAAGTTTGGTCCAGATCCATAATTGTTTGCGTCCACAATGTTCTTTGGCTGTAGGTGAACTACAACTCCAAAACTCAAGATCAATGCCCACCAAACCCTTCCATATTTTCTGTTGCATGGAGTTTGTCCAGGTGGAGAATGCTCTTTGGCTGTAGGTGAACTATAAATCCCAGCAACTACAACTCCCAAATGACAACATCAATGCCCCCCCCCACCTCACCAGTATTAAAATTTGGGCGTATCAGGTATTTGTGTCAAATTTGGTCCAGTGAATGTAAATACATCTGGCATATCAGATGTTTACATTATGATTCATAACAGTAGCAAAATGACAGTTATGAAGTAGCAACAAAAATAATGTTATGGTTGGGGGGGTCACCACAACATGAGGAACTGTGTTAAGGGGTCACATTAGGGCTGGGGTTTGCAAAGTGGGCGGTACCGCCCCCTAGTGAGCGGTGAGGCGATCCAAGGGGGCGGTGGGAGGCTCAGGAGAATTTGGGGAGCACTGAAGCCCTGTGAGGGGGGGTGGCACGATTCCAACTCGCAAGTGTGCGCCTGCCAGTTGGAAACTCCGTGCAGGCGCTGCCTCCTCAGCGCCCCTCTCGCTCACTCCGCTCATGGCGCAGTCTTGTATCGCCCCTTCCAATCCAACAGGTCCCTTGGAAGGAAGGGGCGATACGGGACTGCGCTGTGGGCAGAATTAAGGAAAGGAAGGGGGCTCACGCTGCTGTTTCCAGGCAGCACCTGCCCAGGGATTCCAACTGGCAGGATGAGACAGTCATGCGCTTGCGAGTGTGTGCCTGCCAGTTGGTCCAGCGGAGAAGGAAAGCCTCCGCGTCTGCAAACACCCCCGGAGTCGCTGCGGCGTTTGCAGGTGCCTCCTGGGAGATGGCTGTGGCACGAAGGAAAATGCAAGCAGCTCCCAATTTCTAAGGTCCAGTATTCTCTATTGCTCAAGTTTAGTTCAATTCCATTGCTGTTGGGAGTTCAAAATGCTCTTTGATTATAGGTGAACTATAAATCCCAGCAGCTACAATTCCCAAATGACAAAATCAATCCCCCACAACTCCACCAGTGTTCAACTTTGGGTATATTGAGTATTTGTGCCAAATTTAGTCCAGATCCAAGGTTGTTTGGGTTCAGAGTGCTCTCCAAATGTAGGTGAACTACATCTCCCCTAAATTACTGTGGATTCCTTCCAAAGCCCTCCAGTATTTTCTGTGGGTCATGGGGGTTCTGTGTGCCAAGTTTGGTCCAGGTCTGTCATTCACGGGGTCTCGGCTGTGGAAGTCAGAGCTGAATTGGTCGAAGGTACTGCAAATCCCATCATCCGTGGTCCATACTCCCCCAAACATATTGTTTTTGTGATTAATCACTATGCTTTAATTATGTTCAATTTGTAACAATGAAAATACATCCTGCATATTAGATATTTGCATCAGAATTTATAAGAGTAGCAAAATTATTTATGAAGTAGCAACGAAAATACGGATGGGGTCATCACAACATGAGGAACCTTATTTAGGGCTCACGGCATTAGAAAGGTTGAGAACCACTTCATACATACACACACACACACACACACACACACACTAGCTGTACCCGGCACGCGTTGCTGTGCCCTATTTAGGAGATGCGAGAAAGTCTGAGTATGTAAGGGTTGAAAATGATGTTACTTACGGTCTTGGTGGGGTCATGGCTGTGTCGTTGTGGGTTGTTCTGGTGGGTGGGATGTTGAAGTCCTGTGGAGTTGTCCTGTGTTTGTAGTGTTGTGTTGTGTTGTGGTTGAAGTATAGGTGGAGTTGGTTTTAGTTTGTGGTGGTGGTAGGCATTGTGTGTGCGCAGTCCGGTAAGGTTGGGGGGATGGGTTGTGATAGGAAGTTGTGTTGTGTTGTGTGGGTAGGAATTGCTGGAGTATTGTGCCTGGGACGTGTGTGTATTTGGAGGTGTGCGTGGTGGTGAGTAGTGAGTGCAGTCCTGGGTTTTGTGTTGGGGAAGTTGTCAGGTATTTGTGGGGTTTATTTTGTGTGTGTTGTGGTGACATAGTTGTCTCAGTCTGGCTGTGTGCTGGTTGTGATGTGGAGGGGGTGTTGCTTTTGCCAGTGGTGTTTGTTGTGAATTTTGGTTGGGTTGGGTTTTTGTGTTGCAGGATTGTTAGTTTGTTTTTGTGGGTTTTTGAAGTTTGTGTTATTTTGGCGGTATGTGTTGGTCAGTGGTGCCTGTGTCCCTGGTGCCCTATTTGTGTTAGTGTTATGTCCTCCTGGTAGTTGTTATGTCCTCCTGTGTTAGTTGGTTGTACTGTGTAGGTTTCTGTTCAGCAGAGGTATGTTTAACCCACAAACACCAACTGACTAAATTCAAATCACTCAGCATTCTAACTTAGCCTTGGCTGGCTCAGCCCACCGTTACTATGGGAACTCAGCCTCCCGGCATTTTGTGTGGGCCGATGTCGGCCAATGGGATTCACTGGCGGCCGCAAAGGATGCTGGGAAATGTAGGTTTTTTTGTATTGTGTTTTGGGGGCCTTCTAGGTTTTGGGGGGGGAAAGTTTCTTTGCTAAAAACCTACCTTGCCTGAGGCCTATTTTTGTTGCCAAGTTTGGTGTGTCTGCCTTGTAAGGTTTCTCTGTCTATGGCGGTCGTTTCATGACGGGACCTCCTATATATATATATATATATATCTATATATATATATATTCTGTTTAATTGCTATTACATTTTTTAAAAAATAATTTCTGGGGGCGGTGAATAATTTTTTTCTGAAAAGGGGGCAGTAGGCCAAAAAAGTTTGGGAACCACTGCACTAGAGAATGAATCCACATTAAATCCAGTTCCAGCCTCCTGCAGAATTCTTGGGTTTGTAGTTTAGTGATGCTGTGAAATCCTCCACCCTAAACTACGAACCCCAGAATTCTGCAGGAGGCAGGAACAGAATTTAAAGTGGATTAATTCTATAGCGTGACGAAGTACTTGGAAGATTGAGAAACACTGTATTAAAGGGTTACCTAAACAAAACAACATTTTATTTTGTTTTGTTTTGTTCAGGTATTAAAGGGTGCGCGTGACATGCATGTGGAATGAATGAAAAGGTAAATACGAGTATGAATGCCGTTAGGGGGCAACCTTGCACCACTGTCACACTGTTAGTAACCAGTTAGATCCAGGTTGTTTACAACTTTTGAGGAACTGGGGGGAGAGAGGAATGCCTTGATGATGAGTTTGTTTAAGATAGCATTTCCTAGTTGAGGTCCAATTGGTATGTTGGATTACACCTCTAATGATCCCCCATCATGTTGATGGGGATGACGGAACCCTATTTAAATGCATGTGGCAGGCACCAGGTTAGAGAAAGATGCCTTAAAATAATATCCATTCAACTCTATACATCTCTCAATGGTAAACCACATCTTTGGATGAAGCCATCTTTCTAAGCTCGCTAAAGATTCAGGGTAAAATATCCGAAAGAGCTACTACACATCAGAACTGATGAAATTGAGTTAAACAGGCCAATGACTTCACGCGGCGCAAAAGACACAATTTTGTGTCCTCCGTTGGGAAAATTCCATTATGGCGCCTCTCTTCCCCTTTCCCTGAGCGGCTCAACCTTGTGGCACAAAAGGCACAAGAGAGAAGGGGAGTTGGCTATGGAAAAAACCCACTCATCAGCGGCCGAGCGCCATCCAGCAAACACATGTTCACAGAATGGGAGCATCGGTCCATGCTATTCAGCCCCGGGTGTTTCTGACCTTTGACCTTTCACTTTGAGTTTTTTGCCCTTTCCCTGAAAATTTGCATCTGCTGCTCATTCAAAAAAACAATGTTGAAGGAAGCATCCACGGGCAAAGAAAGGACTGCCAGCTCATCCCCAGCCAGAGGAGAGACAGCCCCTAAGAGCCAGATTTTTTGGCATTGGGATTTTAAGGTCTGGGTAAGATGGTTCGCCTTCAAAGCTGCCAGTATGCAGGTTTCAATCAGGGTGCGATGTCTCCTGTATAGATGGCCAGGTGCCCATTTTGGGAACGACAGTGGGAATGACAAGGGAGACCCACAGCTCAGAAAAGGCTTCTGTGTCCTATGATGAAGGCACAGACCCATTTATATATTGTCTGTCCTTGTTAATTGTATAATCGGCATTAAATGTTTGCCATATATGTGTTTCGTAATCCGCCCTGAGTCTCCTTGGGGAGATAGAGCGGAATATAAATAAAGTATATGGTACAGCAGGTTAAACCACTGAGCTGCTGAACTTGCTGACTGAAAGGTCGGCGGTTTGAATCCGGGGAGTGGGGTGAGCTCCCGCTGTTAGCCCCAGCTTCTGGCAACCTAGCAGTTCAAAAACATGTGAACGTAAGTAGATCAATAGTACCGCTTCTGTGGGAAGGTAATGGTGCTCCTTGCAGTACATTTTTAAGTGTAACTCCCCCCCACACACACATATATATATATATATATACACACACACAGACACACAGACACACACACAGTATATGCGCATATGCATATACACACACAGAGCCCCCCCTGGTGGCACAGCAGGCTAAACCACTGATCTGCTGAACTTGCTGACTGAAAGGTTGGCAATTCAAATCTGGGGAGCGGGCTGAACTCCTGCTGTTAGCCCCAGCTTCTGCCAACCTAGCAGTTCAAAAACATGCAAATGTGAGTAGATCAATAGGTACCACATCTGCGAGAAAGTAATAGCGCTCCTTTCAGTACATTTTTTATTGCAACTCCAGCCACATAGAAAGATAGATAGATAGATAGATAGATAGGCGCATATACATACACATGGGCCCCCTGGTGGCACAGCAGGTTAAACCACTGATCTGCTGAACTTGCTGACTTAAAGGTTGGCAGTTCAAATCCGGGCAGCGGGGTGAGCTCATGCTGTTAGCCCCGGCTTCTGCCAACCTAGCAGTTCAAAAACACTCAAATATGAGTAGATCAATAGGTACAACATCTGGGAAGGTAACTGAGGTCCTTGCAGTCATGCTGGCCACATGACCTTGGAGGTGTCTATGGACAACACCGGCTCTTTGGCTTAGAAATGGAGATGGGCACCAACCCCAGAGTCAGACACGATTAAACTTATTGTCATGGGGAAAACTTTTACCTTTACCTATATTATATTATTATATAGAACAGGAATGGGCCCAATACGGTCAAAACTGTTATACTTGGGAAGGGTCAATTTTGTTTCGTCTCATATTGCCTATAGGACTATGAAGCCATATTTGCCATGTGCTTTGCTGTGTTTTTGTTTTGTTTTTTGGTTGTTTTTTGGGGGGGGGTGCAGATGTTATGCTTAGAAGAGACCGATTTTGAGATCACTTCAAAAAGGCCCCTCTTGGGCCTCAAATAATATGACAGGGAACTGGCAAACATGCCCTCTCTCTCTTTGAGGACACTTGGGGCAAAGGGTCTTTGTCTTTCTGACATGGTGCCGCAGGAAGGCAGGGAGAGGGGCACAGAGTCATCCTCTAGCCCAGCATTTGCCTAACTTGGTTTTGGGTATTTTTGGACTTCTGCTCTCCAAATCCCTAGTTGGAGACTCTAGGGAGCTGAAATACGAAACAGCTAGAGCAGGCATGGGTGAATTTGGGCCCTCCAGTTGTTTTGGACTTCAATTCCCACAATTCCTAACAGGCTCAGCCCCCTTCCTTTTCCTTTTCTCTTTCCTTTTCTGCTTAAGCTGCTGAGGGGGAAGAGCAAAGGGCCTGAGGCTGTTAGGAATTGTCTGACCAAACTATAAAGCACATTTAACACTCCCCCCATAGTCCAAAAGTGAAAAGCCAATGGTGCAGACCAGGGGTGTTCATTAGATAGCTCCTGAGCTACTAGTAGATCTTCGGCCCTCTTCCAGGTGATCTTCGGGCCTCACCAATCGGATGGGGCGCTCCTGCCATGCGCGCGCACGCTCTGCGCGCACGCACGCTCCTGCTGCTGGCTTCCGCTCTCGCAGTGCTTCTTTCGCCTGCGGGGCATTGCAGGAAGAAGGAAGCACGAGGCGGGGCCTCTGAAGGGAGCGCCCTGCCTCTCTCTTGTCCAGAAGCAGCTGTGCAGCCTCTGCTGCCGGCGAGATAGGCAGGGCGGAGTGCTCCCTCTGGATGCCCCGCCTCGTGCTGTCTCCTTCCTGCAATGCCCCGCAGGCGGAAGAAGCGATGCGTGGGCAGAAAACAGCAGCAGGGGCATGCGCGGTGGCAGAAGCGCGCGGCGGCGGCAGGTAGATCTTTTGGACTTGGTTGCTTTAAGAGTAGCTCGCATGCTGAAAAAGTGTGAGCACCCCTGGTGCAGACGATTAACCTTCCAACACTGAGGCCCTTTCTACACTGCCATATAAAATCCAAATTATCCATTCTGATCTGGATTATATGGTAGTGTAGACTCATAGACTCATGAGGAGGTGAAAATCAAAGTGATGAACTGGCTGAAAAAGGCAGAGGGAAACTTCTATGACACAGGCATCAAAAACTCATCCCACAGATGACAAAATGTATTGAACTGAATGGTGATTATGTGGAAAAATAATGTAATACCTAGGCCACAGGTGCTCATTAAGTAGATCGCGATCTACTAGTAGATCGCGTAGGGCAGTGTTTCCCAACCAGTGTGCCGTGGCACACTAGTGTGCCATGAGCGATCATCAGGTGTGCCGTGGGAAAATGTAACCTCCAATACCCTTTCTTCCCCCTCCTGCCGAACACTTTTTCTTCTCCACTCAGGCTCCCTTCTTCCCAGCCTCGCTCTGCTCGCTTTGCCTCGCTTTGCTCTGGGGCGAGTCTGCACAGTAGCGCCCACACGGGTCACGTCTTCCTCCTCCCTCCCCTCCTGAACACGCTCACGCTGCTCCCTCAGATCAAAATGGTGGCGGAAGCGGCAGTGTAGAAGAAAAAGTAAGTGTTCGGCAGGAGGAGGAAGAAAGGGTGCGAAGAGGAAGGGGGAGGAAGAGATCTTTTTCCGTTGTGGCCCCTGTCCTGTGGGACTCTCTGCCGCCAGACCAAAGAGCCATCTTCGACCTGCCTTCATTTCTGGCGGCAGAAGAGCATATGCATAAGTGACAATTTTGTTGTTGTTTGTGGGTTTTGCAAGTTTGTGTTATTCTGGCGGTATGTGTTTGTCAGTGGTGCCTGTGTCACTGGTGCCCTATTTGTGTTAGTGTTTTGTCCTCCTGGTAGTTGTTATGTCCTCCTGTGTTAGTTGGTTGTACTGTGTAGGTTTCTGTGTAGCAGTGGTATGTATGCGTTGTGTGTCTGTTGTGTTGTGGGTCTGTAGAGGTAGGCATCGCGAGTTGTGTGGCTGTCATGTTTGTAAAGTGGGTGTCTTTTGTTGTGGGTGTCTTTTGTCCTGTGAGTGGTATGTATGTGCTCTGTGCACATAGTTGTGTATCTTCTGCATATTGGCATTGTGTGGTATTTTTTGCTGGCTTGGTCTTTTGGATTGTGTTTCTCGAGTGTGGGAACCTGCTCCCTCCTAGCTTGGCCTTGGCAGTTTAACCCACAAACACCAATTGACTAAACTGAAATCACTCAGCATTCTATCCTAGCCTTGGCTGTCTCCGCCCACCGTTACTATGGGAACTCAGCCTCCCTGCATTTTGTGTGGGCTGATGTTGGCCAATGGGATTCGCTGGCGGCCGCAGAGGACGTTGCGAAATGTAGTTTTTTTATTGTTGTTTTGGGGGCCTTCTAGGTTTTGTGGGGGAAAGTTTCTTTGCTATAAACCTTCCTTGCCTGAGGCCTATTTTTGTTGGCAAGTTTGGTGTCTCTGCCTTGTAAGGTTTCTCTGCCTAGGACAGTCGTTCGATGATGGGTCTTCCTTTATATATATAGATGGCTCTCACTGAAATAAATTTCCAAATATTTTGCTGTTATGGTTCTCTGAGTAGTGGGTAGGTAGATCATTTTGACTTGGTTGTTTTATAAGTAGCTCGCATGCTGAAAAAGTGTGGGCACCCCTGACCTAGGCTATAATCCATGTAAGTTTTATTAAAATTCTTTGGGTTTTTTTTTTAAAAAATCTTGTAACCTTACTTTCCAGATATCCCTTGTACCATTTTGCCTGTGTACATTTACAAAACTTAGAGAAGACCTATCTGGACAAGACCTTACCGATCTCCTTTTGACCTGCGCTTCTGGAGGTTTTTCCCCTTTGGTCTCCTCTCACTGCCGATGCAGAACACGCCTCCTGGGCCAGTGACTCGGATGGACTCTAGACCTTTGGAAGATTTCTTGAAGGTGAATTCAACGGCCTCTCCTTCTTTCAGGCTGCGAAAGCCTTCCATGTGGAGCTTGCTCTGGAGGCCAGAGAGGAAAAAAGAAAAGAAGTCAACTACAATGCTAGTTAGGGAGATGGGGTGAGGAACCTCGATGGAGGCTCCTTTCTTCTAGGCAGAAGGTGGGTGCAGATCAGAATGGAGAGCAAGCCCTGGAGCATAATGACTGGGAGGAAGAGAGGGCTAACAAAGTAACTACACAAATCCCCTGGAGACTCTTGGAAAGTTGCAAGAACCAATCAACAAAGCCTTCCAAAATTGTAGCTCGCTGCTGCTCTACCATCTGAATTGGAGATTTGTACCATCCCTGTCTTCTTGCTTGGAGCCGAACCTGCAAAAACACATTCATCTCCCACCTGGAAATGAATTATTTACAAGGTGGATGTGAAGATAAAAGTGCATAGCAGGACCACACGTGCCATCTTGAACTCTTTGGAGAAAAAGTGGGGAGGTAAGGAGGGGAGGGAGGGAAGGAAGGAGGGAGGGAGGGAGGGAGGGAGGCAGGGAGTAAGTATTGCCAATTGAAGGAAGTAAATGTTTCCAATTAAAGGAAGGGAAGGGATATTTCCAACGCCAACAAGTAGCTATGAATTTTGCCCCAACACAATTGCCCATTTGTTTACTGGAAGGCAAATACATTTATTTATTTATTTATTTATTTATCATTTATATTCCATCCTTCTCACCCCGCAGGAGACTCAGGGCGGATCACAATGCACATATACAGGCAAACATTCAATGCCATAGACATACAACATATATAGACAGACAACGAGCTACACCCCGACCCGGGCAGGCCTCGAACTCATGATCTCATGCAGCTGACTCCCAGCCAGCTGCGCCACAGTCCTTTATCATTCCTTATCATGTTCTAATTCCTTATCATGTTCTAATGCTTGAGCCACAAAGCTGCTTCCATAATGAGAAATGTCCCCTATTGTGGCTATAGGACATCCCTAAGCCTGGCCACCGTGATGGACTGGATGAGGGCTAACAAGCTGAAGCTTAATCCTGACAAGACAGAGGTCCTCCTGGTCAGTCGCGAGGCCGATCGGGGTATAGGGTGGCAACCTGTACTCAATGGGGTTACACTCCCCCTTGCGGACACAAGTCTGCAGTTTGGGGGTCTTCCTGGACTCAGTGCTGACACTTGATGCCCAGGTGTCACCGGTGGCTGGAAGGGCCTTAGCACAGTTAAAGCTTGTGTACCAGCTGTGACTGTACCTCGAGAAGCCAGACTTGGCCACAGTGGTCCATGCCTTGGTCACATCCAGATTGGACTAGTGCAATGCACTCTACGTGGGGCTGCCTTTGAAGACACTGCAATTGGTACAAAGGTCGGCAGCCAGGTTGCTAACTAGAGCAAATTATAGGGAGCAGACAACCCCTCTATTAAAAACAGCTCCATTGGCTGCCGATAAGCTTCCGGTCCCAATTCAAGGTGCAAGTTATCACCTTCAAAGCCCTAAACGATTTGAGTCCTTCGCGATTGCATCTTCCCCTATGAACCTGCACTAGCTTTAAGATCTGCTGGGGAGGCCCTCCTTTTGCTCCCACCTCTGTCATAAGCATGGCTGGTGGGGTCGAGGGAGAGGGCCTTCTCAGTGGTGGCCCCCCAGCTCTGCAACTCTCTCCCCAGGGAGATTAGACTGGCTCCCACCCTGCCCACTTTTTCTAAATACCTAAAATGTGGATGTTCCGCTGCGTCTTTGATTAATTGCTTCATCAATTCACGTGGCCCTTTTAGCCCTAATTTAATTATCTGACTTTTGCACTTTTCTGCCAGCCCTGCTCTGCAGTTGTATGGCACAAGCCCTTGTCCCACCCTCTCAGCTCCGAACACACCCACTGTGCTCGGCTACTGGTTGTTCATGTTTTATGTTTTTATGATGTTTTGTATGGTTTTTTTGTTTTAATTTATTGTAATGCAATGTATTTTACTGTGCTATTTTTTAATTCTGTTGACTGGGCCTGGTCAATAAGTCCGTGACTTTTTGAATTTCCCACCTCTTAACTGAAAGGGCAACACTGCTCCTGTCAAGAGGCATCTGTCAGTTGACTCATGTCAAAATTTGAACAAGCTGTGTCATTTAGTTTGTGTTTCACAGCCATCGATAGCAGACTACCGCATGATTTGAGAAGAAAATGGAAAAAAGTGAATTTTGTGTGCTCATTAAGCATTATTTGGGGGGGGGGGGACCATCGCTCAAACCAAGGCTAAGCTTGATAAATACTATGAGGACTCTGCACCATCCATTTCAATGGTTAAAAAGTGGTTTACTGATTTTTGTTGTGGCCGCACAAGCACGGAAGATGCCGAACATTCTGGACGCCCAGTTGAGGTCTCTACACCAGAAACAATTGAAAAAATTCACGATATGGTGTTGGCCGATCGGAGATTGAAAGTGAGAGAGATTGTGGAAGCCATAGGCATCTCACATGGCTCAGTGGTTTCAATTTTAAATGATGACTTGGGCATGAGAAAGCTTTCCGCAAGATGGGTGCCGCATTTGCTCACAATGCAGGACAATGCAAGGGGGCACACGTGCAGTTTCCATGGCAACAATCCATGAATTGGGATACAAATTGCTCCCTCATCCGCCCTATTCTCCGGATTTAGCCCCCGAGTGACTAATTCTTGTTTCCAAACCTGAAGAAATGGCTCGGCGGAAAGAGATTTGACTCCAACAATGAAATCTCACAAACAAATACCTATTTTGATGACCTCGACAAATCTTATTTTTTGGAAAGGGATAAAAAATTTGGAGAAACGTTGGACAAAGTGTATAGAGCTCAAAGGAGACTACGTTGAAAAATAAAATGATTTTTATCCAAAAACCTGTGTTTCATTCAAAAAGTCACTGACTTATTGACCCGCCCTCGTAACTCTTTGTGTTCACTTACTTTCCACTTACTGATATTCTCATACTCAGTTGGAGCTAGTTCTAATTGAGGTAGTAAAACTGTGTTATCACTTGGTAGGCATCATTACATAATTTTAATATAACTGATGAAGATACTGAAGTTAGTGCAAGGTTCTCCATACCTTGGCTCAGGCATTAATTAGAATGGCTCCTGTGGTCAAGAAATCAGAAAACGGGAATTGAAAAAAGCAGATCTGAAGGAAATATAGACAAGATCATCCAGTGCACAGGTATGACTGAATACTAAGTTGAGTTTTGTACACGCCATTGTATTTCTGATTTCTATTTACGTTTGTAAAAGCCGGACAGTGAAGAAAGTGGAGAGGAAGGAAAATCAACACATTTTTTCATCTTCTGACTTCGGTTTAGATTTCTGCAGGAGTGCCCTAATCCAAATCTCTCAAAGTGACTGGTTCTGTTATATCTCTCAAGGAGGAATTTACAACCTTCTGGATCCAGCCGGACATCCTCTTCCTATTAGATGCAATGAGCCAGGAGGAACAAGGGGAGGAAAATGACCAGGCACCTTGTTTGCAGGCCTCAACAGGCCAGTAGCCCAAGGATGCAGCTCAGTGACTGAGTTCAATCCCTGGAATCTCCAAGCAGAAGTAGGGAAGCCTCCTGATCCAAATCTTGGAGAGCGGCCATCAACCAAGTCAATGGAATCAACTGTCTGATTCAGTACAGGAGAGTTTCCTTTGTCTGTCTTTTCAATGGATCTAGTTTTGCCCTTGCAAGGGGGAAATCAATTGATATACATGAAGGAGGGAGGAAAAGGAAGGCATTGCCCTTCCCCGTGAAATTTTCCTTCAATCACCAAATTTCTAGCATTGTACGGGAGGGAGACACTGGAATTGTTCACATTTAGTCTCTTCTTTGCTTGTCCCTTTTCTTTAAATATCTCATCACACTAGAGCAGTGTTTCCCAACCTTTTTTGAGCCGCGGCACACTTTTAACATTAAAAAAATCCGGGGGCACACCATCAACCAAAATGACACAAAATGACACTCTAACACAGTAAAGAACGGCTGGGGGATGGTAGCCTGCTGGGAGCAGCAGCTGGGAGTGCCGAAGCTGGGGAGGAGGCGGAGCCAGGCTGTGCCATGCCCCGCCCCTACCCCGGCTTCACCTCTCCCAGCAGCTGCTCCAGCCTTGAGGGGGCAGTGCCAAGCCAGCGGTGCCAGAGCCAGCACAATGCTGGCTTCGCACTGTCCCCTCAAGGCTGGAGCAGCTGCCGGGAGAGGTGAAGCTGGGGGTAGGGGCGGGGCAGAGCCAGGCCGCGCCATGCCCCACCCCCTCCCCCCGGCTTCAGCTCTCCTACAGGCCGCGCCATGCCCCGCCCTCTCCCCCCAGCTTCAGTTCTCCTACAGGCCGTGCCATGCCCCGCCCCCTCCCCCCCAGCTTCAGCTCTCCCACAGAGGAGGAGCATGAGCGGTGGATGGGCTTCAGTGGGCGGGGCTCCTCCGCGCGGCTTCAGCGAGTGAGGGGTGGGAGTCATGGTGGGAGTCATGGCGGATTGGAGGCTGGCTGGGGAAACGGCCGAAGGAGGCGGCGCCCCGGTCCTTTCTTCTTTTTCCTCGCCACTGCCTGGCTCTTCCTCCTCCTCCCCCAAGCAGCAAGAGTTCAGCAGGAGGGGGGGAGGAAGGGGGGCAGAGAGCTTTTCTCTCTGCCCCCGCACAGCAGGAGGTCCGTCACGGCACACTAGTGTGCCACGGCACACTGGTTGAGAAAGACTGCACTAGAGAATGAATCCACTTTAAATCCGGTTTCTGCCTCCTGCAGAATTCTGGGGTTTGTAGTTTAGGGAGGAACCTTTAACAGCCTCACTAAACTTCAAACCCTCGAATTCTGCAGGAGGCAGAAACCGGATTTAAAGTGGATTCATTCTCTAGTGCAGTGGTTCCCAACCTTTTTTTGACCAGGGATCGCTTGACCAGGGACCACTTTGAACAGTGACCCATTCTCCAACATTAGTACCAAAAAGTTACAAATCGGTTTTTGGTCAACTTTAGATTCGGATTGGGGTGCTGATTCCGAAAATTGAATTGGATAGACCAGTGTTTCCCAACCAGTGTGCCGTGAGCGATCATCAGGTGTGCCGTGGGAAATTGGAACCTCCAATACCCTTTCTTCCCCCTCCTGCCGAACACTTTTTCTTCTCCACTCGGGCTCCCTTCTTCCCAGCCTCGCTCTGCTTGTTTTGCCTCGCTTTGCTCACACTGCCGCTTCTGCAGGAGGGGGAAGGGAGGAAGACGTGACCCGTGCGGGCGCTACTGCGCAGACTTGCCCCACGTCTTCCTCCCTCCCCTCCACAGTGCTCTCTGGATATAGGTGAACTACAACTCCAAAACTCAAGGTCAATGCCCACCAAACTCTTCTAGTATTTTCTCTTGGTTATGGTAGTTCTGTGTGGGAAGTTTGATTCCATTCCATCATTGGTGGAGTTCAGAATGCTCTTTGATTGCGGGTGGACTATAACTCCCAGCTGTTGAGCAAGACCTTCGTGTGTGCCTTTCTGCCATTCCTGCCAGGATATCTATGTTGTGTTCATCGAAACAGGCCCAGGTTTCACACTGAGTGTATAAATACATTTAAAAACATATTAACTATATGTATTACTGTGTTAGAGTGTCATTTCGTGTCATTTCGATTGGTGGTGTGCCCCAGGATTTTGTAAATGTAAAAAATGTGCCGCGGCTCAAAAAAGGTTGAAAAACACTGGGATAGACCACATCAGCTCTAGTTTCTGATATAGAACATATGCCATGGACAGCAACAGGGAAGGAATGGCAGGCAGCACAGCAAAATAAGGAGGACTTGATCTGCGGTCCACAGGTTAAGAACCATTGCTTTAGTGTGATGAAGTAGGCTATGTCTAAATTGTGTTTCTAAAGACTCAACTAAAGTTTCAAGTTACTGTAATGCTTGAAATTTGGAGGATGATGATGATGTTGCAATCCCAGGTGGCAGCAGAATTGACAAGAAGCAACTAGAAAAGCTTACATGATATGAGGATTTACCGATAGAACTGCAAAGACTCTGGCACAAGCCAGTCAGGATGGTCCCAGTGGTGATCGGCACACTGGGTGCAGAGCTTAAAGACATTGGCCTACACTTAAAAACATTTGAGACTGACAAAATTACTATCTGTCAGCTGCATGCATTATTCATGCATTATTCGCCGATACATCACACAGTCCTAGACACTTGGAAAGTGTTCGACGTGTGATGAAATACAAAAGCCAGCATAGTGATCTTGTTTGATGTACTAATCTTGTTCTGTATCTAATAATAATAATAATAATAATAATAATAGACGTTATACTTTTGTAATACATGCAAACTTAAGCTACTGTATTGTTTGTATGAAGGGACAATGGCAAACAAAGAAAGAAATTGAGATCTGATCTGACCTGAATCCTCTTGGCGATATAGGGTGGCCTACATTATTATTATTATTATTATTTTTATTATTATTTGATTTGCAGGGTTGGAAGCAAAACTTTTGAACTTCCAATTGTTTAGCAATAGTAAACTGCAAAAAATCCCTCTTCCCTACTATACTAGACCAGAAAACCTAAAGAGGAATAGGCGTGCCTATGAGTGTATTGAAGGATTTACATGTCAGTTCTGGTTAAATCCAATAAGCTAGTCTTAGTGAGAGTAGGTCCATTGCCTCAATGAGATTTCCCCAAGTGTTGATCTATTTCATTCCCTGCTGATTTGATTACGGTCTACTTTAATTGGGACTAGAAATTGGATTTAGACCATCAACACGTATACAGGACTAACGTGGCATTTTGTATTATGTATAATGCAGAAGCAAAGACAATTAGAAACGGCATGCACGTGCACACACACACATACACGGAGGCAGGCATGCATGCACACACTTCAACTAATTAAAACTCAATCAGCTTCATTGAAAGTCTAGATTGAACTGTCATACTTGTAACATCTGCAGAGGGCCGAGATCAGGTCTCTAAGGGCCGCTCTCTAGCGCTTCTCCCCTCCCCATTGCCCTCCATTTCTCAGCAATAAAAATTGATCAATGAGCTTTTGTTGTTG
This sequence comes from Anolis apletophallus, assembly GCA_030556195.1. Taxonomy (NCBI): domain Eukaryota; kingdom Metazoa; phylum Chordata; class Lepidosauria; order Squamata; family Anolidae; genus Anolis; species Anolis apletophallus. The sequence goes on along the minus strand of JARBWK010000011.1, from coordinate 44,180,729 downwards.
TTGGTTGGTTGTTGTCGTCCTACCGGAGCACTTGGCAACACACATTGCTCCTTTTTTGGGATGCCGGGTAAGGCTTTAGGGGAAAAGAGCCTTCCTCAATTCTCACTTCCTTAATACTTTTCTCAAGCGATGATTTGGTAAACATTTGACAAAACCTGGCCCCACTGGCTGAAAAAGAACCCCTCGGCTTATACTAAAGACAAGGCTATTTATTATTTTACTCTATTATTATTAATAATTGTATTGCATTTACATTATTCTACTCTATTATTATTACATTTATTATTTTACCCTATTTATTATTATTACATATTTCTTATTTTACTTTATTATTGTTATTATTACATTTATTATTTTACTCTATTTATTACGTGGAGCTGCCTTTGAAGACTGTTCAGACGCTTCAAATAATCCAACGGGCGGCAGCCAGATTTCTCACAGGAGCAGGATACAGGGAGCACACATCCCCCTGTTATGCCACCTCCACTGGTTGCCAGTCTGCTACCAGGCACAATTCAAAGTGCTGGCTTTAGCCTATAAAGCCCTAAACGGTTCTGGCCCAGCTTACCTTTCCGGACATATCTCTTCCTATGAAACATCTAGGAATTTAAGATCATCTGGGGACGCCCTGCTCTCAGTCTCGCCTTCTTCGCAAGCGTGACTGGTGGGAACGAGAGACAGGGCCTTCTCAGTGGTGGCCCCTCGGCTGTGGAACTCCCTCCCCAATGAAATCAGAACAGCCCCCTCTATCTTATCTTTCAGGGGGAAAAACTTAAGACATGGTTTATTTGAGCTGTGACTGTAGCAATGCAATACTTGAAATCTTTAAAGTGATGGACTAATGCAGTGTTTCCCAACCAGTGTGCCGTAGTTGTAGTTGCTGGGATTTATAGTTCCCCTACAATCAAAGAGCATTCTGAACCCCACCAATGATAGAACTGGGCTAAACTTCCCACACAGAAACCCCAGGATGCTCTTTGATTGTAGGGGAACTATAAATCCAAAAGCCAGCATAGTGATCTTGTTTGCTGTGTACTAACCTTGTTCTGTATCTAATAATAATAATAATAATAATAATACTTTTTTTAAACGTTATACTTTTGTAATACATGCAAACTTAAGCTACTGTATTGTTTGTATGAAGGGGCAATGGCAAACAAAAAAGAAAGAAATTGAGATCTGATCTGACATGAATCCTCTTGGGGATATAGGGTGGGCTACAAATAAATTATTATTATCATGTGATTTGCAGGTTTGGAAGCAAAACTTTTGAAGGCTGAAGTTTGCCCATACCTGAGCGAAGCAATTTTTAGTTCTCATCTTTAGAAAATGGAGCAAAACCTTTTATGTTCATTGCTGGTGTTTTGATTTTATTTTATTGTAATTTGAGTCCCCATTGGGGAGATGGGCGGGTATAAATAGATTATTATTATTATGTTATCACCTTGCTTAAGGAGCTCAACTCTGCTCTATAAATAGGATAAATCTTCCACTCCAGAGATGGATCATCTTGCTGAGAGATCGGCATATCTGTCCATTATCTGTATGGATCGAACCTGGTGGGGCTCTACAAACCCGCCTTTGATGTCAGTCCATGGTGTTCAATGCAATGATTTTCAACCCCAATATAATGGATTTCACCCACAGCCACAGCTGCTCCCCCATGATGTCAATCTCCTGATGAAGCAAAGATGAAAGGGCCCATGCCCAGGCATAGATCTATCGTTCATATACAGGAATCAAAAATATAGGGTCAAACCATTGGCAAAGTTTGAAAGATGGATTCAAGCTTTGCTTTCAATTCAGATGTGCCCGTCTAAGCTGACAGGTCTACTCATCTCTAAGCTGAACAGACTCAGAAGTCTCTCCATTAGAGACAAGTCAAAGAAGACTACTAGGCTGGGAAAAATGGCCCATCTATAAAGTAATATTAAGGAAAGATAATGGCCTTTATACCATGAAAACATTAGAAGAAATAAAATTATGTTACAAAAGTATTTCCTGGTGTCAATACAGACAGATAAAAGAATACTGTGATAAAGATAAAAGAATAGGTTTTACGGAGAAAGAAACATTATGGGACAAGATCATGTCCACAGAAAATAAATTAATTACAAAAAATTATAAGAAATTGTTGGAATGAAATACAGAAATGGAACTGGTAAAAGAATGTATGAATCAATGGGTTACCTTTATTAGACAAACAATAAAAATGGAAGAATGGGACCGAATGTGGAATCATACATTGAAACTGACTTGTGCATATGATTTAAAGGAAAATTGGTATAGGATGATGTACCAATATAACTCCACAAATTTGGGGGGAAATTAATAAAAATATTCAAAACAAATGCTGGAAATGTGAAACCCAAGAAGGCACTTTCTACCACATGTGGCAAAGCAAAAGAGTATTGGAAGGAAATTCACGAAGTAGTCCAAAAGGTTCCAAACATGCAATTGGAATTGAAACCAAAATATTTTCTATTAAGGATATTAGATATAGGTATAGAAGACCTGTCAACATTTTGATCTGGCTACGGTCGTCCACGCTCTGGTCACATCCCGAATAGATTACTGCAACGCACTCTACGTGGGGCTGCCTTTGAAGACAGTTCGGAAATTACAACTAGTCCAATGGGCGGCAGCCAAATTACTAACTGGAGCTACATACAGGGAGCATACCACCCTCCTGTTGTGTCAGCTCCACTGGCTGCCTGTCCATTTCCGAGCTCAATTCAAAGTGCTGGTTTTGACCTTTAAAGCTCTATATGGTTCTGGCCCAGCTTACTTGTCCGAACGCATCAGCCTCTACATCCCAACTCGTAATTTAAGATCATCTGGGGAGGCCCTGCTCTCGCTCCCGCCAACTTCTCAAATGCGGTTGGTGGGGACGAGAGATAGGGCCTTCTCGGTGGTGGCTCCCTGTCTGTGGAACGCGCTTCCAAGTGACATACGATCAACACCATCCCTCCTGGCATTCAGGAAAAAGGTGAAATATTGGCTGTGGGACTAAGCGTTTGCACATTAGCACAATGCAGCACTTTGGACTGGATTTGTAATGGCAAGTTGATGGATATGGCTCAATGCTCCTGTTATGGACGAAATACTGTTTTTAACTTAAGAGAATGTGTATGATGTGTTAATGTTATGGCATCGAATTGTGCCTTTTGTTAGGCTGCTCTGAGTCCCCCCTCGGGTGTTGAGAAGAGCAGGATAGAAATGTTGGAAATAAATAAATAAGAAATAAGAAAATAAAGATAGACTCTTTAACTACTTGACAACAGCGGCAAGAATTGTGTGTGTGAGAAGTTGGGAGGAAAAAAATACCTTCAATCCATCGATGGCTTGTGAAAATTCTAGATATTATGTATGTGGAAAAACTAACACCACTGATAACGAGACATGAGAGGAAAGTGAACAGCAAAATGACAGATTGGCAACCTTTTAAAGACTATATGACCCAGGAAAATAAAAGTTTAAGAATTTAAGACAATACAACTCAGTGAAAAATGATTACCCCGAAAAAGCTAGAAGAAAGGAGACGCAAAGGGTGAAGAGAAGGTACTGAAATGGAAAAACTCTACCCACTTCCTTCCCATTCTTTCCTTACTCATCCCACCCCCATACCATTACTTTCCCCATTAATGTCTATATTTTAGTTAAATATTTAAATAGTTTAATAAAAATTATTGGGGGGAAAAGAAAAGTCCTCCACCTCATGTGACTGTGGAGCAGAACAAACAACTCCGCATCTGTATGCTTGTCCACAACGCTCTGCCTCATTGTTGAAAGCTACCGACAATGCGGTTGCTGTTGCCCGTTTTTAGTCTGAAATTATTTAGTCACTTGTGCTCCCTCTATTTTACCAGTCTTATAGTTATTTATGCAATGCTTTTGACATGAAATAAATAAATCTCTAAGCTCTGCAACAGAAAATGTAAAATACATTTCCGTTGATGAATGTATACATCTATCTGGCCCTCTGAGGAGCTATATATCAGAAATCGACCTTGGTGGCTTCCATATCATTGTGCTTATTATGTGGGTGGGCATCCTCTTCAAGTTGCCCTCCACCAGTGGTTCTCTTGATGTCTGGTAAGAACACTGTTCCTCAAGGGCCATCTAACACCTCCCAACAAAGGATTCCCAAAAACAGAAAACACCCAGGCCTTAAAGCTGCAATGCAACATTCATACTTACCTCCAACAGATAAGAATCCTTTCTCCCATCCTGGACATTATTCCACATATATATAAAGCCCACTTGCCTAGTTTCCAACAGATCTCACAACCTCTGAGGGCGCCTGCCATAGATGCAGGTGAAACGTCAGGAGAGAATGCTTCTGGAACATGGCCAGACAGCCCGGAAAACTCACAGCAACCCAGTGATTCCAGCCTTTGACTACACGTTCTTAATTTTGTTCTTTGGTTCATTTGTTAATATCATCAGGCATTTGTGTGATTTCTCTAATTTACATATCAAAATATATTGGGTCTGGTTTGGCTAGTGAGCATTTTGAATGATGGATGTTCTGCTTCGTGCTGGTAAATATCTTAGGCTGCCTGACTTGACCTGGGAGCCAACTTTCTTCTCTTTGACACTTATTTACTTTGCTTGTTTATTTAATGGATATTATTTCAAACTACATTTTCACAATAACTTACTGTCAGTTCCTAATTAAGCGGCTGACAGCGAAAAGGAAAGGGCTTGAGGCTGTTATTGTGGAAGCTGGCGTCTAAAACATCTGGAGGGCTGAGGTTTGCCCATGACTGATGTAGACCCTTTAAGAACTGGAATACAGGGGCAGATTTATGTAGGGTTTTACAAATGGCCCACCCTGTTTGGATATCAGCCAACACACTAACACCTTAAATCAAGAAATAGTTTTCTAAGAGTTACAGAGATACTCGCAGGAACACCTTAGCAAGCGAGAGTCCAAAAGTGGCAGGCGAAAACCCGGAACCTCAAGCCATGGCTGATACCAAATTGGATATTACCTCCAAGGCACACAAAGGATTGGGAGACTTGGAAGGCACTGAATAGATTGCGCTCTGGCACCACGAGATGCAGAGCCAACCTTAAGAAATGGGATCACAAAGTGGAGTCCACGACGTGCGAGAGTGGAGAAGAGCAAACCACAGACCACCTACTATAATGCAGCCTGAGCCCTGCCACATGCACAATGGAGGACCTGCTTATAGCAACACCAGAAGCACTCCAAGTGGCCAGCTACTGGTCAAAGAACATTTAATATAATGCCAATATATCACAACTGTACCCTTGGTTTGCTTCTGATACAATAAATAAAAGTGACAAAAGAGGATACACAATTTTGGGGGAGATGGGGAGAAGAAGAGCATGTATGAGGGTTCTCCAGAAAGTAAGGTTACAAGGCACATAGCTCTCGCAGGGAATTTTCACAGAAGTTGGTCTCACTGCCATGTAGCGGGAAGCCAGCGGAAGCGAATGAGCAGTGCCAGTCGTCAGTAGCTCATCAACTGGTATTGTGGTGAAGGTTAGAGATGAGCGTCCTCATTACGTTTCCCTCCAAGTGCAAAGTTTTTCACACTGTAATACGCTATCTAAATGTGAAGGGCATGAACACCGCTGCGATTAATCGCAAAATCATTTCAGTTTATGGAGAGGACATAATGTCAAGGCAGCATGCGACAAAATGGGGAAGGAATATATTGTGAGATCATGAAGAGACTTCGCAGAGCCATCCAAAGCAAACGTCGTGGGATGCTGACGGCGGGAGTCTGTCGCCTTCATGACAATGTGCGTCCGCACACCGCTCATTCAGCACAAGAGTTGTTGACTTCATTTGGTTGGGATGTTTTAAGCCACCCCTCTCACAGTCCCAATCTCGCACCCAGTGACTCTCATCTGTTCACTAAACTGAACAAACACCTGTGTGGAAAACGCTTTTCCGACGAGGAGGAGGTGAAAATCAATATGATGAACTGGCTGAAAAAGGTGGCGGGAAACTTCTATGACAAAGGCATCAAAACCTTGTCTCATGGATGACAAAATGTATTGAACTGAATGGCGATTATGTGGGAAAATAATGTAATTCCAGCCCGGGAGGTCACTTGCAGCATCGACTTGGAGACGCGAAATCTCCCATCCTGACTTTGAGTCCCAATTGTTTCACTACAACCCTGGGGAGGAGCGGTCAGAAGTCCAGAGCGCCCTGAGGAAGCATGGTTTACGCGAAACGGCCATCTTGGCATCAGCTTACCTCCAGCCATAGGCGCCTGCCCATCTGGCAGCTTGCCAGCTCTCCTACCCACTAAGGCTCCCCCATTGGCTCAGTTGTTAGCCTGTGAGTTATCAGACTCCGGACTTATTCACAGGGGTACTCAGATTCTGTTTCTGTTTTGGCCACAACTCCCAGTGCCAGTTTACCAGCTGTTAGGTTTCAGTTGAGGCCAAAACATCTGGGGACCCCTAGGTGAGAACCACTGTGTTGTTCAAGCCCAGTGTATTGTAAGGGCTTCAGCTGATTACGATTGTATCACGCTTGTTATATCCGAATTGCGATATTGTGAGTGAATTGTACTACATTGCACTATATGTGATATTGTCTTGCTATTGAGCACGTGTATTATTCACAATTACAGCATTTGTGATTTTTATGATATTTTGACTCGTCATTGACTTCTCTCACAGTTCTGCCCCTTTATATCTTATGGTTTAGCCTTGTGTATGACGTACTGTTCTCAGTGACATATTTGTTTGTGTATCAAAATAATGCAATACCTAGGCTACAATCCAGGCAACATTTATTAAAATATATTCATTCTGTGTATTTTTTTTAAAAAAATCTTGTAATCCGGCTAACCCTCATAATATGTCAAAATCAAGATTTACTTTCCGGATAACCCTCCTATCTCCAGTAAACACGGGCTGGTATACTGTTTTCGGAGTGTGCAACAGCATACCTTTGTTTATTTTGAGGAGGTTGACCAACCAAAGAGAGGGGAAAACAATCTTATTTTCCCTATGGAAAAGAGAAGAGAGCAAATCCCATGGAAGGCCACCCCTTCCCTCCTTGGCCGCCCGCCTGCCTGCCTGCCTCCCTCCCCTTTGGCCCCGGGTCTTTTGAAGTGACCTGCAAAAGAAGCTGGTGGTCCTCTGAGCATCCCAAGCCCTCCTTCTCGCTCCCCTCCCCTCCTTCCCAAAACACACACATTGTTCAAATTCCTCTGTTATCAGATAGGTAATCAAACTGAAGCCCATTGAATTAGTCAAATAGCCCCCGCCTTGCTTCTGAAAGGAAGAGGCCCAAAGCCCCATCCCCACACACCACACACAAAGCCAGAAAATTCCCAGGCCTTCTCCAAAAACACTTCCACCCCCCTCCTCCACCTCCTCCTTCCCCAAAAAGGAATAAAACAAAGCCAAACCCAGGAGCAAAGTTTGGGGGGGGGGGGGGGGAGAGAGATTCTGGATGTAATGGGAAGGGATTCTGCTTTTCCGCCACCAGGAATGGGCATCCAGGAGGAGGAGAACAAAGCCTCGTCCCTGTCTTTGCGGATGGTCAAATTCCAGGAGTTCCGCAGATTTTGGAGGAGGGGTGTTTGGCGGGAGTTGTTGGGGTTCGGCACAAGAAATGGGGAGATCCCCAGCACATGCATCAATATATCTGTGTATCAGGGGGATTTGTTCAACAGCTTACATAGAATTGTATAAACCACTATAAAAATGGAATCGGATAAAAAATAGGTACTACTAGGGAACGCTAGTCCCCATATCCACAAACTCTGCATCTATTTTTTAATGGAGTAAGATAAAATATAGGTGCTCCACATTACTTGGGGAAAGTTAGTCCAATCAGCCCTCCGTGTCCACAAAGTCTGCATCTATGCATTCCACCATTTGTTTACAAACCCAAAGAGCAAACTTTGGTTTTGCCATTGTACGTAAAGGTCACTCTTTCACTATACCATTTGGTATATTTATTTAATTATTAATTTATTTACTTACTCTATTAGTATCCCGCCTTTCTCCACCCTGAAGGGGACTCAAGGTGGCTTTACATAGGGCAATTATTCAATGCCTTTGGACAACTGTTAGAATACACTTAACTTAAAAAATTATAATTAAATGCACATTAAACATATAAGAACATAAGAACATAAGAACATAAGAAGAGCCATGCTGAATCGGGCCTCAGCCCATCTAGTCCAGCATTCTGTGTCACACAGTGGCCCACCAGTTGTACACGGGGATCTCTAGTAGAAAGGAGGGCAAAACCCTCACCTGCTCCCGACCCCCCACAACCAGTACCCGGGGAAATCCTGCCTGCCTCCATCAACACAGAGGTGGCACTTGGATGTCCATTTCAGTAACTACTGATTCCCTTGGTATCCATGAATCTGTCTAATCCTGCCTTGAAGCTGTCCAGGCTGACCGCTGTCACAACCTCCTCTGGAAGTGAGTTCCATAACCCAATGACCCTCTGGGTGAAGAAATATTTCCCTTTATTAGTCCTAACTTTCCTACCTTGGAGCTTCAGGAGTGCCCTCTAGTCCTAGTGTTGTGTGACAGAGAAAATATTTTTCTCTATTCACCCTTTCTATCCCATGCATGATTTTATACACTTCGATCAAGTCACCTCTTAAACGCCGTCTTTCAAGGCTGAAAAGACCAGGTGTTGCAACCTGATTTCGTAAGGGAGCTGCTCCATCCCTTGGATCATTCTTGTTGCCCTTTTCTGTACCTTTTCCAGTTCCGTTATATCCTTCTTGAGGTGCGGTGACCAGAATTGTACACAGTACTCCAGATGTGGCCTCACCATAGATTTGTAGAGAGGTAATACAACATTTGCCGACCTATTTTCGATTCCCTTCCTGATCATGCCAAGCATAGAATTTGCTTTTTTACTGCTGCTGCGCACTGGGTTGACATCTTCATTGAGCTGTCCACCAAGACCCCAAGATCCCTTTCCTGGTTTGTCTCGGAAAGCTTTGACCCCATCAATTGGTAGGTGTAGTTGGGGTTCTTTGCCCCGATGTGCATGACTTTACACTTGTTTAGGTTAAAATGCATTTGCCACTTTGTTGCCCATTCACTCAATTTCGAGAGATCTTTCTGGAGCTCTTTACAATCAGTTTCATTTTTAACTACCCTGAACAATTTAGTGTCGTCTGCAAACTTTGCTACCTCAGAATTCACTCCTACATCCAGGTCATTAATGAATAAATTAAAAAGTAACGGACCCAAAACTGAACCTTGGGGTACGCCACTTCTCACCTCTTTCCACCCAGAGAAGTGTCCGTTTATTACCACCCTTTGTTTCCTACAGTTTAGCCATGTTCCAATCCAGGACAAGACCTGTCCTCTGATTCCATGGCTGAAGAGCTTATTTAGGAGCCTTTGGTGAGGGACTTTGTCAAAAGCCTTTTGAAAGTCAAGGTAAACAATATCGACTGGATCCCCTTTATCTGTGTGTTTATTTACACCCTCAAAGAATTCTAACAAGTTAGTAAGACATGATTTGCCTTTGCAGAAACCATGTTGATTTCCTTCAGCAATGCCTGTTCTTCTATGTGCCTAGTAATATTTTCTTTAATAATGGTTTCCATCACTTTGCCTGGAACTGAGGAGCATTCACTATTAAAATCACGCTATCCTCAGTCATAATCTGGGGCCATTCCAAAGATCAATTGTACGTATTTTGAGGCTATTATTATACTATAAATTAATCTTCAAAGGCTTTTACTCCAGAGTCAGGTTTTCACTTGCCTTCTGAAGGCCAGGAGGGAGGGAGCTGGTCTCATATCACAAGGGAGGGAGTTCCAAAGCCGAGGAGCCACCGCTGAGAAGTCCTCGTCTCTCGTCCCCACCAACCACACTTGCGACGGAGATGGGACCGAAAGTAGGCCCTCCTCAGGTGATCTTAATCTCAGCAATGGTTCCTAGGAGATACGTTTGGACAGGTAATCTGGGCCGGAACTGTTTAGGGCTTTATAGGCTAAAGCCAGCAATTTTAATTGTTCTCGGTAGCAAACTGGCAACCAATGGAGCTGCCATAACAGGGGGTTGTATATATAAGAGTTTCCATGGGGGGTCCTAGAACCGAAGTGCATTCGATACTATCAAGTTGGTTTAAGAAAATGCTCAAAGCGCGATGTACATACTTATGGCAATGGTCGTCTGGGCCCAGAAAACTGATCAGAGGTGTTTGAAATAGATAGGAACACAATCCCCATCTCTAAGTCAAATAGGAGTCAAAGCAATATATTGACCTCTCACACTACATTTGTGTTATAGACGTATGTTGTTGTTTTATATGCTTATGTATTGTTTTATGTGCAACACTTGAAATGCTTCTGTGAATCGCCCCAAGTCCCTTGGTGGGTAGCAGAGTACAAAAATAATATCATCATTTGATACACAGCAAGATTAGTACACAGCGAACAAGATCACATGTCGGACACTTCCCAAGTGTCTAGGACTGTGTGATGTATCAGCAAACAATGCGTGCAGATCTGAGTAGGGTGGCCTTTTGCAGCTGACAGATGGTAATTTTGTCAGCGCTGATTGTTTTAAGTGCAGGGCAAGGTCTTTGGGCACTGCACCCAGTGTGTCGATCACCACTGGGATCACCTTGACTGGCTTGTGCCAGAGTCTTTGCAGTCCTATCTTTAAATCCTCAAAACGTGTAAGCTTTCTCAGTTGTTTCTCGTCAATCCTGCGGTCACCTGGGATTGCAACATCGACTATCCATGCTTGTTCTCTCCCCACCCTCACCCCCAAATTATTGTGAGGTCAAGAGTATTGTGCTCCAAAACTCTTTCAGTCTGATTTCGGAAGTCCCAGAGTAGTTTGACATGTTCATTTTCTGTTACTTTTTCAGGCTTCTACTATTGACTTCCATCAATGTGGTGACTGCCTTTCCCATAATCTGCCAGTGCATGTTTCTGTTCTTCTACCGTTTGTTTCACTTGCAGAACCCCTCTGCCTCCTGATTTTCTGGATAGGTCAAGTTGTTGACATCACACTGTGGATGTCATGAGTAGTGGATTGTCATCTGTTTTCTTGTTTTTCTGTCCAGATCAGGGCTGCCCAGGAAGTCGATCGCGATCGACCAGTCGATCCCGGGACCGAAGGAGGTCGATCCTAGCCGGATGGGGCGCTTCTCAGAGGGGGCGGAGCCAGGCAGCACCAAGCCCCTCCCCCGGCTTCGGCACTCCCAGCAGCTTCTTCAGGCTTGAGGATGGCAGTGCCAAGCTAGCCTTGTGCTAGCTATGTCAGCACTGGCTTGGCATTGCCATCCTCAAGCCTGGAGAATCTGCTGGGAGCTCCAAAGCCAGAGGGGAGGGGGTGGGGCTTGGCATGGCCTGGCTCCACCCCCTCTGACTTCCGCTCTACCAGCAGCTTCTCCAGGCTTGAGGATGGCAGTGCCAAGCCAGCCTTGTACTAGCTATGCCACCACTGGCTTGGCCCTGCCCTCGTCAAGCCTAGAGAAGCTGCTGGTAGAACGGAAGCGAGAGAGGGGCGGAGCCAGGCTGTGCCAAGCCCCTCTCCAGCCTTGAGGAGGTAGGTAGATCTTTCTGACTTGGTTTTATTATAAGTAGCTTGCGTGCTGAAAAAGTGTGGGCACCCCTGGTCCAGATCATCCAGATCTGCTTGCATCCAGTTTATTATTATTATTACTATTATTATTATTACATGGTTATATCGTTATGATTCTGCTTTAACCGCCATTATTGCATGTTATGACACTCTGGGATTTACAGTTTGCGAAGGAGTTCTTTGAATTCTCAGCCAAAGAGCTCCAATGTGTTACCAAACTACAAAACTCCACGGGGATTTTGCTATGGCAATTGATGTGGAATCTGAGCGCTATCACTGTTTAGCAGGAAAGGGCCCCTAAGTTCAGGGCCCCACTGAACCCTGAAACTCACAAGTATGATTTGGGGGAATTGCTTTCAGGCTGAGCTACTTGATGAGATGTGAGGAAATCACAGATATCACCATTGAAACTTGAGCTGAACATTTGGAAATACAATTTGTGCGCCCAAAGGAAAATGGCTGACAGAATTCCCAAGTGACTGAAAAGACAGCAAAAATAAAGTTCTAGGTATTACTGCTTTTCAATATCTTGCATTCTGCAATGCTAGGAATTTGGGGGCTGAAGTACAATTTAACAGAGGAGGCAGCTTTTCGAATTAGACCCATCCCATCCCATTTAGAGAGAGATCAAGTGTGGGACTGAGCACACAGTGCCAAACTTGATGGACATCCCATGTTTTGTATGTAAGGTTGAGCATTTCTCTTTCCATTTCCTTATCTGCAGTGAGAGCCTGGGGTTTATTTCTGCCTAATGTGTTTAGGAATAGGATGCCAGAACCTTTGTTTATTCTGGCCAGTGTGGAAGTGCTTTGTGGCTCGGCCCGTTTGACAGGACGCTAGAAAAACAACAGCCCTTTCGGAACATCGGCTAAAGCTAATAGCCATTCACCAAATCAAATACAAGGACAGAAAGAACCTAAGAATAGAGATGAACACGTGAGGTGTGCATGCTCCCTAAATGCAAAAATTGGTAACTAGATGCAGCACATGCATCCTGAAATATAAACACATACACATTGCATTTGCAGTAGTGTCCAACTGCATTAATTCTACTGGGTAGATCGGGGTCCCCAAATTAAGACCTGGGGGCAGGATGCGGCCTCTCCTTACACTCCAAGATCATTTAATTGGCCTCTATCCTAAATTTAGACTTGAAGGCACACAACAACAGCAATGTGCTGTCAAAGGCTTTCATGGCTGGAATTGCTGGGTTGCTGTGAGTTTTCTGGGCTGCATGGCCATGTTCTAGAAGCACTCTCTCCTGACGTTTTGCCCACATCTATGGCAGGCATCCTCAGAGGTTGTGAGGTCTGTTGGAAACTGGGCAATTGGGGTTTATATATCTGTGGAATGCCCAAGGTGGGAGAAAGAACTCTTGTCTGTTGGAGGCAGGAGCGAATGGTGCAATTGGTCACCTTGATTAGCATTGAATGTCCTTGCAGCTTCAAAGCCTGGTTGCTTCCTGCCTGGGAGAATCCTTCGTTGAGAGGTTTTAAGAGTCCGGACCACCAACAGCCTGAGGGACCATGAACCATAACCCTCGACTTAAAAGATTTGAGGATCCCTATTGTAGATGGATTCTAATTAATACTTTGATTCCAGTAAATATTTACTCTGGAGCAAATATGTTGAACACAGTAGGATTTATTTGAGCAAACAACACCTAGGATTAGGCTGTATGTTAATTAATTACTCTATATCCTAATTTTTGGGAAGGGGGCGGTCTTCATAGATCTTCAGCATTACATCCATTTTATCCTTCAACCGCAATGTAAGTTTAGGCTTGACTGCAAGTGAGTAGGAAACTGCACATAACCAATTGGTAATCCAGACTTCCCCAGCCTTAGTTCAATGCACGGAAACTAGGACATCACACTATATATCAGGCATGGGGAAACTCCCGCCCTCCAGGAGTTTTGAACTTCAACTCCCACAATTCCTAAACCGCTTTGAGTCCCCCCCAGGGGGGAGAAAGGCGGTATACAAATACTGTAAATCAATTAATTAATTAATTAATTAAGGAGCTAAGGGGGAAAGAGAAGCGGCCTGAGGAATTGTGGGAGTTGAAGTCCAAAACACCTGGAGGGCCGGAATTTGCCCATGCCTGCTATATATGATACGTTAACACTATTTGTTGCCCTTGTGTTTCATTTCATTTTTGAAACCATCAGGATTTTAGGTCCATTTTGCTTCAACTTACATTGAAAGCTGGGTTTGGCAAGTGGAGCAAGGCAATGTACAATATATGGAACCATTTTTGGTGTCTTAAGGCTCTTGGAACAAAGGCGGGGAACTAACAAAACAAACAAACAACCCTGGGGGCAATCCATCTCGAGAATTGTGGCATCCAAAGCCCTCCGCACTTACAATCTGGCAATGTTTAAAACACAAGGAACTCCACTGATCTCCTGCATTTGTTCAATTCCTTTGTGCCTCATTGCTTCCTGTCACTCTCTTGTCTCATCTATTTACTTCCAGCCAACTTTATGCTGCCTGGGAGAGCTACGGTGCAGCATTCTCCCCACTCCCAAATTATATCTAGATTGCGCCATCCTCCATCAATTAGCTTAACAGAAGACAATTCTGGTTGTTGTTTTCACTATCCTGTTAAGAGGTAGTTGGAAAATTAAGACAGAAATCATAGCAAAGGGGCTTTTAGATTTTTTTTTCTTCATGTCAGGAGTGACTTGAGAAACTGCAAATCTCTTCTAGTGTGAGAGAATTGGCCGTCTGCAAAGACATTGCCCAGGGGATGAGTAGACAGCCTTCCGAGTGTTGTAGTTTGATTGCGCAGGGGATGCCCAGATGTTTGACCATCTTTTGAGAGGCTTCCCTCATGTCCTCGCATTGGAAGCTGGGGGTGACAGAGCTCACTCCACTCCCCAGATTCAAACCGCCAACCTTTCGGTCAGCAGTTCAGCCAGTACAAGGGTTAAACCCACTGCGCCACCAGGGGCTCCAGATCATATGAAAATAAAGGAATATTCTTTCTCACCTACTTAAGGTGTTAAGAACATTGTGATCTAGCCTGGAAGATAGATGCAGCGTGGAGGGTGAGCCCTGGTGACCGAATGCCTAGAAGAGATCCGACACCTCTACCCTGATCTGCAACAAAGCATATCTTTTTAACATTTCAACTTTTTATGAGGGAGACTTGCGCATGCGTCAAAGAAGATAGACGTGCCTAATAGAGCTCCCTGACTGCAAATGAAATAAAGCTTTTTAAAAGCTTTTCTAAAGCCCAGGAAGATTGTAAATCTCTCTCTCTCCATTCTTGCATAACGCCTCTGATTGGCCAGCACCACCAACATTCCGACACTCTAAAGTGGCAGAGGGGGGTAAGGAAAAGGCCCGAGGCAGTCAGACATGGTGGAAGTTTAAGGCCAAAACACTTTGCGGCCCCCAGCAATGACAGAACAAGACCAAACTTGGCACACAGAACCCCCAAGACCCACTCTATACCCTGGTGCAATTTGAGGGAGGATGGACCATGGATGACGGGATTTGCAGTACTTAAACTCACTTCCTTACAGCACTGTGGCCCACACCAATGACAGATCAGAACCAAACTTGGCACACAAATCCTCCATGACCCACTTTACATCCTGGTGCAATTTAGGGCAGGATGGGCCACAAATGATGGGATTTGCAGTACCTTCACCCGATTCACTTCCCACAGAGCACTGCAGCCCCTACAAATCACAGACCAGGCCCAAACTTGCCACACAGAGTACTCATGACCCACTCTACATCCTGCTGCAGTTCTAAGGGGGATGGACCATGGATGATGGGATTTTAAGTACCTCCACTCACTTCCCGAGCCTGTTGTGACCCTCATCCAGTGACTTTTCAAGACCAAACTTGGCACACAAATCCCCCATGACCCACTTTACATCCTGGTGCAGTTCGGAGGATGGTGGACCACGGATGATGGGACTTCAAGTACCTTTACTCATTTCCCGAGACTGCTGCGACCCTCATCCAATGACTTCTCAAGACCAAACTTGGGACACAGAACCCCCATGACTCATTCTACATCCTGATGCAATTTCGAGGAGGATGGACCATGGATTATGGGACTTAAAGTACCTTCACTCACTTCCCGAGACCACTGAAAGCCAAATAAACCACTGATAAGGACAAACCTTGACACACAATGCCTTTCTCAAATAACCCGGGCAGGGCCGGGTCCTCAAGCTAGTTATTATATAAACATGATCAATTGCAGCATTCACACTTGCCTCAAACTGACAAAGAGTTATTTCTCCCATCCTGGGCATTCCACAAATATATAAACCTCCCTTACTTCGTTTCCTGGACACAGCATATTAGCCAGCTAACACCTTCCAACAAAGGATTCCCCTGCCAGGAAGCTGCCAGGCTTTGAAGCTGCAAAGCCATTCAATGCTAATCTAGGTGGCCAACTGCAACCTTCACTCCTGTCTTCAACACACAAGAGTTCCTTCTGCCACCCTGGACCTTCCATAGATATATAAACCTCCCTTGCTTACTTTCCAACAGACCTCACTTCCTCTGAGGATGCCTGCCATAGATGTGGGTGAAACATCAGGAGAGAATGCTTCGGCAACATGGCCATACAGCCCGGAAACTCGCAGCAACCCTGTGATTCTGGCCATGAAAGCCTTCAAGAACACATTGTACTGAATCAGTTTTCTCAACTCAAAATATGTCTGATAAGCACTAAAGAGAGAGCATGCACGATGCTGAAGGTACCACAGTTAAGCCATATGAAAACAAAGTGAAACTGTTGATACAAGATGTATTATGCATGGATCTATATAGATCTAACACCTTCAAATAATTGTTTTTTCCCATATATTTATTTTATAAAATATAAGAGAAGGATGAGAGGTGTTATAATAGCCATCGCTAAGTATCTGAAGGGATTTTAGGCAGAAAGGGGAGTGTTTTCTTTATATTGCTCCAGAGACAACAATCCATTGCATTCAAATTACAAGAAAAGAAATCCCACCTAAACATTAGAAACAACTTCTTTACTGTAAGATCAGGAAAAAAAAACTGGAATATCCACATCACTGGTGATCAAAGTTGAGTTGCATGAGATCAATCAAGACGACAAGTGTCCCTTGAAGATCTTCAATTACAACTTTCACAGGCAACAGGAAAAGCCCAACAAGAGTGTTGGAGTGTGCTGCAATTGTTCAAACATTCCTTTTCCCCCAGGGACATCCCAAACATTCCTAGATTACATCAATATGGCTTTCCTGCCATATATCTTACAACACCTGGAGCACCACCTGCAGACAGGTTGGACCAAGGATGTGATGCCTACATCACTGACTGCCTAAAGGCAACAGGGAAAAGTTGGAGGCATAGGGACCGAGCTTAGGAAAGTTATGGACTAATCCATTCATTGTGGCTTTTGGTCAAGTTGGCTACAAAACTTGGAAGTAATCGCCCAAAGATAACTTTCCCAAGCTATCCCTCACTTCTCGATTTATACATCATCCTTGGGATTTGAGTACCAATGACTTACATTTGGGGCAAAATCCTTAAACTTTCCAATTAGCACTGTTGGCAATCTCTTTTCATTTTTACTGTTTCTTCTGTAAACAGCAAATAACATATCTTGGTGAGTTATCCTCAAAATTATGCATTATATTATTATTATTATATACTAGCCATCCCCAGCCATGCATTGCAGTGGCCCAGACAGTGTATACGTGTTTTGTGTGTGTATACGTATGTATGTATATGTGTGTTTGCATAGAGAGAGAGAGAGAGAGAGAGAGAGAGAGAGAGTTTTGCGCATGTGTTGTAATGTAATTTTTGGAGTTTTTTTGACTTTTTAAGTCTCTTCTGCTGAGTTTTTCTGTGTTTTTATGAGTGATGGTCACTTGTTGGCCCGATAGGTGTATTGTGTCCAAATTTGGTGTCAATTCATGCAGCGTTTTTGGAGTTATGTTAATCCCACAAATGAACATGACATTTTTATTTATATCTTATCTTGGCTTGGCTTTTCTTCGCGAACGAAGATTCAGGAAGGACTCATCCCACACTTTTCACAAGCGCATTGATGATTCGGAGGTTGGATGTGCCCTTCAAGCCTGTGCAATTGATTTTTCTGGTGGAGCGCAGTGTGCACAGAACTGGCCTCATCCTTTAAACCAAAGGTTCGTCTGCCGGGGCCTAGCAAGCTGGGACGGTGGCAGCGAGGCCCTCAGGTCGTAGGTTTGGTTCGAGTTTCCTTCTCTTAGATGGTTGACCATACAGGGTTAAACGAGCACCATCTGACCGGGTTTGAAATCAGAGTTTTCCTTCTCCTAGGATGGTTGCCAAAAGGCGAGAGAGGAACACCAGGAATACTGCAGAAATGCAAGTCAAAACACAACAAAAGGACTATAGTGTTATGAAAGTATACAAAAGATATATATTATCTGAAAGAAGGGGCTATCGCATTTTGTACCCAGTTAAATCACACAACAAAATACATGTACAGCATACATATCATATAACATTTTTGGTCGCTTGTATGCACAAATACCTCAGAGATGGAAGTAGGAAGGGTGTGCATGGAGGGGAACAGGTAAGTCACAGGTAAGTAGTTCATGAATGTTCAACGTCCCGTTTTGGGGAAGATACACAATATTCTGGTTCCCAACAGTCCAATGATGCACGTAGTCCTTCAATTGTAATTATAATCCAAAATCTCCCGTTGGAGGTGCAAGCGAACCAATGAGTAGGTGCAACAAAAAGCGGCTTGTAGCCCAGAGATGGAAAGAAGAAAGGGCACCAAGGGCCGTGACGGTTGAGCTGCAGGGCCCGATCCGTTTCGCCTTGGGCTTTTTCAAGCGGCAACAATCATAGCAAAATGCTCAGCATCACAGGAAAATACATATTCATGAATAACAGGTCCAATTTCCACAGCAAAAAGTGACCAAGACAACTGGTAACATACGGTGAATTCATGCATAGTAAGTTCTGTTTGTAGGCAGGTGGTCCACACCCAGACCTTAACACCCAAGACGCCCTCATTAGAAGAGAATCATGGTGGATCACCTGCCTACAAACAGAATTCCCCTCGGGGTTAAACGAACCCCTATCCCTTAATGCCCTCTTTACGTGAAACAGGTGATGACCCCTATGATAATTCCTATATAATGGGTATAGCGCTCTCTGTTACCCACCTTCAGGTCCACAGGACTTACTATGCATGAATTCACCTTCTGATGGTATGCTACCAGTTGTCTTAGTCACTTTTTGCTGTGGAAATTGGACCTGTTATTCATGATTATATTATAATCTAAAAGCACTCTCAACTCCACCAATGATGGACCTGGAACTAACTTGGCACACAGGACCCCCATCGCCAACAAAACATACCGGAAGTCTTTGAAGCGATTTATAGGAGTAGTTCACCTACATCCAGAGCGCACTATGAACCCAAACAATGATAGATCTGGACCAAATTTGGCATGCATACCTGATATGCCCAAATTTGAATACTGGTGGGTTTTGAGGGGGATTGGCTTGGACATTTTAGAGTTGTGGGTACACTTGCAATCAATGAGCACTTTGAACTCTACCAAAGATGGAATTGGACCAAACTTGGCACACAGACCAGCAAAAAAAATTCTGGAGGTCTTTGGGGAAAATTCACCTTGATTTGGGGGAGTTGTAGTTCGCCTACATCCAAACAGCACCGTGAACCCAAACACTAATAGAGCTCAACCAAACTTGGCACACATACTTGATATGCTGAAATTTGATTACTGGAGGGTTTTGTGGGGGGAACTGACCTTCCTTTCTGGGAGTTGTAGTTCACCCTCAACCAGAGAAACTGCAACCTCCACTGATGATGGACCTGAACCAAACTTGGCGCACAGAACCCCCACGACCAACTGAACGTACCATACGAGTTTAAGGGGAATGACTCACCATAGTGGGGATTGTACTTTACCCTACAGTCAGAGAGCACACTGAACCCTACTGATGATGCATCGAGAGCAAACTTGCCCAACATAACAAACTGTAAGTTCTGATGGAGGTACTCGGGGTTAACCTGGCATGATGGGAGTTGTAGTTCACCCACAACTTTATGCATTTTGTACAATTAAAAAATTAACTTTTTCAAATAACCTGGGCAACGCTGGGTATCCAAGCTAGTATCATTATATTATTATTATTATTAGGCATTGAATATTTTGCCTATGTATGTAAATGCTGTACTCCACTCAGAGTCCCCTAGGGGAGAAGGATGGAATATAAAAAGTGATGATGATGATGTACAAGAGCTATGTTTGTGAAAATGATAATCAAGAGGGTAAACCCCTTCCAAAGTGAGGAGGGTGGCCTTCCCTCCTCACTGCCTTTCCCAGGAATTTTAGACATCCATTTGCAATCCCAGAGAGAGGTGGCTCAGCAAACAATGGCTTGATTATCTCAGGCATTTTCTGCCTGCCTTGCCCTTTCAAAGAAAGGTGCCGCCTGGCTCCATTTGCCCTTAGGAGACAAGAGAGCAGAGGGGAGGGGGTGCCTGGGATGGAGGGAGAGGGCCGCTCTCTACAACCAACCAAGCCATGGGGCTATCTATCCCTCGTCCCCACAACCACACATCACCAGCTTCCCCTGGCTGCAAGGCATCACTCACTCAAGAGATTTGACTTGTTTATAACTCTGTGTACTCAATAGAAGGAAGGGGATGGGGGCGAAGGTATAATCAGAACAGAATTTGGAAAAATTGAGCTAGGATTCTGAAGGACAGTGTGTCTCGTCCCCCCCCCTGTCCCCCGTCCCCAAAAAAGCGACTCTTCCAAGTTTCAGATTGGAATTTGGTTTACTTTAACAGTAGATCAGCAGCTTTCCGTTTCCGCAAGGTCTCAGTACATTTTGTACTTAAATGCTCCACACCACTGTCAATACCGAGATTTGGATTCTTATATGAAAGGCTCTGTGAAGTTGGTTCTGGTTTGGATCATTTAACCTTTTCTTAATCTGTACAGCAGGCATGGGCAAACTTCAAGCTTCCAGGTGTTTTGGACTTCAACTGCCACCATTCCTAACAGCCTCAGGCGCTTTCCTTTCCCCCCTCAGGGAGAAAAGGAAAGGGCCTGAGGCTGTTAGGAATGGTGGAAGTTGAAATCCAAAACACCTGGAGGACCGAAGTTTGCCCATGCCTTCTGTACCGCCTATCTGCCTATCTGTCTCTGGGTGCAATAGGCCACCTTGCTTAGTTTCCAACAAACCTCACAACCTCTGAGGATGCCTGCCATAGATGTGGGCGAAACGTCAGGAGAGAATGCTTCTGGAAAATGGCCATTCAGCCGGGAAAACTCACAGCAATAGGCCACCTTGATTAACACTGAATGGTCTTGCAGCTTCAAAGCCTTGCTGCTTCCTGCCTAAGGGGACTCCTTTGTTGTTGGTGTTTGCTGGCTAATATGCTGTGTCCAGGAAACTAAGCAAGAAAGGTTTATATCAGTGTTTCCCAACCCGTGTGCCGTGAGCGATCATCAGGTGTGCCGTGGGAAATTGGCACTCTCCCTCCTCCTAGCAGCTCCCTCACAGGTTTCAAAGAAACAAATTGAGCCTCTCCGCTTGGAAATGGTTTTTTTTAAAAACTATTTTACTGGATTTTTGAGAGCCCCCCCCGGAACTGTTTATAACAGCTTCATGACATCCATAGTTAACTGGAAGCAAGTTTCACTCAGGGTGAAATTTCACAAAGGTCTGGAGAACAAGCTCTACGAGGAGCGGCTTGAAGAGCTGGGCATGTTTAGCCTGAAGAAGAGAAGGCTGAGAGAAGACATGATAGCCATGTATAAATATGTGAGAGAAAGTCATATATATGTTGTATTCATCGAAACAGGCCCAGGTTTCACACTGAGTGTATAAATACATTAAAAACATATTAACTATATGTATTACTGTGTTAAGAGTGTTATTTTGTGTAATTTTGGTTGGTGGTGTGCCCCAGGATTTTGTAAATGTAAAAAATGTGCCGCGGCTCAAAAAAGGTTGAAAAACACTGGTTTATATCCGTGGAAGGTCCAGGGTGGGAGAAAGAACTCTTCCCTGTTTGAGGCAAGTGTGAATGCTGCAACTGATCACTTTGATCAGCATTAAATAGCCTTGCAGCTTCAAGGCTTGGCTGCCTCCTGCCTGCAGGCATCCTTGCAGATACTCTCACTGATTGACTTTGCAAACTTCGTGGCTACTCAAATGCTAATTCAAGCTTGTTCATGGCAACGTTCACACTTACTTTAAATAGAGACTTGCTTTCTCCCACTATTAATATTTGACAGGTATATTTAATTTATTTATTTATTATGGCATTTGTAGCCCGCCTTTCGCAGCCTTACTTCGACTCAAGGCAGCTCACAGAATTGGCAAATTTGATACCATACATTCATAAAATACAGTTAAAAACATTCAACCCACCATTATTTTTAAAACCCATATATAAACCATTAAAAACATATAACCGCCGGTGTCATCCTGTGCCTCACTGCCAACAAAACCTCTGAAGATGCCAGCTAGAGATGCAGGCAAAACGTTAGGAGGGAATGCTGCTGGAACATGGCCATACAGCCCAGAAAACTCACAGCAACCCAAAGGAGATTCTCGAGATGCTACTCTGAAGTTCCTTGCTCCTCGCTCCAGTGCAGGGTGGGGAAAATGCAGCCCATAGGTTGCATGTGACTCCAGGGTGTCATACACATTGCTAACACCCTCCATAATGTGGCAGTGCTTTCACAGCAATGCTCTCTGGGGAGGTGCCTCAAATCTGCCATATTTTGGAGTCTTTGGGATTCTTCACAACCAGGATAGGCCATTTTTTTCAACTTAAAATTGCCTTCCATTTTACATCCTAGCTGGGACTAACAAGCCTCCATTGGGGGGGACCCCACTGAAGCCCCAAAACATGGTGAATCTGACTCCCTTGCTCCTAGAGAGCACAGAAGGGCCTTTGGTGGAAAACAAATTTAAAAGGGGGACTTCAAAGTCCCTCAGGCCCCTCAGAGCCCTGCCCTAGAGGCTCTTTGTAGATTGATGGATCTTTTGCGCAGACACAATGCTAGCAATGTGATTCCACTTTAACTGCAAGCGCAGGGTTTGTAGAGAAATAACTCTTGTCTCTTGGAGGCAGGAGTGAATGTTGTAATTGGCCACCTTGATTAGCATTGAATGGCCTTGCAGCTTCAAAGCCTGACTGCTTCCTGCCTGGGGGAAATCCTTTGTTGGGAGGTGTCAGCTGGATTGTTTCTTGACCGGAATTCCCCTGGTTTTTTTTAAAAAAGCGTTACTCACTATTTTCTGTCCTGATTTTGAAGTTTTAGATGCTGAAAATACACAAAAGACAACCAGCAGCCCATTATTTTTCTCTATAACCCATGTTTCCTCCTTTCCAGTGATTACTCTTCCTTGGTTTTAGCTCCTTTTTCCTAACTCAAGTAGACCCATTGTATGAATTGTCCATGGATACAGATGGTGGACTGTATAAAGTTAATCAAAAAAATAAGCCTATACCTTTAAGAAATAAGGACTAATGTGAACAAATCCAGAATCATATTATAAGACGTATTTAAGGCTCTTTGAAAGTTTGAAGCAAATGACTTTTGCCATAATAATTCAGCACCATGTGTTTGGACACATGTTTAAAATCTGTCACAAGTAATAAGAAACAAAAGGTTCTATAAAGATTGATAATGATCCCAGATATTGTGCTGTCGAAGGTTTTTATGGCCAGAATCACTGGGTTGCTGCAAGGTTTTCGATCTTGTATGGCCATGTTCCAGAAGCATTCTCTCTTGACATTTCGCCTTGCCAGATATTGTTCAAATTGTCAAAACCAGAGTTGAGTTACTAGAGCAACCTGTGATGGAAGACCATTTGTGGGGATACTATTATCTTACACACCTAAAGAGTATTTGTTGGGGACGTCTATGTCAGTGTTTCCCAACTGCTGTGACGCAGAACAGTAGTGTGCCGTGACGGACCTCCTGCTGTGCCACGGGAAAAGCTCTCTGCCCCCCTTCCTTCCCCACTCCTCCTGCCCAACTCCTGCTGCTTGGGGGAGGAGGAGGAAGGGCCAGGCGGTGGCGAAGAAAAAGAAGAAGGGTCCGGGGCGCCGCCTCCTTCGGCCGTTTCCCCAGCCAGCCTCCAATCCGCCATTACTCCCGCCCCTCGCTTGCTGAAGCTGCGAGGAGGAGGAGCCCCGCCTACTGAAGTCCGTCCACCGCTCATGCTCCTCCTCCTCTGCACGGCTCCCGCTCTCCCACAGCTTCTCCAGCCTTGAGGGGACAGTGCCAAGGCAGCATTGTGCTGGCTCTGCCACCGCTGGCTTGGCATTGCCCCCTCAAGGCTGGAGAAGCTGTGGGAGAGCTGAAGCGGGGGAGGGATCAGGGCATGGCATGGCCTGGCTCCGCCCCCTCCCCCAGCTTCGGCACTCCCACAGCTTCTCCATCCTTGAGGGGACAGTGCCAAGCCAGCATTGTGCTGGCTCTGCCACCGCTGGCTTGGCATTGCCCCCTCAATGCTGGAGAAGCTGTGGGAGAGGTGAAGCTGGGGGGAGGGGGGAGGCACGGCGCGGCCTGGCTCCACCCCCTCCCTCCGGCTTCAGCTCTCCCAGCATCTGCTCCCAGCAGGCCACCATCCCCCAGCCATTCTTTACTGTGTTAAAGTGTCATTTTGGTTGGTGGTGTGCCCCCGGTTTTTTTTAATGTTAAAAGTGTGCTCAAAAAAGGTTGGGAAACACTGGTCTATATTACATACACATCTAGGCATTTTAAAATTATTGGTTACAGACTTACTTTTACAAGACTTATAACCTAAATTACACACCATGTAACTGATTGTACACATTATGCAATCAATGCTATGTACTATGTTTACATACAATGGCAAGTCAGGAAATCCTGACCTAATAAACTAGGATACACTTGCAGTCCATCCATCTCTATTTCACTAATATTCCCAAAGAAGCCATTCTTCCCTCCTTATATACAGCATTCCTTTAGTAGATGGGTCGCATTTCTGTGGCAAAAGGAATGTTTTCTAAGCAGAAGGTCCAATAATATGCACGGATGCCATCATCTCCTGCCTGCATTGACAGTAATGAGACAGATGGACCAATGGCCAGACTCTGCATAAAGCAAGCAATTTTCTATATGTTTATTAAGTGTGAACCAAACACTAGAGTTATATGCTTCCAAACAAGCCAATATTAGAAGTGAGCTATAAAACAAGATTTTCCCGTGTGGACGGATAGTGCTGCATTTCTACATGATGAAACCTATATTAAATGCTCCTGACTTGTTTTGCTGCTTGTTTATATAAGGAGGAATGAAACAGGAGAAAAGAAGCTGTGTTGATGATGTACCCACAAGAAGCACTGCTTGACTATCAAGCAAAAAGTGGGCGCTAAAAATAATATAATATGAAAGCTAACTGGCACAACCTGGGAATCACAACCAGACACAGTGAAGACATCTGCCCTTGCACTTTGCTACTCTGCTCCTGAGGACGCATGCCCAGTGTGGAATACATCTCACCATATTAAACCAGTGGATGTGGCTCTTAATGAGAAACGCCGCATTATCACATGATATCCATGCCCCACACCACTGGAGAAATTATATTATTTAGCTGGTATTTCAACACCTGATATCCACCATGAAGTAGCAGCCAGTAATGAAAGGACCAAGGTAGTGACATCTCTGGCCCATCCTCTGTTCGGATATCAGCCAGCACACCGATGCCTTAAATTAATAAATAGCTTTCTAAGATCTACAGAGATACTTGCAGGAACACCTCAGCAAGCGAGAGTCCAAAAGTAGCAGGCTAAAACCCGGAACCTCAAGCCATGGCTAATACTGAATGAGAGACTTCCTCCTGGGCACAGACTGTGCTCTGGTACCACGAGATGCAGAGCTAATCTTAAGAAATGGGGCCACAAAGTGGAGTCCACGACATGCGAGTGCAGAGAAGATCAAACCACAGAACACCTATTACAATTCAATCTGAGCCCTGCCACATGCACAATGGGGGACCTTCTTATAGCAAAACCAGAGGCACTCAAAATGGCCAGCTACTGGTAAAAGGACATTTAGTTTTTAAACTTTGTGTTTTAAAATACATTACAACTGTACCCTCAATTTGCTCCTGACACAATAAATAAATAAACCCACATATTGTTTAATCTGTTTATTAAGTTTTATTTTGCTTTCTCCTTTGACTTGTCATTTATTTTACATATATTATATATTGTATTTATTTACGTTGTGAGACGCCCAGAGTCCTTTTGGGGAGATGGGGCGGGATATAAGTAAATATTATTATTTGATACATAACAAGATTAGTACACAGCAAACAATATCATTAGGCTGGCTTTTGTATTTGGTCACACGTCGGACACTTCCAAAGTGTCTAGGACTGTGTGATGTATCAGCAAATAATGTGTGCAGATCCAAGTATGGTGGCCTTTTGCAGCTGACAGATGGTAATTTTGTCAGCGCCAATTGTTTTTAAGTGCAGGCCAAGGTCAGGGTCGGATCTAACGTTACGCAAACTACGCGGCCGCGTAGGGCGCCACATGGTCAGGGGTGCATCCAGCCGCCAGGTTCCGCACATGCACATTTGGTGCGGTGCCGACTCCCGCAGGCCAGACACGCGAATTGCACTACACTAGGCTGAAAAGGAGGAGTGTTTTGCAGCCGTGGAAGGGGGCCAGCCCGCACGGAACCAACCGGTTCCGCGTGCACATTTGGTGCAGCGCAGGCGGGTCGTCCTACTCGAGGCCGGAGACCGAGGAGAAGCGCTCGGCAGCAGGCCAGAACATGTCAATACCTTTTATTTTATTTTTATGTGTACCTTTTATTTTTCAGTGATGGGGGGAGCCAAAATAATGTTCGCTTACCATTTTAAATTACCTTCGTCCGGGCCTGGCCAAGATCTTTAGGCATTGCACCCCGTGTGCCGATTACCACTGGGACTCCATTTACTGGCTTATGCCAGTCTATGCAGTTCGATCCTTAAATCCTCATATTGTGTAAGCTTTTCCAGTTGCTGCTACTCATCATCATCATCATCCTTGGACAAGTCATGTTCTTAGCCTTTGAGAAAAGCAACCTTCTCTAAGGAAATCTTGACAAGAAACCTATAATGGGGTTGCCATGAATCGCCATAGGTCAGCAACAACTTGAAGGAAAAGAACAGCAGCAGCAGCAGCAACAACAACCCAATTATGCCTATGAGCATACTTAGTTATGAATGCTAAGCCAAGATTCTTATGAGTTCTGGTTTAGTATTATGTTGATAGCATGGTCCATGACACTATGCCAGTTAACCTCCAACCACCAATCCCACAGTTTACAAAACCACTCTCTAGGCCCCTAGGATTGCATTTATTTCCCACTGTTTGCCATAAAAATTGCCTTCCTCTCGATGCAGTCTATTAAAAACCAGTGTTTACTTTCACTACAGCAGGATCCCAGATAGCCAGTGAGTTGTCAATTGTCCTTGCAATAAAGTTTCTGTGTTTTCTTTTAAAAACCACCATTGGTCCCAATTAGAGTAAACCTGCTTAAATCAATAGGACTTAAGATAGGCAGTGACTGCAGTAACCCATGCATTTAAATTGATGTATTCTAGGTGTGAGTAACTTCGTCCAAAATCCTGTTGTCTGGTCCCAACTTACAGGAGGCCTATTAAATCGATTGTCAAATGGCAAATCAATATGGAGATCAATTCAATTGATTCAATGGGTCTAAGTCGTAGTCAGGGGAAACAAATGGATTGTGTGCGGTACAAACTTATACCAATTATTTACACATTTAACGCCTTTTCTGGTAAATCCCTTATGCATTCACACACACACACACACACACACACAGAGAGAGAGAGAGAGAGAGAGAGAGAGAGAGAGAGAGAGAGAGAGAGAGAGAGAGACTGAAATTTTATCAATGTAAATTCATATTTAGTACATCTGAAAAATTGTCATGTTCTTCATTCAGCATTAATGTATCATATGTTACTTCCAAGAAGCCCCTTGTGTGTACAGTAGAGTCTCGCTTATCCAACCTTCACTCATCCAATGTTCTGTATTATCCAATTGCAATGTTTGGGTGCTAAATTCGTAAATACAGTAATTACTATATAACGTTACTGTGTATTAAACTGCTTTTTCCGTTGATTTGTTGTAAAACATGATGTTTTGAGTTGTTGTAAGTTTTCCGGGCTGTATGGCTATGTTCCGGAAGCATTCTATTCTGATATTACGCCTGCATCTATGGCAGGCATCCTCAGATATTGTGAGGTCTGTTGGAAACTAGGAAAATGGGGTTTATATATCTGTGGAATAATGTCCGGGGTGGGAGAAAGGACTCTTGTCTGTTGGAGGTAGGTGTGAATATAGCAACTGGCCACCTTGATTAGCATTTAATGGCCTAACAGTTTCAAGGGGTGCCTTCTTACTGCCTGGGGGAATCCTTTGTTGAGAGGGGATTAGCTGTCTCTGATTGTTTCTTGTATGGAGTTCTCCTGTTTTTGAGTGTTGTTCTTTATTTACTGTCATGATTTGAGAGGTTTTTTTTTAAATACTGGTAGCCAGATTTTGTTCATTTTCATGGTTTTCTCCTTTTTGTTGAAATTGTCCACCTGATTGTGGATTTCAATGGCTTCTCTGTGTAGCCTGACATTGTAGTTGTTAGAGTGGTCCAGCATTTTTGTGTTCTCAGATAATATTCTGTGGCCATATTGGTTCATCAGGTGCTCTGCTATGGCTGACTTCTCCGGTAGAAATAGTCTGCAGTGCCTTTCATGTTCCTTGATTCATGTTTGGGCACTGTAAGAACCCACACCTTGAAACTGCTACGCTATTAAATGCTAATCAAGGTGGCCAATAGAAACTTTCACACCTAGCTCAAACAGACAAGAGTTCTTTCTCCCATCCTGGACATTCCATAGATATATAAAACCTATTTTCCTAGTTATCAGCAGACCTCACAACCTCTGAGGGTGCTTGCCATAGATGCAGGCGAAACATCAGGAGAGAATGCTTCTGGAACATGACCATATAGCTTGAAAAAAATTACAACAACACAGTGATTCCGGCCATGGAAGCTTTACACCAGGGCTGTCCAGGAAGTAGATCGTGATCGACTAGTTGATCCCGGGACCGAAGGAGGTCAATCCCTGCTTCTCAGGGGGCGGAGCCAGGCTGCGCCAAGCCCCGTTCCCTCCCCCGGCTTCAGCGCACTAGCAGCTTCTCCAGGCTTGAGGAGGGCAGGGCCAAGCCAGCCTTGTGCTAGCTATGCCACCACTGGCTTGGCATTGCCATCCTCAAGCCTGGAGAAGCTGCTGGGAGCTCCAAAGCCAAAGGGGAGGGGAGAGGAGGGGCATTGCCTGGCCGCCCCCTTTGGCTCTCGCTCTACCAGCAGCTTCTCCAGGCTTGAGGATGGCAATGCCAAGCCAGTGGTGGCATAGCTAGCACAAGGCTGGCTTAGCACTGCCATCCTCAAGCCTGGAGAAGCTGCTGGTTGAGCGGAAGCCAGAGGGGGGCGGATCCAGGCTGCATCAAGCCCCGCCCCTCCCCTCTCCAGCCTAGAGGAGGTAGGTAGATCTTTCAGACTTGGTTTTATTATAAGTAGCTCGCATGCTGAAAAAGTGTGGGCTTTAGACAATACATGATGCTTTGGTGCATAATTTGTAAAATCATAATGTAATTTGATGTTTAATACGCTTTTCCTTAATTCCTCCTTATTATCCAGCATTTTCGCTTATCCAACCTTCTGCCGGCACGTTTATGTCGGAAAAGTGAGACTCTACTGTATTTAAAACAAACCTGAAAGCATTCCATTGATTAATGTATAAATGGTTATTTCCCCCCAATGTTCTTCAGAGTTTTACCCAATTCTTCATCAATTCAGTCCATTAATTTCATTTATTCCAAACTCTTTGCCAATCTGTTGACCCAATATATTATTTTTATTACAATGTTAATTAACAACTTTGGAACTAAAGGTGATTTTAAGAGTTTAGAAATGTTAGTATTTTGGGATTATAGCTGCCTAAAATCTCATAGTTCACCTCTCCTATTGGATTGTGATGGTGGTGGTGATTATTTAATGCAGTGGTTCTCAACCTTCCTAATGCCGCAGCCCCTTAATACAGTTCCGCATGTCGTGGTGACCCCCAACCATAACATTATTGTCGTTGCTACTTCAGAACTGTAGTTCAGCTGCTGTTATGAATAGTAATGTAAATATCTGATATGCAGGATGGATTTTCATTCACTGGATCAAATTTGGCACAAATACCCAATACACCCAAATATGAAAACTGGTGGGGTTGAGGGAGGGATTAATTTTGTCATTTGAAAGTTGTAGTTTATGGGATTTATTGTTTACTTACAATCAACGAGCATTCTGAACCGCACCAACGATAGAATTGAACTAAACTTTCCACACAGAATTCTGATGACTAACAGAAAATACTAGAAGTCTTTGGTGGGCATTGACCTTGAGTTTTGGAGTTGTAGTCCACCTACAGCCAGAGAGCACTGTGGACTCAAACAAAGATGGATCTGGACCAAACTTGGCACGAATACTCAATATGCCCAAATGTGAACACTGGTGGAGTTTGAGGGAAATAGACCTCGACATTTAGAGGTTGTCATTGCTGGGATTTATAGTTCACCTACAATCCAAGACCATTCTGAACCCACCAACGATAGAATTGGGTCAAACTTCCCACTCAGAACCCCCTTCCTTGGAAGGGACTCGCTGGCCCGAGCCTCCCTCCAACCTCACACACTCTCCCTCACCCACACATGCGCTCCATGCTGCCATGTGCCAAGCCCACCTGCTCTCCCTTCCCTACTTGAAGTCTCAGAAACAGCCCTCCCCTTGGCTGAGAGGTCATTCAATCACAGCAGAGGGGGCCTTTTGGTGGGAGGATTCACCATCTGTTTCCAAAAAGGAGGAGAAGGACAGGCGGAGAGATCTTCAGCCTTCTCTGCCAAAGGGATATGTTTTCTGATGGTCTTTAGTGACCCCTCTGAAACCCCCCTTGCAACCCACACAGGGGTCCTGACCCCCAGGTTGAGAGACACTGCTTTAATGCTATGCACTATGATTTCATTGTTCTGTAAAAACATACTTGCAAGTGGTTAAATATAATAATACCCTCTGGCTAATGCTGAGCCCACCATCCCATTAATAACAGCTCCAGGTGTTCTAATATTGACTTCCCATTGGCTCTCCCAACAAAATAGGCTATTAAGGTATGCCAAAGCCCACCGCCAGCAAGATGGTCCAGAAGTATTGAACTGCAATTCCCAACACTCCCCAACTGAATGATCTATACTGAATGGGAATGATGGATCCGGAGGCGAGGATTTCGATTGTTACTCTCCATTATAATCGTCTGATTCAATCAATTGTTGACTGTTGAGTTGGTAAATCCCACTGATTTAATGGGTCTGTTTCAATCAGGATTAACAACAGGATTTAGGCCTTCGTCTGATACATCTGAAGGATACCCTACTGGGAAATGTGCATTTCATACAGTATTTCTTGGTATTGTCGAAGGCGATTTCTTGGCTCTGACTTTTCGAACTCTGCACAAAACATAAAAACTAGGTTTTTTTAAAAAAGGAAAGGAATTATCTATACGCATAATAAAAGTGAAAATATGTGTGTATGTTGCTGGGGTGTCCAGTTACACGGCCAAGCTCCTAGCTCCTGCCGCCACAGGCAGCTATATCTCCCTCCAATGACATTTCTGGTTAGAGTGAGTGCCAAGAACATGTCTAAGAACCCTGCCAATGTCCTCCACAAACACAATACTGCCCAACACCCAAGTGAAGACTTTAATTTGGGGACAATTTCATCCTAGATTTTCTCTTTTTCCTCCAGTATTTCCAGTATTTCCTTCTCCTTCCATTGGTATGAAATTTGCATGATCCTGCCCACTGCCTCTCCCTTAACCCTTTCCTACCCTTTCTTATGGTGCATAGCAGACAGAGAGGAATTGATCAGCAAATGAATATACTGTAGGAGGTTTGGAGGACTGACTCAACATGATGGAAATTGTAGTTCACCCTGCATCAAGAACCCCTTTGACAATGTATCTGTACCACATTTGGCACACAGAACCCCCATGACCAATGAGAAGTACTGGAGAGGTTTGGGAGGAATTCACTTTGAATTATAGGAGTTGTCGGTACTGGAATTTATAGTTCACCTGCAATCAAAGAGCACTCTAAACCCCATCAATGATGGACCTGGAACTAACTTGGCTCGCAGAACCCTCATGACCAACAAAACATACAGGAGGTCTTTGGGGAAATTTCACCTTGATTTGGGGGAGTTGTAGTTCACCTACATCCAGAGAGCACCGTGAACCCAGAGTTGTCGTTGTAGGAGTTGTAGTTCACTATGAAGTTGTAGGAGTTGTAGTTCACTATGATGGATCTGGACCAAACTTAGCACACAGACCTGATATGCCCAAATTGGAGTACTAGTGGGACTTGGGTGGAGTTTTAGGTACTGGGATTTATAGTTCACCTGCAATCAAAGAACCCCACCAAAAGGGAATTGGACCTAACTTGGCACACAGAGCCACCATGACCAGCAAAAAGTACTAGAGGTCTTTGGGGAAATGTCACCTTGATTTGGGGGAGTTGTAGTTCACCTACAGTATATCCAGAGAGCACTGTGAACCCAGAAGCTGATAGATCTCGACCAAACTTGGCAGGCATACCTGATGCACTCAAATTTGATTACTGGAGGAGTTTGGGAAGGATTGACCTTGAGTTTTGGAGGTTGTAGGTCACCTACAACCAGAGAAACCGTGACCACCACCAACGATAGACCTGACTCAAACTTGGCACGGAGAAGCCCAATGACCAATTGAATATAATGGAGGCAATTAAGGGGAGCTGGCCTTCTCCCCTGTGAGTTGTAGTTCACCTACACCCAGAGGCACCGTGACCACCACAAACAATAGACTGGGACAAAACTTAGCACACAGAACCCCATGACTAACTCAACTGACTGGAGGGGTTTGAGGGGACTGACTCACCATGGTGGGAGCTATAGTTCATCCTACAGCCAGAGAGCACACTGAACCCCACCGATGATGCATCTAGAGCAGGCCTGGGCAAACTTTGGCCCTCCAGGTGTTTTGGACTTTAACTCCCACAATTCCTAACAGCCTACCGGCTGTTAGGAATTATGGGAGTTGGAGTCCAAAACACCTGGAGAGCCAAAGTTTGCCCAGGTCTGATCTAGAGCAAACTTGCCCAACATGACAAACTAATTTACTAAGGGAGTTTCAGGGGGTTAACCGGGCATGATGTGAGTTGTAGAGCACCCACAAACTTATACATTTTGTAAAATAAAATAACCTGAGCAATGCTGGGTACCCAAACTACTTAAAAATAAAATGCATGGCTTGTTGTGAGTTTTCCGGGTTGTATGGCCATGTTCCAGAAGCATTCTCTCCTGACGTTTCGCCTGCATCTTTGACAGGCATCCTCAGAGGTTGTAAGGTCTGTTGGAAACTAGAAAATAGTTTTCCTAGTTGAATTTCCTAGTTTCCAACAGACCTCACAACCTCTGAGCAGGGCCGTAGCCAGGATTTTGGTTCGGGGGGCTGAGTTTGGTTCAGGGGGGCTGAGACTGGTGGAAGAGGGTTTACCCTAGCAAACCTTTGTATTGTTATCCCAATAACCCCATGAAGGTGGGATATAATGAGCATGGTGATCAGATCATGATGTGAATAAACATAACAGTTTAAATAATGTACCAGTAAGGCCTTCTTGCGGACCACCCTGAGAATTTCGGGGGGCTGAAGCCCCTTAGCCCTGCCCCCCGGCTACATGCCTGCCTCTGAGGATAGGTGCTGGTGAAACATCAGGAGAGAATACTTCTGGAAGATGGCCATATAGCTCAGAAAACTCAGAGATTCCAGCCAGGAAAGCCTTCAACAATACAAAAGACATGACAAGGGAGTTTCAGGGGATTAACTGGGCATGATGTGAGTTGTAGTTCACCCACAAACTTATACATTTTGTAAAATAAAATAACCTTTTTTTCCAATGGCCATGGCACAATCTTGGATTATCTTGCCCATAATATATGTAACAGTGCAACCTCAAATTCAATCAAACATGATAGACTCAGGTGATGAGTCAAGAAAATGCCAAAGAGAATTAACAGCCTTCTTGGCCATCACCATTTAATCTCAGTTCAGCCAAGATAATGTTCACAGACCTTCACTCCCTCCAAACGCATGGTGTTCTTGTCAGTGGCTGAGATAACAGCAGTCAACACGAGACCTTAATTATTTTCTACCTCTTGCTTTATCCATCCAGTTAAGGCTGATGACATTTGCAGTCCATCCCATTGTAGGAGCTCAAGGCTGGAGAAGTTGTCACACAAAAGTTGGTGGAAACACCTCTTCTCTTCCATCTTGAGGACTAAATTAATGTCTGAGGGACTGCATTTCGGTGATGAGATGAGAACCAAAAACCAGCAGCCCATTTAACATAATAAAAATCTTACTGCTAACAAGGAAGCCATAGCAAAGAGATGCCAACCTTTTGTCATGGAAAGAAACTAACACAAAAGCCAGGAAACCACTACTGTAATGCATTAAGTGATGCAAAAAAGATGGGAGACTCCAGGGAGATGGATTAAGAAAGGGGAGGGCTAATGGTGCTACTCTCTGCTGTGGCATCTTAATCAGTCCTAGAAAACAATCCAGATGCCCAAAACTAGTTTCCAGTCCAAACTAGGTGATTCCATCCACAAATACTCTGTGACTGACTTTGGGATACAATAGGCACACCTAAAGGTGTATTTTTGGAAAGAATAGGAAATGTCAACATTGACAATTTCCAACATTTCGCAGAAGGAAGGCAAGCCAATGATTCTTAATTGCATCAGTTATGTACTATGACTGGTGGAGTTTGGGGAAAATAGACTTGACATTTGGGAGTTATAGTTGCTGGGATTTATAGTTCACCTGCATTCTGAACCCCACCAATGAGAGAATTGGGCCAAGCTTCCCACACTGAAACCCCCATGGCCAGCAGAAAATACTGTGTTTTCTGATGGTCTTTGGCGAACCCTCTGACACCCCTTGCGACCCCCCCCCCCAGGGGTCCCGACCCCCTGGTTGATAAATGCTGTCTTAATCAGTCATAGAAAAGAATCAAGATGCCCAAAACTAGTTTTGGATCCAAACCAGGTGATTCTATCCACAGATACCCTGTGACTGAATCTGGGATACATTCAGCATACCTAAAGGTGTCTTTTTTAAAAAAAATAGTATTTATTGTAATTTCCAAAATATCATACACAATATAACAACAAAAAACAACAAAATAACATTACACAGACATAACACAAAATAAACATTAACTAACACATAATATTCTATTTTATCTATTTCGCTTAAATCCTTCCTTCTTAAAGTGGGGGGTATTTCCAGCTTTATTAGTATGAATGTATATAGTTATTTTATTAAAATAAAACATAAATCTCTAAATATCTTAGCGAAATAGTCTATATATATATATCATTTATTAAGAGAGAGATCTAAAAAAATTATTCATATGCCCTGTGACTGAATCTGGGTTACATTCAGCATACCTAAAGGTGTCTTTGAGAAAGAGTGGGGAAAGCCATCATTTACGTCTTTCAACATTTCACAGAAGGAAGCCAAGCCACACAAAGGAAGAACACACAATGAGAGAGTCTGCAGCAGTTTACTTATGCAAACACCTACAGGGACGGGGAAGATTTTGGCCCTGCCTTTCTTCATCCCCAAGTACAAACTACTCCTGTATTTTTTAATTCAATTCTTAATTGCATCTGTTATATGCCCTGACTGTTCAGGAGATTATTAGTTTTGGCCGTTTCATCATTATGACATCCCATTCAACTAGAGCACACGTGTCAAACTCATTTTATGTGGCCCTCCAGATGCTGGACTACAATTGCTGTATTCCTCCTCATTAGACATCATGACTAGAGCTGATGGGAGTTGTGATACAGTAACATCTGGAAGGCTGCAGTTTGTTTTGTTTACTCAGGAGAGTGGGGTTTGAGTTTAGATACAAGGCTTGTAGAGAGGATGTCTAAGACGCCCTTTAACATTTCCCCTACCTTCGAGCCAAGTGTTGTTGGGTTGCAATTCCCATTATCCTCAGTCCACATGGCACATAATCAAAGGTTATGGGAGTTGTCATTCAATACGTAACATCTGGGGACCCACATTGGATAAGAGCAACGGCCACCAGGTAAAAACATTATAGTTGGCCATATCAATTGATTCTCCGTCCATGGAATCCACATCCCTTTGGAGGAAGTCATAAGGCTGATGTGACCCTCCATGAAAAATGAGTTTGATACCCTGAACTAGAGCACCATCAAGGTCTACAGCAGTGGTTCCCAGCCTTCTTTTTTTTTGACCAGGGTCCACTCTACAACATTACGGGTGACGAATCAGTTTTTGGTCTACTTTAGGTTCGTTTTGGTAATTTGGGGTGCCGATTCAGAAAATTGCCTTGGATAGACCACATCACCTGATACAGAGCATATGCCACAGTCAATAACAGGGAAGGAATGGCAGGTGGTGCGAAAGGAGCAAAAATAAAATAAAGAGGAAGGAGGCTCACGAACCAGATTGTCATCCTTAAGGCCCACTGGTGGTCCCGGCCCACAGGTTAAGAACCACTGGTCTACAGTGATTTTGACCATATTGGCTGCAGGATTCTGAGCATTGTAGTCCCCAACAAAGAAACCTTCCCAAGTTCTGTCAAAGTCTGAACCCAAAGACATTCTCTGGAGGAGGTGAACTGGTTTCCTCCCTCCAACAGGCCAGAAACAGGGAGGTGAGGAATAACTTTCATCCAGGAAGGTGGCAATCAATGGAAAACTATTGATGTTGACAGAACAATGGATTTGGCCCATTAGTT
Source organism: Anolis apletophallus (assembly GCA_030556195.1). NCBI lineage: Eukaryota > Metazoa > Chordata > Lepidosauria > Squamata > Anolidae > Anolis > Anolis apletophallus. The sequence goes on along the minus strand of JARBWK010000011.1, from coordinate 44,144,176 downwards.
TAATGGCAGTGGCAACAAGGAAGGAAAAGACCCAGCTTGAACCCACCCCACATCACCTCCAATGGCATCATCAATATATTTTTTTTCAATTTGCTATTTCCACATTCATAAATATGAATCCAGATATTATCCACTCAAAATCAAAGCTGAAGGAGTGGAGAGGCAACCTAGTTGGTTTCCAATGTTGACAAGATTTTGATTACTTTGTTATCACATCAGAAGAATTGGGGGAGATGATGGTTGGGGGTGGGGGTGGGAGATGGAGACCAGCCCCCTGCCAAGAAGGGCTATTCAGGTCTGGTTCCTGTAATAAAGTGATTTAATAGACCTAAAGAGGCCAATTCCCTTCTTTCTTCCACAGCAACTTCCTGTAGGTTATCTTTCACATATGTAAATGGCCAGGAGAGGGTTATCAATGACCCTGGTGCCATTAAACCAGATAGGGTGTCTGGTTTGAGGAGGACATTGTGCCTGGACAAGGAGCATATCCCCATAATGCTCTCCAGAAGAGATTTTGCCATCAGCGCTGCCCATTGGCCCATCAACTTCTGGCCCACCATTGACTCCCTCTGCCATGTGAAACGGTTGGGGAAATAAATCATTGCATGTATTTTGGGGCTACGAAAACAACGTGGCATTTACACAGCAGTTTAGGCGGATCAAAGCAATTCCGAGATAGGATCTCCAGTAATCCCGAGCAATATCCCAAAGATAATATTAACCTATTTGCTCTGTACGCAGAGCCTGCCTCAAATCACACCAAAGGAATATGATGGATAACATTCCAATTTGAAATGGGGATTATTCAATTCACATTCTTAGCCACGCAAAGAGATCTGGGAGCACCTTTGAGATTAACTGAGAGGTTGGTAGCCAAAGCTTTTGAAGATTAAGGGCGCATCTTCACTGTAGAATTCATGCAGTTTGACATCGCTTTAACAGGCATGGCTCAATGCTATGGAATCCTGGGATTTGTACTTTGGCAAGGCACGGGCAAAAGGCTACAGACCTTATGAAACTACAATCCCATGATTCCATAGCATGAGCCATAGCTGCTAAAGTAGGGTCTCTTTTCCTCTTAGATTCTAGTTCCTGCTCAAAGGGAAACAATTCCTCACCACAATCCACTGCACAAGTCCTGAGTTCAAATGTAAGAGTTTAGTGCAGTGTTTCTCAACCTTCCTAATGCCGCAGCATTAATACAGTTCTTCATGTAGTGGTGACCCCCAACCATAACATTATTTCCATTGCTGCTTCATAACTGTAATTTGGCAATTGTTATGAATCCTAATGTAAATATCTGATATCCAGAATGTATTTCCATTTACTGGACCACATTTGGCACAAATACCCGATACACCCAAATTTGAATACTGGTGGGATTGAAGAGGGGATTGATTTTGTCATTTTGGAGTTGTAGTTGCTGGGATTGATAGTTAACCTACAATCAAAGAACCTTCTCAACTCCACCAACGATGGAATTGAACCAAACTTGGCACACAGAACTCTAATGGCCAACAGAAAATACTGGAATGTACATTGACTTTGAGATTTGGAATTGTAGTTCACCTACATCCAGAGAGCACTGTGCACTCAAACAAAGATGGATCTGGACCAAACTTGGCATGAATACTCAATATGCCCAAATGTGAACACTGGTGGAGTTTGGGGAAAATAGACATTGACGTTTGGGGGTTGTAGTTGCTGGGATTTATAGTTTACCTACAATCGAAGAGCATTCTGAACCCCACCGATAGAATTGGGCCAAACTTCCCACACAGAACCCCCATGATCAACAGAAAATACTGTGTTTTCTGGTGGTATTTGGAGACCCCTCTGACACCCCCTTGCAACTTTCCCAGGGGACCTGATCCCCAGGTTGAGAAACGCTGGTTTAGTGAGAGCTTGAACCTGATTCTCCTAAGTCTACTTTCTAACATTGCCAAGGTCCAATAGCCCTCAAATTTTAGCACAAAAGGATCCAAGCAACAGTGTTTGGAAGCTTGCATGGAACTATTCTCAATCTTAGGACAAAATTCCACTGAATCCTATTCTGGAAAAAAGTGGGCTAGAAAGAAACTACATAATAATAATTCCAACAAATAAAACCATAATGAATTGAAATGTCCATGTTATTTTAGTTTTAAGAGCACGTACAGTATAAAACCATGGACCTCAATCCAGTTTTTACATCTTGCAACAGTAAGGCTGAGCCAAAGGAACCTGCTAAGGGCCCTTCCAGACAAACCTTATATCCCAGGATCTGATCCCAGGTTTTCTGTTTATCCCAAATTATCTGGTAGTGCTGACTCGTATAATCCATTGCAAAGCAGAAAATTTAGGATCAGATCCTGGGATATAGCACATGTCTAGAAGGGCCCTAAGTCAAAATGTACATAAACTCCATTGACTCAATGGCTCTATTTTAGTTGTGTTTTGTGTTAATTTAATATATTTTGTTTCATTTTTATATTGATTTCTTGTTGTTATTTTGTTGATTTAATTTTAAATTGGTGATTCATTTATTACTGTTTATTATTTGCATTGTGCACATTGTTGTAAGCTGCTCTGACTCCCCTCAGGGAGATGGGACATGGTATAAATGAAGGGACAGAGAGTTTCATCTATGCTGACGATCGTGCCATCACCACCCAAGCAGGGAGCTTTGAAATGGTTGAACAGAAGCTCTCCGGAGCTTTAGATGCCCTTCCTGCCTATTACAGGAAAAACCAGCTGATTCCTAATCCATCTAAAGCACAGACAAGCGTCTCGAGCTCTGAGGATTACCTGGGAAGGAATCCCATTGGAGCAGTACAGCACACCTAAATACCTGGGAATTATCCTGGACTGTGCTCTGACCTACAAGAAGCACTGCTTGAATATCAAGCCAAAAGTGGGTGCTAGAAACAATATTGTATGAAAGCTGACTGGCGCAACCCGGGGATCACAACCAGATACAGTGAAGACATCTGCCCTTGTGCTTTGCTACTCTGCTGCTGAATACGCATACCCAGTGTGGAACACATCCCACCATGTTAAAACAGTGGATGTGGCTCTTAATGAGACATGCTGCATTATCACAGGACGTCTACACCCCACACCACTGAAGAAATTATACTGTTCAACTGGTATTACACCACTTGACATCTGCCAGGAAGAAGCAGCCAGTAATGAAAGGACCAAGGTAGTGCCATCTCCGGCCTATCCTCTGTTTGGATATCAGCCAGCATGCCAACGCCTTAAATCAAGAAATAGTTTTCTAAGATCTACAGAGATCCTTGCAGGAACACCTCAGCAAGCGAGAGTCCAAAAGTGGCAGGCTAAAACCCAGAACCTCAATCTATGGCTGATACCAAATGAGAGATTTCCTCCTGGGCACACAGAAGACTGAGTGATTTGGAAGGCGCTGAACAGATTGCGCTCTGGCACCAGGAGATGCAGAACCAATCTTAAGAAATGGGGCACAAAGTGGAGTCCACGACATGCGAGTGTGGAGAAGAGCAAACCACAGACCACCTATTAGAATTCAGTCTGAGCCCTGCCACATGCACATTGGAGGATCTTCTTATAGCAACACCATAAGCACTACACGTGGCCAGCTACTGGTCAAAGGACTCTGAACAACTCCTTCCATTAAAAACCCCATGGTTTGAGTTAGGGCCCTTCCACATAGCCATATAACCCAGAAAATCCCACAATATCTGCTTTGAACTGAGGGTCCTTCCAGGCAGGCCCTACATCCCAGGATCTGATCCCAGGTTTTCTGTTTATCCCAGATTATCTGGCAGTATGGACTTATATAGTCCAGTTTAGAGCAGAAAACCTGGGATCAGATCTGTCTGGAAGGGCCCTGGGTTTATCTGAGTCCACACTGCCATATATTCCATTTCAAAGCAGATAATGTGGAATGTTATTCAGCTGTGTGGAAAGGGTTTTAGGGTCATCATGAGTCAGGAATGACTTGAAGGTATACTACAACAACAACAACAACGTCCCAGATCTGAACTTTACCCAACCCTACTCTAGGAGGCACAATTCTTTTGCATATGTGGATGAGAGTATACACTCAAGTCTTTGGCTCTACACATATTGATAGTTTTTGTTTTGTGCTTGCAACACTCCTTACTCAATTGTCCTATGACAGATTGGCAGTAGTGGCATGATATCAGCTCTGGAATGGCCTCCTTTAAAACTGAGTTACACATTCCTCCCCGATTCAATTGCATGTTTGTTTATTTATTTATTATTCGATCTTGTATGCCGCCACTCCCCGAGGGCTCGGAGCGGCTCACAATACAGCATAGAAACACAGAATGGAAACACCATAACAACAACTTAAATGTCGGCACATTTAGAATCATTTTGGAAGCCCAACATGAGCCAAACACAGGCTCGAAAGTCAACCAACACTCCTTGACATTTGTACATTGCTGGGGAAAGTGAGTAACGAATCATTTCTCTAACATTGTAGAAACCCCTTGAGGAAAAATCAAATTGGCTTTCTAGGTAAACCCAGATTTCATGTTGAAAACTGACATTGAGTTTGTGGATTCCTGGGACAACTGGGATAGAAGGAACTCAAATGTAGGCACTTCACCTAGCAATATCTTGACTAGCAGTTTGTAGGTCCGCCATTGCTGCCCATAAACATTTCCTCTTACCTTCACAAATCTAGACTTATCGCTACCATCTCAAAGACAGGTGAAAACTATGGAGGCCTCCCGATTATGCACTGCAAATTTATTTATTTACTATATTTCTATACCGCCCCTCTCAGCCCGAAGGTGACTCGAGGCGGTTTACACATGGCAGTCAGTGCCCATAATATAAAATTAAATTAAAAGCAATTATACAATAACCAGATAAAACAGTAACAATTAGCAATTGAAATAAAAAAATGCAATTTCCAGCATCTCATTGTTAAAACCATTTTCCATCGCAACGTCATATCATTCCGTGATCACAGTTAAACATTTATATTTAATCTGCAAAAGCCTGCTCGAACAGCCAGATCTTAACTTTCTTTCGAAATGTTAGGAAGGAGGAGGCTGGTCTAATGTCCCTAAGGAGGACGTTCCATAGCCGAGGGGCCACCACTGAGAAAGCCCTGTCTCTCATCCCCGCCAATCGGGTCTGTGAAGAAGGCGGGGCCGAGAGCAGGGCCTCTCTGGATGATCTTAAACACCTAGATGGTTCATAGGGAGAGATGCGTTTGGACAGGTAAGCTGGGCCAGAACCATTTAGGGCAGGGCTGCCCACAAAGTCGATCGCGATCGATCAGTCAATTGCGGGTCCACAGGGCATTGCGGGAATGAGGGAGCGCACGCTCCTTCCACAGGGCATTGCGGGAATGAGGGAGCGCCTTCCGCGGGGCATTGGGGGAATGAGGGGTGCCCACACTTTTTCAGCATGCGAGCTAGTTTTAAAACAACCAAGTCAAAAACATCTGCCTTCCATGCGCACTTTCCGCACATGCGCACACGCACCTTCCACGCGGCATTGCAGGAACGAGGGGTGCCCACACTTTTTCAGCATGCGAGCTAGTTTTAAAACAACCAAGTCAAAAACATCTACCTTCCGCGCACACTTTCCGCACATGCGCACACGCACCTTCCACGCGGTTCTCCTTCCGCGGGGCATTGCAGGAACGACGGAGCGCCTCCGGAGGCCCCGCCTCGCTCTCCGCCCTGCCTCTCTCTCGCCGGCAGCGGAGGCTGCACGGTTGCTTCTGGACGCCTAGTTTAGGTGTGGGCAACCCTAATTTAGGGCTTTAAAGGCCAAATCCCAGCTTCTCTGGGGGTCACAATCCATCAACATCTAGATGAACACAGATGTAATTCCCTCCACAATATGGATCCAGACATATAAGAGGCCCAGTAAAATAAACCAGACTTTGACTACTCCAAGTAAAACTACAGGCCCTTCACACGACACAGATATGTCACTATGGTACCACTTTAACATCCTATGGAATCCTGGGGCTTGTCTTCCGATGAGGCACTGGAGTTTTCAGGCAGAAAATTCTGAAGACCCTTCCCTAAACTACAGATCCCAGGAATCCATAGAACAGTGGTTCCCAACCTTTTTTTGACCAGGGCCCATTTGACCAGGGACCACTCTCCAACATTAGTACCAAAAGAGTTATGAATCAGTTTTTGGTCAACTTTAGATTTGGGGGCTGATTCAGAAAACTGCATTGGATAGACCAGTGTTTCCCAACCAGTGTGTCGTGGCACACTAGTGTGCCGTGAGCGATCATCAGGTGTGCCGTGGGAAATTGGCACTCTCCCCCCTCCTAGCAGCCCCTCACAGGTTTCCAAGAAACAAATTGAGCCTCTCTGCTTGGAACTGTTTTTAAAAAACTATTTTACTGGATTTTTCTAGAGTTGCCTCCCCCCCCCCAAAGGAACTGTTTATAACAGCTTCATGACATCCATAGTTAACTGGAAGCAAGTTTCACTCAGGGTGAAATTTCACAAAGGTCTGGAGAACAAGCCCTATGAGGAGCGGCTTGAAGAGCTGGGCATGTTTAGCCTGAAGAAGAGAAGGCTGAGAGAAGACATGATAGCCATGTATAAATATGTGAGAGGGAGTCATATATATGTTGTGTTCATCGAAACAGGCCCAGGTTTCACACTGAGTGTATAAATACATTTTAAAACATATTAACTATATGTATTACTGTGCTAGAGTGTAATTTTGTATCATTTTGATTGGTGGTGTGCCCCAGGATTTTGTAAATGTAAAAAATGTGCCGCGGCTCAAAAAAGGTTGAAAAACACTGGGATAGACCACATCAGCTCTAGTTCCTGATACAGAATATATGCCATCCAGCAGTCACCTTCTGCTCGCTCACAAAAAAACCATATTTAATAATCTATAGCTGATGTGGTAGTACGGTAGTAATTTTTCATGGATAGTCAGTCTCTCCACTCCCGACATCCCAGTTGCCTCGGCACTATAAGAGGGTTTCGCGTGACCAGTCGCTCTCGTTGCCATGTGGTTTCGAGACACAATTGTCTCAAAACCACTTGGCAACGAGAGTGAGAGTAATGGTGAGGCCGCAGACGATATTTTCATTCTTGCAGACCATAGAATCATAAGAGTTGGAAGAGACCTTGTGGGCCATCCAGTCCAACCCCCAGTCAAGAAGCAGGAAAATCACATTCAAAGCACTCCCGAGAGATGGCCATCCAACCTCTGTTTAAAAGCCTCCAAAGAAGGAGCCTCTACCACACTCCATGGCAGAGAGTTCCACCAATGAACAGCTCTCACAGTCAGGAAGTTCTTCCTCATGTTCAGGTGGAATCTCCTTTCCTGTAGTTTGAAGCCATTGTTCCGCATCCTAGGGCAGCAGAAAACAAGCTTGCTCCCTCCTCCCTATTAACCAATTACAGATCCACCTAGCCGTAGTTTTGCCTAGCCCACATTTGACTAGTTTGTTTGGTGGTCCGCTGTCATAAGACGAAACCATGGCAGTTAAAATGGAATCAAAACATTAAAATTGTGTTCTCTGCAAGCGCCCGAAGTCTTGGTTCAGCACTTAGTCCAATTTTAACTATTGCTGCTTAACATTAAAAATATGAATTCTGACATACACCTACAAGCAGGTATATCTATCTCATCCTTACATGGTAGAGAAGAAGATCTGAAGCCCATAACAATAAAATGACAAAAATGGACGCTCTCTTTTTCAAAAAGAACCAAGGAACAAAATGCTCCTAGGGCACCTTCACCAGGATTCCCACATCACCGAGCCTGCAACCACACTTAAACCACAAAAGCATGCCTTGTGGCATTAAGGACTTCTTCCTGGATGAATGGAAGATGTTTCCAATGGAATGTGGTGCTTCTTTGCTAGAATGGGGAGGAGGCGTTGGGGCAAAGCAGTCACAATGGCCAGAGACACCCAGCCACTTAATTTTTGTGTGCAGGGCTACTGCTGTCTGAAATCAGAAAACTAGACTGTCTGGGGGCAATAAATCCTGGGGAGAACAGAGCTTTGCCACCCAGCCTGAAGTATCTTGGGGTCACCGTTGGATTCCAGAAACACAGAGATGCACAAAACAGACCCTTCTAATTTTTCTTTAAAGTACTTGTCCTTTCAGTCTACGTTTCCTCCCTCCCTCTAAGAGAAGTGTTCCCTTCCAAAGGTTGGAGCTCACACCCAATTGGAAAAGAATGCCCCCCGCTTTCTCCCAAATTCAGAGGGACACTTAAAATCTCAGCCACATACCAATGTGACTGGTGACGGGGCTACTACAAAGCAATTGTCCTGTCATGCGGAGAGTCCGGCCACAATCGGCCTCCTGCCAATGCGGAACAGGGAAATCAGCATTCCGTCTTTATTCCCTCTGGGCTTTTCCATCAATGTATCCAAGCCCTGACCTGGGGGAAACTATTCTCTGGGGTAGGGATGGAGAAATAAAAGGGCCACTTCCATGCATTTTTGTAGATTTGCCATCTGCCTAGATGGGAAGGAAAGCAAAACCAAGGAAAATCCCGAGCAATAGGAATCTAATCACACTCAGGTTGAGTAGCGAGTCCTCCAAATGATACAAAAGTCAGGATATTGGGAGTGTTCTTTAACCAATGGGAAACTATCAGCTATCAAAATGGCTGCCATCAGAGATTGTTTAGTTAAAACAACCAATTGGGGGGGGGGGGGTATCATAGATCACACTGGCTGCCACCCACCTTCATTGACCCAGTAAAGCAGTCTTTTTCAACCTTCCTAATGCCGCAACCCCTTGATATAGTTCCTCGTATTGTGGTGACCTCCAACCATAACATTATTTCCGTTGCTACTTCATAACTGTAATTTTACTAGTGTTATGAATCATAATGTAAATATCTGACATTTATTTATTTATTTCTCGCATTTATATCCCGTCACTTCTCAACCCCCGAAGGGGGACTCAGCACGGCATTACAATTAAGCCCTATTAGAGGCTATTACAAAATTACAATAATAAAATCCCATATTAAAACATCACGTCATAACAACAATACATAGTTAAAAACCATACAAAGACTGAACAATAAAAACCAGTCTCGACAGTCTTATCACCATTGCAATTTGTCCCTTTTAAAGTGCTGCTACATCTATTGCCCAAAAGCCTGGTCCCAAAACCATGCCTTTAATTTCTTTCGGAAAACCAGGAGGGAGGGGACCAATCTTAATTCAGTTGGAAGAGTGTTCCATAGTCGGGGAGCCACCGCCGAGAAGGCCCTGACCCTCGTCCCCGCCAGGTGCATTTGAGCTGTAGACGGGAGCGAGAGCAGGGCCTCCCCGGATGATCTGAGATTTCGAGGTGGGACGTAGGGGTGGATGCGTTCGGACAAGTAAGCTGGGCCAGAACTGTTTAGAGCTTTATAGGCCAAAACCAGCACTTTGAATTGGGCTTGGAGATGGACTGGCAGCCAGTGGAGCTGACACAACAGGGGGGGGGGGAGTATGCTCCCTGTATGTCGCCCCAGTTAGTAATTTGGCTGCTGACCGTTGTACTAACTGAAGTTTCCGAACTGTCTTCAAAGGCAGCCCCATGTAGAGCACGTTGCAGTAATCTATACGGGATGTAACCAGAGCGTGGACTATCATGGCCAAGTCAGACTTCCCAAAGTACGGGTGTAGCTGGCACACAAGTCTTAGTTGTGCAAAAGCTCCTCTGGCCACCGTCGAGACCTGGGGTTCCAGGCTCAGCGATGAATCCAGGATCACTCCCAAGCTGCAAACCTGCATCTTCAGGGGGAGTGTAACCCCATCCAAGGCTGTAAACCTATGCCCTGTTCGGCCTTTCGACTGACCAGGAAAAGCTCCGTCTTGTCTGGATTCAATTACAATTTGTTAGCCCTCATCCAGCCCGACACAGCAGCCAAGCACCAGTTTAAGGTTTGAACAGTCTCCTTAGTGACAGGGGGGAAGGAGTGACGTATCTGGACGTCATCTGCATACTCCAAAACTCCGGATGATCTCCCTCAGCGGCTTCATGTAGATGTTAAATAACATCGGAGACAGTACTGAACCCTGTGGGACTCCACAAGACAATGGTTGTGGAGTCAAACAGGTGTCACCCAGGAACACCTTCTGAGACCGACCCTCAGGGAAGGACCAGAGCCTCTGTAGAGCAGTACCTCCAAGTCCCATTTCTACGAGGCATCCCAGAAGGATACCGTGGTCAATGGTATTGAAGGCTGCTGAGAGGTCCAGCAGAACCAACAGGGACACACTAAGGTGACCAAGGTTGTTTCAGTACCATGTCCAGGCCTAAAGCCAGACTGTGCCGGATCTAGATAATCAGTGTCTACCAAGAACCCCTGGAATTGCGAAGCCACCACACGTTCCATGACTTTGCCTAAATAGAGAAGATTGATATGCAGGATGTGTTTTCATTCACTGGACCAAATTTGGCACAAACACTCAATATATTCAATGTGAACACTGGTGGAGTTTGGGGAAAATAGACTTGAAATTTGGGAGTTGTGGTTGCGGGGATTTATAGTTCACGTACAATCAAAGCACATTCTGAACTCCACCAATGATGGAATTGAACCAAACTTGGCACACAGAACTCCCATGATCCACAGAAAATATTGGAAGGGTTTGGTGGGCATTGACATTGAGTTTTGAAGTTGTAGTTCACCTACATACAGATTGCACTGTGGACCCCAAACAATGATGGATCTGGACCAAACTTGGCACAAATATTCAATAGGCAAAACACTGATGGAATTTGGTGGAAATAGACATTGACATTTAGGAGTTGTAGTTGCTGGGATTTATAGTTCACTTACAATCAAACAGCATCCTCCACCAATGACTGATTTGGGCCAAACATCCCACCCAGAATCCCCTGGTGCAAGCCTCCCTCCAACCTCGCACGCTCCCCCTCGCCCACACATGCGCATCACACTGCCATGTGCCGAGCACGCCTGCTCTCCCCTCCCCACTTGGGAGTCTCAGAAACAGCCCTCCCCTTGGCTGAGAGGGTGGCTTTTTGGTGGGAGGATTCGCCATCTGTTTCCAAAAAGGAAGAGAAGGACAGACGGAGAGATCTTCAGCCTTCTCTGCCAAAGGGGTTTCTAAGACCAACAGAAATATGTTTTCAGATGGTCTTTGGTGATCACTCTGCAATTCCCTCGCACACCCCCCCCCCCCCCGGGGTCCTGACCTCCAGGTTAAGAAATGCTACTCTAAAGAGCTAGATTGGTCAAAATGTTACACATCAAAGCAAACTGGGTTTCTAGACCTTTCGGCTCTGATTTCCCCTTTCTATAGATTGAAGAATACTCCCCCTGCAAAAAGGTTAGACTGTTTGAGAAATAGTTCAACCGATTTTGACATAATGTATCAAAACTGCATTGGGTTAGTTGGGAAGAAGAAACAAATCCCCAATGGATTCTGGAGTACTTGTAAACCCTGCCTCTTGGGTGTAATTTTTTAACTAATCTAGCTCTTTAGAGCAGCGGTTCTCAATCTGGGGGTCAGGACCCCTGGGGGGGGGGGGTCCCGAAGGGGTTTCAGAGGGGTTGCCAAGGACCATCAGAAAACATATATTTCTGATGGTCTTAGGAACCCCTTTGGCAGAGAAGGCTGAAGATTTCTCCACCTGTCTACCAAAGCCCTCCTCAGCCAGCCCCAGCCAGGCCCAGCTGGCCCCAGCCAGGCCCAACCGGCCCCAGCCAGCCCCAGCCGGCCCCAGCCAGGCCCAGCCGGCACACTGGTTGGGAAACATTGGTCTAAGAGGCCAGTTGAGAGGGCGACCAATCACAACCAGTGTCCCAGCCAGCCCCAGCCGGCCCCAGCCAGGCCCAGCCGGCCCCAGCCAGGCCCAGCCGTCCCCACCCAGGCCCCAGCCAGGCCCAGCCGTCCCCACCCAGCCGGCCCCAGCCGGCCCCACCCAGGCCCACCCGGGCCCAGCCAGGCCCAGCCGGCCGTGAGCGATCATCAGGTGTGCCGCGGGAAATTGGAACCTCCGGGGGGAGTCTAGTGTGTTGAAGTATAAAAACCCTAAAAAACCTACCTTGATAAAGGCACAAAATTACAAATATCCTCCCTCCCCACCTGTTGTCTACTTGGTCTCCCTCTCCATGCATTGGGAAGGCCTCCCTTTCCCCAAGTAGAGACCTCATCTTGCCTCCTGGGGTTTCTGTGTGGGAAGTTTGGCCCAGTTCTATCATTTGGTGGGGTTCTGAATGCTCTTTGATTGTAGGGGAACTATAAATCCCAGCAACTACAACTCCCAAATGTCAAGGTCTATTTCCCCTTAATTCCATCTGCGTTCATATTTGGGCATATTGAGTATTCATGCCAAGTTTGGTCCTGATCCAACATTGTTTGAGTCCACAGTGCTCTCTGGATATAGGTGAACTACAACTCCAAAACTCAAGGTCAATGCCCACCAAACTCTTATAGCATTTTCTCTTGGTTATGGGAGTTCTGTGTGGGAAGTTTGTGTCTTTCTGCCATTCCTGCCAGGAAATCCATGTTGAGTTCATCGAAACAGGCCCAGGTTTCACACTGAGTGTATAAATACATTTTAAAAACATATTAACTATATGTATTACTGTGTTAGAGTGTCATTTTGTGTCATTTTGGTTGGTGGTGTGCCCCAGGATTTTGCAAATGTCAAAAGTGTGCCGCGGCTCAAAAAAGGTTGGGAAACACTGTCTTAGACAAAGGGAGGGCTGTTTCTGAGACTCCAAGTGGGGAGGGGAGAGCAGGCATACTCAGGTTAGGGAGAGTGTGTGAGGCTGGAGGGAAGCTTGCAAGCCCCTTCAAGGCAGGAGGGGAAAGAGCCTGCACAACATGGAACTGCATCAGGAGGAGAAGTAGCAGCCGAAGCAGCTTAAGTAATTTGTAACGCCCCAGGCGAGGCTCCTATGCTGCTGCCGTTCCTGCCAATCTTCCTCCTTCTCTAGCTTGCCATGGAGGAGGAAGAGGAGGAAGGAGAAATGACAGAAGCGCCCCTTCTCCTCTTCTTCTTCTTCCTCCTCCTCGATGGCCAGCTGGAACAAGAGGAGGAGGAAGAAGAGAAGGGGTGCTGCTGTTTATCCTCCTCCTTCTCCTCCAACTTGCCATGGAAGAGGAAGAGGAAGAAAAAGAGAAGAAATGGCAGCAGCACCCCTTCTCTTCTTCTTCTTCTTCCTCCGTCTCCAGCAATACCCCTTCTCCTCTTCTTCCTCCTCCTGCTCCAGCTGGCCAGCAAGGAGAAGGAAGAAGAAGAGAAGGGGCGCTGCTGCCGTTTCTTCTCTTCTTCCTCCTCTTCCTCTTCGATGGCAGGTTGGAGGTGGAGGAAGAAGAGAAGAAGGGCCCCTGCTGCTGCGAGGAAGCTGGCCCCCTACTTGTCTCGGCACGACTTAGCCACAGTGGTCCAAGCCACGGTCATCTCGAGGCTAGACTACTGTAACGCTCTGTACATTGGCCTTCCTTTGTTGGTAATCCAGAGACTCAAGCTAGTGCAGAACGCTGCAGCCCGACTCCTAGCGGGGGTCCCGATTGGACATCACATCACGCCAATCCTGCGCGACCTGCACTGGCTCCCAGTAGAATGCCGGATTGCTTTCAAAGTGTTAGTTCTGACTTTTAAGGCCTTACATGGTCTGGGGCCAGTGTACCTGCGGGACCGCCTTGTCCCATATAACCCCACTAGATCATTGTGCTCTGAAGAGCAAAATTTCCTGGTCATTCCAAATGTCAAGACTTACCACCTGTCTACAACCGATCGGTGGGCTTTTTCCGTTGTGGCCCCAACATTATGGAATGCCCTGCCCGCCGACATCCGTGCCTCCCAAAGCCTCCTTCCATTTAGGAAGGCAGTTAAAACTCTGCTATTTCAGCAGGCCTTCGGGGTCGGCTAGATCACAGTTCCTTACGCTGCCATCCTGTCCTATGTATCCGTTGCCGCAACCGCCTAATCATGCGGCCTATTGGTTTTAATCTGTTGTTTTAACTGTTGCTCTATTTTAATTGTACTTATAGTAGTAAGTGATTTGATTGCTAATGTGTTTTATGTATTCTGTAAGCCGCCCCGAGCCAATTGGGGGGGGGGGGGCGGTCAGATAAGTGCGAAATAAATAATAATAATAATAATAAATTTCTCATTCTCCTCCTCCAACTGGCCATCGAAGAGGAGGAAGAGGAGAAGAAATGGCGACAGTGCCCCTCCTCCTCTTCTTCCTCCTCCTCCAGTTGGCCATCGAGAAGGAAGAGGTGAAGAAGAGGAGAAAGGGTGCTTCTGCTGTTTCTCCTCTTCTTCCTCCTCCTCCTCCGACTGGCCATCTAGGCAGGTAGGCATCTGGTGGATTGCGGGAGGGGAGAGTCTCCTCAGTGCTTCCATTTCCCTCCCACGATCCACCAGCTACCTGGGGTCGCTTCCTCTCTCCCTCCCACCCACCCCAAAAAGAAGACCTGGAAAGTGGGGAGGGGAATGGAAGTGCGGAGAAGAGCCCCCTCCCGCAATCAAGCAGCGGCCTCCCTGCTTTCCAGGTCTCCCTTCTGGGGATGGGGGAGAGGAGAAGGAGGCGACCCTAGGCTTTTCTCTCCTTGGCTGAGCCAGACACCTTCCTCCCTTCCCACCTCACTATTCCCCCCACTTTTCTAGCACCCCTTTCCCGCCCCAGTCTTCCCTTTTTCTAGTGTTCCCCTTCCTATCCCAGTCTTTACTCCTCCCATTTCCCAGTCCCTCTCTCTCCACTTTCCGCCCCAGCCTTTCCCAGGTTCCAGCCTCTCTTTCCCATTTCAGTCTTGCCCACTTTCCAGCCCCCTTTCCATCCCAGTCTTTCCCAGTTTCCAAACCCCCCTTTCCACCTCAATCTTTTCTCCTTCCCCAGTTGCCCCCTTACCACTCCAATCTGTCCTAGTTTTCCAGCAAACCCCTTTCCACCTCATTTTCCTACTTTTTCAGACACCCATTCTTTCTTTCCCACCCCCTTTTCAAGTCAGTCTTTCCCACTTGTTCTCATTCATATACACACATCATTTCCCCAAAATGTATACTGTAGTTAAAATAAACTATACTGATAATTGTCGTTTTTGTTGTTAGATTTATTATTTTACTCTATTATTATTATTACATTTATTATTTCACTCTATGTATTATTATTACATATATTATTTCACTCTATGTATTATTATTACATTTATTATTTTACTCTGTTAATATTATTATTACATTTATTATTTTACTCTGTTATTACTACATTTATTATTTTACTCTATCATTATTGATATTATTACATTTATTATTTTACTGTGTTAATATTATTATTACATTTATTATTTTACTCTGTTATTATTACATGTATTATTTTACTCTATTTATGATGATTACATTTATTATTTTACTCTATCATTATTGATATTATTACATGTATTATTTTACCCCATTTATTATTATTGTAAGGATACGTAAGCACATTTACATTGAAGAAGGTTAGAATAATGGTTTAATCAGAGTTGGACAGACTTATCTTAAATTACAGATTTATGTAAATATTCAAAAACATTTAACCTAGTAATGCTTCAACTAATGTAATTGTATTGGTATCTATTTTAATTATTATTCTTGAAATTTAGCAATAGAGGCTGCATTTTCCATCCTCAGCTTATACTCGAGTCAATAAGTTTTCCCAGTTTTATGGTAAAATTAGGTGCCTCGTCTTATATTCGAGTTGGCTTATACTCGAGTATATACGGTAGTTCCCAAAACCCAAAGGAACCCCTTAAATGGCCATTTAAGTTTATTTGGCCTGAGCCTTCATAGACTCCAGTTCATGTACAGAGAGACCCACAAAGTTTAACAGTGAGACAGTCTTTATATTTGCTATACTGGAAGTTCCAACAGCCAGCACAGCAAAGTGTTGAGGATGCTGTGATTCACAGTCTAAACACAACTGGAGGGCTACACAACAACAGCAATCTGCATGTGTGTATGTACAGTATGCGTGTATGTATATATGAGGGCCGAAGTTTTCCCATGCCTGCTTCAGATGCAGGAGTGACAGGATGATCCCAGCCTAGCTATACAGGCAGTCCCTGAGTTACAAACATCAGGCTTACAAATGGCTCCTAGTTAAGAACAGGGATGAGACAACAGGAAGTGAGAGAAATCTACCACAAGAAGAGAAGTTCACTCCTGGAAGAGTTTTAATGGGGAGAAGGGGTCTCCACTGAAGCTTTCTCAAAAATCCTTTTTTCCACAACAAGCCACACTTCCCAAAACCTGAACTTGTATAGAAGTCGGAACAGGTCAATGTTTTCAGTGTAACTCCAGTCAAAAAGTAATGCCTCCCTCCCTCTAACTTTTATCTCTTTCACAGCTACTGGACTATTTATGCATGATACAATAGAGGCAACCTTACTCTGCTGATATAATCTTTTATTGTTCCGATTGACTGATTAGAACCATGAATCCGAAGCTAAAAGAGTCACCATTGAATTTCTGGTAAAAGGAGGTTGTGCACTTAAGGAAATCCGTAAAGACTTCAAGAATGTTTATTGGGACGCTGTAATTGACTGTTTGGACCTCTGAAAGACTAGGTGATTTCAGATTCAATGACTTGAACGATCTTCAAACAGCTTTAAAATCATGGGTCACAAAGCAAAACCTTGACGTTTTCTAAAATGGTTTTGATGCCTGTGTTAAAAGATGGCGCAAATGTGTACAAATTAATTGTGACTATGTTGAACAGTAGTTTTGTGTTGAGGGCCATTCAGGCTATGATCTGTGGCACCTTTTGCTGTTATAGGTTCATTCATAATGTTTTTATGACACAGGAGGCAAAACTTTTTGACCCACCTGCACATAACTTTGACTGAAGTTACATTGAAAGTATGTACCTGCTCTAATTTATATACAAATTCAACTGAAGTACAAATCCACAGAACCGATTTTGTTTATAACTTGGGGATTTCCTGTCTCTGTAGTAGTAGTAGTAGTAGTAGTAGTAGTTCATTCATAACATTTTTATGACACAGGAGGCAAAACTTTTTGACCCATGCACACATACGTGCGTGTGTGTATAGACACATATTAACATATACATAATAAAAATAATACTATACACAAACACACATGTAAAGGTAAACTCTGTGTGTCTCTGTGTGTGTATACACACACACACATACATATGTGTGTACACAGTATATATTGATTGTGATGTTTGCTTTAGAATAACACAGTCCCAAGTTTTAGAATTTTCTATTCTAAATGTGGCTACTACTGGTAAAGGGTGCTAGCATCCATCTTCACAGCGATCATTTCTAAGCGTTCTTCACAACAGAGGCAAATTCTCCCCCACCTCTACTTCTTTCCTTCCCTTTTCTACAATCCGAACTGTGGGAAATCCAAGGCAAACCCAGCATTGCATGGCCTGGGCTTTAACAGCTGACCTTTAGCCCCCTGCCTTGTAAACACCCCTGAGCTCCACTTTAACAAAGTGGGACGGGAACAAACGAAGACAATCCAATCCTTCTGGACCCAATTTTCATGCAGAGAGCAATGCAGGAGAGAGCTGTAGGGCGAGTTCCCTTTACACCAGGCACTTAAGAAAGTGGGTGCCTCTACACTGTAGAAATCATGCAGTTTGACACCACTTTAGCTGTCATTGCTCAATGCTATAGAATCACAAGAGCTGTAGTTTTACAAGATTTTTCACCTTCTCTGCTATTCCTGGGATCCTACAGCCTTGATCCAGGGGACAGTTAAAGTGATATCACACTGCATTGCTTCTGCAGTGTAAAAGCACCCTGCGAGGAATCAGTTGGGAGCATCTTCCCATTGAAGAGAGAGAGGGAGGGAGGGAGGGAGGGAGAGGGATACCATTGTAATTAATACTATTACACTGGCCCAACACACATTTGGTGCCTCAACTGTTAGCCCTTCTAGGTATCTTTGACCTATGGATTCCAAAAATGGCACGAATTTCCCCCTACCAGCTCTAGTTTTTGAGATACATAACATATGCCATTTATACCATTCTGCTCACCTATAGATAATTAGGAATCAGTTGGGAGCATCTTCCCATTGAATAGAGGGAGAGGGGTACCATTGTTATTAATACTATTACACTGGCCCAACACACATTTGGTTCCTCAACTGTTAGCCCTCCTTCTAGGTATCTTTGACCTATGTATGGATTCCAAAAATAGCACGAATTTCCCCCTACCAGCTCTAGTTTTTGAGATACAGAACATATGCCATATGTACCACTCTGCTCACCTATAGAAAATCGGGATATTTTATTGGACATTAACCCTCATGCTCAGGGCCGTAGCCAGGATTTTGGTTCGGGGGGGGCTGAGTTTGGTTCAGGGGGGGGGCGAGACTGGGTGGAAGAGGGTTTACCCTAGGCAATCTTTTGTATTGTTATCCCAATAACCCCATGAAGGTGGGATATAATGTCATGGTGATCAGATCATGATATGAATAAACATAACAGTTTAAATAATGTACCAGTAAGGCCTTCTCGCGGACCACCCTAAGAATTTCGGGGGGGGCTGAAGCCCCCTTAGCCCCCCCCCTGGCTACATGCCTGCCATGCTTGTTGAAAGGCCTAGATTTAGATCAGAAATGGGCAAACTTGGGCCCTCTAGGTGTTTTGGACTTCAACTCACACCATTCCAAACAGCGTCGGGCCCCTTCCTTTTCCCCCTCAGCCTCTTAAACGTAAAAGGAAAGAGAAAAGGAAATGGCCTGAAGCTGTTAGTAATAGTGGGAGTTGAGATTCAAAACACCTGGAGGGCCCAAGTTTGCCCATTCCTGATCTAAATCTAGGCCTTTCAACAAGGGTCCAAGTTTGCTCGTGCCTGCTTTAGATGCAGGAGCGACATGATGATCCCAGCCTAGCTATACAGGCAGTCCCTGAGTTACAAACATTGGGCTTACAAACAACTCCCAGTAAACAACAGGGATGAGACAACAGGAAGTGAGAGAAACCTACCACAAGAAGGGAAGTTCACTCCTGGAAGAGTTAATGGGGGAAAGGGGTCTCCGCTGAAGCTTTTTCAACAATCCTTGTTTCCACAACAAGCCACATTTCCCAAAACCCGAACTTGTATATAAGTCGGAAACGGTCCATGTTTTTGGTATAACTCTGGTCAAAAAGTAACGCCTCCCTAGCTCTAACTTTTCTTTCTTTCCCAACTACTGGACTCTATATGCACTGTATGATAGAGGGAACCTTACTCTACTGAGAAGAGTCTTTTCTTTTTCCAATTGACTGTTAAGAACCATGAATCTGAAGCTAGAAGAAACAGTTGTCATTGCATCTCTGGCAAAAGAAGGTTGCGCACCTAAGGAAATACATCATTGCTTGAAGAATGTTTCTGATTTGACCCCTTCTGACTTGAAGCTTTCTCGCCAATCCGTGTTTCCACAACAAGCCGCATTTCCCAAAACTTGGACTTGTATATAAGTCGGAACAGGTCCATGTTTACATCAAAAAATGATGCCGCTATTGCTCTAACCTTTATTAGAGCACCTAAGGAAATCTGTAATGGGTTGTTGTAGGTTTTTCGGGTTGTATGGCCATGTTATCTAGAAGCATTCTCTCCTGATGTTTCGCCTGCATCTGTGGCAAGCATCCTTTGAGGACGCCTGCCACATATGCAGGCGAAATGTCAGGAGAGAATGCTTCTAGAACCTACTATAACCCAGTGATTCCGGCCATGAAAGTCTTCAACAATACATTGAGATCTGTAGTGGCTTTAAGAATGTTTATGGGCAGGCTCTAATGGACTTTGACCTGAAAGACAACCTCAGTGGTTTCCGATTCAATGACCTGAATGACTTTCAAACAGCTTTAAAATCATGGGTCATGAAACAAAACCCTGAATTTTCCCAAAATGGTTTGGATGCCTGGGTAGAACGATGGCGCAAATGTGTCCAAATTGATGACTATGTTGAACTTTGCCTGTCGAGGACACTTCTGGCTACTATCTGGAGCAACTTCTGCTGCTATAGGTTTTTAGGATGCAGGAGTCATAGCTTTTTGACTTTTTGACCCACCCGCATATATCTTTGACTGGTGTTACACTGTTCCGACTTATATACAAATTCAACTTAAAAACAAACCCAAAGAACCAGGCATGTAGCCAGGGGGGGCTAAGGGGGCTTCATCCCCCCCCCCCGAAATTCTCAGGGTGGTCCGCGAGAAGGCCTTATTGGTACATTATTTAAACTGTTATGTTTATTCATATCATGATCTGATCACCATGCTCATTATATCCCATTCATGGGGTTATTGGGATAACAATACAAAAGGTTTGCTAGGGTAGACCCTCTTCCACCCAGTCTCCCCCCCAACCAAACTCAGCCCCCTCCCCCCAATCAAAATCCTGGCTACGGCCCTGCACAGAACAGAATTTGTTTACGACTTGGGGACAGCCTGTAGTAGTAGAGACAGCATGAGTAGCTCCTGCTACCAAAGGTTCATTGATGTCCTATCTAAGCAACTAGAGCTGATGGGGATCTATCCAATGCAATGTTCAGCCCCCCCAAAGAACCAAGACATCAAGTTAAATTAAAGTCTGGTGTGTGTCCCCCCCTCCCCCGCTCCACAACACCCGACTGACCTGGTGGACGAAGACGTCGACGGGGGCGTCGAGGGGGGCGCCTTCCTTGCTGGTCATGGAGAGGAATCCGAAGCCCATGCGCACGTTGAACCACTTGCAGATGCCGACGCCGCGGAGGAGCGGCTGGCTGTCTTCTTCGGGGGGCGGAGAGTCCCCCCGGGGCCCCTCCTCGCCCTCCTTGGCGCAGCCCCCTGCGGAGGAGCAAGGCAGGAGAGCCCGGTTGGAAGAGGGTCAAGCCGGAGGGAGGGGGGGGGACGAAAAGAGAGGAAGGAGGAAGAGAATAAGAGACAAGGAAGAGGAAGGAGAAGAGGGGGACGAGAAAAGAGAAAGGAGAAGAAGAAGAGAAAGAAGGGGAGGAAGGGGAACAGGAAAATAAGGAGAGAAAGGACAAGAATTAGAGGAAGAAGAGGGGGAGGACGAAAGAGGAGGAAGTAGAAGAGGAAAGACGAGAATAAGGGAAAGAGGAAGGAGAATAAGAGGATGAGTAGGAAGAGGAAGGAGACGAGGGGGACGGGAAAGGAGAAAGGAGAAGAAGAAGAGAAAGAAGAGGAGGAAGGGGAACAGGAAAATAAGGAGGAGAGAAAGAACGAGAATTAGAGGAAGAGGAGAAGGGGGAGGACGAAAGAGGAGGAAGGAGAAGAGGGAAGACGAGAATAAGGGAAAGAGGAAGGAGAATAAGAGGATGAGTAGGAAGAGGAAGGAGACGAGGGGGAGGACGAAAGAGGAGGAAGGAGAGGAGGAAAGACGAGAATAAGAGGAAGAGTAGGAAGAGGAAGGAGAAGAGGGGGGAAGGGAAAGGAGAAGAAGAAGAGAAAGAAGAGGAGGAAGGGGAACAGGAAAATAAGGAGGAGAGAAAGAACGAGGATGAGTAGGAAGAGGAGAAGAGGGGGAGGACGAAAGAGTAGGACAGAGAAGAGGAAAGACAAGAATAAGGCAAAGAGGAAGGAGAATAAGAGGATGAGTAGGAAGAGGAAGGAGAAGAGGGAGAGGATGAAAGGGGAGGAAGGTGAAGAGGAAAGACGAGAATAAGGGAAAGAGGAAGAATAAGAGGATGAGTAGGAAGAGAAAGGAGAAGAGGGGGTGGATGAAAGAGGAGAAGACGAGAAGACGAGAATAAGGCAAAGAGAAAGGAGAATAAGAGGATGAGTAGGAAGAGGAAGGAGACGAGGGGGAGGACGAAAGAGGAGGAAGGAGAGGAGGAAAGACGAGAATAAGAGGAAGAGTAGGAAGAGGAAGGAGAAGAGGGGGGAAGGGAAAGGAGAAGAAGAAGAGAAAGAAGAGGAGGAAGGGGAACAGGAAAATAAGGAGGAGAGAAAGAACGAGGATGAGTAGGAAGAGGAGAAGAGGGGGAGGACGAAAGAGTAGGACAGAGAAGAGGAAAGACAAGAATAAGGCAAAGAGGAAGGAGAATAAGAGGATGAGTAGGAAGAGGAAGGAGAAGAGGGAGAGGATGAAAGGGGAGGAGGTGAAGAGGAAAGATGAGAATAAGGGAAAGAGGAAGAATAAGAGGATGAGTAGGAAGAGAAAGGAGAAGAGGGGGTGGATGAAAGAGGAGAAGACGAGAAGACGAGAATAAGGCAAAGAGAAAGGAGAATAAGAGGATGAGTAGGAAGAGGAAGGAGAAGAGGGAGAGGACGAAAGGGGGGGAAGGTGAAGAGGAAAGACGAGAATAAGGGAAAGAGGAAGAATAAGAGGATGAGTAGGAAGAGAAAGGAGAAGAGGGGGGACGAAAGAGGAGGAAGGTGAAGAGAAAAGACGAGAATAAGAGGAAGAGGAAGGAGAATAAGGATGAGTAGGAAGAGGAAGGAGAAGCGGGGAAGGATGAAAGAGGAGGAAGGAGAAGAGGAAAGACGAGAGGAAGAAGAAAGAGAATAAGAGGATGAGTAGGAAGGAGAAGAGAGGGAGGACGAAAGAGGAGGAAGAGGAAAGACGAGAATAAGAGGAAGAGAAAGGAGAATAAGAGGGTGGGTATGAAGAAGAAGAGGGAGAAGAAGAGGAAAACAAAAGGAGAAAGAAGGAAAAGGAAAGGTTGAGGAAAATAAGAAGAGGGAGAATAAGAGGAAGCGGAAAAAGGAGGGAGAAGAGGAGGAAGGGAGAAGGAGGAGGAGAGGAGGAGAAAGATGGAGAAGAGGAAGGAGAATAAGAGGAAGAGTAGGGAGAAGAGGAAGGAGGCGAGAAGAGGGAGAAGAAGGAGAAGAAGAGGAAGAAGAGGAAAAAGGAGAATGAGAAGAGGAAGAAGAGGAAGGAGGAAGAGAGGAAGGAGGAGGAGAAGAGGTGAAAGAGGAAGGAGGAGGAAGAGGTTGAAGGGGGCTCGGACCCCGAGACTCAGCCAAATGGGGGCTCGGGCGAGGAGCCTGGCCCCTGGCCCCGTTCTCCTCCTTCTCCTCACCCGCCTGGGCCAGAAGAAGCCCGTGCCAAGCGAAAGGAATGGCCTCAAAGAGCGGGGATTCCCTTCCTCAGAAAGACAAGAATTCCCTCCCAAGGGATTCCCAGGAGAATCCCCAAAATGGGGAAACGGGGGCACCCCTCCTTTGCCGGAGAAGGGAACCCAAGGCTCGGGCAAACACACACAAAAGACGGGGATACTCGAAGTTCGGGGGTCGGGGAGGAGGGTGCCTTTTTGCCTTTCATCTCGACGAAATCCCCCCTTTCCCTTCCGTTGGCGTTCCGTCGAGGAAGACCCCAAAGCTCCGTCGAAAGAGTCCGAGGCTCTCTCCAAGGCAAAAGCACATGGCCCGCCTTGCGCCCCCCCTCTCCCCTCGTTCCCAAAAGGAAGAAGAGGAAGAAAGATGGGGAAAGGGGGCCAAGAGGCAAAGAAGCCCACCTTAAAGAAGCCAAACTCCGGCTGGGTTGGAAAGGGATGGGAGCGAAGGGAAAGAAGGCAAAGAGCAGGGTTCCTCGAGGCAAAAACGTTCACTTAACCTGCAAACTGTTGGTTGGAGACCGAGCCCATCCTGCCGCCCCGGTGGAAATGGTGGAGTCGGGAGGACGCAGGCTCTTCCTCCTCCTCCTCCTCTTCTCTGCCCACAGCCAGCCTGGGAATAGAGAAGGAAGGGGGAGAGAGAGAGAGGGAGGGGAAAGGGGAAGGCGCAAGAAGGCGGTGGGAGATTCAAACCCAAAGGAAAGAAGAGGAGGAGCAGGTCGGGCGCATCTTCGGTCCACAATAGCGGTGGGAGGGCCTTGCTGGGTGGGTAGGGGTGGGGGCTGCCCAAATTTTGGAGAGACAATAGTCAAGCTCTCTCTCCTTCCCTTGGCTTCTCCCTCCTCCTTTTGGGCCTCTTCTTTCAACCCACTAACACACACATCTCGTCCTTTGGCTTCTTCTCTTTTTTTGGCTCTTGCTTTGCGAGGGAAGATGGGAGAGAAGGGCTTGGGGTTGAATTGGACCCTCCTTTTCCTTTCAGGTGGAAGGCAACTTCTCGTCCCTTGTGACTCCTTTCTGCCACCCTCTTCTTGATGTCTGTCTGTTTCGACTCACAGAACCCTTGAGTAAGGAGGAGACCTCCAAGGGACACCCAGTCCAACCCCCTTCTGCCAGGCAGGAGAAGCACAAACAAAGCATCCCCGACAGATGGTCACCTGGCTTCTTCCAAAACCTCCAAGGAAGGGAGATGTGTCCACACAGAACTTCATCCATGGAGATGTACCTGCCGAGGGGAAAACGCCATACATACATACACACACACATAGTTGTCTAATAATAATAATTATTATATATATATATAAATATATAATATTGTATTATATATAATTATTATATTATATAATAATTATTATTAATAATAATATAATATATATAAATAACAATAATATTATATTATATATAATTATATATAATGTATACATTTCTCTCTCTATATATATATCTATATTTAATATTGTATTATATATAATTATTATATATAATTTTTATATATATTATATTGTATTATATATAATTATTATTTTGATAATAATTATTATATAATATAATATATACAAATAACAATAATATTATATTATATATAATTATATATAATGTATACATTTCTCTCTCTATATATCTATATTTAATATTGTATTATATATAATTATTATATATAATTTTTATATATATTATATTGTATTATATATAATTATTATTTTGATAATAATTATTATATAATATATATATAAATAACAATAATATTATATTATATATAATTATATATAATGTATACATTTCTCTCTATATATCTCTCTCTCTATATAATATTGTATGATATATAATTATTATATTATATAATAATTATTAATAATAATAATTATATAATGTAATATATAAAAATAACAATAATATTATATCATATATAATTATATATAATCTCTCTCTCTCTCTCTCTCTCTCTCCATATATTTGCCCAAGTCTGTTCTAGAAAGCTGGATTTTTTGGGAGGGGCGGGGTTAGGGAGGTAAATACTTTTTGCAAGGCATTGCATTTCCTGCCTTTTTCTTTAAGGCGATCTGGCCATCATGCGAATGCTAAGCAAACACACCTTTTTGTGCGCATAGTTGTTTAGCGCACATGAATGCAGTTTGGTAGTGTATATATTATGTAAATATATTAGATTATTTTATAATATGCTATATATAAAATATCACAGATATTATGTATATATTGTAATATCAATTATATATAAAATTTATTTGACATTATATGTTAATATAATATATGATGTTATAATATAACCTATATTATATATCATATATATAATCTTACAATATGTGATAGGATATGTAATATTGTATATTATATTAATATATATCATAATATTCATATATATATATGGTTTGAACAAAGAATGTTACTCCTAAATGAGCATGTCACTCCTAAATTATAATATAAATAATATATATAATATGATATATATACATACATTAATAATATATGATACAATATTATATATAATAATATAACATACAATATTATATATCATATCACAATATTGTGTGTAAGGTTATATATATGATATATAATATGTGTTATATGATAATATAATATATAAAATATAATGTAACATACATTTTATGATATGCATATATATCTGGTTTGAACAGAGCATGTCACTCCTAAATTAGAGAGAGAGAGAGAGAGAGAGAGAGTATTGCGATATATATTAGTATATTGAGATGGCCATCTGTCGGGAGTGCTTTGAATATGATTTTTCTGGTGTTTGGCATGGGGTTGGACTGGATGGCCCATGAGGTCTCTTCCAACTCTCTGATTCTATGTATACACTCTTATACACACCTGCATATAATACATTTGAGACATGTGATCAGTGCATAGAACTGCATTCTATGGCTCCACATTGTCCGTGTAATGCAGCTTCAAACCACATTATATGGCAGTATAAGAGTTGAAATCCGGATTATTTATTTCAAAGGGAAAGGGTTCCATTTAATTGTATTTTTTCCCATGTGGCCAAAAAGCAACACTGAACCCGTGCTCATGCAGAAGTGTAACTAATGGAGAAAGCAGGAAACCAGTGTCAATAAGATAAACATGACATGGGGATCTTGACACATTTCCAAACGCCACAAAACCTATGGAGGCACCTTTAATTCTCCCAATCTGAAAAGCATTGCAGAAACCGAAGACCTGATCCTGAGGAATCAGACAAGAAGCTGGACAAGAGGGAGGGAGGGAGGGAGGGAGAGATCTCACCCCCTTCCCCGCCCCCAACTCACTTATCTATAGATCACGGCGCCTGGATGGATTGATCGATCTTCGGAAAGGGAGGGAGGGAGCGAGAGCGGTTTCCAAAAGGCAATCGGATCAAGGGGGAGGCAATCGAAGTGGTGGAGGTGCTGCAGATGAATGGGGAGGGGGAGGAAACCCACGGTGGCAGTGGGCACAGAGAGCCCTTTCTGTGGAGGGCAGGAATGGGCAAAGCCAGGCCCAGAGGGTAGATGCGGCCCCTTGGGCTCTTTTCTCAGCCCTTCCTCTCTCTCATCAACCTATTCTTCCTTTCCCTTCTATCTTTTTGTCCTTCTTTCCTTCCCTCTTTCCTCCTTCCTTCCTCCTTCTCTCTTTCCTCCTTCCCTCTCTCCCTCCTTCTCCTTCCTTCCCCTTTGTCTTTCCTTCCTTCTCTCTTTCCTCTTTCCCTCTCTCCCTCTTTCTCCTTCCTTCCCCTTTGTCTTTCCTTCCTTCTCTCTTTCCTCCTTCCTTCCCTCTCTCCCTCTCTCTCCTTCCTTCCCCTTTGTCTTTCCTTCCTTCTCTCTTTCTCTTTCCCTCTCTCCCTCTTTCTCCTTCCTTCCCCTTTGTCTTTCCTTCCTTCTCTCTTTCCTCCTTCCTTCCCTCTCTCCCTCTCTCTCCTTCCTTCCCCTTTGTCTTTCCTTCCTTCTCTCTTTCCTCTTTCCCTCTCTCCCTCTTTCTCCTTCCTTCCCCTTTGTCTTTCCTTCCTTCTCTCTTTCCTCCTTCCTTCCCTCTCTCTCCTCCCCTCTCCTTCCTTCCTTCCCCTTTGTGTCTTTTCTTCCTTCTCTTTCCTTCTCTCTTTCCTCCTTCCTTCCCTCTCTCCCTCTTTCTCCTTCCTTCCCCTTTGTCTTTCCTTCCTTCTCTCTTTCCTCCTTCCTTCCCTCTTTCTCCCTCTCTCTATTCCCTTCCACCCTTTCATAATTCCTTCTTTTTCTCTTTTTCCTTCCTTCTTCTCTCCCTTCCACCCTTCCCTTCCACCCTTTCATCCTTCCTGCCCTCTTTCTTCCCTCCTCCCTCATCTCCCTCTTTCTCCTTCCTTCCCTTTTCTTTCTTTCCTTCCCTCTTTCTCCCTCTCTCTATTCCCTTCCACCCTTTCATACTTTCTTCTTTTTCTTTTTCCTTCCTCCTTCTCTCCCTTCCATCCTTCCCTTCCACCCTTTCATCCTTCCTTCCTTCCCTCTTTCCTCCCTCCTCCTTGATCTCCCTCTTTCTCCTTCCTTCCTTCCCTTTTCTTTCCTTCCTTACCACTTTCCTCCCACCTTCCCTTTCTCCTTCCTTCCCTTTTGTCTTTCCTTTCCTCCCTCCTCCCCTCCCCTCCCTCTTTCTCCCTCTCTCCATTCCCTTCCACCCTTTCGTACTTCCTGCCTTATCTTTTTCTTTCCTCCTTCTCTCCCTTCCATTTTTTTTTCCACCCTTTCATCCTTCCTTCCCTCTTTCTCTCCCTCTTTCTCTTTCCTTCCTTCCCGCTTTCCTCCCTCCTTCCCTCTCTCCCTTTCTCTCCCTTCCCTTTTGTATTTATTTCCTTCTCTCTTTTCTCCTTCTTTCTCTCTCTCTTTCTCCTTTCTTCCCTTTTTCCTTCTCTCTTTCCTCCCTTCCACCCTCCTGTCCTTGTCTTCCTCCTCCCGTTCCTCTTTCTCCCTCTCTCTTTCTCCCTTCCTCCCTTTCATACTTTCTTCTTTTCTCTTTTTCCTTCCTCCTTCTCTCCCTTCCATCCTTCCCTTCCATCCTTCCTTCCTTCCCTCTTTCCTCCCTCCTCCTTGATCTCCCTCTTTCTCCTTCCTTTTCTTTCCTTTCCTTCCTTCCCGCTTTCCTCCCACCTTCCCTTTCTCATTCCTTCCTTCCCTTTTGTCTTTCCTTCCTTCCCTCTTTCCTCCCTCCTTCCCTCCCCTCCCTCTTTCTCCCTCTCTCCATTCCCTTCCACCCTTTCGTACTTCCTGCCTTCTCTTTTTCTTTCCCCTTCTCTCCCTTCCATCCTTCTTCTCCACCTTTTCATCCTTCCTTCCCTCTTTCTCTCCCTCTTTCTCTTTCCTTCCTTCCCGCTTTCCTCCCTCCTTCCCTCTCTCCCTTTCTCTTCCTTCCTTTTTGTATTTCTTTCCTTCTCTCTTTTCACCTTCTTCCTCTTTTTCCTTTATTCCCTTTTGTCTTTCCTTCTCTCTTTCCTCCCTTCCACCCTTCCATCCTTCTCTTCCTCCTTCCCTCTCTCCCCTTTCTCCTTTCCCTTTCTTTCCTTCCTTCTCTCTTTCCTCCTTCCTTCTTTCTCCCTCTCTATTCCCTTCCACCCTTTCATACTTTCTTCTTTTCCTCTTTTTCCTTCCTCCTTCTCTCCCTTCCATCCTTCCCTTCCGCCCTTTCATCCTTCCTTCCTTCCCTCTTTCCTCCCTCCTCCTTGATCTCCCTCTTTCTCATTCCTTCCTTCCCTTTTCTTTCCTTCCTTCCTGCTTTCCTCCCACCTTTCCTTTCTCCTTCCTTCCTTCCTTCCTTCCTTCCCTTTTGTCTTTCCTTCCTTCCCTCTTTCACTCTCTCTCCATTCCCTTCCACCCTTTCGTACTTCCTGCCTTCTCTTTTTCTTTCTTCCTTCTCTCCCTTCCATACTTCTTTTCCACCCTTTCGTCCTTCCTTCCCTCTTTCTCTCCCCTTCCTTCCCGCTTTCCTCCCTCCTTCCCTCTCTCCCTTTCTCTTCCTTCCCTTTTGTATTTCTTTCCTTCTCTCTTTTCTCCTTTCTCTTTCTCCTTTCTTCCCTTTTGTCTTTCCTTCTCTCTTTCCTCCCTTCCACCCTTCCATCCTTCTCTTCCTCCTTCCTTTCCTCTTGGGGGATGTTTAGCTGGGAGAAGAGACAGTTGAGAGGGAACATGAGAACCATGTTTCAAGACTTAAAGGGGATGTCCCATTGAGGAAGAAGGAAAACTGACTTTCTGTTGCTCAAGAGGCCAGGGTACAAGAGAGCAATGGTTTCAAATGGCAGGGAAAGAGATTCGACTGAAAAGATTTGGAAGCACTTCTTGAGAGTCAGAGCTGTTGGAGAGCCACATAGGCTGCCTGGGAGTATGGTGAATTCTCCTTCTCTGGAGGCTTTTCCTCTGAGGCTATCTATTGGGAGTGCTTTGATTGTGCCTTCTTGCCCTCAGGAGACTTCCAATTCTAGGATTCTCACACAATCCTAAATATACACTGGACCGACTATGTGACGAATGTTGCTGTCCTTGAGCAAGCAGGGATCACCAGCATTGAGACCATGCTATTGAGAAGACAACTGCGCTGGGCAGGGCACGTCTCTAGGATGGAGGACCACCGCCTCCCAAAGATACTACTCTATGGTGAACTCGCCACGGGTCAGCGCAAGAGAGGCGCCCCCAAAAAGAGATATTAGGACTCCCTGAAACAACATCTCGGGCTCGGCCAGATTGAACACCAACAATGGTCCACCCTGGCCTCAAATCGGGAGGCATGGAGACGCACTATCCACAATGCTGCGCCCTCTTTCGAGAAGACACGCCGAATGAGTCTCGAAGAAAAACGACAACGCAGAAAGAACCGCAACTTGGAAACCACGTCACCCAAGGAGACTTTCTGCTGTGCTTTCTGCAACCGAACTTGCCTATCTCAGATTGGCCTTTTTAGTCCTCAACGCACTTGTAAGAAGCGTGGGATGAGTCCTTCCTAAGAATCTTCGTTCGCGAAGTAATGCCGAGATATCTGGAGTAGGCAATATGGAGTCTAATGGAAATACTTTTAATCTCCTGTCCACCATCTCATCCTGAACAAGAGCAACCCTTTGGGAAGCAAATATTTCCCATCTTTCCTTCACTTTCTGCCTCCAAAAGAGCAGAGGAAGGGGAGGAAAGGGCAGGGAGGGCACTTGGGGAGAATCCCCTTCCTCCCAGTATGCCCACCATGTGGCCCCCAAGTTAAAAAGTTTGCCCATCCCTGATGTAGGGTGTAGAAAGGGACAACAAACCCCCACCCCTGGCTCTTTCTTTAACCCCTTTTGGGGCTCTTCAAAGTTCCTTCCAAGGCCTCATTGCTTTCCTCCATCACTTAAGAGTTGCCCTTACATATTTTGGGGCAGGAATGGGAAGGGATGGAGTGGAGGGTGGAGTTTTTGGTGTGAGGGAAGGAATAATCCAGCTCAGTTTTAAGGCCTGCCTCTGAAAAGCCTCTCAAGGGGCAAGAGAGGAGGCTGGAGTCCTCCATTCCCTCCCCCTTTCTCTCTCTCTCTCCTTCTCTTTTGGGTGATGGAAGGGCCGAGATTTCACGGCTGGCCGAGGACAATGGCCGAGTGACCAGGGCGAAGCCGGGAGGGCCACTTGCCCCTCGATTTCCGGTGCTCAGTTCATGCTGGACAATACTAGCCCTCTTTTTTTAAAGGGGCAGCCACCATGCCTTTGCAAGCCACACATACATACACACCCAGCAGGTTATTTATTTACTTATTTATATCCTGTTTTTCTCCCATGGGTGGGACTCCAAGCGGTGTACATGGCTAAAACAGCAATATAACATAGCATTTAAAAAATCAACTTATATCCCCATACCAAAAAAGGGAAATGTTTCACGCACTGGCACTTATTTCACATGTCAGTAAGGTACATGACATATTCACATGTTGAACGCTTTCATCTGCGCCGTCTTCACACAATCCTAAATATACACTGGGCCGACTATGTGACGAATGTTGCTGTCCTTGAGCAAGCAGGGATCACCAGCATTGAGGCCATGCTATTGAGAACACAGCCGCTCTGGGCAGGGCACATCTCTAGGATGGAGGACCACCACCTCCCAAAGATACTACTCTATGGTGAACTTGCCACGGGTCAGCGCAAGAGAGGTGCCCCCAAAAAGAGATATAAGGACTACCTGAAACAACATCTCAGGCTTGGCCAGATTGATCACCAACAATGGTCCACCCTGGTCTCACATCGGGAGGCATGGAGATGCACTATCCACAATGCTGCAGCCTCTTTCGAGAAGACACGCCAAATGGGTCTCGAAGAGAAACGATAATGCAGAAAGAACCGCAACTTGGAAACAACGTCACCCAAGGAGACTTTCTGCTGTGCTTTCTGCAACTGAACTTGCCTATCTCAGATTGGCCTTTTTTGTCATCAACACGCTTTTAAAAAGCGTGGGATGAGTCCTTCCTAAGAATTTTCGTTTGCGAAGTAATGCCGAGAAGGGGGGGGGGGGAGGTAATGCTCAAGATCCTGAAAGGTAGACTCTAGCAATACATGGAGATAGAGAGCGTTGCCAAATGTACAAGCTGGCTTTAGAAAAGGCAGAGAAACAAGAGACCAAATTGCCAATATCCAGTTGCTGGATAATGGAGAAAAGCAGGAAGTTTCAGAAAAACATCTATTTTTGTTTTATCGACTATTTGAAAGCCTTTGACTGTGTGGATCATAATAAATTGTGGCAATTTCTTGGTGGTATGGGGAGACCAAGCCACCTTGTCTGTCTCCTGAGGAATCGGTATGATGACCAAGTAGCAACAGTAAGAACAGACCATGGAAGAACAGACTGGGTCAAGATCGGGAAAGGCGTACGACAGGGCGGTCTACTCTCACCCACCTTATTCAACTTGTATGCAGAACACATCATGCGAGTTGAAGGGCTTGACGAATCCAAGGCTGGAGTTAATATTACTGGAAGAAACATGAACAAACTTAGATATGCCGATGATACCACTTTGATAGAAGAAGAGAGAAGAAAGAACAAAGGCTGGGTTGCAGTTAAACATTAAACCCCCCTCCCCCCAGATTATGGCAACCGGACTGATCAATAACTGGCAAATAGAGGGAGAAAATGTGGCGGCAGTGACAGACTTTGTATTTCTAGGCACAAAGATTACTGCAGACGCAGACTGCAGCCAGGAAATCAGAAGACGTTTCCTTCTTGGGAGGAGAGCAATGACCAATCTTGATAAAATAGTGAAGAGTAGAGGCATCACACTGGCAATGAAAGTCTGCATAGTTAACGCAATGGTATTCCCTGTAGTAACTTATGGATGTGAGAGCTGGACCATAAGGAAGGCTGAGCGAAGGAAGAGAGACGCTTTTGAACTGTGGTGCTGGAGGAAAATTCCGACAGTGCCTTGGACCGCAAGAAGATCAAACCAGTCCATCCTCCAGGAAATAAAGCCCGACTGCTCATTGGAAGGAAGGATATTAGAGGCAAAGATGAAGTCCATTGGCCACATCATGAGAAGACAGGAAAGCTTGGAGAAGATAATGACGTTGTGGGAAATGAAAGGAAAAAGGAAGAAGGGCCAACCAAGGGAAAGATGGATGGATGGTATTCTTGAAGTGACTGGCTTGACCTTGAAGGAGCTGGGGGTGGCAGTGGCTGGCAGGGAACTCTGGCCTAGGCTGGTCCATGAGGTCACGAAGAGTTGGAACAACAGAATGAATAAACCACGACATCCCACAATTCCCCAGGACAGATTTTTTTTGAACTCTAGAAATCTGCATTTTTGTGTTTTATGTATGGTCCCATTAGGAAATGCTCCCTATTGTATTGACTATATTTGCATAGAACATTGAACGGAGGCCCCTTCCACACAGCTGAATAATGTCCCATTATTATTATTGCAGCCCAAAACCAGGCAATTAGAACAAATGCCATCAAAGCCAGAATTGAAAAGTCGACGACAGATCCCAAGTGTAGACTCTGCAAGGAAGCAGATGAAATGATAGCTCACATCCTCAGCTGCTGCAAGAAGATCGCAGTGACAGACTACAAGCAGAGGCAGAATACCATTGCTCAGATGCCGCAAACACCATTGTGGATATTGTAGATTATCTGCCTTGATATTCCGGGTTATATGGTTGTGTGGAAGGGCCCTAACTCACAGCATCCAAGGACAACCCCCCCCCCAAACAAAAAAAATACCCCTCTACTATTTAAAGCTGGTCAAGATGTGTGGCAAGTTTGGTCTGGATCTGTAGTAGGTGGGAGTCACAGTGCTCTATGGAAGTTGGAATCATCTTGGAAAATACATACAAACAAATAGATACACAGGGTTTCTGTGAGTTTTCCGGGCTGTATGGCCATGTTCCAGAAGCATTTTATCCTGAGGATACCTGCCATAGATGTGGATGAAACGCCAGAAGAGAATGCTTCTGGAACATGGCCATACAGCCTGGAAAACTCACAGCAACACAGTGATTCCAGCCATGAAAACCTTTGACAACACATTAAATACATATACACACATGTATATATCTTATGCTTTCATCCATTTTTTATTTTTAACTTATTCTTCCATTCCATGTTTAACTTTATTTTTAATTGATTCTTCCATCTAAAGAAAGGACAAAATTCCCCAAACCCACGTGTTGAAGCAGGAGAGAGAATCCTGGGAACAGAGTGGGTCTACTCTGTTGGAGAGTGGGCACTGCATTTAGACCAGGGCTGTCAACTTAATTTCCATAGAGGATCACATCAGCCTCATGGTTGCTTTCAAAGGGCCATTGAATCCATGGGCAAAGTATCTGTGGATACAGAAGCCCAACTATAATTCTTTTACTTATAATTCAGTGTTCTTTAGATTTTACCTAGTTTGGGTCCCAGATGTTATTGAACAACAACTCCCATCACTTTTGATTATCTGACATGCAAGACTGGGGATAATGGGAGTTGCAACCCATTAGAGTCCTTGTGGCTCTGAGATTGGGGATAGGTTAAAGGACATCCTATCCAGAAGCCTCATATCTAAATTCAAACCCCACTCTCCTGACTGAATAGAACACACTGCAGTCTTCCAGATGTCACTGTATCCCAACTCTCATTAGCTCTACCCATGATGTCTAATTATGAGGAATGTGGGAGTTGTAGTCCAGCATCTGGAAGGCTCCATAAAATGCCATTGACGGCTGAATTTGGCCTGTGGGCCTTGAGTGTGAAACATGTGATTTAGGCCAGTTTTTCTCAAATTACCTAGTGTAGCGACCCCTTGATACAGTTCCTCATGTTGTGGTGACCCTCAACCATAACTTTATTTTCATTGCTACTTCATAACAGTAATATTGCTACTGTTATGAATAATAATGTAAATATCTGATATGCAGGATGTATTTTCATTCACTGGACCAAATTTGGCACAAATACCCGATATGGCCAAATTTTAATACTGGTGGGTTGTTGGTTGGGGGGGGGAATTTTATCATTTGGGAGCCAAACTTCCTGCACAGAATTCCCATGTCTTGAAGGGGTTCACTAGTATGAGCCTCCCTCCAGCCTCATATGCTCTACCTAATCCACACATGTGCACCATGCTGCCATGCACCAACCATGCCTGCTCTCCCCTCCCCCCGCTTGGAACCTCAGAAGCAGCCCTCCCCTTAGCTGAGAGGCCAGCTGAGAGGCTGGCCAATCACAGCGGAGGAGGGCTTTTGGTGGGAGGGTTCACCATCTGTTTCCAAAAAGGAAGAGGAGATATGCAGAGATTGTCCGCTTTCTATGTCAAAGGGGTTCAGAAGACCATCAGAAATATGTTTTCTGATAACTTTAGCGCCTCTCTGAAAGCCCCTCATGACACCCCAGAGGTCCCGACCCCCAGGCTGAGAAATGCTGATTTAGGCTATTGTCTCCCAATGGGTTGTATTGGGCTGAGTGTTGGAATATTTATCTGGAGACCCAGGTTCAACTCCCTTGGCCATGATGATCTTGGGGGAGTCATACTCTCTCAGCCTCAGAGGGAGGCAGAAGCAACCCCCATCTGAATTTGTGCCAAATAAAGTCTGAAATGCTGTTTCAATTGCTCCAGCCAACAGCATTTTAAACCCCCCAAAGTTCCTTAAGATGACATCCTTTCTCGGCAAGAAAACCCTGAGGGTTGCCATAAGTCGGAAGTGACACCCACATTGACATGACGCTATTTCAGAAGAAGGAGCTGGCAAAACAAACTCCTTGTCTAAGAAAACCCTACAAATTACCTAGAATCACCCTTACAGTATAGGCACATACATACACACATGTGTCCCCCCCCCAAAAAAAATCACTGAAGAAAGAAATCCCTTTAACATACAAACCTTTAACATACAAACAGCTGTCATTTCTTCAGTACCTTGATTGCTCTGCAAGGAAGCAGGTTTGCTTGATCTTGTCATATCTTAAAGCAGTGCTTCTCACCCTTCCTAATGCCTTGACCCCTCATGTTGTGGTGACTCCCAACTATAACATTATTTTTGTTGCTACGCCATAACTGTAATTTTGCTACTATTATAAATTGTAATGTAAATATCTGATATGCAGGATGTATTTTCATTCACTGGACCAAATTTGGCACAAATAACCCATACGCCCCAAGTTTGAATACTGGTGGGGTTGGGGGGGGGGGTTGATTTCATCATTTGGGAGTTGTTGCTGGGATGTATAGTTCATCTACAAGCAAAGAGCATTTTGAACTCCACCAACAATGGAATTGAACCAAATTTGGTACAGAACGCCCATGACCAACAGAAAATACTGGAAGGGCTTCATGGGCATTGGCCTTGAGTTTTGGAGTTGTAGTTCACCTACATCCGGAAAGCACCATGGGCTCAAACAATGATGGATCTGAACCAAACTTGGCACAACTACTCAATATGCCCAACCGTGAGCCAGGCATGTAGCCACGGGGGCTAAGGGAGCTTCAGCCCCCGAAATTCTCAGGGTGGTCCAAAAAAGGCCTTACTGGTACATTATTTAAACTGTTATGTTTATTCATATCATGATCTGATCACCATGCTCATTATATCCCACATTAATGGGGTTATCGGGATAACAATTCAAAAGATTTGCTAGGGTAGACCCTCTTCCACCCAGTCTCAGCCCCCCGAACCAAACTCAGCCCCCTCCGAAACAAAATCCTGGCTACGGCCCTGCCGTGAGCACAGGTAGAGTTCGGGGAAAATAGATAAACATTTGGGAGTTGCAATTGCTGGGATTTATAGTTAACCAACAATCAAAGAGCACTCTGAACCCAGCTCACCAAACTTGGCACACTACCTACATGGTCAACACTGAATACTGGTGAGGTGGGGAGGGGCTGTTCTTGAATTCTGGGAGTTATAGTTTACCAACATCAAAAAGGAAGATAAGGATAGGTGGAGAGATCTTCAGCTTTCTCTGCCAAAGGGATTCCTAAGACCATCAGAAATATGTGTTTTCCTGATGGTTTTTTGCAGCCCCTCCAAAAACCCCCTCTCAATCCCCTCACCCCACCCCACCCCGGAGTCCTGTTCTGACTCTGTCTTAAAGGAACCAACCAGAAAGGCTTTTTGAAACAATTTATTAAAACATGCTCATACTGTACAATTGATGAAGAGGGAACCATGCTGTTTCAGAAAATCAGGAAAACCAATATAGACTGAGTGTGTGTGCGCGCGCATACACACACATACACACACACATAAACTCAAAGTAACCTCTGCCTTTAAGGCTACATAGGCTGAATAGGTGTTTGCTGAAAGAGCTAAAACAGGCATGGGCAAACTTCAGCCCTCCGGGTGTTTTGAACTTCAAATCCCATAATTCGAAGTCCAAACGCCTCGGGCCCTTTCTGTTTCTTAAGCAGCTGAGAGGGAAAAGGAAAGTGCCTGAGGCTGTTAGGAATTATGGGATTTGAAGTCCAAAAATATTTGGAGGGCCAAAGTTGGCCTTCCAGTCATGGATATCATCTAAACTGGAGTGGGGGTGGGTGAGGGACTTGAATTGGGTTCAAATGACAAGAAAGGTGATTCCATTCTATTCTGCTTTGGTTAGACCTCTTTACCTGGAATACTGTGTCGAATTCTGGGCACCACAGTTCAAAAGAGATATTGACTCTCAGCTGAAAGGGGTCCAGAGGAAGAGGGCGACTCAAATGATCAAAGGTCTGGAGACCATGAGCAATCCCTATGAGGCACCTCTTAAAGATCTGGGCCTGTTTAGCCTGCAAAAGAGAAGGCTGAGAAGAGCCATGAGAGCCATGTATAAGTATGTGAAAGGGTATCATAAGGAAGAAGGAGCAGGCTTGTTTTTTTGTTGCCCTGGAGATGAGGACTCAATGGAGCCATGGCTCAAATGACAGGAAAGGAGATTCCATGTGAACATTAGGAAGGACTTCCCGACCATAAGCTGTTCAGCAGTGGAATTATCTGCCTCGGAGTCTAATGGAAGCTTCTTCCTTGGAGGCTTTTAAACAGAAGCTGGATGGTCATCTGCTGGGGGTGTTTTGGTTGTGCTTTTCTTGTATGACAGGGGATTGGACTAGATGGTGCATGTGGTCTCTTCCAACTCTATTATTATTATTATTATTGCTATTTTGAGGCTGGATGGTCATCTGTTGGGGGTGCTCTAATTGTACTTTCCCTGCATGGCAGGGGATGGACTAAATGGTCCATGTGGTCTCTTCCAACTCATAATAATAATTATTATTATTATTAGTATTAGTATTATGAGGCAGGATGGTCATCTGTTGGGGGTGCTCTAATCATGCTTTCCCTGCATGGTAGGGGATTGGACTAGATGGTCCATGTGGTCTCGTCCAACTCTAATAATAATAATAATAATAATTTTGAGGCAGGATGGTCATCTGTTGGGGGTGCTCTAATTGTACTTTCCCTGCATGACAGGGGATTGGACTAAATGGTCCATGTGGTCTCTTCCAACGCTAATAATAATAATAATAATTATTATTATTTTGAGGCAGGATGGTCATCTGTTGGGGGTGCTCTAGTTATGCTTTCCCTGCATGGTAGGGGATTGGACTAGAATCTGGTCCATGTGGTCTCTTCCAACTCTAATAATAATAATAATAATAATAATAATAATAATTTTGAGGCAGGATGATCATCTGTTGGGGGTGCTCTAATTGTACTTTCCCTACATGGCAGGGGATTGGACTGAATGGTCCATGTGGTCTCTTCCAACTCTAATAATAATAATAATAATAATAATAATAATAATTTTGAGGCAGGATGGTCATCTGTTGTGGGCGCTCTAATTATGCTTTTCCTGCATGGTAGGGGATTGGACTACATGGCCCATGTGGTCTCTTCCAACTATTATTATTATTATTATTATTATTGAGGTGGGATGGTCATCTGTTGGGAGTGCTTTGATTGTGCTTTTCCTGCATAGCAGGGGATTGGACGATATGGCCTATGTGCTCTTTTCTAACTCTATTAATAATAATAATAATAATAATAATAATAATAATAATATTTTGAGGCTGGATGGTCATCCGTTACGGGTGCTTTGATTGTACTTTTCCTGCATGGCAGGGGATTGGACTAGATGACACTTGGGGTCTCTTCCAACTGTGATTTTATGATCACTTTGCTGATCAACTCAGAAGTAAAACTTGTTGGGTTTCATGGGAAGTCGTAGATGGAAAGAGGTGTAGCGGAAAGGAAGGGGAATGAAGGGAGGCATGCAAGCAAGACCACATTTCAGGGAAGGAAGAGAAAGGCCCGAGCAAAGAGGGACGAGAAGGAGGAGCGCGCGCTGTCCTTGGTGCTGAGCGCCGGGCGCGCGCATTGTCGCTCTCCAGGGTCCTGAAAGGCTCATTGCTCAGGGATAATTATTATGCACCCACAGCCCACGTTTGGGTGCCTCGAATGTTAGCTGTTTCTGGGCATATTAGGCTTGCTGATTCTAAAAAATGAGATGCAGAATATCTGCCATATACCAATCGCCATCTGCTCAGCCATAAAGAACCAGGATAACCATACCCATTGAGTATGAACCACACTGTTTGTACTCAGTGGGGGTCGCTATGAGACACATAAAATCAGGGGTGCTCACACTTTTTCAGCATGCGAGCTACTTATAAACACCCAAGTCTAAATGATGTACCTACCCACTACTCAGTGAGCCATAAAAGCAAAATATTTGGAAATTTATTTCAGTGAGAGCCATATAATATATTTTAAGACTGAATTCAACTAAATGTGAGTATAATAAGCCCCTGAATTTATTCATAATAATAATGATGATAATATTCATTCAGCCTCTGCTACTACTACTAATAATAGTAACAACAACAACAGGTTCCTAGAGTAGAAGGAGACCTCCAAGGGCCACCCAGTCCAACCTCCTTCTGCCATAAGGGAAAAACACAATCAAAGCATTCCTCAGAGATGGCCATTCAGCCTCGGATGATAATAATAATAATAACAATGGGTTCCTAGAGTAGAAGGAGACCTCCAAGGGCCATCCAGACCAACCTCCTTCTGCCATAAGGGAAAAACACAATCAAAGCATTCCTCAGAGATGGCCATTCAGCCTCTGATAATAATAATAATAATAATAACAATGGGTTCCTAGAATAGGAGGAGACCTCCAAGGGCCATCCAGTCCAACCTCCTCCTGCATCTGGGCGGCGTCGGGAGCCTGCGGGGCGGGACTGAGCCTTCCTCCTGCCCTGCCTGCGATCTACCAGGATGCCCTACGCGATCTACCAGTAGATCGCGATATACCTAATGACAGGGGGGTCTAAGGTAATTTTAAATGGTAAGCGAACATTATTTTGGTGCCCCCCCAAAACATTATTTTGCCCCCCTCCGTGCCTGCCTAGAAGCTCCTGTGCGCATGCCCAGAAGCTCCTGTGCACAGGCGCAGAAGCCTGTAAACACAGCACTCCCTATTCAGCACGCAGGGAGGTTTGCTAGGGCATGGCGTCGGAGCACACAAGGCCCAAAAGCGGAACATCGGCCGGACACTGTCTGGCGGGCGGGGGAATGCACCCTTTACCCAGATGGCGCCCCACGCAGAGGCGTCCTTTGCTTACCGGTAGGACCATCCCTGCCTAATGAGCATCCCTGCACAAAATGAAAACACTGGAAAAGGGCCTTGGTCACCTTATCCAGACTTATGCCCCATCTTTAAGGAGTGTTTCCTTTAAGACAACCAATGGGGAGAACAGAGTGGATGAAGGCTGGCATTGCACTAGGACAGCATTGTATATAGAGACTAGCCGTCCCCTGCCACACATTGCTGTGGCCCAGTCTGATTATCTGGAAAATAAAGTAATGAGAAAGTGCTGGTTTCTAATATATGTAATTTATTTATGCTTGTGGCTAAACAGTATTTCTTGTTATTTCTTTATCAGTGTTGATGTAGAGGTGTCTGGTTTGCCTATTCTGGAACATGCAACATATAATTGTCCTTCTTTAGGGGTCCCTTTCAAATCTATGATACTAAATCTGTCATATACAGTACATATACATGAGTGTGTGTG
This sequence comes from Anolis apletophallus, assembly GCA_030556195.1. Lineage (NCBI taxonomy): Eukaryota > Metazoa > Chordata > Lepidosauria > Squamata > Anolidae > Anolis > Anolis apletophallus. The sequence goes on along the minus strand of JARBWK010000011.1, from coordinate 44,103,685 downwards.
AATCATATCTATCTATCTATATCTATGGCTGGATGGCTCTTTGTCAGGATGGCTATGATTATGTTTTCTTGACCTGGTGAAGGGAGTTAGTCCAACCTGGGAGTCGGGACCCCTGTGAGGGGGTTATGAGGGGGTGTCAGAGGGGTCACAAAGACCACCAAAAACATAGTATTTTCTGTTGGTCATGGGGGTTTTGTGTGGGAAGTTTGGCCCAATTCTATCATTGGTGGGGTTTGATTGTAGGTGAACTATAAATCCCAATAACTACAACTCCCAAATGTCAAGGTCTATTTTCCCTAAACTCCATCCAGGGTTCACATTTGGCCATATGGAGTATTTGTGCCACGTTTGATCCAGATCTATCATTGTTTGAGTCCACCATGCTCTCTGAATGTAGGTGAACTATAACTCCAAAACTCAAGGTCAGTGCCCACCAAACTCTTCCAGTATTTTCTGTTGGTCATTAGAGTTCTGTGCGCCAAATTTGGTTCAATTCCACCATTGGTGGAGTTCAGAATGCTCTTTGATGGTAGGTGAACTATAAATCCCAGCAACTACAACTCCCAAATGAAAAAAAACATTTTTTTGAGTGATGGTAACTCATTGGGTTGTTAGGTGTATTGTGTCCAAATTTGATATGTATTCATCTAGTGGTTTTGAGTTATGTTAATCCCACAAAGGAACATTACATTTTATTTATATAGATGACACAATGGCTGTGCTGCACATTTATAGCACCATTGCAGCAATCTGTTTCTTTGTTAGGACTCGGATATATAATACACAAACTGCAAAGAAAGGTTACACCTGAGCATGTGCAGAACATAGTTTTCTTTTACGTGCATCATAGAACATTTATTTCATCTCTGAAGTGTACTTCTCTCACAAGTTTCTGAGCCTTCCAAACACTTTGGCTTCTTTTAAGAGCAAATGCAACACCAAAGCATTGAAAACCAATTATGTGTGTTTCAAATGGGTTTCAATTGTTTCAATTATTCCTTTTTAGACAGCTTTAGGTTTAGTTCTATTTAAATGTTTATAGTCGGTAGGTTTTAAATTGTATATATTTTTTGGTTTTATCACTGTTCACCATGAGACTCTTGTAAAGAAAAAAGCCGCAAATATAATAATAATAATTATTATTAGGTATTTATTTATTTATTTATTTGTCATATTTCTATACCACCCCTCTCAGCCTGAAGGCGACTTGGGACGGTTTACACAAGGCAGTCTCTGCCCTTCAATCAAGAACATGAGTAACAAACCAAACAATGACCATATAACACAACAGTTAGCCATTAAAACATACAATTAGATTCTCAGCATCATGTTGAAATCATTTTTCGTCACATCATCCTCATTCCATATATCTAATTAAACCGTTATATTTCATCAGCAAATGCCTGCTCAAACAGCCAGGTCTTGACTTTCTTGTGAAATGTCAGGAGGGAGGGGGCCAATCTGATGTCTCTAGGGAGGGTGTTCCAAAGCTGAGGAGTCACCACTGAAAAGGCCCTGTCTCTCGTCCCCGCCAATCGTGCCTGCGAAGCCAGCGGGACCGAGAGCAGAGCCTCTCCGGATGATTTTAAACATATCGATGGTTCATAGGGAGAGATGTGTTCAGACAGGTAAGTTGGACCAGAACCATTTAGGGCTTTAAAGGCTAAAGCCAGCACTTTGAATTGTGCCCGGTAGCACACTGGCAGCCAGTGGAGCTGGCACAACAGGGGAGTTGTACGCTCTCTGAATGCCGCTCCTGTTATCAACCTGGCTGCTGTCCATTGGACTAGTTGCAGCTTCTCAACAGTCTTCAAAGGCAACCCCATGTAAAGAGTGTTGCAGTAATCTATACGAGATGTAACCAGAGCATGGACCACTGTAGCCAAGTCAGACTTCCCAAGATACGGGCGCAGCGGGCGCACAGGTTTTAACTGTGCAAATGCTCCCCTGGTCACCGCCGAAACCTGGGGTTCCAGACTCAGTGATGAATCCAGGATCACACCCAAACTGCGAACCTGCGTCTTCAGGGGGAGTGTAACCCTGTCTAACACAGGCTGTAACCCTATGCCCTGTTCGGCTTTTCGACTGACTTGTCTTGTTTGGATTCAATTTCAATTGATACATAACAGGATTAATACACAGCAAACAAGATCACTGCGCTAGATCTTGTTTTTGATCACAAATCAGACACTTTCCAAGTGTATAGAACTGTGTGATGTATCAGTGAATAATGCATGCAGATTCACTGCAGAGTGGCCTTTTGCAGATGACCGATGGTTTTGTCAGGGCCAATTGTTTTTAAGTGCAGGCCAAGGCATTTAGGCCCTGCACCCAGTGGGACCACCTTGACTGGCTTGTGCCAGAGTCTTTGCAGTTCTAGATTTAAATCCTCATATTGTGTAAACTTTTCCAGTTGCTTATTATTATTATTACGATTACTATTATGCTTTACTGCTGTTTCATTGTTTATATTCAGGTATGACATTTGTTCTTCTCTAAGCATTGCTGACTCCTTTTCAAGGTTTCTTCCCCCTCTCCTTCCTCAACTTGTATGATAGAGATACGGATTTTTATTAATTCCAGGAAAATAAATACATACTAATCATTAATATTTAGCGGAAGTCATTTTGGATCCAGTGGCAATCATCTTTGAGAGTTCTTGAAGAACAGGAGAAGTTCCAGCAGATTGGAGGAGGACAAATGTGGTCCCAAGTGATCTTCAAGAAGGGAAAAAAAGGACAACCCAAACAATTGCCAATGTCCAGTTAGCTTCATGTCGAAACCAGGCAAGATTCTGGAAAAGATCATTAAGGAAGTGGTCTGCAAACACTTAGAAACAAATGTGGTCATCGCTAATAGTCAACACAGATTCATCAAAAACAAGTCATGCCAGACTAATCTGATCTCTTTTTACGATAGCGTTACAAGCTAGGTGGACACAGGGAACGCTGTGGATGGAGAGTATCAGGATTTCTGGAAGGCCTTCCTTTGACAAGGTCCCCCATGACCTTCTGGCAAACAAACTAGTCCAATGTGGGCTAGGCAAAACTATGGTTAGGTGGATCTGGAATTGGTTACGCAAATGAACCCAGAGGGTGATTCTCCCCAATGCTTCCTCTTCATCCTGGAAAAAAGTGACAAGTGGAATGCCAGAAGCAGGGTTCTGTCCTGGGCCCAGTCCTGTTCAGGATCTTTATTCATGACTTTGATGAAGGGTTAGAAGGCATGATCATCTAGTCCAAGGCTGTCCAACAGGCGGCCCTGGGGCCGTACACGGCCCCCGAGCCCCTTCCCTCTGGCCCCCTAACTTGTTTTAATAAAATACAAATAAAAATAATTAAAAATTTAAAAAATTCCTACTTCCAGGTTTAGGCAAGCATCGCGAGATTACGCCAGCCACAGACGGGATTTCGAGGGAGGTCGAAATCCCGTCTGTGGCTTTGTAGTCTCATGATAGCTGCCGAAATCTCGGGTCCCGCGGGATTTGCGGCCGGCCTGGGCACGCGCCTCCTCCTCCCTCGCGGCTGCTTCCAGGCCAGCCCCCATTCCCTCAGAGAGAGGGAGGAGGGGAGTGAGGCAGGGAAAGCCCCCCCTGGCTCTGTCCTCTTCCTGTGGAGGGCCCTCGCTTCCCGCCCCGCGGATGGGAGAGCCGCCACGGATGGGAGAGCGGGGCTCTTCGGGGGCGGCAGCGGCATTGGCACTTCGGCCCTGTGGCGGGGCTCCCGCAGTATGGGTAAGGAAGGGCCTGGCTCGAATCAATCAATCTAAAAACAGTGGGACGTTGGGTGAGGGGGGGGCGGGGTCCCTCAGCGGCGGTTTCCTTGGCGACACTTCCTTCCCCTCCTCCGCGCCCCCTCCCCCTTGTTGTGCTGCCTTCCCCCGCGTGCAGAGCGCAACGTGGCTTCCTTTGTGCCTGCCCCCGCGGCTTGTTTTCCCTTCAGGGAGGGAGGGGGCTCTTTGGGCCTCCTGTACCCGCCTCTGGGAAAGGAGGCCCCATCAAGCCCTGCGACGGCATTGAGGTGTTTGGTTTTTTTTTTGGTGTGTCCCAATTTGAGTCAAATAACTCAAAGGTATTAGGAAACATTTCCCCAAATCCACCAGTGTTCCCATTTGGGTATATTGAGTATTCATGCCAAGTTTGGTCCAGATCCATCATTATTTGAGTCCACAGTGCTCTCTGGATGGAGGTGAACTACAACTCCACAACTCAAGGTCAATTGTAAGTAAATTGGAGCCAGGGAGGGGGCGGAGCTGGGGGAGGGGCGGGGGCGGGGCGGGGGCGGAGTCAGACCATTCGGCCCCCCAGGTGATCAGTGACCGGAATTCCGGCCCTTGGGCCCGTAGAAGTTGGACAGCCCTGATCTAGTCTGCAGATGGGACCAAATTGGGAGTGGTAGCTAATACTCCAGAAGACAGGAGCAGAGCTCAAAACGATCTTAACAGATTAGACAGATGATTGGCCAAAGCCAACAAAGGGAAGTCCAACAGAGACAAATGCAAGATACTCCATTTAGGCAGAAAAAAATGAAATGCAAAGATACAGAATGGGGGATGATGCCTGGCTCAACAGCAGCATGTGTGAAAAAGACCTTGGAGTCTTCATGGACAACAAGTTAAATGCGAGCCAACAGTGTGACACAGCAGCTAAAAAAGCCAATGGGATTTTGGCCTGCATCATAAACGACTGAACAAATAAACAACAACTCTTGAGTTAAAGAGAGAGATTAGTAATTTTAATCATATTTTTTCTTTTTAATCTGTGACTTATTTCTGTTATACACATTGATGCTGCGAAGTTGTTAGTGTATGCTAATACAGTTGTTGTTGTTGTTGTTGTTGTTGTTGTTGTTGTAACTAGGCCCATGCTACTCAAAGTGGTGATCTATGGCAGTGTTTTTCAACCTTTTTTGAGCCGCGGCACATTTTTTACATTTACGAAATCCTGGGGCACACCACCAACTAAAATGACACTCTAACACAGTAATACATATAGTTAATATGTTTTAAAATGTATTTATACATTCCGTGTGAAACCTGGGCCTCTTTTGATGAACAGAATATCGATATCCTGGCAGGAATGGCAGAAAGACACACACGAAGGTCTTGCTCAACAGCTGTCAGTCTCTCTCTGTGTTTAGTCTTGGGGGAAATAGACCTTGACATTTGGGAGTTACAGTTTCTGGGATTTTTAGTTAACACACAATAGTTGCATCCTGAACTCTTGCAACTATGGAATCGAACCAAACTTGGCACATTGAACTCTCATTACCAACAGAAAGTACTGAAATGGTTTGCTTGGGAATTGACCTTGAGTTTGGAAGTTGTAGTTCACCTACACCCAGAGAGCACTGTGGACTCAAACAATGTTATGTTATGTTGTTGTTTGTTTTCTATCCAGAATCACAATGTTGGAAGGAGGCTCACCACTTTAAGGTCCCTAAAACAGGCATGGGAAAACTTCGGCCTTCTGGGTGCTTTGGACTTCAATTCCCTCCATTCTTAACAGCCTGAGGCCCTTTCCTGCTTAAGTGGCTGAGGAGGGAAAGGAAAAGGGCCTGAGGCTGCTAGGAATGGTGGGAGTTGGAGTCCAAAACACCTGGAAGGTCCAAGTTTTCCCATACCAGCTTTTGACAGAGACCTCTTCCTCCCCCTCCCCCTTCGCGCCCTTTCTTCTCCCTCCTGCTGAACACTTACTTTTTCTTCTCCACTCGGGCTCCCTTCTTCCCAGCCTCGCTCTACTTGCTTTGCTCACACTGCTGCTTCTGCCACTATTTTGATCTGAGGGGGCAGCGTGAGCATGTTCAGGAGGGGAGGGGGGGAGAGGAAGACGTGGGGCGAGTCTGCGCAGTAGCGCCCGCATGGCAAAGCGAGCCAAGCAAGACTGGGAAGAAGGGAGTCCGAGTGGAAAAGAAAAAGTGTTCGGCAGGAGGGGGAAGAAAAGGTATTGGAGATTCCAATTTCCCACGGCACACCTGATGATCGCTCATAGCACACTAGTGTGCCATGGCACACTGGTTGGGAAACACTGATCTATGGACCAGTGCCCTAGATCTTGAGCATTAGCCTCCAGGGCAAGGTGAGTTTCCATATATCTATTAAATACAATACTAATATGGCACAAATGTTGTGATAATTCCTGGTACATTGGGAGGAAATCCTGACCTATTAGATGGCTTGAGAAAGACTGAGTTAGTTCACCTTCAGGACAGGTCTTGTCCCCCCCTTTCATACAACCATGTTTTCCAGTATCTTATTCATAGAATCATAGAGTTGGAAGAGACCATAGAGGCCATCCAGTCCAACCCCCTGCCATGCAGTAAAAGCACAATCAAAACATCCCAGACAGACGTTCATCCAAGGAAGGAGCTTCCACTAGACTCTGAGGCAGAGAGTTCAGCTGTTGAACAGCTCTTCTTACAGTCAGGAAGTTCATCCTAATGTTCAGGTGCAATCTTCTTTCCTGAAGAATCTTCTTCCATGGCTCCAAGTCCTAGTCTCCAGGGAAGCAGAAAACAAGCCTCCTCCAGCAATGATTGGGAGGATTTTCTGGTAGACGTTGACATAACGAACTTCCAGTAAAGAAAACGTAAATGCCTCTGACTCATTTCATTTTGCATCTGTTCCATAAAAGGGTTTACCATCAATGGAGTGCCATGTCTGACTCTGAACAATGGATTTCTGGGTAGGAAATATTACAACACTGAGGATTAAATAAAAGGAAGGCTTTCTTAAAAAAAACACTGGAAAGACTGTGGAAAGCACATCACACCATATTGGCATGATGGGACAGTTTGTTTTCAGGGATGAAAATTAGATGAGAATCAATACCCTACATCAGTGTTTCCCAAACTTTTTTGAGCTGTGGCACACTTTTAACATTAACATTGATAGTTATTAATAAACCATAACCACAAATCTTAGTGACCCATCAATAAATTACTTCCATTCTTTCATATCATCTTTAATAGGTTGATTTTTTAAGAATCAGTGTCAGTTTAGTAAAATGTGTTCTCTCCGGTTGCTTCCATGCAGAGTCACTCATTCCCAAAAAAGTCCAAACTGGCTCCTTCCTTGTTGTCTGCTGTGTTTGAAATTGTGATCTAAACCAATTTCTTTTTCTCAAACTGATAGATCAATTGAATGATGACAAGCTGACATTTCTATTAGCTCCAGTTAGTTCTGAAGGTCAGCATTATTTGAGATAAATGATTTTAGAGATTTTTTAATACCAGTAGCCAGATTTTGTTCATTTTGATGGTTTATTCCTTTCTGTTGAAATTACCCATGGTCTGACATGGTGGTTGTTAGGATGGTCCAGCATTTCTGTGTTCTCAAATGATATGCTGCATTCAGGTTGATTCTTCAAGTGCTCTGCTGTGGCTGACTTAGTCTGCAATGTATGGTATATGATAGACTCCTGCAGACACACTAAGAAAATCCAACAAATGCTACATTCAGCAAAGGACAAGAGGGATCCTCTCACCTCTGCAGGAGTCTACCGTATACCATGCAGCTGTGGACAAGTTTACATAGGGACCACCAAACACAGCAGCACTGCCCAGACACAAATCAAGGAACATGAAAGGGACTGCAGACTAACTCAACCAGAGAAGTCAGCCATAGCAGGGCACCTGATGAACCAACCTGGACACAGCATATTATTTGACAACTGTGACGCCCCCTAGGGGGCTGTTTATATCTGTATTTGGTTTGCCATTCACCTGCATGGCTCTTTGTTCTGTAGCCCTTTGTCTGGCCATGTGCTTCTTTGTCTTGCCATGTACTCACCACAGGGGAGGGGCTGCATCCCGGCTCCTACCTTTGACCTGCCCTCAACTCCAACCTTTACCGGAGTTTATTTAAGGGGCCGGACATCCCCTCCACCCTCATTCCAAGGAACACACAAACGAAGCAAGGCTGGAACCTAAGCTTGCTGGGACAATAGCATTCTTAGTTCACCTGCTGAGTCTACCTGCGCTCTCAACCAAGCTGCAGTGCATAGGGGGACCTGTCCTCAACAGAAAACTGCAGATTTTTGGATTTTTACAGGACTTTGTGGGCCTACAAAAACCGGAGAGGAACAGGACACCTGGGATCCAAAGAAAGGTACCTTCGCTTTGCATGAGGCAAGTGAACATTTCCCCTTTGTTTAAAGGACTCTTTTGCAACCAACCAAGCATTTTGGGCCACCAGCATTTTCTACTGGTTGTTTTCCAATAAATCCTGTTTTGGTTGACTATTTCTGAGTCTAGCACTCATTATTATAGAGATCCTGGGTCTCCCTGCATGTGGGAAAGCTCTATTCTCTACCTTCAGGGTCATAGCTTGCAACGTCCAACTTTTAAAGCCCCTTTTGACCCTGGAGGCAGAAGAACAACACAGAAATGCTGGACCACTCTAACAACCACCACTGAAATCCACAAGCATGTGGACAATTTCAACAGAAAGGAGGAGACCATGAAAATGAACAAAATATGGGCACCAGTATTTTTAAAAACTCTAAAATTAGGACAGTAAATAAAGAACAGTACTCTGAAAATTTCAGACATGAAAAAATCAGGGCCAACTATCACTTCCCAACAAACGATTCCCCCAGGCAGGAAGCAGCCAGACCTTGAAAACTGCTAGGCTACTAAATGCTAATCAAGATGGCCAATTGCAACATTCACACCTACCTCCAACAGACAAGAGTTCTTTCTCCCACCCTGGACATTCCTCAGATATATAAACCCAATTTTCCTTGTTTCTAACAGACCTCACAACCTCTGAGGATGCCTGCCATAGATGCAGGCAAAATGTCAGGAGATAATGCTTCTGGGACATGGCCATACAGCCCGGAAAACACACAACAACCCAATCCTAATTAACCTGACTCTCTCATCAGTGGAACGAATGTCCACACTTCCCATTGAAATACTGGTAAGATTATATTGTTCTTTCGTGTTATGTTTTGTTTTGTTTTCGCACCACAAACAAGATATGTGCAGTGTTCATAGGGATTTGTCCATGTTTTTTTCAAACTATAGTCCAGTCTCCCAACAGTCTGAGGAACCATGAACTGGCCCTTAGCTTAAAGGGTTTGAGGGCCCCCGCTGTAGACATTTTTCCCTGACTGCAGATTTACATCCTCTTTGTGGAACAATGCTTGGAAACCACCCAGGGCCTCACCAGCCTCCCAGCCAGTGGGCTTTGGCTCCAGGAGTCTTTGGGGCTCAAGCTGATGCCCTTTTCCGCTCTTGCTTTCCTTGCCCAGCGCAGACCGCCTCTTCCAAGCCATTTCATAAAATGAATGCTTGGCCGAGAGTAAACACACCCCTGGTAAGAAGAAGGGCAGGGAACTTAATTCCCTCATTGGCCTTACTGTTACAGCGACCAGCAAGGACGGCAATTAATGACAACTGTAATGATGGCGTTCCAGGCGTGACATGAAGCCTGGTTTGCCGAGAGCCTTGGCCAGCCCCGGGCCAGCTTTGCCACAGCCAGCGGGTCGCTCTCGACTTCTGACCTGGGCACAGTGTGAACTGGCGACCTGGAGGTGAACCCCTCCATCTCTCATTAGCACTTGGCTGACACTCGCTTTCTCTAATGAATTCTGCACTCTCTTCAAGGAAGGGATCAGGCCCTTGAGACAAAAAACGTATTTTTACAAAAGTGCTTTTCTTAAAGGGGGAGATGAAAGCATGGTAAGAGCAAGAAATTTCATATTTATCAAGAACTGGATGATGTGGACACTGCAAGCATGGAAAAGTCTGTTTTCAGAACTGCAGCTCCCAACAACCCCCATCTAACATTGGAATAACAGTCTGAAAATAAGTATCCCAAGTTTATATGAGGGTTATCTGGAAAGTAAGGTTACAAGGCATGTAGCTCTCACCAGGAATTTTTGCGGGGTAAGTTGGTATAATTGCCGTGGAGCGGGAAACCAGCGGAAACGAACGAGCAGTGCCAGTTGTCAGTAACTCATTGACTGGCCTTGTGGTGAAGGTTAGAGGTGAGCGTCCTCATTCCGTTTCCCTCAAAGTGCGAAGTTTGCACTGTAATAAGATACCTAAATGTGAATGGCATGAATGCTGCTGGGATTCATTGCAATATTGTTTCAGTTTATAGAGAGGACGTAATGTCAAGAATGCATGTGACAAAATGGGTACAGAATATATAGCGAGACCATGAAGAAACTTTGCAGAGCCATCCAAAGACATCGTGGTGGGATACGGGAAATGGTGCAGCTGGCTAAGTGTCAGCTGCATAAGATCTCTCTGACCAGTAGGTCATGAGTTTGAGGCCTGCCCGGGTCGGGGTGGGTGCCTTACCTTAAGTGTAGCCTGCTGCTGACCTTTGCAGCCCGAAAGACAGTTCATTTCTCAAGTAGAAGATAAAGTTACCACATTAAGTGGGGAGGTGAATTTTGACTGATTGATGAGGCCATAAAGAACTCCAGGAATTGCTGAAAGAAATACGGAAGAACAACAAGGGAAGCTGGAAAATGCTGAGAGAGATGAGGAGTGCGATAGCTCCCTGGTGGCCAGAAGTTTGTCAGAAGTTTGCCAGAAAATTGCCTCTTTGTTAGTCTTTGTTCATCTATGTTCGTTAATATATGTATATGTTGAACTGCAGGGATTGTCTGCAAGTATATGTACTGTAATCCGCTCTGAGTCCCCTTCGGGGTGAGAAGAGCAGAATATAAATGAAGTAAATAAATAAATAATAAATACTGATGGCAGGAGTCTGTCTCCTTCATGAAAATGCACGTCCACACACCACTCATGCAACACAAGAGTTGTTGACTTCCTTTGGTTGGGATGTTTTAAGCTATCCCTCTCACAGCCCTGATCTTGCACCCAGTGACTATCATCTGTTCATGAAATTGAAAGAACACCTGGGTGGAAGACACTTTTCCAAAGACGACGAAGTGAAAATCGAAATGATGAACTGGCTGAAAAAGGCGAAGGGTAACTTCTTATGACACAGGCATCAAAAAGTCATCCCACGGATAACAAAATGTATTGAACTGAATGGTGATTATGTGGGCAAATAATGTAATACCTATGCTACAATCCATGTTAAGTTTTATTAAAATATAGTCATTCTTCGTATTTTGAAAAAATCTTGTAACCTAACCTTTTGGATAACCCTCATATAATGCAGGCATGGGCCATGTTTCTGACACAGTTGAGATACTGCTAAAGCTTAGGGACAGCAATCCAGATGCAAAAACATTTCCCTGTAAAACCTGGTCCACTTTGGCTGTTCTCACTGTGCGAGATCATTGCTGTCCTGCAGTCGTTCATGTGACCAAGCTCCATCTCAGCACCCTCTTTGCGACAGTAGTAAAGTCCTCCCTTGACCTGCAAGGATTGGTAGACCCCTCTGAACAAATTGTGCAAAGAATATCCAAATTGTGGTGACATTAGGGTCATTATATGTCACAAATGACTGGAAGGCACACAGCAATAGCACTCTCTCCTAACTTGAGTGTGTTTGCAAATAACATCTTTTACTATCTTGGTCACTTTCTGAGATGGCTTGCTGGCATGGGCCCTGGTTTTCATTTGTGAGATGTTGGAGCAGGGCTGTCCAACTTCTGCGCAGCGCCTACACCATCTCCGCGGCGCCTATGCCATCTCTGCGGCGCCTACGCCATCTCCGCGGCGCCTACGCCATCTCCGCGGCGCCTACGCCATCTCCGCCTTACAAAGACGGATTGGCGGGGGGAGGGAGGGAGGAGGAGGAGGAGGGAGCCTGCTCCCCGCCGTGAAAAAAATATATTAAAAAATAATTTAAAAATTAAAAAATAAATTTTTTTAATTTTAAACAGCCGATTTCTTTTTTTAAAGGGTAGGGGGCCGTAGGGAAGGGGCTGGGGGGGCGTATACGGCTCGTGGGCCGCCAGTTGGACAGCTCTGTGTTGGAGGATACGTTACACTCCTAGTTTTCTAGCTATTACAGGAGAAGGGACATTCATATGTGTATCCCACCTCCCACGTCCAGAAATGCATCTTGGGCCTTCTATGCGTCTCCATATGGTTTTTTTTCTAGCAGTCCTGTAATATTTATTTACTTTATTTATTTACTTTATTTATATTCCACTCTTCTCACCCCGAAGGGGACTCAGAGCGGATTACAGTACACATACTTGCAGACAATCCCTGCAGTTCAACATATGACATATAAACATGTGACATTTATCACAGTACAGTACATACATTTTGACATATTACACACATATATAGACAAACAGAGGCAAACTTTCTGGCCACCAGTGGGAGCTGATGCACTCCTAATCTCTCAGCGTTTTTCCAGCGTTCCTTTGTTGTTTCTTCTGCATTCCTCAGCGATTCCTGGGTCCTTCTTAATGGCCTCATAAATCAGTCAAAATTTGCCTCCTCACTTTAATGTGGTACCTTTAACTCCTACTTGACAAACGTAATTGTCTTTTGGGCTGCAAAGGTTGACAGTAGGCTACACTTAAGGTCGAGAACCCATCTCAACCCGGGCAGGCCTCGAACTCATGACCTACTGGTCAGAGAGATCTTATGCAGCGGACACTTAGCCAGCTGCGCCACATTCCTGGTGGCACATTACCTCTGGGTTATTCATTTGGGATAGGACATGGAGAAACCCTGGCTACCAGTATTTTTAAAAAATCTCTAAAATCAGGACAGTAAAGAAAGAACAACACTCAAAAACAGGAGAATTCCAGACAGGAAACAATCAGGGCCAGTCAATCACCTCCCAACAAAGGATTCCCCTAGGCAGGAAGCAGCCAAGCCTTGAAGCTGCAAAATTATTCAATGCTAATCAAGGTGATCAATTGTAGCATTCACACTTGCCTCAAACAGACAAGAGTTGTTTCTCCCATCCTGGACATTCCACAGATATATAAACCCCACTTGCCCAGTTTCCAACAAACCTCACAACCTCTGAGGATGCCTGCCATAGATGAGGGTGAAATGTCAGGAGAGAATGTTTCTGAAACATGGCCATACAGCCCGGAAAACTCACAGCAACCCAATAATTTGATTTATCTATTTGTATATGTTATCTTTTTCATTTCAAGCTTTGCAGCTGCCTGGAATAACAGTAGTTCAACATGAATCCTGTAAGCGATTCCTGCATTGGAGCTTTGTGGGTGACTATTCACATGCTGGATTCAGGATAAAATATCACATATTGTTGGACTTTTTGAAGTATGTGAATATTTGATAGACTATAAGAATACCAATCCCATAGAGCATGGTATAAGAGTGCTGCAGAAAGATGGGGCTTGGGTCTCCAGACCCCTCCAGGGCCTGCCTTACACCACGGAAACTATGCTGGAAAACACTGCAACTCAAAAATAACCCACTGCACCACCATACATCTCCAAAGATGTGGTGGGATAGTTTAAGGTTATTTCCTCCCTCCTCCCTCCCTGCCACTGTTTTAAATTTCATATGGCCTTGTGATTACTTTCAGTTTTGACAATGAATAGATGCAGCTAACAAGCTCTAGAGCAGTGTTTCCCGACCAGTGTGCCGTGGCACACTAGTGTGCCGTGAGTGATCATCAGGTGTGCCGTGGGAAATTGGAACCTCCAATACCCTTTCTTCCCCCTCCTGCCGAACACTTTTTCTTCTCCACTCGGGCTCCCTTCTTCCCAGCCTCGCTCTGCTTGCTTTGCCTCGCTTTGCTCTGGGGCGAGTCTGCGCAGTAGTGCCCGCACGGGTCACGTCTTCCTCCAACCCCCTTCCCCTCCTGAACATGCTCACGCTGCCCCCTTGGATCAAAATGGCGGCAATGTAGAAGAAAAAGTAAGTGTTCGGCAGGAGGGGGAAGAAAGGGCAAGAAGGGGGAGGAAGAGGTCTCTGTCGAAAGCTGGCATGGGCAAACTTGGACCTTCCAGGTGTTTTGGACTCCAACTCCCAACATTCCTAGCAGCCTCAGGCCCTTTTCCTCCCCCAGCCACTTAAGCAGGAAAGGGCCTCAGGCTGTTAGGAATGGTGGGAATTGAAGCCCAAAGCACCCAGAGGGCCGAAGTTTTCCTATGCCTGTTTTAGGGACCTTAAAGTGGTGAGCCTCCTTCCAACATTGTGATTCTGGATAGAAAACAAACAACAACACAACATAACGTTGTTTGAGTCTACAGTGCTCTCTGGGTGTAGGTGAACTACAACTCCAAAACCCAAGGTCAGTGCCCACCAAACTCTTATAGTATTTTCTCTTGGTTATGGGAGTTCTGTGTGGGAAGTTTGTGTCTTTCTGCCATTCCTGCCAGGATATCTATGTTGTGTCAATCGAAACAGGTCCAGGTTTCACACTGAGTGTATAAATACATTTTAAAACATATTAACTATATGTATTACTGTGTTAGAGTTATTTTGTGTCATTTTGGTTGGTGGTGTGCCCCAGGATTTTGTAAATGTAAAAAATGTGCCGCGGCTCAAAAAAAGGTTGAAAAACACTGATCTAGAGGAGACAAAAACTGACTCAGAAGAAGCCTTTCTTTGCATAGGTTGAGCAGAATTCTGAAATCCAAAATACTCCAAAATCTAAAATAGACTGAGAAAGTGACACTTTTGCTTTCTGGTCGTACTATGTACCCTTTTTTTTTTTTTGAACTGCTAGGTTGGCAGAAGCTCGGGCTAACAATGGGAGCTCCCCGGATTTGAACTGCTGACTTTTTTGTCAGCAAATTCAGCAGCTCAGCAGTTGGGGGCTCCATATAAGGTATATACGAAACACAGATGAATTTTGTGTGCAGCCTTTGGTCTCATCTCCAAGTTATCTCATTATGAATATGCAAATATTCTAATATCTGACAAAAGTCCGAAATACTTCTGGTCCCAAACATTTTGGAGGAGGGCTAGAACTGGGAACCTTTGCCATGAAAATGTCCCAAATGATGGTGAGCCATAGAACTAAGGTCAAGGCATCTTCCTGGCCAGTTTACTCTAATACCCAGTGTTGCAGAAACATTGAGAAGGCAAACTTTGAACATTGAGAAAGGCAAATTGCTCTTTCAGCAGGCACCAGCCAATCCCTCTGCAATGCTAGAAACACAGCTTAGTGGTGCAATGTTAGAATATCTTGATCATTTCCATTCCCTTGGCAGCCCCCTCTCCACAAAGTCAACATTGACACTAAAATACAACACCGCCTGAGTTCTCTGAGTGCAGCATTTTTCTCAATGAAGCAGAGAGTGTTTGAGGATTGGGACATCTGTAGGGCTTCCAAGCTGCTTGTTTATAAAGCCTCCCAACCCTGCTATACACCTGTGAAACGTGGACCATCTACAAACATTGCACTCAACTTCTAGAACAGGGCTGTCCAACTTCTTCTGACCCAAGAGCCGGAAGAAGTGTCACTGATCACCTGGGGGCCGTAGGTGATCAGTGAGCGGGGGGGGCTGCTCGTGGGGGCGGGATGAGGCGGGGCCGCTCGCTCATGTAGCCCCTCCTCCTTCTCCCCGGGCGCGCCGCTGCTCGGATCCCAAGCGGCGGCGCGAGCGGGGAGAAGGAGAAGGGGCTACGGAGGAAGAAGGCAGCCAGCTGCCTCCTTTCTCCAAAGCCTTTCCTCTTTCCCCCCGGGTGCGCCGCTGCTTGGCGTGAGCGGGGAGAAGGAGGAGGGGCTACGGAGGTAGAAGGCAGCCGGCTCCCCCGCCCTTCCTAGCAGTAGGCGGCGCCAAGGGCGCGCGTCACCCCAGATCTCTTACGCGCCATCCTTGGCGCCCCCTAATGCTCCTTTTTGGCGGCTCCCCCGCCCTTCCTAGCCGCCGAAAAGGAGCAGTAGGCGGCGCCAAGGGCGGCGCGTCATCCCAGGCCTCTGACGTGCCGCCCTTGGCACCGCCTACTCCTCCTTTTCGGCGGCTCCCCCGCCCTTCCTAGCCGCCGAAAAGGAGCAGTAGGCGGCGCCAAGGGTGGCGCGTCACCCCAGGCCTCTGACGCGCCACCCTTGGCGCCGCCTACTGCTTCTTTTCGGCGGTTCCCCCTACCTAGGAAGGGCAGCACGGAGAGAGGGACGGAGGGGGTGGTGCAGGAAGGAGGAGCTGACTCCTTTCCTCCTCCCTGTCCCGCCTCCTCCTCCCCCCCCCCTTTAAAAAAAAATAATCTTTCAGGAGGGTAGCGGGGGCCGTGTCCAACAGGCTGGGGGGCCGTGTACAGCCCGCGGGCCGCCTGTTGGGCAGCCCTGTTCTAGAACAATTACATCAGCGTTGCCTCTGGAAAATCCTGCAAATCTCTTGGGAAGACAGGCAGACAAGTGTCAGCATACTGGAAGAAGCAAAGACCACCAGCTTTGAAGTCATGATCCTCTGCCATCAACTTCGCTGGACTGAAGGCCGCGTTGTCCGAATGCCCGATCACCGTCTCCTAAAGCAGTTACTCTACTCTCCACGAAAGTCAACATCGGCACTGAAATTCAACACTGTCTGAGCTCTGCGAGTGCAGCATTTTTTTTCTGAATGAAGCAGAGAGTGTTTGAAGATCACCAAGAGAGAACTGGGAAGCTCGGACCCTTGAGCATACGAACTGGAGATCAGCTGTGGCCAAGAGTGCTGTGGAATTAGAAGAGGCACCAATGAAGGGCAAAAGGGAAAAACATGTCAAGAGGAAGGAGGCGCAACAAGCCAACCCTGACTAGGACCCGCTTCCACCTGTAACCCAATTGTGGAAGAACATGCAGGTCAAGAATAGCTCTCCACAGTCACCTAAAGACCCACCGGCAAGACCCTACACTTGGAAGGCCATCATACTCAGCCACAAGGGATCGCTGATCATGATGATGATGATTACCTATCTGAGGGATTCTGGGAGTTATAATCCAAAAAAGTGATTTCCCTAAACGCTGCTTCTGAAGTACAGTGTTTTGAACACTGACAAACTGGAATACAGCGAGAAGATGATGATTACGATCAGCAGGGGATGGGAAGCCAAGTCTTGTGAAGAGTGGTTGGAAGACGTGGGTGTGTTGAGCCTGGTTGGGCAAAGAAGGGTTCATGGGCTACTTGTGATCCCCCTCGACCTCCGAGGACCCCCTGTGATAATCCAGTTGCCTCTAAAAATGGCACAGCATGCATCTAGATGCCTCCAGGGCCGCAATTTGCCACTTAAACACCACTAAGTGACCACTTCCTGTTTCATTAAAAGGCCTTGTTTGGCATTAAAATGGACCCAATGGGAAATAATATAGCAAAACTGGACTCCCAGATGTTGGGGGGGCATTAGCTTTGGGGAGGGGACTTGGGGCATTTTTGTTGGAGAAATCCAAAGAGTAGAGTATGACCCTTCATCCATGGACTTGCTATCCATGGTTTTATTAATACATACTTTAAAAAAGTATTTGTGGGCTTCTCTAGGACCTCCAGTGTTATTCTATGATGTGCGTCCAGATCAACTATAGTGAAAAATACAGGGTTCACTATTACCCATGGTTTCAGTTATCTGTAGGCCTGTGTGATGTGGACCAGGTTCCTTCAGGGATAATCTGGTTCCTTCAGGGATAATCTGGGGATCCCACTGCTAATCCTGAATGGAGCAAGAGGTTGGCCTAGATGACCTCCAGAGTAACTTCCTAGTAAGGGCTGGAGTCCTGCCTGCGGTACAAAACCTCCCTGTTTCTGAGACGCATCTCTGAAATCTGGACCACTCTAACAACCATCATGTCAGACTACACAGAGAAGCCATTGAAATTCACAAGCATGTGGACAACTCCAACAGAAAAGAGAAAACCATGAAAATGAACAAAATCTGGCAACCAGTATTTTCAAAAACTCTACAATCAGGACAGTAAATAAAGAACAACACTCAAAACACAGGGGAATTCCAGACAAGAAACAACCAGGGCCAGCTAATCACCTCTCAACAAAGGATCCCCCAGGCAGTAAGAAGCCACATCTTGAAACTGCTAGGCCATTAAATGCTAATTAAGGTGGCCAATGACAACATTTATTTATTTACTTTATTTATATTCCGCTCTTCTCACCCTGAAGGAGACTCAGAGCGGATTACAGTACAGATACTTGCAGACAATCCCTGCAGTTCAACATCTATAGACAACATATATAGACATATTTAGACATATATAGACAAACATAGACAAACAGAGGCAAACTTCCGGCAAACTTCTGGCCACCAGGGGGGTGCTGACGCACTCCTCATCTCTTTCAGCGTTTTCCAGCGTCCCTTTTTGTTGTTCCGCAACCCTCAGCGATTCCTGGAGTTCTTTATGGCCTCATAAATCAGTCAAAATTTGCCTCCCCACTTAATGTGGTGCCTTTATCTCCTACTTGACAAATGAACTGTCTTTCGGGCTGCAAAGGTCAACAGCAGGCTACACTTAAGGTTGAGCACCCACCTCGACCCGGGCAGGCCTTGAACTCATGACCTACATTGACATCTACCTCAAACAACCCACAGATATATAAGCCCACTTTACTAGTTTCCCACAGACATCACAACCTTTGAGATGCCTGCCATAAATGCAGGTGAAACATCAGGAGGTTATGCTTCTGAAACATAACCATACAGTCCAGAAAACTCACAACCCTCTGAAATCTATTAATCTATTAGTTCCCATTAACCCGAGCCCTTCAAAACTTCAAGAGAGTCAGTTTGGATTATAATGCTCAGAATCCCTATATTTTGGAGAGGGGATTCTAGGAGTTATCGTGTGATGATTAACGTTTCCTTATAGCAGACCGTTTTCCCAGATTGAATACATGGGCTGGCCAACTTAGCACAGGTAAAGATGGCAACAGCTTTTTTCAACTCAGAAGGAAAACTATTCAGACTAAAAGCCCTTCCACACACCAATATAACCCGGAAAATCAAGGCAGAAAATCCCACAATATCTGCTTTGAACAGGGATATCTGAGTCCACACTACCATATATTCCAGTTCAAAACAAATTATGTGGGATTTTATTCAGCTGTGTGGAAGTGGCCTAAGGAGCCAAGCGGGAATACCAAAGACAAGAGTTAAAAGCTGATTGGCTCCTTCTGTGACTTGACCACTAATACATCTGCAAATCCTCTATATGGCTTTAGTGGGGTCTCAACTGCAGCAGATAAAAGGCCAGCAGCGTCCTCTTGGGGTGGGTCTACACAACTGCAAGGCAAAATGAATACCTGGGTTTCCAGATCCCCATTTCAACACCTTGGCATCTGAGAGCCTAACACAATATAGAATTATAGAATCACAGAATAATAAGATTTGGACGAGACCACATGGGCCATTTAGCCCAACCCTCTGCCATGCAGGAAAAACATAATCCAAGTATATGTTCCAAAGTTGGAAAACCCATTGTTTTTGGGAAATGGTGGTGGGATATAAATAGTTATTATTGTTATTATTATTATATACATAACAAGATTAATACTCAGGAAACAAGTTCACTATACTGGTTTTTGTATTGGATCACACGTCAGACACTTCCTAAGTGTCTAGGACTGTGGGATGTATCGGCAAATAATGCGAGCACATCCAAGTAGGGTGACCTTTTGCAGCTGACAGGTGGCAATTTTGTCAGCGCCAATTGTTTTTAAGTGTAGGTCAAAGTCTTTAGGCACTGCACCCAGTGTGCCAATCATCCAGCAATTCTATATTTAAATCCTAATATTGTGTAAGGTTTTCCAGTTGCTTCTCATCAATTCTGCTGTCGCCTGGAATTGCAACACTGATGATCCATACTTGGTGCCCCCCCCCCCCAATCTCTTGATCCAAAACTCTGTCAGTCTGAATCCAGAAGTCCCAAAGTAGTTTGTTGTGTGCATTTTCCTCCTTCAAGCCTCACATCCTCTCCCTCGCCTGCACATGCACACCACGCTGTCATGTGCCAAGCACACCTGCTCTCCCCTCCCCATTTGGAGTCTCAGAAACAGCCCTCCCCTTGGCTGAGAGGCCAGCCAATCACAGCGGAGGGGGGCATTTGATGGCAGGATTCACCCTCTGTTTCCAAAAAGTAAGAGAAAGACCGGCAGAGAGATCTTCAGCCTTCTCTGCTAAAGGGGTTCCTAAGACCATCAGAAATATATGTTTTATGATGGTCTTTATTGACCCCTCTGGAACACCCTCATGATCCCCCCAGGGGTCCCGACCCCCAGGTTGATAAATGCTGCTCTAATCCTATCCCTAGTCTAGCTACTTATTGAGGTCTGGAGATTTGATGACACAAGAGATTTGTGTAATACAGTGATGAAACCCAACAGTTTCCTTTGAGGACCCTTCTACCCTGCCATATAAAATCCAGATTATCTGCTTTGAACTGGATTATACCGATTATATGGTAGTGTAGACTCAGATAATCTAGTTCAAAGCAGATAGTATGGATTCACAAACTGGATGATATAGCCATGTAGATCCAGGCTATAGTCTTCTTCTGAGTTCTTGATCACTATCTATAACCTTTCCTTTCCTTGACATGTTTTCATTTATTGGTAGAAGCTGAACTAAGGATAGAGCTAGCCTTTGTCCTGTCCCAGCTACCAGAATGATTCCCTTGTCTTAAATGGCCCTTTGGGGCTGGCTACAAGCTTGGCCCATCTTTCCCCACACTGCCCATGCACAGCCCTTGACAGACCATACCGACCCACAAGGTTAGACTTGTAGGCTCATTAAAGCAGAACTGAGCTGGGAGGGAAGAAGTGGTGACAGGAGACATCCACAGGCCTTCTTGATAAATTACGAGAGAGCCTAATACATTGCGAAGGGGACCGCATGGGCCAGGCCATAAAGCCGGAGCAGGCAACTTACGGAGGCAATGACAGCCAACCTATAAATCAGCCTCCCTCTATTTCAACATTCTCCAGATGCCTAGGAATATAATTTCCATTATCCACAGACAGGATGCTTAAGGGATGATGGGAGTTGTAGTCCCATGCGTCCAAAGTGTGCTGAGTAGACGAAACCACACACCATTTACATGAGGAAAGGCATGCTGAGAGTATTCTTAGGAGCGCATCAGAGCTTGGGGAAAATGAATTTGGGAGATTATACATGAAAGATTTCCCCTGACCCACTTCTATTTATCACAGGATGCTGAAACTGCACGTGTAATGATATAAGTGTCCATAATAATAATAATAACTATTTATATCCCACCACCATTTCCCAAAAACAATGGGTTTTCCAATTTTGGAACATATACTTTGATTATGTTTTTCTTGCATGGCAGAGGGTTGGGCTAAATGGCCCATGTGGTCTCGTCCAAATCTTATTATTCTGTGATTCTATAATTCTATATTGTTAGGCTCTCAGATGTCAAGGTGTTGAAATGGGGATCTGGAAACCCAGGTATTCATTTTGCCTTGCAGTTGTGTCCATAGGTTAGGTGCCAATTTACAACTCAGAATTGAAAACGGTCTTGATTTTACAGGTACTGAAGTGGTGTGAGGTTTGAGAACGGACTCCGTAGAATCCAGAGCAATCCTCAAGTTCTTTGACTTGAAAGGCCACACACCAAAGTAGACGTTCGGTGAGCTGAAAGAGGTTTATGGTGAGGATTCCCCATCGTATGATGTAGTCAAGAGCTGGTATCGTCAATTCAAACATGGTTGGACTTTGGTGGAGACAGCTCCAATTCCAGGGCAACCCACTCTGCTATTGATGAACACACTATCCAGCAAGTGGAAGTCACCACTTTGGAAAATCGCCCTGTAACCATTCACCATCTAGCCCAAAATGTCAAGGTTAGTGTAGAGTCCATGGAAAAAACCATCCAAGAGCATCTTCACATGCATAAGGTATCCGCTCGCTGGGTCCCCCAGCGGCTCACACCTTTCCAGAAGCAGAAACAAGTTGAATGCTCTCAGGCTGTATTGACAATGATGTGCCCTGGAAACCAAGAGGACTTTTTGAACAAACTGATCACACAGGGTGAAAGCTGAATCCATCACTATGATCCTGAGACTAAAGTCCAGTCGATGCAATGGAAGCATCATGACTCACCACCTCCAAAGAAGGCATGTGCCCAATTCTGGGCAGGCAAGGTCATGCTCACAGTATTTTGGGACCAGCACGGAGTAATATTGATGGATTTCCTAGCAAAGGGGCATAACTATGCTCAGGCCCGGATTACCCATAAGGCCAGACTAGGCCATGGCCTCGGGCGGCAGGTTTTGGGGGGCAGCAGATTCGACCCCCCGAAAACATTTTTTTTTAAAAAAAAAAAACGCCCCCTTGCAGCGCTTTTTCCCTGCCCTCTCCCGAGAGAGTCATCATACCTCGGGAGAGGGTGGGAGGAGAGCGCTGCGAGGGGGCGGGGAGGAGGGAATGGCCCTCGCCTCGCCTGGGCCACCCCCTGCAAAGGAAGGAGGCGGCGAGGAGGAGGAAGGGAAGCCCCGCTGCGCCGGCAGGCATGCATGCATACGCCCGCCAGCGGGCTTCCCTTCCTCCTCCTCCTCCTGGCTGCCTCCTTCCTTTGCAAGGGGGCGGCCCAGGCAGCCAGGAGGAGGGCGGGACTTCCCTTCATCCTCCCGCGCCTTCCTTTCGGTCGCGGGAGGAGGAGGTGGACAAGCAGCGGCACTGCTTGTGGGGCTTCCATCCGCCGCCTCCTCCTCCTCCCGCGACCAAAAGGAAGGCGCGAGGAGGATGAAGGGAAGTCCCGCCCTCCTCCTCGCGCCCTCCTTTCGGTCGCGGGAGGTGGAGGAGGCGGCGGACGGAAGCCCCACGAGCAGTGTGCCTCGCGGCTTCCATCCACCTCCTCCTCCCGCGACCGAAAGGAAAGTGTGAGGTGGATGGAAGCCATGGGGCCAGTGCTGCGCAGCTTCCGTCCACCTCCTCGGGCCCTCCTTCCGGTCGTGGGAGGAGGAGGCGATGGCCGGGGCTGCGCACGGCCGGGGCTTGCCACGCCCTGGGGGTGGGCGGCCCTGGGGGCGGGCGTCTTGGCCTCGGGCGGCCGAAGAGCCTAATCCGGGCCTGACTATGCTTCACCACTGCGGAAATTGTAGGAGGCCATCAAAACCGAGAGACAATATGGCATTCTCACCAAAGATGTCCACTTTCTGCAAAACAGTGCCCCAGTTCACCTGTTGCCCTAATAGAAGAAGCATGCTTTTCTGGCTTTGAAATTTGACCGCATCCCCCTTATTCACCTGACCTCACACCATCAGACTTCCACCTCTTTCCAAAAAGGAAGTTATTTTTGAAGGGCAAGCATTTTTCAGATGATGAGACTCTGATTTCCAAAGTCACAACATGGCTTTTGGAGCAACCTGTCGACTTCTGCAAGCAAAGCGTTTACAGTTTCTTAAAAAGATGGGAGAAGGGTGTGTCCCTAGGTGGCACCGATGGAGAGAAGGACTCAGAACTGGGCCAAGTTTCCTTGCTCTCAGTTCACAGGAAGTGGGTCAGGGGAAATCTTTAATGAGCACCCCTCGTAACTTTCAGAATTTCCCCTTTCAGATTGAAATGCAGAGACTGCCATTACATCCTATCTGCTCAGGTCTGAGAGCATCAAGGTGGGAATTATGTGGTCCTCCATGTCTTCTTGAACAGCACTTCTCAGCATTCCTTACTATTGTCTGGGCTGATTGAAGCTGTAGTCAAACATTGAGACTTGGTTCACATGTTTAAGCTTTTTATTATTATTTATAGGAGAGACCCTTGTAGGAGGATCTGACCAAATAACTGGATTGTCATTGGATACTCACACATCTTGACTTGAGAGAGGGATACCGATGGCATGAAAAGCATTGCAGAGACGTGACAAATAAACAGTGGATGAAATTCTGGAAGTGAAATGGGCTGAGAAGTACACTCAAGCCCAGGAAGGTACACTTTGCCTAAGGGGTGCATCCGCACTGTAGAATTAATGCAGTTTGGTGCCAGTTTAACTGCTCTGACTCAATGCTATGTCATCCTGGGATCTGTAGTTTGACGAGGCATCAGCAGTCTTTGGCAAAGAAGGTAACAGAGCATGTAAACACACAACTCCTATGATTTGAGTGTTGGACACTGGGAAACCAGGGCTTAAATCCCCACTTGGTAATGGAAACCAACTGGGTAACTCTGGGCAAGTCACACTCTCTCTGAGAAAAACCAAGGCAGCCTTGCTTCTGAATAAATTCTGCCACAAAACTCCTGTGTCCAGTATGACTTCAAAACAGGCAATGTATGCAGCATATTTAATTGGTCAAATTATTTTTGCAAGATAAGAAACACTAGCTTTCAAAGAAATTTTGAATATTTATTTATTTATTTACTGTATCTGTATATCGCCTTTCTCAGCCCGTAGGCGACTCAATGGGGTTAACAGGGCAAAATTCCATGCTTACAATGTCATAAATACAATTAAAAACATAGCAAATAAAAAAACTAAAAGGAGGTGGCTGATCTAATATCTATAGGGAGAGCATTCCACAGCCGAGGGACCACCACCAAGAAGGCCCTGTCTTGTCGTTTCCACCAATCATGCCTGTGTAGGAGGTGGAACTGAGAGCAGGGCCTCCTTGGACAATCTTAGCCTCCTAGGTCGTTCATAGGGGGAGATACATTTGAACAGGTAAGCTGGGCCAGAACCATTTAGGGCTTTATAGGCTAAAGCCAGCACATTGAATTGTGCCCGGTAGCAAACTGGCAGCCAGTGGAGCTGGCACAGCAGAGGACTTGTATGCTCCCTGAGAGCCGCTCCTGTTAGCAATCTGGCTGCCGTTCGTTGGACCATTTAAAGCTTCCGGACAGTCTTCAAAGGTAACCCCATGTAGAGCGTGTTGCAGTAGTCTATACGGGATGTAACCAGAGTGTGAACTACTGTGACCAAGTCAGACTTCTCAAGGTATTGGCACAGCTGTTGCACAAGTTTTAACTGTGCAAATGCTCCCGTGGTCACCGCCGAAACCTGAGGTTCCAGGCTCAGCAATGAGTCCAGGATCACACCCAGACTGCGAACCTGCGTCTTCAGGTGGAGTGTAACCCCATCCAGGGGCGGTCCTACAAGGCAGGCCAAGTAGGCGGCCACCTAGGGCGCCATCTGGGAAGGGGGCGCCATCCTGGCCGCATGGGGCACCATCCTGGCCCTGCCGATGTTCCTCAGGCAGCGCTGCAGCTGCCTGCTTTTGGGCCCCAGCCTTGTGTGTTCCGACGTCGCTTCTGGGCATGCGCGGAGGTTTTCGCACAGGGGCAGTTGCTCCAGAGCTGAAGTTGAGCGCAGGAGCAACTGCACATCCGCGAAAACCTCGGCGCATGCCCAGTAGCTCCCTTGCGCAGAAGCCTGTAAGCAAAGCACTCCCTATCGGGCAGGCAGGGAGTGCTTCCCTTCTCCTTTTGTCTCCACTGCGCGCACGTTTGAAGGGAAGGAGAAAAGAATCAGTGAAGGAAGTGTAAGTGAAGGAATGAATGAAGGGCTTTCCTCCTCCTCCTCCTCTGTGACCTCTTCTCTCCCTCCTTCCTTTCTTCGGCACTATTTCTGTCTAGACCTGAGGGGCCTGAGGCTATGAGGAGTTGTGGGAGTTGGAGTCCAAAACACCTAGAGGGAGGGAGGGCCCAAGTTTGCCCAGGCCGCGCTGCCTGTATTCGACCTCATTTGAACATTTTGGCAGTTTTTCTATTTACATTTACATTGGGATCCTAATTTTGGACTTATGGGAGACTCCTATGAATTATGAGATGGGTGGGAGGGAATATATTCTGATTTGGATGCATTTACATTGCATTTCTTGTTGATTATTATACAGTTCTGCTTAATATTGTCATACAATACAATAAAAATACAATATAATAATAGAATAACGATATATTTTATATTACATGTAATATTACAAACAATATTGCAGTATAGTGGTATTGTACAAAATAGTAATATATAATATTTTATTTTACTTTATTTTGGGTTATTTGAGTTTTATAGGAGTCATGAAAATATTTAGTAGAGGATACTTTTATTGAAATAAATAATTTTATTTATTGTTTTATAATAATAATATAATAGAATGTTATATTGTATTATAATGTCAATATATTATAATATAATTATATTGTAATGTAGTATAATATAATTATGATATAATATAGTATGAGTATGGTATAATATATTGTATATACATTGATACAATATAATACTACTAATGGTATTGTGACATTATAATTGTATATTTGTTTTACATGGGGGGGGCACCAAAATAATATTTTTGGAGGGGCACCAAAATAATGTTCGCCTACCATTTAAAATTACCTTAGACCGCCCCTGACCCCATCCAACACAGGCTGTAACCCTATGCCCTGTTTGGCCTTATGACTGACCAGGAGTACCTCTGTCTTGTATGGATTCAGTATCCATTTTTTTGTCCGCATCCAGATCGTCACAGCAGCCAAGCATCGCTTCAAGACCTGAACAGCCTCCTTAGTAGCAGATGGGAAGGAGTGATAGAGCTGGACTTCATCTGCGTACAGGTGACATCACATTCCAAAACTCTGGATGATCTCCCCCAGCGGCTTCATGTAGATATCAAACAATATGGGAGACAATATTGAACCCTGAGGAACCCCACAAGACAATGGTTGTGGGGTTGAACAGGGATCCCCCAGTAACACCTTCTGGGTGCGACCCTCCAGAAAGGACTGGATCCTCTGTAGAACAGTGCCTCCCAGGCCCATTCCGGCAAGGCGTCCCAGAAGGATATCGTGGTCGACGGAATAAGGGTGCGATATAAATCTAACAAGACCATTGTTTAAAATACTACCTACTTCCCTTTTAAAAATGGAAGGCATCCTTCCATGACCTGTGGAGGCCAGAGAGATTATACCTAACAGGTCCTTAAATGTGCTCTGCTGCTATGTTTTCAACGTGAGCATTACATTGGATGCAGTGCCCTCTAGTTGTCCTATGGGGAAATGTCAGAAAAGCAGCCTGCTGTTGCTTGGAGCTTTGCTACAGTGCAATACAGTACAGTTTTACTAAAGGAATGAATGCAGCCTGACATCACTTTAACTGCTTTTATTCAATACTGTGGATTGATAGGAACTGTAGCTCTACAAGGTCGAGAGTCTTTTGTGTCAAAGAGTGCTGGGGCCTCACCAGCACTCCTGAGATTCCAAGGGATTGAGCCATGACAGTTAAAGTGCTGTCAAACTGCATTAATTCTACTGTGAAGATACATCTACTCCGTCCTGGCGACTCACATTGGGTGACTTTGGGCAAATCACACTGTCTCCGCCTCAGAGGAAGGCAAAGGCCAACCCCGTCTGAACAATCTTACCAGGAAGACCCTGTAATGGGGTTGCTATAAGTTGGAAACAATTTAAAGACACAGTACAAAAAAAAAGGTTTTCCTAGTAGTTTATACAGCTTTTTAAAATGGAGTGGAACACTGCCTAATGTTGCGATAAGTCAGTGTTTCTCAACCTGAGGGTCGGGACCCCTAGGAGTCCGCAAAGGGGTTACAGACGGGTCGCCATAGGCCAGGGGTGCTCACACTTTTTCAGCATGCGAGCTACTTACAAAACAGCCAAGTCAAAATGATCTACCTACCCATATTTTGATAGAAGAAATAAGGGACATTTACGTGATTGTTCACACAAAAATAAGGGACACTTCATAAAATGCATCCAGACAAGAGTTCCTTCTCCCACCCTGACATCATTCCACAGATATAAACAGGCAGAATGAAAGCAGACAGACCTTGAAGCTGCAAGGTCATTCAATGCTGATCAATGTGGCCAATGGAACATTCAAAAATGCATCCAGACAAGAGTTCCTTCTCCCACCCTAACATCATTCCACAGATATAAACAGGCAGAATTAAAGCAGACATTTAAGCTGCAAGGCCATTCAATGCTGATCAAAACTGCTGTGCGGATGAACTCCTCGCAGTAGCAGATCTTAGGCTTTGGCAGAAAATGGCTGCCAAAGCCTCCTTGTTGTTGTCTTCTTTCGTGGCTTGTCTTCGCCGCTGCCGCACGCTCCGAATGCACATTCGCGGGCCAGACGCACACCTCCTCCTTCCCTCTGCTGCCCTCCTTCTTCTCCCTCCCTCCTCCTCAGGCCACGCTACGATGGCAGCAGTCAGCACTGAGGATGGAGGCACCGGCGGGGGAGTCGTGTCAGGGGCAGCCTGAGCCGGGCAGCCCGGAGGAAGATGCGCGCTGCACGCGGGGCAGAAGCGCCCCTCAGAAATCCAGCCCTGGCTGCGCGATCAACCAATTCCGTCTCCGTGATCGACTGGTCGATCACGATCGACCTAATTAGCACCCCTGCTGTAGACCATCAGAAAACATACTTCTTTTTTTCTGATGGTCTTAGGAACCCCTTTGGCAGAGAAGGCTGAAGATCTCCCTGCCTGTCCTTCTCTTCCTTTTTGGAAACAGACGGTGAAAGCCCTCCTCTTGCTATGATTGGATGGCCAATGGGAGGGCTGTTTCTGAGACTCCTAGCAGGGGAGGGGAGAGCAGGCATGCTTGGCACGTGGCAGTGTGGTGCGCATGTGCAGGTGAGGGAGAGCGTGTGAGGTTGGAGGGAAGCTCATGCCAACGAGTCCCTTCAAGGCATGGGAGTTCTGTGTGGGAAATTTGCCAAATTCTATCATTGGTGGGGTTCAGAATGCACTTTGAATGTAGGTGAACTATAAATCCCAGCAACTACAGCTCCCAAATGTCAAGGTCTATTTTCCCCAAACTCCACCAGTGTTCACATTTGGGCATATATAGTATTCATGTCAAGTTTGGTCCACATCTATAATTGTTTGAGTCCACTGTGCTCTCTGGATGTAGGTGAACTACAACTCCAAAACTCAATGCCCACCAAACCCTTCTAATATTTTCTGTTGGTCATGGGAGTTCTATGTGCCAAGATTGGTTCAATTACATCGGTGGAGTTCAGAATGCTTTTTGATTGTAGGTGAACTATAAATCCCAGCAAGTACAACTCTCAAATAACACAATCTCTCTCTCCCCCCACACACACCCACTATTCAAATTTGGGCGTATCGGGTATTTATGCCAAATTTGGTACAGTGAATGAAAATACATCCTGCATATCAGATACTGACATCACGATTCATAACTGTAGCAAAATTACAGTTATGAGGTAGCAACGAAAATAATGTTATGATTGGGGGTCACCACAAGATGAGGAACTATATTAAGGGGTCGTGGCATTAGGAAGGTTGAGATACACTACAATAAGGTATGCCTAAAATCCTGTTTTGAAGAAAATCAGGTCCCGGACACAGCGTCCTTTTGCGCATCGGAGCAAGTTTGGTGAGAGACAATGGTGGTCCGGCCGTTCAGCGGCTTTCTTTTTCTGAATTGGGGAAATCAATGTAAAAAAGGAAGGCCTCTTCCTGTCCTGTCTCTTTGGCCGTAGCGGTGGTCACTCAGAGGGACCCTGCTTCAAGGGACTGGTCAGCCCAGCGGTCACTCTCTCGAATAATGGCTTCATTAGATTGAAAGAAGTGGACGGTGACCTCTTTGAAATGGAGTTCGTGACCCTCGGTGACCTTCCGCCCTCCTGCTGACAGCTTGTAAATCTTCTCTCTGTACTTTCTTTCCATTGGCAGATAACCGCTATGGACAGGACAAACACACACACACACAGAAAAACATTGGGGTTTGAATGCTAGATCTTAAGCAGCTGAGGGGGAAAAGAAAGGGGCCCGAGGCTGTTAGGAATTGTGGGAGTTGAAGTCCAAAACACCCAGAGGGAGGGCCCAAGTTGGCCTATACCTGCTCTAAAGACTTGAATTTGAACCCCTGCCTGGCCATAAAACCCACTGGGTGACCTAAGGCCAAAAAGTAGCTTCATCCTACGATGCACAAAGTTTCAACTCTCAGCCCATTTCTTGTTATTCTAGGTCTGTCCTGACCTTTGTTTACATGTCAGTGACCTTTGTCGAAATCCAAAAAAATCAATGTTGGAAGCCAGGGTGACCACTCCTTCGCCTCCTGGGTCCCCAAGTGACCGCTGCAGTGGTCAGTATCTATAATGAACCTCAGAAGTGATTGAGGAGCTGTCAAGCAACTGTCCGGTCCCATCATGGGGTAAATGGCTTGGCATGGAGGCATATTGATTTATCGCAAGCCGTCCCTTGAACACGACGACCCTCGGACAAGGGCTTATGGCGATCCAAACTGCACATTGTCTATGGGGCTGTTTGGACTCAGAACTCATAATAGGCTTCCCCAAGCCAGTGTCCTCCAGGCATTTTGGATGACAACAACCATCACTCCTGAATGTGAGAAAGCTGGCTAGGATTGATGAGACCTGCAGTCTAAAACAGAATGCCGGCAGGTTGGAGAAGTCTGATTGATCACATGGGTTAGCTCTTTGTTTTAAAACATGAAGTGCAGATATGTTTTTTGTTCAAGATTAAGTAGATAAGAGAGAGAAATAAAGGGGTAAATATATGTTATAGTCATGGTTTATATGGATTCATATAAGTCGCTGTATGCCTTCAAGTCCTTTCCTTCTTATGGGAGCCCTAAAGGCGGAGGTTCACAGTCTGGGAGTGATCCTGGACTCATCGCTGAGCCTGAAACCCCAGGTCTCGGCGGTGGCCAGGGGAGCTTTTGCACATCTCAGGCTTGTGCGCCAGTTGCGCCTGTATCTTGGGAAGTCAGACTTGGCCACGGTGGTCCACGCTCTGGTTACATTCCGTATAGACTACTGCAACGCTCTCTACGTGCGGTTGCCTTTGAAGACTGCCCGGAAGCTGCAATTAGTCCAGCGCGCAGCAGCCAGACTACTAATGGGAGCGGGGTACAGGGAGCGCACAACTCCCCTGTTGCGCCAGCTCCACTGGCTGCCAATTAGCTTCCGAGCACAATTCAAAGTGCTGGTGTTGACCTACAAAACCCTAAAGGGTTCCGGCCCAGTTAACCTGTCCGAACGTTTTCTCCCCTATGAACCGTCAAGAGTGCTAAGATCGTCTGGAGAGGCCCTGCTCTCGGTCCCACCACCTTCGCAGGCGCGCCTGGTGGGGACGAGGGACAGGGCCTTTTCTGTGGTGGCCCCCCGGCTGTGGAATTCCCTCCCAAATAAAATTAGATCCGCCCCCTCGCTCCTGACTTTTAGGAAATGGGTGAAAACGTGGCTGTGCAATGAGGCGAATGAAGGAGGAGATCGCGAAGCGACTAAAGTCACTAACCACTTGATACGGACCGAATATATGGGTTAAGTTGGACTTGATTTTACTTTGGCGAGAGGCTTTTTAAATGTATTTATTGTATTGTATTTTATTGTAAATTTATGATGCTTTTAGATTTGAAATGTTAGCATTGAATACTTGCTGTTTGCCGGTCTGAGTCCCTCTTCGGAGGTGAGAAGGCCGGGGTATAAAAGTTTTAAATAAATAAATAATAAATAAAGGTATCATGGGGTTTTCTTTGCAAGATTTGTTGCCAAGATGGGATTTGCCTTTATCTTCCTCTGAGGCTGAGACAGTGTGACTTGACCATGGCCACCCAGTGGATTTCCATGTCCTAATGGGAATTTAAGACCTGGTCTCCAATGTCATAGAGTGCATCAATGCAGTTAGCCACGCTGCATTGCTGTGGAATCCTGGGGCCGCATCTCCGATTCCGCCGACCTCGCACCATCAGACTTCCATCTCTTTCCAACAAGGAAGCTATTTTTGAAGGG
The DNA here is from genome assembly GCA_030556195.1 of Anolis apletophallus. NCBI lineage: Eukaryota > Metazoa > Chordata > Lepidosauria > Squamata > Anolidae > Anolis > Anolis apletophallus. Next base: position 44,072,140 of record JARBWK010000011.1, on the reverse strand, counting down.
CAAGCATTTTTCAGATGATGAAACTCTGATTCCCGAAGTCACAACGTGGCTTTTGGAGCAACCTGTCGACTTCTACAAGCAAGGTGTTTACCGCTGCTTTAAAAAGACGGGGGGAAGTGTGTATCCCTAGGTGGCACCTATGTTGAGAAGGACTCAAAACTGTGCCAAGTTTCATTTCCTCAGTCAACAGGAAAAGGGTCAGGGGAAATATTTAACGCCCCTCGTAACCAAGGTACACCTGTATTTTAAGGAAGGCAGTGGCAAACCTTCCCTATTTAAATCTTACCACAAAACCCTCCGAAAGCACCATCATAAATATGAATTGACTTGAAGATTTATTTATTTATTTAATTTCTATTCCGCCCTTCTCACCCCGCAGGGGACTCAGGGCGGATTACAATGTACACACTACATTTAGACACACAAACAAACAAGACAGACAGAGGCAATTTAACATCTGGCCACCAGGGGGAGCTGTCGCACTCCTTCATTCCTCAGCGTGTTTCCTGGAGAAACAACATCACAACATCCAAGCTTATACTGAAATTGGAAAGGAGATAAGAAAGGACAGCTATAATAGCAGTAAGTCTACAGTTTCACTTGTGGTAAAGGGTGAGATGTTCAAGGGGCAAGAGAATGGGTAGCTGTGTTGGTCCACTGCAGCAAAAACTGCAAGGTCTTTAGGCATTTCAAGGGTTTTGGTTGCCAGAAGATTTTCTGGCAGAAGGTGCAAATCATCAGGTACAATCCACAAAAGCTCATGCCAAATAAGCCTTGCTAGTATTTAAGGCACTACAGGAAAAGTGAATGCTAAAAAGCATAATTGTAAAAGCTGTAATAGCTTAAGCAAATATCATAAGCCCGAAAGAAAAAGAAAAAACAAATCTAGGGCAAAACAGACAGCTAAATTATGAGTCCTAAAAATTCTGTAATCTGAATAATGTCACCAAGTATATGCATGCAGCTGAATCAGGACTTGAATACGGGACCCTTGTTATTGTTATGTGCCTTGTGGCCATTTCTAACCTTTCTGGAGCTGAGACTGTGTGACTTGCATAAGGTCACCGAATGGGTTATCATGGTCAATTGGGAAATCATAGTTCAATGCTCAAACCATGTTGATAGCCATAAAGGTAAAGGTAAAGATTGAGTCAGACTCTTGTGGGGGGGGGGGGTGTTCATCTCCATTTCTAAGCCAAAGAGACGGTGTTGTCCGTAGACACCTCCAAGGTCACGTGGCCGGCATGACTGCATGGAGTGCTGTTATCTTCCCGCAGAAGTGGTACCTATTGATATACTCACATTTGCATGTTTTCGAACTGCTTGGTTGTTAGAAGCTGGGACTAACAGCGGGAGCTCAATCTTCTCCCTGGATTCGAACTGCAGACCCTTCGGTCAGCAAGTTCAGCAGCTTAGCGATTTAACCCACTGGGCCACTGGGGGCTCCTTGGCAGCCATATGTTACTTTAAATTAACAGTGAAGGAGGCACAACTTAAGTTTCTCGAACTCTTTCAAATTTACAAAGTTGAGCTATAGGGAAACATCCACACATGCATATATGCACACACGGAAACACACACACACACTCAAGCCTCCATGTGCCTCTTTCCTGCCATGGCCATCATACTCTACTCCCATGTTTTTCAACCTTTTTTGAGCTGCGGCACATTTTTTACATTTACAAAATCCTGGGGCACACCACCAACCAAAATGACACTCTAACACAGTAATACATATAGTTAATATGTTTTAAAATGTATTTATACACTCAGTGTGAAACCTGGGCCTGTTTCGATGAACACAACATATATATGACTTCCTCTCACATGCTTATACATGGCTATCATGTCTTCTCTCAGCCTTCTCTTCTTCAGGCTAAACATGCCCAGCTCTTCAAGCCGCTCCTCATAGGGCTTGTTCTCCAGACCCTTGTGAAATTTCACCCTGAGTGAAACTTGCTTCCAGTTAACTATGAATGTGATGAAGCTGTTATAAACAGTTCCTTTGGGGGACTCTCAAAACTCCAGTAAAATAGTTTTAAAAAAAGCAACAACATTTCCAAGCGGAGAGGCTCAATTTGTTTCTTGGAAACCTGTGAATGCTTCAGCCTCCCTATGGTCCCAGGTTCGCTCACTGCCCAATTCATCAACGTGGAGCTTCCGGCTTTGGCTGTTCTCGTGATAAATCCAAGCCGACGCGAAAACACCAACTCAATCACTTCTGCCCAGTGCTCTGCTTTTGCGGAGGGAGGAGGGAGGCAGTGAAAGAGGCCACACAGATCTATGAAACATATACACTCTATCCGTTTCATAGATCTACGTGGCCTCTTTTGCTGCCTCCCTCCTCCCTCCACAAAAGCAGAGCACTGGGCAGAAGTGATTGAGTCGGCGTTTTCGCGTTGGCTTGGATTTCTCGCGAGAACAGCCAAAGCCGGAAGTGAGCGAACCTGGGAGCATAGGGAGGCTGAAGCAGCCCTGAGCGGGAGCTGGAATCCATGCTGAGTCGAGGCTCCTGAAGGCTTCCTCAAGGCGGGCCTGGCCCTGGCATTCGGCGGAGCCCTTCCTTTGCCTCGGGGAGGATCTTTGGGGAGGGAAAGAGGGAGAAAGAGCTGCTAGGAGGGGGAAGAGTGCCAATTTCCCACGAAACACCTGATGATCGTTCAGGGCATACTAGTGTGCCACGGCACACCAGTTGGGAAACACTGCTCTACTCTATGGTTCACGCTTCCACCAGAACTAGCATTTCCTCTCCTTGACCTCTTTGGGTTTGGAGGTGCAAACAAAAATAATGAGCACAATGGGAGGGAGATGGTTTGAGAAACCGCAGGCAAGCAAAACTTCCGTTCTGCAACTTCACACTTAACAGTAGCGAGGAAAGAGAGGGAGGCAGTCAGAGACAGCTGGATGTACATTCAAGAGCACAAAGTGGCAAATTTGAACCTGCAAACAAGAGAGGAAGGATTGTCTGTTTAAAGAAAGTAATAATGTCGTAGTTAGCAAGGTTGAGTTAGCATTTGAGTAGCCATGAAGTTTGCAAAGTCAATCAGTGAAGGTATCTGCATAGAGGTAGCCTGGCCTCTATTGCCTGGAGGCATCCTCTGTTTGGGAGGAGTTAACTGGACCTTTATTGCTTGCTGTCTGGAGTTCTCCTGTTTCCGAATGATGTTCAATATTTACTATCTTGATTCTGGTGGGGTTTTTTTTAATACTAGTAATCAAATTTTGCTCATTTTCATGGTTTCCTCCTTCCTGTTGAAATTGTCCACATGCTTGTGGATTTCAATGGCTTCTCTGTATATATTTCATGGCTATTCAAGTGCTAATTCTACCTTGCGAATTGCAACAAACAACAGAACCTGAATTCCCTGCACAAAATCCCAAACTCCAAAATCTCACTCCTTTCTCTTCCCTTGAGAAAAGGAGGCTTACGCTATCTCTTTCCGCAGAGCATGGCGAGTGAGCCAGACTCCTCTGGTTTGCCACCCTTGAGAATTATTAAATGGAGTCTTTTATAGAAATACTAGCTATACCCGGCACGTGTTGCTGTGCCCTATTTAGGAGATGTGAGAAAGTCTGAGTATGTAAGGGTTGGAATTGATGTTACTTATGGTCTTGGTGGGGTCATGGCTGTGTCGTTGTGGGTTGTTCTGGTGGGTGGGATGTTGAAGTCCTGTGGAGTTGTCGGTGTGTAGTGTTCCTGGCGTTCTGCAGAGCTTGTGGATATACAATGTTTTTTGTCTTTCCGTCTGTTGTGTTGATGTAGAGGTTCTGTGGTTTCCCAACTCTGGAGCACGCTACGTAGAGTTGTCCGTGGGAGAAGCATTCTGTCAAGGTCTATGCCACAGATTTGTAGTGTTTGTCCTTGAGCCTTGTTTATGGTGATGGCAAAAGCTAGTGTAGTGCAGTGTCTTTCTGTTCTGGCGTTTGTTCTGCTCTTTTTTGTGTGATGTATGTAGCGTTGCAAGTGTGTCGTCCGATGCTGTTCTTTTTAGGAGGCATGGCTTGTCTTTTGGGTCAGCTTATGCCTGTGTGGAAGGAAGGAATGGCATACAAATGGGTTGAGCAGTAGACGCAAGGTTGTGTTATGTGCGTATTGTGTTGTATTACTTTTGTGTTATTCTGGGGGTATGTGTTTGTCAGTGGTGCCTGTGTCCCTGGTGCCCTATTTGTCTCCCTCCTAGATCTTGGCTTTGGCAGTTTAACCCTCAAACGCCAACTGACTAAACTGAATTCACTCAGCATTCTAATCTAGCCTTGGCTGGCTTTGGCCACCGTTACTATGGTAACTGATGTTGGCCAATGGGTTTCGCTGGCGGCCGCAGAGGATGCTGGGAAATGTAGTTTTTTTGAATCATTGTTTTGGGGGCCTTCTAGGTTTTGGGGGGAAAAGTTTATTTGCTTAAAACCTACCTTGCCTGAGGCCTATTTCTGTTGCCAAATTTGGTGTCTCTGCGTTGGATGGTTTCTCTGTCTGTGGCAGTCGTTCGACGACGGGACCTCCTTTATATAATAGATTCTGCTGATGTTGTCCCAAAATTGTAAATTACTGGTAAACGTTTTCCATTCGGAAACATCCTGGCTCCATCTCAGTTTCCTGGCAGGTGTTGACTCTTTGTAATTGGTGTTGATAAACTCAAGCAACTCTGTGTTGACTTCCTTCTTAACATAAGGACCTTGTAAACATTTTCTTAACTTAAAGAGCTATTGTCGCTGATAAACAGATGTAAACACATTGTTTTTCCCCAAACGTTCAACACTTAATTATTTTTCACCGTTCTTATCACACATTACTATAGCAGGTCAACCATTTCAGTCCTGATTAGCAGGTTTTAATTACAATTCCTCAGCATATTTGTTTTCCAGGCCTCAATATTTTCAGAATGGTGTCTCTAAAATTGTTACCTCTCATTCATTAATCTGTCATGCAATTCATTCATTCCATATATCATATTTCATCCACATTTATCAAATCTGCACATCATATTTCTTGTGACAGGGCTGCCATATGAGGGCCTTCATGGCAGTCTAAATATGAGTACTACTGGTGTACACATCCTAAGATCTACACTAAGGGTCACCTACACCAGTGTTTCCCAACCGCTGTGCCACGGCACACTACTGTTCCGTGATGGATCATCTGGTGTGCCGCGAAAAACGTTCCCCCCCCCTTTCTCCCCCTCCTGCCGAACTCCTGCTGCTTTGGGGGGGGGAGGAAGGGCTGGGCGGCGGCGAAGAAAAAGAAGAAGGGGCCGGGGCACCGCCTCCTTCGGCCGTTTCCCCAGCCAGCCTCCAATCGAGGGAGGGAGGAGGGAAGTGTGACGTCGCTCGGGCCACACCCCCTTCCCAGCGGCAGAAGCTTGCTCGTGCTTGATTGAGTCATGGTGGGAGTCATGCCGGAGAGCAACCCCCATGCCTGGCGCCACTCTCCGCCATGACTCCGGTCCCTCGTTCGCTGAGGCCGCACGGAGGAGGAGGAGCATGAGCGGTGGTCAGGCTTCAGTGGGCAGGGCTGAAGCCTGACCACCGCTCATGCTCCTCCTCCTCCGTGCGGCCTCAGCGAACGAGGGACCGGAGTCATGGCAGGAGTCAGGGCGGAGAGCGGACCCCGTCCTCGGCGCCGCTCTTCGCCATGACTCCGGCCCCTCGCTCGCTGAGGCAGCACGGAGGAGGAGGAGCATGAGCAGTGGACGGGCTTCAGTGGACGGGGCTGAGGCCTTCCACTGCTCATGCTCCTCCTCCGCGTGGCCTCAGCGAGTGAGGGGCCGGAGTCATGGCGGAGAGCGGCGCCGGGGATGGGGAATTGCCGTCTTCTCCCTCTCCCCCGCTGCCCCTTTCGCCCGTGAGCCACTACCCATGGCAATGGGAGCGGCTGAGGCTGGCAGCGGGACCCTGGGCCAGAGCCTGGGCTTGGTGGTGGCCCTCGGCCTGCTCTACTGCCTGAGGGGCCCGCTTGCCAAGTTTGATCCAGATCCATCATTGTTTGAGTCCACAGTGCTCTCTGTATGTAGGTGAACTACAACTCCAAAACTCAAGGTCAATTAACTATATGTATTACTGTGTTAGAGTGTCATTTTGTGTCATTTTGGTTGGTAGTGTGCCCCCGGATTTTTTTAATGTTACAAGTGTGTCCCGGCTCAAAAAAGGTTGGGAAACACTGACCTGCACTATAGAATTAATGTGGTTTGATACCACTTTGATTCTCATGGCTCAGTGTTATGGAATCATGGGAATTTGAGTTTGACAAGAGTTTTAGCCTTCTCTGACAAAGAGAGCAGGTGGCTCACCAAATGATAGCTCTTACGATTCCAGTGAGCCATTGCTGTTAAAATGGTATCAAACAGATACCATTTCTTCAATGTAGAGGCACTCTTAGGGCCCTTCCAGACAGGCCCTATATCCCAGGATCTGATCTCAGGTTTTCTGTTTATCCCAGATTATCTGTCAGTGCGGACTCATATAATCCAGTTTAAAGCAGAAAACCTAGGATCAGATCCTGGGATGTAGGGCCTGTCTGGAGGGCCCTTGGGCCCCTTCCACACAGCTGTATAAAATCCACATTGAACTGGATTATATGGCAGTGTGGACTCAGATAATCCAGTTCAACACAGATATTATGGATTATCTGCCATGCTATTCTGGGTTATATGACTGTGTGGAAGGGCCCTTAGTGATGAAAACCACCCAAAAGATGAAATGCATGATTAAAGATGCATCGCCCTGCACAGATAATAGTCACATTAACTAAGAGTGCACTTCCTCCATCGACCTCTGATCATGTGGCACGGACAAAATGAGTGCCCTGGTTTCCTTTACAGGAGGTGGTGTATGCTAAAAGCCAGTGACAACAGTGACTAAGCCAGGCTGCCTTTGCAAAGCTCTCTGCTGGAGGTGTTGCTGGCCAACCCATCTTTCGCTGCAATGCCCCTGTGCTCTGAGTTAACTGTGGTTTCTCACTCCGGTTTCTCTTGCTGCTGGGAGCGCATCACTTCTCCCTTTCCCTCAGAGGCCTGTGGGCCGGCGGCTGGGTGGGTGGGAAAGAAGCGAGGGTGGCATGGGAAAGAAACAAACAGCTCAAACAAGCACAATGAAAATTTATCGGAGCTCCAGTCCAAAAAGACATGTCATGGCCTACTTACCCAACCTTGGTCTTGATAAGGACATGTGTGCAGGGGCGGTCCTATAAGATAGGCCAAGTAGGCGGCCGCCTAGGGCGCCATCTGGGAAGGGGGCGCCATCCTGGCTGCATGGGGCGCCATCCTGACCCTGCCAATGTTCCTCAGACAGTGCTGCAGCTGCCTGCTTTTTGACCCCGGCCTTGTGCGCTCCGACGCCGCTTCTGGGCACGTGCGGAGGTTTTCACGCAGGCGCAGTTGCTCTGGAGCTGAAGTTGAGCGCAGGAGCAACTGCACATGCGCGAAAACCTCCGCGCATGCCCAGTAGCTCCCTTGCACAGAAGCCTGTAAGCAAAGCACTCCCTATCGGGCAGGCAGGGAGTGCTTCCCTCTCCTTTGTCTCCGCCGTGAGCGTTTGCAGGGAAGGAGAAAAGAATCAGTGAAGGAAGTGTAAGTGAAGGAATGAATGAAGGGCTTTCCTCCTCCTCTGTGACCTCTTCTCTCCCTCCTTCCTTTCTTCGGCTCTATTTCTGCCTAGACCTGAGGGGCCTGAGGCTATGAGGAGTTGTAGGAGTTGGAGGCCAAAACACTTAGAAGGAGGGAGGGAGGGCCCAAGTTTGCCCAGGCCGTGCTGCCTGTATTCGACCTCATTTGAACATTTTGGCTGTTTTTCTATTTACATTTACATTGGGATATAATAGAATGTTACATTATATTATCATGTCAATATATTATAATATAATTATATTGTAATGTAGTATAATATAATTATGATATAATATAGTATGAGTATGGTATAATATATTGTATATACATTGATACAATATAATACTACTAATGGTATTGTGATATTATAATTTTATAATTCTATTACATGGGGTGGTGGCAAAATAATGTTTTTGGGGGCACCAAAATAATGTTCGCCTACCATTTAAAATTACCTTAGACCGCCCCTGCATGTGTGGACTACAAATCCCATCAGTCTTGGCCAGCACAGTCAAAGAGAAGTGTGATGGGAGGTGTAGAACAGTGTTTCTCAACCTTATATCCATAACTCTACTGTATATCCATAAAATAAACAATTAAAATCCAAGCAATTAAAATATCAATGATTAAAACATCAATTAAAATCACATAATCCAGGGCCATTCCATGTGTCAATCACATTAATTTGTGGTCACTTATTGCACTGCTCCAATTACTGGTCAAAGGCTTGGTCCCAAAACCACGTCTTTTAAGTTTTTTCCTGAGGGTCAGGAAAGAAGGGGCTGATCTAGTTTCGCTGGGGAGGGAGTTCCATAGACGAGGGGCCACCACTGAGAACGCCCTGTCTCTCATTCCCACCAATCGCGCTTGTGTAGGAGGTGGAACTGAGATCAGGGGCTCCTCGGACAATCTTAACCTCCTAGGTCATTCATAGAAGAAGATACATTCGGACAGGTAAGCTGGGCCAGAACCATTTAGGGCTTTATAGGCTAAAGCCAGCACTTTGAATTGTGCCTGATAGAAGACTGGCAGCCGGTGGAGCGGACGTAACAGGGGAGTTGCATGCTCCCTGTATGCCGCTCCAATCTGGCTGTCGCCCATTGGACCACTTGAAGCTTCCGAACAATCTTCAAAGGCAACCCCACATAGAGCGCATTGCAGTAGTCTATTTGGGATGTAACCAAAGTTTGGACTACCGTGGCCAAGTCTGACTTACTAAGGTGCAAGCATAACTGGTGCACAAGTTTTAATTGTGCAAAAGCCCGCCCTAGCCACCACAGGGACCTGAAGTTCCAGGTTCAGAGATGAATCTAGGAGAACTCCTAGACTGATGGGATGGGCAGTCCAAGACTTATATTTGATGCCTCTAGTTAAGTCCATAAGGTACTATATAGCAGGGCTTCATTTGTACAAAAGGTAACCTGGAATTAACTTGAGTGCAAATACTGCCCCCTGGTGGCAGTTAAACCACTGAGTTGCTGAACTTGCTGACCGAAAGGTTAGTGATATGAATTCAACTTTTTACAACTTTTCCCACTTATTTATTTTATTTATTTATTTATTGTTCGGTCTTGTATTCCGCTCCTCCCTGCAGACTCGGGGCAGATAACAACATATAAAATAGGCGGCATGTACCAACCATGCGGCCATACAATAAAACATAAAACATAAAAACACGCATCACATCCCGAGGTACAAGATAAAATACAATAGCATTTCCTTGGACCAGAGGTACCGTTACAGCCTGAGAAATTTGGACATGACCCTAGGTATATACAGATACATAAAATAGGTATAAGAATCAAACATTTACTGATAACAAATCAGCATTTGCAAGGCTGGCTGAACAGGATTATTTTTCTTTTTGTGGTGTGTTTCAGAAGCATTTGTTGCATACTCTATTAATATTGCAGTCTACACTATAAACACTGTTGCTGACAAATCTGTATAAATGGGTGGAATTTAGAAAACTTTCACTGTTGCCAATTTTTTTGTGACCCCAGAATTGAATTAAGGCAGGGGTGGGCAATTATTTTTTCCAAGAGGCCACACAAGAGCCAAAAAATATTATGGAGGGCCGCACCTAAAGGCTGAACTACATTCTAATCTACATTATTTATTTATTTATTTACTATATTTACTATATATTACACATAATTAATATTAACATATTAATATATCAAGAAATATTTATATATTATTAGTATTAATATCATAATTATTATATTATAGTATATATAGAGAAACATTATAATATATTAAAATTATAATATAATATAACACTATATTATTTATTATATATTATAATAAAATAATAATTATAAAATAATTTAAAAAACCACTAAAATAAAATGAAATTCAAGAAGACAAGGTGCGAACCAAGATGGAGGCTGACATCCTCAGGAGAGGAAGGATCCCAAGATGGAATGGCCCAATGGACCCAGCCCAGAGGATGACAAAGCGGACCCAGCCGCCGCAGCAGCAGAGCAGAGCAGAGCAGAGCAGAGCAGCAGACGATCGGAGGCTGCAGGCCTCCGCCCGCTCTCGCCCCCAGCGTTTCCAGAGGCGTTCCCGATCAGCTGAACGCCCTGCCATAGAGTGCCTGCCATCCCGGCTTTGGAGTGCCTGCCATCCTGGGAGGCGATCTGGGCCTGCAGCGGGAGCAGTCGGCGAGCTGCGACGGCTGATCGCCCGGCGACCCGGAAGACGATCAAGTCTTCTGGGTCACCAGGGCAATCAGCCGCCGTAGGTTGTCGACTGCTCCCGCTGCAGGACCGGATCGCCTCCCAGGATGGCAGGCACTCCAAAGCCGCTGCTCCTCCAATCGTTCTCCGGAGCGGCGGGCTGTCTGCCGACGCAGGCCCCACAGCCCGTGATGGGATGGCAGCAGCGGCAGCCCTTCCTCTTGCAGAAATGGCCCCACCCCTGACACCCTTCTCCCCGGGCCGGTCAGAATCGGCCGGCGGGCCGCATTCGGCACACAGGCCATAAGATGCCCAGGTCTCAATTAAGAGGACCCCATTGAGGGTCAGGACCCACAGTTGAAGGTGTGGTGCAGCGTTTCTCAACCTTGGACCTCTGGGGAGGGTCACCAGGGGGTGTCAGAAGGGTTGCCAAAGATCATCAGAAAACACAGTATTTTCTGTTGGTCATGGGACCTCTGTGTGGGAAGTTTGACCCAATTCTATCATTGGTGGCATACAGAATGCTCTTTGCTTGTAGGTCAACTATAAATCCCAGCAATGACAACTCCCAAATGTCAAGGTCTATTTTCCCCAAACTCCACCAAGGTTCACATTTGGGCATATTGAGGATTCGTGCCAAGTTTGGTCCAGATCCATCATTGATTGAATCCACAGTGCTCTATGGCTATAGGTGAACTACAATTCCCAAACTCAAGGTCAATGCCCACCAAACCTTTCCAGTATTTTCTGTTGGTCATGGGAGTTCTGTGTGCTAAGTTTGGTTCAATTCCATGGTTGGTGGAGTTAAGAATGGTCTCCGATTGTAGGTTAACCTCGTATAAACCCCAACACTACAACTCCCAAATTGCAAAATTAATCTCCCCCAACCTCACCAGTATTCAAATTTGGGCATGCCGGGTATTTGTGCCAATTTTGATTCAGTAAATGAAAATGCATCCTGCATATCAGATATTTACATTACGATTCATGAGAGTAGCAAAATTACAATATTGAAATAGCGAAAATAATGTTACGGTTGGGGGTCACCACATGAGGAACTGCATTAACAGGTCACAGCATTAGGAAGGTTGAGAACCACTGGCATAGTGGCTTATGGCACAGTAAAATGCCTGCCGCAAGTGAGGCCCCTTCTACACTGCCATATAAAATCCAGATTATCTGATTTTAACTGGATTATATGGCAGTATAGAATGGGCCTGAGATACTCCCGGAAAGAAGGGAGAATTCGAAAGAGGGGAAATATTTAAAAGGGTTAGATCAGTGTTTTTCAACCTTTTTTGAGCTGTGACACATTTTTTACATTTACAAAATCCTGGGGCACACCACCAACCAAAATGACACTCTAACACAGTAATACATATAGTTAATATGTTTTTAAATGTATTTATACACTGAGTGTGAAACCTGGACCTGTTTCGATGAACACAACATTCCTGGCAGGAATGGCAGAAAGACACAAACTTCACACACAGAACTCCCATAACCAAGAGAACATACTATAAGAGTTTAGAAGTTGTAGTTCACCTACACCCAGAGAGCACTGTAAACTCAAACAATGTTATGTTGTTGTTTGTTTTCTATCCAGAATCACAATGTTGGAAGGAGGCTCACCACTTTAAGGTCCCTAAAACAGGCATGGGGAAACTTTGGCCCTTTGGGTGGTTTGGACTTCAATTCCCACCATTCCTAACAGCCTGAGGCCCTTTCCTGCTTAAGTGGCTGAGGGGGGAAAAGGAAAAGGGCCTGAGGCTGCTAGGAATGGTGGGAGTTGGAGTCCAAAACACCTGGAAGGTCCAAGTTTGCCCATGTCAGCTTTCGACAGAGACCTCTTCCTCCCCCTTCCCCTTCGCGCCCTTTCTTCTCCCTCCTGCCGAACACTTACTTTTTCTTCTACACTGCCGCTTCTGCCGCCATTTTGATCCGAGGGGGCAGCGTGAACGTGTTCAGGAGGGGAGGGGGAGGGAGGAAGATGTGACCTGTGCGGGCGCTACTGCACAGACTCGCCCCAGAGCAAAGTGAGGCAAAGCGAGCAGAGCGAGGCTGGGAAGAAGGGAGCCTGAGTGGAGAAGAAAAAGTGTTCGGCAGGAGGGGGAAGAAAGGGTATTGGAGGTCCCAATTTCCCACGGCACACCTGATGATCACTCACGGCACACTGGTTGGGAAACACTAGCTTATGGCACAGTAAAATGCCTGCTGCAAGTGAGGCCCCTTCTACACTGCCATATAAAATCCAGATTATCTGATTTGAACTGGATTATATGGCAGTATAGAATGGGCCTGAGATACTCCAGGAAAGAAGGGAGAATTGGAAAGAGAGAAAATATTTATTAGGGTTAGATCTACCTTCCAATGCTATTGATCAAGAAAATAACAAACTCCAAATCAAGGCCCATGGTCTGTTTTCAGGATGCTTGGCTTGAAGCACTGGAGCAGTGTTTCTCAACCTTCCTAATGCCATGACCCCTTAATATAGTTCCTAATGTTGTGGTGACCCCTAACCATAAAATTATTTTATTGCTACTTCAGAATTGTAATTTTGCTACTGTTAGGAATCATAATGTAAATATCTGATATGCAGGATGTCTTTTCATTCACTGGACCAAATTTGGTACAAATACTCAATATGCCCAAATTTGAATACTGGTGGCGTTGTGAGGGGGGGGAGGGCATAGACCTTGACATTTGGGAGTTGTAGTTGCTGGGATTTATAGTTCACCTATAATCAAAGAGCATTCTGAACCCCACCAACAATAGACTTGGGCCAAACTTCCCACACAGAACCCCCCAATGACCAACGGAAAATACTATGTTTTCTGATAGTCTTTGGTGACCCCTCTGACACCCCCTTGTGACCCCTCCAGGGGTCCCGACCCCCAGGTTGAGAAATGCTGCACTGGAGAGAAAATAGTGCTTCCGAGCACATGCCAAATGTCACCTGAGTCACTATGTAAAAAGATGAGAGTGGCCATGTCAACCATTGCAGATGTCAACCCACCATCTATGAACTCTGGGAACTCTCTTCTTAGAAGCTCAGCCCCACGGGAAAATGTTACTCTCATTCTCTTCCCCTCCCTCCTCCTCCTCCTCATAGTACGGTAACTTTGACTTTCCTCTCGCCAAATAGCAAGAGCCGAAGAGTGAAGGACATTTCCTGTCGCCTCAGCTGAATTGTCACAGTGGATCCCCTTCCATTCTCCCAGCAGATCTTTGGTTTTACAGATCGACAGCGCGGACATCCAAACTCAGGTAGACATTTTTGGATCTTACTCTTCAATTGTTTAGAAGTCAAAGGTTCAAATTTTTGAATTATTATTCGGGGACCTCTCTCTTACGCTTTTGGGTGGGATGTTTGGGAACATTCCTTTACTTTCTGTCTTTGCTCCCCATCTGCAAATTATAATTTCTCCACCACCACCATCATCATCATCATCACATCTGCTGCCAATATTTTAGAAATGGACATAGTCACATTCCAGGCGACATGGAATTTGGATTGGAATGGAAGGACTTCTTCCCAAATCCTGCCATTGTCAAATTCGTCCAGCTGAGAATTTTCTTCTGCAACCACCCCATTCGCAGGGTCCAGAGATCACACTGTCTTCCATTTCATTTAAATCAATTGAAAAATTGACTTAAATGCCATTAGTAAAGGTAAAGGTTTTCCCCTGATATTAAGTCCAGTTGTGTCTGACTCTGGGAGTTGGTGCTCATCTCCATTTCTAAGCCAAAGAGCCGGTATTGTCCATAGACACCTCCAAGGTCATGTGGCCAGCATTACTACATGGTGCGTCGTTACCTTCCCATCGGAGCAGTACCTATTGATCTACTCCAGTGTTTCCCTACCAGTGTGCCGTGGCGCACTAGTGTGCCGTGAGCAATCATCAGGTGTGCCGTGGGAAATTGGAACCTCCAATACCCTTTCTTCCCCCTCCTGCCGAACACTTTTTCTTCTCCACTCGGGTGTAGGTGAACTACAACTTCCAAACCCAAGGTCAATTCCCAAGCAAACCCTTTCAGTACTTTCTGTTGGTAATGAGAGTTCAATGTGCCAGGTTTGGTTCGATTCCATTGTTGCAAGAGTTCAGGATGCTCTTTGATTGTGTGTTAACTATAAATCCCAGAAACTGTAACTCCCAAATGTCAAGGTCTATTTTTCCCAAGCTCCATCTGTGTTCACATTTGGGCATATTGGGTATTCATGCCAAGTTTGGTCCTGATCCAACATTGTTTGAGTCCACAGTGCTCTCTGGATATAGGTGAACTACAACTCCCAAACTCAAGGTCAATGCCCACCAAACTCTTATAGTATTTTCTCTTGGTTATGGGAGTTCTGTGTGTGTCTTTCTGCCATTCCTGCCAGGATATCTATGTTGTGTTCATCGAAACAGGCCCAGGTTTCACACTGAGTGTATAAATACATTTAAAAACATATTAATTATATGTATTACTGTGTTAGAGTGTCATTTTGTGTCATTTTGTTTGGTGGTGTGCCCCAGGGTTTTGTAAATGTAAAAAATGTGCCGCGGCTCAAAAAAGGTTGGGAAACACTGATCTACTTACATTTGCATGTTTTCAAACTGCTAGGTTGGCAGAAGCTGGGGTTGACAGCGGGAGCTCACACTGCTCCCCGGATTCGAACCTGACTTTCGGTTAACAAGCTCAACGGTTTAACTCACTGCGCCACCGGGGGCTCCTTAAATGCCATTATCTCTTAGCTATATCTGTTTTAGTTTTTGGATTCAAGTAGCCTTGATTTCCCAGACAGCAACATTTAGGACATGTATGAAGAAGATACAATAGCCTCCATAGTAACAATTTTGCATCCACAGATTCTACCATACTTGCTTGATAATATAGTTTCCTATATTACTATATTATCAAAATAGAAACCTTGATTTTGGCATTTAATGGAAGGGACACCATTTCACTATGGCATTGGATAGACTGGGTCTTGAGCATCTCTGGATTTTTGTAACCGCAATATATACAGTACACACATTATATGTGTATTCTCTATTTGGTGCTAGAACAAGATGTAAGGTTAGACTAAAACAGTGGTTCTTAGCCTGTGAGAACTAAAATCTGGTCTGAGAGCCTCCTTCCTCTTTATTTATTCATTTGTATTTGTTTTATTTCCGCTCCTTTTGTGCCGCCTGCCACTCCTTCCCTGTCGTTGACCATATAACCCAGAATATCTAGGCAGAATAACCCACAATATCTGCTTTGAACTGAGGGCCTTTCCACACACAAAACACACCGGGGACTTGTCCCTCAGAACCAAAAACACAAAGGGCTGATTATACAACTAAACATATATAACATATATGAGGTCTGCAGAATGCATGCGAATAAGGGTGAGGGCTATCCTCCGTAGGGCCGGGGAAAAAACCTGGAGGGGGGCGGTGTAGGCCGATCCCTCGCCACCCACCCGGGAGAGCCCAGGTGGGCTCAGCCACCCAAGGTGGGCAAACCCCCCACCCGGGTCCCAAATAATACAAAGGAAAAATGTCACAAGTCAGAAGCCAGGGGAAGCCGATGATGTGACACGGGAAATCCAGATGAGTTCCTGCAACGGGACCAGGGCGTGTGTCCGGCCCGTGGCGAGGAAGGCGATGCCGTGTGCCCCGGCGGGCAGGTAGAAAGGCCGAGGTGTATCTCGATGGAAGGGGCAACGCTGGCGATGAAGGCAGCCAAGCTGCCGAGGCCGGTGCCCGGCGACGTCACTCGGAGGGCGGTGCCTGGGGGCGCCGGAACAGGAGATCCAGGAAGTCAACAGGAAATGCCGACCAATATGGTATCCGCATCGTCTGATGACGTAGCGGAAACCTCCGCGGAGCCGTCCGGGAATGATGACGTAGATGTCGCTGGTGGATGACGCCAGGCGTGCCTTGCGTCAGGCGGCGTGGAGGCGTGCCGGGCAAGGGAGGCAGCGGTCCCTTCGAATTAAAGGAGCCGCAGTCCGCCAAGGGCGGGGGGGTTATGAAGCAAATGCACCCTAACGGTGTGATCCTACGGTGACGACTTGGGGTGATGGTGGAAGCCGAATGGTGCAGGGTCAGGCTGGGGTCCCATCCGAGGATACTCGGAAAGGGATGCTGGTGGGAAGAGCCCACGGTGTCCCCCAAGGTCCCGGGAGCCCAGCGGTGGACGCCCCTACCGAGCTGGAGGCTGTGGGAGTGGCCAGCCCCACTGCCGGGTTTATTTCCATCACATTTTTGGCTTCCTGTATTGTGACTTTCTGTGTTCCATTGGGAACTTCCTGGGGATCTACAAACATACGTGTGGATACCCCATAAAGTATTTTTGATATTGGAATCTTTCGTTTGAAGTCTGCTGTTTTTATTGCATTCTCCACCTCGGTAGGGGCGTCCACCGCTGGGCTCCCAGGACCTTGGGGGACACGGTGGTTTCTTATTCGCATGCATTCTGCGGCCCTTCCACACAGCCATATATCCCAATATATTGAAGAAATGAAAAGCCTTGCTTCAATGTAATGTTCTGCCATCAATTATTTATTGCCTACTTTAACCTGGTGTTGATACTTGTTTAGTTTGATTTCTAATTTGATTCATGGCAGGGATATCCAAACTGGTTTGTATACTATGATTTATACAAAACAGCTTGGATATCCCTGCCACAAATCAAATTAGAATTAAATTTGTGTATACTATGGTTTAGGAGCCCACGGTGGCGCAGTGCGTTAAACTGCTGAGCTGCTGAACGTGCTGATCAAAAGGTTGCAGGTTTGAATCTGGGTAGCAGCGTGAGCTCTGGCAGTTATCCCCAGCTTCTGCCAACCTAGCAGTTCGAAAACATGCAAATGTGAGTAGATCAACAGGTACTGCTCTAGGGAAGGTAATGGCGCGGACTGCCAGCCACATGACCTTGGAGGTGTCTACGGACAACGCCAGCTCTTTGGCTTAGAAATGGAGATGAGCACCAGCCCCCAGAGTCGGATATGACTGGACTTAATGTCAGGGGGAAACCTTTATCTTTACCTTACTATACTATGGTTTTAAACTTTTAATCCTTTGCTATGTTTATTGCTTATTGTATTTTGATTTGAAGTGTTTTATGTTACATTTTAATTGCTATGTTTTTTACTTTTATTTTCTTTTGGTGTGTATCTGTATTGTCCTTGCTTTGGTTGTATCTTTTAAGCTGTATTTGTATGTAGTGTTGCTGTCTTGTAAGCCATCATGCGTCCCTCTGGGGAGATGGGCCGGCATAAAAATAAAGTTGTTGTTGTTTGTATTTATTTATTTACTTTATTTATATTGCACTCTTCTCACCCCGAAGGGGACTCAGAGCGGATTACAGGTACACATACTTAGCAGACAATCCCTGCTATTTCCACATACTCAACATATAGACGGACAGAGGCAAACTCTGGCCACCAGGGGGAGCTGACGCACTTCTCATCTCTCAGCATTCCCAACGTCCCTTGTTGTTCCTTCCGTATTCCTCAGCGTTCCTGGAGTTCTTTAATGGCCTCATAATTCAGTCAAAATTTGCCTTCCCACTTAATGTGGTGCCTTTATCTCCTACTTGACAGATGCAACTGTCTTTCGGACTGCAAAAGTTGACAGCAGGCTACACTTAAAGGTCGAGCACCCACCTCGACCCGGGCAGGCCTCGAACTCATGACCTACTGGTCTTATGCAGATCTTATGCAGCTGACACTTAGCCAGCTGCGCCACGTTCCCGGTTGTTGTTGTTATATTATTATTATTATTATTGCCATTAGGGCATATAGTTAGCATGCTTTATCTGGTAGTGTTTGTTGATACTGAATTCCTTGAAAATAGCCAGAGTCTCTTTTCAAATTAGGCAGGCATGATTGTTTCGTAGTTCAGTGAAAAATACTCTAATGTTCACTTGTTCTGGAAATGGCGGTTCTTGATTTAGCAATGGTTTGCTCTATCAAGGACAGAGCTCGGTAGGCTGTTTCATGCTCTTTTTCCCGCCACCCTAATTAATTCGCACAAATGAACACATTTTTACTGGAACGGTTAGGAATGGGTTTAGTTCCTGTCATATTTTCTGCCGAATACAAAGGTGAAAGTGCTGGAGGGTTTAGCTTCAGACTATTAAAAAGGAAACTGCCATATGTCCCTGCGCTGGTACCGCAAATGGGGAGCTGCATGTGTGTGTTCAAATCACAACTAAACATGCTTTGATCATCTCTGCCTTTGGATGTCTAGCAGTCCCCACATCAAAAGAGCAAGACATTCATGGGTGGTTTTGCTGGTCTCTCTTTTCTATTCCTGCAGCACTCACATACGTAACTCAGTGATTTCTAGGTACTTCTTCACCAAATACCAGGTGCTGTAGGCAGGGGTGGTCCTACAAGATAGGCCAAGTAGGCGGCCGCCTAGGGCACCATCTGGGAAGGGGGCGCCATCCTGGCCGCATGGGGTGCCATCTTGGCCCTGCCGATGTTCCTCAGACATTTACATTTACATTGGGATCCTAATTTTGGACTTATGGGAGACTCCTATGAATTATGAGACGGGTGGTAGGTAATATATTCTGATTTTGATGCATTTACATTGCATTTCTTGTTGATTATTATACAGTTCTGCTTAATATTGTCATACAATATAATACAAATACAATATAACAATAGAATAATGATATATTTTATATTACATGTAATATTACAAACAATATTGCAGTATAGTGGTATTGTACAAAATAATAATATATATTATTTTATTTTACTTTATTTTGGGTTATTTGAGTTTTATAGGAGTAATGAAAATATTTAGTAGAGGATAATTTTATTTAAATAAATAATGTTATTATTTTATAATAATAATATAATAGAATGTTACATTATATTATAATGTCAATATATTATAACATAATTATATGGTAATGTAGTATAATATAATTATGGTATAATATAGTATGAGTATGGTATAATATATTGTATATACATTGATACAATATAATACTACTAATGGTATTGTGATATTATAATTGTACATTTGTTTTACATGGGGGCAAAATAATGTTTTTTTTGGGGGCACCAAAATAATGTTCGCCTACCATTTAAAATTACCTTAGACCGCCCCTGGCTGTAGGTTGTAAGAAGGAACTGGCAAACCTACCTCTGAGGATTCCTTTCCTAAGAACATTCTAGAAAATCCATGGGGTTAGAGATTGGTTATTTGAAATAAGCAACAGACTGGGGAGTTGGTGGTGGTGTGAATTTTCAAGCTGACTCAGACTGATGGTGATCATATCCTAGACTTTTTCCCCCCACAAGATTGATTTAGAGCAGGGGTGCTCACACTTTTTCAGCATGCGAGCTACTTATAAAACAACCAAGTCAAAATGATCTACCTACCCACTACAAATATATGAAACATATAACACAATATTTGCTTTGAACTGGGTTTTCTGAATCCACACTGCCATATAATCCGATTCAAAGCAGATAACATGGGATTTCATTCAGCTGTGTGGAAAGGACCTCAGATAACCCAGGACCCTTCCACACATCCTATTTTACAGTTGACACACACAAACTGATTTCTTACTACTCCCGCCCTGCCTGCGATCTACCAGGACGCCCTACGCGATCTACCAGTAGATCGTGATCTACCTAATGAGCACCTCTGATTTAGAGAATGTTAATCATTGCCTTTGCCTTAGAATTTTAAAATGCCAGCTTATAGTCTCAGCTTGTTTAAGGAAGTGATAAAATACACTTATTGGAACAATCACTATCATAACCTGCTACAATTTCACAATGCTGGCATTCTGTTGGTGTGAATTTTCATGATCACTCTTTACACAGCCTTATTTCCTATTCATGTTTGTTCTTCGCAACATATGTACATTGTGGTTTTTCCTGATTTTTCTCCCTGTTTTGCCACATTGGTATAACTCACACTGTTGACCTTCCTCCGCTTCGCAATATCAGGATTGTGGAAAACAGGCATTATTGAACACAGAGGAATGGCAGAAGAACACTGATATTAGCTTCAATGACAAATGCAATGTGACTAT
The DNA here is from genome assembly GCA_030556195.1 of Anolis apletophallus. Classification (NCBI taxonomy): domain Eukaryota; kingdom Metazoa; phylum Chordata; class Lepidosauria; order Squamata; family Anolidae; genus Anolis; species Anolis apletophallus. The sequence continues at coordinate 44,051,817 of JARBWK010000011.1, read as the reverse complement.
GGAACATACATGATGTCAGGTGACAAAACCCATCCAAATGTGCTTTTAATTATTTTGTATCAGTCTTTTGTGAGACAATACAGGGTGTCCAACATTCATATGTACAATTTCAATTGTATATATACTAGAAATAAATTTCAAACACCCTGTAATCTTTTTGACATTTTGTTGTCAACTGCCATCAAATTGACTTTGACTTTTGGTGATCCCATGAGACACCTCCATGTCATCTTGTCATCACACTAGAGCAGTGTTTTTCAACCTTTGTTGAGCTGCGGCACATTTTTTACATTTACAAAATCCTGGGGCACACCACCAACCAAAATGACACAAAATGACACTCTAACACAGTAATATATATAGATAATATGTTTTTAAACGTATTTATACACTCAGTGTGAAACCTGGGCCTGTTTCGATGAACACAACATAGATATCCTGGTAGGAATGGCAGAAAGACACAAACTTCCCACACAGAACTCCCATAACCAAGAGAAAATGCTATAAGAGTTTGGTGGGCATTGACCTTGAGTTTTGAAGTTGTAGTTCACCTATATCCAGAGAGCACTGTGGACTCAAACAATGTTGGATCAGGACCAAACTTGGCATGAATACTCAATATGCCCAAATGTGAACACAGATGGAGTTTGAGAAAAATAGACCTTGACATTTGGGAGTTACAGTTTCTGGGATTTATAGTTAACACACAATCAAAGAGCATCCTGAACTCTTGCAACAATGGAATTGAACCAAACTTGGCATATTGAACTCTCATTACCAACAGAAAGTACTGAAAGGGTTTGCTTGGGAATTGACCTTGAGTTTGGAAGTTGTAGTTCACCTACACCCAGAGAGCACTGTGGACTCAAACAATGTTATGTTATGTTGTTGTTTGTTTTCTATCCAGAATCACAATGTTGGAAGGAGGCTCACCACTTTAAGGTCCCTAAAACAGGCATGGGAAAACTTTGGCCCTCTGGGTGCTTTGGACTTCAACTCCCACCATTCCTAACAGCCTGAGGCCCTTTCCTGCTTAAATGGCTGAGGGGGGGAAGGAAAAGAGCCTGAGGCTGCTAGGAATGCTGGGAGTTGGAGTCCAAAACACCTGGAAGGTCCAAGTTTGCCCATGCCAGCTTTCGACAGAGACTTCTTCCTCCCCCTTCCTCTTTGCACCCTTTCTTCCCCCTCCTGCCGAACACTTACTTTTTCTTCTACACTGCCGCTTCTGCAGCCATTTTGATCTGAGGGGGCAGCGCGAGCATTTTCAGGAGGGGAGGGGGGAGGGAGGAAGACGAGACCTGTGCGGGCGCTACTGCACAGACTCACCCCTGAGCAAAGCGAGGCAAAGCGAGCAGAACGAGGCTGGGAAGAAGGGAGCCCGAGTGGAGAACAAAAAGTGTTTGGCAGGAGGGGGAAGAAAGGGTATTGGAGGTTCCAATTTCCCACGGCACACCTGATGATCGCTCACGGCACACTAGTGTGCCACGGCACACTGGTTGGGAAACACTGCACTAGAGAATGAATCCACTTTAAACCTGGTTGCTGCCTCATGCAGAATTCTGGAGTTTGTAGTTTAGGGAGGTGCCTTTAACAGCTTCGCTAAACTATAAACCCCAGAATCCTGCAGGAGGCAGAAACCGGATTTAAAGTGGATTCATTCTCTAGTGTGGTGAAGTGGTAGATCTTGCAGAATGAGGGCTTTCCTTATATCAATGGTTCCCAACCTTTTTTTGGATCAGGGACCACTTTGACCAGGGACCACTCTCCAACATCAATACCAAAAGGGTCACAAATCAGTTTGTGGTCAACTTTAGATTTGGTTTGGATATTTAGGGTGCTGATTTCAGAAAATTGCATTGGATAGACCACCTTTAGTTTCTGATACATATGTCACCCAGTAGTTGCCATCTGCTCACCCACAGAAAATCATATTTAATACGTAATCTAGAGCTGATGTGGTTTATCCAATGCCATTTTCTGAATCAGCACTCAAAATAAACCCAGGGCCAGGCCTAAAAACAAAGACATCAAGAAAAAAATTGGTTCGGCTGTGTTGTTATCCGTGGATTTTGTTAATGCTCGTGTTAAAAAAAGAAGGGGAGGGGGCTGAGGTTGAAAAAAAATACAAAAAGCAGAGCGTAAGAACCAAGAAACTGTCCCTAACAGCTTTAATAATAATAATAATAATAATAATAATAATAATTACTACCAGGCCCGGATTACCCATAAGGCCACCCTAGGCCAAGGCCAAGGGTGGCACAAATGGGGGGGCAGCAGATCCGGACCCCCCCCCCCAATTTATTTATTTTTTTAAAAAGGTCGATTTTTTGGGCGAGCAAGAAGCAAAAGGCAGAGCGAAGGGGCGCCGCGTCACAGCTGGGCCCCTGATGCGGCGTCCCTTCGCTCCACCTCTTGCTCCTCCTCGCTCCCTCCTCCTTCCTTCCTTCACTCAAGGAAGAAAGGAGGGGCGAACGAGGAAGACTAAGAGGCGGAGCGAAGGGGTGCCGCGTCACAGTCGGGCCTCTGATGCGACGCCCCTTCGCTCTGCCTCTTGCTCCTCCTCACTCCCCCCTCCTTCCTTCCTTCACTCAAGGAAGGAAGGAGGACCCTCGAGGCCGCTGCCACGCATGCGCAGCACGCCCTGGGGGCGGGGGCTTCCCCGCCCCTGGGGGCGGCGGTGCTTCTTTTGGTCTAGGGCGCCAAAAGCAGCTAATCCGGGCCTGATTACTACTACCATTACTACTACTTCGAGGGACTAATCAGGGTCTTAGAAAGAGCTGCTTTCCCATTATGCATAGCAATGGGAGCTAATATTAATAACAACAATAAATTTGAGGGACTCTCCTTCTCTCTCATGCTCTCTCTCGCATGCCGCTTGGTGAGTCTTTTATGCCCTGGCCTAGGAAGCCTCTCAAGGCCGAGAAAGTGCTGGCAAGCGGAACGGCCTTGTTCCTTCTCTCCTTCTCCTCTCTCGCTCACCTCCAATGGCAGCATGTGCACCCCCCAGCACATGCACAGTTGCAATTTTCCCCCTCATGTCTCACAAACCTTATTTTAGGTCTCACAGCCTACCTGTGGCCCACAGGTTGGGAACCACTGCCTTAAATGAATCTATCCATCTTTAGTGTGGCCTTTTTCCTTTCTCACTGCCTTCTACTTTTCTAAGCCTTACTGTTCTTTTTTTTCATGACATGGCCAAAGTAAGACAGCCACAGTTTCATCACCTTAGGTGCTAGGGAGAGCCCAAACTTGATTTGTTCTGGTCAGCGAACCTCACATCCCTGTGTTTTAATTATGTATTCCTTGTTCAACCTCTTTGGGCTAGGCGCTTACCTCCATACTGTGGCTGGAGTGAGGAGAAAAGTATGAATGGGGAGGTGAAGATATCATGGAAGAAAAGGGCTCTTGAGGAGCAATACACTTACGTAGTGATGGACCAGCAACCTGAGCCCAAGGCCAGCCTTCCCTGGGCACAAGCTTCATTGCCCCGGAACCTGGCCTTCCAATATGACAGCAACAATCAGGTGTGTCCCCTTCTTAAAGGCTTTGGGAAGGAAGAAAACACTGCTAGATTTTCAGAGCTTAAACTTTATCTGAAATGCTTGGGAACAGAAGCCTTTTGGATTTTGAATTGTATAGGAATTGGGACCCAAGTCTAAACACAAGATTAATTAACAATTCGTGTACACTTTATACACATAAACTAAAGGTAATTTTATACAATATTTTAATAATTTAGAGTATGAAACAAAGTTAGCGTACTATGAACTGTCAGAAGCAACATGTCACTTTGCAGCCACCCATGTGGATTTTGGAACGTTTTGGATTTCCGCTTAAGGGAAACCCAACTTGTAGTATTTGTGTGTGTTTTTCCTCATTGGATCACACTATGATCTGTCCCAACTGCATGTGACCCAGTTTTAATGTGTGAAAATTTGGAGGGTATGGTTGGAAGAATTATGGGTTTAATACTCCCTATTCAAAACAGGGGGCAACACCTTGCAATACAACACTAGAACCAAGGAGGTTACAAATAGAGTAAAATAGACTTTTACAGTATCAAAATTATGTATTCAGGTCAACACAAGTAATTAGTTCAACACATTAAATATCAATTGAGAGTTCTATACATTGAGTTCAACACATTGAGTTCAACAAATAAAGTTCTATGCATCTAGTTCATAGTAGGACCAGGATTCTTGTCTCTCACAGTATTAGAGTAAGAAATTCTAATATTAATATTGTTTCAATATTAATATTAGAATTAGAAAGAATCACCAGTCCTGGAAAGTCGCTATGGTCCCAACCCAGATATTTCAGTACCTTATCGGGTGCATAGCGTGGTGTAGCTCAAGGTGGAACAGACGTAATCCGAGGAGTAATCCGAGGAGGAAAGTCAATGTTATAGATGGTCAGTTCCAGTAATGCGGTTCAAAGGAGGAAAATGCTCAATGAAGATCATGAAAAAATATTGTAAATCCAGGGTGTTCCAGGGGAACCGCATGGAAGTAAACAAAGCTCCCGAGAGGAGGCCACCAAGGGACGTTCCATGAGGGAGGTTGCCTATGGCAGGAGCTCTCTCCGGAGCCGGCAACGGGCCGTTTCGTCTCTCTCCGAGACTTCCTCAGGGCCAGCATTCCAAAAGAAGTGTCGTCCTCAAAGGTAAACAATCTTAAAACAGCAATATATATCATCAGAATTATATCCAAACCACGCAAAACTGCGTAGGGACAATCTCGGGTAATATTTACCCTACGCCGTTTTGTGTGGTTTGGATATAATTCTGATGATATATGCACCCGATAAGGTACTGAATATCTGGGTTGGAACCATAGCGACTTTCCAGGACTGGTGATTCTTTCTAATTCTAATATTAATATTGAAACAAATTTATAGGCATTTTTCTTACTCTAATACTGTGAGAGACAAGAATCCTGGTCCTATTATGAACTAGATGTGTAGAACTTTATGTGTTGAACTCAATGTGTAGAACTCTCAATTGATATTTAAGGTGTAATTATACTTGTGTTGACCTGAATACATGATAATTTTGATACTGTAAAAGTCTATTTTACTCTATTTGTAACCTCCTTGGTTCTAGTGTTGTTTAATATTCCCTAGCCAGCATAGTTACACACATACTTTTCACAACAATAAAAATAACTCACAGCACTGGATTATTGTTGGGAAACTCCAACCTATGCACCCCCAGTTACCCTGAGGACTGAAGCTAGGAACAAGGAGGCCTGGAAGGGTAGCAGATGACACCATGCCTCTGAAAAAACAAGTTATTTAATCCAGTGAGCCATGGTTACAGCACTGGATACAGGTAGTGATACCATTTTGGTTCTTGTTAAGGTGAAAACTGTGGTCAGCAGAGAGTATATCCCACAAGGAACATGTTTTGGACCACTAGTTGGAAAGATCTGCACTGGACTGAATATTTCAAGGAATATGGATCTGAAGCACTTCTGGAAGGTAACAGCCACTCACCACACACCTTTGGGGATGTTGGGGAATAAAGGGAAAATATGTATAAAAGAAATATGAGAGTTATCCAGAAAGAAAGGTTACAAGATTTTTTAAAAAATGCAAATATATTTTAATAAAACTTGCATGGATTGTAGCATAGGTATTGTTTTTCTACAGAATCACCATTCAGTTCAATACATTTTGTCATCCGTGGGACGGGTTTTTGATGCCTGTGTCATAGAAGTTTCCCTCTGCCCTTTTCAGCCAGTTTGTCACTTTGATTTTCACCTTGTCATTATTGGAAAAGTGTTTTCCACCCAGGTGTTCCTTTAATTTAGTGAGCGGATGATAGTCACTGGGTGCGAGATCGAGGCTGTGAGAGAGGTGGCTTCAAACATCCCCACCAAATGAAGTCAACAACCCTTATGTTACATAAGACCATAAGAACGTGCGGACGCGCGTTGTCATGAAGGAGACAAACTCCCACCATCAGCAACCCACATTTGTTTTGGACAGCTTTACGATGTTTCTTCATGGTCTCACAATATATTCTGTACCCATTTTGTCACATGCTGTCTTGACATTAGGTCCACTCCATAAACTGAAATAATTTTAGATAAATCGTAGCAGTGTTCATGCCCTTAGCATTTAGGTGGTGTATTACAGCACAAATTTTGCACTTGGAGGGAAATGGAATGAAGACACTCATCTCTAACTTTGACCACAATGTCAGTTGATGAGCTACTGATGACTGGCACTGCTTATTCGCTTCCACTGGCTTCCCACTACACGGCAGTGATACCAACTTCCCCAGGCATGTAGCCGGGGGTGGGGGGGCTTAGGGGGCTTCAGCCCCCATTCTCAGGGTGGTCCGTGAGAAGGCCGTACTGGTACATTATTTAAACTGTTATGTTTATTCATATCATGATCTGATCACCATGCTCATTATATACCACATTCATGGGGTTATTGGGATAACAATACAAAAGGTTTGGTAGGGTAGTCCCTCTCTTACTCAGACTCAGCCCCTCCCAAATCAAACTCAGCCCTCCCCGAATCAAAATCCTGGCTACGGCCCTGCTTGTAACCTTACTTTCCGGATAACCCTCGTAGATACTGTACATACAATAAGCCAAAAGAACACCAATTTGCCTGTCACTGGACTACGTGAATTTGATTTTCAGAACCAGGAAATTGATAAACCTCTTCCTCACAGGCCCGGATTACCCATAAGGCCATCCGAGGCCATGGCCTCGGGCGGCGGAATTGGGGGGGCGGCCGATTTAGACCCCCAAAATATTTTTTTTTTAAAAAAAAGTTCGATTTTTGGAGCTTCTGCGCCTGCGCGCAGGGCGCCATAGACTCTCAGAGGCAGTTCCGCTGCCTCTGCGAATCTATGGCGCCCCCCTGCGCGCAGGCGCAGAAGCGCCAATGATCGTCCCTCCCTTCTAAAGCCCTCCCTCCTAAACCCTCCCTCCCAAAGCCGTGACATGCCGGCCGCCCTCAGATTTCGCCACTTCTGAGGCGGCCGGCATGTCACGGCCCTGGGAGGGAGGGGCGAACCGCGGGGGAGATGCTCCCTCACAGCTTGTCTCTCCCTCCCAAGGCCGCAGCATGCCGCCCGCCTCAGAAGTGGTGAAATCTGAGGCGGCCGGCATGTCACAGCCCCGGGAAGGAGGGGCGAACCGCGGGGGAGATGCTATCTCACAGCTCGTCCCTTCCTCCCAAGGCCGCAGCATGCCGGCCGCCTCAGATTTCGCCACTTCTGAGGCAGCCGACATGTCACGGCCCTGGGATGCCGGCCGCCTCAGGGAGGGGCGACATGTCACGGCCCTGGGAGGGAGGGGGAGGCCCCGCCCTTGGGCCCAGTGCCGCGCATGCGCAGCATCGGCTCCGGGGGTGGGGCTTTCCTTCCTCCTCCTCGCGCCGGCGGGGGGCGGACCTGGGGGAGTGGTGGGGGCGGGGAGGGGGTGGAGCCGGTGGCTGGGCAGAGCTGGGGGTGGGGGCAGTGCCTTTGGCCTTGGGCGGCCAAAGGCCATGATCCAGGCCTGCTTCCTCGGTGTAATCATAGAAAAATAATCTATTCACAGATGGGTTTCCTCAGTAATTGAATAGATTGCAATGTAACTTCTGTAGTGGGGATCTTGTGAGAGTGGAGGGCTCTAAACTCACTGAAGGATACATCACGGCACTGCATTGGAGAATTTGATGCCATGGCTCACCAGTGGCATATGAATGGCAGCAAAAACAAAACCAAGAATTGTGAAATTGTCTTCAAAAACTAGGTGCATGCTTCCTATGTACCTTGTTTTAAAGGGATTTCTTTTTGCCACCGACACCAACATTCCATAGGATGGCAAATATCATACCTACTGCTATAGATTTAAAGGAAGCAAGAGAAGATTTGAGGAAGCTAGTTTTGGACTACACGTCCCAGAGTCCTCCATCGAGCATATTCATGCTGCCTGGAGAATTCTGGGAGTTAGTAGTTGGAAAAGTAGCATTTCCAAGCTATGGATAAAGAGAACCTCAAAATAAGTGGAGAGACACAAGGAGTCTACAGGCTGTATGTTCCTCATCCATGGAGTACATCATTCATCCCCACTGTCTTGTGTCTTGTTCGGTCAGGTTTTTTCCTCAGGAGAGCTTCACCATATATTGGTTGTGAACGATCCAGATTGCAGCAACTGGATGTGTTATGTGAACTCAGCTCAAGCACATCCAAACCAGAACCTAATGGCCATCCAATACAACCTGGAGATCTATTTCTACACTGTGACACCGATCTTGGATGGAGAGGAACTTCTGGTCTGGGACGCTCGTGACATCTCCAAGCCCATTCCATCTTTGCAGCCAAGGAATCTAACATATCAACCAGGTGAGAGTGCTATCGATGCCATGGCCATCATAAGCCAATATCTTGGATAGCAGGAAATCAGACAAGGAACCTCTTATCCCCAACTTGGCAACAGGATGCCATCTATCTCCACACAGCACTCCACATTACCTAACTCTGTGGAAAATGATAGAAATTCATTCTGGATTTCTTGCTATTCAGCCAGGGATGGACAACTGGAAGAAGCTAGGTGGCCATATTAGTCCCTCAAAAGTTCTTCCAAGGCCAGATTAATTTTAAAAAATCAATGTTTTGCCTTCAAATGTCCTTTCCCCATGTTTCTAGCCCACAAGATCATTCTGGGCCAAGTAGGGACTTTTTCACAGTGTAGCACCCATGGGTCCCGTTAGGATGCCACTGAGGGGATTGATGCACCGGGGTCCCGTTGGCATTGGGACCCGCACAGGCTGGAAGGGACTCGGAGGATGAGTTGGAAGGCCCAGAGCAAGATTGGTCAGCCGTGCCTTTGCCCGTTTCACCTGTAGAGAGTTTAGCCTGGGATCTTGAGTGGGAGCATTCTCCCGGGGAAGGAGCGGACCAGGTGGAGATGGGAGGCAGCGAAGCAGATAGCGAAGATAGTTATGAATTCCCAAACGGTCGAGGTTCCCAAGAGCTGGCCGGGCAGCAGATGGAGGCCAGCGGCTGGGAAACTCCGGGGGAGGCTGCTTCTCAGGAAGATAGCGATTCTGGACTGGAAGAGCGGGGCCGTTCTCACAACAGGCGCAGGGACATAGAGGAGGGCAGGAGGAGCTGGCATCTGTCCCTAGACCGTCACCGTTCGGAAAGTAGAGACTGGAGACGCCGGGCCCTAGATCGTCGGGGTTCCAGGCCGAGGGATTGGCACGGCCCGTGGGAACTGATCGTCAGTTCTCCGGCCACGTCTGATCTGAAGGGCGTTGAAGCGGAGTGAATCTTGGAGCCTAGTTTGGCTCGCCTTGAACCAAGACCTTGCCTTGTATGTGATTCGCATTGGTGCGGATCCCTTGCTACGTTCCGGAGTGAACCGGGAGCCTTGCCAAGCTTTTGCCACGCTTGCCTTTGAACTACCTTTTGGAACTTTGCTACTTTACTGAACTGCAGCTTCGTGCTGATTGCTTTATTCTATGAACTTTATTAAGTGAATTGTTTTTTGGATCTGTTTTTATTCAATAAACTTAGTTAGCCTTTGCTACGTCTCCGTGTGTGTGTTAAAGGGGCAGTTCTAAGTCGGTGATTGTGACACACAACAGGAAATGAATCAGAAGTATTATTTCTGTAAAACATATTTTTCCCCTCTAGGATGTTCTGAGGCTGGATTGAGGAGAAAAAAACCCTTCCTTGATCATAAACTAAAGATTATACATGTTATCTGATTTTTCCCTTAATGTGTGGTCTGGGAATGAGATTGTATCCTTAAATTATTGGTTCTGTGCAGACCTCATATTCCTGATTCGTATCCATAGTACACTGTAATCTTCTGGCTTCTGTGTGGTCATCTTGACTTAGAATTCAAACAGTTGTAAAGAGAAGCAGTTGGTCAAATGAAAAAGAGAAGAGTTTTATGGAGAAGTCTGTGAAGAAATTACTATTTCTCCCATCTTTGTTATATATTACCTCATCCCATATGGGTTTTTTTTTAGTAAGGGAGGAAGATTAATAAGAGCTAGCTTGCCTCATACAATATAGATACTGTATTTGTCTTTCTCGCCACATGTTTTAGCCCTTGTGTTTGTGTAAAATATATTTCAGTATCATGGGATTATATATAAAAGCATGGCATTTGATTTCTATATGTAAGAAGTTTAAAATACATGAACAGACCGTAAAAATATTTCTTTCTTAATAGAATGTCTAGGCTCAAGAGATTTCCAGTTAGACCAGAAGAATTGCAGACTAACACAAAATGGCTCCAGAGAGGACCAGAAATGCACATCATTCTCCACAAAGAAAGGCCAAACTGACAAAAGGAAAGAGAGCACTGATGTTGAAAAACTTGAAAAAGAACTAGAAGAAGACCTCGCACGAATGAGAAAAGCAGGAAATCAAAATGTGGAGTCAAGGATACAGGCCCCGCTTAAGGACACAACCAAAGAGCATCCCATAATGCTTAATCATTCCTCTCGCAATGCATCTAAGGAGGAAACTGGACCTGAGATGTCTGGGCTTCCAAACCAAAGAGACATGGTTTTAGAAAAACAGCATGGTCCCAATTACTATGTATACAGCCCAACTACTTCACAATGGAAGAAGCATCAGCTCCATTTGAACAATCCGCATTCCTCTTTCTCAGGCTTCCCACCAATGGGCAACTTGCCCCAAAGCTATCATTATGCTTGCGACTACTACCCCAGGCTTGCAGTGCCTCTTCAAACCTTCTCCTTTCAATCAGGACTCCCATTGATCACTCCTAGATACATCATACCTCTACATTTATCCACCCAGAATATCTTGGAGAAAAAAAGATGTCCATACCCTGAGGCATGCCGAGCTGTTTATCCACCCACCTTGTCACATGATGCCAATAAACTACAGAATCCTCTTTCTTCCCTTCATACCAGAAAATTTTCATTTGCAGGGTCCACCAGTGGACATATTTTGTGTGACTCTGTCATTCAGCAGGAGAGAACAGCTTTCCCCTTTCTGCACCAGGATGAGACTGACTGTCTCAGTGTGCCAAAGACCAACCCACCAACATCCCAGGAAAGCTGTTCATCCACCTCATCCCCTCTGAAGACGAAGAATGTCAAAATCAAATATGAGTGCAACATCTGTGCCAAGAGCTTTGGGCAGCTCTCCAACTTGAAGGTATGATCTGAAAACTCAGGATACAAATGAGAATGAAACAGTTTGTCAAACCCTCTTTCCTCGTCATCAGGAATAATATATTCTTCTATATAGGCATGTGTCTGTGTACTAAACCTTTGAGTAGGATGTTTGCACAACACTTATGCACCAAAAATAACAGATTCTTCTGTGTTGTTGAGGTTTTCAATTTAATAAACAATAATGAAGCCCACCCACCACCACCACCCACCCCCATCCCCGGCCACTTGAGAAAATGGGTTTTATGGAGACATATTTATTTATTTATTTGCATTTATGCATCGCCACTCCCAAGCGGCTCGGGGCGACTCACCACTAAAATCACACAATAAAATACGATAAAAGCACAGCAAGGTGCAATAAAATACAATAAAACAGAGATATTGCGATAAGCGCAGTCTCAACAGGGCCGAAACACAGCATCAACATATGAGTGCCTAAAGATCACGATGTTAGTCCCCAAAGGTTTGCCGGAACAGGATGGTTTTGCACGCCTTCTGGAATGCCATCAGATCCGAGAGAACCCTGACCTCGGAAGGCAGTGCATTCCACAAGATGGGGGTGATTATCAAAAAGGCTAGTGGTGGTAAGGCGGTACATTCTGAAGCAAGGTACTTCCAGAAGTTGAGCCGACTCCGAACGCAGCGGTCTAGTGGGACAATATGGGATGAAGCGGTCCCTAAGGTACGCTGGCCTCAGACCGTTTAAGGCCTTAAAGGTCAGAACCAGCACTTTGAAAGTGATCCGGCATTCTACTGGCAACCAGTGCAGCTCACGGAGGATTGGTGTTATGTGGCTGGCCATCGGAGCTCCAGCCAGCAACCGAGCTGCCGCATTTTGGACCAGTTTCAGTTTCCGGATCACCAGCAAAGGAAGGCCAACATAAAGAGCATTACAGTAGTCTAGTCTCGAGATGACCGTGGCTTGGACCACTGTGGCTAGATCGCGGCGGGAAAGGTAGGGAGCCTGTCGGAGATGGAAAAAAGCCACTCTACTGACGGTGGAGATATGCGTCTCCATCATCAGTTGAGAGTCTAAGGTGACGCCGAGACTTTTAACTGTAGACGACGGACATAGTGTCGCGCCGTCCAGGGAAGGAAGTTGGATCTCCACCCCCCACCCCCCCTGGGCGACCCAACCACAGGATCTCCGTCATATGAGAGTAGCAGCCAGGCTTTCTGAACAAATATATATTGTGTTGTCAAAGGATTTCATGGCCAGAATCACTGGGTTGCTGTGAGTTTTCCGGGCTATATGGCCATGTTCCAGAAGCATTCTCTCCTGATGTTTCGCCTACACCTATGGCAGGCATTCTCAGAAGTTGAGAAGTCTGTTGGAAACTAGGCAAGTGAGGTTTATATATCTGTGGAACGCCCAGGGTGGGAGAAAGAACTCTTGTCTGTTGGAGCTAGGTGTGAATGTTTTAATTGGCCACCTTGATTAGCATTTAATGGCCTGGCAATTTCAAGATCTGGCTTGTTACTGCCTGAGGGAATCCTTTGTTGGGAGGCAATTAGCTGGCCATGATTGTTTCTTGTCTGGAATTCCCCTGTTTTTGAGTGATGTTCTTTATTTAAAAGGGTTCTTTCTCCCAAATAAACCAATCTATTGTAGGCACAATAAGATCATAAATAGAAAAAGAAAAGGGTTTGCCCAACTGTGGAACATTTCCAGCATTTGAATTCTGTTGAAATGTAAAATTGCATGGAGCACATACCAGCAATCCAGCAACAACAGAGTAGTTTACATTGTGGTGTAATTCCCTTAGGGAGAAAATGGATTATCTCTTTTCAATTTAATTGTAAGTCTTATAAGTCATTGGCAATTTTAAATCCTTCCAACCACTCAGATTCAATATCACGGTATATTTTGACCTTGACAACTAAAGCATTTCCAAATTGAAAGTCTCTCCAAATTTATCTGTTACATGAAAACCAACATCTGAAATTCCACTTTCTACACAGCCACTAAAGATACAGGGACTTTCTGCACTTTTCAAACTGGCAGTCCTATTTCAGTTTACCACCTGCACTCATGTTCATTAAAACAGATAAAAACAGAAGGAGAAATCATTACCTTAAGAATCTCTTAGCTTTTCTCTCTGTCTTCCTTGTCCTTCTTAGGGTTTTGTTTGTTTGTTTGTGTTTGTTTGTTTGCATTTTGTGTCTCTTACTTAGCAAAGCCACAGCTTTTTGACTCTTTTCCCATCTAGAGGGGGGTTCTTGTACCTTTCAACATGGCTTGAAAAGTCATCAGATACGGCATTTCCATTCAATAAAATACAATGGCTGGGTGTCAGCTGCATAAGATCTCTACTGACCAGAAGGTCATGAGTTTGAGGCCTGTCCGGGTCGAGGTGGGCTCTCGACCTATTGTGTAGCCTGTTGTCAACCTTTGCAACCCGAAAGACAGTTGCATCTGTCTAGTAGGAAATTAAGGTACCACTTAGTAGGGAGGCTAAATTTAACTGATTTACGAGGCCATAAAAAGGATCTCCAGAAAACATGCTGAGGAATGAAGGAGTGCGACAGCTCCCCCTGGTGGCCAGATGTTAAATTTCCTCTGTCTGTCTTGCTGTGTTTGTGTGTCTAAATGTAATGTGTACACTGTAATCCGCCCTGAGTCCCCTGCGGGGTGAGAAGGGCGGAATATAAATGAAGTAAATAAATAAGTAAATAAATATGCCATAGAATTAATGCAGTTTGAGATCATTTTAACTGCCATGGCTCAATGCTATGGCATCATGGAGAGGCACCACCAGTCCTCTTTGGCAAAGACCACTGAAAACCTAGGATTCGCAGCATTGAGTTAAAGTGGTGTCCAACTGCATCAATTCTACCTTGTTGATGTACCCAATGATGAACAATGAAGATGCTACCTAAAGTTCTACCTGGGGGATTTCCCCCATTAGTACAATTCTTTCAAGACAAAAGACGCTTTTTGGTTTTGGATTTGTTAACTGCAGTTCCAACTTTTCCAGCCTCACACTGTACCTTGGTTTGCAGGTCCACCTGAGAATACACAGCGGAGAGAGGCCTTTTCAGTGTGAGATGTGTCAAAAACGCTTCACTCAGCGAGCTCACCTGCAGAAACACCTTCTGGTGCATACGGGTGAAAAGCCCCACAAGTGCCTGGTAGGTCACCTTTTAGTTTACTCCTCCAAAGATTTGGTAGGAGGTCAAGGAGATGTTGTGCTATATCATAGGAAGGAGGAGGGAGGGAACAGAAAAAAATGGGAAGAAAGTGGGAGAAGACCTACCAAGGCTTTAGGGTGCTGTAAAAATACCAGCTGGGGAAAGTTGTTTGCAACCTAGGCTGTCAATGTAGGGCTATTCTAGGCTATCTAAAAGCCTTGGGATTTGTCTGGAGTTGTGCCTGGACTGAATTGGAGTTTTAAAAATCTCCATAGACATAATGCACCTCCTGTATGTGTGTGTCTTCATCTCACTTGTCAATTTTTAGTGACCCCGTGAATTTCACGTTTTCTTAGGCAAGGAATATTCAGATATACTTTCCCCAGTTCCTGCTCCTGAAACAGGCTACAGCACCAAGTGATCTCTCATTGGTGATCTCTCAGTGCAGTACTAACCAGGGCTTCTAATATCAGATAGAATCTGGTGCCTTTAGGGCAGTGTTTCTCAACCTGGGGGTCAGGACCCCGAGAGGGGGGGGGTTGTGAGGGGAGTTTCAGAGAGGTCACCAAAGACCATCAAAGAACACGTATTTCTGATGGTCTTAGGAACCCCTTTGGCAGAGAAGGCTGAAGATCTCTCTGCCTGGTCTTCTCTTCCTTTTTGGAAGCAGATGGCAAATCCTCCCACCAAAAGCCCTCCTCCTGTTCTCTGGATGTAGGTGAACTACAACTCCAAAACTCAGTGTCAATGCCCACCAAACCCAGTATTTTCTGTTGGTCATGGGAGTTCTGTGTGCTAAGTTTGGTTCAATTCCATCGTTGGTGGAGTTGAGAAGGCTCTTTGATTGTAGGTTAACTATAAATCCCAGCAACTACAACTCCCAAATGACAAAACCAATCCCCCTCCCAACCCCACCAGTATTCAAATTTGGGCGTATTGCGTATTTGTGCCAAATTTGGTCCAGTAAATGAAAATACATCCAGCATATCAGATATTTACATTACGATTCATAACAGTAGCAAAATTACAGTTATGAAGTAACAAAAAAAATAATTTAATGGTTGGGTGTCACGACAACATGAACTGTATTCAGGGGTTGCGGCATTAGGGAAGTTGAGAACCACTGCTTTAGGGTATTTAAACCTTGCCCTGGTCTGTTTCTAATGAATTTCTGGGACTTATGATTTCTCTTAAGACAGGGAAGGGGTTGTTCTAGTCTCCACCCCTGGGACTTTTAAATATAAGAAGGGATAAATTCCCACATCTGTATCCCCTATTTTTGGTTCTTCCTGTCCTTTTCGCAGCCCAACTGAGGCCCCAACTACACTGCCATATAAAATCCAGATTATCTGTGTTGAACTGGATTATATGGCAATGTACTGTAGGTAAAGGTAAAGGTCTTCCCTTGACATTATGTCCAGTCGTGTCTATCTCTGGGCGGGGGGGTGCTCGTCTCAATTTCTAAGCCAAAGACTCATACACCTTCAAGGTCATGTGGCCAGCATGACTGCATGGAGCGTCGTTACCTTCCCACAGGAATGGTACCTACTGATCTACTCACATTTGCATGTTTTCAACCTGTTAGGTTGGCAGAAGCTGGGGCTAACAGTGGGAGCTCACACCGCTCTCCAGATTCAAACCTGCGACCTTTCAAGTCAGCAAGTTCAGCAGCTCAGCGGTTAAACCCACTGCACCACTGGGGGCAGTGTAGACTCATATAATCCAGTTTTGGATTAGATGAGTCTGGATTATATGGCAGTGTAGATCCAGCCTGATACTATGATGATTGAAGGTATGGCTTTTGCGACAGAAGTTTTCCTCTGACCTTTCTTCTCCCATGACATTACCAATTACCAGATTCAATCCCCGTCTTCCTTTCAAAGCAGGGGTAGGCAAAGTCCAGCCTGTGAACCACATGCAACCCTTGGGACCCTTAAGTGAGGCTTTTGGAGGCTAAAAATTGCCCAAAATGTGCCTAAACCACAGTGGTTTGTTTCCTCTGACCCACCAACCCTCCCAGCAAAAAATAGATTGCATCATCACATAGCAGGCAGGGGGGGAAAGGAATGACTGAAACCTTGGTATTTTTAGGGCATGACTGACTGTGGTTGTGGAAACAACTGTTACAAAGCATGAAATCCAGAAACAGGATAGCCTGGCATTTCCTGACCCATCTGGAGAAGCCCTCACTTTGCTTTCTGTATCTTTAACAGCTGCATGAGAAATGGAAATTCAGTATACAAAGCTTCTCCTGTCCCTTGAAGCTACGTGCTGGGAAAAGTTCCTGTCTCTGGATTTCTGTTTCTCATACAATCAAGTTGTCAGGCAACATAGATATGTATAGCATGTTCAGGACCAGGCTGCAAAGGCCTTAGCCTTGAAGGGGCCCTGCTTTTGTCTCTCTCCTCCACACAGTAAATTGAAGTTCTTCCTGGCCTCACTGCTTGATTTGGAATGTTCATCCCTCTTTCACCAACCTGACAGATAATGCAGATGCAATGGTCACTAACCAATCATACTCCAGGGTCATTTTTGTTTTCATTTGCCTTTTTAAAAAAAACGGTTGATGGTTAGAATTTTCCATCCGAAATGCAATTGAAGCACTAGACATAAAGTCAGAGGATTTATCTACATCAGGCATGGGCAAACCTTGGCCCTCCAGGAGTTTTTGGACGTCAACACCCACAATTCCTAACAGCCTACCGCAGTGATTCTCAACCTTCCTAATGCCGTGACCTCTTAATGTTGTGGTGACCCCCAACCATAACATTATTTTTGTTGCTACTTCATAACAGTAATTTTTCTACAGTTATGAATCATAATGTAAATATCTGATTTGCAGGATGTATTTTCATTCACTGGATCCTCTCTCTCTCTCGGCATTACTTTGCGAACGAAGATTCTTAGGAAGGACTCATCCCACGCTTTTTACAAGCACGTTGATGACTAAAAAGGCCAATCTGAGATAGGCCAGCGGGCTTCCCTTCCTCCTCCTCCTAAGTGAAGACAAGGAGATTGCTGAGCGGCTAAACGACTTCTTTGCCTCCGTTTTCACACAGGAGGACAGACAACATATGCCTGCAGCTGAGTCAGTTTTTTCAGGGAGGGAATTAAATGAATTAAACCAGATAGAGATAAACAAGGAAGATGTTCTCACATGCCTTACTAAACTAAATGTCAACAAATCACCAGGGCCAGATGGCATCCACCCCAGAGTTCTTAAGGAACTCAAGTGTGAAATTGCTGAAATTCTAGCCAAAATATATAACCTTTTCTAAGATCAGGCACTGTACCCGAGGACTGGAGGGAGGCAAATGTAACCCGATCTTCAAGAAAGGATCCAGGGGTGATCCAGGAAATTATAGGCCAGTTAGTCTAACCTCAGTTCCAGGCAAAGTGATGGAAACCATTATTAAAGAAAAAATTACTAAGCACATAGAAGAACAGGCATTGCTGAAGGAAAATCAACATGGTTTCTGCAAAGGCAAATCATGTCTTACTAACTTGTTAGAATTCTTTGAGGGTGTAAATAAACACATAGATAAAGGGGACCCAGTCGATATTGTTTACCTTGACTTTCAAAAGGCTTTTGACAAAGTCCCTCACCAAAGGCTCCTAAATAAGCTCTTCAGCCATGGAATCAGGGGACAGGTCTTGTCCTGGATTGGAACCTGGCTAAACTGTAGGAAACAAAGGGTGGTAATAAACGGACATTTCTCTGGGTGGAAAGAGGTTAGAAGTGGCGTACCCCAAGGTTCAGTTTTGAGTCCGTTACTTTTTAATTTATTCATTAATGACCTGGATGTAGGAGTGAATTCTGAGGTAGCAAAGTTTGCAGACGACACGAAATTGTTCAGGGTAGTTAAAAATGAAAATGATTGTAAAGAGCTCCAGAAAGATCTCTCGAAATTGAGTGAACGGGCAACAAAGTGCCAAATGCATTTTAACCTAAACAAGTGTAAAGTCATGCACATCGGGGCAAAGAACCCCAAATACACTTATCAACTGATGGGATCAAAGCTTTCTGAGACAAACCAGGAAAGGGATCTTGGGGTTTTGGTGGACAGCTCAATGAAGATGTCAACCCAGTGCGCAGCAGCAGTGAAAAAAAGCAAATTCTATGCTAGGCATGATCAGAAAGGGAATCGAAAATAGGTCGGCAAATGTTGTATTGCCTCTCTACAAATCTATGGTGAGGCCACATCTGGAGTACTGTGTACAATTCTGGTCACCGCACCTTAAGAAGGATATAACGGAACTGGAAAAGGTACAAAGAAGGGCAACAAAAATGATCCAAGGGATGGAGCAGATCCCTTATGAAATCAGGTTGCAACGCCTTGGTCTTTTCAGCCTTGAAAGACGGCGTTTAAGAGGTGACTTGATCGAAGTGTATAAAATCATGCATGGGATAGAAAAGGTGAATAAAGAAAAAATATTTTCTCTGTCACACAACACTAGGACTAGGGGGCACTCCCTGAAGCTCCAAGGTAGGAAAGTTAGGATTAATAAAGGGAAATATTTCTTCACCCAGAGGGTCATTGGGTTATGGAACTCACTTCCAGAGGAGGTTGTGACAGCTGTCAGCCTGGACAGCTTCAAGGCAGGATTAGACAGATTCATGGATACCAAGGGAATCAGTAGTTACTGAAATGGACATCCAAGTGCCACCTCTGTGTTGATGGAGGCAGGCAGGATTCCCCGGGTACTGGTTGTGGGGGGTCGGGAGCAGGTGAGGGTGTTGCCCTCCTTTCTGCTAGAGATCCCTGTGTACAACTAGTGGGCCACTGTGTGACACAGAATGCTGGACTAGATGGGCTGAGGCCCGATTCAGCATGGCTCTTCTTATGTTCTTATGTTCTTATGTTCTCCTCCTGGCCGCTTCCTTCCTTTGCAAGGGGGCAGCCCAGGCGGCGAGGAGGAGGGCGGGACTTCCCTTCCTCCTCCTCGCGCCTTCCTTTCAGTCGCAGGAGGAGGTGGACGGAAGCCGCACGGCACTGCTCGTGGAGCTTCCGTCCGCCGCCTCCTCCTCCTCCCACGACCGAAAGGAAGGCACGAGGAGAAGGAAGTCCTGCCCTCCTCCTCGCGCCCTCCTTGTGGTCGCGGGAGGTGGAGGAGGCGGCGGACGGAAGCCCCACGAGCAGTGCCGCGGCTTCCGTCCACCTCCTCCCGCGACCAAAGGAAGGCGCGAGGTAGACGAAAGCCGTGGGGCCGGTGCCGCGTGGCTTCCATCCACCTCCTCGGGCCCTCCTTCCGGTCATGGGGGAGGAGGCGACGGAAGCTGCATGGCCAGGGCTGCTGCCGCACATGCGCAGCAGCAGCGACCTAGGGGCGTGGCTTTCCACACCCTGGGGGGGTGGTGCGTCTTGGCCTTGGCCTCAGGCGGCTAATCCGGGCCTGGCTGACCCGGTGGTGAGCCTGGCTGACTTTGGGAGGTGGTGGTCCTCCATCCTAGAGATGTGCCCTGCCCAGCGCAGCTGTGTTCTCAATAGCATGGCCTCAATGCTGGTGATCCCTGCTTGCTCAAGGACAGCAACATTTGTCACATAGTCGGTCCAGTGTATATTTAGGATTGTGCAAAGACAGCGCTGATGAAAGCATTTGAGGAGTCGTAGGTGTTGGCGATAGGTGACCCATGTTTCAGACCCATAGAGGAGAATAGACAGTACGATAGCTCTGTACACACTGATTTTGGTGCTTTGCCTCAGGTGCTTGTTGCTACAGACTCACTGGACCACATTTCGCACAAATATCCAATATGCCCACATTTGAATACTGGTGGGGTTGATGGTGCTATCATTGGGAGACACGATGGACCTAAGATTTCTTTGAGAGAATGCCTTATCCCTGATAGACCAGTGTTTCTCAACCTTCTAAATGCCGTGACCCTTAATATAGTTCTTCATGTTGTGGAGACCCCCAACCATGAATGTATTTTTGCTGCTATTTCATATATGCAGGAAGTATTTTCATTAACTGGACCAAATTGGGCACATATACCTGAAACGCCCAAATTTGAATACCGTTGAGGTTGGGGGGGGTGTGATTTCGTCATTTGGGAGTTGTAGTTTCTGGGATTTATAGTTCACCTACAACCAAAGAGCATTCTGAAGTCTACCAATGATTAAATTGAACCAAACTTGGCACACAGAACTCCCAGAACCAACAGAAAATACTGGAAAGGTTTGGTGGGCATTGACATTGAGTTCTGGAGTTGTAGTTCACCTACATCCTGAGAGCATTGTGGACTCAAGCAATGATGGATCTGGACCAAACTTGGCACAAATACTCAATATGCCCAAATGTGAACACTGGTGGAGTTTTTGGAAAACAGACCTTGACACTTGGGATTTGTCTTTATTATTTATTTATATTGAAAACTTTTATATCCTGATCTTCTCTACCTCCGTAGAGGGACTTAGACCGGCTGGGATTTATACTTCACCTACAATCGAAGAGCATTCAGCAATAATACAATTGGGTCAAATTTCTCACACAAAATCCCCATGAACAACAGAAAATACTGTTTTCTGATGGTTTTTGGCAAGCTGTCTGATGCCCCCTTATGACCCCCTCCCCCAGGGGTCCAGACCCCCAGATTGCGAAACGCTGGCCTATTGGCTGTTAGGAATTGTGGGAGTTGAAGTCCAAAACACCTGGAGGGCTAAAATTTGCCCTTGCCTAATCTACACAAATCTCAAGATTCCATAGAACTGAGCCATGGTGCCTCAATTCTACTGTGTGGACACACCCTTTGTCCAACGTTCCAACTCTACTGGCTCTCTTCAATCTTTGTCTTTCTCTCATGTACAACCTCTCTCTCCATCACTTCCAGGTCTGCGGCAAATGCTTCAGCAGCGCCAGCAACCTCAAAACCCACCTGCGCCTTCATTCTGGGGTAATACCCTCCACTTGTTGCCTGTGCCACAGCTGCTTCACCCACCATGCCCACCTCCAGCTACATCGGCCTTGGCACAAACGCTGGCCCCAGCACCAGTGCCCCATCTGCCTCAAGAACTACTTCCACCCAGTGAGCCTGCAGATGCACCGCAAGGGGTACTGCCCGCTTGCCCCATTCGCCAACGGCTCCCCTGCCCAGCTCTGCCACTCCAGCAATGTGATTTGACTCTGGATACCGACCACCTGGAAGAAGGTGACCCTGATCCTGACAGGGCTGCTTTTCTGCTGAAACCATCATTTGGAAGGAAATGGGAGGCCAGGACAAAACCTTCTGCACAACAAGCTTCTGTAGGCAGTCTTGTCAGACTGGTCTCTGACTTTTTTTTCTGAAGGGACTTTGCCAACACAACCAAACTAATGTTCGTCAGTGGGAAAGACTGCTGCTTTCTGAACAATTTTTTTGAGAATTTGTGGGTAGAAGTGAAAAAGAAGGCTTTTCCAATCCTGCTCCCAGTTCACCCCACTTTTCTAATAATAACAGTAGTAGTAATTTTATTGATTAGCCCTTAGGCCGGTGTTTCCCAACCTCTTTTGAGCCACGGCACACTTTTTACATTAACAAAATCCTGGGGCACACCACCAACCAAAATGACACAAAATGACACTCTAACACAGTAATACATATAGTTAATATGTTTTTTAATGTATTTATACACTCAGTGTGAAACCTGGGCCTGTTTCGATGAACACAACATAGATATCCTGGCAGGAATGGCAGAAAGACACACACAGAACTCCCATAACCAAGAGAAAATACTATAAGAGTTTGGTGGGCATTGACCTTGAGTTTGGGAGTTGTAGTTCACCTATATCCAGAGAGCACTGTGGACTCAAACAATGTTGGATCAGGACCAAACTTGGCATGAATACTCAATATGCCCAAATGTGAACACAGATGGAGTTTGGGAAAAATAGACCTTGACATTTGGGAGTTTCAGTTTCTGGGATTTATAGTTAACACACAATCAAAGAGCATCCTGAATTCTTGCAACAATGGAATTGAACCAAACTTGGCACATTGAACTCTCATTACCAACAGAAAGTACTGAAAGGGTTTGCTTGGGAATTGACCTTGAGTTTGGAAGTTGTAGTTCACCTACACCCAGAGAGCACAGTGGACTCAGACAATGTTATGTTGTTGTTTGTTTTCTATCTTAAGGCTCACCACTTTAATGTCCCTAAAACAGGCATGGGAAAACTTCGGCCCTCTGGGTGCTTTGGACTTCAACTCCCACCATTCCTAACAGCCTGAGGCCCTTTCCTGCTTAGGTGGCTGAGGGGGGAAAGGAAAAGAGCCCGAGGCTGCTAGGAATGGTGGGATTTGGAGTCCAAAACACCTGGAAGGTCCAAGTTTGCCCATGCCAGCTTTCGACAGAGACCTCTTCCTCCCCCTTCCCTTTCGCGCCCTTTCTTCCCCCTCCTGCTGAACACTTACTTTTTCTTCTACACTGCCGCTTCTGCCATTTTGATCTGAGGGGGCAGCGTGAGCGTGTTCAGGAGGGGAGGGGGGAGGGAGGAAGACGAGACCTGTGCGGGCGCTACTGCGCAGACTTGCCCCAGAGCAAAGCGAGGCAAAGCGAGCAGAGCGAGGCTGGGAAGAAGGGAGCCCGAGTTGAGAAGAAAAAGTGTTCGGCAGGAGGGGGAAGAAAGGGTATTGGAGGTTCCAATTTCCCACAGCACACCTGATGATCGCTCACGGCACACTAGTGTGCCATGGCACACTGATTGGGAAACACTGCCTTAGGCCATATCACAATACCAAGCCAAACAAAAAGGCTTGATAAAACTTGATTACACTCTATATAGTAAGTTAAGTAAAACACTCATAACAATGCAGTAAATAAATATGATAAAACTGAATATACACATGTTTCCGTATCACCCCTACAATTTACCCCAATCAGCCCTACATATGTGGTTCTCAGACTTATTGCTTTGCTTAAAAACAGAGCTGTTTTATATGATTTTTGGGTCTTGGCCACACATAAAATATGTTGTTCTGATGTGGGATTCCCAAGAAATTGTCCATTTGATATATGAACAAAAGTACATAATAATAACAGGAAACGGGGCCATTTTTTCCTGTGCCACCCTGTCTTGAGCATGTCCTTTTGTAGAATAGACTAGATTTATTTGTCATTGCACAATGTCACCATGAAATTACATGCCTTCCCCCGCACACACCACAAAACAACACACCCATTCCTCCACACATGTACACCCCACCACCACACAACCCCCAATGCCACATCAATGCAAAACCACATAGTCCAACATAGCCACAGCTCGAGGATAAAAACTATTTGGAGCACCTTCCCATCTGCCACTGTGAAGTAGTAGCAGTACATTTTATTGATTAGCCCATTAGCCGTATCAAAACATTTGGCAAACACATTTAACACATTATTGTGATGTGTCTGTGTTCTGTGTGTATTTGATATGGCTTTCGGCTAATCAATAAAAATTCTGATTCTGATTCATTTAACACATACACATACAGCATACACTCCACAGTACAACAAAAGTTAAAATAAACAAGCTGTTAACACGGTCCCGATCCAGATCAAATAACTGCATCACCTCTCCAGTTTACCCCAATAGACTCCAAATATGCAGTTCTCAGCTGTGTTGCTTTAAATAGAAAACGGTCCGTTTTGTATGTTATTTTAGCATTGTGGCTGGCAAATAAAAATGTAGTTTTAATATACGGATCCCAGTGTGTCTTTTGCATAATGTATGGCCCGAGGAATTGGTTTCTGAATTCTTTGTACAAGTTACAACTAAACAGTATGCACAATCTAGGACGTTAAGATCTTCTGGGCGGCCCTGCTCTCACTCCCGCCTTCCTTGCAGATGCATTTGGTGGGGATGAGAGACAGGGCCTTCTCAGTGGTGGCCCCTCGACTGTGGAACGCCCTGCCCCGCGATATAAGATCGGCCCCCTCCCTCCTGACATTTCGAAGGAAGGTGAAAACTTGGATTTTTGAGCAGGCTTTTCCAAGTACAGCATAGCTATACAAATTCACGGAACGACTTGACGATGAAACGGAATAATGACTTGACATCGAGACTCTCACGATAATATTTTTAAGGCTTGCATGGTTTTTTAAATATTTTTAAAAATCTTAATATTTTATACTATATGTTGAATGTTTTAATGGTATTTTATGGTTGTTTTAACTGTTATAATTGTTGTGGCATTGAATTGTTGCCAATTGTGAACCTCCCTGAGTTGCCCTCGGGCTGAGAAAGGCGGTATATAAATGTCATAAATAAATAAATACATGTGTGATATTTTCTACTTCTGCTGCGCCAGAGATACAAAACCGTTCATTATATGGAACTTGCCACTTCATTACTAAATACCACTGAGTGGTACACTTAAAATGTGGAAAGCCACTGTTCTCATCACATTAGGTTGAGTTCAAGTGTAGGACACAGCATTCTTTGCGTATTTTTTCTCTAGTGAGATGAACTGGTAAGTGTGGGGGGCTGCATTCTTTTCAAACGTTTCAAGAGGTGGTGGGGAAGTGGATTTTTGGTAATGTGATGGCATTCGTTGCTCCCAGGTTTAAAATGAAATGTTTCCCCAATTTGTGAGAGAGCCAAGCCAATCTCTGGGTGCATCTGCACTGGAGGATAAAAACAGTCGGGACCCACTTTAAATAACATAGCTCCATACTATGCAGTCCTGGGAGCTATAGTTTGCCAAGGCCCACACCCTCCTCTGGGGGCAACTGCACTGTAGAATAAATGTAGTCGGGACCCACTTTAAAGCTCCATACTATCCAATCCTGGGAATTATAGTTTCCCAAGGTCCACATCTGCACTGGAGAATAAATGCAATCGGGACACACTTTAAATGCCATTATTATTATTATTATTATTATTATTATTATTATTATTATAACACAACAAGATGAGTCCACAGCAGACAAGATCAGTTTTCTTGTTTTTCTGTCCATATCATCCAGCTCTGCTTGTGTCCAGTTCACAACTCCAGCAGTGTATCTAATGACAGGGATGGCCCAGGTGTTGATAGGCTTGATCATATTTCTGCCATTTAATTTGCTCTTAAAAACTTTTCTGACTCTTTGGATATATTATTTGCTGACCACATTTTTCACATGCCCATGCCTGATATTGTACAACGGTAGTATGCCCAGATATTTATAGGCTTCAGGCTGATTGCATTGTATGGTTTGTCCGTTTGGCATCTCTATGCCCTTGCTGCGTGTAATTTTCCCTTTCTTTAATGCCACGGCCAGTTTAATATAATGCCAAGTTTTCAAACGCTGTGGGTTAAAAAAAAACAACAATACAAATGTAGCCTTGGTTTGCTTCCGATACGAGAAATAAAAAAAACCTTGGCCCACTTCCGGCGACTGGTCCGGTGGCCTTCAGGGGTCTTGGCAATGCTGGCACTCTCAGGGCCCAGGCCAGGCCCCGCTCCTGTGGCAGGCCTGGAGGGCACTGCTTCAGAAAGGGCCCCAGGCAGCGAGGACTGGGCAGGCTCCTTTTTGTGGGGTGCTCGTTCTGAGACCACTGTGCCGCCCAGGGAGCCTGGAGCGGCCTGCTGTGGGGCAAGGGGAAGAGCCGCAGTGGGGGCCGCGAGGGGGGCCTCGGGGCAACCATCTCCACTGCCTCCCCCCACCGGGGCCGCCTCCACCGCTGCCGCCACTTTCTTGCTTGCCGACAACATTGCTTCAGTTCACTCAGTGAGACAAAGGTCGCTCCGCGCATGCGCACTGAGAGCCGGGCGCGCCGGAAACCCTACAGCATTCCCCTCTCGTCATCTTTGAGAAGTTAGGTATTTTGTCCTCCTGTAGACAACATAGCCTCTCAAAAGCAAGCCAGATGCAATCATCAAAAGAGCCACACCTGGCCCGCGAGCTATAGGTTCCCGACCCTGCTTTAGATCATCCATGTACAGCAAGTGGGAAATTTTTGGTGAATTTCTTGCTGTTTGGTAGCCTAGGTTTGTTTTCTGTAGAATTACTGACAGTGGGATTATTGCAATGATGAACAACAGTGGTGACAGTGAGTCGCCTTGGAAAATTCCTCTCTTGATGTTAACAGTTCCATAGCTTTCGTTGCCCATGAACAACTCAGTTTTCCATTGTATCATTGCATTTTCGGTGAACTTTCAAATATTTTCACAAACCCTGATGACATCTAGACATTTGAGAATCCAACAATGTGGCAGTGAGTCAAATGCTTTTTTGTAATCAATCCAAGTTGTATAGAGGTTTGTTTTGCGGATTTTGCAATTCTCCAGTATCATTTTGTCAATTACAAGCTGATATTTCGTGCCCCTTCTTCTTCTTTTGTTGTCTTTTTGTTCTACGGGCAAGATGTTATTTTCCTCCAAGTAATCCTGGATTTGATCAGCTATTATGTCTGTCGGCAGTTTGAACATTGTAAGCAGACATGTTATTGGCCTGAAGTTTCCTGGAGTTATCCCTTATGCTGGATCTCTAAATTGTAGATTATGTATTACCACGTTATTCGTATGCTTTATTACAGACTAGCTTGGGGACCCAGCGGTGCCCGGGTCATTTGAGAAAGGCATTGTGTGTCAAGGTGGGTCCTTATCAGATGTTTGTGTGGCTTGCAGTGGTTTCCGGAAGTTAGTGAAGGTATTGCAAGTCCCATCATCTGTGGTGTACCCTCCTCCAAGCTGCAGTAAGGTGTAGAGTGGGTCACGGGGGCCCTGTGTGCCAAGTTAGGTCTTGATCCATCATAAGCAGGAGTTGCAGTGGTATCATGAAATTAATGAAGGTACTCCAAGTCCCATCATCTGTAGCTCACCCTCTTCCAAACAGCAGGAGGATGTAGAGTGGGTCATGGGGGCTCTGTGTGCCAAGTGTGGTCTTGTTCCTTCATTAGAAGGCGTAGGTGTGGTATCATGTAAGTAGTGAAGGCACTGCAAGTCCCATCATCCATGGTCTGCCCTCCCCCAAGCTGCAGGAGGGTGTAGAGTGGGTCAGGGGGGCCCTGTGTGCCAAGTTAGGTCTCGAGCTATCATGAGGAGGAGTTTCAGGGGTATCATGAAATTAATGAAGGTTCTGCAAGTCCCATCATCTGTGGTGTACCATGCGCCAAAGTGCAGCAGGATGTAGAGTGGGTCACGGGGGCCCTGTGTGCCAAGTTAGGTCTTGACCCATCATGAGAAGGAGTTGCAGGGGTATCATGGAATTAGTGAAGGTACTCTAAGTCCCATCATCTGTGGCCCACCGTCTTCCAAACAGCAGCAGGATGTTTAGTGGGTCATGGAGGCTCTGTCTGGCAAGTTTGGCCTTGATCCATTATTATTGGGAGTTGGAGTGGTATAATGGAAGTAGTGAAGGCACTGCAAGTCCCATCATCCGTGGTGCAGCCTCCTCCAAAGTGCAGCAGGTCATGGAGGCTCTGTGTGGGCCTTTGGGTCTGTATTATTGGATGAGGGTCACAGTGGTCTTAGGAAGTTAGTGAAGGTACTTCAAGTCCCATCATCCGTGGGGGCCCCTCCCTCAAACTGCACCAGGATGTAGAGTTCGTGTGGGGCTGTGCGGCAAGTGTGGTCTTTGTCTGTGTTCTAAGGGGCCTAGCCAGGAAGAAAAGTAAGTCTTACTGTGAAAGAAATCAGGCTGAGGCCTAGCCAGGAGAATGAAGTGGTGCTGTGTGTGGAGGGCGAGAGCGCCCTCCACACACAGCTTGCAAAGTTCTGTCTGTGAGAGGTTTGAGAATAGGGAAGGTGGAATGGTGGCCAATCAGAGACGGTGTAGCAAATGCTGACTCTGTGCCAACCAATCATGGTGTTTGAGGCAATGGTGTCCAATCAGAGGCGGTTTAGCCACGAGGGAATAGTGGCCAATCAGAGGGGGTTTGGGAAATTCTGCTTCTGTGGCAACCAATCATGATGTTTGAATGTAGGAGGTGGGACTTTAGAGGCCGGGACTTTAGAGGCCGGGAGCCAATCAGAACGCTGGCACATATCCACAAACCCACAAACAAACAAGCAAGCAAACAAGCCCACATACAAACTTTCAGCTTTATTAATGTATAGAGATAGAGAAGAGATAGAGATTGTTTATTTACACTGCCATGTATATACGCCGCATTTAGATGCTTGATGGAAAGGCTACTATCTATTGGCCTTGAGAAAGACCCGTCAGGGTCGAAACGAGTGATGGTACCGGTAATATTATTTTCCTCGTCGGCCTTTGGAAACCATCGGTGTATGCAGATGTTTTGAAAATCCTCCATACTACGGGAGAACGCGACACTATACATCGGTGGTTTCAAAGACACTTGAATTAGCCTTCCGCTGGATGAAACTGGCGTACTACAGTATTGGTTTCACGGAGCGGATTATACACTTGATAGTCTTCCCAGCGAACATATGGACACCTCATTATTGAGCAGCAATACCATATAAGAGACATTGGGTCTGGGACTCTTGATGTTTGTGAATTTACGGAAAATCTACTATAGACCCATGAACTTACATGACTCTTTAGCGTCATCGCTGGTAGGAAACCCAGTAGGGGTGGTGATTTTTCAATATATTATGGACATTCTGTGATTTGTGTTATGATTAGTTTGTGATATATGCATTAAGATACACACTGAAGATAAAACAAATATAGCTTTATTTACGTTGTTGATTTGGTACATTGTATCCCTCTTTGGGTTAGTGTTTGATGTCCAGTTCTTGACTTTCTTCACTCTTTCAGTGATCATTTCTGTTGTTATTTCCAATGTTCTCATTTTGTTCTCTGAAATATTATTATTATGTCATGTCTCCACTGGAGAAGACAGAAGGGGTTTTTTTCTGCAAAGAACACGGGGAGGAGTTGCAGGCAGAGCGAAATCTTTAAAGTGTGATGGCAAATAAACTCAAAGAATGCTGAGTAACATGGATACATTTAACAGTGTGATGAAGGTAGGGAAATAATTTGTTTCATTTTAAAATGGAGCTCTACTCTGCCAAACACTTCCCTGCTTCAATGTGATGAAGTATAATGGGATGAGAACAGTGGCTTTCCACATTTTTTAACATCTATGTCCGACCACTTGCTCGGCTGGTCCGTAGTTTTGGGCTGGTGTGTCACCAGTACGCTGACGACACCCAGCTCGTTCTGGGGATGGAGGGCAGGCCCGGAACCGTACCCGATAATTTCCATCTGTGCCTCGAAGCCGTTACTGGATGGCTGCGAGCCAGTAGGTTGAAGGTGAATCCAGCTAAAACGGAGATACTGTGGTTGGGTCATCCGGGTGGGGTGGAGATCCAGCTTCCTCCTCTGGATGGCGTGACATTATGTCCGTCGTCGGCAGTAAAAGGTCTTGGCGTTACTCTGGACTCTTGACTGACGATGGAGACACAAATCTCCGCCGTCAGTTGAGTTGCCTTTTTCCACCTTCGTCAGGCGAGGAAGCTGGCTCCCTACCTCCCCCATCATGACCTAGCCACAGTGGTCCAAGCCACGGTCATCTCGAGGCTGGACTACTGTAATGCTCTCTACATTGGCCTTCCTCTGTCGGTGATCCGGAAATTGAAGCTGGTGCAGAATGCGGCGGCTAGACTCCTGGCTGGCGTTCCGACGTCCTCCCATATAACACCTGTCTTGCAAGAGCTGCACTGGTTACCAGTGGAACACCGGATCACCTTCAAAGTGTTGGTTCTGACCTTTAAAGCCTTAAACGGTCTGGGGCCAGCGTATCTTAGGGACCGCCTTATCCCCTACTGTCCCGCTAGGCCACTACGCTCTGAGGTGGGTCAATTATTAGAAGTGCCCGGCGTCAAAATGTACCACCTGACGGCCACAAGGCGGAGGGCCTTTTCAATAAACGCTCCGTTACTGTGGAATGCTCTGCCTTCCGGAGTCCGTGTTCTTACGGACTTAGTTACATTCCGGAAGGCGTGCAAAACCCCCCTGTTCCGGCAGGCCTTTGGGTCCCAATGATAAGATTGGTAGGCTCTGCCTTCCTGTGTCCTGTACTTTTACTTTTACTGATGTACTTTTACTGTATTCTACTGTTTATTTGTTTTATGCTGTTTTAATGGTGTTTTATTCTGTTTTAATCTTGAATTTGCTGTAAGTCGCCCCGAGCCACCCGGGAGTGGCGACTCACAAATTTGAATAAATAAATAAATTTTAAGTGTCGCACTCAGTGGTAGTTAGTAAATGTGAGGAAGTGAATGGCACAAATGTTACTTAACCCCACTGAAGATGGATTTCACTGTCACCTCAGCCAGCTAATTGTCCACTGCTAATCACACTTCCTTCTCCAATGTTTTGAAAGTTTAATTCCTTGCAGGTCACAGCTTGTAATAAGGATTGTGACACATACTGTATGAAATGAGCTCTCTCTCTCTCTCTCTCTCTCTCTCTCTCTCTCTCTCTCTCTCTCACTCACACACACACACACACACACAATATTAAATTGGGCATTTAGTTGCCAAGATATTCACTGCCAAACATCTTCCTCTACTTTGTGGATGAGAACTTGTTTAAACTTTGTTCAAGAAAGCAAGATACAGCTATTACCGTATATACTCGAAGATAAGCTGAGTTATTCAGTCCTCTCTCTTTTTTGGAGCTGAAAAAGCCTACTTTGGCTTATAATGGGGTCAAGGTGAGGCAGCAGAGCCTGGAGGCTATTGCTTGCAATATATGATATATTTAACAGTGTGTTTTCTTTTTCAGTCAAAAGGGAGGGGAGGAGGGAAAGGAGATATATTTCATGTCCTCCTTGTTTGTATGGCTCTCTTTAAAACCTACACAATTTCCTGGCTTTTTTGTGTGTATCTAAATGTATTAACTTTATATGTGCATTTTTGGTCCCTTGGAAGTCCCTTGCAGGTCTTTGCAAATCTTATATACATATAGCTATCTACAGATTTCCATGTACCTGTATATCTGTATCTATATGTATACATTATTTTATATGAATTTTCCCTTGACATGTTTGCAGGTCTCTGTAAGTCCTATATAGATATACATATTGATAAATATATAGAAGTACCTATATATGTATATAATTTTATATATGAATTTTCACCACATGTTTGCAAGTCTTTGCAAATCCTATATAGATAAAATTATCTATATATGGAAAGAGATCTAGATAGATAGATAGATAGATAGATATAAACACAAATATATAGGACTTGCAAATATTTCAGGAGGGAAATGCACATAGAGAGAGAGAGGGAGAGGATATCCAAAAACATTTAACCTACTGATGCCTCAATTAATGTAATTTTATTGGTATCTATTTGTATTTTGAAATTTACCGCTAGCTG
This sequence comes from Anolis apletophallus, assembly GCA_030556195.1. Classification (NCBI taxonomy): domain Eukaryota; kingdom Metazoa; phylum Chordata; class Lepidosauria; order Squamata; family Anolidae; genus Anolis; species Anolis apletophallus. Next base: position 44,020,265 of record JARBWK010000011.1, on the reverse strand, counting down.
CTGCATTTCCAACCCTCAGTTTATACTCGAGTCAATATATTTTCCCAGTTTTTTGTGATAAAATCGGGTGCCTTGGTTTATACTTGAGTATATACGGTATGTCCCCTGTTCTCTCTTTTGCATATGACCACAGGTAATGTCAAGACTGCCCTTCAGATGTTGTTGAACTGCCACTCCCAGCATACACTATTGGTTTTGTTGGCTAGGGTTTCTGGGAGCTGCATTCCAGCATTTTGGGTGCTGTATTATGCATAGCCCTCATGCAATGTGAGAAAATGCTGCTACTTGTAGGAGAGAATGCAGAAGATAAACACATTTATGCATTCTAACCTAACCTGATTCTCCATGACTACACTACAAATTCCATGACACCATAAATATTTCTCCCCAACAATCCTCACCAAGGAATGAAAGCTTCCAGACACTTCCATATTCAGTTGTGTCTTGACACCACTTACCACCACTCCCACCATTCCCTGCCAGTCAGAACTGATGGGAGATGTAATCCAACCACACCACGAAGCACATGTTACTCAACTGTGCATTAAGGCAAGTATGTCTTGTTCCTTGGCTCAACCTATGTCATCACCCACCTACACTAAAAACAATCTGATTTTGACTCGGTAGGTTCTGGTCTAGTGATCTAGCTCACCACAGAAACTGATTGTCCTTCTGTTTGTGTTTCCCACTCCTTTCCCAATTGATCCCTATGTGCGGGTGGGTCACACCCATTCTGATTAGATCTTTGACTCATCTGAGCAACTTTAAATTTTATGAGTGTCCTGTTTTGTAATGCAGCATACACTCCTCTTGTATTGCTTGGCCTTTTCGTTTTGCTGAACAAAACACCCTGCCCCTATCTCTTTTCCATACGTGTGTGTGTGTTCGCCCAGCAAGGCTTGGAAAACCGGCTTTTGAACTCTCAGAACCTTCCATATATTGGCTTGAGGGTTCTGAAAGCTATAGCCCCCCAAAATTAACTTTTCTTGGTGCTGCAATGGGAGGTACTGCTTCATGTCTCTGATGGAATGGGCTTTGACCCACAATACTTCAGAGATCAAACTGAAAACAAATTGTGAAAAATTAATGATTGATCAATCGATCATACTTGAATAAGAAAAATGTGTACGAACTGGAGGTAGGATGGACAATTCATATCGAACAGAGGTTGGCAACTGTATGGAAGTCAAGGAGCCATTTTCTCCCAGAACTCTTTCCTCTCAACAAACACAAATACTTCTGTTTTCCTCTGCCCTCCCTCTGAAAATGCTGATAGCATGGAATATGTTGTTGCTGTGTGTCTCTAAGAACTGAAAAGAGATGATGTACTGTTGAAGGCTGTCATGGCCGGAATCACTGGGTTGTTGTGAGTTTTCCATGCTGTATGGCCATATTCCAGAAGCATTCTCTCCTGACGTTTCGCCTGCATCTAGTGGAGGCATCCTCAGTGGTTGTGAGGTCTATTGGACACTAGGAAAATGAGGTTTATATATCGATGGAATAATGTCCAGGGTGGGAGAAATAACTCTTGTCTGTTTGAGGTAGGTGTGAATGTTTCAATTGGCCACCTTGATTACCATTTAATGGTCTAGCCATTTCAAGATCTGGCTTCTTACTGCCTGGGGGAATCCTTTGTTGGGAGGTGATTAGCTGGCCCTGATTTTTTCTTATCTGGAATTCCCGTGTTTTTGAGTATTGTTCTTTATTTACTGTCCTGATTTTAGGGTTTTTAATACTGGTAGCCAGATTTTGTTCATTTTCTTCCTTTCTGTTGAAATTGTCCATATGCTTGTGGATTTCGATGCCTTCTCTGTGTAGTCTGACATGGTGGTTGTTAGAGTGGTCAAGCATTTCTGTGTTCTCATATAACATGCTGTGTTCAGGTTGGTTCATCAGGTGTTCTGCTATGGCTGACTTCTCTGTTTGAATCAGTCTGCAGTGCCTTTCATGTTCCTTGATTCGTGATTGGGCAACGCTGCTGTGTTTGGTGGTGCCTATGTGCACAGCTGCATGGCATACAGTCGAATGCTGCAGGGGTGAGATGATCCCTCTTGTCTGTTGCTGAAAATAGCATTTATTGGATTTTCTTAGTGGGTTTGTAGATACCTTGTAGGTTGAGATGTATTTGAAGACAGGATTCTGAGATGTTTTCAGAGGGATGTTTTTGCCTGTCTTCACATGCTGGAGGGCTTTCTGTATTGCTTTAAATTACAAATTGGTGCAGGAAGGGGGTGGGGGTTAGCCTTAAGTGCCACAGTCCTGACGTAAACTGGATTTCCCCATACCTGATAAAATGAAATCTGAAGAGCACCATGCATTCTGTGGTATATTAGCTACGCATCCATAACATTACCATTACCAGTAGTTTCTTGGCATTTTTTATTTTAAAAACCATAGAATTTCAATAGAAAGGAGGAAACCATAAAAATGAAAAAAATCTGATTACAAATATGAAAAAAAAAACCTCTAGCTATTAAATGCTAATCAAAGTGATCGATTGCAGCATTCACACTTGCCTCCAACAGACAAGAGCTCTTTCTCCCACCCTGGACTTTCCACATATATATAAACCTCACTTGCCTAGCTTCCAACAGACCTCTTAACCTCTGAGGATGACTGCCATAGATGTGAGTGAAACATCAGGAAGGAATGCTTCTGGAACCTGGCCAGACAGCCCAGAAAACTCACAGCAACCCAGTGATTCTGGCCATGAAAGCTTTTGACAACACACTAGCTACCTTCTTGCTCTTTTTTCTGATACCTCCTGTTTTGCTGATTCTGAATCTCCTTCCATTTGGTTGATCCTAATTTTGTACGTATTGTGAGAAAAATTGCCCCCTTAACAATTTCTCCTCCAGAATTGGACAACGTGGCTCTTTAGCACTGATGGGGAATAAGACGTTTTAAAACAGTGGTTCACAACCTTTTTTTGACCAGGGACCACTTTTACTAGGGACGAGTTCACCCAGGATCACTTTGACCAGGGACCACTCTCCAACATTAGTACCAAAAGGGTTACGAATCAGTTTTTGGTCAACTTTAGATTTGGTTTGGTTATTTGGGGTGCTGATTCAGAAAATTGCATTGGACAGACCACATCGGCTATAGTTTCTGATCCAGAACATATGCCATCCAGTAATCGCCATCTGATCGCCCACAGAAAACCATATTTAATAATCTAGAGCAGGGGTGGGCAATTATTTTTTCCAAGGGGCCACACGAGAGCCAACAAATATTATGGAGGGCCGCACCTAAAGGCGGAACTACATTCTAATCTACATAATTTATTTACTTACTTACTATATTTACTATATATTACACATAATTAATATTAACACATTAAGATATCAAGAAATATTCATATATTAGTATTAATATCATAATTATTATATTATAGTATATATATATATATAGACATTATAATATATTGAAATTATAATATAACTCCAAAGCCGCCGCTCCTCCGCCTGTCTGCCAACACAGGCCCCACAGAGGCCGCAATCGGATGGTGGCAGCGACACTCCTTCTTCTTGGCCCCGCCCCCGACGCCTTTCTCCCGGGCCGCACAGAACCGGCTGCCGGGCTGCGTCCAGCCCATGGGCCGTAGGTTGCCCACCCCTGGTAGCAGTAATCTTTCGTGGATAGTCAGTCTGTCCACTCCCAACATCCTGGTTGCCTTGGCACTATAAGAGAGTTTTACAAGACCAGTTGCTCTCATTGGTGCCTGGTTTCAAGGCAACAGTGTAGTAATGGTGAGGCCGTGGACCATATTTTCGTTCTTGCGGACCACTGGTGGTACACAGACCACAGGTTAGGAACCACTGGTTTAAAAGAAAAAAGATGAGCTGACTAGCCAATTTCTCTAACCCAAGTGAAATGCAAATCTATGCAAGCCTGAGTAAGAAGGTCATAGCAATAATCTGCTCAATTCTGTGTTGCTCAATAAAGGATGACAATCGCTTAATTGACAGATCATTATATATTAAGAACCACACCACAAACTGTGATTAACTACCAAAATGTAATTTGTGATGCAGGGTGTGGTGTGTCTGCAGAGGGAGGGCACAGACAATGCAGAGGAGTGGTTAGGAGCATGCCACTTCTCCCTACAATGGGACATAGGAGACACTGATGCTGCATACCTCCTTAAGATCCCTATCCAGCTGACAAGTAGAATCTAAAAATCATCTGTTTTCCATGCTATAGAAGTTTATCTACCTTATGCTGCACCAATCCATGTGGGTCCCAGAGTCTCAAAAACTAAAGCACTGAACCTGGTGAAAAGCAAACATTAAGGATTATAGTAGGTGCTAGCAGTCTAGCTTATGTTTTGTTCAAATCAGAGAGAACCTCATTAATCCTCATCAAATTGAAATAGAATCCAGGCAAGACAGAAATACTCCTGGTCAGTCGAAAGGCTGTACAGGGTTATGGCCTATGTTGGATGGGGTTACACTCCCCCTGAAGATGCAGGTTCACAGTTTGGGCATGATCCTGGACTCATTGCTGAGCCCAGATCCTTGGGTTTCAGCTGTGGCCATGGGAGCGTTGCACAATCAAAACTTGTGCGCCAGTTGCGCCTGTACCTTGAGAAGCCAGACTTGGCCATGGTTGTCCACACTCTTGTTACATCAAGAATAGATTACTGCAACACACTCTATGTGGGGTTGGCTTTGATGACTGTTCAGAAGCTTCATATGGTCCAATGAGCGGCAGTCAGATTGCAAACAGAGGCGGCATACAGGGAGCACACAACCCCCCTGCTATGTCAGCTCCATTGGCTGCCAGTTTGCTACTGAGCACAATTCAAAGTGTTAGTTTTAGCCTATAAAGCCCTAAATGGTTCTGGCCCAGATTACCTGTCTGAACATATCTCCCTTTATGAACCATGTTGGAGGTTAAGTTGTTCTGGGGAGGCCCTGCTCTCGGTCCTGCCTCCGTCGCAAGTGACAAAAGACAGGGTCTTCTCAGTGGTGGCTCCTTGGCTCTGGAACTCTCTCCCCAGTGAGATAAGATCGGCACCTTCTCTCCTGGCCTTCAGAAAGAAAACAAAGATGTGGTTGTGTGACCAGGTTTTTGGCCAGTAATGCAATGCAAAGAATAATCAGGAAATATAAGCTATGACAATCGGAATGGCCATGGTGATTTTAATATTTATATTAGGATGTATTTAATGCTTTGTCTTTGTGTTTTAATGTAGTATATGCCTATGGTTAATAGTTTTAATGATTTTAATTTATAGTTATACGTCAGTGTTTAGTTATTGCGATTTTATTTTATTTTATGTATGTTGGCATTGAATTCTTGCCATTAATATGCTGTAAACCGCCTTGAGTCCTCCCAGGGGTGAGAAAGGCAGTACTGTATATAAATACACTAAATAAATAAATAAATCCAGGCACAACTAGGTACATCTACTAAAGCAGGTATGAGTAAACCCAGGCCTGGGAGCCAGATACAGCTCCTTGGGCTCTTTTCTCAGGCCCTTCTCTCTCTCACCATCCTTCTCTCTTTCTTTCTTTCCTTCCTCCTTCACTCCCTCTTTCTCCTTCCCTTCCACCTTTTTGTCCTTCCTTCCTTCCCTTTCCTCCTCCCGCTTTCTCCTTCCTTCCTTCCCTTGTCTTTCCTTCATTCTTTCCTTTATCCTTCCCTTCCTTCCTTCCATCCTTCTCTTCCTCCCTTTTATCCTTCCTTCTCTTTTTCCTTCCTCGTTCCCTTCATTCCATCTATCTTTCCCTTCCACCCTTTCATTCATCCTTCCTTTCTCTTTCTTTCCTTCTTCCTTCCCTCCCTCTCTTATTTACCTCCAGCTTTCCCCCTGCCTCCTTCCTTCCATCCTTTTGCCCTTCTTTCCTTCCCTCCCTCTCTCTCCTTCCTTCCCTTTTGTATTTCCTTCATTCTCTTTCCTTTAATCTTCCCTTCCTGCCTTCCATCCTTCCCTTTCCCCCTTTCTTCCTTCCTTCTTTCTCTTTCTTTCCTTCCTCTTTCCATTCCTTCCTTCCACCACCAGGCAGCCAGTCCTCCTATCAGGGAGTCCTAGCATGCAGTCCCCAAGTTAGAAAGTTTGGCCATGCCTGTCCTAAAGCATAAAATAGACCCTCCCCTCAAGTTTATAACCTAAAAAATCAAGAAATGGGAGGTGGAAAGGAAAGCAGTTCAGTCATTGGTTCATATAGTTACAACTGTTTTCACAGTTTAGGTCAGTGTTTCCCAACCAGTGTGCCAGGGCACACTAGTGTGCCGTGAGCGATCATCAGGTGTGCCTTGGAAAATTGGAACCTCCAGGAAAGGGGGGCGGGGAGAGAGAGTGTCTAGTGTGTTGAAGTATAAAACCCCTAAGAAACCTACCATGATAAAGGCACAAAATTACAAACACCCCCCCCACCCGTTGTTTATTTGTTCTCTTCCTCTCCATGCATTGGGAAGGCCCGCCTCCCTTTCCCCAAGTAGAGACCTCCTCTTGCCTCCTGGGGGTTCTGTGTGGGAAGTTTGGCCCAGTTCTATCATTCTGAATGCTCTTTGATTGTAGGGGAACTATAAATCCCAGCAACTACAACTCCCAAATGTCAAAGTCTATTTCCCCTGAACTCCATCTGCATTTATATTTGGGCATATTGAGTATTCATGCCAAGTTTGGTCCTGATCCAACATTGTTTGAGTCCACAGTGCTCTCTGGATATAGGTGAACTACAACTCCAAAACTCAAGGTCAATGCCCACCAAACTCTAATAGCGTTTTCTCTTGGTTCTCTTGACAAGAAAGTCAAGACCTGGTTATTTGAGCAGGCATTTTTTGATGAAATATAAGGATATTAATTGGATATAAGGAATGACGACGATGTGTTGGAAACTGATTTCAACATGACGCTGAGGCTGCAATTGTATGTTTTTAATTGTTAAATTGTTATTATATTTTTTTTCGGGGGGGGGTTGACTTGTTGCTGTGTTGTATTGAGGGCAGAGACTGCCTGTGTAAACCGTCCCGAGTCGCCTTCGGGCTGAGAGGGGCGGTATAGAAACGTGACAAATAAATAAATATGGGAGTTCTGTGTGGGAGGTTTGTGTCTTTCTGCCATTCCTGCCAGGATATCTATGTTGTGTTCATTGAAACAGGCCCAGGTTTCACACTGAGTGTATAAATACATTTAAAAACATATTAACTATATGTATTAGTGTGTCTGATTACATCAACCCGAAACATAATTCAACTACAAAGTTTCTTTTGATGGCAGATAACAAATTATTGTAGCTACTTAATAACATTCATTAAAATGTTACTTATTGTCAAAATAACATATAATTTATTAGCACGAATTTGTAACACTAGTAGCATGTCTGTAATTACTTATTATTACTATTATTACCAGTATTAGCTGCTCCATAACCAAACCTTGCTGCGTGAGGAATATTCAGAAGGCACTGACTGCTCAGTCAGTCCTCTCTAGGCCAGTGTTTCCCAACCTTTTTTGAGCCGCAGCACATTTTTTACTTTTACAAAATCCTGGGCCACACCACCAACCAAAATGACACAAAATGACACTCTAACACAGTAATACATATAGTTAATATGTTTTTAAATGTATTTATACACTCAGTGTGAAACCTGGGCCTGTTTCGAGGAACACAACATAGATATCCTGGCAGGAATGGCAGAAAGACACAAATTTCCCACACAGAACTCCCATATCCAAGAGAAAATACTATAAGAGTTTAGTGGGCATTGACCTTGAGTTTTGGAGTTGTAGTTCATCTATATCCAGAGAGCACTGTGGACTCAAAAAATGTTGGATCAGGACCAAACTTGGCCCGAATACTCAATATGCCCAAATGTGAACACTGATGGAGTTTGGGAAAAATAGACCTTGACATTTGGGAGTTACAGTTTCTGGGATTTATAGTTAACACACAAACAAACAGCATCCTGAACTCTTGCAACAATAGAATTGAACCAAACTTGGCATATTGAACTCTCATTACCAACAGAAAATACTGAAAGGGTTTGCTTGGGAATTGACTTTGAGTTTGGAAGTTGTAGTTCACCTACAGTACACCCAGGGAGCACTGTGGACTGAAATAATGATGAATCTGGACCACACTTGAAATGAATACTCAATATGCCAATATGAACGCAGATGGAGTTCAGGGGAAATAGACCTTGCCATTTGGAAGTTGTAGTTGCTGGGATTTATAGTTCCCCTACAATCAAAGAGCATTCTGAACCCCACCAATGATAGAACTGGGCCAAACTTCCCACACAGAATCCCCAGGTGGTTCCCTTCCTGAGTGGCTCTCTCCCTCTTCCATACCAGAAGGGAAGGCACTCACTCGGTCCACGGTTGCCTGCCTTCCTTCCTTCTTTCCTGCGGTTCGAAAGAAGAAGCCGGTGGGCCTGCCTCGGACTGCGCTCCTCACTTCCGCTTCCGTTCCCCGCCCTCCCTCGATTGGAGGCTGGCTGGCTGGGGAAATGGCCGAAGGAGGCGGTGCCCCGGCCCCTTCTTCTCCGCCGCCGCCCGGCCCTTCCTCCTCCCCCCCCCCAAGCAGCAGCAGCAGGAGTTTGGCAGGAGGGGGAAGAAAGGGGGGAAGAGAGGTTTTCCTGCAGCACACCAGGTGATCGCTCACGGCACACTAGTGTGCCGCAGAACAGCGGTTGGGAAACACTGCTCTAGGCTGCTTCTGTAGGAGAAAATATTGTTGTTGATTACGATATTTTCCACTTTTGCAAACCTTGAGCTTCTCTTGAGCATGCTGACATCTCCCTCTTGTGTCCCACAGTGACCCTTTTTAAACTCCACTGCTGTTAGCACTGTTTCAGTGTACAGTGTTCCCTCACTTACTGCGGGTGTTACGTGCCAGGACCTCCCGCAATAAGTGGAAAACCGTGATGTAGGGACGCTATATTTATTTTAATTTCTTTAACATTATTTTAGTAGTTATACACTATTTTAAGTCTTTATAAACTTAAAATAAAGTAAAGTAAAGGGAGGAAAGGCCCTTCAAGGCTGGAGGGAGGGAGGACTGAGGAGGGAAAGCCCCTCAGAGAGCGGTAGCAGCAAAAACTCGCGAAACAGCGAAAATATCATGATGAAAATATCATGATAATTTTACAGATGAAAACTGAGGCAGGAGCAGAGAAACTACATCAGAATTTGGTCAAAAGAGTGAGGTCCGACAAAAGTCCTTATTGTGGAAGAAAACATAAAACTATTTTAAGCAGAAAACCCTGAAACTTATGTACTGCATCTACAAAAGGCAAGATTCTACCTCCTTATCTTTTTTCCCTCCCTGCTAAGTGTGCAATATTTTTAATATAATTTAAATTACATTTTAATATTTATATTCTTTAGATTTTATTTTGCACATTGTTATCATTTTTAGTGTTCGCTGCTTTTAGTCCCCTTTGGGAGCGAAGAAGTGGGATACAAATATATATATATACATATAATAATGCTTCTGCATTCTGAACTCATTGTGCAGCAAATGACATATGCAAGCCAAAATGATGAAAAGAAGAGAAAAAAGCTAGGAAATTTTAAAAGCAGATGGAAAAGTTGGATGGCAGAGGATTAGTCTACAAAGACGCTGCCCAGGGGACGCCTGGATGTGTTGCAATCCTGCAGGGAGCCTGCTCTCACGACCCCCAATATTATACTGTTTAGCCCAGTGTTTCCCAACCAGTGGGCCGTGGCACCCTAGTGTGCCGTGAGCGATCATCAGGTGTGCCATGGGAAATTGGAACCTCCAATACCCTTTCTTCCCCCTCCTGCCGAACACTTTTTCTTCTCCACTCGGGCTCCCTTCTTCCCAGCCTCGCTCTGCTCGCTTTGCCTCACTTTGCTCACGCTGCCGCTTTTGCAGGAGGGGGGAGGGAGGAAGACGTGACCCGTGTGGGCGCTACTGCGCAGACTCTCCCCACGTCTTCCTCCCTCCCCTCCACAGTGCTCTCTGGATATAGGTGAACTACAACTCCAAAACTCAAGGTCAATGCCCACCAAACTCTTATAGTATTTTCTCTTGGTTATGGGAGTTCTGTGTGGGAAGTTTGATTCCATTCCATCATTGGTGGAGTTCAGAATGCTCTTTGATTGCAGGTGAACTATAACTCCCAGCTGTTGAGCAAGACCTTCGTGTGTGTCTTTCTGCCGTTCCTGCCAGGATATCTATGATGTGTTCATCGAAACAGGTCCAGGTTTCACACTGAGTGTATAAATACATTAAAAAACATATTAACTATATGTATTACTGTGTTAGAGTGTCATTTTGTGTCATTTTGGTTGGTGGTGTGCCCCAGGATTTTGTAAATGTAAAAAATGTGCCGCGGCTCAAAAAAGGTTGAAAAACACTGGTTTAGCCGGTATTGCACCACGTGACATCCACTCAGCCAATAATGAAAGGACCAACGCAGTGACATCTCCGGCCCATCCCTTGTTCGGATATCAGTCAGTACGCCAATGCCTTATATCAAGAAAAGAGTTTTCTAAGATCTACAGAGATACTCACAGGAACACCTCAGCAAGCAAGAGTCCAAAAGTGGCAGGCGAAAACCTGGAATCTCAAGCCATGGCTGATAGCAAATGAGAGACTCCTCCCTGGGCACACGGAAGACTGGGCGACTTGGAAGGCGCTGAACAGACTGCGCTCTGGCACCACAAGATGCAGAGCCAACCTTAAGAAATGGGGTCACAAAGTGGAGTCCACGATGTGCGAGTGTGGAGAATAGAAAACCACAGACCACCTATTACAATGTAGTCCGAGCCCTGCCACATGCACAATGGAGGACCTTTTTATAGCAACACCATAGGCACTCCAAGTGGTCAGCTACTGGTCAAAGAACATTTAGTGTAATGTGTTTTTAAATACATTACAACTGTACCCTCGGGTCGCTTCTAATATGATAAATAAAAAAAATCCAGTCCATCTTGTACAGAATAATTTACACAGGTTATTTAAATGCTGTACATGTCTAAAACCCACATATTCCACTAAATTTTAAGAAAGAAAAAAACATCAGGAACCAACTGTTGAATATGCTGAGTTAGCCACACTGATTTAATAGCTGAACTCTAGTTGGGAGTAATAATAAGACATTAGACCTCAAAAGCCCTCATTAGTGATGGGAGACAACTTGCCTCAGACTAGGATTATTATACAGTGCTTATAAATTGCTTTTATTGTACATCATCCGGAAATCTTTGGATATAAGAATGAATATTCACATTTTGAGTGCCGGTTTGGTGTAGTGGTTTGAATGCCTGGACTAAGGGTGCATCATTCTACAGCAGGCATGGGTAAACTTCGGCTGTTAGGAATTGTGGGAGTTGAAGTCCAAAACATCTGGAGGGCCGAACTTTGCCCGTGCCTGTTCTACAGTGTAGAATGAATGCAGTTTTGTCACCACCATGGCTCCATGCTATGGGATCCTGGAAGTTGTAGGCCCCTTCTACACTGTCATATAAAATTCAGATTATCAGCTTTGAACATGATTATATGGCAATGTAGACTAAGGCCCCTTCTACGCTGCTATATAACCCTTTCTAATAACTAATGGAGTGAAACAAGGTTGTGTTCTTGCACCAACCCTGTTTACAATCTTCTTCAGCATGATGCTCCAAAGGGCTACGACAGACCTCAAAGAAGAAGATGGCATATATGTACGCTATCGTACTGATGGTAGCTTGTTCAACTTAAGTCGTCTGAGGGCTTGCACTAAGACTCTAAACTATCTAGTCCGTGAGCTGCTTTTTGCTGACGATGCTGCCCTTGTCGCCCATTCAGAAGCAGCCCTGCAGCGCCTCACATCCTGCTTTGCAGCAGCTGCAGAGCTGTTTGGGCTGGAAGTCAGCCTGAAGAAAATGGAAGTCCTCTACCAGCCCGCACCACAGGAAGAACACCATCACCCCCACATCAGCATAGGCACATCTGTGCTTAAGTCCGTTCAGCAGTTCACCTACCTGGGAAGCATCATCTCTTCAGATGCCAAGATTGACAAAGAGATCACAGATTAGCAAAGGCATATAGTGCATTCGGAAGGCTTCACAAAAGAGTCTGGAGCAACAAGCACCTGAGGCAAAGCACCAAAATCAGTGTGTACAGAGTTATCATACTGTCTATTCTCCTTTATGGGTCTGAAACATGAGTCGCCTATCGCCAACACCTATGACTCTTCGAACGCTTTAATCAGCGCTGTCTTCGCACAATCCTAAATATACACTGGACTATGTGACTAATGTTGCTGTCCTTGAGCAAGCAGGGATCACCAGCATTGAGGCCATGCTATTGGGAACACAGCTGCGCTGGGCAGGGCACGTCTCTAGGATGGAGGACCACCTCCTCCCAAAGATACTACTCTATGGTGAACTTGCCACGGGTCAGCGCAAGAGAGGCACCCCCAAAAAGAGATATAAGGACTCCCTGAAACAACATCTCAGGCTGGGCCAGATTGATCACCAACAATGGTCCACCCTGGCCTCACATCGGGAGGCATGGAGACGCACTATCCACAATGCTGTGGCCTCTTTCAAGAAGACACGCCGAACGGATCTCGAAGAGAAACGACAACGCAGAAAGAACCGCAACTTGGAAACAACATCACCCAAGGAGACTTTCTGCTGTGCTTTCTGCAACCGGACTTGCCTATCTCAGATTGGCCTTTTTAGTCATCAACACGCTTGTAAAAAGCGTGGGATGAGTCCTTCCTAAAGAATCTTCCTTCGCGAAGTAAGGCCGAGATATGGCAGTGTGGACTCAGGCAGCCCAGTTCAAAGCAGGAATTGTGGGATTTCCTGCCTTGATATTCTGGGATGTGTGGAAGGGCCCTGAATCTACACTGCCACATAATCCAGTTCAAAACGGATAATGCGGATTGGACATGGCAGTGTAGAAAGGGCCGCCGTTTTGCAGTCTTCAGCCTCGTCTGCCCATTTGTGTCCCGGCATTCCATCGCATGGGGAGAAAGGGTGTCAAAGTGCGTTAATTCTACAGTGTGGACGCACCTTGGGGCAGGCCACACTCTCTCCCAGCCTGAAAGGTAGGCTCTCTCTGAAGACATTTGTTGGTTGTAGGAAGACAGACATGATGACAAGTCATATGACAAGAACAGACCTCTTCCCAAAGAGATCTACTTGCTATCTCTCTCCCAGCCGCTCTATGTACTTCCGCTGAACCCAAGCGGGACAGATTCTTGGCTTACCTCCCTGTCTGCGCGCGCATCGCCGAGGTGACGCAACGCGGTGGGCGGATCCTAGTGACATATGCGGAAGAGGAGATCATACCTGCTGGCAGAGCAGTAGCTGTAGCCAGAGGAGAAGGAGGTGGAGGCAGTGCTACTTCCACGCAGGAAGGTGAGTGATGGGAGTCACAGAGGAGGATCTCTCCTTCTCTGCTCTGCCTGAGGTTCTGATCGCCTTGTTTCTCCTCCTTTTTACTTTTACTCCCTTAGATAGGAAAGGGAAGGCAGAATAGGGCAGGCATGGGCAGGCGTCTTGGACTTCAACTCCCTCCATTCCTAACAGCCTCAGGCCCTCTCCTTTTCCCCTGAGGGAATATGCCTGGAATATTGTATTTCATATAGCAAAGTGTTTTATCTGTACTTTCAAATACTTTGGTTCCCACAGACCACTGTGGCCACCAAAAAGGACCAATACAGACCACACACAGCCCCCATGACCCACTCTACGTCTTGGTGCAGTTCGGAGGAGGGTGGACCACGGATGATGGGACTTGAAGTACCTCTACTCACTTCCCAAGTCCACTGCGACCCTCATCCAATCACTGATCGAGACCAAACTTGGCATGCATAACCCCCATGACTACCTTCACGTCCTGGTGAGGTTTGGGGGAGGACTGACAATGGATGATGGGATTTGTAGTACTTTTACACCCCTCTGTTCCCACAGACCACTGCGGCCCCCAACAAACACCGGGAAAGACCACACTTGGCACACAGAGACCCAGTGACCCACTCTACATCCTACTGAAGTTTGGAGGGGGGCAGAACATGGATGATGGGATTTGCAGTACCTTCCTTCACTTTCCAAGCCTGCTGCAAACCTAATCCAATGACTGATCAACACCAAACCTGGCACACAGAACCCTCATGACCCACTCTATATCCTGGTGCAGTTTTGTGTGAAACGGACCACGGATGATGGGACTTGAAGTACCTTCACTCACTACCTAAAAACAATGCAACCCTCATCCATTCCCCAATACAGACCAGACTTGCCACACACAGCCCCCATGACCCGATCTACATTCTGCTGCAGGTTGGAGGAGGGTGGACCACAGATGATGGGACTTGCACTACCGTCATTAATTTCATGATACAACTGCAACTCCCAATACTGATGGATCAAGACCAAACTTGGCACACAGAGCCCCCATGACCCACTCTACATCCTGGTGCGCTTCTCAAATGACCCGGGCACCGCCGGGTCCCCAAGCTAGTAGATAAATAAATTGGGGCTGCCTCTGCCTCTCTTCCCTCTGTGTGGCATGACTTTAGTATGTGTGTGTCCCCCTTTTCCAACTCTGTCTCTCTCTTGTTTACAGTGGAGCCCTATATATGCCGCCTCCTGCACGCCCACCTCGTTAAAATCAAAGGTATTCACTTCCAGGTAAGTAGAGCCAGCCTTGGGAACCTTTCCTTTGTTGACATCCCAAAAACTGACATCCCAAAAGGACCCAAAACAGTAGTCTGCACCTCTTGTGGAGAAACCGGGGCTGAGAAGAGCTTCATGGGACTTTTGATGGGCTCTGACCCTTTCTTTCCCCCTTTCCCCCAGATCAGTGGCTCCCAGCCATTGGTCCTCCAAGTGTTTTGGACTTCAACTCCCAAAATTCCTGGTTGGCTGTGAAGCTGGCCAAAGCTCCAGAGAGTTGGCGTTCTGAACACCCAGAAAACCTGCTTCTTAACAGAGGGTCCTGACTCCAGTAGGCATGGGCAAACTTCGATCCTTTAGGTGTTTTGGATGTTATTTTTATTGATTTACTACATGTGTATACCACTGTTCTCCCCCTAAGGCAGTGTTTCTCAACCTGGGGGTTGGGACCCCTTGGGGGGTCGCGAGGGGATGTCAGAGGGGTCGCCAAAACACGATCAGAAAAGACAGCATTTTCTGTTGTTCATGGGGGTTCTGTGTGAGAAATTTGGCCGAATTTTATCATTGGTGAAGTTCAGAATGCTCTTTGATTGTAGGTGAACTATAAATCCCAGCAACTACAACTCCCAAATATCAAGTCTCTTTTTTCCAAACTGTACCAGTGTTCATATTTGGGCATATTGCCAATTTGGTCTCAATCCATCATTGTTTGAGTTCACAGTGCGCTCAGGATTTAGGAGAACTACAACTCCAAAACTCAAGGTCAATGCCCGTCAAACCCTCCCAGCATTTTCTATTGGTCATGGGAGTTCTGTGTGCCAAATTTGGTTCAATTCCATCATTGGTGAAGTTCAGAATGCTCTTTGATTGTAGGTGAACTATAAATCCCAGCAACTACAACTCCCAAAGAACATAATCAAACAAACTCCCCCCCCCCCCACCAATATTCAAATGTGGACACATCGGGTATTTGTGCCAAATTTGGTCCAGTGAGTGAAAATACATCTGGCATATCAGATATTTACATTACTATTCATAACAGTGGCAAAATTTAGTTATGAAGTAGCAATGAAAATAATGTTATGGTTGGGGGCCACCACAACATGAGGAACTGTATTAAGGGGTCACCGCATTAGGAAGGTTGAGAACCACTGCCCTAAGGGAACTTAAAGCGGTTTTCAACATTATAAAAACAAAATTCAATGCCGTACATACATACATATGAAAGCCAAAACATAATAGTAAGACAACACGTAACTATAGATTAGTAAAGGTAAAAGCAGGAGCTCACCCTGCTCCCCGGATTCAAACTGCCAACCTTTTGGTCAGCAAGTTCAGCAACTCGGTAGTTTAACCCGCTGTGCCACCAGGGGGCCCTTACCAAATTACAAATCTTGCAATTCCATAGAATTGCGCCATGATAGTTAAAAGTAGTGACACACTGCAGTAATTCCACCGTGTAGATGCATCCTAAGTGTGCCTCTATGCTACACATATACTTGGGAATAACTCCTATTAAACTCAGCATATTGTGCTGGTCTGTGTGACCATAATAAAGTTTTTGATTTGATTTGAACTCCGCATACTTCTCAGTAAACAGAGGCAGTCAGTTGAGGGCAGTTCTTTGACCCATGGGACCCCCCCCCCCCCAGGGAACCAATCTAGATTATCAAACTCCTCCAAAGCTAAAAGAGGCCAGAAGCTGACATCTGAGTTACAAAAAGTGATAGTTTAAAATACATTCAACAAGATAGCCTTGCCCCATGACATGTTTAAAAGGCGAACCTTCACTTCTGGACACAAGAAACAATTTATTTCTTTGGCCAGGAAAAGGATAATATAATCATAGAGTTGGAAGAGACCACATGGGCCATCTAGTCCAACCCCCTGTGATGCAGGAAAAGCACAATCAAAGTACCCCTGATAGATGGCCATCCAGCTTCTGTTTAAAAACCTCCAAGGAAGGAGCCTCCATCACAGGACCCTGGGGCAGACAGCGCTTACAGTCAGAAAGTTCTTCCTAATGTTCAGGTGGAATGTCCTTTCCTGTAATTTGAACCCATGGCTCCAAGTCCAGGATGGTTTAAAGCAAGGCTTCCTAAACTTTTTCCACTCACAAGCCCTTTCTGCATGAGAAATTTTTACATTACCCTGAATATACAGGTATATAAAATAGGTATACAAATCAAATATTTACTGATTAAAACTCAGCATTTGCAAAGCTTGCTAAATAGGCCAATGTTCCTTTTTTTATAAAGTACAGCTGAGAAGAATGTAAACACCACACAACAGATCCATGCAAATGTCTAAAACAGCCACATTTTACTATTGTTATCTTTGGTGACCCTAGTAGGCATGTGCAAACTTAGGTCCCCAGGCAGGAAGCAGCCAGACCTTGAAAACTGTTAGGCCATTAAATGCTAATCAAGGTGGCCAATTGTAATATTCACACCTACCTCAGATAGACAAGAGTTCTTTCTCCCACCCTTAACATTCCACAGATATATAAAATCCATTTTCCTATATTCCAACAGGTCTCACTGCCTCTGAGGATGCCTGCCTTAGATGCAGGCGAAACGTCAGGAGAAAATGCTTCTGGAACATGGCCATATAGCCTGGAAAAGTCACAATAACCCAGTGATTTTGGCCATGAAAGCCTTTGATGATACAAAAATACTCTCCTTAGGGGATTTTGTTTCTTCGCTCTTTATGTCACAGATGCAAACCACACACATTTGTTAACTAGGAAAGGACCTGTGGGTAGACTTTCTGAGGAGGTAGAACCAGTCTGAGAAGGAAGATTTTAATTTCACACTCCTCATTTAATTGGACCATGAAAATTATTATGTGTTCTTGGTTTGCTTTGAAATCTCATTCCTCTTCTCTTTCTGTGCAAGAGAATTAGAAAGACTTAAAAGCACAGAGGAGTTGAGAAGTTGGGGTCACATCTTTCCTTGCGTTACCAAATTGCTCATTTGGGTGATGCTAACATTTCCTAGATTTGTTCTGAACTGTCTTAGACAGGAGTCACAGGAACACTAGCTTTAGCATCCTTAGGTACAGGCATGAGCAAACTTCTGCCATCCAGGTGTTTTGGACTTCAACTCAGTAGGCTGTTAGGAATTGTGGGAGTTGAAGTCCAAGACACCCGGAGGCCAGAAGTTTGCCTGTGTCTGGTCTATTCCCTTATCTCAAATGCTTGGGACCAATAGTTAATTCTGGATTTTCTTAATTTATGTTTGGATTTTGGAATACCTATATCTCCACATACATACATCTATCTCTCGGCATTACTTTGAGAACGAAGATTCTTAGGAAGGGCTCATCCCACGCTTTCTACAAGCGCGTTGATGACTAAAAAGGCCAATCTGAGAAAGGCAAGTTCGGTTACAGAAAGCACAGCAGAAAGTCTCCTTGGGTGATGTTGCTTCCAAGTTGCGGTTCTTTCTGCGTTGTCGTTTCTCTTCAAGACCCATTCGGCATGCCTTCTCGAAAGAGACTGCAGCATTGTGGATAGTGCATCTCCATGCCTCCCGATGTGAGGCTAGGGTGGACCATTTTTGGTGATCAATCTGGCCAAGATACATATACATATACATTATATAATTAATGTATATACATATACATTATATATGTATGTATGTACGTACATATATAATGAGAGAACTTGAAAATAGGACACAAGTCTAAACAGGAAATTCTAGTATCTTTCATATGCACATTATACACGTAGCCTGAATGTCATTTAGTACACAATAGTTTTATGCATGAAACCAAGTTGGTGTATATCGAAACATCAACAAGCAATTGTGTCATTATTTCAGCCACCCAAGTGGCCAATTTTGGATTTTAGGATTCCAGATAAGGGATGCTCAACCTGTACCGCTATGCTTTTTCTCACAATAGCACTATATTGTGTTGAATTAGCACAGTTGTCACGTTCCTTAGACGTTTCCCTTTGTCCCGTTCAAGCTGCAGAGATACCCCAGCTGGCAAGTATGTTTAGCTCTCACTAAGGAGAGGAGCTTTGTGTTGAGCTATGTCATCAGGCGTGGGCTGAATATTTTAATTGAAACAAAGCTTAAAATGTCCCATATGTGGAAAACTATGAGAAGATTAGGCTGGGAAGTCTTCACTTGATAGCTTGTTGTGTATAAGGATTGTTTATATTATTTATACTCAGATTAAAACTAACGAAATGAAGTTCAACAGGGAAAAATGCAAGATACTCCACTTAAACAGAAAAACATGAAATGCAAAGACACAGAATGGGGGACGATGCCTGAGTCGACAGCAGGACATGTGAAAAAGATCTTGGAGTCCTCGTGGGGAGGAAGGAGAACAGGAGCCAACAATGTCATGCAGCAGCAAAAAAAAGCCAATGGGATTTTGGCCTGTATCAATAGGAGTCTAGTGCCTAGATCCAGGGAAATCATGCTACCCCTCTATTCTGCTTTCCTCAGACCACACCTGGAATCACACTGTGTCCAATTCTGGGCACCACAATTGAAGGGAGAGGTTGACTCTAAGATGGAAGCAGGCCAACTAAAAGGATCAAGGCTCTGGAGAACAAGCCCTATGAGGAGTGGCTCAAAGAGCTGAACATGATTAACCTGCAGAAGAGAAGGCTGAGAGGAGACATGATGAGAGCCATGTATAAATATGTGAGAGGAAGTCATAGGGAGGAGGGAGCAGGCTTGTTTTTTGCTGCCCTGGAGATGAGGGCACGGAACAGTGGCTTCAAACTACAGGAAAGGAGATTCCACCTGACCATTAGGAAGAACTTCCTAACTCTGAGAGCTGTTCAGCAGTGGAACTCTCTGCCTCAGAGTGTTGTGGAGGGGGCTCCTTTGGTGGCTTTTAAGCAGAGGCTAGATGGTCATCTGTTGGGGGTGGTTTGAATGTGATGTTTGTGCTTCTTGGCAGAATGGGGTTGGACTGGATGGCCCACAAGGTCTCTTCCAACTCTATTGATCTACTCACTTTTACATGTTTTCAAACTACTAGGTTGGCAGAATCTGGGGCTGACAGTGGGAGCTCACCCTGTTCCCCGGATTCGCACCGCCAACCTTTCGGTCAGCAAGTTCATCAACTCAGTGGTTTAACCCGCTGCACCACCAAGGGCCTCTTTCTTATGTATAGTCATTGACAATGTATGCTATAATTATGTAATTTATAATTATAAATGGTCATGGGCTAAATATAGAAGAAAATGGATTTAACTATATAACTAGAACAACATGATGACAAAGGCACCTTTTTGGGTGAAGGTAAACACAATTTGTACCAGTGTGGAGTAAACAAGTTTTTGCATCCTCTTACATCAGACCATACAGATAGTAGCAGTTCAACAAGCTGTCCCTATGGAACCACCTGTACGATTGTATGTCAGAATTTGTATATCGCCCCTCTCTCTGGCATAATTTCCTCCTCATTTTGTATAAATTAGAACTTTTTTTTTCATCTCAAGGTGTGCATCCTGAGCAGAAAGAAGAATGTCGTGGATAAGAGAGGGAGAACTGTCCCTCTTGGAGAGATTCTGTGCCAGTATCATCAAGGTAAGTGTTAAAGTGATGCATATTTAGAGACATTGAAGTTCAGTGTTTGCAAGTGAATGTGAAGACAGATGTGTGTTGCGTGCCTATCTGAGCAGGAAGACCTCTAGGTAAAGGTGTTTCTGACATTAAGTCTAGTTTCCGACTCTGGGGGTTGGTGCTCGTCTCCATTTCTAAGCCAAAGAGCTGCCGTTGTCCATAGGTCCAAGGTCATGTGGCCGGTATGACTTCAAGGAGCGCAGTTATTTTCCCGCCGGAGCGATACCTATTGATCTACTCACATTTGCATGTTTTCAAACTGCTAGGTTGGCAGAAGCTGGGGCTAACAGCGGGAGCTTTCCTCAGATTTGAACTGGCATCCTTTCGGTCATCAAGTTCAGCAGTTTAGCCTACTGTGCCACTGGGGGCTGCAGGAAGACATCTAGAGCAGCCTTTTCCTATCTGGATAACTCCAGGGTTTTTTTTACCTGTAACTCCATCAGTCTCAACCAGTGTGACTTGTGACCAAGAATGATGGGACTTGAAATCCAAAAAGTTTGGTGATTCATGTTGTAGGATTTTTTTTTAGAGAGGATAGAGCTGTCAACAGCAGTTAACCATGATGGTTAAACGTACCCTTTGGGTATAGAAGCAGAATTTCTCTATTGACTAGAGACTTGGGGACACATTTATGAGAAACAAGCCGTCCCCTGCCACATGTTGCTGTGGCCCAGTCTGGTGATCTGGGAAAAAGTAATGAGAAAGGGTTGGTTTGTAATATATATAATTTCTTTATGCTTGTGGGTAAACAGTATTTCTTGCTGTTTCTTTGTCAGTGTTGATGTAGAGATGGTCTGGTTTGCCTACTCTGGAACATGCAACATATCATTGTCCTTCTTTAGGGGTCCCATTCAAATCTATGATACAATATGTGTGTGTGTGAGAGAGAGAGAGAGAATCTAGCCATGTTGCTGGGACAGTAGCTCTTGCTGTTTCTGCATCATCATTATTAGTCTACTTTTTCTCCAGTATGGGACTCAACACACCTTGCAAAAATTAAATGCAAATAAAATGTTAAATGTGTAAGCAACCTGCCAGTAAAATTAAAACTTCATCAGGCAACACACATGTTTGCCACAGTTAAAGACACAACAGTAAAAGACATGGTTGAATCTATGCTGTAGAATTAATGCCGTTTGACACCACTTTAACTGCCATACCTTAATCTATTATATAAATGGGTTCACGTCATGTGATGTATACCTCAAACAAAGAAACCATACAACGCAGAAACACAATACTTGCCAACAGAAATAGGCCTCAAGCAAGGTACGTTTGTAGCAAAGAAACTTTCCCCCAAAACCTAAAAGGCCCCCAAAACAACGAGTAAAAATAAAACTACATTTACCAGCATCCTCCGGGGCAGCCAAAGACTCACCCAGCCTCTACATTCTGAACAACATGATTGGCTGCCAATAAGGGCGGATTTGCATAACTGCTGCACTGGCCAGCCAACATGAAAATTCCGATCCATAATAAACTGCCAAAACAGAATAAGGAAAAGGCCTGAGCCAATCCCCAACACAAACACCCAAATCACTTCCAACCGAAAAATTTACACCCCATAAAATCCCAGACCACGCCCAAAACTGACAGTAAGGATTCAGCCCTCAACTTGCTGTTTACTCTCTAAATTGACAGTAAGACTTCCTTAATTTCACTTCACTGGGAAGCTGTTTACGCTCTAAATTGACAGTAAGACTTCATAACTTGATTTCCCTAACTAGCCCTCACTTACTGGGAAGCTGTTTATGCTCTGAATTGACAGTAAGACTTCATTAACTTGATTCTCCCGACTAGGCCTCAGCTCATTGGACATTGTGTATGGCCTGAATTGACAGTAAGGCTTCATTAACTTGCTGTTCCTAACTAGGCCTCAGCTCATGGGACATTGTGTACGGCCTGAATTTACAGTAACCTACCTTGGCACACAGAGCCCCGACCATGCATGATGGGACTTGAAGTACCACCATGGAAAATGGGATTTGTAGTACTTCAAAACCCATCATTCCCCACAGACCACTGCGGCCCAGAACCAAGACCAATAAAGACCCATCTTGGCACACCATGCCCCCCATGACCCACACTCCATCCATCTGCAGTTTAGAGGAGGGCACACCGTGGATGATTAGACTTTCTCGCATCTCCTAAAAAGGGCACAGCAATGCGTGCCGGGTACAGCTAGTGCTATATAATCCTTGGATTTGTAGATTGGTGGGGTACCAGCAATATTTAGCCGAGAAGGCTAAGGACCTTGCAAAGTTTCTCGGAATTTCCTATCATTGAGCCATGGTACAAGGGCGGGTCAATAAGTCCGTGACTTTTTGAATGAAACACAGGTTTTTGGATAAAAAATCATTTTATTTTTCAACGTAGTCTCCTTTGAGCTCTATACACTTTGTCCAACGTTTCTCCAATTTTTTTTATCCCTTCCAAAAAATAAGATTTGTCAAGGTCATCAAAATAGGTATTTGTTTGTGAGATGATTTCATTGTTGGAGTCAAATCTCTTTCCACCAAGCCATTTCTTCAGGTTAGGAAACAAGAAATAGTCACTTGGAGCTATATCCGGAGAATAGGGTGGATGAGGGAGCAATCCGTATCCCAGTTCATGGATTGTTGCCATGGCAACTGCACATGTGTGCACCCTTGCATTGTCCTGGTGCAAAAGAACTTTTTTCTTGGCCAAATGCGTTCATTTTTTTCCAAATCCTCATTAAATAAACCCAATAAGTTGGCATAATATTTTCCGCAAAAAATAATGCTTAATGAGCACACGAAATTCACTTTTTTCCATTTTCCCCTCAAATCACATGGTAGTCTGAATGGCTGTCAAACACAAACTAAATGACGCAGCTTGTTCAAATTTTGACAGGAGTCAACTGACAGATGCCTGTTGACAGGAGCAGTGTTGCCCTTTCAGTTAAGAGGTGGGAAATTCAAAAAGTCACGGACTTATTGACCCGCCCTTGTAATTAAAGAGGTATCAACTGCATTAATTCTGTAGTGTAGATGCACCCATGGATAGTTGGATGTACACATATCTTTTAGTCTCAGATCAGTATGTATTTGCAGCCCTCGCAGAGACCAAAGAAGAAGGAACATACTCCCTCGGCAGTATGTTCAGAGCATGGGAGTGGCCACCCAAAACTGCACATCAGAGGCACTTTTTTCTCTTTGCAGTTATGGGAGTCGACCTTGCTCCAAGTATCATTTTCTTGTACTAAATTGTTAAGTATGAGCCCGGTGGCACAATGGGTTAAACCCTTGTGCCAGCAGGACTGATGATCCAAAGGTTAGGTTGCTGACCTGAAGGTTGCCGGTTCAAATCTGGGGAAGAACATGGATGAGCTCCCCTTGTCAGCTTCAGCTCCCCATGTGAGGACATGAGAGAAGCCTCCTACTAGGATGGTAAAATATCTAAACATCCGGATGTCCCCTGAGCAGCGTCCTTGCAGACGGCCAATTCTCTCACACCAGAAGCTACTTGCAATTTCTCAAACCACTCCTAACATGAAAAAAAAATAAAACTGGTTTAGTAAATTAAATTATATATTAAATTATTAATATATAATAACTGTATGCTATGTATTGCATGCAATATTACTAATATTGCAGTATAGTGGTATAGTACAATATGGTAATATATAATACTAATATTGTGCTATGCTAATAATATATATTGTATGTACATATAATATTGATCATAATAGTGTAACACAATATTATACAATATAATGAAATAATTATATATTTATATTATATGTAATATTACTAATAATATTGCAATATAGTGGTATAGTACAATATACTAATATATAATAATATTGTGCTATGCTAATATAATATATTGCATGTACATATAATATTGATCAAAATATTGTAATACAATATAATACTAAAATAATACAATATAATAATTATATATTTTATATTACATGTAATATTCCTAATAATATTGCAGTATAGTTCAATATAGTAATATATAATACTAATAATGTGCTATGCTAATAATATGATGTACTGTATGTATATATGACATGTAAGTCGTTCCGAGTCCCCTTCTGGGTGAGAAGGATAGGATATAAATGTCGTAAATAAATAATAAATATTTAGTTGTGGCTTTCTTGACACAGTGGTTCCATTTTTCTGAATGTACTCCAAAAGTCCTGGCAGGTTGTACAACTAATATTCTTCAAAGAGAGGAGGTGGGAGGTTTTTAATTGTTCATTTTGGAAAAACACATGAATCTCGGTGTTTGTACAACCGGTACTTCTCAGTTCTGTTGTAATCCTTGACACTTTATGTCTGCATTCTCTCTCGTTTCCAGGCCAGCACTATGGGTGTATTGGACTTTAACTATCATCCTCAGGCACCCTGACATGATTGTTAGGAATTAAGATTGTTGTAGTCCAATATCTCATAGGCTCCAAAAGGCAGGGGGCTGTTACAGGTTCAGAGTAAAATCAGGCTGTTTTTCATTCTTCTCTGCTATTTGCTTTCCACATTCAGGCAGGGCCAATGCCAAAACACATCGCATTCATCATGGATGGCAATCGCCGTTATGCCCAGAAACATAAAGTGAAGAAACTGGAAGGGCATTCACAGGGATTTGCAAAACTTGCACAGGTGAGTCACCCTGTGTTCTTTTTCCACATGCTTCTACTTTCCTTGTAGTTTCCAGGTCCAGTCAAAATTAATAGAGTATATGATTTATACTCAATCCATCCTCATAGAAGCTCAGGGCAAAGTAATAAATATAGTAAAGGTGAAGGTTTTCCCCTGACCTTAAGTCTAGTCATGTCCGATTCTGGGGATTGGTGCTCATCTCCATTTTTAAGCTGAAGAGCAGACTCCTAGGTATCTGACATTTTATTAAGGGGGAACTAGAGCAAAGTTTGCAATGAGTGTTTCCCCATTTGTAGCCTACGGTTGTGTCTACACTGCAAAATAAATGCAGTTTGACACTACTGCCATATAAGTAAAAGTGTAAAGGTTTCCCCTTGATATTATGTCTAGCTGTAACAAACCGAGAGACCTGCATCTATAATCTATAATCTCATATAAATCAGAAAGAACAATTGCAAAAATATTTATGTATTATGTGTCAGGACACGTGAGTTGTGCCACAACAGCCTGGTAGGCTGTGTGGATCATATAAACACACTGAAAGACATATGATGTCAATTTACAAATAACCACAATTTCCTCAAAATACATGTATCAATAGCCAGTCCATTGCATGCTTAATTCCATTAAGTGCATTGGAAGTCCCAAAAATCCATGCGCCATAGTCCAGAAGCGTATCCAATGACGCACAGAGTCTCGCGGAAGTAGTGGGCACTCTCACGTGGCTTGGGCAAACCACGTGTTCGGAAAGAGGATGATCACGGTAATCCTTGAGGGCAAACTGTACTCCATATATAGCCCCAATGGTTGGTTAGTAATATTGCAATATAGTGGCATAGTACAATATACTAATATATAATACTAATATTGTGCTATGCTAATAATATAATATATTGCATGTACATATAATATTGATCAATATTTTCATTGTTACCAAAAATAAACAAGCCTCATGCACAGGTAAATAAATATACTAATGCGCATATATCTTCCAGATGGTAGATACAGGAAATCAAAAGTGACAAAATACAATAAAATTCCCTTGAAAGGTGGCAGTCCTTTCTATCTTTGGAGCCCTTTAAACTGAGTTGGGTGGGCACCTTTAGATGTGTATTCCTGCTTGGCAAGAGCTAAACTAAATGACCTTTGCGATCCCTTCCAACTCTAAGATGCTATATGTAAACAGCAAAAGGAGACAAGTTAGACACAGGTTTTTTAGGTTGCTGTGATCTATCACCTGAGAGTTGAGAGTGGGAGGCACAACCAGACAACCAGGTTACAGAGTCTCATAATCAGTGGAGGTAGGTCAACGTTCATCACTCATTCAGGCAGGAATGGCAACCTGCAGACACACCCCAACCCTCTTAGAAGAAGATCTCTGGCCATGGAGATTTTATTTTCTCCACAAGCCCATGGCACAAGGCAATGGAGAGAGACAAAATGGGATGCCTGTGTCCAAATCTGACTTAGATGCCTCTCCGGTGCCAGCATGGCACTGTTAACAGAACAAAACAGATTCCTCATTCCTGCTGTTACTCATTTTTCGTTTTTCATCATGTAATCACTCAGGGGATTTTCTCTTGGATACTTGTGCTTGAATCTAGAGGTTTTTGATAAACAAAACTAGTTTGATATAAGACAGAGAGACTGATATAGCGTGTTAGGAGTGGGAGACAAATGACCTGCCAGGAGCTGCTAGACTTGAACTCCCAACAGACTTCACCAGTATTGGTTCTGGTCCTAGAGCTGATATGTAGTTGTAGCTAAACAATATTGGAGGAAGGGGCAAGGAGATTTCTAACCATGTAATATTGTATGAGAGCTCGCAGACTAGTCAACTATCCTATTAGTTTGGCTTCAGTTCATCAAAACTGTAGAAACATTCATAGTAATTAACCCGCAAAACAAGCCCCTATAAAAACTAAAAGAATGGAAGAGGTGTCGCAGTATAGAATAGGTATTAAAAGCTCCACATCATCCATATGTCACCTGAACAAGTTAATGAAAGTTAATGAAATCCCATTGAGGAGATCACACGCCTCAAACCTTTGACAAGGTCCCCCATGACCTTCTGGAAAACAAGCTAGTCTAATGTGGGCTAGGCAAAACTATGGTTAGATGGATCTGTAATTGGTTAAGCGAACGATCCCAGAAAGTGCTCACCAATGCTTCCTCTTCATCCTGGAAAGAAGTGACGAGCGGAGTGCCGCAGGGTTCTGTCCTGGGCCCGGTCCTGTTCAACATCTTTATTAATGACTTAGACAAAGGTTTAGAAGGCATGATCATCAAGTTTGCAGACAACACCAAATTAGGAGGGATTACCAATACTCCAGAAGACAGGAGCAGAATTCAAAATGATCTGAACAGGTTAGAGAGATGGGCCAAAACTAACAAATGAAGTTCAGCAGTGACAAATGCAAGATACTCCACTTAGGCAGAAAAAATTAAAGACAAAGATACAGAATGGGGGACACATGGCTCAAGAGCAGTACATGTGAAAAAGATCTTGGACTCCTCGTGGACACCAAGTTAAACATGAACCAACAATGTGATGTGGTGGCCAAAAAAGCCAATGGGATTTTGGCCTACATCAATAGGAGTCTAGTGTCTAGATCCAGGGAAGTCATGCTACCCCTCTATTCTGCTTTGGTTAGATCACATCTGGAATACTGTGTCCAATTCTGGGCACCACAATTGAAGGGAGATGTTGATAAGCTGGAATGTGTCCAGAGGAGGGCAACTAAAAGGATCAAGGGTCTGGAGAACAAGCCCCATGTGGAGTGGCTTAAAGAGCTGGTCATGTTTAGCCTGAAGAAGAGAAGGCTGAGAGAAGACATGATAGCCATGTATAAGTATGTGAGAGGAAGTCATAGGGAGGAGGGAGCAAGCTTGTTTTCTGCTGCCCTGGAGACTAGGACACAGAACAGTGGCTTCAAACTACAGGAAAGGAGATTTCATCTGAACATTAGGAAGAACTTCCCGACTCTTAGAGACATTCAGCAGTGGAACTCCCTGCCCGGAGTGTGGTGGAGGCTCCTTCTTTGGAGGCTTTTAAACAGAGGCTGGATGGCCCACAAGGTCTCTTCTAATTCAGTGATTCTATTCGTCTATGAAGTTCAACAGGGACAAATGCAAGATTCTCCACTTGGCAGGAAAAATGAAATGCAAAGATACAGAATGGGGGACGATGCCTGGCTCAACAGCAGGAAATGTGGAAAAGATCTTGGAGTCTTCATGGACAGGAAGGTGAACATGAGCCAACAATGTCATATGGCAGCTTTAAAAGCCAATGGGATTTTGACCTGCATCAATAGGAGCCTAGTGTCTAGATCTAGGGAAGTCATGCTACCCCTCTATTCTGTTCTGC
This sequence comes from Anolis apletophallus, assembly GCA_030556195.1. Classification (NCBI taxonomy): domain Eukaryota; kingdom Metazoa; phylum Chordata; class Lepidosauria; order Squamata; family Anolidae; genus Anolis; species Anolis apletophallus. Next base: position 43,992,080 of record JARBWK010000011.1, on the reverse strand, counting down.
CTTGGTCAGACCACGTTACCTGGAATCACACTGTGTCCAATTCTGGGCACCGAAATTGAAGGGAGATGTTGACAAGCTGAAATGTGTCCAGAGGAGGGCGACTAAAATGATCAAGGGTCTGGAGAACAAGCCCTATGAGGAGCGGCTTCAAGAGCTGGGCATGTTTAGCCTGCAGACGAGATGGCTGAAAGGAGATACGATGAGGGTGATGTGTCAACAGGTGAGGGGAAGTCATAGGGAGGATGGAGCAAGCTTGTTTTCTGCTGCCCTGGAGACTAGGACGCAGAACAATGGCATCAAACTACAGGAAAGGAGATTCTACCTGAACATTAGTTCCTGAGTTGTTCAGCAGTGGAACTCTCTCTCTCTCTCTCTCTGCCACAGAGTGTGTTGGAGGCTCCTTCTTTGGAGGCTTTTAAGCAGAGGCTGGATGGCCATCTGTCAGGGGTGCTTTGAATGTGATTTTCCTCCTTGGCAGAATGGGGTTGGACTGGATGGCCCATGAGGTCTCTTCCAACTATATGATTCTATGAAACTAATCAGGAAGGGAGTTCCAAGTGGAGACCACAGCCATGAAGACACTTCTAGCTATTAACATCCCAAGGTGCTGGGAGGAGGGTTCAGCCAGTCTCAATAAGAAGTAAGCCTTTCCCTTCTATTGACCTAATGAGCAGTAGAAATATTCCTAACCCTTGCTTTATGTAGGAGTTAACAGCTCACTTGCATATTATGTTAAAATGTTTGCAATTATTGTATTGGCTCCCCTTGCACATCCTGAATTAATTCACTGGAGTGTGTAGATCCACCCTAGGGATCTCGTTGCAAAATCCATGAATTCTAAAAAGGATTGGACCAGCCCATCATGTTGCTTTGAGAAGAAAATATTGAAAAAGAGAATTTCTGTGATACCTTTAGCCTTCTGAAGCAAAGATAATGTTTAAATTAAACTGATCATTAAGTCATTTTTTCCACGTAAATGTTGTGATTCTTAACTGTAGATTCAAAGAGTATTTGAAGAGTAGGTCAGTTTGAATTAGGAGATATTTTAAAACTTATTAACAGAAATGTCTTGTTGATATTTCTTTACTGATCCTTAAAGTAGATTTCTTGTGAAAGGAAGATGTTTGCTTTCTCCCACAAGGTTGCAAAACACAAACTTGTTTGGGATGTGTTCATGTTGGAATTGCCCAATATCCTCCCTTGAGGAGGGATGGCTTTGGATATGTCAATGTCATTAGTAATGACTCCACTTAGCAATTAATAACTTCAGCATTTTGTTAAGGATGTTTTCTTGGGCCTATACTACAGATTGTGAGAATTGAGAAGACTCCCTCCACATGAACAGCAAATTCTGTGAGATAGGCTGAAATTCGTTTTACCTTTGGTGAGCAACATAGTCCCAGAAAACCTCATGATAGGTTCAACTTAGAGTTGCCAGAAGTTGGAAACAATTTACTTACTTACTTAAGCGATCCCTTGTTGTCCGAGTATGATTGCCTTCCAAGTGCAGTGTCTTGGCAGTGGATACGTAGGTGGCTGTAGAGACCTATTACTGACCCGCATGTTCTTCCACAGTGAGGGCGTCAGTTTCCAGGTGGAAGGCCGTCCCGGTCAGGGATGGCTTGACACACCTTCTTCCTCTTGGCACATTTCTCCCTTTCACCTTCCATTCGTGCCTCTTCGAATTCCACAGCACTGCTGGTCACAGTTGACCTCCAGTTAGAGCGCTCAATGGCCAGGGTTTCCCAGTTCTCAGCATCTATGCCACAGTATTTAAGGTTAGCTTTAAGCCCATTTTTAATTTCTTTTCCTGTCCACCTACATTACGTTTTTCATTCTTGAGTTGGGAGTATAGTAACTGCTTTGGGAGACAGAGATTCGGCATTTGGACAACGTGGCCAGTCCAGCGGAGTTGATGGCATAGGAGCATCAATTCAATCTTTGCTTCTTCCACCGCACTGACATTTGTCCACCTGTCTTCCCAGGAGATTTGCAGGATTTTTTGGAGGCAATGCTGTTGGAAGCATTCCAGGAGTAGAGTGTGACGTCTATAGACAGTCCACTTTTCACAGGTATATAGCAGAGTTGGGAGGACAATAGCTTTATAAACAAGCACCTTGGTATTCCTACAGATGTGCTGGCCCTCAAACACACTCTGCTTCATTCGGAAAAATGCTGCACTCGCAGAGCTCAGGCAGTGTTGTATTTCAGTGTCAATGTTGACTTTTATGGAGAGGGGGCTGCCAAGGGAGCGGAAATGGTTGACAGTTTCTAATGTTACACCATTACGCTGGCATTGCAGAGGGATTGGCTGCTGACTGCTGGAAGAGTACTTTGGTTTTCTTGATGTTCAGTGAGAGGCCGGGCTTCTTGTATGCGTCTGCAAAGGTGTTTAGAGTGGCATGGAGGTCTTCTTCTGTATGTGCCCAGACTATGTTATCATCAGCATAAACAAAAGCTGGAAACAATTAAAAGGCACACAACAACCACAAAGGCCTTTAGCAATCTCTTAGTTGCACAACTTTGTACTAGAACCAGGTCTCATCACTGTTTCCAGTAACTAATTCATGGTCCAACTGGTGTTAAGTGCCCTCTTTTGCCCTTTCTTGCAGACGTTGCAGTGGTGTCTGAGTCTGGGCGTTCGTGAAGTCACAGTTTATGCCTTTAGTATTGAGAATTTCAAGCGACCCCGGGAAGAAGTGGATGGCCTGATGCAATTGGCAAGAGAAAAGTTCACTCGTCTTCTAGAAGAACAGTAAGACCCTCCTCTACTGCTTGCCACTGTAAACCTTTATGGATACCTTTCTAAGGAATGTGACCTTTTCTGTATATATTACAATTAGGAAACAATGATGAAAATTCCTGGTCATTTCATCTCTGGATGAAATCTGCATAGGGCTATAATTTTTTGCTTAGATGGAGAGTTTCACCTGCTCCCACAAACCCCGCAAATTTTTGCACCCAAATATCCTTTATTAGTCCTGACAGCATGTTTTGGGGTCACCTGGTAGACATTCTGGGTCCTCTAGTAGACATTTTGAGACATTTAGAGGTTTAAAAGGACCAAGAAAGAAGTCGAAGAGGCCTCCAAACATGTTGGAACACCTTCTACACCCCAAAGAGATGTTTTTGGAGCATTTTGTCTACCTCGAGATCACAATCATTGACCTCAGTGGGGCTTATTCTCAGATCAGAATGTATAGAAGCATAACCCTAGTAGCCTAACTACATTCACATGCAATCAGTTCAGTAATAAATATTCAACTCAGGCTAACCTTAAATCATTGCTCCCACATTATACATGTCTTAAATATATTTATAAGGTCTATGGAGTTTAAATATTTTGGCAAGAAGACGCCAGATCTGTTGCTGCCTTGTTTCCTTTCTCCTGGCTCATCTTCATTGTGATGTATTCTGTTCAACCATTCAAAATATCTCCTGCTTTACTATCATCAAGATGGTAGCTGAATTTATCTGTTGTAGTGAGAGAGAGAGAGAGAGAGAGAGAGAGAGAGAGAGAGAGAGATCCTTATAACACATCTAAAACTGACAATTGGTATATTGTGTTATGAACTGCAGCCCAATACATATAGAGAAATACACCAAGTCTATAAAAGGTCATGCCAAATAGAAGTTGTTAGTCTCTGATACTACTTGACTCTTCACTCCTGTTTTCAAGATGCAAACAACTTCTTTTGGAAGCCTCTCTGGATGACCAAAGGTCAGCTAATTTGCCCTTGGAAATCCCAGGCATTTATTGGAATTGAAAAAGTGTGACTTGTCTTTGTTTGACTTCATTTGTCTTTTCACGCTTTGTAGGGAAAATTTGGAAAAGCATGGGGTGTGTGTCCGAATCCTTGGAGACCTACCTCTGCTGCCACGAGATATCCAGGAGCTGATTGCCAAGGTTGTGCTGGCAACAAAACAGTACAATACGTGAGTCCTCTTTTGTTTCTCTGGACCTCTTCTCATTTGCACAAAAACACTTTCCTTCCTTGTCCTCTGATTCTCGCAAGTAAAATCCAAAATGACAGCTCAGTTGTCTTTATTCTCTAATATGATGATGATGATAATAATATTTTATGTATATTCCGCCCTATCTCCCCAAGGGAATCCAGAGCGAATTCCAACAAAAAAGCATAAAGACAAACATTCAGTGCCTCACCAAAAATGTTACCATAAATTCATTTGCAACCCACTCAATCCCAAAGCAACAAACATCAAACAACCAATTATTAAATAAAACCTAAAATTACACAAATAGTTATGCTCTTAAATTGTATCTAACAATAAAAACAAAATTATTTCAACCATAAAACATGAACCTCGGTTTGATGAGCTCCCAGAGGTTCACTAAAAATTTTAAAAATTAATCTCAGAAGAGTAGCTGAGGAAACCTTGAGAATGTTGAACAGATAAAAGAATTCCCATATGGCAAAAGGAAAGTTGAGATATTGCCTGAAAATCTGGCAGGTAAGCGAAAATGACCGGGCAACACTGAAATACCACAGATGAAGAAAAGTTAGTACTGCTATTAGTGAATCATGCACACTCAAATCACTAGATGTCTTTATTGTTTTAGCTGTGGGAGGAGATACATTGCTCTTGCGTATCAAAAGGTTCTGGTATATCTTCAATGCTAACAAATATTGTAATTGTCAAACATGCGTAACTTCATGCGACAGCATTTTTTTCCTTTTCAATAAAGTTATGATGCAGTTATTTCCAATATGTTATGGAATTTCCAATACCCTACTAGGCAGCAACTGAGAATGGAAGGAAAAGCTGGTCTTTTGTCCACACAAGCCATGCTCTCTTGTATTTTTTTAAAGGTGTTTCTTGAATATTGCCTTTGCGTATACATCGAGAGAAGAAATCAGCAATGCGGTAAAAGAACTGGCTTGGGGTGTCGAAGAAGGGCTGCTTCAACCTAGGTAAATCTATATACATGCATGTGTTTAGCCCATATACATGATTTCAGATGCGAGACCAGTTTTACAAATGTGAGGCTTAGAACTATGTGCTATTTTCATTTGTACCTCCTTGTTGCGGATGAAACTTGTCCTTGTGGCAGTCACTAGATTCACACAATGTTGACTGGCTATTCCTTGTCAACCCTCCCAAATGCACAGCACTGTGCTCATGCTATTGATAAGCTGGTCCTTGTGTCAGAAAGGAATCAATGCCCTCCCTTTGGCTGATAGTTTTCCAAAGAATTAAAAATTATGTGTGTTTAAATTTCCAAAGCATAGCAGGGCAGGCTTCATTCTTGTAAGATATACATTTGTGTCTCACCAAAACCCAGAGCTCCATTAACTGGAGTCAAGTGCAAAAGATGGACATGTAGAATTACAGAAATGATGCCGCTCTGCATGAAAATGGGTTTTGGGTACAACAACTGAAATGAGCTTATGACTTTTTCATCCCTTTTTCATTCATTCTTTGTTAGCCCAACCCTTCTTCATTTCATATATTTAAGAGGGTGTGTGTTATTTAAGCAGTGATCCAGTGCCTGGCCACGGTGACTGTCTGGACGAGGGCAAACAAATTGAAGTTGAATCCAAACAAGACAGGTCCTCCTGGTCAGTCTCAAGGCCAAACAGGATATGGCAGGGCTGCCCAGAAAGTTGATTTTGATCGACCAGTCGATCGCGGGACTGAAGGAGGTCGATCGCAGCTGGACGGGGCGCTTCTCAGAGGGGGGCAGAGCCAAGCCCCTCCCCCGGCTTCGGCACTCCCAGCAGCTGCTCCAGCCTTGAGGAGGGCAGGGCCAAGCCAGCCTTGTACTAGCTATGCCACCACTGGCTTGGCCCTGCCCTCCTCAAGGCTGGAGCAGCTGCTGCTAGAGCTGAAGCCAGAGGGGGCGGAGCCAGGCCGCACCAAGCCCCTCCCCCTCCCCAGGCTTCGGCACTCCCAGCAGCTGCTCCAACCTTAAGGAGGGCAGGGCCAAGCCAGCCTTGTGCTAGCTATGCCACTACTAGCTTGGCCCTGCCCTCCTTAAGGATGGAGCAGCTGCTGCTAGAGCTAAAGCCAGAGGGGGGTGGAGCCAGGCTGCGCAAAGCCCCTCCCCCTGCTCCACCCTGCTTCTCTCGAGGCGCGCGCAGGAGCAGGGCGCACGGAAGGTAGATCTTTCTGACTTGGTTTTATTATAAGTAGCTCGCATTATGAAAAAGTCTGGGCACCCCTGGGATATAGGATTACAGCTTTGCTGGATGGGGTTACACTCCCTTTGAAGGTGCAGGTTCATAGCTTGAGAAAATCCCAGGTTGCGGCAGTAGCTAGAGGGGCTTTCGCACAAGTAAAACTTGTGCGCCAGTTGCGCCCGTACCTTGGGAAATCGGACTTGGCCACAGTGGTCCACACTCTCAATTCATCTAGGATAGACTACTGCAATGCACTCTACATGTGGTTGCCTTTGAAGACTGTTTGGAAGCTTCAAATAGTCCAACGAGAGGCAGCCAGGTTAATAACTGGGGCGGCATACAGGGAGCACACAACTCTCATGTTATGTCAGCTCCACTAGTGCCACTTTGCTACCAAGGATAATTCAAAGTGCTGGCTTTGGCCTATAAAGCCCTGAATGCCCCCGACCCAGTTTACCTGTCCAAACACATCTCCCTCTATGAACCACAGCTGAGATTAAGTCCTTCTGGGGAGGCCCTGCTCTCAGTTCCACCATTGTCACAGGCACGACTGGCGGGGACGAGAGAGAGGGCCTTCTCAGTGATTCCTCCCGGCTATGGAACTTCCTCCCTGGCAAGATTAGATCAGCCCCTTCCCTGCTCTCCTTCAGAAAGATGGTAAAAACTTAGCTGTGGGAACAAGCCCTTTGGGCCAGTGTAGTGAAGCAACAATAGGAAACGTTACCCTGCTGACCAGAATCAGTAAGGCTGATCTGAGATGGTTTTAAACAATTAATTTTAAAGTGGAGATAATTGATTTTAATATTTATGTATATTTCTAGTTTATTTTATGTTTTGGCATTGAATGTTTGAGGTATATATGTTGTGCTCCGCCCTTAGTCCCCTTTGGAGTGAGAAGGGCGGAATATAAAGGTTTTAAATAAATAATACTGTAAATAGTGTCAAACAGTCATAATTTCTAACTTCTTAACATCCTAATGATCCAGACATTTACCATTAGATCACAAACTAGTTCTGCCTACCAAAATATCCAAGCAGACACCTTAGGAAAATCAGTATACACAACTCTTGAAAATACCAGCAAAATGAACACAAAGCATGGGAAGGGGGTTTGAACCTGGTCTTTCTCCAGCTCTCCAGTTATTAGTCTAACTTCTACTGGCTATTGGTTTTACAATGTTCAAGAAATTACAAAAAACCACAACCAAAAACCCATCAGTACTCACCAGCTGCATTGCTTTTTTGACACCTTCCATGTACTGTGAAACCATTATTCCCAAGCAGCATGAAGAAGCCAAATCATTCCAAATTGCTACTTCAACTTGGAATAAGAGGTAGAAAGCAGTTCCTGGGTATGTTCAGAAAATTGGTGTATCTTACTCTTCAGTTAAAAACCAGGAGTTTTCATGTGTATGAAAGGAGCTATGAACTAAGTTCTTAGGTTGAACACAAATTCATGCACTCAGAGGCACCTTGTTGCTTAACCCAAAGCATATATCTGCCTCCCTGTTACTTTGAACCTAATTCTGGTGGATTCTTAGATAAGGTCCTTTTAACTAACAAAAGGCTTCTATAAGTCATAGTCCCAAAATATATTTTTCCAAGATCTTGTGTGTCATAGTACTTAGCTAACTTGTGGAACTCACTGCTGCAAGTTGTGGCGATGCTTTTTAACCTTCCATCGACTCTTAGGAGGCATCTGGTTTGTTGCTACCTGTGATATGAGATGCCTGAGCTGCTTTTATAATCTGCTTTTCTTAGCAATGGGCATGTTAGTTATAGATGAGAATGTTCTTGTGTCTCTTTCTCTTAGTGATGTGTCAGAATCGCTAATCGACAAATGCCTGTATAGCTCCAAATCTCCTCATCCAGACATCCTGATCAGAACCTCCGGAGAGGTCCGGCTTAGTGATTTCATGCTCTGGCAGGTAAACCTTAATTACATTGTCTCCTTTATTGACCAAGGGCCCCTGGTAGCACAGCTGGTTAAACTGCTGAGCTATTAAACTGCTAAGCTATTGAACAAGCTAAATGAGAGGTATTATATATTACCATATTGTACTATACCACTATAGTACAATATTATTAGTAATATTACATGTAATATATAATAGATAATTATTAGTATTATATTGCATTACATTATAATATTATGATTAATATTATATGTACATACAATATATTGGATTATTAGCATAGCACAATATTAGTAATATATATTGCTATATTGTTCTATACCACTAAGGAGCCCCCGGTGGCACAGTGGGTTAGACCGCTGAGCTGCTGAACTTGCTGACTGAAAAGTCGGCGGTTCGAATCCAGGGAGTGGGGTGAGTTCCCATTGTTGGTCCCAGTTTCTGCCAACCTAGCAGTTTGAAAACATGCAAATGTGAGTAGATCAATAGGTACCACTTCTGCAATCATGCTGGCCACATGACCTTGGAGGTGTCTATGGAAAACACTGGCTCTTCAGCTTAGAAATGGAGATGAGCACCATCCGCCAGTCCGACACAACTAGACTTAATGTCACGGAAAACCTTTACTTTACCTATGTTGACCAGCAGGATCTGCTTTGCTATGCCCCATTTCAAGAAATTCATTAATAGTTTGGGTCAGACAATGTTATAATGTACAACCGACATAAAACCGATATTGATGGACCTAGCACAGCATGAACTAAAGCTCTAGTTTTGAACCAAAGCAAAACAGATTTGGCAGTAGTTGGAAAGTTGTTCCAGGTATTCCAGCCACTTTGAGTCCCCTTGGGGAGAAAGGTGGGATATAAATACATATAATAATACTAATAATAATAATAATAATAATTCATCCTCTTTCCTTCTTTCACAGACCATTTATTAACACCCTTGTCTTTCTTTCCTCAGACATCCCATTCTTGCCTGGTGTTCCAGCCTGTGTTGTGGCCAGAATACTCTTTCTGGAATTTATGGGAAGCTATCCTTCAGTTCCAGATGAATTACAGTGCTTTGCAGGTAGGACACCAAGTTAGAGGGTAGGGCAGAAGAACAAATGTTACATTATCTACATAAAACTGCCTGGTTGAAAATTTAGGAAACCTGTATTGCCCATGTCCAATCTTGACAGCTGTACAATTTCACTAGATAGGTTCACGTATCAAGACTTGACTGGGTTTTTTCACTATTCTATTAAAAATTTCAAATGAGGTTTTTTTTTTCAGAAGCTTACTGCTTAATCCCATGGACATCCTAGCTTCACTGCAGATCTGTGCAAAAAGTTATTGCATGCAAGAATATTCATGTATTTTTATAGCTAAGTTATTTTAAATTCTGCACTTCATTTAATAAAATCCAGGAGGGAATAAGTAAAGAGAAAATACGGGAATAATTAATACATATATATAAAATCAAGAGTATTTTAGGCACACATGTCACAGGATGACATAAGGGTCATCTAGTCCAATTCACTGATTTACAGGACACAACTAAAGCAATTATTTGAGATGACCATCTAATTGTTTGTAGGCCTCCATTCACTAAAACAACCCATTTTACTGTTGCATAGCTGTTAGAGTAAAGAGCCGGGCTTTAGCACAACTGGTTAATCACCAGCAGCAATAGATCTTTCCCAACCAAAAGGTTGGGAGTTTGAGCTTGGGTCGGGGTGAGCACCCGACCTTCAGCCCAGCTTACTGTCCACCTAACCAGTTCGAAAACAGCTGTAGCTGTGAGTAGAAAAATTAGGCATCACTTAAGCAGGGAGGTATTTTATGGCACCATAAAAAAGGCAGCGATCAAAGAACAGAAGGAAAGTCTGTTATCAAAAAGAGGCTCGTAGTCATAGATGATGGAGAGACAGCACCCCCCTGTGAATCAAGCATAGCCTCCAGTATGCCAAAGTTGGAAAAATGCCGAGACACATACCTCTATCTGCCTGTCCTGTATGTCTAACGGCATTGAAAGTTTGCCATGTATGTGTTCTGTGATCTGCCTGAGTCCTCTTCAGGGTGAGAAGGGCAGAATATACATGCTGTAAATAAATAAATAAATAAAGGGCTTCCTATATTTGATGGATGATTGCATCATTTAGTACAGGCATGGGCAAACTTTGGCCATCCAGGTGTTTTGGACTTCAACTCCCACAATTCCTAACAGCTGTTAGGAATTGCCCATGTCTGATTGAGTACATCTATATTACCTGCAAATGTGGAAGAATGGCATAATTTTACAAAGCTGAATTTGGAATAAACAGAGTTGAAAAACATAATGACATACTGACTCTTTACCTTTTTGATTCTGATATTATGATAATTTACCTTTGAGGTATACTTGGAAGGAATTCTCACTGGAAATCAATTGGACATGGTTTCAAATTCATCTGTACAGAATCATGGGTATTCACCACCCTTTTTCATAGGCAGCTCATAAGATTTAGAAACATAATTCTTGTGGAACCTAGCCAAAAAAAATAGTTTGGCCCCTTAAAATCCGCGATTGAAAACAGATTTTGTACTTTAAGCTAATTCTAAAAACCAATGTATCATTATTATTTTTTCCCATTTTCAGAAAGCCAGGGATTTATACATGGAGGAGAGGAAGTGGCAGCAGATGGAGACCGACAAGACCTGCATCTTGGAAAAGCTGAAGGAGGAAGGGTCTGCATCCTGTGCAGATGCTCAGAGACGGAGGACACTCTTGCAGGAATTAAGGGCTAACCGGGAAGAGAGAGTCCAGGGTTTTTTGGAAGCTCTGGAAAACAAAAGAATGGACTTCCTAGAAAAATTGACAGTGGCATTTGCATGAGGAGAAGAACTAGTCGTGCCTGAAATGGGGGCGGAAAGGTGACGGGGAGGGAAAACATGAGCCGAGACACAAAAAATACAGCTGCTACACAGAAGGGTTCATTTAAATAATGAAAGCATAAGTTTGGGTGTATATGTTTCTTGCAGACATATGCAAGACTTTACCTCAGGTTTGGCAAAAGTGTGGTCCTTCAATTGTTGCACGACTACAACTCCCATCATCCTTGAGCATTGACCATGCTGGCTGGGGCTGATGTGAGTTGGAGTACAATGACATGTACTTTACTTTCGTACTGTTTCCAGTTATAATTCACTGTGCGGTTTGGAAACCTATTGGCCAAAGGAGATTTATGTTATCTCACTTGGTTATGGTTTAAAGATAGCAGAAGAAAGGAGAATTTGTTGTGGGTTCTGTTAATAAATAAATGGAGTTGGTACACACGTGGGAAGAATTGTGCATGCAGTAGGGATTTTCTTCCATTTCCCAAAATACCAGCATTTTTATATTGAGAATCCTGAGGCAATAAAATCCAAATCATTCATTGTGACAATTATACCTTTCTCAGCCCCATCAAAAGATGTTTAGCTTTTGAAACTCACTGAATTCTTAATCACTCAAAAGAAGCCACTGGGCCTTGAAAATTAGCATGATGAATTTTGCAACTTTTGAAGCTAATGAAGCTGTTACCATGGTGTGTACTTAAGATTTTCTTGCACAACTAACACACCTATTGTCACCTTTTTTTCAGCATTCTATAAATCTGTGTGTAATGAAGTCTAAAAATGTTGCTATTCGTAAAGATACGAGGGGCCCACTTCCTGTGGACTGGGAGCAATGAAATTTGGTACAGTTATGAGTCCTTCTCTCCATAGGTGCCACCTTAAGAACACACACTTCTCCCATATTTTTAAGCAACTGTAAACACCTTGCTTGTAGAAGTTGACAGGTTTCTCCAAAAGCCACGTCGTAACTTCAGAAACCAGAGACTCGTCTGAAAAATGCTTGCCCTTCAAAAATAACTTCATTGTTGGAAAGAGGTGGATGTCCAATGGTGCAATGTCAGGTGAATAAGGGGTGTGCAGTCGAATTTCAAAGCCACAGGAGCATGCTTCCATTTGGGCAACAGGTGAGCTGTGAACTGGTGCATAGTCTTGCAGAAGGCAGACACCTTTGGTGAGCATGCCACATCCCACAATTTCTGCAGCAGTGAAGCATAGTATGCCCCAGTAATCATGATACCATTTGCTAGGAAATCTATCAATACTACTCATACTGGTCCCAAAATACTGTGAGCATTCTTTGGAGGCATGTGCATTCTTTGGAGGCGCTGAGTCATGCTGCTTCCATTGCATCAACTGGACTTTAGTCTCTGGATCATAGTGATGGACCCAGCTTTCATTCTGTGTGATCAGTCTGTTGAAAAAGTCCTCCTGGTTTCCATGGCACATCATTGAGCCTGAGAGCATTAGACTCGTTCCTGCTTCTGGAAAGGTGTGAGCAGCCAGGGGACTCAGCGAGCGGATACCTTATGCATGTGAAGATGGTCTGGGATGATTTTTCCCACAGACCTCACACTAATCTTGACATTTTGGGCTAGGTGGCAAATGGTTACGTGCCAATTTTCCAAAATGATGATCTTCATTTGCTGGATAGTGTGTTCAACAGTAGAGTGAGGTCGCCAAGGAATTGGAGCTGTTAGGATGAAAATCCTATCACATTTGAATTGATGATGCCAATTCTTGACTACATCATATGATGGGGAATCCTCGCCATAAACCTCTTTCATCTCATCGAACATCTCCTTTGGTGTGCAGCCTTTCAAGTAAAGGAACTTTATTTTTTTTCGTGTCAGGAGCAACTTGAGAAACTGCAAGTTGCTTCTGGTGTGAGAGAATTGGCCATCTGCAAGGACCTTGCCCAGGGGACACCAGGATGTTTTGATGGGGAGCCAGAGCTGACAGAGGGACCCTAACCCTGTCAGTCTTCAGTCCTGCCGGCACAGGTGACTGCTCTGTTTTCCACTAGGTCCATTATCAAATCTCACACCACTTCAGCACCTGTAAAATTAAGACCGTTATCAGTTCTGAGTTGTAAATTGGCACATAACCTATAGAGACTTATATCATTACACATGTGCCGTGTCAGCATCCTGTGATAAATAGAAATGGGTCAGGAGAAATCTTTAATGAACGCCCCTCGTAAGAGGGTAATCTTTGTGTGCAATGCCTTCTAAAATGGGCCTCAAACTTTTTAAACAGAGGGCCAGACCCAATGTTAAAAAATGTACTAGAAATCAGGAATAGATATAAGAGGGTATTATTGTCAGAAAGTTCAACATTAACACCAATAATAATGGATAGGACCCCCCCCCCCCCCAAAAGTTGGACAAGGAATTAAGAGAAAAGAATATAGATTAAATTGGATACTGGATAAGACATGAAGAAAGAAAATATACTGAGAAAATTTAGAGATAGTAAACTCTCATGGTTCCATTGCTTACAGTTAGAGCAATTGTTCAAGAATTGGATAAGAAAAAATGGGGAAGGAGGCAAACCTACACAATTTGAACAAATGATACAAAAGGAAGGAGCTACGAGAGAATACCACAAGTTGAAAGGAATAACTAGCAAAATGTATAAGATAATAATTGAGACTAAGGAGGGAAAAATAAAAAATGCAATATTAAGAGAAATATGGGAGGAAGATTTAGGGATTAAGATGAGGGAAGTGGATTGGATACAGTTATGGAATCAAAGACATTTAAGGAATCTATAGATACGGGTTAAAGAAAATTATAAATTGGTTTGGAAATGGTACATAACACCATTAAAAATAGCAAACATTAATAAAAATGCCACAAAATATTGTTGGAGAGATTGCCAGGAGGTGGGTGCATATATACATATGTGGTGGGAATGTAAATATGTAAACGAATTTTGTGGGAAGGTATTTAGAGAAATAGAAGCTATAATGCATATGAAGATGGAAAAAAGTGCAAGTATTACGTTGTCATTATATAATGTCAAGAAACTGGGGGAAATAGAGAAGGATGCAATAAATAATATGTTAACTGCAGCAAGGTTGTTGATAGCAAGGAGTTGGAAAGATAAGAAACATACAAATCGAAGAATGGTATAAAGAACTATGGAAATTAGCAATAAATGATAACTTGACAAGTAGGTTAAAAGTTAGAAAAGGGGGTACGGAAGGTAAATGACTTTGATGAGGTCTGGGGTAAATTTATCAAGAATGGTTTAAAAGAAGTAGATGGGAACTTACCTCCACAAGAAGAAATGAGATTTTGGAAGGAGAATGCTAATTGAAGTGGCTTGGGGGGGGGGGGGGACAGAGGTGAATAAGATAATATACAAGATATATATACATATATAGTTGATGTAATGAATTAAGTGTGAAATATAAAAGTATGGATGGTATTGATGTATGTATGAAACTTAAGAGAACTAATGTATTTTAAGAAAACATTTTAAAATTATTAATTTTTTTTAAAAAAAAACAAACTGTTAGAGGGCCGGATTATAATTTGAAAAAAAATGAATTCCTATTTACACTGCACATATCTTATTTGCAGTGCAAAAAACACTTAAAAACAATACAATTAAAATGAACAATTTTAACAAATATAAACTTAATTAGTATTTCAATGGGAAGTGTGGGCCTGCTTTTGGCTGATGAGATAGGATTGTTGTTGTGTGCTTTCAAGTCGTTTCAGACTTAGGTTGACCCTGAGCGAGGGCCAGGTAAATGACCATGGAGGGCCATATCCGGCTCTTGGGCCTTAGTTTGAGGACCCCTATTCTAAAAGACCTGTTTTGGCCTTCATTGGGGAATAGTTATATCTTACATTTTATCATTCCTACCTCTTCATATGAACACATGGAGACAAGAATACCCATGGAACTCCACAAAAAGCATATTTTCAACCTGTAGGGAGAGTACTACTTTTATTTTCCTTAGAGGTTTGGAAAATGGTATGTAATTTTCAGGAGAACCCGATGCAGCATTCTCTGTTTCTTTTTGGATGGTATTAATATGTGAAGATTAAAATATCAGGCTTTTTCATAAAGGACTTGTAACAGTCCTCTTTTACACAAAAAATGAACCGATGATTATTTAACTATGTTAAGACTAATGAATCCAAAGAAATGTGTCTTCTTTGGGTCTTTTATTTTGAAGTGGAGATGTGTGGACTCCTGATAATGGCATTTGACAAGCTTTTTAAGAGTTGTAGCATTTGTTGGATTTTCTTAGTGGGTCTATAGATAAAACAAGCCACGAGAGTAAAGACAAGATCCACCCAGAGCAAAAGTGTTCTTACCATACATCAAGAGAACACTGACCACAGAGGGAAGCTGATGAAACACAACCTACAAAAGATCTACAGACCCTCTAAGAAAATCCAACAAATGCTACATTCAGCAAAGGACAAGAGGAATCATTTCACCTCTTCAGGAATCTACTATAAAGAGTAAAGTGTTTTAGTAGTATTGTGCTCATGAAGTATTCAGATCACCTCTTTCTCATGTGATCCCTGTTCAGCCTTCTGATCTGGGAGCGGTCTGGTATAACAGCCATGGAAACGAACATTTCATTTTTGGAAAATACATGGGTCATTGGTTTGCTTCCATAATCCCTTGTGGATATCAAAATCTATGGAAGCTCAAGTTCCATTATACACAATGGCGTAATAAAATGATGTCCTTTTTATAACGGCAAAATAAAGGTTTGCCGTTATAATAATCAAGGTGGCCAATGGAAACATTCACACCTACCACCAACAGACAAGAGTTCTTTGTCCCACCCTGGACATTCCACAGATGTATAAACCCCATTTTCCTCGTTCCAACAGACCTCACAACCTCTGAGGATGCTTGCCATATATGCAGGTGAAACGTCGGGAGAGAATGCTTAATCTAGAACATGGCCATATAGCCTGAAAAACCTACAACCCAATAAAGGTTTTCTTTTTGGATTATTAAAGATAATTTGAAGCCATGGAAAATTGAATCTATGGATACAAAGGGGCAGTTGTAGTGCGTTACTTTAAACTGACCTGCAGAAGGGGAACAAAAAAATTGTTGACAATGCTAAGAATTCCCAGGATGTTTTGGGATGCAAATAATTGTGCAGAAATCCAAAATCAAATTGATTTGTACAGGAGGAAAACCTTAAGAGTCCTGAGATGTTTTCTTATCTGGAAAGACTCATGGAGACTATTTCTGGAGGACTCTAGGATCTTCCCTTTCAATTTGTATTCAAATAACACTTTTCCTTGCAACGTTAAAAAAAGAAAAATCGGAATATATCCAAAGGATTTTACTTTCTGGATGTCCATTTTGAGGCTAAAGGCATGCTGTTCATTATAGCGCGTATCCCAGGGGGCCTTTATCCACAAACTAGTTTAGCAGGTTAAAGTGAAATATGGTGGATACTCTTCTACGTAATTCTGGAAGATGCAGTTTTTGCTTAGCCTGATGCAATAGTACAGAGTTTTATTACAGCCTCACTAAAGAGCATGCTTACAATTTGTGAATCTTCCTTACCTTTCTCACAGATTTCTCTTGGGATTTCCTGCTCTGCATTCCCAAGAAAGATTGCCAGTTGGTGTAGAGACACCAGTGCTATGCTAGAAGAGTAAACGATTAAGGAGGGAGGTTCCTATGCTATGATAAGGAAGGATGGTATTCCAAAGCACATATCTGGATCTTAAATTTTTATTGCAATCATGTTATGGTATAAGCAATAAAATGGATAAAGAAACGTGCTGAAAGAATGTAAGTCAGCACTGCTGAATCAGGAGCTTTCTGAACTTTCTGGAGGAAAATGTGCCCCACAGCAGCCAACCACCTGCTTTCAAGAAACACATAAACAGATGTATGGTGATCACTGCCACTGTGTTCCTTTAGCAGGCTGTATTCAAGGCATCCTGCCTAGTCACACAGATGAGCAAAATGTTAGCTGCTGTACTTCCAATGAACAATTACAGCACATTTGAAGATCACTACTCTTTTCAGTTTGCATTTTGGACTGTGACCACATCTATACTGGCAATTTAATGCAGTTCAAAGCCAGCTTTGAACTGCACTGGCCCAACAATGAAGTCCCATTGAAGTGCATGAATGAAAGCCCTTATTTCAGATCAGTGTTCTATGGCTTGTAATCATCATCCAGTCCTCAAAGGGGTTCCAGGATTTCCTGTGTCGCCATCAGCACAGCGAAACCACTTTCAATACAGGTTTGAAACTGCATTAAATGGTTGGTGTTGATGTGGCCCAAAAGGTGGCGTCCAGTGACTGAATCCACAGTTCAAAATCCACTCAGCCATAGGAACCCATTGGGTGATTTCTGGCAACTGGCTCACACCTTCAGCCACAGAGGAAAGCAAGAAAAATCCCCTGAATAAATCATGCAAGAAAACTATAGCAGTCAGAATAAACGAGTTGATTTTTATTTATAGCAGCCATTCTTTTACATTGCTGATCAAAGGTTTGTTTTTTGTTTTGTTTTTGGTGTCAGGAGCAACTTGAGAAAGTGCAAGCCGTTTCTGGTGTGAGAGAATTGGCCGTCTGTATTAGCAAAAGTGGAGTTTAAATTTCACCATTAAAACTCTCCGGCATTAACTTTGTGTCACACGCAAAATTATTCAAAATATTGTATAGAATGGCCTTTACGCTTATGTGTATAAGGAGGTGCATAGCAAACATACCTTAATTTTACTTTACAGTATGTCATATCCCCTACATTTAGTATAGTGCCAAGTTTTTAACGTGTTTTTTATACATTATAACTGTCTTCTCAATTAGCTTCTGATACCCCCTACATTTAGTCATTACAGTTTATGCGCTTGTATCTCTTATAGGGAGTCTGTTCAACCTCCATTTTACTTGTAAAACTGAATCACCATGTTGCAAAATGACACATGTTGGAAAAAGCATGTCACCAGCATGAAAGGTTTGGAAAGCTCTGCTCTGTTGCTTCCCCACATTATCTTTTTGTTTGTTTATTCATTCAGTCGCTTCCAACTGTATGTGACCTCATGGATCAGCCCAGGCCAGAACTTCTTCAAGGCTGAATCAGTCACTTAGAATCATAGAGTTAGAAGAGACCTCGTGGGCCATCCAGTCCAACCCCCTGCCAAGAAGCAGGAAAATTGCATTCAAAGCACCCCTGACAGATGGCCATCCAGCCTCTGTTTAAAAGCCTCCAAAGAAGGAGCCTCCACCACACTCTGCGGCAGAGAGTTCCACTGCTGAATGGCTCTAAGAGTCGGGAAGTTCTTCCTAATGTTCAGGTGGAATCTCCTTTCTTGTAGTTTGAAGCCATTGTTCCGCGTCCTAGTCTCCAGGGCAACAGAAAACAAGCTTGCTCCCTCCTCTCTATGACTTCCTCTCACATATTTATACATGGCTATCATGTCTCCTCTCAGCCTTCTCTTCTTCAGGCTAAATATGCCCAGTTCTTTAAGCCGTTCCTCATAGGGCTTGTTCTCCATTTTAGTCACCCTCCTCTGGACACATTCCAGCTTGTCAATATCTCTCTTCAATTGTGGTGCCCAGAATTGAACAGAATATTCCAGGTGTGGTCTAACCAAGGCAGAATAGAGGGGTAACATGACTTCCCTGGACCTAGACACTATACTCCTATTGATGCAGGCCAAAATCCCATTGTCTTTTTTTGCCGCCACATCACATTGTTGGCTCATGTTTAACTTGATGTTCACAAGGATCTCAAGATCTTTTTCACATGTACTTCTCTCGAGCCATGTGTCCCCCATTCTGTATCTTTGCTTTTCATTTTTTTTGCCTAAGTGGAGTATCTTGCATTTGTCACTGCTGAACTTCATTTGTTAGTTTTGGCCCATCTCTCTAATTTGGTGTCGTCTCCAAACTTGATGATCATGCCTTCTATCCCTTCATCTAAGTCATTAATAAAGATGTTGAACAGGACCAGGCCCAGGACGGAACCCTGCAGCACTCCGCTCGTCACTTCTTTCCAGGATGAAGAGGAAGCATTGGTGAGCACCTTCTGGGTTAGTCCACTTAACCAATTACAGATCTAACCATAGTTTTGCCTAGGCCACATTGGACTTGTTTGTTTGCCAGAAGGTCATGGGGGACCTTGTCGAAGGCCTTTCTGAAATCCAGGTACGCTACATCCATGGCATTCCCCGCATCTACCTAGCCTGTAACTATTTTAAAAAGAGATCAGATTAGTCTGGCATGACTTGTTTTTGATAAATCCGTGTTGACTATTAGCAATGACCGCATTTGTTTCTAAGTATTTGCAGATCACTTCCTTATCGATCTTTACCAGAATCTTGCCTGGTATCAACATGAGGCTGACCGGACGGTAATTGTTTGGGTCAGGGGTGCTCATTAGGTAGATCGTGATCTACTGGTAGATCTCGAAGGGCGTCCTGGTAGATCGCAGGCAGATCACAGCACAGTGTGTATGGCTCCCATGCCATTTGTGAGGAATGCTCAGGGGCTTATTATACTCACATTTAGTTGAATTCAGTCTTAAAATGTATTATATGGCTCTCACTGAAATAAATTTCCTAATATTTTGCTTTTATGGCTCTCTGAGTAGTGGGTAGGTAGATCTTTGGGACTTGGTTGTTTTATAAGTAGCTTGCATGCTGGAAAAGTGTGAGCACCCCTGGTTTGGGTCATCCTAGTTTCCCTTCTTGAAGATTGGGACCACATTGGCCCTCCTCCAATCTGCTGTGACTTCTCCCATTCTCCAAGAACTCTCAAAGATGATTGCCAATGGTTCCGAAATTAGATTCTTGCCCTTGGTCAGCCCCTCTTCGTTTTTTCTTCAATTTTCCCCAGCATCGTCATTTTCCCCAAGCTTTCCTGTCTTCCTATTATGTGGCTAAAATACTTCAAATTTCCCCCCTAATATCCTTCCCTCCAGTGAACAGTTGGGCTTTAGTTCCTGGAATATTAACTGGTTTGATCTTATTGCCGTCCAAGGCACTCTCAGAATTTTCCTTCAACATCACAGTTCCAAAGCTTCTATCTTCCTTCTTTCAGACTTCCTTACAGTCCAGCTCTCACATACCACTGTTTTCACTACGTAGACCCTCATTGTTGGTTTTACCCACAAACTGGACGTGATGACAGATGCAGGCACATCCTTACACATTGCTAAACGCGGTGTAGGTGGACGCGATGTGTCTCATTGAAAACCTCGTGCTAAAAAATATAGGATTGATTGCTTCACATAAGACCGAGATTTCTTTGTTGCGTCCCAAGAAGAAACGTTCATGGACTCTTTGAGGAAATTTATATCCCTCGGCTTTTCCTCTATCTATCTATCTATCTATCTATCTATCTATCTGTGTATATGTGTACACACACACACACATACAAATGCACATATGCATAGATACACACACAGAGTTTTCTACTCTTTATCCCACAGCTCCAAAGTGTTGTTCAGTCCTATGGTTGCATGCTATGCAGATCTTCATTGCCACTTTGATGTTTTTACTCTTTTTTTGTACTGATCCGTTTAGCTGTTCTGGCAAGAATACTGGGGTGGGTTGCCATTACCTTCCACAGGGATATTTAGTCTGGCCTCTCTGCCATGACCTTCTCATCTTGGGTATCCCTTCACGGTTTCACTTGTGGTGTCATTGAAATGCTCAAGCTCCAGCACCACGACAAGGCAATGATCCTTTGCTGGAGTCAACGTGTTTCTGACACGCTAAATTTATTTTATGGGATTATACTCCACATCTTTCTCAGCCGTATTATGTATTTATTTATTTCCTATATTTATACCCCACCCTTCTCCCCCCAAAGGGGGACTCAGGGCGGCGTAACAAAAGTATCATATGATGTTAGCATCATAAAAACAACCACAGTACAATCAAAATACTGAAACAACAATTGAAACAATTAAGACACATCCATTAAAATCGAAATAAAAAAACCAGTCCGGGTCAATTCATTGCCATAAGTTGTGTGATCTTCTTCCACTTGCTGATGAAATGCTTGGTCCCATAACCAGGCAGGGGCGGTCCTACAGGTAGGTCAAGGAAGCGGCCGCATGGGGCGCCATCTAGGTAAGGGCGCATTCCCCCACCCGCCAGACAGTGTCCGGCCTCCCTCCCTCTCCCTTTCTCCCTCTCCCGGAGCATGCGCACAACCACCGCCCCCCTCGCTGTCCCTGGCCTGCGCACGCGGCCGGCCGTCTCCACCAGAGTGGCCCCTCAGGCGGAAAACCACCAGCCGGGCGAAGGTGCGAAACCACCCGCTCAGACTGCGGGGCCCACGGCATGAGGGCGGCGAAGGCGGCTCCTCGCTCCTAGTCATAATAATGCGAGTCGCGGACCCAAGAGGCCCCGAGTCGCTGCTACTGCCGCTGCCGCCACCTCCGCCATATCCCCCCCGGCCTCGGCGGCCGCCCTGACCAGCAACAGCAGCGAGAGAGGCAGCAGCACCTCGGTGCCTCAGGAGGTGGAGGCGGCGGAGGGCGCCCTCGAGGAGGTGAGGCCAGGCGGAGCTTGCCTCCCTTCTCTTCCCTTGGCTTGCTTTCTTTCCCTTCCTTGGATCCTTCCAGGACCCCCTTCTCTCTTGGAAGAGCAGCAGCAGCAAAGGGATGGATGGATGGGGAGAGCGGGCCTTTCTCCCTTTCTCGAGACTCAGAGGTCCCAGGGAGTTTGTTCTCTCCCCCCGCCAATAAGGTCCTTAGGCTATGGCAGGTGCCTCTCCAAACTACAACTCCCAGGACCCCGTGGCAGTTAAGCAAGGCCAGGCTGCATTCATTCATTCAGCAGTGTCAATTGGAATATTCACACTTGCCTCAAGCAGACACGGGTTCTTTCTCTCTCTCTCTCCCCCCCCCCCCTCATCTTGGCTGCTAATCTGGTTTGTGAAGAAGCCCCCAATGAGGAGGGCGCCAAAATAATGGGGTTTTTTTTGGGGGGGGGGGCAAAATAATGTTCGCTTACAATTTAAAATTACCTTAGACCGCCTCTGTAACCAGGTCTTGATTTTCCTTCTAAAAGACAAGAGGGAGGTGGCCAATCTGATATCTTTAGGGAGGGTGTTCCATAGGCGGGGGAGCCACTGCTGAGAAGGCTCTGTCTCTTGTCCCCATCAACCACGTTTGCAATAGTGGTGGGATCGAGAGCAGGGCCTCTCCTGAAGATCTTAAACTTCGTGACGGTTCGTGGCAGGAGATACATTCGAACAGGTAGTCTGGGCCAGAACTATTTAGGGCTTTAAAGGTTAAAACCAGCACTTTGTGTGCTCGGAAGCTGATCGGTAGCCAACGGAGTTGGCGTAACAAAGGGGTCATCCTCATTTCGACTCCACATCTCTATTCGAAAGCCTAATTCGTTTTCCTTGGTTTTGGGATTTGGGGGGGTAAGAAGAGAAAAAAAAAACCAACCCAAAGTGGTGCTGAAATGGACAGCAAAAACACACAACCCCCTTTAACCTTCATTTGGGTGACTTTTCCCCCCACTTCCCTGCTCTTTCCTATTATGGATTTAAAATATCTGAAGAGAAGACCCTTCTGGTTGGGAAGGAAGGGGGCGCTCTGGGTTGCTTTTCCAGTCGTCGTCGAAGAAGCAATGACCGCACCTTCCTCTGAGGGAAAGGAGAGGCCATTATGTTTTTCCCCCTCACAGCCTTGGTTTCGTTTGTGTGGTTTTGGTTACCTCAGGAACGGAAGGTGTTAAATAAGACGTTTCAATCCGTCTTGCGGCAGGGAGGAATGGAGGCGCCTTCCCTTGGACAGGTACGCCTTTGGCGTACCTGTCCAAGGGGAAGGCGCCTCCATTTCTCCCCAAGCCGCAGGGCGGGAAAAAACGTTTATGGACTCTGAGGTGATTTCTATTCCTCGCCCTTCCCTATATAGACATATATATAATCTTCCACTCTTTCTCTCAGAGCACCAAAGTGTTGTTTTGCCCTATTTGCACACTGTTGTGTTGTTTGAGTCGCCTCATTTTGGTGGAAGCAACAAGCCAGGCCTCCTCCTCCTCTCAGCAAGGCCAGGCGCCGACTGGTTGCCCCAACCCTCGCCCGCCCCGCCTCTTCGGCAAGGCCCCGCCCACGTGACGCGCCTGGCCCAATCCGAGTCCGGGGCGGTGGGGGATCCGGCTGGAACCGGTTGGGGCCGCGTCCGGCTCTCGGTATATAAAACTTTATAAACACCCCGATTCAAATTAGTGGGGTCGCGAGCGGCACGGCGCGGAGCAAGGAGGCGAAGGCAAAGACCCCCTTTCTTGGTCTTTTTTGTCCCTTTGGCCTTGCCGTCGTCGTTTCCCGCCTCTTCTTTCCTCATTGAGGCCTTCCTTTTTTTTTTTCCACCCGGTTGTTTCGTCAATTTCACGGCCTTTTTTTCCTCTTTTTCTCTCTCCCCTTTTTCCTGTCACGCGCCGCCGACATGCCCAAGAGAAAGGTAGGTGTTGGGTTAATAAATACGATAGGGCGGGGGAATGGGATGATGTTATTTGCGGGGCTGCCAATCGGGTCAGCGGCCATTTTCTCTCCTTTTTTGTATTTTCCCCCGTTTCGTTCTTCATAGCGATTAACGGTTGTCCTCTCAGGAATGGGAAGGGAGGGGGAGGGAAGAAGCGCGTGCGCGCGAAGGTTTTCCAACGGTTGTCGAGACTTTAAATTGGGGGGGGAAATGTGGGGGGTGGGTGGGCGGGGCCAAAGCCGAGCGCGAGCGACCGTTAACTGCCGCGCATTCTGCCCCAGCCAATCAGGGAACGCGAAGGGGGAAGGGCCAGGGCGCGCGCCGTTTGTGAGCGCCCGCACGCCCCGCCCTCTTCCGGCCCTGGGAGGGAAAAGCGCGCGCGCCCCCGAGGTTGATCATAATGGAGGGATTTGGGGAGGGGGCATCCATAAATCTAGGCTGCTCCACTTGGGCTTTTTCGGCGGGAGTCTGTTTGACACGTGTTTGGGGAATGGTTTTCCCAGAGTCCGATTTTCTTCCAACAGTAGAGTATGTAAAGCATTGGGCCCTTCCACACAGCCCTATATCCCAAAATATCAGCTTTGATATTGGTTTTCAGAGTCCACACTCGGATAATGTGATATTCTGGGATATAGGGTTGTGTGGACTGAGAAAAGCCGTGTATAAATACTGTAAATAAATTAAAATAAAATAGCCTCGACACCCTTCTGCACAGCCATATATCCGCCAGGATAGCAAGGCGGATTATCCACAATGTCTGCTTTGAACTGGGGGCGCACAGCGGAATAAAATCCCACATCTGCTTTGAACTGGAATATATGGCAGTGTGGCCTCATAACAGGAGGCCCTTCCACAAAGTCATCTAACCCAGAATTTTGATTGAAGGGCAGAGACTGCCTTGTGTAAACCGTCCTGAGTCGCCTTCGGGCTGAGAGGGGCGGTATGGGAATATGACAAATAAAATACATAAATAAATATCCAAGGCAGAAAATCCCACAATATCGGCTTTGAACTAGGGCATCTGAGTCCACACTGCCATACGTTCCAGTTCAAAGCAGATTCTGTGAGGGTTTCTGCCTTGATATTCTGGGTTATATGGCTATGTGGAACGGCCCTAGGTTATCTTGAGTCCACACTGCTGTATAATCTAGTGAGCAATCAGGCTTTCTTCCCTGGAGTATGGACTGGTTTGATCTTCATGCCGTCCAAGGCCCTCAGGATTTTATTCCCAACCTCACAATTCCAAAGTGTCTTGTCTTCCTTTGCTCAAGCTTCAATATGGGTTTGATTCAGCTGTGTGGAAGGGCCTTCTCGACTGACACATCCAGAATATCAAGGCAGACAATCCACAATATCTGCTTCCAACAGGGTTAGCTGAGTCCACACTGCCATAGAACCCAGTTCAAAACAGCTATTGTAGATTATCTGCCTTGATATTCTGGTCATATGGCTATGAGGAAGAGCCCCTACTTACACGTTTAACAGCAAGTATAATTATCTGCTTGTCCCAGATTACTTGGCAGTGTGGACTCGGCCCTTCCACATCCCTATATCCTAGAATATCAAGGCAGATAATCCACAATATCTGCTTTGAACAGAATAAAACCCCAGATTTTCCACTTTGAACTGGAATACATGGCAGTGTGGACTCTGATAACCCAGTTCAAAACAGATATTGTTGGGTTTTCTGCCTTGATATTCTGGGTTAGATGGCTTTGTGGAAGAGCCCTGAGCCCACACTGCCATATAATCTAGTTCAGGGTAAGTTTTTGTATAGCTGTGTGGAAGGGGTCTGTTAAGTGCCTGTAGATGCCATATATATGGATCCACATTGGTTTCCAAATGGAAAATCATCCAGAAGAAGTGGCTGCTTTTCTCCTTCCCCCTAGCATGACGTTTCCATTCACCCTGTATTTTTGCCCCTGGCGTGAGCGCGCAACAGGCGCGCACAATTTCTTCCCTCCCCCCCCTCCTCCGGGCACACGCTTTAAAAAGGGCGGGAAGACCTTTTGCCGCCCAAAATGATGTCTGGTTTTTAAAGACCCTGAGGGGGAGGGTTGGCCCCTGTCTGAAATAAACCGTTTTAATTTTAACATTTAATTCAATCATTTTCTGCCCAGAATACCCTTTTTGTTGGGTCCCCCCGACTCCCTTTATTGGCTTTAGGTGAGAGCTCCCTTATGTCTAGGATGAGGTTTTTGAATGTAAAGCTCCCTTCATAAATCATACCATTTGCTCACACAAACGTTTGTGGATCACTGCTATATAATCCAGTTCAAAACAATAAAGTGTACATAGGGCCCCTGCTGCCTTCCTTCCTTTCTTGTTCATATGGAGTAGTCTTCAATTGCTAAATGCTGGTTTCATCTTCAAGGGACATTAGGAGTTAGTTGTGTGCATGTGTAATTTTTGTGGGATTACTGGATTTAAGAAAGTGCCTCTGCTCCAAATCCTGATGTGCTTTCTTCTGTGAAAGTGTTTCAACACTCTAGGAAAGGGGTAAAAGGAGGAATGGCTTCGTGCATTTGTATAACTTTGGGGAGTAGGCAGCGGTGGGGGGAACAACTCAATTTGCAGGATCAAAATTCCAGAAATAAGTGAGATCTTGGGTTGGCTGCATGGATTCAATAGAGGTCACAGTGTTCTGAAATAAAAGGAGCCATTATGTAGCCTAAAGCGGCAGTGTTAGGGAAGAAAGGATAATGCATCAAAATAAGGAGCATCTGGCAATGCAATTACCAGCACAGCCCTCCAACAAACATATCTCTTTTCAGAGAGATACAGATTCCATAAGTAAAAAGATACATGTGTTCATTAAAGAAGAGGGATGTATTTAATATTGATAGCACATGTATTATTGAAATAATTGTCATAACCATGTGGACTTAATTTATTCAGTGCAACCCTTCAAAATTAGTACATTACAAGCTTGAGTCTTCTAATAGCTTTGTAGAGTCTCACAGAACATCTATTGTGCCCACAGGCCACCTGGATTTTCCAGTGACTGTTGTTATTTTTAATTGATGCTTCTATATATGCAGCCAAAACATAGGAATGTAAGGTACTGATATCTTGTGTCTAGCTGCACATTGGGAAAGATGCATCATACCAAGTCAATTTGAAACTGGAGATACTAAAACTGAATAGGAAGGAATAAGGCAAGAAATTGGGGTGCTGGCTTTCCAATGTATCAAATGTGTTACGTATTTTAAATAACCTTAATGGTTAAAAAACTCAAAACAAAATTGATTGTGGATTTTTTTCACCCATTGCCTTTTCTTACAGGCTGAAGGAGATACCAAGGGTGACAAGGCCAAAACAAAGGATGAGGTAAGAGGATTGTTTTAATTTGAGAAAACAATGGGTTGATCCTACACTTGGTGATGTGTGGCTCCATTTGAGTCACATCTGTTATTAAACCAAGCATGCAGGAAAGGGGTGGGTAAGGAGCACCTCTGGGGGCTACATATTGTTTCCAACTGGTGATTTCTGGTCCCCACCACACAGCTTACACTGGGCCACCCATTGGGGAGATTGGGATAAAGTGCTTTTTTGAAAGCAGCAATTCACTTTTTGATTAGTTCGCAGAGCCTTCTACAGTTTAATATCTTGTATTTTTCAGCCACTTCTAGTTTTTTCTCACTTGTCATTTATTTCCCTC
Source organism: Anolis apletophallus (assembly GCA_030556195.1). Taxonomy (NCBI): domain Eukaryota; kingdom Metazoa; phylum Chordata; class Lepidosauria; order Squamata; family Anolidae; genus Anolis; species Anolis apletophallus. The sequence goes on along the minus strand of JARBWK010000011.1, from coordinate 43,965,036 downwards.
CCTTTCCCCTTTTTTTCTTTTTGAAAAAGCCACAACGGAGATCAGCAAGGCTATCTGCTGTAAGTACATTTTATGACAGTTTTCGTGGAGATAGTAGTTGTAATTTCTAAATAACTTCTAATAGGATGCATCAATTTGGGCATACTATTAGAAGTTATAGTATACAATACAGCACACAGCAGCAATAACCAATGTATTCATTCAAATGTACTTACTCAATGTATTTTTGTTTCTAGAAGCCTGCTCCTCCAAAACCGGAACCCAAACCTAAAAAGGCAGCTCCAAAGGTGAAGTTAAAGTTGCTGTTTCAATTTGAAGTTCTGCAATGTGGGATACTAATCAACTGTTGTTTTAGTATACATAGAATTTAAAATGCAGACATGTTTGTTGGTTTACACACTATAACAGCTGCTAATATATTTCACTTAATTAGCAGAAGGGTGAGAAGGTAGCCAAGGGAAAGAAGGGAAAAGCCGATGCAAACAAGGATGGAAATAACCCTGCAGAAAATGGAGATGCCAAAACAGACCAGGTATAATATCTTAAGTATTTTGGTAAACAAGTTTTGCTTATAAAATTGAGTACAGACTGGATTGAATTTGAAATATGGTTAATACTGCAAACCAATGTGTTTCCAGTTAAGCTTTTGGTTGATTTGTTGTGAACAAAACAATTGACTTTATTTAGTAGTATAGTATAGTTTATTGCATTAGCCGCAAGGCCATATCAAGCAATTTAGTAGTAAGAATACTGTAGTTCTGATGTACCAAATGATACTTAAACTGTATGGCATGCCTTTTCCATCAGGAATGTCTGATAATAGCTTGTACTTTGGTGTAGCAGGTGTGTGCCTGTTTCATGTAAACATTGCCATTTGAGTAACACATTCCTGTGACATATCAACCTAAAGCACTCTGACAGTTTGCCCTTTCTCTTTCAGGCACAGAAAGCTGAAGGTGCTGGGGATGCCAAGTGAATTGTGTGAATTTTTGATAACTGTGTACTTCTGGTGACTGTACAGTTTGAAATACTATTTTTTATCAAGTTTTATAACAATGCAGAATTTTGTTTTACCTTTTTTTTAAAGCTATGTTGTTAGCACACAGAACGCTTCGTTGTTGTGTTTTAGGGGGAGGAGAGGGGACAAATGTCATTGACTCTGTTACTTAGAACCTGAACTTTTAAAGTCCCTTCATTTTTGCTAGAGGGGATATTCATGGAAACAAAGACAAAAAGATTCACAGATATGGTTGTTTTATTCTTTTCCAAATGGTTAAACATTTAAATTTCCCGACTGCCTGTGTCTTGAGGAGGAGGAAAAATTTAAAATTCTGCTTACCATGTTCATTCTTTTCACATTGTCATTTGCTTTGTATGTATCACTCCTCAGAATGGCATAGGGATCTTTACTTGCCTTCTTAAATCAAGCCAGTCAGTCCAGATCTCTGGTGTCAAATACCAAGGAAGAGAAAATGGCTCAAATGAGCTGCATTTCTTTTTTATAGTGTGAATCTTCAGATTAAGAATTCTGCCGTTTTGTCTTCCTCTATAAAAGTCAGGGTAGGATTGTGAAAAGTTGTTAAACAACATACTTAAATGTGAAAAGTGTCCACCCTCACTCTAAACTTTCCCCGTTCCAACTACAAATTGAAGATTCTTCATTGGGTTTTATATAGGAAGTTTACATTTTGGTAGTCCAAGAAGAAGGGGAGTTGGGACTTGTTGTAAAACATTGCAGATTGTAGCCCATGTCCTGCCTGAATACCATTGATTTTGATCGTTTTATGAAAAGTACCCTTAATAAAGCTGGATATTGTTTGGCTTGGACTGTTTTTAAATAGTATTATGTTTGCTTCATGGTGTGCTTTTCTTTCAGTTCTTCACTTCTATTGAAGCTTCCAAGTTTATCCCAAACACAATACTAGTACTGGAAAACCTTTTTTAATCTAGTTTAATATGTTTTACCTCTGTTGTGTTTTTATATGACTGTAAGCCGCTCCAAGCCCCCGGGGAGTGGCGGCATATAAGTCCAAATAATAAATTAAGAAATAAATGAGCACAGTATGCTCACTGAGGTGGAGAAATCTCAAATTTGAATGCTTTGCCATTAGAAGATTAGCATGTTACTGGGGTGGGGGTCCTTGATATGCTCTTGAGTACTCAGTTATGTTTTTCCCCATCTGTCCAGAGAATTGTACTGTACTGTATTTTTTAAAGATCCAGACCTATTCCTTAGATAAGCTAGAGTTTTCAGTCACCTTCCTTATGTTTTGTAAGAAATAAAAAATGGTTCTTTAGGGGCTGCTACAGTTGAAGAATGGAGTATGATTATGTAGAAAAGCCATGAGTGCACACCCACATCTGAATACTTTATGTGTGGTTGGATTAAAAGCCAAGGGTTGTATTACAGAATTAGTAAGCAAATCATTGTTTGGTTTTGATCTGAACATAATACAATACTAAACTAGACAGTTGGAATAATAGAAGTATTTTATGAACAAATAACATAAAATTGTATCTTTTTATATATTGAATATTCAAAGACCATACAGCTTGACATTTTGTGTTTTATAACACATTGGCCCCAGTCAATATGTATAAATTTGCATAGTTGGACTTTCTGCTGACAGAATTATGTTGCATGTTTTGAAAATAAAATGTTTCATAGCCCTACTTGCTCTGCTCCATTGATCAGAGTCTGTTTATGCTATCATTTACACTACACGTACCCCATAACTTGTGTATTCTCCGTGGTTTGTACAGGAAACTGTGTATCCATAACCCCACTGTACTGCTATGTAACTAGCATGAACATCAAACTACTGAACCACATACTTTCTAACTATAATGCTTCTTGGCTATCATTACATTTATCTTCCATGTATAGGCAGTCCCCAAGTTACAGACAAGATAGGTTATGCGGGTTTGTTCTTAAGGTGAATGTGTATGCAAGTTGGAACAGGTACATTTTATGTGTAACTTCAGCCACACACACACACACACACACACATATAGTTACACTTAAAAATATACCTGTTCCGACTTGCATACACATTCATCTTAAGAATAAACCTCTCTGTGTGTGTACACATTAAAATGGTCCTGTTTCAACTTGCATACATAAAGGTAAAGGTTTCCCCTGACATTAAGTCTAGTCATGTCCGACTCATTTCTAAGCCAAAGAGCTGGCGTTGTCTGTAGACACCTCCTAGGTCATGTGGCTGGCATGACTGCATGGAGCGCCATTACTTTCCCACCAAAGCTGTACCCAATGATCTACTCACATTTGCATGTTTTCAAACTGCTAGGTTAGCAGAAGCTGTGGCTAATAGTGAGAGCTCACCCCACTCCCCAGATTCAAACTACCAACCTTGTTCATGTGCTTTGAATAATACGGGGAAGGGTTAACACACCTGTGGTATTTGTTTAGCTGTCTGTGCCCCTGTTCAGAAGACTGTCCCTGTGATCACTGGATTTTGAAACATTTGGCTTCTTGAAAGAAGAAAAGGTTCCAGCAGAGAGACACACCTTTTCTCCATGATAACTCTTTCAGGAGTGAATTTCCCTTCCTGGGGGTAGATTTCGCTTCCTGCTGTCTCATCCAATTTGTAAGTTGGATGTTTGTACCTCAGGGACTGCCTGTGCATATGCTTTGGTTAGTGTCAATATGGCATTGGTGCCAATCTTTGTAATGGCAAAGGTAACAAGTGGGCCGACACTTGAGAAAAGTCCGTTTTTCCCATTAAGCTATTTCCCTTAGCAAAAGCATATGAAGAACTTCGTTCCATATCCCTCTTTAAGAGGAAAGTAATCCAAAGTCTATAGTAAGATTTGAAACTAAATTAAACAGCACTTGCATTTAAAATCAGTTACATTAAGACAATGCATTACATAATTCTATATCTTTTTTCTCGGGAGTCTTGACTGATGGGATTTAATCATAGGCAGGTGAATCGTGTGTTCAGCCTGTGGAGTAAACATTAAAATGGGTGACTACATGTGACTAAACAGAGTGCTACTGTAAGGCTAGAGAAAATACTAAATACAAAGCTGGATGTATGGGATCTAGATGAAAAGTAATTTGTATTTAGTATTTACAATTTGACTTGGGAAGTTTCCTCCGTAAACAATGTTTCAAAAGTCTTAAGCATTATTAATATATATAACTGCCAAAGTTGGCCCTTATCAGGGACGTGGGCGCAGTGGTCTCAGGGTTATTTGTAGAAAGACATTGTGTGCCAAAGTTTGAACCAGATTATCAGATGACTCCCAAAACCCATTTACGTGGCTGGGTTTTTCTGTGGTCTCAGGATTATAAGCCTGGTGAAGGTCCCTGGGTTATGGGAGTTCCCATTGGCCATGGTCCATTGCTTTGAACCAGATTATATGAGTGTGGACTCTGAAAACCCATTTCAAAGCCGATACGGTGGGTTTTTCTGCCGTAGCATTCAGGGTTATAAGCCTGTGTGGAAGATCCCTGGGTTATGGGAGTTCCTTTGCACACATCTGAATAAAATCCCATGCTATTTGCTTTGAACCAGATTATATAAGTGTGGACTCAGAAAACCCAGTTCAAAGCAGATATGGTGAGTTTTTCTGTCTTAACATTCAGGGTTATTAGCCTGTGTGGAAGGTCCCTGGGTTATGTGATTTCCTTTGCACACATCTGAATAAAATCGCATGCTATGTGCTTTGAACCAGATTATATGAGTGTGGACTCAGAAAACCCAGTTCAAACAGATATTGTGGGATTTTCTGCTTCAATATGCAGGGTTATAGGCCGTGTGGAAGTGCCCTGGTTATCTGAGTCCTCCCACCATGGCTGACTGCCTCAGGCCTTTGCCTTATCCCCCTCTGGCAGTTTAGAGTGTTGGAATGTTCGTTTTGGCTGGCCAATTAGAGGCGTTACGCAAATACTCCCTCACTGGCAACCAATCATGTCAGAATGTTGAGGTCGGGAGCCAATCAGAACGCTGCCACATACATACAAACATACATGCAAACATTCCGCTTTATTATATAGATAGATAGATAGATAGATAGACTAGATATAGATAGGACTGGCAATGCTTTTTGCATTAAAATGCTGTGGCTTCATTTCTTAATATCTCAGCTAAAAGCAAGCAGGTGGCCTGTAAAGTGATTGGAAATTTGCCTCAGACCAAGGAGAATAGCTACTTATTTGCAATCTGTTCAAAGGTGAAAACACATTACATAGTTGAAAACACATTACATAGTTGAAAACACATTACATAGTTGGTTAATCTTCCGGACATTTGATCCAGCAGAAAGTAGGCCTTATGTGATCAGTGAATAGCGGAAATCTGACCTCTTCTGTAAACACAAGATAAAGTGGCGGCGACAGAAAATACAGGAATGGATGGATCCTTGCATAACCTAAATATGTGCTGCCCTGTTCCATCTTTAAAAATTGTCGAGCAGGTCCTCTGGCCAAATTGTGAATTATGCTGCAATACTTATAGATGGAACATTATTCAATTCTGTCGTCTACAAAGTTTGCAGTCAACTGTACAACCAACAAAAAATTAATATTTTAAATAAGTTTATGATTTTGTGTTTGGCATCCTGGACTGCAGGTTGGACCAGCCTGTATCAAAGGATCTTAAACTGACTTTGAATGGGATACTACGTAATCCTTGTAAACACTCAAATGGCAGCAACAGGTCCTAAAGTTCCAGTAGTATCGCTTCCCTACCTGACTAAGATGAAGTGTAGTATCCTTATCAGTAGAGCTCCAGTAGCCATATATAAATGAAGAGCTTTTGAATGTTTTTGAATTCATTGAGTCTTGAGTTCAAATTGCAGATCTCTTGGGGATTGTAATTGGCTTGTTTATATGGGTCTATCTTAATTGCAACTTCATGAAATATACTGCTAGGAATAGCCGAGGCCTCTAAGGTAAATGTTTAAAATAGGATATATGGGGGGAAATAAAACAAAGGATTAACCATGTTTTAATTTCAGAAACCAAAGCAGAAGAACACTTTTTTTCCTGAGGCCATTTGACTTAGTTTAAAAGTAGACTTTATGTTACTATATTAATATTCTATATTTCAACTTTATGCTACAATATTAAGGCAAACCTAATTGAAGTGCATTTTTATATGGGCATATAGTGGAATAAACTCAATAACAACCTTGCAGAGTTAACTGGTTCATGCTTGGTGAAGGGTGTGCGTTTGGCTTAGCTGCTGGGGGTTGTGCCAGTGTTATGTACAGTGCCTGCAGAGAGGTGTGCCAATTCCTATGGGACATCATATGTTTAGCACAACAAATGCAGATGTGACAATGCTATTGCTGTATAAAGCAGGCAGACCGCTGAACATTGTTCAAACAAGAAACAAGACAACTTGGTTGTTGTGAGTTTTCTGGGCTGCATGGCCATGTTCCAGAAGCATTCTCTACTGACGTTTCACCTGCATCTATTGCAGGCATCCTCAAAGGTTGTGAGGTCTGTTGGAAAGTAGGAAAATGGGGTCTATATATGTGTGGAACGTCCAGGGTGGGAGGAAAAATTCTTGTGTGTTTGCGGTAGGTGTGAATTGGCCACCTTGATAGGCTTTTAATAGCCTAGCTGTTTCAAGGTCTGGCTTCTTCATCAGCATAAGGAAGCCGATGAAGAAATGCAACCTACAAGCTATCTACAGAACCACTAAGAAAATCCAGCGGACGAGTTCTTTGTCCCACCCTGGACATTCAACAGATATATAAACCCAATTTTCCTAGTTTCCAACAGACCTCACAACCTCTGAGGATGCCTGCCATAGATGTAGGTGAAACATCAGGAGATAATTGTTGTTAAAAAAAAAAGGGTTTGTGCAAAGTATAAAACGCAGCAGAGAAGCAGTTCAAAAGAGTTTACAGCAAATGTGGCATATGAGGACTCAAACTGGAAATAAAACATCTGAGCAAGCATTTTATGTTATTAAAGCATTTCTACTTTAATGTAGAAAAGCAAACAAAGGCAGTAACACACATGCAACAGCATGTTTAACAAGTTAGAACAGGAGAAACATACCATGAGGCACACAAAATGGAGTCACACAGCAGAAACCAATAGCATCTCTAAACTCCTCCCTTCTTCATCGCTGTGATTGGAAGAGAGTGAGCCAATAGGCAGAGCCTAGTAACAGTGTTTATACCTTCAGACTATAATATTATTCTACCGCTAGATGGCGCTCATGAGAGAGGAAATCTGCTTACTTCTATCATGCATCTCATGAGCCAGACAAATCACATTCATCTAGACTTAAATATAAACATATTGAACTACAGCATTTTGCCATTAATTTCAACAATAATGCTTCTGGAACATGGCTATACAGCCCGGAAAACCCACAACAACCCAGTGATTCCAGCCATGAAAGCCTTTGACAATATTTATTTATTTACGATATTTATAGCCCGGCTTTCTCAGCCATACGCGACTCAAGGCGGGTTACAGATTGGCATAATTCGAAGCCAGCCAGGCATTCATAAAAGTGCAATTAAAAACAATCGAGACGACAATATAAAACATATAAAAACCATTAAAACATATAATCATCGACGTCATCCTGTTAAAAACGTTATCCAGTAACTTCGCTGACCATTCCATGTTCATCATTCTTAGTTCCATGTTATCTATTCTGCTGCATTCTCAAAAGCTTGCTCAAAGAGCCAGGTCTTTACTTTTTTCTGGAAAGTCAGGAGGGAGGGGGCCGATCTAATGGCCACTACTGAGAAGGTAGAAAAAGGTGTATGATAAAGTACCTTCCCTATAACACATAAACAAAGGAAATCAGGGAAGAAGTCAACAAGTTCCAGATATAAGAGTATATATAATATCCAAATGGGTTTATGCAACTATTTATATAACCCATTTGGATATTATATATACTCTTATATCTGGAACTTGTTGACTTCTTCCCTGATTTCCTTTGTTTACACTACTGAGAAGGCCCTGTCCTTCGTCTCCACCAATCGCGCTTGCGAGGCAGGCGGGATTGAGAGCAGGGCTTCCCCAGACTATCTTAAGGTCCTAGATGGTTCATAGGAGGAGATACGATCGGATAGGTAAGCTGAGTCGGAATCGTTGCAACAAGATAACTTGGCAGGACAGAAGAAATCCTTGCAGGATGTAAAATAGTACCTTAAATTTGAAGGATGAAGATACAGAATAGAATATTGCCATAACTGGGAGTCAAATGGACAATGTTGAGTCTTGCTATCTATAGCCCAATACTGCTGAAATGTGCATATTCCGGCTTCATATTCATTGTTAGAAAAATGAATGTAGCTTCCAGGACTACTGGGCTCCCGTCCCTCATCTAAGAAAGACACAAGAGGTGAAATTTCCCATGCAGAGAGTAATCTGCCCTTTCCATGCTGTAATTTAACCTGTAGTCCAAGGCATCAACTAGCTGTTCTTCGTTGGTTAATGAAAACCATAGCTAAAATTTTCCAGTTTGTTCAGAAGATAAGGTCTCTTACTCCTCTGTCATCCTCAAGAGTGCAAGACACAAGCACTGTGATTCTTTGCATCTTGAGATTTCGGGAATCGCTTTGCATTCTCTTAGGCTACTCCTATATAAATAAAAATGTAAATGTCAGTTTGTGAATGACGTCAAATCTCCCAAAATACTTGACTGATTGTTTCAAAATTTGGACACAACTTAGCATTCAAACAAGCAAGTGTTTTTATGTATTCACATACCTACTGTTACACAGATGTCACACTTGTGACTGGTAAATACATGGTTGGCATCAAAAACAGCGCCATCTGCTGGACATCCAAGTAACACATCATGAAGGGACCCCCATCAGGGTTGGAGCCATCATTAGGGATCTGCGGGCTGGTTGTCCCCCACCGAGCCGGCCTGCCTGCCTGCCTCCCTCCCTCTGGAGCAGAACCAGGAGAAGAAGAGCAGGAAAAGTACGGTGGGGCAGGTAGGAAAATCTAGGCTGGAGAAAGGGTCGAGGCATGGGCCCAGGGGAGGCAGGCAAGGAGGTAGGCCCAGCCCAAGCCCTGGGCTCCCGTAGCCTCATGCTCTGCCCGGCCTTGCCTGGCACCGCCTTACGCCCGCACCTTCGAGAAGACTGGAGGCTCAGAAGGAAGGAAGGATTGAATGGTAGGAAGGGAGAGATAGATAGGAGGGAAGGAAAGAAAAGGGTTTCCCCAAAACATACTATTTATTTATTTATTTATTTATTTATTTATTAATTTATTTATTTATTTATTTATTTAAAACTTTTGTACCCTGACCTTCTCACCTCTATCAAGGGACTCAGACCGGCATAACAGCAAAAATTCAATGCTATACAATTTAAAAACAACTAGAACAACATATTAAAATACATTAAAAAACCCAGCATAAAACCACATCGCCATTAAAACAATTCCACTCAATCTGTAAACGTGGTCAAACATTCAGATAATAGCCAATCTCAGCCTATTCTGGGAAGGCTTGATTATTCTATACATTAGTATTATGTACACCATTCTTAATATTTCACAGACAATGGAAACAACACAAAATATTGTATACCCACAAGCATTATGAAATTACATACATTAGAAACCAGCGGCGTGAGCTCCCACTGTTCGCCCCAGCTTCTGCCAACCTAGCAGTTCGAAAACATGCGAATGTGAGTAGATCAATAGGTACTGCTCTGGCGGGAAGGTAACAGTGCTCCATGAAGTCATGCTGGCCACATGACCTTGGAGGTGTCTACGGACAACGTTGGCTCTTCGGCATAGAAGTGGAGATAAGCACCAACCCCCAGAGTCGGACATGACCAGATTTAATGTCAAGGGAAAAGCTTTACCTTTACCTAGAGACCAGGTCTTTCTCTAGTCTTTCTTTTCAATTGTACCAGACCGGGCCACAGCAATACGTGGCCAGGTACAGATAGTATTAGACTAATTCTGAAAAGACCTGAAGCCAGAAAGAAGTATTCAGACATCTGTTAAAGCAAGAGTGTAGTGCTAAAGTCTCCAGGGTTTAGAGAGCTAAAAGCTAATATAGAAACAATTCCATTGAATCACTTGCTTTGCATGACAAACTTGCTTTGGTATTTTGGAACTTTTTATCTGTGGAAACAACAACAGCGAAGGAAGAATGCAGCTTTGAAATCACATGTAGGATGATAAACATGCCCTTTAAAGGGAGATGAGAAAGTGTTATAAATATGGGAAAATAATGATAGGTTAAAGTTAGCTTATTTTTTTGGAAAGATATAAGAGGTCCTGATTTTTATATTTATTTTAAAGAAGACAAAGAAGAAACGTTGGTCTGAGTTAAGAGACTCGACAAATTCAAAGAAATAGATCTGGGTATTGGGGTTCTGGGGCATATGAATGGAATGAATGCCTCAGAGCCACCCAAAGTATTTTGTGGCATAAGATAAAGAGCAAGATCACACTCTCCTTGTTTCATGTACAAAAACTGGACAAAAAGTCTCATCTTATTTCAGTGGTTCTCAACCTTCCTAATGCCGCAACCTCTTAAATACAGTTCCTCATTTTGTGGTGAACCCAAACCATAACATTATTTCCATGGCTATTTCACAACTGTAATTTTGCTACTGTTATAAATCGTAATGTAAATATCTGATATGCCGGATATATTGGTCCCCATGTAAGCTGACCCAAGTCCCTTCGGGAAGATGGGTGTGGGATATAAGAATAAAGTTATTTATTATTATTATCATCATTATTCACTGGACCAAATTTGGCACAAATACCCGATATGCCCAAATTTGAATAATGGTGGGGTGGGGGGTTGATTTTGTTATTTTAGAGTTGTCGTTGCTGGGATTTATAGTTCACCTACAATCAAAGAGCATTCTGAACTCCACCAGTTTTGGAATTGAACCAAACTTGGCACATAGAACTCCCATGACCAACAGAAAATACTGGAAGAGTTTGGTGGGCATTGACCTTGAGTTTTGGAGTTGTAGTTCACCTACATTCAGAGAACATTGTGGACTCAAACAAAGATGGATCTGGACCAAACATGGTACGAATACTCAATATGCCCAAATATGAAAACTGGTGGAGTTTGGGGAAAACAGACCTTGCCATTTGGGAGTTGTAGTTGCTGGGATTTATTATTCACTTACAATCAAAGGGCATTCTGAACCCCACCAACAATAGAATTGGGCCAAACTTCCCATACAGAACCCCCAAGACCAACAGAAAATACTGTGTTTTCTGATGGTCTTTGGCGACCCCTCTGATACTCCTTTGCGACCCCCCACTCCGGGTCCTGACCCCCAGGTTGAGAAATGCTGATCTATATATATGAATGTATCCAATTATGCACTGCTGTATGGCTCTGAAACCATGTGCCATTTTCTTGAGCATAGACATAGTTTGGAAAGATGAGACCATCCTAGACCCCTGCCCATCCAGAGGGGGGTTGGCAGAGTGGGTAAAGGTGGTGGTTAATGCCTCCCTTCAGGAAGGCATCATTCCAGCCAGCTTAAAACAAGCTGTTATAAAACCGCTGTTGAAGAAACCATCACTGGACCCCACTCAATTCGTCAACTATCGGCTAGTTTCCAATCTCCCCTATTTGGGCAAAGTCCTGGTGAAGGAGATTCATTGAGTTGCAGAAGAAACGTCAGGAGAGAATGCTACCCAAGCATAGGCATAGGCATAGAGAAGAAGGCAGAGTTAGCAAGCACGTTAGGGAACAGCAGTGATTGGTTTAGAAGGGACGCCACCTCATTGGTTGTCCTGGTGCATTACAATTGGTTTAGAGAAACACCATGTGCTCTTTGTTTACTAGTCAGTGATTGGTCTAGGAGACATCACCTATGTTAGCCTAATGAAACACCCATTTGGCTGGTCCGTGGGAACGCTTATCAGAAAAGTAACAATATAGGGACAATCTACGCACATAGACAAAGCTTTAATAACTGGTCAGGAAAATAAACTGCGCAATGTCTGTTAGCCAATGGATTATTAGATTACATAATGCATTGTTAATTGGTTAGAATCAGAGCACATCATAAGTGTTAGCCAGTGAAATGAATGAACGAGGCGGTGCTTAAACCGACTCCATTGATTGTATAAAACTGAATGACTGGAAGGAGGAGGGGTTCTGTCCCTTGCGTCTTGTTGCGCCATAGGGCAGACCTCTACAGCTGTGGATTCGAAATAAACTGTGTTTCCTGAGAAGTAACCCAGTTGTCACGTCTTCTCGTTCCTGCGCCCGCACGAAAGCAGCCTTAGGGGAAAAGGGTATTGCTGAGAAGGATTTCTCCTGCTTCACTGGAACGTGTGGTGGCCTCGCAACTCCAGGAATTCTTGGTAGACACTGATTATCTGGATCCGGCGCAGTCTGGCTTTAGGCCGGGACATGGTACTGAGACAGTCTTGGTCGCCTTACTGGATGATCTACGCCGGGAACTCGACAGGGGGAGTGTATCCCTGTTGGTTCTGCTGGACCTCTCATCGGCCTTCGATACCGTCGACCACGGTATCCTTCTGAGACGCCTCGCAGGAATGGGCCTTGGAGGTACTGCTTTGCAGTGGCTCCAGTCCTTCCTTGAGGGTCGGTCCCAGAAGGTGTGGCTAGGGGACTCCTGCTCGGCCTCATGGCCATTGTTTTGTGGGGTCCCGCAGGGTTCAGTACTGTCCCCTATGTTATTCAACATATACATGAAGCCATTGGGGGAGATCATCCAGAGTTTCGGGGTGCGGTGTCATCTGTATGCAGATGATGTCCAACTCTGTCACTCCTTCCCACCTGCTACTAAGGAGGCTGTTCAAGTCCTGAACCGGTGCTTGGCCGCTGTAACGGAATGGATGAGGGCTAACAAATTGAAACTAAATCCAGACAAGACAGAGGCCGAACAGGGTATAGGGTTACAGCCTGTGCTTGACGGGGTTACACTCCCCCTGAAGGCGCAGGTTCGCAGTCTGGGTGTCACACCTCAGCCAGGTTCCAGACCAGACCAGACCAGCGCCATGTTGGGGCCCAGGACTTAGAGAGGCTTGCAAACAGGCCTTTGCAGTCACCCCTAGCTGAATTCCAAGCAGTCAAAGAGCGGCGCAGCCCTGCGGTTTCCCAAGCCGATAAGGGCACCTGGTACCAGGAAGCGGCCGATCCTTCCCACAGCACAGCTGGGCCCGCTAACAAGCTTACATTCCAAAGAGATATAGATACGATGGGAAGAGAAAGCTCTTCGCTCGTTCCTGTGAGAGAGCTTCGGCGGAGTAGGCGCCTTTTGGATCAATGCAGCCAAAACCTATAAAAGTTCGGCCCGGACTCCATTCTGGATCTCGTGCCAACTTTTCAGCTACCTTGCCAAGCTTCACGGATCTTTGCTGGGGCCAGGAGGTCCTTCTTGTTTAGAGACTTTGAACTTTACCAAGACTGGGGTCCAAAGCCCAGTGGATTAGCCAATTGAAGCACAAAGATCACTACTGCTTTTTGGAACATTTAAAGACTAATCCTCGCTACAATTGGATGCTGAAAGCATTATTGGACTTTTCTATCTTTGCCTTTTTACTTCTCTACTTATTCTAAATAAAGCATTTAACCGCAGCCGCTGTGTGTTGGTTTACTGGGGTCCGGTCAAGCCTAAGTTGCAACACTGGGAGTGATCCTGGACTCATCACTGAGCCTGGAACCCCAGGTCTCGGCGGTGGGCAGGAGAGCTTTTGCACAGCTCAGGCGTGTGTGCCAGCTGCGCCCGTATCTTGGGAAGTCGGACTTGGCCACGGTGGTCCATGCTCTGGTTACATCCCGTATAGACTACTGCAACGCTCTCTACGTGGGGTTGCCTCTGAAGACTGCCCAGAAGCTGCAATTAGTCCAGCGCGCAGCAGCCAGAACACTAACAGGAGCGGGCTACAGAGAGCGCACAACTCCCCTGTTGCGCCAGCTCCACTGGCTGCCAATTAGCTTCCGAGCACAATTCAAAGTGCTGGTGTTGACCTACAAAACCCTGTACGGTTCCAGCCCAGTTTACCTGTCCGAACGTATTCCCCCCATGAACTGTCAAGAGTGCTAAGATCGTCTGAAGAGGCCCTGCTCTTGGTCCCACCACCTTCGCAGGCGCATCTGGTGGGATGAGGGACAGGGCCTTTTCTGTGGTGGTCCCCCGGCTGTGGAATTCCCTCCCAAATGAAATTAGGACCGCCCCCTCCCTCCTGACTTTTAGGAAGCGGGTGAAAACGTGGCTGTGCAATGAGGCCTTCGCAGAATGAAGGAAGAGATCGCGTAGCGACTAAAGTCGCTAACCACTTGATACGGACCGAATATATGGATTAAGTTGGACTTGATTTTACTTTGGTGAAAGGCTTTTTAAATGTATTTATTGTATTGTATTTGATAATTTTATCGTAAATGTATGATGTTTTTAGATTTTAAATGTTAGCATTGAAAACTTGCTGTTTGCCGGTCTGAGTCCCTCTTCGGAGGTGAGAAGGCCGGGGTATAAAAGTTTTAAATAAATAAATAAATAATAACCTTGTTTGCTTTGACTGGATTGCTTTCTGAATCATTTCAAGGTGATTGAATAATGTCCTTCACATATAAATCTGCTTCTGAACTATCTGTTTCCACCCTCTGATTTGGGCCAGTGGGAGTAAGCTGGAACTCAGCTGGGAAGATCCAATGTTGATTCACTGTGACTCTTAGCTAGTATTCCCCACTCAGGTTAGCTCTTGATTCAATGCCATTTGTAATGCAAAGTATTGTGTTAGTTAACCAGAACCAGATTACTTACTCACATTACAAATGCCATTGCACTGTTTTCTCTTCTGTATCAGCAATGGAAGAAACAATTGAAGCACTCTTGGGTGAAAATGGTCATTGTCTTAATTCACATACCATGGTTTCTTATTTTTAATGAGTGCTCATACTTTATTCTGTCACATGGTGGCACCAGCTAGCCGTGGCATCCTGCCTGAAACCAATCCAGAACAATCATGTGGTGCTCTAGAACTGAAATTAAAATGCTCCAGATAGAGCCACAACAAAATGTGATGCTAAGCCAGTGATTCTCAACCTTCCTAATGTTGCGACCCCTTAATACAGTTCTTCATGTTGTGCTGACCCCAACCATAAAATTATTTTTGTTGCTATTTCATAACTGTAATTTTGTTACTGTTATGAATCATCATGTAAATACCTGACATGCAGGATGTATTTTCATTCACTGGACCAAATTTTCACAAATACCCCAAACGCCCAAATTTAAATACTGGTGGGGTTGAGGAGGGATGGACAGATTTTGTCATTTGTGAGTTGTAGTTGCTGGGATTTAAAGTTCACCTACAATCAAAAGAGCATTCTGAACTCCAGAATTGAAACAAACTTGGCACACAGAACTCCAATGACCTAGATAAAATATTGAAAGGGTTTGATGGACATTGACCTTGAGTTTTGAATTTGTAGTTCACCTACATCCAGAGAGCACTGTGGACTCAAACAATGATGGATCTGGACCAAACTTGGCACAAATCCTCAATATGACCAAATGTGAACATAGGTGGAGTTAGGGGTAAATAGACCTTGACATTTGAGAGTTGTAGTTGCTGGATTTTTATAGTTCATTTACAATCATAGAGCATTCTGAAACCCACCAATGATGGAATTGGACCAAACTTGGCACGCAAAACTCCCATGACCAACAGAAAATACTGGAAGGGTTTGGTGGGCATTGACCTTGAGTTTTGGAGTGTTAGTTCACCTACACCCAGAGAGCAGGAAGGGGGCTTTTAGTGGGAGGATTCAATGTCTGTTTCTTAGAAGGAAGAATAGGACAGACAGAAAGATTTCAGTGTTCTCTGCCAAACGGGTTCCTAAGACCATCAGAAATATGTGTTTTCCGATGGTCTTTGGTGACCCCTCTGAAACCCTCCTTGCGACTTTCAAGGGGTCCCGAGCCCCAGGTTGAGAAACACTGCTAAACATTGCTTTTCTTTAGTTTCTTCCAGCTGTCCATGGTATTCCAGGAAAAACCATGATCACAATAATGATTGCATTGATTTATATCTCACTTTCACCCAAATCTTCCATGTTTTTTTTCCACTCAAGGAGGCTTATAAAAGTTAAGACACATTGCTTCCAGTCATTTGGCATCATGCAAAAGTGGAAAGCATAATCAACTGATAATTACTCAGTTTTTTTCTACACACAATGAAAGCTTGTGCTATACCTGCCACAAGATGGTGTATTGTATTCAGCACTTTGTGAGCACTGAGCATACTCAGTCCTTGTTAATAGGTTTTTCAATCCCAACTCACATCTTTACTTGCCTATTCTTTTAACTTGGGTGCCATTCTGGCTACTGCTAATTAGTTGGCCATCAAAACATAGCATCTTTAGATCACAAGCCAGTTCAAAGGAGAAGGAGAACTGCTCAACTTAGCACTGGATTCAGTTTCAAATACTCCATCCTTTGTATGCTATTGTTGGAAAGAGCAACCTCCCAAGCCTTTCACTATTTATTTGTTAATGTGTTATCAAGCTGAAATTTGGATGGGCTTTGCCCAGATGAGGCGAAAGCCCTAGCGCCCAAAAAGTTAGGGTCCACTACTTTGGCGAGCGTGGCAGGACGCCAATTTCCCACCCCACTGTTTCCCAATAAATCTCACCAAAGCTGAAGAAAAGCCACTGAGGTCTTTATTCGCAACTCAGCTGAGAAGGATGACAGCCGCAATTCCTTGCCGCAAAGCTGACATAAAGGTTACATTCAAAAACATGCCATTTTAATAGTTTATACAGAGCTGTCAAATTCAAATTTCCCGTCCGCCCCTTGCCGGCTGGCTCCACTCGGATTGAATGGAATGTTGAGGCCCGCTGGAGGCGAAATGCCGGCCGGCTTCTTCCAGCCAATCATAAACCAGCCCCGCCTCTGTTCTGACCCAGGGGCGGCCCCAGCGATTCCGCCACCTACGCGGTCGCATAGATCAGCTGGGAGGGGCACCACCGGCTGGGACCCCCACCGCCGCCTGCCCTGCGCCGCCATCAGCGCCCCCAGAAGCACCTACAGGTGCTATAGCCTGCGCCACTGCACGCGAACGCCGCACGGCACGTGAAGCACCTACAGGTGCTATAGCACCTGTAGACGTTTCTGGCGCACGCGCGATTTCGAACGTCCATGCACGCGCACTCCCTCCCAAGCGCGCCTGCCACTTTGGAGCCAGCGCATGCGCAAAACCTACACTGCACTCATGCGTGCTGGCTCCAAAGCGGCAGGCGTGCTTGGGAGCGAGTGCGCGTGCTCGAACGTTTTGCGTCGCGGCGCAGAAACATCTACAGTCACTATAGCACCTGTAGGTGCTTCTGCACGTGCACGGCAGGCAGAAAGGTGCGCCGCGGAGGTGTGCCGCGGCCGATGGGGCTGGTTGCGGCGGCGGCGGTGTGGCGGCGGCGGTGTGGGCGTGGTGGCGGCGGTGTGGGCGTGGCGGCGGCATGGCGAGCGACAAAATTTTCTTCGCGTACCCCCCAAAATTAGGTCGGGCCGCCCCTGTTCTGGCCAATATGGGGAAATCCTCGCTTCAGGATTCTGGCCAATGGAGGAGGGAGGAGGGAGTTTGAGGAAAACAATGAGTCCAGATGGTTTCCCTGATTAAATTAAGAATATGTAAATTGAGTGTCCAAGCACCCAGGTCTTTCGAGCCAGGATTTCCTTTTGTTTGACATGGTAGATAAACATCTGACCAAGATCCGTCTCTTCCTGTTGACAAGAGACAGATTCAAACAGCTGATGGGTAGTTTTGGTGAAGTTCAAAGTAGACAAAAGAGATTTTCAGTTTGCTGGGCCCCCTGGGGTCCAAAGTCAGAGAACACAGCTGGGTGATGAATGGACTTGGTATGCCTCATGTCCATAGCTGGAAGGTGGGAACGAATCTCCGATCGCCCCCCATCTATGGAAACAGAGGAATCTTCGGCGGGAAAGAGGAAAGGATCTTTCCAAACTAGATGAATCCTATTATTGTTCATGCAAGGGTCGTTGATGGCCCACTTAAGGTGCGGCTCAGGAATGTAACTAGCTTGATTTCTCAGGCTGGTACTCATATACGTGGCATAACTTCATATTTTAGATATGGGGAGAGGATCATGCAAGGGAAAGGAATACATTGGAATATTAGGGAACATTTCCACCATCACTACTCTTCATTTCATTTCATTTCAATTTAATATTTGATGAGTCGCTGTCCACCGGAGTGCTCCGAGCGACTTACACAGCAATAAAACAACAAGCATATCAACAATAAATCACAGTTTAAAAGCTTTGACGAAGAGCCAAGTTTTGAGAGCTTGGGAGAACGACCGCAAATCAGGTATAGCTCTAATGTATGGAGGTAAGGAGTTCCACAAGGTTGGGGCAAGAACCGAAAAGGCCCTGCACCTCGTGGAGTCCAGGCGATCCTCCCTGGGACAGGGAATAGACAAAAGGTTTTCCTGAGCTGATCTTGGTGGTCTCTGATGGCAGATATGTGAAAGACGCTCTCTGAGGTATTTCGGGCCTTGACCATGAATGGCCCTAAAGGTCAGAACCAGTGTCTTATAGGTAGCCCAATGTTCTATTGGGAGCCAATGGAGGTGTTGTAGTACTGGAGCTATATGATGTCTCATTGGTGTCCGAGTGAGTAGTCTGGCAGCTGCGTTTTGGAACACCTGGATCTTCCGTGTCACTGAGAGAGGAGTACCACCATACAATGCATTACAATAATCCAGCCTTGAGGTAACTGTGGCGTGGATTACCATTGCAAGGGCTTCTGTTGGAAGGTAGGAGGCCAGCTGCCTCGCTCATTTCCAATCATCTCTCATTTCCAATCATCTCTCATTTCCAATCATCACATAGAGGGAAAGAAGAAAGAATAGAATCTAATAGTTCATAGGGGGGATTCATTATATCAGTTCATATGATCCATGGGGAAATCATGATAAGCAATTCATATATGGTGGGTCACAGAGTTCATCTGAGTCAGTCCTAAGGGACGCAGGAAAGTGAAAAAGAAGGAATTTGTCTGAACCAGCACGGAGAAGGAACCTGGTACTTGAAACTATTCGAAAACTATATATCCAATGCCGTCCAGGGCTCCCCAGAACTGGTCTGTCTTCATGCAACTTTGAGGGGACCTTTTCTTTTCCCAGAGCCCACAGGGAACAAATTGATAATGGTGGCCTGACAGGGGGATCTTTAAAACCAAAATGGTTATTGCAGAGGCAGGGAAGCTCAAAGAAAGAATCCAAGATGGCAGAAAGTTTGAGAAACATAGTTTTGTGCCTCCCCGAGAGAGCGGTTTTGAGAAACATAGTTTTGGCCTCCCCGAGAGAGCAAAAAGGCATCCCGGGCAGGCCTGCAGTGTTCTGCGGCCTGGGAAAGGTTAGATTCATGGTTATTTGCGAAAGAGACAATGTATCATCATGGAGGGGAAAAGTTGCAAACCGAGATTCTTTTTATTGGGGAGTTTGTTACAAAGTTGGGCTCAGGGATAGGCGGCAAGAGGGATGTTTGGATACTGAGTTGCTGTTCTAGCCCTGCTTGCCAGTGATGTTTGCCCAAACGGGGCACTCAGGAACGTTGGAACTCCCTGCTGCAGGTCAAATCAGTTTGATAGCCGGAAGGTCTTGGGAAATCGATGTCAAATGTATATGTTTGCTAACTTGTATTCAATGTGTATGTTGATTTGCCAGCTTACGTCTTTAGTGTGGGAGGGTTATAAACATGTGATTATACAGTCTGCTCACCACCTCATTGGAGGTGGATGTGTTTGCATCAGACCTCAGTGGAGATGGATGCATGTTGTTGTTTGGACTTTAGTAGAGAAGTATGACTTATGAACTTTAGTGAATACAACTATACTTAAAGACTATGGACAATGGATTAACTATCATACCCAGTTACTCAACACAGAAAAGAAACTACATCTTATCTAACTGGACTCTAATAAGAAATGTGCCTGTATGATGAATTGATGCAAGTTGTTTATGAGTAAACAAGATATGTTATTTTTCAAAGAAGACTTTGTTCTTATCTCTAAGAGTACATTTTAACTAACAGTTTTCAAGAAAGTGTATATCTTTTTGGACAATTACAACTGCAAATTTCAACTTCAAAGAAACAACCATCCTCTGCTAACCCAATACATTTTTATAGTGGCATGTCTTTATCCTTGGCAGTTTAAAGGCAAGGTTTGTCAGTTTAACAGCTGAGTTACCTGTGTGCCATTACATGAATGTTTATGAATATCACTTGTTGAAAGAGTCGACTTCTAACAAGGTCATGCTTTTCTTGACTAGTTGGTTTTCAAAAAGTGGTCTCAACATGTTAATGGAGATTCACGTTTGCCAAATAGATGTGACATCATTTTTACCTTTTCAGTAAGGTTATGGTGCACTTATTTCCACTAGGTTATGGAATTTCCAATAGCCATAATCGTCATTTTCAGTTCAGATTTATTTTATTCAAAGCCACAGAAGAAGCCAGAAGTTTAACTTTTGTACCATATTGCCGTATTTTCCATTTTAGTCAGCATGGTAAGGAGGTTTGAGTGTTGGACACACAAACAAATCTAGTACACAAGACCTCGTCTGCCTGTGCTACATTTCTGTACAAAAATTCTCAAGATAGCTTTGGCACTTCCAGAACTGTTGAGGCACTGCTCCACATGAGATATTTTATACAGATTCCCTCATTGATTCCTGTGCGCGCAGAGAGTGCCGTCTGTTCATGAAGCCACATTTAAGCTTCTCTTTCTACCACTCTGGCTTCATTTCGCCCATCATTTCGCAGCCAAACTGCCCAAACTAAGTCTTTGTCATGATTTATGTTTGCAGCATCTCAAAGCAGGTGCGAAGGAATTACGGTGTACAAGCAGTGAGTGGCATGAAAAATTATTTGGAAGCAGTTGCGCTCTGAAAGAAATAGTCCACAGCAGGTTTAGCAATCCTTCCCTTGGTAAAATAATAACCTTTTCATGCACGAAGACCTGGTTTTATGTAATTTCACTCACCATATAATAGCAAAAATAAAATAATAAGTTTTTACATAAGCAGGATGCAAAGAAGACCCAGGCAATGATACCGAACAGATTAAAGGGGCCCTGCCCAGATTGGGCCAAATGCCCACAACCACCCCTAAAAGCGAGGATAATTTAGCAAAATCTTGGTGGACCTTTTGGAAGCGCTAGTTTTCCCAATAAAACCCAATTGTTTGGCTCACCAAGATCCGGAAGCGTGCCCCACCGAGAGAAGGTTCTATCCAGCTGGAAAGGATGAAAGCCACGAGTCCTGAGATTCCGCAAAGCTAACATGTTTATTTGGCAAAATTACAAAACATTTATACCCTAAGAGTTCATAGAACCGAAAGGGGTAGTCTTGGAGCAAAAGTCCAGGGTTGTCCCTCTGTTCAGGGCCAGCAATGCAGGAAAGGCTTGGAAACAAACAGCAAAAGGGTCAAGGGAATGAAGAGGGTCTTTGTCAAGGTCCAAAAGAGTTCTTGGTGCTTGGAAACTAGGACTCCCAAGCTGGTCCTTCCGCCCGCCTCCCGCAGGTTGGTTCCTCCATAGCTCTGTTGGCCCTGGGCTCGGGTTTGCTGGAATCGCCATGGAACACATAGCCCCCGCCTGTGGGAAATCCTCCTCAGGCAGCCTTCTATGAGAACCAGGTAAAAGATCGCTCGCAGCCCCCTCCGCAGGAACAGCTGAGCAGGGTGAAGACCGGGGCGTGAGAGTTTTCTGCTTGTGTGAATAAAATACCAAAACGGCTTGCCCTCCCCAGGCAAGGGAAAGGTTAGAATGAGAAATCCGAAATGACAGGAATGTATAGAAATATTGTAATTGAAAAATGAGACCAAAATGGAGCCGGTTGATGAAATTAAAATTTAGCGGATACTGGTTCTATAGGAAGTCAATGAGGACTCCTTATCCGCGGTTTTTACTGGAGCATTTCCCCCGCCCCCAGGCACCAAAATGGCACCCAGGGGGAAGCGGGCAGAGGTTCTGCCGCTTGGGAAAAGGTTTATTTCATGTGTTTGAGACAATGTGGCAGAAAGGGATGCAAATGTATCTTTGGGAGAAAAACTGATGCTGCTATTTAGAAAAAGGTGCTTTCTGTGGTTGTACTGGCTACAATGTGTCAGAAAAAAATGGAGCATAGGCAGAGGCAGGGGAAAAGGAGAGAAGAAAGCTATTTTGCTGGTCTTTGTTCTTATGCAGCCTGGCTCATGTGGCAGCAGGGAACTGCGGAACTCTCTGCTGCAGGATTCTTAATTGGCCTCTGTCTGAGTCGACTCCAGCAAGAAAAAAAACAGTGTAGTGCATGGTTAGAGCAAGGGACATACAAAGTGACCAAGGAAATGGAAACACAGCAAATAATAAGTGTTGAGAGCTGTAGTCCAACATATCCTTCAGTATTGTATAACTATCCATGTTAGAAATTTTATTTATTTATTTATTTATTCAGTCTTATATTCCGCTCCCCCATGCAGGCTCGGGGCGGATCACAAATACGATAAAACATGCTGCGTGCCACAACTTGCAGCATACAATAAAAACATAAAAACACAAGACAATTACAAAATAACATTCAGGGGTTACAATTCCTCGGAACCTCAGGCACAGAGGACGCCGGACATAGAGGAAGCCGGACTAGTTAAAAGCCAACCTGAAGAGGACAGTCTTGCAAGCCCTACAAAAGGGGGCAAGCTCCGAAATCGCTCGGACGTCATCAGGAAGAGAGTTCCATAATACCGGAGCCGCCACAGAGAAAGCTCTCTGCCTAGTTGTGGACAGATGGCAGGAGCGGATTGATGGTACCAGTAACAGATTTCGTTCTTCTGAACGTAGTGATCTCGGGGGAACATATAGGGTAAGGCGGTCCCTCAGGTATGCAGGCCCTAGACCGTGCAAGGCCTTACAGGTTAGAACCAACACCTTGAAGGCAATTCGGTACTCAATGGGAAGCCAGTGCAGTTGCCGAAGGATGGGAGTAATGTGCTCCCTCACTGATGTTCCCATCAGCAAGCGAGCAGCGGCATTCTGCACCAGCTTGAGTTTCCGGATTGTCGACATGGGAAGGCCGACGTAGAGGGCATTACAGTAGTCCAGTCTCGAGATGACCGTCGCTTGGATCACCGTGGCCAGGTCAACCCCGGACAGGTAGGGTGCCAGTTGCCTAGCCTGTCGTAGATGAAAAAGCGACGTTTTGCTGACCATGGAGACCTGAGTCTCCATGGACAGCAAAGGGTCCAATTGGACACCCAAGCTCTTTACAAGGGATGACGGGCTAAGTTGCTCGCCATCCAGGGTAGGCAACCGGCACTCATCCAGCCCAGGGCGACTGGGCCACAAGATCTCCGTCTTCGACGGATTCACCTTCAGCCGGCTGGCCCGCAGCCATCCAGTCACGGCTTCAAGGCATAGATGGAAACAATCAGGTACGGTGTCCAGCCTGCCGTCCATTCTCAGCAGAAGCTGGGTGTCATCAGCGTACTGATAACACTCCAGGCCAAAGTCACGAACCAGCTGGGCCAGGGGGCGCATATAGATGTTGAATAATAAGGGCGAGAGGATGCCCCCCTGGGGGACGCCACAACTTAATGGGAGCCTCCCGGAGACCTCCTCCCCCCTCTCCACACGTTGTCCCCGATCCTGGAGGAAGGAGGTCACCCACTTAAGGGCAATCCCCCTCACCCCAGTCATGGCTAAACGGTGGGCCAACAATGCATGATCTACAGTATCAAACGCTGCTGTCAGGTCTAACAAGACAAGCAGGGCTGATCCACCCTGATCCAGCTGGCGGCGAAGTTGGTCTGTAATGGCGACAAGCACGGTCTCCGTCCCATGCCCAATACGGAAGCCGGACTGGAAGGGATCAAGTCCAGCTGTGTTGTCTAAGAACCGCTGCAGCTGATCTGCTGCTGCCCTCTCAATTACCTTGCCTAAAAATGGCAAATTGGAAACGGGTCGGTAATTGGAGGGAGCCGAAGGATCTAACTTCGGCTTCTTCAGCAGCGGTCTTACCATTGCCTCTTTCAAACCCCCTGGGAACACTCCTTGCTCAAGGGAGCTGTTGATAATCTTTCCCAGGGGTCTCGTAACCCTCCCGGCAGGATCTCACAAGCCAGGAGGGGCACGGATCGAGGGAGCAGGTAGTTGGTCTAGCTGAAGCAAGTAACCTATCAACAGCTGCTGCGTCCAGCAGTTGGAAACGGGTGAAGGTGGGCCCTCCGAGTGGCGGCGGAGTCTCGAGTTCACTCACTGTATCAAGCGTGGCTGGGATATCGAGGGTTGAGATCTTGTCGGCGAAATGGTTCTGGAATGCCTCAGCTGTTGGAGCCAAACCCTATCATTTGGGACAATCGGGATTGTTGTCAATGACCTAATTATCTTAAAAAGTTGAGCTGGGCGTGAACTGGCCGACTCTATCAAGGAGGAATAGTAAACTTTTTTGGCTTCCTTGATAGCTTGCTCATAAACTTCCTTAAACTGTTTATAAGCTGATCTCGATGCTCCGTCACGGAGGTCTCGCCACACATCCTCTAGTTGTCTCTTCCTCCGTTTCATCGCCCGCAACTCCTCAGTAAACCATGGGGGATGAGAGAATGTCTGGGGGTGATCTCGTCTAAGGCAGCAGAAAGACAGATGTTCCAACATTCCACTTGCCCATCGACTGAGTCGCTGGGGAGCTCCAAATCCCTCAGAGCATTCAGGAACCTAGTGGGTTTCATAAGTCTCTTCGGGCGAACCAGAATAGGTTCGGCACCCTTACCAGGTGGGGAAGCCATTTCAAGACGGACTTCCAGGACACTGTGATCCGACCATGGAACCTCAGTTATAGAGGTTGGGATCACTTGAATTCCGGCCGCGAAGATCAAATCCAGGGTGTGCCCGGCCTGGTGCGTTGGACCGGTCTTACAGAGTGAGAGTCCTGGTGTTTCCATGGTGGACACTAGGTCCATGGCTGCTGTCAAAGGGGAGGCGGTGTCGGCGTGGACATTGAAGCCCCCCAACACAATAAGTTTAGGGAACCTCAATGCCCACTCCACGACCACTTCCAGCAGCTTAGGCAGGTTCCCTGTTGGTGCGTTGGGTGCTTGGTACACCAACAGGAAGGTTACACTCTCACTAGAATCCCACACCAGGCCTGCACACTGTATTCCTGGGATGTTCGCCGTCGGAATCGTCCTGGAATTAAAAGTGTCTCGACTGAGAATGGCGACCCCCCCCCCCCCCGTCTCTCTGTCCTCATCTGGTAACTGGCAACAAATCCTGGAGATGTTAACTCGTGTATGAGGACCTCGTCACCGTCTTGCAGCCATGTTTCAGTGAAACAGGCCAGGTCTGCCTTCCTATCAAGGAGGAAGTCCCTGATGGTCCCAGTCTTATTACGTACGGACCTGGTGTTAGCCAGTACCAGAGTTGGAGGAGAGATAGTTGGAGGTTCCCCATCTACGTGCCTGGGGATAGCTCGTAGGTCAGAAGGGGGACGAGCCATTCTCCGGCTCCTCCCCCTTCTCTCATAAGGCCTACGTCTACCGTCCCTATTACCCCTACCCGAGATCACTAGTATTTCCCGCCCCTGCACATCTTCTACCGGTGATTCAGTTAGGTGTCCGGTCTTCTGCTATACCAGCAACATACAAACTCTATGCTGAAAATGAACACTGCACAATGTGCAGCGTGTGAATGCAATGTGCCATACACAGCATTGTTCTATGCGCAACTCGACTTCTACTGCTATCAACTGAATCCATCTGTTGTGCCATGGTGAACAACTGATCCCACGTGCATAACATGACATACCCATGCATACATCACAAACAGGATGCCAATGCAGGAATGGATTATTTTCATATCTCACTCTCTGTAAGGGATTTGGAGGAAATTTTTAACTGGGTGACGATTCTACACTGTAGAATTAATGCAGTTTGACCCTAATTTAACTGCCATTGCTCAGTGCTTTGGATCCCTGGGAACTGTAATTTGGTGAGTCTACCAACACTATTTGGCAGAGAAGGCTACAGATCTTGTAATACTATGACTTCTGGGATTTCTGCTCCTACTGCAATGCATTGTATATGGGGCTTTAAAGCAATTTTGAAGCTTTGTCACTGTAGAGCACAAGCAAGTGGGGAGAGATAGTGAGGCAGTCAACTTCAGCGCCTTATTCTCTGCCTATGAAACACTTTATCCCAACCAGTTGTAGAAAACATTAGTTTTGTTTGCAACCCAGAAATTGCCATCTTCTTATCTTGGGTGCCCTGAGCAGAACTGAGGCTTTAAATCAACCTTCCTAATGCCGCAACCCTTTAATACAGTTCCTCATGTTGTGGTGATCCCCAACCATATGATTAATTTTGTTGCTACTTCATAACAGTAATTTTGCTACTGTTATGAATTGTAATGTAAATATCTGATATGCAGGATGTGTTATAATTCAATGGACCAGATTTGGCACAAATACCCCATATGCCCAAATTTGAATACTGGTGGGGTTGGGGGTTGGTAATTGATTTTGTCATTTGGGATTTGTAATTACTAGAATTTATAGTTTATCTATAATCAAAGAGCATTCTGGACTCCACCAGTGATGGTACTGAACCAAACTTGGCACACAGAACTCCCATGAGACAAGAGAAAATATTGGAAGAGTTTGGTGGGCATTGACCTTGAGTTTTGGAGTTCTAGTTAGCCTACATCCAGAAACCACTGTGGACTCAAACAATGATGGATCTGGACCAAACCTAGCACAAATACGCAAGATGCCCAAATGTGAACACTGGTGGGGTTTGGGGAAAATAGAGTTTGACATTTGGGAGTTTTAGTTATTGGGATTTATAGTTCACCTACAATCAAAGAGGATTCTGAACCCCACCGACAATAGAATTGAGCCAAACTTTCCACACAGAACCTGCATGCTTTGAAGGGATTCGCTGGTGCAAGTCTCCCTCTAGCCTCGCAGGCTCCCCCTCACATACACATGGCCATCATACTGCCATGCGCCGAGCTCACCTGCTCTCCCCTCCTGCTTGGAGTCTCAGAAATAGCCGATCACATCGGAGCAGGGCTTTTGGTGGAAGGATTCACTGTCTGTTCCTAAAAAAAGAATATAGGCAGAGAGATCTTCTGCCTTCTCTGCCAAAGGGGTTTCTAAGACCATCAGAAATATATGTTTTCTGATGGTATTTGGTGACCCCTCTGAAACCCACTTGCGACTCCCCCAGGGGTCCCAACCCCCTGGTTGAGAAACGCTGCTTTAAATAAATTGACCTTTCTCTCAGGTTTGTTGTCCAACTTTCTTCACACATCAAGAGGGAAAGTCCCAAGACAAGACATGCTCTTTGTTCATTGAAAGTGTCCAATGTCCAATGGAGCGTTCCTGCCAATGCCCAGATGTGCCACCTATTGTCAGGGTTTCATTGCATGGCTGTGGCATAGCTACAGATTCATAAAATTATAAAGCATAAGTTGTGATGTAACACCTTGGTCGAGAATTTTGTATATTGTTCTGCTTACTCCATATGGTCAGGGAGTGATGTCCTCTCTCTCAGGCAATTGATTCAGCCTTTCCAGCCTGCCCTTTCCTGAAACTGCATGCATTTCATAAAAAAGAGGGATGCCTGAAGGCACATTTTGATCACATGTAAAATAAATTGTAGCCTAGACATTGCCTCCCGACTCAACTCCTTGTGCTTCAAAAGAGCAGGAGTCGAACAGTTCAGAGCTTTCCCCTCCCACTTCCCCAGTTACATATTCAAATGCGAAGTTTGTGTCTTGGATCCCAAGTCAGTTATTGGTGTAATTTTAGGCTGATGAGATGATAGTTTGCACTTGGAACTGGAAGACTATTTCTGAACTTGTCTTAACTCACATGTTGGCAGTTATTATAATTTTCATATGCATATCTATGCAGTGAATTCAGCTAGGACTGCGATTAAGACAGTGTTTCCCAACCAGTGTGCCGTGGCACACTAGTGGGCTGTGAGAGATCATCAGGTGTGCCGTGGGAAATTAGATTCTTATCTATCTGATGTCATATATAAAGTTT
Organism: Anolis apletophallus; assembly: GCA_030556195.1. Taxonomy (NCBI): domain Eukaryota; kingdom Metazoa; phylum Chordata; class Lepidosauria; order Squamata; family Anolidae; genus Anolis; species Anolis apletophallus. The sequence continues at coordinate 43,937,011 of JARBWK010000011.1, read as the reverse complement.
GCTACTCTGTCTCCGGAACCTCAGCACGCGGGTCCCTGTTTCCAGGAGGGCCGCGCAGTAGGGCGGACCTGTTTGGGCCCGTTCCCTTCCATTCCGCTCCGGCGGGGAGCACTTCCGGTCCAGTCCAGCCCAGCCCTGTTGGCGCTATGCGAGGTTTGAGTCAGAGAACAGTGGAGCCCGAGCGCTGAAGGCAGGCAGGCAAAGCAGCCAGAGGGGCAGGTAGGCAGGTAGGCAGGCAGGGAGTCAGCCAGCTAACGGGGGGAAGGAGGGAAGGGAACTCGTGGGAGAAACATGGGTCCCCCAAAGGCCATCCAGCCTGACCCCCTTCAGCCAAGCAGGAAGGCACCACCCAAGCCCTCCCGACAGATGGGCATGGAGACTCTGGCTATACATTAAGGCAGGCAGCATCTTTATTAAGGGCTTGGAAGAAGGTTTAGACTAGATATGGTCAAATTTGGGCCTTCCTCCAGGTGTTTTGGACTTCAACTAATATTGCGATATAATTGTTATAATACAATGTGATATGTAATTGTCGTACTGTGACAATGATATAGTATGTTGTATTTGATATTATAGTAATATACGTATATTGTGTATACATATAATATTGATAATGTTGTAATGTAATGCAATATAATAATATACTATATAACTATATATTTTGTGTTCATCGAAACAGGCCCAGGTTTCACACTAAGTGAATGTATAAATACATTAAAAACATATTAACTATATCTATTACTGTGTTAGAGTGTCATTTTGTGTCATTTTGGTTGGTGGTGTGCCCCAGGATTTTGTAAATGTAAAAAATGTGCCGCAGCTCAAAAAAGGTTGAAAAACACTGGATTAAGAGGTTCATGCCTTATGAGCATCCACTAAACCAGATCAGCCAGAACAGAGAAACAAGCTCCTTAGGTTGAAGGCAAGTCACAGAAGTTTATTACGATTTGGCCAAAAAGTATTCAAGTACAAGCAATACGCTTCAAAAGATACAAGCATATATTCACACAGAAATACATGACATTTTATACAGTTCTGATACCTATTCAGACTTCTTGCTCCCTCCCCTGATAGGCTGAAAAAGAAGCAGGCTAGGATCCGTGCTCGGATTGGCTAGGGGTTCCCTTGACATCACAGCCTGTAGGAGGAGATTCCTATGGTGGTAAGGGTGGTTGGTCAGTTCAAAGAACCAATCAGTTGCAGGGACACCCTCTGGCAGAGCACAGTCCATGAGGAAATGGTGGTGTGTATATGCTGATGAGTCCCTGATTAACCCAAGTGTCCAGTTCCATATGAGCAAAGGTGCAAGACTCTGTAGACCAGGGGTACCCACACTTTTTCAGCATGCGAGCTACTTATATTAAAACCAAGTCAGAAAGATCTACCTACCTCCTCAAGGCTGGAGAGGGGAGGGGGTGGGGCTTGGCCAGAGGGGGCGGACCCAGGCTGGCCCAAGCCCCGCCCCCTCCCCTCCCTTCCGGCATTGGAGCTCCCAGCAGCTTCTAAAGGCTTGAGGATGGCAATGCCAAGTCAGTGGTGGCATAGCTAGCACAAGGCTGGCTTGGCATTGCCATCCTCAAGCCTGGAGCAGCTGCTGGTAGAGCAGAAGCCACAGTGGGGGCGGAGCCAGGCCGCGCCAAGCCCCTCCCCTCCCCTCTGGCTTTGGAGCTCCCAGCAGCTTCTCCAGGCTTGAGGATGGCAAGGCCAAGCCAGTGGTGGCATAGCTAGCACAAGGCTGGCTTGGTCCTGCCCTCCTCAAACCTGGAGCAGCTGCTGGGAGTGCCGAAGCCAGGGGAGAGGGCGGGGCTTAGCATGGCCTGGCTCTGCCCCCCTCTGAGAAGCGATCCGGCTGGGATCGACTTCCTTCGGTCCCGAGATCGACTGGTCAATCGCGATCGACTTCCTGGGCAGCCCTGCTATAGACAAAGGGGGTGAATGTAGACAATCAAGGTTTTGGCTGCCAGCATAGAGAGTTAATGAATTCTTATCGACTAAGCCCTCTCTTCCACAGGAGCAGCAGACTCTCAACCTCAAGTTAAATGGACAAACATCCAGAGCTTATTTTGTTGATAAAGGGGATCATCCATCTACATACAGTACATATACAAAGATTCTGATAGCTATCTTACTTTGTAATTTATTTATTATTTATTGATTTGCTGTACTTATATCCCACCCTTCTCACCGCAAAGGGGGACTCAGGGCGGCTTACAAACTGTGGCAATAATTCAATGCCAGATTCAGATAATAACAATATCAATAAAACACAATATTATAAAAATGTTTTTAAAAAACACATACATATCAATTATAATAGTCTTTCAAATGATTAAAACATATAAAAGCATTTCTAACATATCAGACTTACATTACATTGAAGCATGATTACACGTCTTACAGTCCAGTGACTTAAACGGCCAAAACCCTGATAAATAACAGCTCAACACCCTCAAAACATTGTCAGACGCCACACACCCCCACCTAAAATTAGTCCAATACACCCCACACTCAATTGTCCTTAAGGAAAGTCCAAGGGACTGATGAAAGATTCTCAAAAAGGCATCCAGCTGGTCCAGTCTATTTAGACCAGACCAGTCCATTTGGTCCAGGGTTGCGGGCAAGGGGGTGGCTTGCTAATAAAAGTTCAATACTGAGTGATGGTAAGCCACAGCATCTCCTCCAAGGGCAACAGTGACCATGGTGGTTGAACAAGCCAGTGGTGGAACACAGCAACCAAGGGCGATGGTGGAGAAGGCCCCAAGACTGCCTGTCTGGTTTTGAACACTGCAGCAGTGACGCCAGAGGGGGCAACGATAGAAAAGGCCCAACATTAGAGGCAGCGCAACGCGGCCACTCACCAGAGGCTCCTCTCTCAGCTATCCTTACCAGCCTATGCTGTAAGGTTTTAAAGTGGCCAGCAGGATGATGGAGAGTTGTAGAGCTTCTCTCTCAGCTATTCTTACCAGTCTGTGCTACAAGGTTTTATAGTGCCAGGAGCATAGTGGAGAGTTGTAGAAGCTTCTCTTTCAGCTGTAAATAGCTGGAGAGGTCTTGGCCATCATCTCCTTTCCCAAAGGATTATATAAATTAGTGGCACAGAAAGGTGGCTGCCTTCGAAAGACATTTTGATACATGCATTTGATACAGTTTATACACTTCATACTGGTGAGACTTGACACAGTACATAAAAGATATAGAAAAAAAAATCATAAAATTTCTACATTTTATTAAAGGGTCAGATCTGATAGAGTTGTAGGGTACAGCTGCTGCTAGGTCCTTTCCAGAACTTGGCGCTTCAGCATTTTGCAACTCCTGGTCTGTAGAAAATGTTTTAATAAAAAGAAAAAATCATATTATTTGCTTGAAGTCTATTGACGTTCTATAAATATTTTGGGGGGGAGGGGTTGCCATGGCTCAACAACATATATGCCAAGATGGTGGGCAGATACCAAGTGTCTGCCTTCTTCTTGTAATGTTTCCACTTCCATCAGACCTGCTAAGTACAATTTGGCATGACACCATGATAAACAGAACCATCTCGGTGTTGTCGAAGGCTTGCATGGCCAGAATCACTGAGTTGCTGTGAGTTTTTCAAGCTGTAGAGCCGTGTTTCCTGACATTTCACCTGCATCTATGGCAAGCATCCTCAGAGGTTTGTTCAGAGAATCATGAGGAGGGTGTAATTTGACAATGTCTTTAGCCTTCTCTGCCAAAGAATGCTGGTACCTCGCTAAACTACAATGCCCAGGATTCCATAGTATTAAGCCATAGCAGTTAAACTGGTGCCAAACTGCATTAAATCTACATTTAGTGCACCCCTGGTTGGGACTATTAATGTTGAGGCCTTGGTCTTTAAGGTGACAGGAGACTGCTTCTTTGCAATAACAGACTAATATAGCCACATCCTTGGAAACTGGTTGAATTTTCTTACGGCGCTCCTTTCCTTGTCTCATTTCCCCCCCCCCCCTTTCATTTCTCCACATTCACACAAACATGTTTTATATGTGTGCATGCAGAGGAAATTGCACATCATTTTGTTTGAACTCCACTTTGCAATCTTTTAAAAATATTATTTTTCCTCTGCTGGCTAGTAATGTCATATTTTGAAAGAGAACAGAAAGCTGCTTGCGTGAAATATTTGGGTTGGCGCCCTTGCACGTCGTCGCACATTTCTTTTTTCTTTTTCTGATAGTTTGCTCTCTGTTTATTTCAATTGGATTTAATTTGCTAATTCATGTGATCAGAGTTGTTAGAAATGCTAGAGCCTTCTGGGGCAAGTCTGGGCAACATGGAAGTCCTTCCTCAAAAGAGGCATCGGCAAAACTCCTTATTCACTTGTTTACAAATGGGTTCTCATTCCCAGTGTAGAGACAGTGATAAGTAGATACCCACAAAGCCAAGAGGAACCCACTCCCAAGAGAAACTCAGCCAAACACATGAGAACAGCTTGGACAGTCAAGGCCACCTCTATTGGATGCTATGGCAACAATCTCTTTATCATCCTTCCCTCATCATCTCCCCATACCAGAGATGTCCTATTTCATGAAAGGAAAGAAACGAATAGTGAAGGTCTCAAACCAGGTTCTTTTGTAAAATCATAGCCCGGGTAATATGGTAGACTTTATGCAGCATTTTCCTATGTTACACAATGTTATAAGCCGATTTTCGAGAGAACATGTGTCTGTGGGGCCCAGGAGGTGGAAGACCTAAATTATTTATTTATTTCCACCATTTCTACCCCGCATCTTCTCAACCCCCGAGGGGGGACTCAGTGCGGCCTCACAACGGCAACAATTCGATGTCCAAAACACAGTAAACATATAATAGAAAACCACAAACAGTCAAAAATTAAAATACATTAAATACAGTTAACATTAAAATACATTAAAATACAATTAGCATTAAAATACATCAAATACATTCACATAGGTTAAAAACAGTATTCCGTCCATAATAGAAGCCTTAGGTCATGTCCACCAGTTTGCCATTTCAATCCAATCTAAAGTGCTGCATTGTGCTAATGTGCAAACGCCTGGTCCCATAACCAGGATTTCACTTTTTTCCTGAATGCTAGGAGGGATGAGGTAGATCGTATTTATTTATTTATTTATTATTGAGGCTTCTATGCCGCCGACTCCCGGGGGCTCGCGGCGGCTCACAAAGCCAGAGGCATAAAACAGGATTAAAACATAAACAATTAAAAACATAAAACAATTGAGCAATTAAACAATTAAACAATTAAAACAATAGCAGGACAGGGCCTACTACAAGCGGAGCAGCAACAGGTGCCAGCGCAGTACCCAAAGTACACGGGCCTACTCTCCAAAGGCCTGCCTGTACAGATGGGTTTTACAGGCCCGCCTAAATGGGAGTAGATCTCTCAGGGCCCTAGTTTCAGCCGGGAGGGCGTTCCACAACGTAGGGGCTATGACGGAAAACGCCCTCCGGCGGGTGGATGTCAGGTGTGCCGACTTTGCAGATGGTATTTCCAGGAGGTTGGCATCCTCTGACCGTAGTGATCTCGCTGGGCAATAAGGAGTGAGGCGGTCCCTCAGATACGCTGGCCCCAGGCCGTACAAGGCCTTAAAGGTAAGAACCAACACTTTGAAGGCGATCCGGTGCTCAATAGGAAGCCAGTGCAGATCCTGCAAAACAGGTGTTATTCGGCAACCTGCTGGCGTGCCAGACAGGAGCCAGGCGTCAGTGTTCTGCACCAGCTTGAGCTTCCGGATCGACGACAGAGGAAGGCCAACGTAGAACGCGTTACAGTAATCTAGCCTAGAGATGACCGTGGCTTGGATCACCGTGGCCAGGTCGTTCCGGGAGAGGTAGGGGGGCCAGCCTCCTTGCCTGGCGGAGGTGGAAAAAAGCAGCCTTGCTGACCATGGAGACCTGGGCCTCCATGGTCAGCTGGGAGTCCAAATGGACCCCTAGGCTCTTCACAGACGGCGCTGGGCACAGCGCCGCACCGTCCAGGGTCGGAAGCCGGGCACCCACCCTGCCCGGGTGACCCAGCCACAAGATCTCCGTCTTCGCCGGATTCACCCTCAACCTACTGGCTCGCAGCCATCCAGTGACGGCTTCGAGGCAACGCTGGAAATTATCGGGGACGGATTCTGGCCTGCCCTCCATCCTCAGAATGAGCTGGGTGTCATCAGCGTACTGGTGACAGACCAGCCCATAACTCCGCACCACCCCCTCACTCCAGCCACGGCCAGGCGGTGGATCAATAGATTGTGGTCGACCGTGTCAAACGCTGCCGTGAGTTCCAATAACACGAGCAGCGCAGACCCGCCTTGGTCGAGCTGGCAGCGGAGTTGGTCTGTGATGGAGACCAGGACCGTCTCCGTCCCGTGCCCCGAACGGAAGCCGGACTGGAAGGGGTCTATCAATAGGGAGCGCATTCCACAGACGGGGAGCCACCACCGAGAAGGCCCTATCTCTCGTCCCCACCAACCGCATTTGAGAAGTAGGCGGGAGCGAGAGCAGGGCCTCTCCACCATATCCTCCACCAATGTGTAATATATGAAAAAGAAAGAAAATTTCTACTTGAAGTTTTCTTACTCAATAAATCCCACTGGACTCTGACTAATAGAACTATATTCCTCCTCTCTAATCCCAACCAGTTATTAATTACAAAAGTAGCAACATTCTTTTACAAAGCTAGTAAAAGTAGGCAACGATATATTGCCTCAATTGGAATTGATTGCAGAGGGGATGAGGATACATGAGGAACAAATATATGGTTAAATAGGCTATGAATTTTGACCAAAATGAAGCAGAAAGGCAGAGGTGCCAGGAGAGTATTTGTTATTTTATTACGGAACGGTTGTTTAATGTACTGTTGCATATTACGGAACCACTGTTCAATGCTTGATACATGTATTTCTTTTGCATGGTTTGTTCTGCTTGATATGGCCTTGCAGCTAATGCAATAAACTATAATAATAATAATAATGCACAATGTTATAGGCTACCTTATGGTCAACAAAAACTGTTCCCATAGTGCAACCTTTCTCATATCCTCCCTCGATGTACTCAGTCAGATTAGGAATTTCAGCTGTACAGTTTTCCCCTGGTCTGAAACCTGCTTGTTGTGCAATAATCTGGGATTCAATAACAGGTCCTAATCGATTTAACAGCATCCTCTCATATACCTTAGATAGATAACATAGGTGAGAGATTGGTTGATAGTTCCTGGCATTGGAGGTGTTTTTACCAGGTTTTAAAATGGCAATGATCTTAGTTTTCCTCCATAGTCTGGGAATCTGGGCCAAGCATTGATTGTAAAATTTCAAAAGCCAGTTTTCAGCTTTGGGGCCCAAGGGTTTTCTTTGCTCCATCATTAAGTCATCTAGGCCAGGTGCTTTACCAGTTTTATATCACTTAATAGCTTCTCTGAATTCTCTCAGGTTTAGGGAAGATGACAACCGGTGGGTTTCGAGTTCTGGTGTCCTGTTGAGTTTCATATTTACTCTGCTGCAGTTGGTTTTCCCATTCTGAATTAGCTGGTGTGCTATGTGGTCTGGTGTTATGTTTGCATATCCATAGTTGGCCAGAGGGTCACTGTCCAAGCATCTCAGCAATTGCCTGACTCTTCGGCTACTCTTTGCCACTGAGCTACAACTCTACAATCAAAGGCAATAAATATTCTTGTTTTTCAGACCTGCTGCCTTACCCTGACATTTGTTTGATCAAGGATGTTCCGATGCAAAAGACACATTCTCTCCTGCAAGAAGGAATTTCAGAAGGATGGTCAGTGTGATGCAGTGGTTTGAGTGTAAGTCTTCGACTCTGGAGGACCTGGGTTCAAATCCCTGCTTGGCCATGGAAACCCGATGAATGGCCTTGAGTATGTCCACCCCCCCACCCCCCACCTTTAGCCTCAAAAGAACATAATAGCAATTGCCTTCTGCAACTTTTTACAAATAAAACCTATGATAGGTTTGTCTTAAAGTCATCATAACTCAGAAACAACAACCCTATGCTTCTTTCTTAAAGATGGAGGAGCCCTGATCTCTTTGGATTAAACAATTTGCTTTCTTCTGATCAGTTCCTGCTACAGCCTGAATCTAATTATAAGTCCAAATGAGAGTAGATGCACTGAATAAATGGAAATTTGGTAAGTCAACATTCAAAACAACAATTTAAAGGTTCTCAAGTACTTGGGGCTAACAACTATATACAGGGCATAATGTACAAAATGCAATATTCTCAGTTTAGTCATGCTTGGTTTCAACTGAGGGGTCCCCTTATTTAAAAAGAAGTTGTAGATCAGTGTTCCCCTGGGGGGTCGGGACTCCTGGGGTGGTTGCGAGGGGGTGTCAGAGGGGTTGCCAAAGACCATCAGAAAACACAGTATTTTCTGTTGGTTTTGGGGTTCTGTGTGAGAAGTTTGGTCCAATTCTATCATTAGGGGGTTCAGAATGCTCTTTGATTATAGGTGAACTATAAATCCCAGCAACTACACCTCTCAAATGTCAAGGTAGATTTCCCCCCAAACTCCACCAGTGTTCACATTTGGGCATATTGAGTATTTGTGCCAAGTTTGGTCCAGATCTATCATTGTTTGAGTCCACAGTGCTCTCTGGATGTAGGTGAACTACAACTCCAAAACTCAAGGTCAGTACTCCCCAAATCCTTCCAGTGTTTTCTGTTGGCCATGGGAATTCTGTGTGCTAAGTTTGGTTCAATTCCATTGTCAGAGGAGTTCAGATTGACAAAATCAATCCCACCCGGTATTCAAATTTGAGCGTATTGGGTATTTGTGCCAAATTTGTTCCAGTTAATGAAAATACATCCTGATATTTATATTTTGATTCTCAACAGTAGCAAAATTACAGTTATGAAGTAGCAACAAAAATAATTTTATGGTTGGGGGCCACCACAACATGAGGAACTGTATTAATAAGAGGTCACAGCATTAGGAAGGTTGAGAAACACTGTTGTAGATGAAGTTAAGAGACTGATTATCCTCATATTTTCAAACACAGAGGTACCAGGGTTTATCCCAGTAGTACAACCTGACTCTGTGTTAAAAGTCAGGTTGTGGCTGAAGGAAACAGTACTGTTGGATGGTTTGGTTCAGCATCTTCTTAACTCTTTTTGCAGGCATGTGGGGAAGCTGGAAGAGTACTCCAAAGGAAGACTTGGGTGATTCTATAACTTTCCACTATCACTTGTCATTTCTGCCTCAACAATTCAAAAGGCATTGGTAAGTAATTATACTGATATGCACAGACTGGCCCTTTCTTCCCCTATCTTTTGCTTAACATCCTGGAATTTCGATTCCTCTGCTCCCAGACTTGCCATTTTTTGTTTGCATTCATTGATGCTTCCAAGAGCTGTTCTCTCTCCTTTCTCTCCACATCAAAGGAACAGACTGGCTGTGAATGACAGTCATGTTTCCCATTGTGCTTTCTCTGTATTTTTCACCGTGTTGTTGTTATAGCTTGTTCATTTTACACTGCTTGGAGTTCTACACTGCTCTACATGAGTTCATTGCATATCATCCCATTACAAAAAAAAAGGAATGATTAAAGTCATCCTTGATAACGGGCAATCTTATTTCTTCTTCATGGTCTCTGTGAATCACAGAAGTGGGTGTCTGTGCAGAGCTTTTTCAGAATCTTCCAGAATCATTAGGCAGAAGACATTAGGGTGGTAACCATGCCCACCCTCCTGAGGGCATATATACAGTGTTCCCTCACTACTTCGCGGTTCACTTATTGCGGACTCGCTGTTTCGCGGATTTTAAAAAATAATAATTTAAAATATATATAATGATATTTTCGCCGTTTTGTGGGGTTTTGCCGCTGCTGCTCTCCAAGGCGCTTTCCCTCCTCAGTCCTCCCTCCCTGCAGTCTTGAAGGGCCTTTCCTTCGTTTCCCTCACTTTGTTTTAAGTTTATAAAGACTTAAAATAGTGTATAACTACTAAAATATTGTATAAATATCAAAATAAATAAAGCATCCCTACATCACGGTTTTTCACTTATTGCGGGAAGTCCTGGAACCTAACCCCAGCAATAAGAGAGGGAACACTGTAGCTGGTTGCTGCCCAAACTCCTCAGTTCCTTTTTGTCCACATGGCAGCCACTTAGTAGGAACCTATGTTTTGAGACACAGAGGAAATGAAGAAAAAACAAGAGTTGTTCTTGCTTCAGATCATCAACATGCTAAATGCTTTCTACAGGCAGACAGTGGCTAAATGCTCTCCCACGAGTCCTTGGAGAATGAAAAAAAAAAGGCAAAGACCCTGCCCACAGAGACAGAAAAAAGCCGGTGAGCTGGAGCTGTGACAAGAAAAGCATGTCTCGGATTCAAGATCATCCAGGGTTTATGAGAGGTCGACTACCTCTCCAACAGAGCCCAAGAGCCCTCGACCCAAGGCACTGCCCATTACAGGGACAACCGACAAATTTTCAGAGGGTAAGCTACCGGACTCTCACCCTCAGTTAGATCAACCATCAGTTACAAGGGCGCCTCACGAATTGGTCCCCAGAGAAACTTCTCTTCTGGCATACAAAGGCAACCTGGGATTAGATCGGGACCTGCCTCAGGCTCAGCTAAGAACCTCGCTCTCTCTACCACAGCTTACTAAGTACCATGTTAACCAAGAGGTGGATAGATAGGGTCATATGCGGGAGCTCTCGAGCGACGGTTACTTGACTCGGGGTCATGACGCCATGTTGAGACTGATTTCCCCTCCACCCCCAAGTCTACTGGAGGAGTATACCGCTATGCCTCCTCCGCATAGAGCTAGCAGATGTCTCCGTTTCAATGAGGAATACAGCATCTATACCAGTGCTGTCCAACTTCTTCCGACCCAAGGGCCGGAAGAAGTGTCACTGATCACCTCGGGGGCCGTAGGTGATCAGTGAGCAGGGGGCGGGGCGAAAGGAGCAGAAGGCGGCGCCAAGGGCAGCGCGTCAGAGGCCTCCGCGCTGCCCTTGGCGCCGCCTACTGCTCCTTTCGCCGTCTCCCCCGCCCTTACTAGGGAGGGGGGGAGCAGAAGCGGCGCCAAGGGCAGCGCGTCAGAGGCCTGGCGTGACGCACTGCCCTTGGCGCTGCCTACTGCTCCTTTTCGCCGTCTCCCCCGCCCTTCCTAGGGCGGGGGAGCCGGCGAAAGGAGCAGAAGGCAGCGCCAAGGGCAGCGTCAGAGGCCTGGCGTGACGCGCTGCCCTTGGCACCGCCTACTGCTTTTTTCGGCGCGGAGAGAGGAGGACGGAGGGGCGGTGCAGGGAGGAGGAGCTAGCTCTCTTCCTCCTTCCTGCCCCGCCTCCCCCTCCTTCCTGCCGCCATTTTTCCTGCCCCGCCTCCCCCGGCTGGGGGCATAGCGGGGGGCCGTGTCCAACAGGCTGGGGGCCGTGTACGGCCCCCCCAGCCGCCAGTTGGACAGCCCTGATCTATACCATACATTCCCACTTAGGGACTAACATTTATTTATTTATTTATTTACTTACTATATTTATATCCTACCCTTCTCATCCCCAAAGGGGTCTCATGATGGCTTACAGCAGAGGCAAAATAAATGCCTTAAACAATTCAACAATTAAATAACATTTAGTTAAAAATCTAAATGAGGTTAAAAGCAATTAAAGATAAACAATACCACTTACAGCTATAAAATCACGTTATCCACAATCAAGGTCGGGCCATTCCAATGATTGTTACACATAAGTTGAGTTGGTGTACTTGACATCTTTCTGATATCCTGATATATTACTAGATCCAATAATCTCAGAGATGGATCCACTATCCCCCAGTAACAACATGGGTCTGCCATTCAGGTCCACAACTCCTTAAGTTTGGATGACCACTGACATGTCCTTAGATGGTTGAGGCACTTACTGTCTGGATCATATGATCAATGAAAGATGGTCACATGCCGAATCCGTGCACCATATCAATTACTTGGACCTTTTGGCAATCTACAAAGCTCTGAAGGCATTTGAGAAATGGATTACTCACCATAGCATCCAGGTGTCCACAGACAACAACAGCAAAAACAAGCAAGGCAGCACCAGATCAAGGTTATTATTAAACTTGACGGTATCAATATGGCACCGGTGCATAGAGTGCAGATGTTTCTACACATCATCCATTTCCCGGGAAAAGACAATTATCTGGCAGATTCATTGAACAGGCTTCCAGTGACATGCCACAAGTGGCAGCTCAAAACGTCCTTACTGGTTTAATTGTTTGAGGACTGAGGTTCTCTAGGTGTAGATCTCTTTGCAACAAAGGCGAACTTGCATTGCCCCTCCAGGGATGGGTTGGGGCCCTTCCACACAGCCATATAACCCAGAATATTAAGGCAGAAAATAACACAATATCGGCTTTAAGAACATAAGAACATAAGAAGAGCCATGCTGAATCGGACCTCAGCCCATCTAGTCCAGCATTCTGTATCACACAGTGGCCCCCAGTTGTACACGGGGATCTCGAGCAGAAGGGAGGGCAAAACCCTAACCTGCTCCCGACCCCCCACAACCAGTACCCAGGGATATCCTGCCTACCTCAACCAACTCCGAGGTTGGCACTTGAATGTCCTTTTCAGTAACTACCGATACACTTGGTATCCATGAATCTGTCTAATCCTGCCTTGAAGTTGTTCAGGCTGACAGCTGTCACAACCTCTTCTGGAAGTAAATTCCATAACCCAATGACCCTCTGGGTAAAGAAATATTTCCCTTTATTAGTCCTAATTTTCCTACCTTGGAGCTTCAGGGAGTGCCCTCTAGTCCTAGTGTTTTGTGACAAACTGGATTTGAACTGGATTATCTGAGTCCACACTGCCATATACCCCAGTTCACATCAGAAAATGTGAGATTTTATTCACCTCTGAGGATGGGGCCTGGGAGACGCATTCAAGATAACCTGGAGTCAGAATAAAATGTATGCTTTCCCTCCTATCCTGTTGATTCTGAGGCTTCTCGAGAAGATCCCAATGAACAACACCCATTGCATTTTAGTAACCATGGGTGGACTCGGAGATTTTGGTTCAGCGAGCTACTAAGAATATCAAAACAAAAATTTTGCCACCTCCCACTGCAGGATAATCTTCTGACAATCGACAACAGTTGAGCCCACCACCTGGCCATGGCCACACTGAACCTGCCAGCATGAAGATTGGTTTCTAGGCTTGATACCGAAGTCGGTAGGGCATATGTTGGACGGGGTTACACTCCCCCTGAAGGCACAGGTTCGCAGTCTGGGTGTGATCCTGGACTCATCACTGAGCCTGGAACCCCAGGTTTCGGCGGTGACCAGGGGAGCATTTGCACAGTTAAAATTTGTGCGCCAGCTGCGCCCGTACCTTGGGAAGTCTGACTTGGCCATGGTGGTCCACGCTCTGGTTACATCCCGTATAGATTACTGCAACGCTCTCTACGTGGGGTTGCCTTTGAAGACTGTTCGGAAGCTGCAACTAGTCCAACGGACAGCAGCCCGGTTGATAACAGGAGCGGCATTCAGAGAGCGTACAACTCCCCTGTTGTGCCAGCTCCACTGGCTGCCAGTTTGCTACCGGGCACAATTCAAAGTGCTGGCTTTAGCCTTTAAAGCCCTAAATGGTTCGGGTCCAACTTACCTGTCTGAACGCATCTCTCCTTATGAACCATCGAGATATTTAAGATCATCCGGAGAGGCCCTGCTCTCAGTCCCGCCTTCTTCGCAGGCGCGACTGGCGAGGACGAGAGACAGGGCCTTTTCAGTGGTGGCTCCTTGGCTTTGGAACGCCCTCCCTAGAGACATCAGATCGGCCCCTTCCCTTCTGACATTTTGCAAGAAAGTCAAAACCTGGCTGTTTGAACAGGCATTTGCTGATTAAATGTAACGGTTTAATTAGATATATGGAATGACGACGATGTGACAGAAACTGATTTCAACATGACGCTGAGACAGCAATTGTATGTTTTTAATTTCTAATTTGTTGTTATATGATTTTTTTTGTTTGTTTGTTTGCTTGTGTTGTATTGAGGTCAGAGACTGCCTTGTGTAAACCGTCCCGAGTCGCCTTCGGGCTGAGAGGGGCAGTGACAAATAAATAAAATAAATAAAGTATTATCAAGGCGACGCAAAAGCCCTCAACTTATTTGTCCTATACTAGTAAGTAGTATACATACCTATGTCATCCCATGGGTTGGAACCCTATTCAGCCCCTATATCAGACTTACTAGAGTTCCTGGCTTTTTTACCTGACAGGAAATTCTCATTTTCCTCTGTCAAGGTTTACCTCTCATCACTATCTTTTTAATTACAATGTTTGGGCAGGAACTCTTGTTTCTTTCATCCCTTCATTCAAGGTTTTCTCAAGGGATATAAACTACAGCTGGAAAACTCATAGCCTTCCAAATGACCCAACTCTCACGATTCCCAAAAAACATGGTCAAGGACAGGTTTCGCTCCACTCCCTTCTATCAATTGTAGGGCTGCTGGCCATGAAATGCATGCACTTGCTGACAATACTGTATAACAGGGATGTCAACCCAACTGGTTTCAACTGCAATTCCAAGCATCGCTAGCCAACATAGCCAGTGGTGAGGAACAGCCCATGGATTACAAGGATTCCCTACTGTGTTGTTGTATGTCTTGAAGTCATTTCCAATTCAAGGCCACCCAATGGGTTCCCATGACTGAGCTGGGAATCGAACCTCGAACTACAGAGTTGTAGTCCAAAACTCAAACTACTACACCTTGTTGGCTTGCATTTTACTATATATGAGAGTTATTTTATTTATTTATTTATTTCTTCGATTTTGTATTCCGCTCCTCCCCACAGGCTCGGGGCGGATAACAACAATGTATGTGGGCATCATGTCACAGACATGCAGCCCTACAATAAAAAGCATAAAACATATTAAAAACACAAACCAACACATTACGAGGTGCAGGGTGACATACATAGGTTTCTTGGGGTATAATCCTTCTATGCCTAATTAAAGGCTATGGAAAGTAAGACTACAAAATGTTTTTTAAAATACAAAGAATGAATACCTATATATAAATAAAAATGTGATGTTCGTTTGTGGGATTAACATAACTCAAAAACCACTGGGCAAATTGACACCAAATCTGGACACAATACACCTACCAGGCAAGCGAGTTTCCATCACTCATAGCACCCCCCAAAAGAAATAGCTGAAAGGACTTGAAAACCCAAAAAAGCTAAATGACGATACAGAAAAAAGGGAAGGAAGAGGGAGGGAAGCAAGGGGAGAAAGAAAGAAAGAAAGAAAGAAGCATGGAAGCAAAGAGTGAAGGAAGGAAGGAAAGAGGTAGCGAAGGAAGGAGAGAAGGAAAGAAAAAGGGAAGGAAAGAGAGAGAGAGAGAGGGAGCGAAGGAAGGAGGGAAAGAAGGAGAGAAAGAGGGAGGGAAGGTTGGCCACAGCAACGCGTGACGGGTATAGCTAGTATTTCAATAAAACTTACATGGATTGTAGCTTAGGTATTACATTCTTTTCCCACATAATCACCACCCAGTTCAATACATTTTGTCATCTGTGGGACGAGTTTTTGATGCCTGTGTTGTAGAAGTTTCCCTCCGCCTTTTTCAGCCAGTTTGTCACTTCGACTTTCCCCTTGTTATCGTTGGAAAAGTGTTTTCCACCCAGGTGTTCCTTCAATTTAGTGAACATATCATAGTCATTGGGTGTGAAATCGGGGCGGTGAGAGGGGTGGCTTAAAGCAGGGCTGTCAAACTGGCGGCCCGGGGGCCATACGGCCCCCCAGCCAGTTGGACACGGCCCATGCTATGCCCCCGGCCACCATTTTTATTTTTTAAAAAAAAATTCTAATTTTTTTAAAAAAATGGCGGGGGGAGGGAGGCGGGGCAGGGAGGAGGAAGTGAGCTGGCTCCGCCTCCTTCGCCCTTCCTCCTTCCCCTCCTGCACCGCGGCTCGCGATTGGAGCCGTGGCGCGTCTGGGGAGGAGGGGCGAAGGAGGAGGTAGTCAGCTGGCTGCCTTCTTCCTCCTTCGCCCCTCCTCCTTCCCCTCCCGCACCGGGCTCGGGATCGGGGCAGGGCGGGCGGGGGAAAGATGAGGACGAAGGAGAAGGTCGTCAGCTGACAGCCTTCTCCTTCGTCCCTCTTTTCCCCCGCACGCGCCGGCGCCCGGGATCCAGGCAAAGGCGTGGGCGGGGGGAAAGAGGAGGAGGAGGAAGAGGGAGAGTTCTCCCTCCTCCTCCTCCTCCTCCTCTTTCCCGGGCGCCGCTGCTGTTCTCCCTCCTCCTCCTCCTCTTCCACCGGCGCTGCGGCGCAGGGGAAAGCAGCGACGCCCGGGAAAGAGGAGGAGGAGGGAGAACTCTCCCTCCTCCTCCTCCTCCTCTTTTCCCCCGCCCGCGCCCTTGCCCGGATCCCGGGCGCCGGCGCGCGGGGGGAAAGAGAGACGAAGGAGAAGGCAGTGTAACACAGCAGTTCTCGTTTGTGCCTGGAGAACAGGGGCTAGGACCCGGGGTTCCATTGGCATTGGGGCCTGCAGCTGCAGAGACAGATTCAGAAGAGGATTTGGAAGGGTGGGAAGGACAGTTTCCCATCAGCGGGCCTCCTTCGCCCACAGAAAGTTTGGCATGGGAAGAGCTGTGTTTTGGCCCTGACGTAGACATAGATAACCAGTAGGCATGAGAAAAATGAAACGGAAATTAAAAGAAATCGTAAGTGATTCGTATGTAATGGGCCTTTCAAGTTTATACGGATCGCAAGGCCAATCCCGGAAGTGGACTTTCTTTTACGCACCCTGGGCCCAAAATTTCGTTAGATTATTAAATATTTCGGATGTCCCCAACAGGAAAATTTCCCCCTCCAAAATAGCTTTGCAGACATAACTCACAGTGAAATCGGGGCCTTTCCATGCTTGCAGCCTAATTAGAGTGGAAGGCCTCTTCCAGGAAGTGAAAAGGGAGCCGGAAACGATAGAGAGCCCAAAATCGGGACTCCTAGAGGGGGCTGGAGGACTGACGAAAAAGCGATTTAAACACCCAGGAAGGGGTTTAGATAGAAGGACAGAGTAGGAGGACATAAGAACTGCTGAGAGAAGGGCAGCAGGAGTGAAAAGAGCACGGAGAGGAGAAGGAAGAGTTCAGAATCAAGAAAAGCCATAGAGTTCCAACGGAGGTCCTAGACTGCTATGGTAAAACTGAATGGGGAAAAAAAGATGGAGTGAGGAGAACTCTACAGATTAGCAAGGCCTGCACCAGAGGTAGGCCTAGGCATTTATTTAATAATATTAATAATAATAATATATTAATGCATTATATGTGTCCCTGCAAAGGAACCCTGTCCTTTAATAATATTAATAATAATAATATATTAATGCTTTATATCTCCCTGCAAGGAAACCAAGGGAAGGTTGCCCCTTGATTTGCCTGTGCTTAAAACAGTATCAGTCCTGTTTCCCTGCTTTGCCTACTTTAGAACTACTAACGAATTTCGTAAGTAATTAAGTTACATTTCAGAAATTTTTGGAATTTTTTTGTAAGTCTTTCTTTTACTAAACAAAAAAATTCCCCCCATTTGATATAAGAATCGCCATTTTGGGATTCTAAAACATGCCTAATAACCAGGTGCAAATGGAAGACAGCGATAGTGGGAGTTATGAGCACCTGGGGGAAGAGGGTCACAGGAGCTTCTGAGTGAAAACATGGATGAAAGCGCCTGGGAAGCTTCTCGGGAGGCGAGCTCTCATGTAGATAGTGACCCAGCTGCTGAGAGACACGGTCGAACCTTTGATAGGAGAAGTAGCATTGAGTCTGGGAGAAGGGGATGGCACCGCAGCCTAGACAGGCCGAGGTCCGTCAGCAGAGATTGGAGACGACGGGCCTAGGCGTCGGGGACCTCAGCCGAACGATTAAGTAGAGCAGGCGTGGGAACGCATCCCCAGTGCTTCGCCACGTCTCTTCTGAGTAGACGTGTTAGCGAAGTGGATCTACGGAGCTGAGCTGGCTCGTGGTCACCAAGTCTTGCCTTGCATTCACCTTGCCTTGTTCCTGTTTCCGTATTGCCTTGCGGAGCCTTGCTCAAGCCTTGCAATAGCCTTTGGATTGTTTTGTCAAGCTGTTTTGGACATTGTTGCTTCAAGCCTTTGATTGCATTTATCTCTTCTATGGACAATTTACCTTTTGGACTGTTTTTATATTCAATAAAGTAGTTAGCCTTCAGTCCGTCTCTGTGTGTGTGATTAAGGGGCCGGTCAAGTCCGTGCATCGTGACAGTTGGCCGAAGCACTCCAAGAACCCCTTATCGCACCACGGGATGCCGCAAGAAGCGCGCAAAGACCGTTGCCACCATGGCCAACCTTTCGGATGCGCAAGTGGCCGCCATGCAACAAGAACTGGGAGGGCTCCGGACCAGGGCAGGGCGGCACCCCGGGGTGTCCGCGCTGGCACGTTTTGGAGGCAACCCAGCTCTGGTCGAGGTATTTCTCGGCCAAGTGGAAATGTACCTGGAGCTGCGGCCGAACGAGTTTGCCAACGACCGGGCCAAGGTGGGATTTGTCTACAACCTGCTGGAGGGAACGGCAGCAACATGGGCCACTACGTTGCTTCGGGCCCAATCCCCCCATATGAACATGTTGAGAGCCTTTCTGGATGCCATCAAGGAGACTTGGGGAGCACCGGTGAATGCGGAGTTAGCCGAGCGAGATTTGGATCGGCTGTCGATGGGGGCATGTCCCTGTCCCAGTATATTTCCGGTTTCGGTGCTGGCTGCCCAGGTGGATTGCAACCCTTCAGCCCTGCGGTATCAATACATCAAGGGGTTGTCATCAGAGATGCAACAGGAGATGTTAAAACAGGCCCGTCCCGCAGATCTGGAGGCAGCAATTACCATGAGCGTACGAGTGGAAGCGGGGTTGCAAACCCGGAGGCGCTGGGACAAAGGTACGGTGGAGAAGCCGGCGGTGCGAAAAGAGTCGGGGCTGGGCAGTTCTCGCCCCGACAGTTTGCTCCGGCCCCGCTGCCCTTGGATGAGTCGGAGCCCATGCAGCTGGGGACGGTACGACCCAAGGTGGATCAGCACGCCGTCTGCGTCTCAACTTGTGTTGGTATTGCGGAGGGGCTGGACATTTCTCTAGAGAATGCCCCAGAAGCCGCGTGGAAAGACTCCTCGAGCCTCCGCCGCCCTTGGAGGGCCCCGGAGGCCGAGGAAGCCATTCAGGCGACGGGGGAAGGGGCCGGCCGAGTGTAAGAGGGTTCGCTCACTCGGCCGACGTCGCTAACCTCCCCCCTGAACCCAAGACTGGACAATTGTTCCTAGTAATGGTCAGCCTGTGGTCGCCCGAGAAGGGGCCGATGATGGTTCATGCCATGATCGACTCGGGGGCCACCAACAACTTCATCGATGCAGACTATGCCAAGTCTGCTGGATTACAATTTCTTGATCTTCAAGAGCCCAAGGGTGTACAGACTATTGATGGGAGGACCCTAAAAACGGGGGCTGTGACTCAATATACAGCCCCTACCAAGATGTGGACCTGCTCCCATAAAGAGGACATTTCCTTCCTTGTGACCAAGTTGCCAGATTTCCCCATTGTCCTGGGCATTGTGTGGCTCGCCCTTCATGACCCCCAGATTTCCTGGGCCAAGAGACAGCTAATTTTTTCTTCCGACCATTGCCAGAGCCACTGCATGACGGCCCGGGCTTGTCAGGCTCAAGAGGTGGAAAACGTTGCCACACTGCCCAAGAAGTATGCCGGATTTTGGGATGTGTTCAGCGAGAAGGAGGCGGAACGCCTGCCTCCGCACCGGCCTTATGATTGTGCCAGTGAATTGAAACCTGGGCCCCTATCCCGCGGGGGAGACTCTACCCTCTCTCGGAACCGGAGCAACAGGCTCTCCGGGAGTTCCTGGATGAGAATCTGCGGAAGGGCTTCATTCGGCCTTCTCAGTCCCCGGCCGGGGCGCCCATTCTTTTCGTCAAGAAGAAATCGGGGGAACTGCGTCTCTGTAATGACTACCGGGAGCTCAACAAGATCACGATCCGGAATCGCTACCCCCTACCCCTGATTCCCGAGCTGTTGGAGCGGATGCGGGGAGCCAAAGTGTTCACTAAACTGGACTTGAGGGGTGCTTACAACCTTGTGCGGATTCGTCAGGGCGACGAATGGAAGACAGCCTTCCAGACCAAGTGGGGAAGTTTCGAATACCTGGTGATGGGATTCGGTTTGTGCAACGCCCCAGCCTGTTTCCAACATTTCATGAATGACATTTTCCGAGACCTGCTTGATCGTTATCTGGCAGTTTACCTGGACGACCTGCTGATTTTTTCTCCGGATCAGGCGACCCATGACCTCCATGTCAAGGAAGTGCTCCAGAGGCTGAGGGCCCACGGGCTCTATGCTAAGCTGGAGAAATGTGCTTTTGATCTGCGTGAGGTCGACTTTCTGGGTTATCGCATCTCACCTACGGGCATTGCCATGGATGACACCAAGGTCCAAGCTGTGGCTGACTGGACGGCTCCGGCCAGCAAAAAGGACATTCAAAGATTCCTGGGCTTTGCCAACTACTACAGAAAGTTCATTCCTGACTTTGCCAAGTGGGCTGATCCTATCACCCAGTGCCTGCGGGGAAAGGTGCTGTTCCGGTGGACACCGGAGGCGGACGTGGGATTCCGCAAGTTAAAGCAGCTGTTCACAACCCAGCCGCTTCTGCAGCATCCCAACCCCCGCACCCCTTTCATCGTGCAGGCCGACGCTTCGGATGTGGCCGTGGGTGCGATCCTGCTCCAGCCGCAGGGGGACGGACTTGTTGCCCTGTGCCTACTACTCCCGGCAGCTGACGGCTCTGGAAAAGAACTATACCATTTGGGAGAAGGAGCTCCTGGCCATCAAGGTTGCTTTTGAAGTGTGGAGACATTTGCTGGAAGGGACTAAATTCCCGGGGGAAGTTCACACTGACCACCGGAATTTGGAGCACTTGAAGACTCAGCGCAAATTGAATCAGAGGCAACAGAGATGGTCCCTGTTCTTTGAGCGGTTCAATTTCCGCATCCACTATGTGACCCCCAAGCAGACCAAGCAAGCTGATGCTCTGTCTCGGAAGCCGGAGTATGTTCGTGGCGGAGAAGGGCTTTCCGAGGCCCGTCTGCTGAAAGTGGAGAACTTTGCGGCGGCTCGGGCGGCCCCGGTGAACCCTCCAGTGGCCCCGCCGGCCCCTGGGGACAAGAGACCTCTGAGTGACCGAGTCCAGGCGCGCCAACGGTCCGACCCTTGGGTGCAAGAGCAGCTGACCAAGGGGGTGCAAGCCCCTTTCCAGGTAAAAAACGGGGTGCTCTACCACCGCGACTCTGTCTATGTTTCTCCTGGGCCCGAGCGGGAGGACATTCTCAAACTTTGCCATGATAGCCGGGCTGCAGGTCATTTTGGGCTGTTCAAGACCCTTCAGTTGGTCCTACGGGATTTTTGGTGGCTTAAAGTGCGTCGGGATGTGGAGGACTATGTGGGCTCTTGCCCTGTGTGCCAGCGGGCCAAGAACCAGGGGGGTAAGCCGGCCGGTTTACTCCAGCCGCTCCCGACCCCGCCTGCTCCCTGGAAGATGATTTCGGCCGATTTCATCACCGACCTGCCCAAGTCCAAGGGTTTCACCACGATTCTGGTCGTGGTGGACTGTTTCACCAAGATGGGACATTTCATTCCCTGTGTGGGGGTGCCTACCGCCAAAGAGACTGCTGATATGTTTGTGCAACATGTGTTTCGGCTCCATGGACTTCCACAGAGTTTGGTGACGGACCGCGGCACCCAATTCACTTCCCAGTTCTGGAAGGCTGTCCAGAAGCTGCTGGGGATTGACGTCCGGATGTCCACGGCTCATCACCCCCAGTCCGACGGGCAAACCGAAAGGGTTAATGCCACCTTGGAACAGTATCTGCGGTGCTATGTCAACTATCAGCAAAACAACTGGGCGTCCTTGTTGTCTTTGGCGGAGTTTGCCTACAACAATGCGACGCAGGAATCTATCAAAGAGACTCCTTTCTTTGCTAACTATGGACACCATCCTCGTTTCTGTGTGATTAAGGGGCCGGTCAAGTCCGTGCATCGTGACAGGCAATCAGCTGACTGCCTTCTCCTTCGTCCCTCTTTCCCCGCGCGCTGGATTTTATGCTTGCGCGCGCGGGAAAGAGAGGGACGAAGGAGAAGGCAGTCAGCTGATTGCCTTCTCCTTCGTCCCTCTTTCCCCGCGCGCGCGCTGGCGCCCGGGATCCGGGCAAGGGCGCGGGCGGGGGAAAAGAGGAGGAGGAGGAGGGAGAACTCTCCCTCCTCCTCCTCCTTTTTCCCCGGCGCCGCAGCGCACGGGACGCCGGCTGCGCCGGGAAGGGCAGGAGGGTGCGAGGAGGTGGGCCTCCATCTCCTTCCCGGCGCCGCTGGTGTCCCATGCGCCACGGCTCCGGAGAAAGAGGAGGAGGGAGAATGACAGTTTAGGAGGGGCTGGGGGGCGGGGCTGGGGCGGGGCTGGGGAGGGGCTGGGGCAGGGCCGAACCCCCCAGGTCATCAGTGACTCAAGTCCGGCCCTTGGCCGGTTAGAAGTTGGACAGCACTGGCTTAAAGCATCCCAACCAAATAAAGTCAACAACTCTTGTGTTGCGCGAGTGGTGTGCAGACATGCATTGTCATGAAGGAGACAGACTCCCGCCATCATCATCCCACGATGCCTGTTTTGGATGGCTCTGCGAAGTTTCTTCATGGTTTCCCAATATATTCTGTATCCATTGTGTCACATGCTAACTTTACATTACGCCCTCTCCATAAACTGCGATTAATTGCAGAGGCGTTCATTCGTTCATTCGGACGTCACATTCAAAATCTTGTAGGGGAAACTAGAAGTTTGTAAAAGTACATGAACACATTAGAAAAGGCCATCTTAAAGGACAAAACAGCTCCCCAATTATTTTATCGGTATTGGGCATGCTCAGTGGTTACAGTGCCCTGGCTCTATCTTGTAAAATCCTGAGACGTATAGTTTGTTGTGGCACCAGAGCTCCCTGACAGTGGAGAGTAAATATTTCACAAAGTTCCAGATTCTAGAGCAGGGGTCAGGAACCTATGGCTCGGGAGCCAGATGTGGCTCTTTTCATGATTGCATCTGGCTCTCCAGAGCAGCCCATTCTTTCCTTCTCTCCTTCCTTTTCCCTCCTTCTCTCCCCTTCCTTTTTTCCTCCATTCTCCCTCTTCCTTCCTTTCTCCTCCTTCACCCTTTCCTTCCCTTTCTCTCCTTTCTTTTCCCTCCCTCTCTCCCCTTCCTTCTTTCCTCCTTTCTTCCTCTTCCTTCATCTTCCTTTCTTTCTCCCCTTTCACCCTTACCTTCTCTTCTTCCTTTTCCCTCCCTCTCCCCTTCCTTCTTTCCTTCATTCTCCCTCCCTCCCCCTCCCCCTTCCTTCCTTTTCTATTCTTTTCCCCCAAGTCTTCCTTTCCTTCTCCTTCCTTTCTTTTCACTTCCCCCTCTCTCCCCTTCTTTCTTTTCTTCTTTTCCCTTCAGTATTTTACTTTTTCCTCACTCCCTTTCCTTTCTTTTCCCCACCCTTTCCTTTCCTCCCTTCCCATTTCCTGCTTTCTTTTCCCTTCCTTGTCTCCTGTTTTTCTTTTCTTCCTTTTCCATAGTTTGTTCTTCTATTCTTTCTTCCTCTCCCCCTCCCTCCTTTATTTCTTCTGTCTTTCTTTCTTTTCCTCTTCCTTCCGTCTTCTCTTCCTTCCCAGAGTCCCGAGCATGCCTTTTGCAGAGCCAGGTCTGAAGTGTCCCATCATTCTGCCGGGGAAATCCTTTTCTCATAGTATGTACGTACATACAGTTGAATTCAGTCTTAAAATATATTATATATATTATATGGCTCTCACTGAATTAAATTTTCAATTTTTTTGCTTTCATGGCTCTCTGAGTCAAAAAGGTTCCCGACCCCTGTTCTAGAGCATTGAGTTATGGCAGTTAATATGATCTCAAACTGCTACCATTCTGCAATGTGGGTACAGCCTCAGTCACTAAGGTGGTATGTCAAGACTATGGGGAAATGGATACTATTACAATTAAAACACAAAACAAAATCACAATAAACAATCAATTTGAGAAATAGCAAAACAACAGAATAGACAAATCAACCCAACCCAACTTAAAACACTTGGAGTAATGCCAAGGTTTTACCCCCGAGGCCTAAGAGCATTAGAAAATTGGCATCAGTTGTAACTTATTAACAGCAGTGGTAATATCTATTTCAAATGTTTTTATCCTGCCATTGCTTTTATGATCATATGCAGTAAATCAATAGAATGAATAGGCTTTAAGTTCTGCCAAGAAAGCCTTTCTTATTTGCTTTGGTTATAATAAGCAAAAGACATACCCACAAGGGTATCCATACTAGTCCAGCCGTTGACCTGCTGGGTGAAATGATGGGAGTTGTAGTCCACCATCACTGGAAGAGTGCCAGGTTGGAGGCGTTTGCATAATCATCTGTGTTTTATGATCTGTTTACCTGCTTCATCTTTCTGGCACTCTGCTGAATCAAAGTGCATTAGCTTTTCACTTGTGATTCAAAGTG
Source organism: Anolis apletophallus (assembly GCA_030556195.1). Lineage (NCBI taxonomy): Eukaryota > Metazoa > Chordata > Lepidosauria > Squamata > Anolidae > Anolis > Anolis apletophallus. Next base: position 43,912,495 of record JARBWK010000011.1, on the reverse strand, counting down.
AGCTTCAAATGCTTGAATTTTCCATTATCTTTGTCAGGTGCGTTGTCAATGTGCCGATTTGCTAAAGATTGAGGACTTGAGATAATCCAGGCAATTAATGAAGGGGTGGAAATGGAACAGAACAGTTTCTTGGTTCTTCCCAAAGCTGTTCTGGGCTGCATTTGCAGGCATGTGTCTGTCCCATGAACTCAGTGGATGTTGACCATTAACCGCGAGCCCCCGGGAGTCGGCGGTGCAGAAATCCCAATAAATAAATAAATAAATAAATAAATAAATAAATAAATAAATAAATAAATAAACTTGTTCATAACACCAAGAATGACCTTGACAACCAGGCAACGAATGTACTTACCTGCCTCATGGAGTAATTCAAAAGGAATTATTTGTTTTAAACCTATTTCCTCTATTTTCAGTTGACACACTTGACCTCAGGTTGTTGATATTCCAGCAGTTAAACCAGGGATCTCAGAGCTCTTTCCAAGGATGTATCACTGTTATCAAGCTGCAGTAACCCTGCCCACCTTGGGAGGATGCATAGTTCACCAAGGGCACTGAAATAAATATATGATTTCTTCTTCTTTTCTTTTTTTTTAATTAACAGCCCTTTCTGAAGGTTCGGAGTTGTGCAAAGTTCAAGGCATCAGAAAATTGAGAATGAACCAGCAATAGCTATAACACCCTACAACTATATTGCATCTATTTTACGGTTTTTGTGTGTCTTGCATCTTTTCACTCCACTTCACTTAGGTCAGTGGTTCTCAACCTGGGGTCCCCAGATGTTTTTGGCCTACAACTCCCAGAAATCCTAGCAGCTGGTAAATTGGCAGGGATTTCTGGGAGTTGTAGGCCAAAAACATCTGGGGACCCCAGGTTGAGAACCACTGACTTAGGCGATCCCTCGTAGCCCGAGGATTATGGTCCTCCAAGTGTAATGTCTTGGTGATGGGTCCATAGTTGGCTGTGGAGCCCTATTCTTGATCCATATGTTCTCCCACAGTGAAGACGTTGGTTTTCAGGTGCATGGCGATATCGGTCAGGGTTGGCTTGACGCGCCTTCCTCTTGGCACATTTCTCCCTGTGGCATCCCGCCAGGGCCAAAAAAGTGGCTTTAAAAGGATGGACGAACTCTATAAGCCCTGGGGGTCGTGTTCTAGCCTTCTCGTGTACAAGAAACCTGGAGAGTCTCTAAGCAATGAGTTCAGGACTCAAAAAGGGTGAACTCAAAACAAGTTTATTTATTTAACAACCAGAAAAAATGCTGGTGGCCCAAAAGCTTGTTGTTGGTTGCTAGAAAAGGTCCGTTGAGAAAAGGGATTGCGTTCACTTGCCTTTTGCAGAGTGAAGCTGCCTCTCTTAGGTTCCAGGTTTCCTGTTGCTCCTCAAATGGTCCTCTGGCTCACCAGTCCAAAGAAATACAGTCTCTGTTGAAGGACTGGCCCTTCCTATTACTGAATTCCTTAGTTTGAGAGCGTAGGTTGGATATACGTGAACGAAGGTGCTTTGTCTGCGTGTTGGCTCCAGATTTCCGCCTGCTTCGTCCATGTAATGAGGCCAGAGAGGAAGTCCAGCCTCCCAGGTAAACTCAGGAAGGGGAGGAGTTCAGGGTGGTGATGCCAGGTTGGCACCAAACGCAACTCCTCCCATCACAGTCCACATGGCTGAACAATAGAACAAAGGCCTTGCAGTTAAAGGCTAACAAATACATAATACAGATAGAAAATAAGCCCTATGGGGGCATAACACTCCCTTTTGCCTTCCATTCGTGCCTCTTTGAATTCTGCAGCACTGCTAGTCACAGCTGACCTCCAGTTAGAGCTCTCAAGGGCCAGGGCTTCCCAGTTCTAGGTACTGTATCTATGCCACAGTTTTTAAGGTTGGCTTTAAGCCCATCTTTAAATCTCTTTTCCTGTCCACCAACATTCCGTTTCCCGTTCTTGAGGTTGGAGCATAGAAACTGCTTTGAGAGATGGTGAAAGCCCTTTCTGAAGGTTCAATGCTGATGGTCTTTGCTTCTTCCAGCGCACTGTCTTCCCAAGAGAACTGCAGGATTTTTCGGAGGCAGAGCAGATGGAATCGTTCCAGGAGTTGAGTGTGACATCTGTAGACACTATTGTTGGGAGGACAATAGCTTTATAAACAAGCATCTTGGTATCCCTACGGATGTTCCGGTCCTCAAACACCCTCTGCTTCATTCAGAAAAATACTGCACTCACAGAGCTCAGGCAATGTTGTATTTCAGTGTCAATGTTGACTTTTGTGGAGAGGTGGCTGCCAAGGTAGCAGAAATGGTCAACATTTTCTAATGTTACACCATTAATCTAGATTTCTGGCATTGTAAAGGGATTGGCTGGTGACTGCTGGAAGAATTCTTTGGTATTCTCAATGTTCATTGAGAGACCGAGCTTCTCGTATGCTTCTGCAAAGGTGTTTAGAGTGGCTTGTAGGTCTTTGTCTGAATGTTCACAGGCTACATTATCATCAGCATACTGGAGTTCTATAACAGATATTGTGACCTTGGTTTTGGTTTTCAGCCTCCTGGGTTTCCCTCCTCAGTCCTTCCTCCCTCCAGCCTTGAAGGGCCTTTCCTTCCTTCCTAGCTTGACACCTTTTTGTGTGTCTTGTATCTTTTAACTGTATACTGTGTCCATTTCCCGTATAAAATGTATATCAACTGCTTTACAAATAAGAATGTATCAACATGCAGCCTCAAAGACAGCTAAACCTCCGTGACCCTGCTGGAATAATCCCCTAACAATAGGAAGGTTAGCCAAATCCCTCTGGCTATTTCCCAAGCCAGATAATTGCATGTTCATTGCATACAGGCAAAGATAAGTGACCCCTCCAAATGTTATTTGACCATAACTCCTAGTGTTCTGCCAGCACTGGCTCTGGTGGCTTCTGGGAATGGTAATCTGGTCCTCTTCTTCTGAGCTGTCCTTTAAGGCAAGGGCTGATGCAGCCCTCCAAAGGCCCGCACCCTAAACTTTAAGGCAGGGGTCAGGAACCTTTTTGACTCAGAGAGCCATGAAAGCAAAATATTTGGAAATTTATTTCAGTGAGAGCCATATAATATATATAATATATTTTAAGACTGAATTCAACTAAATTTGAGTATATACGTAGATACTATTAGAAAAGAATTCCCCCAGAAGAATGACAGGACACTTCAGACCTGGCTCTGCAAAAGGCATGCGCAGGACTCTGGGAAGGAAGAGAAGACGGAAGGAAGGGGAAAGAAAGAAAGTCAGAGGAAATAATGGAGGGAGGGGGAGAGGAAGAAAGAAAAGAAGAACGACTATGGAAAAGGAAGAAAAGAAAAGCAGGAGAGAGACAAGAAGGGGAAAAGAAAGAAGGAAATGGGAAGGGAGGAAAGGAAAGGGTGGGGAAAAGAAAGGAAAGGGAGTGAGGAAAAAGTAAAATAATGAAGTGAAAAGAAAGGAAGGAGAAGGAAAGGGAGACTTGGGGAAAAAGAATAGAAAAGGAAGGGAGAGGGAGGGAGAACGGAGGAAAGAAGGGAGGGGAGAGAGGGAGGGGAAAGGAAGGAGAGAAGGAAAGGGTGAAGGGGAGAAAAGAAAGGAAGGAAGAGGAAGGAAGGAAGGAATAGGGTAACTGGAGGAAAGAAGGAGGGGGAGAGAGGGAGGGAAAAAGAAGGAGAGAAGGAGAAGGAAAGGGTGAAGGGGGAGAAAGGAAGGAAGGAAGGAAGAGGAAAGAAGGAAGGAAGGAAGGAAGAGGGAGAATGGAGGAAAGAAGGCAGGGGAAAGAGGGAGGGAAAAGGAAGGAGAGAAAGAAAACGAAAGGGTGAAGGGGGAGAAAGAAAAGAAGGAAGAGGAAGGAAGGAAGAGGGAGAATGGAGGAAAGAAGGAAGGGAGAGGGAGAATGGAGGAAAGAAGGAAGGGGAGAGAGGGAGGGGAAAGGAAGGAGAGAAGGAGAAGGGGAGAAAGGAAGGAAGGAAGAGGGAGAATGGAGGAAAGAAGGCAGGGGAGAGAGGGAGGGAAAAGGAAGGAGAGAAGGAGAAGGAAAGGGTGAAGGGGGAGAAAGAAAGGAAGGAAGAGGAAGGAAGGAAGAGGGAGAATGGAGGAAAGAAGGAAGGGAGAGGCAGAATGGAGGAAAGAAGGAAGGGGAGAGAGGGAGGAAAAAGAATGAAAGAAAAAGGAAGGGGAAGAGAAAAGAAGGAAGGAAGGGGGGGGGAGGCGGAACTTGGTGTCGACGTTAGCAAGGCAGTCTCTTCAGAAAGCGTTGAAGAGACTGCGGCTTTTGAGCTGCCCGACGATGAGGGCGATGAGCTGGGCGTCCCAGGGGGCAGCGAGGCCGGGTCCGTGGCGCCAGAGTCAGGCCCTCCTCCGCCACCTCCCCCGAGGCTTGTGGCGGAGGACGAAGAGGATGATGAGGAGCAACTGCCAGGCTCTGACATCCCTGGCAAAGAGGGTGCAGGACCCAGAGAGCAACGGGGGATGAGGAATAGGAGGCGATTGCGGCGCAGAAGCAGCAGTTGCGGTGCACTTGCGTCACTCCTCCCTGCTGCATGCTGGGAAACTGAGGCCCGGGCTGCTCTGGAAAGCCAGATGCAATCATGAAAAGAGCTACATCTGGCTCCCGAGCCATAGGTTCCCTGCCCCTGCTTTAAGGCAACATTCCAAATAAGCTTGTTTCTCCCGTCAGCCAAAAGCAGGGCCACGCTTCCCATTGAAATACTGGTCAGTTTATCTTGGTGAAAATTGTCTTTCATTTAAAAACTTGTATTGTTCTTTCGTGGGGTTTTTTTTTTGCAATGCACTACAAAATAAGTGTAGGGTGCTGAGGAATTCATTCCAAATTTTTTTCAAGATGGAACCCAACGGTCTGATTTGGCCCATGGCTCAAAAGGTTTGAGGACCCCTGCTTTCAAGAGTGGGCACCCCACTTTAAATCCCAAGGCTGCCTTTTGCAAAATCCTGGGATTTGCTGTTGAGGGAAGGGCCTTTAAAATCCCCAACCACAGAGACCCCAGGCCTGACTAAACTACAAATCCCAGAACCCTGCATGAGGGAGCCACAGGATACCCACAATGCCTACGTTTTAATGTGTAGCTTGAGGAGTGGGAGTCACTTTTGGACTGCGAGGCCCTTCTCTTGGAGGATGCTGGGAGTGGCAGTTCAGCCTTGGGCTCCTGGACCTGGAAATACAACCTGGGGAGTGGCAGCATAGCCCTGGGGTCCCCCTCCTCCTCCTTTTGATAGATTTAGGGGGATGGCAGTGCAGTTTGAGGCTTCTTTTCCTGGTGGATGCTGGGAGGCTCAGTCCCACATTGGGCTTACGGGGCTAGCCATCAATAATAATAATAATAATAATAATATAACTTTATTTTTATACCCCGCCAAACCATCTCCCCTTAGGGAGTGGGCAATTATTTTTTCGAAGGGGCCACACGAGAGCCAAAAAATATTATGGAGGGCCGCACCTAAAGGCTGAACTACATTCTACATCAGTGTTTCCCAAACTTTTTGGAGCCACGGCACACTTTTTTTTACATTTACAAAATCCTGGGGCACACCACCAACCAAAATGACACAAAATGTCACTCTATCACAGTAATACATATACAGGTAGTTAATATGTTTTTAAATGTATTTATACACTCAGGGTGAAACCTGGGCCTGTTTCGATGAACACAACATAGATATCCTGGCAGGAATGGCAGAAAGACACAAACTTCCCATACAGAACTCCTATAACCAAGAGAAAATGCTATAAGAGTTTGGTGGGCATTGACCTTGAGTTTTGGAGTTGTAGTTCACCTATATCCAGAGAGCACTGTGAACTCAAACAATGTTGGATCAGGACCAAATGTGAACACAGATGGAGTTTGGGGAAAATAGATCTTGACATTTGGAAGTTAGTTTCTGGGATTTATAGTTAACACACAATCAAAGAGCATCCTGAGCTCTTGCAACAATGGAATTGAACCAAACTTGGCATATTGAACTCTCATTACCAACAGAAAGTACTGAAAGGGATTGCTTGGGAATTGACCTTGAGTTTGGAAGTTGTAGTTCACCTACACCTAGAGAGCACTGTGGACTCAAACAATGTTATGTTATGTTGCTGTTTGTTTTCTATCCAGAATCACAATGTTGGAAGGAGGCTCACCACTTTAAGGTCCCTAAAACAGGCATGGGAAAACTTGGACCTTCTAGGTGTTTTGGACTCCAACTCCACCATTCCTAACAGCCTGAGGCCCTTTCCTGCTTAAGTGGCTGAGGGAGAAAAAGGAAAAGGGCCTGAGGCTGCTAGGAATGGTGGGAGTTGGAGTCCAAAACACCTGGAAGGTCCAAGTTTGCCCATGCCAGCTTTCGACAGAGACCTCGTCCTCCCCCTTCCCCTTCGCGCCCTTTCTTCCCCCTCCTGCCCAACACTTACTTTTTTCTTCTCCACTCGGGCTCCCTTCTTCCCAGCCTCGCTCTGCTCGCTTTTGCCTTGCTTTGCTCACACTGACGCTTCTGCCGCCATTTTGATCCGAGGGGGCAGCATGAGTGTGTTCAGGAGGGGAGGGGGAGGGAGGAAGACGTGGGGCGAGTCTGCACAGTAGCACCTGCACGAGTCACGTCTTCCTCCCCCGCTCCCAGAGCAAAGCGAGCAGAGTGAGGCTGGGAGAAGGGAGCCCAAGTGGAGAAGAAAAAGTGTTCGGCAGGAGGGGGAAGAAAGGGTATTGGAGGTTCCAATTTCCCACGGCACACCTGATGATCGCTTACTGCACACTAGTGTGCCCCGGCACACTGGTTGGGAAACATTGTTCTACATAATATCAATTGAATTTCATTAATAATAATTTTAAAAAGGCGCTGCATTGCATTTTAGATATATTAATAAGACTGATAAGAGTATATGTTATGAGCAATGAAAAAGAGAGGTTGTCATAGGAAAAAAAAGACATTTATTCACTAAAATTTTACAAAACAATGGTTAACAAAATGTGAACATTTGTATCATTTGTGATTCATTATATCAGGGGTCAGGAACCTTTTGACTCGGAGAGCCATAAAAGCAAAATATTTGGAAATTTATTTCAGTGAGAGCATTATAATAATAATGATGATGATGATATTAATTCAGCCTCTGCTAATAATAATAATAATAATAATAATAACAGGTTCCTAGAGTAGGAGGAGACCTCCAAGGGCCATCCAGTCCAACCTCCTTCTGCCATAAGGGAAAAACACAAAGCATTCCTCACAGATGGCCATTCAGCCATCTTGAACCAAACTTGGCACACTGAACTCTCATGAGACCAACAAAAAGTACTGAAAGGGTTTGCTGGGCATTTACCTTGAGTTTGGGAGTTGTAGTTCTCCTACATCCAGAGAGCACTGTGGACTCAAATAATGATGGATCAGGACCAAACTTGGAATGAATCCTCAATTTGCCCAAAGAGGCAGAAGAGAAGAGGAGGAGGAAATGGAAGCGCCCCCCCCCCCACGTGCTCCGGCCATGGCCCCACCCCTTTCCCGCTCTGGCCCTGCCCCCTCTCCATTGTTGCACTCCCGCTCCTTCCCTCTTCCGTTCAGGTGGTGGAAGGGGGAATGAATGAAAGGGGGAAAGAGAGAGGGAGGGAAGGAAACAGGAAGACAGGAAACAGAAGAAGGGAAAGGGTGCCGAGGCAAAAGGGAGGGGGGAGCGCACGAGGAGGAAGTGAAGGGAGGAGGAGGAAGAGGGCGAAGGCATGCACTTGCTCCTAGTCGCCTCCCCTTCTTCCCCCTCCCTTCCCCTCCGCTTGGCTGCCTGCCTGCTTCTTCACGTTTGTAGCCACCCCAATGGGAGTTCGCCTCCCTCTCTTCAGGACGAAGCCTTGAGGGAGCCAAGGACCGGACAGCATCGGGTGCCGGGCCAGATCCGGCCCGCAGGCCGTAGGTTGCCCACCCCTGCCTTAGGGACTCGGGCCGGCTTACAAGGGATAAGGCTGGAGGCCACGCTGAGCACTTCCTCTTGGCGGGAATCTGAAAGTACAGTGTTCCCTCGCTACTTTGCGGTTCGCTTATTGCGGACTCGCTGTTTCAGATTTTTTTAAAAAAAATATTACTTTAAAATATATATCATGGTATTTTCGCTGTTTTGTGGGGTTTTGCTGCTGCCGCTCTCCGTAGCGCTTTCCCTCCTCAGTCCTCCCTCCCTCCAGCCTTGAAGGGCCTTTCCTTCCTTCCTTTCCTTCACTTTATTTTAAGTTTATAAAGACTTAAAATAGTGTATAACTACTAAAATAATGTATAAATATTGACATAAATAGAGCATCCTTACATCGCGGTTTTTCACTTATTGCGGGAGGTCCTGGAACCTAACCCCAGCAATAAGTGAGGGAAGACTGTCTCTCCAGCCCTAGGCCCCGCCTCTGGGCGGGTGGTGGGCGTGGTCTCCCAGCCATGAGCTTCTTGAAGGACTGTGGGCGTGGCGCTCCAGCCTGTAGGTGGATGGAAAGCGTGGCCTCCCAAGCCTGAGTTTCTAGGCCCCGCCTCTTGAAGGGCAGTGGGCGTGTCCTTCAAGCCCAGAGCCTCTTGAAGGGCGGTGAGCGTGGCCTCCCAAAGCCTGAGTCTGTAGGTAGGTCCCTCCTCTTGAAAGAGGGTGGGCGTGGCGCTCCAGCGTCAGGCCCCGCCTATAGGCAGGCTTTAGGCGTGGCCTCCCAAGCCTGAGCCTCTAGACCCCGCCCCTGGGCGTGGCATCACAGCCTTATCCCCTCCCTCTGGCGGGAGTTACGCACAGACGCTGCGGTCTGGCGGGAAGGTGAGAGCAGCGGCGGGCTCTATCTCTGCTCCGGCGGGAAGACAGGCAGGCAGGCAGGCAGGCAGGCAGGCATTGCGGCTCCTGCTCGGAGGAAGAGGCCGCCGCGATGCCGCTCGCGCAGCTGGGAGCCGAGCCCTGGCCCGAGGTGAACATGGAGCTGGTGGACATGGAGCTGGACGAGGCCGAGGTAGGCGAGCGCGAAAGGAGAGAGGGAAGGGGGACCCCGCGAGCAAGGCCCCGCCAGGCCGGACCCTTCCCTGAGAGGCAGCCCCTCCTATGCCCTGTCCCCCCGCCGTCGTTCGAGTAACCCGACCCTCTGCATCGACCCTATCGATCCCCGCGCCCTTAAGAGCTGCTGCTCCCTTCCCTAGAAGAGCCCTGGCTTCCTCCTTGGAAAGAGTTGAGCAACTGCAAAGCCTTGCCTGGCCCATTGAGGTAGGCAAGCAGCCCCCAGGTTACGAACAAGGCTTGTCCTTAAGTTGCATTTGTATGTCAGTCCGAATAGGTACATTTCTTTAGGTGTATACACACATACATCAGGCCTGGGCCAACTTGGGCCCTCCAGGTGTTTGGACTTCAACTCCCACAATTCCTAACAGCTTCTGGCCCCTTCCTTTCCTCCCTCAGCCGCTTAAGTGTAACTCCAGCTAAACACACACACACACATATCTCAGGTATGGGCCAAACACTGTCCAGGTGTTTTGAACTTCAACTCCCACCATTCCTAACAGTCTCAGGCCCCATCCTTTCCCCCCTCTGCTGCTTAAGTGTAACTTAAATGTAACTCCAACCAAACATACACACACACACACACACCCATATAACTTTTCCAAGAGATGGATTTCCCTTCCTAGATGTAGATTTCTCTCACTTCCTGTTGTCTCACCCCCATTCTTAACTAGGAGTCATTTGTAAGTTGGGTGTTTGCAACTTGGGGGCTATCGGCAGGCCCGGATTACCCATAAGGCCACACTAGGCCATGGCCTATGGGCGCAGGCCTGGGGGGGGGGGCGGCAGATCAAGGACCAAAAAAAAAATGTTCAAGCAAAACCACAATGTGCGGCATGATGACTCTCTCTCTCTCTCTCTCTCTCTCTCTCTCTCTCAGGGGAGGGCGGGGGAGCGCGGTGAGGGAGCGGGGGAGGAGGCAATGGCGCCCCCCTCGCCATCATCCCCGCCCCCTTGTCAAGGAAGGAGGGTGCGAGGAGAATGAGACAGAGGGAAGCCCTGCCCCCGGGGCCACTGGCAGGCATGCGCGCGCGGCAGGAGGAAGGAAGGGAAGCCCCCGGGGCCGCTGCCAGCCATGCGCGGCACCCAGGAACATGGCGGAGGAGGCAGAGGCGCCCTCCTGCAGCGCACGCATGCCTGCCCGTGGCCCGAGGGGCGAGGCTTCCCTCCGCCTCATCCTCCTCGCGGCCAAGGAAGGAGGGCGGGGTGAGGAGGAAGAGGCGGAGGGAAGCCCAGCCCACGGGGCCGCTGCCACGCATGCCCAGCAGCGGCCCCGGGGGTGGGGCTTCCAAAGTGTGGCCTAGGGTGCCAAAAGGAGTTAATCCGGGCCTGGCTATCGGTATTTGAATAAATGTGTCTTATAATGTGTTGTAATATATATATATGTATATATATATATATGTATATATATATATATATATATGTATATATATATGCATTTGATTGTATGCATTTTATGGTGATGTGTTTTAACTGTGTCAAGCCATGAGATGAGGCACATAAATAAATTATTATTGTTAGATGCACAACAAAATTAGTACACCGCAAACGGGATCACTATGCTGGCTTTTGTATTTGATCACATGTCCAACACTTCCCAAGTGTCTAGGACTGTGTGATGTATTGGAGAATAATGCGTGCAGATCCCAGTAGGGTGGCCTTTTGCAGCTGACAGGTGGTAATTTTGTCAGCGCCGATTGTCTTTAAGTGCAGGCCAAGGTCTTTAGGCGCTGCGCCCAGTGTGCCAATCACCACTGGGACCACGTTTACCTGCTTGTGTCAGAGTCTTTAAATGCTCATATTTAAGCTTTTCCAGTTGCTTCTTGTCAATTCTTCAATAACTTGGGGGACTTCCTGTAATTTGTCAATCTTGCTGTGGTCTTTCCCTTACCCTGGGTGGGCCTGAGGCATGGAGTGCCTTGCTGGTCAAGGAATGAGGGCATCCTCCTGGTGGGCTTTGCACCTGGAGAGATGGACGTCAGGGTTATTTTAAGGTCAAGGCTCAATCTTGGCTCCGATGCCTGGAATGATGGAGGTGCCCAAATGCCTGCAGTCGTTTCCTGCAAAGAGGATCTGGAATGGATGAAGGGAATTGCAGGAGGCGAGAGGAAACAGGATGAATACAGTAGTCACAGAGATCGTGTGTTGGCATCCAAACTAGTGTTTCAAGGGAGAAGAGAACTGTAGTCTTTTCTCTATGCAGGCTTTGGGGTCATCCGCTTTGCACAATGAGAGAGGTACCTGTGTGTAGATGAGAAAGGGGATGAGAAGGACTTGGTCATGTTTGGGACCAAAACATTGCGTGAATGCACCACACTGTTCCTTTAATGCAGTGTTTCTCAACCTAGGAGTTGGGACCCCTCCGGGGTGGCATGTGGGGGTGTCAGAGGCATCACCAAAAACCAGAAAACACAGTATTTTCTGTTGTTCATGGGGGTTCTGTGTGGGAAATTTGGCACAGTTCTATCGTTGGTGGGGTTCAGAATGCTCTTTGATTGTAGGTGAACTATAAATCCCAGCAACTACAACTCCCAAAGGTAAAGGTCTGTTTTCCCCAAACTCCACCAGTGTTCACATTTTGACATAATGGGTATTCATGCCAAGTTTGGTCAAGATCCATCATTGTTTTAGTCCCCAGTGCTCTCTAGATTTATGTGAACTACAACTCCAAAACTCAAGGTCAATGCCCACCAAACTCTTCCAGTATTTTCTGTTGGTCATGGGAGTTATGTGTGGCTAGTTTGTTTCAATTTCATTATTTGTGGAGTTCAATATGCTCTTTGATTGTAGGTGAATTGTAAATCTGTTACGATTCATAACAGTAGTAAATTTACAGTTATGAAGTCGCAACAAAAACAATTGTATGGTTGGGGGTCACCACAACATGAGGAACTGTATTAAGGGGTCAAGGCATTGGGAAGGTTGAGAAACACTGCCATAAGGTGTTGATGTGGAAGATTAAACAGAATCATAGTGCTATAACTGTGTGGTCATACCTGGATTACCTATAAGGCCAACGAGGCCATGCCCTAGGGGCGCAGATCACGGACCAAAAAAAGAACTGGTCTGCACCCCTCTTTCCCCCTTTCTCATGCCCCCTTTCTCGCTCCTTCTCCTGGCAAAGTCTCTGCTCCGTCCCCTCTCTCTCTCGTACGCGCCTTTGGAGCGAGTTTGCACCCGCTGCGCTCTCCCCTAGCCTCCCGACGAGACCTTCAGAGTACAGCGGAGCTTTCCAGCTGGTGGGGATGGGGACCTTGGAGGTGGTGGGAGGTTGGCTTAAAGGGGGCGTAATTCCAAAGTGTGGCCTAGGTCAGTGTTTTCCAACCTTTTTTGAGCCGCGGCACATTTTTTACATTTACAAAATCCTGGGGCACACCACCAACCAAAATGACACAAAATTACACTCTAACACAGTAATACATATAGTTAATATATTTTTAAATGTATTTATACACTCAGTGTGAAACCTGGGCCTGTTTTGATGAACACAACACAGATATCCTGGCAGAAATGGCAGAAAGACACACACGAAGGTCTTGCTCAACAGCTGGGAGTTATAGTTCACCCGCAATCAAAGAGCATTCTGAACTCCACCAATGATGGAATGGAATCAAAATTCCCACACAGAACTACCATAACCAAGAGTTTGGTGGGCATTGACCTTGAGTTTTGGAGTTGTAGTTCACCTATATTCAGAGAGCACTGTGGAGGGGAGAGAGGAAGACGTGGGTCGAGTCTGTGCAGTAGCGCCCGCACGGGTCATGTCTTCCTCCCCCCCCCCCTCCCGCAGAAGCGGCAGCGTGAGCAAAGCGAGGCAAAGCAAGCAGAGCGAGACTGGGAAGAAGGGAGCCCGAGTGGAGAAGAAAAAGTGTTCGGCAGGAGGGGGAAGAAAGGGTATTGGGTATTGGAGGTTCCAATTTCCCAAGGCACACCAGATGATCGCTCACGGCACACTGGTTGGGAAACACTGGCCTAGGGTGCAAAAAAGTGTTAATCCGGGCCTGTGTGTGGTGTGAAAGGGCCCATGTGTAAGGGTATGGTAAGCCCTTCCATAGGGAGTGCATCTGAAGCCCCTTCTAAACAGCTGTATAAAATCCATATTATCTACTTTGAACTGGAATATATGCCAGTGTAGACTCGGATAATCCAGTTCAAAGCAGATAATGTGGATTATCTTTCTAGATATTCTGGATTATTTGGCAGTGTAGAAGGGCCTTGAGAACAGAAGGTGGCTTTTCTACTTCATATCTGGGTCCTCTTAAATCCAGCTCTTCTCATAGAAACGTGTTTGGGACATGAGCACAGTAGCTATATTCCCTGTCAGGGTCAAGCTGAAAAACCCTGGCCATCTGCCTGGTGTGAGATGAGTAAGAGAAGCCAAATCGATTGTATTGTTTGTACTATGACAAATAACAGGTGTGGGATTAGAAGGGCATTCAAAGCATTGTGCACCAGATAGTAGAATTTATAAACTGCAGATCACATGCATAATTTTTTACCAGTGTTCCCTACATGTAACACATTAGCACATCAAACAGAAAGCTGTGTTAACTAAATCTCTCTCTTCCTGATGCCTTATCTGAATGTTCCTGCAAGTAGATGGATAAACAAACTCATTCCTGAGCATAACTCACTAGCATCTCTTGGATGTGGGTGGTGGTTTTTTTTTTTTTTGCGTATAGAAAATAATTTGTGTGTGAACATGGGCCCATTTATGCTGCAGAATTACAGCACGTTTCCCCGCAATAACTGATGTAATTTCATCTATAACAGTGTTTCTCAAGCTTCCTTAATGCCACAACCCCTTAATACAGTTCCTCATGCTGTGGTGACCCCCTAACCATAACATTATTTTCGTTGCTACTTCATAGCTGTAATTTTGCTGCTGTTATTGTAATGTAAATAGTCTAGCCTCTGCTGGAGGAGACCAGTTCAGTCAATCATCGAATTGTGTGTGAACATTATAGACAAAATTATAGGTCCAGTGGGCCTTTCCTAGTTATGTTGACATTGGATTTAGGACTCAATCCATCTGAAATAATGTACTGCTACTTGATTTTGTTGCTGGTTCTTTAAACTTGTGTTATAGAGCAGGCCTGGGCAAACTGGGAGTTGGAGTCCAAAACACCTGGAGGGCCGAAGTTTGCCCAGGCCTGTTATAGAGTTTGCACATTCCTTATACTGTACTGCAAAACACCAATATTCCAAAACCCACGTTTATTTATTGTGTCAGAGGCGAATTGAGAATACAGCGATAATGTATAAAAAACCACAAAGTTTAAAACTTTGGCATTATACAATTTCCTTTGACCAGTAGCTGGCTACTTGGAGTGCCACTGGCGTCGCTGTCAGGAGGCTCTCCATTACGCATGTGGCAGGGCTCAGACTGCATTGACTACAGTGATTTGCTCTGCACTCCCATGTTGAGGACTCTACTTTGTAGCCCCATTTCTTGAGGTTGGCTCTGCATCTTGTGGTGCCAGAGCACAAGTCTGTTCAGCACCTTCCAAATTGCCCAGCCTTCTGTGTGCCCAGGAAGGGAGTCTCTCATCTGGTCTCAGCCATTGATTGAGGTTCCGGGTTTTAGCCTACCTTTTTTGGACTCTTGCTTGCTGAGGTGTTCCTGTGAGTATCTCTGTAAAGCTTAGGAAGCTATTTCTTGATTTAAGGCAGTGTTCCTCAACCTGGGGGTCGGGACCCCTGGGGGGTCGTGAGGGAGTGTCAGAGGGGTCTCCAAACACCACCAGAAAATACAGTATTTTCCGTTGGTCATGGGGGTTCTGTGTGGGAAGTTTGGCCCAATTCTATTGTTGGTAGGGTTCAGAATGCTCTTTGATTGTAGGTGAACTATAAATCACATAAATACAACTCCCAAATGCCAAGGTCTATTTTCCCCAAGTTCCAGCAGTGTTCACATTTGGGCATATTGAGTATTCATGCCAAATTTGGTCCAGATCCATAATTGCTTGAGTCCACAGTGCTCTCTGGATGTAGGTGAACTGCAACTCCCAAACTCCAGGTCAATGTGCACCAAACCCTTCCAGTATTTTCTGTTGGTCATGGGAGTTTTGTGTGCCAAGATTGGTTCAATTCCATCATTGGTGAAGTACAGAATGCTCTTCGATTATAGGTGAACAATAAATCCCAGCAACTACAACTCCCAAATGACAAAATCAATCCCCACCACCAACTCCACCAGTATTCAAATTTGGGCATATTGGGTGTTTGTGGCAAATTCAGTCCAGTGAATGAAAATGCTTCCTGCATATCAGATATTTACATTATGATTCATAACAGTAGCAAAATGACAGTTATGAAGTAGCAATGAAAATAATTTTATGGTTGGGGGTCAGCACAACATGAGGAACGGTAGCAAGGGGTTGTGGCATTAGGAAGGTTGAGAAACACTGATTTAAGGTGTTGGCACAGTGGCTGATATCTGAGCAGAGGATGGGCTAGAGATGTTAATAATGCCTTGGTCCATTCATTGCAGGCTGCTAGTTCCCGACAGATGTCAGGTGGTGCCATACCAGCTGAACAGTGTAATTTTTTCAGTCATGTGGGGTGTAGACATCCTGTGATAATGCGGCATGTCTCATTAAGAGCCACATCCACTGTTTTAATGTGGTAAGATGTCTCCCATACGGAGCATGGGTAGCCAGCTGTAGAGTAGAAAAGCACAAGGGCAGATGTCTTCACTGTATCTGGTTGTGATCCCCAGCAGAGTTCAGCCAGTGAGCTTTTGTATGATATTATTTCTAGCACCCACTTTTTGCTTGATAGTCAAGCATTGCTTCTTATAAGTCAGAGCACGGTTCAGAATAATTTCCAGGTATTTGGGTGTGCTGCAATGCTGCAGTGGGATTCCTTCCCAGGTGATCCTCGGAGCATGACATGTTTTTAAGATGAAAAGCACATGTCTATGTTTTACATGGATTAAGAATCAGCTGATTTCCCCTGTAATAGGCAGTAAGAGCACCTAAATATTCTGAGAGCTTCTGTTCAGCCATTTCAAAGCTCCCTGCTTGAGCGGTGATGGCACGATTGTCAGCATAGATTAAACACTCTGTCCCTTCTGGCAGTGGCTAATCATTTGTGTAAATGTCCAAAAATTTTCCAATTGTTTAGATGAGAAAGCAATAACTTTCCATTCGCATGGTTTATGTACACAAATCTTGTTTCATTTACAACATTATAGACATTATCTTAAGCCATGTGTTGAAGACACATACATTACTTTCGTGTTTAGATTTGCGGACATATTCCAAGATATCTCATTATGTACATATATGCAAATACGACTCTTCCAAAATCTGAAAAAAAACAACTTCCGGATCCAAAAATTTCAGATATGGGATATTTGACTTGTGCTAGCAAGAAGGTCATAAGATACTGTTTGATCATACAAAGCCTGAGACTGAACTCGGTACATTTTGGGGCATAGCAGGGTTAGAGTGTGTCTGATCCTGTGCACAGTTGCTTGGAATGGAATTCCACTAGTGAATTATGACTGCTTGGATCCAACTTGCAAAACATTGAGCTATAGTAAATGATCTGTATCCAGCTGAAACACAAATACTCTTGAAAAATAAACATCATGTATCATATGGGCCGGGCTTTGGCACAGAAGGTTTATTGCCAGCAGCAGTAAATCTTACCAAACGAAAGGTTGACAGTTCAAACCCAGGTCAGGGTGAGCTCCTAGCCTCTAGCCCAGCTTCTGCCTACCTAGCAGTTTCAAAAACAGCAATGTGAGTAGATAAATAGGTACCGCTTAAGTGGGAAGGTATTTAAGGCACCCCCATAAGGAAATGTCAAAAAATGCTGGTGATTCGATCAAGGAGGAAGTTTATGAACAAAGCTGTTCAACAGGGAAAGTGGCGTGACAGCAACCCCCCCCAAAAGAGGGCCAGAACTGAACATGGCCTCCAAGATGCCAAAGATGGGAAAGCCTATATCTATATACAGTTGTCTGTCTTGTCAGTGTATAATGAATGGCATTGAATGTTTGTCGTATATATGTTCTGTGATCCATTCTGAGTCCTTTCGGGGTGAGAAGGGTGGAATATGAATACTGTAAAGAAATAAATATCTGATTTCCTCCAGTTCATTTGTCATCAACTGTGCTATGAATTTGAAAGCCTTGTCATCACCTCATTCACTTGCCAGAACAAGGAGCATCAGAGCAGATCCCTACTTTACTCGGGGGGGGGGAGAGAAGATACTGCAGTGGATTTCTCCAGAATTCCCTCTATATTACTGCATTGGAATGTATGGGATACTCAGTCTTTCCAGTATTTCATACAGAATTCTCACCTCCGCTGCCATCCAGCCCTTATATCCCAAAATTCATTGTGCAAATAGTACAATTGTATTGCTCTGAGAACCTAAAATAGCAATGAGCTCTTCCTTTTGATATGGTCACATATTGCTGTGTTTTCCAACCTACTAAAGTAAGTGGAAACTACTTCCCCTATTAACGCCTAGAAAACACAGATGTTTGGCTGTCCAAATCATTTAAAAACTCAGCTGCAATTTCCTCCCTCCTTCAACCCACGTGGACCTTTATGTCTGCTTTCTTGTCCCATTTCTCAACTGATTGCTGTGGTTGGAGAATCGCCTTTTCCATTAGGTTTGGTGTTTGGCTAGGTAGCTCTGTTCTCTGCATGCAGACCATGCTGTCTGGAAAGGCCAGAGCATCAAGTAACAAGTGGTATATGAGAGTAGAAGATGGGGGAAGAGGCAGGAATGGGGAGTTGCAGAGAGAACTTTTATTTGCATTCAGTTGGGCAGGATGTTCCCCAGAAGCAAGCAGAGCCAACATGGTGTCTTTGATAGTTTGATCCAAGAGCATTTAGAAAGTGTGAATCTCATTACTTTGTTGAAGGGGCATTGGAACACTTGTATGCTGAAGTGTCTTACCTTTGGCTTCACTGTAAAATCATTGGGTTTCAGGTGAAGGGAAAGCCATTTTTTCACTGTACAGTCAGCCCTCTACATTTGCAGGTTTTATTTTTGCAGATTTGATTAAATATATGAATTCTAGGAATCTTTAGAGTGGTGGTAAAAAAATGTTTTGTATTCATTGTTTTCCAAATTCCATGATGTTCCTTTGCCCCAGCAAATGTGCCGGGCTGACTGATATTGGATCCTAGTTTTGGGGGGAAAGTCGGGCTATGAATAAAGACTGTGGTGGTGATGTTCATTATCATGATCATGATCCAGATGACCTGAGAGCCACTGCTAGCTGGAGACAACCAAAGTTTCCTGAGTGCTTTGGAAAGCAAGTCCCAGCATCCCCATTTTAGCCCCAGTCACTGAAGAGGACGAGGGTTGTAATGTATGTACCAGGGTCCAAGTTTGGAATATCTCACATAGAGTATTCTGGACTATATGGCCCTATGGCGGAGTTTTCCAAAGCCTTCATGTTGGTGATACACTTTTTAAACATACTTTCAAACACTTTGCAGCATGGTAATTCAGTTTTACATGCAAATGAGAGGTTGAACCACTCCCTTATAACAGGTATAGACACCTACATAAATTATAATAACATAGTGTTTGTGGACACAAGATATCTCATGAAAACGTTTCATTTATACAAGGGTTATCTGGAAAGTAAGGTTCCAAGGCATGTAGCTCTCGCAGGGAATTTTCTCGGGGGAAGTTGGTATCACTGCCATGTAGCGGGAAGCCAGTGGAAGAGAATGAGCAGTGCCAGTTGTGAGTAGCTCATTGACTGGCGTTGTGGTGAAGTTTAGAGATGAGCGTCCTCATTCCGTTTCCCTCCAAGTGTGAAGTTCACACTGTAATACGCTACCTAAATGCTTCCGGAGAGATAGCACAGCGGTAACACAGCTGTGCTTGCAATCTGAAGGTTGCAAGTTCGATTCCTGAGCTGGCTTGGACAACCAGCTGTGAAGCCCTGTCCACTGCTCACCCAGCAGTTCAAAAACAGCCCAGCTGTGATTAGATAAAACCGGGAACCGCGAAGCAGGGAAGGATTTTTACAGAAGGACTTTACAACTCCGGGAAAGTTCGGCTGTCGGAAAGGTGGAATGTGGAAACAGAAGCTCCCTGTCATGAGAATGGAACAACAACACCCCCTTGTGACGTAACGGCGCAATGACATAACAACAATGATGTAATGGAGCAATCACACCCTGTTGACGCAGCCAGGAAGAAGAAATCCTTCTAAAATTGCACTGTGTACTGTGTATTGTAATTTGTATGTCTTCCGACATACGACTGTCGTATGTGTAATGTAATCCGCACTAAGTCCCCTTCGGGGTGAGAAGAGCGGAATATAAATAAACAGTATTATTTTATTATCCCCCCCCCCCCCAATAATATTTTATTGAAAATAAGGGGTAGGGGGGTAGGGGGTTACAGAGTTGTGTATCTAATGTGGTATTTCTATTATATAATAAAATGAAATAAATACGCTACCTAAATGCTAAGGGCATGAATATCACTGCAATTCATGGTGAAATCATTTCAGTTTATTGAGAAGATGTAATGTCAAGACAAAATAGGTACGGAACATATTATGAGACTATGAGGAAACTTCGCAGAGTCATCCCAAACCAACATGGTGGATGCTGAAGACTGGAGTCTGTCTCCTTCATGACAATGCGCATCCGCACATGGAAATCAAGAGTAGTTGATGTCATTTGGTTAGGATATTTAAGCCACCCCTCTCACAACCCTGATCTCACACCCAGTGACTTAAATTTGTTAACTAAATTGAAGGAACACCTGAGTGGAAAAAAAAATTTCTGACAAGGAGGAGGTGAAAATATAAGGGATGAAGTAGCTGAAAAAGGCAGAGGGAAACTTCTATGACATAGGTAGATGATTTACATATCAATCATTCTTATTACTTGCTTAGTCGCCCTCTACCAACGATGCTCTGGGCGACTTACAGAATAAATCAATAAAACACTTAAATTATCATTAAAACCACTAATCAAACGCTCTGCCAAAGAGCCAAGTTTTCAGTGCAACAGTAAAACATCTCAATTTGCGCATGGCTCGGATGTTGGGTGGCAGAGAGTTCCACAGTTTTGGGGCGGCGGCTGAGAAAGCTCTCCGCCTAGTGACCTCCAGGCGGATTTATCTAGGGCCCGGTACATATAGGAGATTCTCTTGAGAAGATCGAGGTGACCAATGGGGTTGATAGGGGGAGAGAGCTAAATAGCAGTGGTGCCAATATACAGCCTTGTCTGACCCCTTTGTGTGTTTTAACACAGTTTGTCATGGCTCCCTGCAACCCAAATCTCACTTTCAGATAGGTGTTTGTGTAAAGTGCCAGCAGTCTGGGTTCCATATTGAGATCAGTTAGTTTCATCCATAACATCTCTATTTACAGTATTGAATGCTGCGCTAAGGTCTATAAAGGCAGCATACAGTTGTTTCCCTTTGTTGGCATAGTTTGTAGTTAGGTGTTTTAACACAAAGCAATTCTCAATGGTTGATCTACTCTGCCTGAAGCCGGCCTGTTCTTCAACGAGAATGCGTTTTTCTTTTTTTCCAGTCCTCAACTCTGCTCAGGAGGTATCGGGCATATATTTTGGCCACAATATCAATTAGACTAATTGGCCGATAAGAACCAGGATCTTTTTTGTTTCCTTTTTTGTATATGGGAACAACTATTGCCATCTTCCAACCAACTGGGATCTGGTAGGTGTTATTTATTTGTGTAAATAGGCCTGCTAATAGAGGGGCCCACTGTAGGGGTGACGCAGGTATCTGAACAGGATTGTGCAATAGCGGGTCTATTTTAAACTTTGTTTTAACCTTCATTTTTAACAAGGTATGTAATTTTACATTGGCATTTTAATGATGATATTTTTAACTATCTTTTAACTTAATATATGACATAGGCATCAAAAACTCATCCCACCAGGGCCATAGCCAGGATTTTTGATTTGGGGGGCGGGGGCTGAGACTGGGTGGAAGAGGGTCTACCCTAGCAAACCTTTTGTATTGTTATCCCGATAACCCCATTAATGTGGGATATAATGAGCATGGTGATCAGATCATGATATGAATAAACATAACAGTTTAAATATTTGTACCAGTCAGGCCTTTTTGCGGACCACCCTGAGAATTTCGGGGCTGAAGCCCCCTTAGCCCCCTGGCTACATGCCTGAATCCCACGGATGACAAAATGTATTGAACTGAATGGTGATTATATGGAAAAATAATGTAACACCTATGCAACAATCCACCTAAGTTTTATTAAAATATATTCATTCCTTGTATTAATTTTTTTTAAAAGCTTTTAGCCTTACTTTCTGGATAACCCTCGTATTATAAATATATATATGATTCATTACTTATTCCACATACATGCAGAGGTTCCTCATGACATTCAGGCGACACACCTATACACTGCAGCTGAAAACACTAATGTGTTGCGAAACAAAGTTTGGAAGGCTCTGCCCTACAATCTTCATTGACGCATGGCAAATCTCCAACTTTTCTTCCGGCTTTATTTTACTCTTGATACTGAGCATCACGCATTGATAAACAGAGGAAAGGTGAATGCCAGGCTCAGTGACACGCAGGGCTTTTGTCAGGGCTGGGATTTATTCATTAATCCTGCTGGACGGGCGGCTGGGTTCTCCTTTGCTGGTTGTGGCTTTGGTTATTTGAGTATCGAGGTTCAGTTGTCATTTGCGGATTTCAGGCAACTGGCAGGAAATTCCTTTAGTTTGTCTTTGGTGAGATAGGTAGACGATATTGTAGTATTGTCTTTGAAATTAAGTTCTTTTTGTCATAGTGACGTGGAATTTCTCACAATCCAAAAGGCAAGCATAGTTCAATCCCCATTTTCTGAATTTTGCATGGATATGGAAAATGAGAAATAATGAACCCTATTGAAATGACTCTTGGCCCAAGAATATTGTGTAGAGTAGGCCTGGGCAAACTGTGGCTCTCCAAGTGTTTTGGACTTCAACTTCCACAATATCTTACAGCCTTTTCTCCCTCAGCCGCTTAAATATCCTGGTTAATAAATTGCTTGAAGCTTTGGAGACAGCAGCCTTAGGTTTTACATTCAAGGCACATATAATTATGATTATTTTCTGTGTGTAACACAGCATTTGATGTTTGTGTTGACTTAGTAAAATGACAGTGCTTTACCAACTGTGAGTCATATTTACTGTGAGGCAAAGGGGTGTTGATGCCTGAAGTTTATACCTTCAAGTCACCTGTGGATTTATAACAACCCATGAATTTCACGGGGTTTTCTTAGTAAGGAATACTCAGAGGTGGTATACCATTTCCTTTCTGTGAAATACAGTCTGAGGTGCCTGGTATTTATTGATAGTCTCCCATCCAGGTACTAACCAGGGCTGACCCTGCTTAACTTCCAGGATCAGATGCCATTAGGCTAGGTACCATTTTGCTGTATCCCCTGTGGCTCTTGCAGGATGCAGCTATGTTGCATTATAGTGCATCTGTCTCTTAGTACATTTCATAGCAGATGACTGACAAGTGACCGGACGTCTCCTGAAGCAACCTTGGAAATGCGAATTCTGCCTGACACAGTATTTTATGTCTATGGCTTGTATTGTTTGCTTTCAACAAAATTGTGCAATTGATGCGAAGCTTGTTCCAAGAATCATGAAGCTGTATGCAGATGTCTTTTCTAGGATGTTCATTGTTCTAAGATACATTTCTTCTCCCTTATCCCCTGCTAAGGAGCCCCGGTGGTGCAATGGGTTAAACTCTTGTGCTGGCAGGACTGCGCAAATCCAGGGAGAGCCAGTTGAGCTCGCTCTGTCAGCTCCAGCACCCCATGCAGGAATGTGAGAGAAGCCTCTCACAAGGATGGTAAAAAATCAAAACATCTGGGTGTCCCCTGGGCAATGTCCTTGCAGATGGCCAATTCTCTCACACCAGAAGCGACTTGCAGTCTCTCAAGTTGCTCCTGACACAGAAAAAAACCAAACCCTGCTACTTCCGTTTTCTTTCTATGATACATGCATGTATGTGTTGCTAGCACACCTAACAGAGTAATGGAAGATCTTGATTCTGGGGCACATATCTTCCACAATGGCTATCTGAAACTGCTGTAGGTTTCCCCTAAAGCAGTCATTCCCAACCTGTGGTCCGTGGACCACCAGTGGTCCACAGCCTCACCATTACTACACTGTTACAACAAGAGCGACTGGTCTTGTGAAACCCTCTTATAGTGCCGAGGCAACTGGGAGGTCAGGAGGGGAGAGGCTGACTACCCATGACACAACAAGCCTCCTGACTGCTGCTTCTCCTCCTCTTCCTCCCCTTGAGCGGAGCCATTCCACGTGGCA
This sequence comes from Anolis apletophallus, assembly GCA_030556195.1. NCBI lineage: Eukaryota > Metazoa > Chordata > Lepidosauria > Squamata > Anolidae > Anolis > Anolis apletophallus. Next base: position 43,889,198 of record JARBWK010000011.1, on the reverse strand, counting down.
CCTGGAAGCAGGGGCGCCTTGGGGTCTTCATTTTTAGGCCTGTTCCTGGGGTTATTTGTGGTGCTGATTCAGAAAATTGCATTGGATAGACCACATCAGCTCTAGATTAGTAAATATGGTTTTCTGTGGGCGAGCAGATGGTGACTACTGAGTGGCATATGTTCTGTATCAGAAACTAGAGCTGATGAATGGTCAATATGTGCAGATGGAGTTCTGGAGAAATAGACCTTGACAGTTGGGAGTTGTAGTTGCTGGGATTTATAGTTCCCTACAATCAAAGAGCATTCTGAAACCCACCAATGATGGAACTGGGCCAAATATCCAACGGAATCTAAAGTTGACCAAAAACTGATTTATAACCCCTTTTGATACTAATGTTGGAGAGTGATTCCTGGAAAAAAAAAGGTTGGGAACCACTGCCCTAAAGTATCTAGACATTGCCTTCTGAGGTTGGGTTTTTTTTTTTGCATTACATTAATACTGATTCATAACCCCTTTTGATACTAATGTTGAGAGTGATTCCGAAAAAAAAAAAAAAAGTTGCCCAGAGGGAGTTTGAATATAACTTGTTCCCTCAGGCTCCTTGCATGTGGTATATTTTAATCTGGATTATGGGAGTTAACTTGCTTTGTGTGGGTAGGATTGATAGATGGGTAATCCAGCCTTTGAGTGGGTGTTAGCGACCTTATGATCCTTTCCAGACATGAAAACCCTGTGATTGTACCATGCAGGAAACTCTTTGTCTCAGGGCAATTCGTATTTATGTAAAAACTAAAATTTCAAGTTGATACAAGAAGGTGTTGGAGTCGGAAGTTATCCCTATTAAATGAAAACACAGCGAAACTTTGCAAGTATTTTTTACAAGCTCTGAGAGGAACAGTCGATAGATTTTTGGGGTGTAGATATTTGAATTCTAGCAAATAGGAATGTCTCCTTTGGGAAGAAATCCACAAAATAGTAGTTTCCGTGGCCCATTTGTAAAATGATGTAATGCCCAATTGTTTTCTAGAATGGAAATGTTTCTTTTGGCCATGTTTTTGCAGGTTTGTTTTGTTCCCAGCTGTTGATGTTGTAAGTAACTGTTACTTTCTAATACTTTCAGTGTTTAGTCTTGTTTTTATGCTTGTATATGTTAGGTTTAATTCACACAGAGAAAGTGGGATATAAATATGAGGGCTATCTGGAAAGTAAGGTTACAAGATTTTTTTAAAAATACAAAGAATGACTATATTTTAATAAAACATACATGGATTACAGCATTGGTATGACAATATTTTTCAGTTCAATACATTTTGTCATCCATGCAATGAGTTTTTGATGCCTGTGTCATAGAAGTTTCCCTCTGCCTTTTTCAGCCAGTTTGTCACTTCAATTTTCACCTCCTCGTCGCCAGAAAAGTATTTTCCACCCAGGTGTTCCTTCAGTTTAGTGAACAGGTGATCATCACTGGGTGCGAGATCGGGGCTGTGAGAAGGGTAGCTTAAAACATCCCAACCAAATGAAGTTAACTATTTGTGTTGCATGAGTGGTGTGCAGACACACATTATCATGAAGGAGACAGACTCCTGCTGTCAGCATCCCACCACATTGGTTTTGGATGACTCTTCAAAGTTTCTTCATGGTCTCACAATATATTCCGTATCCATTTTGTCACATACTGTCTTGACATGACGTCCTCTCCATAAACTGAAACTATTTCGTGATTTATTTATTTATTAGATTTATTAGCCGCCACTCCCAGTGGCTCGGGGTGGCTTAAAATAGACATTAAAACAGAATAAAACAGTTACGGGAAGAAACACAATCTTTTTTTTTTGTAAAATAGTCTTTATTAGTTTTCACAATATTTAAAAACAAACATATAACATACATTTAACACCTATTACTACTAATAAGTGTCTTACTTTCTTTTAAAAAACAAGACACATATAACTACTAATAACGCAAAACAAGACAAACAGACTAGTTACATCACTAGACATTACAGAGTATTTCCAGCCTTCGGCTTGCCACCAATAACATCTCAAGTGATGTTATCTAATAAACCTCTATCTTAGTGTAACTTTGATAACCGATGTACTATAGTTAACATCCTTGTTCCGTCTGACTTTTCTAAAGTATTTACAGTTCGATTTCAGAAACACAATCTTAAAAGATGGCGTATCACAGCTCAAAGGCCTACTAATCGAAAAACAAGAATAGGAACGCCAGAGTATTTCCACAGGCCCATCTCGGAAAGCCAACAGATTGCGCAAGGCCCTAACCTCTGGGGTAACAGCATTCAGAAACACCAGAGGACTGGGGCGATGATAGAAAACACCCAGAGGACTGGGGCGATGATAGAAAACACCCTTCTTTGCGTTGAAGTGAACTGGGACAGTATGGGGTTAGGCGGTCAGGTACACTGGCCCTAGAGTCTAGGGCTGTCCAACTTCTACCGGCTCAGGGGCCTGAATCCCAGTCACTGATGACCTGGGGGGCCGTAGGGTCCGCCCTCTCCCCGCCCCTGGCCCGCCCCCGGCTCCGCCCCCACCCCGCCCCCGGCACCCTCTCCCCTTATTTTAATTTAATATTAAATATATTTAATTCCATCCTCCCCTCTCCCCTTATTTTAATTTAATATTAAATATATTTAATTCCATCCTCCCCTCTCCCCTTATTTTAATTTAATATTAAATATATTTAATTCCATCCTCCCCTCTCCCCTTATTTTTATTTAATATTAAATATATTTATTTCCATCCTCCCCTCTCCCCTTATTTTTATTTAATATTAAATATATTTAATTCCATCCTCCCCTCTCCCCTTATTTTTATTTAATATTAAATATATTAAATATATTTAATTCCATCCTCCCCTCTCCCCTTATTTTAATGTATCCCATCTCCCCTTATTTCATCTTTAAATATATTTAATTTTATATTTAATACATGAGGGGAGATGGGGGAGGGAATGAGGAGCCCCCTGAGGAGCCCCCTGCTTTGGCCTACCTTTTCCAAACGCGCAGGATCCAGGAGTACCCGGACGACGAGAGAGGCGACGACCGACTGAGTCGAAGAAGGTCCTAATCACGTCTGTGGGCCTCAGCGATCCAGTAGTAGAGTAGCCAAAGAGTATCGCGAGAATATGCAATCTACATGGGATTCCTCTGTCAACGCCGGCGTGATCTCGCGTTGACAGCGAAATCCCGTGTGGATTGCGTATTCTCACGATACTTTGCTCGAACCTGGAAGTAGGTATTTTTTTTAAAAAATTATTTATTTTATTTTTCAATTTTTATTCAAAAGCTTAGGGGGCCGTAGGGAAGGGGCTGGGGGGCCATATACGGCCCTTGGGCTGCCAGTTGGACAGCCCTGCCCTAGACCATACAAGGCCTGAGTATGAGTCGCAAATGATGAGTCGCAGCGGCGTTCATTGAGGTAGTGTATTACAGCATCCTCCTCCTCCTCCTCCTCCTTTTAGTGCCATGCCTGCTCAAATTGCTTTCATCTTTAAGGAGAACCAGCCTCGCCCATTTCATCCATTAGAGATGGTTCTCCTTCTTTCAGTGAGTGATTACATTAATTAAATAGGCCAATTAAACGTTAGGCATGCACTCCTTCTAGGCAGACTTTGTCAACGCTGATGCCTTAGTTTGAATTTTCAAAGAAGTAGCCACGTCAGTCACTTGCTGAATAAGGAGGAGGAAGAAGACAGGAAATGTCGCAGCAACCGTAAGGCTAAGTGGTACTGTAAGACTTCAGCAACTGAGAGGGAAAAAGAAGGGACCTGAAGCTGTTAGGAATTGTGGTAGCCGAAGTCCAAAACACCTGGAGGGCCCAAGTTTGCCCATGTCTGGTTTATTTCCATGAAAAACCATGATAAAATAAAACACCCGTTAGTCTTAAAACTGCTGCCACATTTCTTTCTTTTTCCTCCTCCTCTTCCTCCTTTCCTCTTTTTTTATGCCCTACTTCTAAATGAGCTTCAGTAGATCTTGGTGACTCATGAGCAACTAGATCCAAAGCTGTATAAACCCTTCCAAGCACACATCATTGTCAGATCTAGGAGTGACAGTGGAAGATCAGCTGCATGTTTACATCCTGATTATTGCCATTTATACTTATCCAGGAGTGTTGCATTAGAATTCTTTTTGGTAGCTAATAAGTAGGAGGAGAAGGTCATAACCATTTTGGGCTGTTTGTCCTCACCACCAAATAATTGGAGGTACACTTCATCTGAAGCTTTGTTTTTCTATCAGGCTGGGCTTTAGCACAGCAGGTTGTGTCATGTCATTGTATAACCAGCATTGAATGTTTGCTGTATATGTGTTCTACGGTCCACTCTGGGTCCCCTTTGGGGCAAGAAGGGCGGAATATAAATACTGTAAATAAATGTATTATTATTATTATTATATCACACCACCATCCCCCAAAAGAACTCTGGGCAGCTTACAGATGGCACAAAGTGCCTAAAAACAAACATAAAAGTGAACACACTATAAAATACAATAAAATACAACACATGAACATATAAAAATATCAATTCAGACTCAAATCAAACTGCGATCCTCTAATCATGGTGGGAAATTACTAGCACCATGGCTGGGCTGTAAACATTGGAATAAAATAAGTGCCAGTTGCAGTTAAGGAGGGTGTGGGATAAAGTGCAGGATGTGTGACTACTACATAGGTCAACTAGGAGCTAAATTTTATCAAAGGCTTGATTGAAGAGCCATGTCTTCAAGTCCCCATGAAAGGAGGACAGTGTGGGGGGCCTGTCTAATTTCTTTGGGGAGGGTGTTCCAAACTCGGGGGCCACCACCAAGAAATCCCTCTCCCTTGTCCTCACCAACCACGCTTCTGCCACGGTGGTGGGACCAAGAGGAGGGCCTCCCCGGCAGATCTTAACACTCGCACAGGTACATGGGGCGGGGAGGCGGTCACGAAGATAGGCAGGACCCGAGCTGTTTCTAAATAGTAATAAATATAATAAATATCACACCCCATATTCATCTTTATTCAGAATAGATGGGTGTTCAAATTGTTTGTACGAGTAGCTATGGAAGGCACGGAAAATCTGTGAAGAAACACTGAATATTGGGAACTTTTTAGCATAGAGAAAAGATGAGGAAATAGAGATACGGTCACCCAATAGAGTTGGATGGTAGGAGATTCAAGACGAACAAAAAGAACCAATTATTCATGCAGTGCATAGTTTTATCTGTTAAATTTCTTACCTTTAGATCTGATAAGGATTGTCACTTTAAACAGCTTTGAAGGGGGATTAAACAAGCTAACAGAAGACAGCCAGTGGGCGCCCCCCCTTTGTTAGTTCTTTTTTCTTGAATTTCATATCTTTAAAACATCATTTTTTTGAAAGAGACTATGGCTTTATGGCTAGGATCCTCTTTCAGACATACACTAATCTAACAGCATGGTTTTTATAGGTGAGGTTCTAGCACAGGGAGTGATCAGGAGCGGTTGCTTGCTCTATTTCTCTGGGGAGGGAGGTTTCGCAGAGCCAAGGCAGATACAAAGGTGTTTGGACAATCCCTTCTTCCGTGATATGAGTGTTTGGCTCAGCCCACCTTCCCGTTGTCATACCCCAGAGCAGGAACACCTCTCACCTTAAACACCACACCAGCTTGATAAAATCAGCAGTTTATTGAAGATCATATGTAAGCAAAGCAGTAAAAATGGTAAAAACAGTATAGTCCCAATATAAAGAATAGTCCATGAGTTTCAAGGCACAAGGTAAAACACAAGATTCAAATGTACAAAATCCATATAACAAGGCAGCATGAAAATCCAATACATAGATCAGAAGCCTAGCATAACTTGGTACATGGAACTAGGAACACTTGGAAACAAGACCGTCATGAAATTCCAACATTGAGGCAACTCTTTCCCTTATATCAATATAAAGCTTTTCCTGAACCCAGAACTGAAAGGGAAGCATTTCTCTTACCCTTACAACCACATAAGGTTTTCCTCCAGAAAATTGACCTTTGTTGGGCCTGATAACTTTGTCTTTGTTTACAAAATACTTGCTTTCTATCTTCACTCTCATTAAATTCTGCACCTGACAAATCATCTTCAGAAGACAGTTTCTCAGAGAAAGACTGAGAAAGATTTCCCAGGGATGTGACCTTGTGAATCTTCATGAGACACCTCAGATCTCTCGTCTGGGCTTAACTCAGGCCCAGGCAAACTCTCATCCCCATTGCCAACAGACCCAGGTCCAGAAGACCTTTCATTCCCATCACAAACATCAGACACAATTATAGGCTGAACTACAACACCTGTTTGCATTAGTGGACCCCAGCATTTTGGGAAAGAAGTGGCGTTTTCCTCTTGCTCACCTCCTTCTCTTTCCTTTGCACCACTGGAGAAGTGTGTAGGATTCTGGTCTCAATTTCTTCCTGTATCAAAGGCACAATGTCTCTGAGCACCTTGTTTGTGTCTCTGAGTATCTTGTTTGTGGCTTTCCCATGGCTAGTCCACTAGCAGAATGGACTACCTCAACTCTTTTTCTATGATGAAATGGGCCAAGAAGTTTAGCACAACCAACAGGAATGGACTTCTCTTTTTTATGTCTGTCATAGGTCATCTCCCAGTGTGACCAAAACCATTTCAATACTGGGACCAGGTCTGAATCCAGACGGTGTAAAAATTTACTCGTTTGGTAGATTATAAAATGCAGGGAAACTAGTAAAACCTAGCTAGTAAGAATATATTTTTGTGTGTTTGGAACAGAAGCTCTGACTAGCTGCATGAATTGTGAGTTAGCATATGGCTCAGTGTGACCTAGGCATTGCTACATTATAAAATCTTTCAGTGTGCGTGCATTAGAGTAACAATAGTTGAGCTAATATGTGTTTGTTCTATCCCTCACATCCATCTGTCTCATTCCTATAGCCTCTCTGTTTGTCTAATGAATGCAGAATTACTAGTTAATGTGTTTCATGTTGGTTAAAGCATTGCTTATAGTTTTTTGGGGGTATTTTTGCCTGCAACACACTTGATGGAAAAACAGGCGGTTTTTCGCAGGAATCGTAGGTAGAAAATGAATATGTACATTACTCTGGGATATTTTCTCAGACCTTGGGATGTCTGAGTCACAGGACATGGATGTTATCGTGATTGTATTGGGGGAGCAGTAGGAAATGTTATGTTTGCTTTTCTCAAGCTGTGCAAGTGTTCGTATCTTGGTTTTGGAGATTAGTCATGCATATGAGTGTGTGTATGTTTCCTACTTCAATTCTATTTGCATGGCATCCATCCAAATAAGAACATACAATCTTAGAGATGGAAGACACCACAAGGGCCAGGCATCCCAACCTGATCTTACCATGCGGGGATCCATTGCTAAAGCACCTGTGATTTTGCCTGTTATCTTCCCCACCCCATCCATGCTGAGAACCACCATGTCGTAGTGTTTTGTGCCTTGGAATATGACTTTGGAGACCAGGATTGGATGCTCCACTTAGCCATGGAAACCCACCGGATGGCGTTGGGCAAATCGTACTCCCTCAGCCCCCCAAAAACCTTGTCGGAGATTCACTTTCGCATCACCATGTCAGAAAAAACTTGAAGGCATACAACAAGTGTTGTTGGGTGAAGGTGGTGCTTAATGCTTCCTTATAAGAAAGCAAGATTCCAATGGGCTTAAAGGAGGCTGTAATCAAACCACTGTTTGAAAAAACCATCACTGGACCCCACGGAATTAAACAACTTTTGGACAGATTCCAATCTTCCCTTTTTGGTCAAAGTCTTGGAATGTGTGGTTGCCTCGCAACTCCAGGTGTTCTTGGAAGAAACAGATTATCTGGATCCGTCGCAATCTGGCTTTAGGTTGGGCCATGGAGCTGAAACAGTCTTGGTCTCCTTAGTTGGTGATCTACACAGGGAACTTGACAGAGTGAGTATGTTCCTGTTAGTTCTCTTGGACCTCTCAGCAGCCTTCGATACCATATAGACCACGGTCTCCTTCTGAGACACCTCATGGGAATGGGGCTTGCAGGCACCGTTTTGCAGTGTCTCTAGTCCTTCCTGGACGGTCGTTCTCAGAAGGTATTCATAGGGGACACCTGCTTGGTCCTACAGCCTTTGTCCTATGGGGTTCCACAGGGTTCAGTATTATCCCCCATGTTGTTTAACCTCTACTTGAAGCCGTTGAAGGAGATCATCCAGAGTTTTGGAGTTTCATACCATCTGTACACAGATGACATCCTACTCTATCACTCCTTTTCATCGACTGCTAAGGAGGCTGTCTAGGTCTTGAACCAGTGCTTGGCAGCAGTGACAGTCTGGATGAGGGCAAACAAATTGAAATTGAATCCAGAGAAGATGGAGGTACTCCTGGTCAGTCGCAAAGCCGAACAGGATATAGGGTTACAGCCTGTGCTGGAAGGGTCACACTCCCCCTGAAGACACAGGTTCATAGCTTGGGAGTCCTCCTGGACTCATTACTTATACAGGTTTTGGCGGTGGCCAGGGGAGCTTTTGCAGAATTAAAACTTGTGTGCCAGCTGCACACGTACCTTGAGAAGCTAGACTTGGCCACAGTGGTCCATGCTCTTGTTACATCTCGTATAGACTCTGCAGTGCACACTATATGGGGCTGCCTTTGAAGACTGTCCAGAAGTTCCAAGTAGTCCAACAGGCAGCAGCCAGATTCCTCAGTGGCGTAGAGGTAGCACACAACCCCCCTGTTATGTCAGCTCCACTGGTTGCCAGTCTGCTACCGAGCACAATTCAGAGTGCTGGCTTTGATCTATAAAGCCCTAAACCGTTCTGGCCCAACTTACCTGTCAAACATATCTCTCTCTATGAGCCAGTTAGAGTGCTAGGATATGCTGGGGAGGTCCTGCTTTCGGTCCCTCCCCTTTCGCAAGTGCGACTGGTGGGAACGAGAGACAGAGCCTTCTCAGCGGTGCCCCCTCGGCTATGTAACTCCCTCCCTAGTGACGTCAGACTGCCCCCCTCCCTTCGCTCTAAGTCCCCTTCGGGGTGAGAAGAGCAGGGTAGAAAAAAGTAAATAAATAAAAACAAGTCAATTAATATCGAAGGTCTTATTTTTGAGCATTTCCTCCTTCCTCTCCTACTTTCTCAGCATACTTATCCATATGTTTTGCTTGGTAAGAAAAGGTGCATATACACAAACACCTTCAGATTGAGAAGGAGATAATAGCAGGGGTGCTATGAACTCATACCTCCAAGTTTCCCTGTTTTTCTATCAGATTGTTATGGCTGTACAGGAAGATGGTAAGTGCCATTCAAAACGCAGCAGTCATATTTTTGTCAGTGTGATGTTGTGGTTAGTGTCAGACTCGGACTGGAGAGATTCAATTGCAAACCCTCATCAACTGTGTGTGCACTGTGCAAATTGCTATCTCTCCTAACCTACTTTTTAGACTTGTAATGATGTGAAATAGGGGAAGTGCCCTGCATATGACCCAGGTTCCTTGGAAGGGGTACAAGGGAGAAAATCCAACCCTCCACATTTGCAGATTTAACTTTTCAGATTATTTGAGGATGTTATTAATATGGTCTAACCATGGAGCCACACTGGAGGACCTAGAGATTCCTAAAGAAAAGTTCTCTCTATTTTAAAAGTTCCCTTTTATTTATAGTTTCCTCACTTTCTTGGCTACCCTGTGCCCCTAACACCAGCAAATGTGGAAGGCCTACTGTAATAATGAATCACTGGTCACATCTCTCTGGTGAATCTTTCCCAATGATTGCAGTCTTTGAAGCGACTTTTCCTTGCAGATTCAAACTCCAAACCCTGCTGTGGTTATACAACAGAGTGGTATGTTGCTCTAGCTGTGCTATAAATGTTGTCATTGAGCCAGAATCCCCTCTTTGAGCATAACTTTCTATGTGCAGTGGGCTTAGCTATGTATGTAAGATGGCAGCCCATTGAAGCTGAAACAAACAGTTGACAGAATCATGTAGTTCAGCTCTTGCTGAGTTACACTATTGAGCTCTATGTTTGCGTGGGCTTTTAAAGAGCAAATTACAGTGTACATAGAAAACCAATATGTTGGGGAAATGGCTAGGATAGACTTCGTTCCTCTCCAACATTGCCCGAGCCTTGTTCCAAATAGTAGAGCACCTTAGAGGACACAAATCCTCTGATTACGTTTCATCTCACTGTCCCATAATGCAGTGGTTCTCAACCTTCTTAATGCTGTGACCCCTTAATACAGTTCCTTAAGTTGTGGTGACCCCCAACAATAACATTCTTTTCATTGTTACTTCATAACTGTAATTTTGCTACTGTTATGAATCGTAATGTAAATCTGATATGCAGGATGTATTTTCATTCACTGGATCAAATTTGGCACAAATAACACAAATGCCAAAATTTGAATACTGGTGAGGTTAGCGGGGGATTGATTTTGTCATTTGGGAGTTGTAGTTGCTGGGATTTACAGTTAACCTACAATCAAGGAGCATTTCCACCAACGATGGAATTGAACCAAACTTAGCACACAGAACTCCTATGACCAACAGAAAATTGGTGGGCATTGACCTTGAGTTTTGGAATTGTAGTTCACCTACATCTGTAGACTCAAACAATAATGGATATGGAGCAAACTTGACAAGAATACTCAATATGCCGAAATGTGAACGCTGGTGGAGTTTGGGGAAAATAGACCTTGATATTTGGAAGTTGTAGTTGCTGGGATTTATAGTTCAACTACAAATAAAGAGCATTCTGAACTTCACCAATGACAGAATTGGGCCAAACTTCCCACACAGAACCCCCATGACCAACAGAAAATACTGTTTTCCGATGGTCTTTGCCAACCCCTCTGGAAGCCCCCAGGAGTCCTGACCCCCAGGTTGAGAAACACTATAGTAATGTATAAGCAGTTTGAGATTAACTTCCAGGTTCATAGTGGAGAGGGAAAATCTGTTGTAACTTTTCAGGGACATGTCTACGATGTATGTTTTGGACTGAAATGGGATAAATATGAACACTTTAGGTTAGCTGTTGTCAGCTATACATTGAAGGCAAAAGTGCTATGCAGGCTTCACCTGGCAATTTTTGTGTTCAGATGGAGAGCCCGAAATTATTCAATTTGAATGCTAGAGTTGTGCTCATTAGCATTGTGTTTTCTCCTGTGTTGTTTTCCAAACCACCCTGCAAGACTTTTCTGTGCCTAATGAATTCAGACTTTCATGCCAAGAGCTGTATGGGAGCGTGGGACCCTTTGCTGGCAACAGCAGGAGCAAAACAGCATTAAAATATAATCTAGTGAACCACAGTGAGCTTGGGTACTCAAGTAAAGCAATGCTTTCTGAAACACTGAATAGGGAAATGCCCTGCGAGACGGATGTGATCCTTGCCTAGTTGGGAGATTGACTGATCATTGTGTGTTACTCTCAGTGTACACCTAATTTGAATTCTGCTCTCTTCACAAAGGTTTGATTTTATGCATTTATGAGAAGCAAAGTTGAGGGATTGAATGGAGTTTGCTAAACAGGTTTCCTAAACAACATTGAAGCTTTGCTGGTACTTTATTCTGTTACTATAACAGCAGTATAGCGAATGTAAATGTTGCATAAGCAACCTTAAAATGGAATTAATTTACAGTTCGGAAATTGTACCATCCTCATATGCATGCTTTCAAGTTATCTGTTGACTCTTGGATTTCATAGTTTTCGTAGTCAAGGAATGCTTAAAAGTGGCTTGCCAGTCCCTTCCTCTATAAATACAACCCACAACACCTGATCTTCATTGCTGGTCTCCCATCCATGTACTAACCAAGGTTGGTTGTCGTAGCACAGAGACCAAGGAAGCCAAGCCCAGAAGTAAAAGGGGATAACAAAAGGTTTATTGAACAATAAATGGAAAAAGGGACTAACAAAAAAGTAGCCAACTCGGCTTCAAAAACCCTAAAAAATCCCAGGAAAAAATCCCACAAAATAAAGCAGCAAACAGCCCAAAACAAACACCAGATGTCCGTCTGCGAAGTCCGAAGGGAAAATCCAGAAGAGTGGTTGTAAATCCAGTCCAGAGGTCCAGGGCAGGAGAAAGACAGATGAAAGGAGGAGATCATCCAAGGCAATCAGGAGCTGAGTATACATGAATATCACAAATCATAGTCCCCATAAAACACAATGTCAGCCTCCCTCCATTTCATACAATATCAAACTCTGTAGCAGAAACTCAGACTCAGCGGAGACCAAGCCCCACCTCAGGGATACACGGCAGGTAACTAAACAGAAAAGCAGACATTGAATTCCAAACCTCCCACCTTTTCCCAAACATCAGCTAAAGCTGCCACAGCAGCTCACCCCAAGAACAAAGTGGAGAAATAGCCCATAACTCACGAGTATCTGGAAAGAGGAACAAGGCACTCGATATCAGGAACACAGGAATGTCAGAAACAAGAACCAGACATCAACTCTTTGACCACCGCAAATGCAGCCCCAAAAACCCATTTCTTATATAGCACTTAAACATCACTGTCTTCTGAAGACCCTCCTTGATCATGAGCACCAGCTGTTGCTTCTCCTACAGCTGTTGTGCTTTGTGCAGACCTCCAATCTTGCCAACGCTGTTCAAAGCTTAAAGTGTCCCAATCTGTTTCTGCACCCTCAGAAGGCCAGTCTTAAGTCACTGTCGAAGCCAAAGAAGGTATCAGAATTAGACTCTTCGTTATACGCATCCCTTACTTCCTGAACCAATGTTGAGTCTGAATCCGTATCACTTTCCTCTGACCACATTTCTTCTTCCCCAGGAAAACCTTGGAAGGTTTCTGAATCAGAAGGTGCTCTAAGTATCTGCCAGATCCTTTTTCTCTGTTCCAACTCTTCCAAACTAGAATCACTAGCAGCCCTTTTCCTCCCATCTGCAGACTCTTGATCACCCGGAGCCTCACCCCATTCTATACTATTGCTTGATGCTATTGACCCAGCATCTTCCCCAATACTACTAGTAGTAGTTGCCGAAGTCTCAATTACAAATTTTTTCATAATTTCCAAAATTTTCAAAATCAGATGGGATCTGGTGCCTTTAGGATATTTAGCCCCACAGTTACCATGCTTATATAGTATATATTTTAAAGTGTTGTGTCTCCAGTAATAAGCTGTTTAGAAAAGTGATATCTCCTCCTGTAGAAACATGATTTTTGCCAAAAAAATGTTTCTGCTCCCATTCAGAGGTTCCTAAAGACGCATATAAGAAGTTGGAATACAGTGAGTATTCAACATTTTTTGTGAGAGGAGTATGTATTCATGAGGAGCAGGATTCCTTCCACTCCCCACGAAGAAATCCATGTGGCTTCTAACCATTCTTTCCATTAGGTGATCCCTCGTTGTCAGAGTATGATGGCCTTCCAAGTGGAGGGTCTTGGCAATGGATATGTAGGTGACTGTAGAGTCCTATTCTTGACCCACATGTTCTTCCACAGTGAGGACATCAGTTTCCAGGTGAAAGGCTGTTCCAGTCAAGGTTGGCTTGATGTTCCTTCCTCTTGGCACATTTTCCCTTTCGCCCTCCATTTGTGCCTCTTCAAATTCCACAGTGTGTTGGTCACAGCTGACCTCCAGCTGGAGCTCTCAAGGGCCAGGGCTTCCCAGTTCTCCGTGTCTGTGCCACCGATTTTAAGGTTAACTTTAAGCCCATCTTTAAATCTTTTTTCCTGTCCACCTATATTCTGTTTTCCAATCTTGAGTTGGGAGTATAGTAACTGCTTTGGGAGTTGGTAATCAGGCATTTAGACATCGTGACCAGTCCAGCGGAGTTGATGACGTAGGAGCATCGCACGTGGCTTCTAACAAACCCACCACCATCTACCTGTAAATGGTGGAACATTAATGTACCTGAAGGGGAAAATGTAAATCCGTCATTTTGCTAATTAGCCATTTTTGGCAGTGCTACCACACATTCCTCATTGAATCAAATAGAAAACTCATGTTCCATTTAAAGATGGAGCAGTTTTATTACACGGATACTCAAGGTGCACTCTGGCTGCAGTAAATCTCTTAGTCTTACAAGACTCCATCTTACTTACTTACTTAGGCGATTCGTCATTGTCAGAGTAGGATTGTCCTCCAAGATCGGTGTACTGGCGGTGGGTCGGTAGATGACTGTGGACCTCTATTCTTGATCTGCATTTTCTCCCGCAGTGAGGGCATTGGCTTCCAGGTAGAAGGCAGCCCTGGTCGGGGTTGGCTTGATTTGCTTTCCTCTTGGCACATTTCTCTCTTTCGTCCTCCATTCATGCCTCTTCAAATTCTACAGCACTGCTGGTCACAGATGACCTCCAGCTGGAGCTCTCAAGGGCCAGGGCTTCCCAGTTCTCGGTGTCTATGCCAGAGTTTTTAAGGTTGACTTTTGAGCCCATCTTTAAATCTCTTTTCTTGCCCAACAACATTCCGTTTTCCATTCTTGAGTTGGGAGTGAAGCAACTGCTTCGGGAGACGGTGGTCGGGCATCCGGACAACATGACCAGTCCAGCGGAGTTGATGGCGGAGGACCATCACTTCAGTGCCGGTTGGCTTTGCTTCTTCCAGCACACTGACATTTGTCCGCTTGTCTTCCCAAGAAATTTGCAGGATTTTTCGGAGGCAGTGCTGATGGAATTGTTCCAGGAGTTGAATGCGATTTCTGTAGACAGTCTATGTTTCGCTGGCGTATAACAGAGTTGGGAGGACAATAGCTTTATAAACAAGCACCTTGATATCCCTATGGATGTCCCGGTCCTCAAACACTCTGTGCTTCATTCGGAAAAATGCTGCACTCGCAGAGCTCAGGCGGTGTTGTATTTCAATGTCAATGTTGACTTTTGTGTAGAGGTGGCTCCCAAGGGAGCGGAAATGATCAACATTTTCTAATGTTACACCATTAAGCTGTATTTCTGGCATTGGAGAGGGATTGGCTAGTGACTGCTTGAAGAGCACTTTGGTTTTCTCGATGTTCAATGACAGGCCGAGCTTCTCGTATGCTTCTGCAAAGGTGTTTAGAGTGGCTTTGTAGGTCTTCTTCTGAAGGCACACAGACTCTATCAAACCCTGTGTGTATGTGTGGTTGCTATAACACAATTGCACATGTAACTCCAGTTATAGTGATCAAAAGCCCTTGTTGAGATCCTCTTCATTTCACCCAGGCTTGCAAAGGAGAATTTGTGCTGAAGAAGCCAAAGGAATCCTCTCTGCCAAGGGCAGACCCTAAATCTCATTGTACTTGATGATAGGATAAATATCTTTATGATAAGAACAGTTCGGCTGTGGAACCATTTCCATGGGGATGAGCTGTCAGCGCCATCCAAGCTGGCCAGGAGTAAAGGATTGTGGGAGCTGAATCACAAACAACCTTGACTTGAGGGCAGAGGACTTTCTGTACACTGAGTTCTTCAAGCAGAAAGATTTGACATATATTTGAATACATGGACTGAGTTGGACATGATTTTACCTGACGAACGGCTTTTTATGTGATTTATTTTATATGTATTGGTAATTTTATTATTTATGATGTTTTAGATTTTAATGTTAGCATTGAATTCTTGCTGTCTGCCAGTCTGCGTCCCTCTACGGAGGTGAGAAGATTGGGATACAAAAGTTTTAAATAAATAAATACATTTATTTCTTAGAGGGCTGATGGCTTACTTTAAAAAAAAAAGAAAAACAACTGTTTTATTCCCCTTCTCCAGCAAAAAAGCTTCTCGTGACAGTTAACAGTAATGGACTGCAGATAAGTAAAAAAAACCTGCTGTAACATGGAAACAAATAAATTAAGAAAACAACATAATTGGCCAGTGACGAAACCAAGTGGGGCAACGGTATCGGCAAAGGAACATCTAGCAAAATGACAATCTGCCCTACACATTGGACTTAAACAACAGTGTATTGTGTAAATGTCTTACTTATACTTAGGTGATCCCTCGTTGTCTGAGTATGATGGCCTTCCAAGTGTAGTGTCTTGGTGGTAGATATGTAGATGATTGTGGAGCCCTATTCTTGATCTGCATGTTCTTCCACAGTGAGGTCATCAATTTCCAGGTGGAAGACGGTCCCGGTCAGGGTTGGCTTGGCGCGCCTTCCTCTTGGCGCGTTTTACCCTTTCGCACTCCATTCATGCCTCTTCAAATTCCACACACTGCTGGTCACACCTGACCTCCAACTACTACGTTCAAGGGCCAGGGCTTCCTAATTATCTCTGTCTATGCCACAGTTTTTAAGGTTGGCTTTAAGCCCATCTTTCCAACTCTTTTCCTGTCCACCAATGTTCCGTTTCAGTTCTTGAGTTGGGAGTAGAGCAACTGCTTTGGGAGCTGGTGATTGGGCATTCGGACAGTGTTGCCAGTCCAGCGGAGTTGATGGTGTAGGAGCGTCGCTTCAACTCTGGTGGTCTTTGCTTCTTCCAGCACACTGACATTTGTCTGCCTGTCTTCCCAAGAGATTTGCAGGATTTTCCGGAGGCAACGCTGATAGAATAATTCCAGGAGTTGAGTGTGACGTCTGTAGACAGTCTATGTTTCACAGGCATATAACAGGGTTGGGAGGACATTAGCTTTATAATCCAGTACCTTGGTATCCCAATGATGTCCCAGTCCTCAAACACTCTCTGCTCCATTTGGAAAGATGTTGCACTTGCAGAGCTCAGGTGGTATTTTATTTCCGTGTCAATGTAAACGTTTGGTCAAAGAGGCAGCATACAAGACATTTCAGGATCCAGAGGTGACATGCGAATTTTGGTCCTTATTACATATTCTCAATGAAGATCTACTACTTGTAAGGCCTGCAAAACCTTATTGTTTGATCAGGCATTCGGCCCTTAAAACTGCAGGCCTCTGATGCCTACTGCCATATGTTGTTGGGTTGCTTGTATTGCTTGTATGATTTTTATGTATTTGCACATGCTTTTAATAGTGTTTTTAACTGTGTTTTTACTGTGTGGAAGTTGCCCCAAGCTGGATGGGAGTGGCGACGAACAAATCCAAATAAATAAATAAATACTTGAACTAAAGCAGAAACAAAATAAAAACAGGCCTTAGCATCCCAAGCATCCATCATCATCTTTACAGAACAAGTGGGAAAGCCCACCCAGAAATGAAAACTGGAATAGTAGGAGATGGAGGAATCGTTGCCACAGCACCCTGCCCTCCATTACATACCCAAACAACATCCAGCTACAACAAGGATATAACATCGGATGTATGGGACATCGAAGACACATGGTGGATGGAGCATTCTGGGCATATGCCACAAAGATATACCCCCGGCTTTCCCCCCAGAAGCGCAAGAGGTCACTGTGAGCCCTATGTCAGAGAGCACAAGGGAAATTGGGAAATTAACAAAAGGACTGCATTTTCGGTCATCTAGGACAGTGTTTCTCAACCAGTGTGCCGGGGCATCCTTTGATGCGGGTGATGCACTTTGCTTCCTTTCCTCTTTCCTTCCCTCCTTCCTTCTTTTCCTTCTCTCTTTCTCTCCTTTGGGGCGGGTGATGCACTTTCCTTCCTTTCCTCTTTCCTTCCCTCCTTCCTTCTTTTCCTTCCATGAGCGATCATCAGGTGTGCCGTGGGAAATTGGAACCTCCAGGAGGGGAGGGGGGAGAGTCTATTGTGTTGAAGTATAAAAACCCTAAGAAACCTACCTCGATAAAGGCGCCCTTCCCACCCATTGTCTACTTGGTCTCTCCCTCTTCATACATTGGGAAGGCCCGCCTCCCTTTCCCCAAGTAGAGACCTCCTCTGCCCTCCTGGGGGTTCTGTGTGGGATGTTTGGCCCTGTTCTATCATTGGTGGGGTTCAGAATGCTCTGTGATTGTAGGGGAACTATAAATCCCATCAACTACAACTCCCAAATGTCAAGGTCTATTTCCCCTGAACTCCATCTGCGTTCATATTTGGGCATATTGAGTATTCGTGCCAAGTTTGGTCCTGATCCAACATTGTTTGAGTCCACAGTGCTCTCTGGATATAGGTGAACTACAACTCCAAAACTCAAGGTCAATGCCCACCAAATTCTTATAGCATTTTTCTCTTGGTTATGGGAGTTCTGTGTGGGAAGTTTGTGTCTTTCTGCCATTCCCGCCAGTTCATCGAAACAGGCCCAGGTTTCACACTGAGTGTATAAATACATTTAAAAACATATTAACTATATGTATTACTGTGTTAGAGTGTCATTTTGTGTCCTTTTGGTTGGTGGTGTGCCCCAGGATTTTGTAAATGTAAAAAGTGTGCCGCGGCTCAAAAAAGGTTGGGAAACACTGATCTAGGAACTTCCGTTGATTAGATAAAAAGCAAATAGGGCTGGAAATAGTCTCCTGGAATCTGGCTGGCTGGGGAAATAAAGTGGCAGAGAAGGAATTTATTGGAACTCTTTAGAAATTTGACATAATCTGCAAGAGACGTGGACACATGAACTCAACCCCCCAATCCTATACGGTTATAAACCCTTTCAGCAACCAGCCATAAAGAAATCGAAAAAGGCAGAGGAAGTGGTGGTTTGGTATCCTTTGTCTCAATAGAATTAGCTGGAGAATCCCAGATGGTGGATTTTGGCCTGCCAAAGAATGATCTCTTGTCCGTGCAAAACAACACAGATACAGGGAAGATATTTTTTCTGTATAAACGTTTATTTCCCCCTCCTAATGGCCTGATAGTGATTCCCAAAATATGGAAAGACCTAATATTCTTGCTTGATCAGATAAATTTGAAAGCTCCCACAGCATTATTCCTTATATGTGGGGACTTCAACTCCTGACTTAACATGTGTCCAGCTCCTTCAACCTTTCATCATATATTCTGTATGGATCTTATGGCCATGACTGCCTTTCTCTGAATCCTTACCAAAGAAACCCCTATAAGATTCATTGAGTGTCTGTACTTTGACAGATGACTTGAAAACACTGCCTTCAATTTCCAGCAGTGGTTTGGGCAAACCTAACCTCTCTTGAATGGAAAATCCAAAGTCTGGGGTCTCCACTAATATGTCCATCTTTTGCTTCGCCGCCAGTTATGCCTTCATTGGCAACTGGACTAAAAGATGTATTGAATCTAGAGGTTTTTTTGTGACATTGAACTAAGAGTTTAGTCGATTGGAATCGACTTACTCTTGATTCCTAGTGGATTGTGCCTTGCGATAGAGGGACAGATCTTTCCATCCACCTCTGCACTTTGTGGTTGTTTCTTATGAGTATTACGTTTCCCCTTTCCATTTTTCTTGCCATGAATCGTCTTTGCTCAGCTAATGCTTGAATGCTGATGCATCCAGGGTTCTTAACGGCAGTAGCGATTTGGTGTCACATTTCCTGCAATCGAAGCCATAAGTCTCCTCTGTTGCTCAGCTTCAAAACTTGCCTTGGCTTCAACGGTTTACTTTTGCAGATTGGTTTCTGTCTGCACAGAGGATTATATGGAATTAAAGGGCTTTAACAAGGAAGTTGCCTCCAGATAAACATCTTCTCCCAGTGCAGTAGCCTCAGGTGAGAAGTTATATAACCATCCAGACTTGATTTGATAATTGGAAAGGTATATTCTTTCTTGGAGGAAAAAGATGGAAAGCGGATAGTGAGAAAGAAACATTACTGTGGGACTCTTTTGCTGGCAAAAGCTGCTTCCTTGAAGCTTTGAATTAGTCAGAATAAGCAATAGCTGAGACAAATTGTAGTGGTTTAGAGACTGAATTATGAATAAGGGGATCATGGGTTCAAATGTCACCTTTGGCAATTCACTTTAAGCAAGGTGTCCTTTCTTAGTGTCTCTTCCCCATTTGCAATATAGGTTGGGCTTTTCTCTGAAATATTCTAGAATCCAAAATTGTTACTGAAACAGTAACAGCTTTGCTTTCTGATGGTTTCACATGCACACACTTTGTTTCAATCACAGCGCTATTAAAATATTGAATATTAAGATTGAAAGGCAGAACAGGAGCCCCCAGTGATATTGAACTTGCTTACCGAAAGATCGCAGGTTCGAATCTGGGGAGCGGCATGAGCTCCAGCTGTTAGCCTCAGCTTCTGCCAACCTAGCAGTTTGAATGGGCCCCCCTGGTGACGGAGTGGGTTAAACTGCTGAGCTGCTGAACTTGCTAACCAAAATGTTGGTGGTTCAAATCTGGGGAGCTGGGGAGCTGGTATGCTCCTGCTGTTAGGCCCAGTTTCTGCCAACCTAGTTCAAAAACATGCAGATGTGAGTAGATGTGGTGTTCCAGCCTAGTGGCGATAGACACCGGGGGTTCCAGGTGCCCAGGGTCAGAACGGGGATGAAGGGTGGCCAGATGGGTACGAGACTGCAGATGAAGATTTAGCCTGAGATGATGGATGGTTACATGGGTATGGGCCTGAAGATGGGGATAATGATGACTCCATGGAAGTTAGTTCTGAGTTAGACAGTGAGAGGCCCAGCGACCTTGATTCTTCACTCCCTCGCCAGGCGAACATTCCGAGGATAGGAAGGACCGAGTTTCCCAGCATGATAGCGCTGCACCTGGGGCCGCAAATGAGGAAGAATTCGACAGGAGGGCTAGTATCAGATCCTCCCGGAGAGAGTGGAGTTTGAGAAAGGGGGTGCATTGGTCACATAGAAAATAGATTTCTTTATTAGACCTGTTTGGGAGGGTTTTCGCCAGACCTGAAGCTACGTTTAGCTTGGAAGGACTCATGCTCGAGACTCTAAGTTCACGTTTGACCACAGGAGCGGGTTGCCTTGTCCACGTATCTTGTTCCTGGGGATTTAAGTCAGCCTGACTTGCCAGCTACAGAACTTTCTTGGACTAGACTTGGATTTATTTGAATTGCCTTGCATCTTTCTACTTTTGGACTATTACTTATTCTAAATAAAAGTACATTTATTGCATCTGCCTGGTGTGTGTGATCTAGGGGGGGCTGTCCGCAATCTGAGGTGCAACAGTAGATCAATTTGGTGGGAAGGTAACGGCGTTCCATGCAATCATGCCGGCCACATGACCTAGGAGGTGTCTGCAGACAATGCCGGTTCTTCGGCTTAGAAATGGAGATGAGCACCAACCCCCAGAGTCAGACATGACTGGACTTAATGTTAGGGAAAATCTTTACCTTTACCTAAGGCAGAACAGAGAAGTGACTACATACAGCGCTTTTATTGGCATACAACAACAAAATTGGCATGCAATACAGGTATATCCAACAAGAGGAAGTCACAGATAAAAAGAAAACATACTTAAAATTTTACTATTCCCAAGGATAAAATTTGCAACACCCTTGCCATTGAGAACACGGAAAAAAATGAATTTCTGTATTTCATCCATATATTATCATAGTGGAGCGACAATATTTTCATTGGAAAGGGGAGAACAGGCGTGCTTGGTGCATGGCAGCATAGTGCGCATATGTGAGTGTGAGAGAGCGTGCGAGGTTGGAGGGAGGCTCGCGCCAGCAAATCCCTTCAAGGCATGGGGGTTCTGTGTGGGAAGTTTGACCCAATTCTATCATTGGTGTGGTTCAGAATGCTCTTTGATTGTAGGTGAACTATAAATCCCAGAAACTACAACCCCTAAATTTCAAGTCTATTTTCCCCAAACACCACCAGTGTTCACATTTGGGCATATTGAGGATTCGTGCCAAGTTTGGTCCAGCTCCATCATTGTTTGAGTCCTCAACGCTCTCTGGATGTAGGTGAACTGCAACTCCAAAACTCAAGGTCATTGCCCACCAAACTCTTCCAGTATTTTCTGTTGGTCATGGGAGTCCTGTGTGACATGTTTGGTTCAATTCCATCATTGGTGGAATTCAGAAAGCTCTTTGATTGTAGGTTAATTATAAATCTCAACAACTACAACTCCCAAATGACAATATCAATCTCCTCCCAACCCCACCAGTATTCAAATTTGGGCGTATTGGGTATTTGTGCCACATTTGGTCCAGTGAATGAAAATACATCTTGCATATCAGATATTTACATTACGATTCATAACAGTCACAAAAATTACAGTTATGAAGTAGCAACAAAATAATTGTATAGTTGGGGGTCACCACAACATGAGGAACTGTATTAAGGGGTCGCAGCATTAGGAGGGTTGAGAAACACTGACCTAGAAGAATTCTCCACTTCGTGCTACTGTGGAGCTGAACAAACAACTCCGCTTGCCCACCATGCCTCATGCACAGAGGAAGAACTGTTTAACGCTACAGACAATGCAGTCGAGCAGAGGACTTGGTCACCTCATCTCCAGTTTTCAGGACAAAAGGGAGGAATCTAGGGCAAGAGCATTACCTTGAAAACAACAGTCCGTTCACATTCACTAACAGATAGGGGTACAGGACTCCTGTAAAAGTGGGGGATGGATGCACAAAGAAATCACTATTTATTATTTATTTATTTATTTATTTATGGCATTTTACCCCGCTCTTCTCAACCCCCGAGGGGGGACTCAGAGCGGCTTCCAAAAGGCATAATTTGATGCCTACATCACAATCGCAGTATAAAACACAATATAAAACCCTCCAGCATTCGACACTAAAATACATTAAAATACAATTATATTCACACATCCTTTTTTAACCTGTTAACACCTCTCTAGAAATCTCTAGGTTTTCCAGTACAACTATGTGATCAATTTTTTCAGAAGACTGACCATAGAATCATGCCGGGGGACCTACCAGTGAAATGGTCTGTCTGGAAATCTCTAAGTCCTCCAGTACAACCTTATGGCAGAAGTTAAGTATAGAGTCACACCGACGGACTTAGGAGATTCCTCCAGACAACATACTCAAGTCTGCAAATAATCACATCCGCAAAAGTGAAATACGCAAATGTGGAGAAATGATTGTATGATTTGTGTGTATTTTCCTTATTTCTGGGTATTGATTTGAATGTATACTCCCTGTAACTGTGGTTATTGCATATTTTATCATGCTTGATGACATCACTTTTGTCACATCACCAGGGCCAGCCTCCAGTGGACCGCCTTTTAGAGATGTACGATTTCGAACAATTTTGCTGTCCTGGAGAGAAATACAGGCAGTTCCCAAGTTATATACGTCTAACATATAACTCATAGTTAAGAAGAGGGGAGATAACAGGAAGTGAGAGAAATCTCCCCCTCGGAAGGGAAATTCACTCCTGGAAGGGTTATTATCAGGGAGGAAAGGGGTCTCGCCTGAAGCTGTATCTCTTATCCTTGTTCCTATAACATGCCAGTTTTTTTCCCCAAAATCCAGTTTTCATAGGGACGGAAAGTGAGGTTTTTATTTCATGTCAGGAGCTACTTGCGAAACTGCAAGTCGCTTCTGGTGTGAGAGAATTAGCTGTCTGAGGACGTTGCCCAGGGGATGCCCAGATGTTTTACCATCCTTTGGGAGGCTTCTCTCATGGCCCCGCAGGGGAAGCTGGAGCTAACAAACGGGAGCTAACCCTGCTCCTCTGATTCAAGCCACTGACCTTTCGGTTAGCAGTCCTGTCGACATAAGGGTTTAAGCCATTGTGCTACCAGGGGCTCCTTGGAAAATGAAGTGAAAACTTCTGAACAGGGGTACAGACAGTAAAGGAAACATCACAGGGGTGTTAGCCCTTCCCTCTGCTCTCCAAAACACACACACGTGTCTGTGTGTGTGTGTACGTTTTTAATATCATATGGAAGGGTAGCAGGTGAGGGTTTTGCCCTCCTTTCTGCTAGAGATCCCCGTGTACAACTAGTGGGCCACTGTGTGACACAGAATGCTGGACTAGATGGGCTGAGGCCCGATTCAGCATGGCTCTTCTTATGTTCTTATGTTCTTAAATTATATTATTTGGCAGGAATTACACTTAAAAATGTACCTGTTCCGACTTTCCTACAAATGCAACTTAAGAACAACCCTATATAATAGCTGTAACTTGTGGACTGCCTGTATGTCATCCTTTTAAGGACTCCCTGAAACAACATCTCTGGCTCGGCCAGATTGATCACCAACAATGGTCCACCCTGGCCTCACATCGGGAGGCATGGAGACGCACTATCCACAATGCTGCGGCCTCTTTCGAGAAGACACGCCAAACGGGTCTAGAAGAGAAACGACAACGCAGAAAGAACCACAACTTGGAAACAACATCACCCAAGGAGACTTTCTGCTGTGCTTTCTGCAATCGAACTTGCCTAGCTCAGATTGGCCTTTTTAGTCATCAACGCGCTTGTAAAAAGCGTGGGATGAGTCCTTCCTGAATCTTCGTTCGCGAAGTAATGCTGAGAGAGAGACAAATGCAACTTAAGAACAACCCTATATAATATCTGTATCTTGTGGACTGCCTGTATGTCTTTTTTTTTTTTTTGGTAAAGAATGGAACATTTCAGAAAAGTGTACGGCAATCCAAGAATTAGATGGAAATCCAAGTGGGTTTCTTGAGAGCACAATTCAGTTTGCACTGGCTGTTCTCCTTGGTTGACTTTGTACCTCTAGGCGGCAGGGCAAGGATCCAGCTGATAAAAACTTTCTCGCTTAGAGGGTTTCCTGTAAGTGCAGCTGCCTCTTGGCTACCTGTGGGGCACACCCTGGCCAAGATTAGTCCTGGCTGAGTCATCCTTGGAATCATTAACTCCTTCCTTACAGCAGTGAGGAAGAAGCTCACTCCATATTTTTGCAGTGGTGTTTTAAGGTAGCACTGCAGTGCAATGCTATTTTGACATTATTTCCCCTTTATTATATGCAGTAAGGCCTCTGTATCCATCAGGATGCATTCCTAGCTGGACCGTGGTTACCCAAAACCGCATATGCGACTGAACACCATTCAATTATTTGTGTTGTGTTGGCGCACCTAGAGATTCTTATGTTGGAAATAGCAACCTCCCAAGCCTTTCACTGTTTATTTGTTAATGTGTATGTTTGCTAACCTGTATTCTATGTATATGTTGATTTTCCAGTTTGGACTTTAGTAGAGAAGTAGAGAAGACTTTATACTAGGGCAGTGGTTCGCAACCTTCCTAATGCCGCAACCCCTTAATTCAGTTCCTCATGTTGTGGTGTCTCCCAACCAACCGAAAGTTGTGTTTTGGGTCGCTCTTTGTACCTAGAAACCGCTCTGAGTCCCCTTCGGGGTGAGAAGGGTGGCATATAAATGTCGTAAATAAATAAAACCATAATATTTTCGTTGCTACTTCATAACTGTAATTTTGCTACTATTATGAATTGTAATGTAAATATCTGGTATGCAGGATGTATTTTCATTCACTTGACTAAATTTAGCACAAATACCTGATACACCCAAATTTGAATACTGATGGAGTTAGGAGCGGGGGTTGATTTTTGTCATTCGGGAGTTCAGGATTTATAGTTAATCTATAATCGAAGAACATTCTGAACTCCACCAACTATGGAATTGAACACAACTTGGCACACAGACCTTCCATGGCCAACAGAAAATACTGGAAGGGTTTGGTGGGCATTGACCTTGAGTTTTGGAGTTGTAATGCACCTACATCTAGAGAGCACTGTGGACTCAAACAATGATGGATCTGGACAAAACTTGGCACGAATACTTAATATGCCCACATGTAAACACTGGTGGATGTTGGGGAAAAAATATTTGACATTTGGGAGTTGTGGTTGCTGGGATTTATAGTTCACCTACAACCAAAGAGGATTCTGAACCCCACCAACGATAGAATTGGGTTAAACTTACCACACATATCCCCCATGACCAATAGACAATACTGTTTTCTGATAATTGTTGGCGACCTTTCTGAAAGCTTTAGTGTTCTAATACTTTCGTTTTAAAAGAAGGAATTCTAAGCACCTTTTTAATGCACACCTTTTTTGGCCAAATTACAAAGAATATACTTTTGCCACTGCACATTTCATTCGCCAGCAAATGCTTTATGTGGTTTGGGGCTTTGAAAATTGAGGTGCGCATGAGATTCGATGATGCATTAGCCTCGAGTAAATACGGTACTTCTGTGGTTGGAAGGAGCTGGGTCCTGAACCACATTGAATCATGTAGAGACCTGGTGGGCAAGGTCTTTAATGCGCTTCTCTGCCAAGAATAGCCACTTGAGCTCCATCTCTCTCTCACAGTACTCCATGCATCCCATGAAGAAGGAAGCAGACAATGACAAATTACGTGAAATGGAACTTGTTAAGGGGCCACTAGACTCTTTGAACACATTTCTGGTAACATATCATCGAACAATACCATCCTCTGCTTTTGGGTAGCTGCTTATTCTAGGACAATATAGTACCTTCCTTTTCAAACACAGCAAATCTTTGCGCGCATATATATATATATGTGTGTGTGACTCAGATTACAGCAGGAAGTAGCATCATGTTGGAGCGTGCAACTTGTTTGCTCCTGCTTCACCTGGTGAATAAGAAAAATAATAAAAGAAATAGCTGTATGTGATGTCCACACCTGAGATTATCTAACACAACATACCAGGATTCATAGGCAACTTTATACTAGGGAATATTTTGTATTTTATGGCTCTTGTTTCAGTTGGATGCAATAAAAATACACAATGGGTCTGGATGTCATGCTGACCCTTATCTGTTTACATGGAGGGAGAGGGCTGCATTTGTCATTATGGTACTTGCTTGCACTGTGGTTTATTAAGAGCACATCCTGGTTTATTGTCACATGGAAAGCTTTCTAGTGTTCCCCTTTATTAGCCTTGCATTAAGAAATAAAGCTGCTTGGTAGCTGAAGAGGCAGGGGTCAGTTCTAAGTGTTTCTCTTGTTTTAAATTAAGGTGTGGTTTTCATATTTATTGAGATCATTTTTTTCTTGTTGAAGTTATTGTAATTTAAATGCTTCAATCAATTTATGGCGATATAGATATTTATAGGGTTTGTGCTATTCATCTTGATTTGTATGTTATGCATCCTTACTAAAGTGGACTATGTGTATCATTTGAATAAGTAATAACACAATGGAAACATCTTAGGTGCAAAGAAAGACACAACTTTTGAAACTTTTATCAGGTATCAAGGACAGTGAAGGTAATAATAATAGTAATACTGTTTATTTATATTCCACTCTTCTCACCCCGAAGGGGACTCAGTGCGGATTACATTACACATACGACAGACAGTCCCTGTCGGAAGACATACAAATTACAATACACAGTACACAGTGCAATTTTTAGAAGGATTTCTTCTTTCGGGCTGCATCACAGTGTGTGATTGCTCCATTACGTCATTGTTGTTATGTCATTGCGTCATTACGTCACAAGGGGGTGCTGTTGTTCCATCCTCATGACGGGGAGCTTCTGTTTCCACATTCCACCTTCCCGACAGGCATTGTAAAGTCCTTCTGTAAAAATCCTTCCCCCTTTCACGGTTCCCAGTTTTATCTATTCACAGCTGGGCTGTTTTCGAACTGCTGGGTGAGCAGTGGACAGGGCTCACAGCTGGTTGTCCAAGTCAGCTCGGGAATCGAACTTGCAACCTTCAGATTGCAAGCACAGCTGTGTTACCGCTGTGCTATCTCTCCAGCCCTATAAATGCTGTTTTGAGTTAGGACTGGTCATATTGCTTAGACCAATGGTTCCTAATGCCGCAACAGCTTAATATAGTTCCTCATGTTGAGGTGACCCCCAACCATAAAATTATTTTTTATATCTGATACACCTAAATTTGAATACAGGGGGAATTTATTTTGTCATTTGCGAGTTGTAGTTGCTGAGATTTATAGTTCACCTGTGGACTCAAACTATGATGGATCTGGACCAAACTTGATTCCTAAGACCATCAGAAATATGTGTTTTCCAATGGTCTTTGGTTACCCCTCTGATACCTCCCTTGCAACACCCCCAGGGGTCCCGACCCTCATGTGGAGAAACACTGACTTAGGCAGTAGTACCCATTATCCGCTGGCTCAATAGCTGCAGTTTCCCACAGATATTCCCTTCCCATCTCAAAACTGTTTGTGGGTTTCTGTCGTCCTCCAGTGCTATTATATGGCGTTATTTCGGATCATATAGTACAGGGGTGCCCAGTAGGTAGATCGCGATCTACTGGTAGATCGCATAGGGTGTCCTGGCAGGCAGGGCGGGAGGAAGGTTCAGTCCCGTCCCACAGGCTCCCGATGCCGCCCAGGTGCAGAAGGAGGTTGGACTGGATGGCCCTTGTAGGTCTCTTATTCTAGGAACCCGTTGTTGTTGTTATTATTATTATTATCAGGCTGAATGGTCATCTGTGAGGAATGTTTTGATTGTGTTTTTCCCTTATGGCAGAAGGAGGTTGGACTGGATGGCCCTTGGAGGTCTCCTTCTACTCTAGGAACCTATTGTTGTTGTTACTATTGTTATAATTATTATTAGTAGTAGCAGAAGCTGAATGAATATTATCATCATCATGATTATGAATAAATTCAGGGGGTTATTATACTCATATTTAGTTGAATTCAGTCTTAAAATATATTATATGGCTCTCACTGAAATAAATTTCCAAATATTTTGCTTCTATGGCTCTCTGAGTAGTGGGTAGGTAGATCATTTTGACTTGGTTGTTTTATAAGTAGCTCGCATGCTGAAAAAGTATAATATGTTAATGGGATGTTGGCCCTTTTTGTTTTCCAGAATGGCCAAGCTGCTCCAGAAGAAAGAAAAGATGTGTTGTCAAAGGTAAGACCCCAAAGGAAAGCCTTCTTCTGGACTGGAGTATTGGCATTGCCTATGGTGGAATTGATTGTTTTTAAAATATGTATGTATGCATGTGTTTTGGACTAGAGCTCCCTTCATCCCTGGGAAACAGCTTGGGGATTCTGGGAATTGGAGTCATAAACATCATTCTAAAGGATCAGGGTTTGAAACACACCGATCGACAGCACAACAGGGAGGAGCAGGATTTGGGGAACATCAAGGTTTGGAGGCACATTGGGGGAAATCACAAGAAAGCGTCCCTCTGCCCACCCAGGAAACAATCTTCAGTGGGTGGGATTGTTGTGTGTGAGTGTGGTAGAAGTGGAGTGAAGTGTCTTGTAGGTGAAGACTGCAGGCGGTCACTGTGAACCAAAGCATTTACACTGCTACGTTTTGTTGAGCTCCCATTAAGGTGTACTAAGAACATTTGTTCCTGTTTTCATACCACTTGTATATGACACGAGAACTTCATAATCACAAGAGACATGGGTTCTTCTGAGGATAATCATGTTGGATCGACGTAAAATACATCTAAACGTGTTCTGAAACACAATACTCTGTGAAAACTTTAAATACTGAAAGATGATGAACAACAATTAACCCTTTATGCCTGAACATACATTATATCTTATTATATTACAGAATATTATAGAATATTATATATCATAATATTTTGTATTATTACTTCAAATAGCAAGTGGATCTTGCATACCGTGGTGGACTTATCTCTGCAGTTCAACATTTCTCAATTCAGGGCCTTCAAGATAGGCTGGACTGCAGTTTCCAGCATCCCCAGCCATGGTGCTTCAGTGACTATGTTGACTGTATATGATGGGAATTGTGGTTCAGTACATCTAAAAGGCTCCAGATGGGGAAGGTGGCTGTGATTTTTTTTACAAACCAGAGGTTTTTATATGCTGTAGTCTAAATACAATCTGACGCAAGCTAAGCACCGGTCTTTTTTCTTGGATCACACTGCTTCCCTGATTCAGGCTTTCAGATTACTTTCCGTCTTCTGGAAAGAAAGGGGGTGGCAGAAGGGGAGAGCAGAGACGGTGAGTTTACATTTCTGGTGCACTGACATTGCTGAGAATTTGAGTCGTAGTGAAGCGATTCCTTCTTCTGTGACGCAGTAGATAAAATACTTTGCTTTCTACCCCACAGCAGCTGTGCTGAGTACTGTTTCTGCTATTTTTCAGTATTAGCAGCAGCAGCCCAACTTCTGTGTACCAGTATCCCATCGCTTTTAAGTACTGTGGATTGGTTTAATTGGTTTACAAGTGAGATTTACATTTCTGAGTCTCTAAAGCAGGCCTGGGCAAACTTGGGCTTTCCAGGTGTTTTGGACTTCAACTCAGGCCCGGATTATCCATAATCCGGGCCTAGGGGAGCAAGCCGAGGGGGGCGCAATTCACGGACCAAAAAAAAAATTGAAACAAAACCGCAACGCGCCGCATGATGACTCTCTCTCTCTCTTTCTGGGGAAGGCGGGGGGAGAGTGCTGCGGGGGAGGAGGGAATGACGCCCCGCCATCGCCCCCGCCGCCTTGTCAAGGAAGGAGGGAGCGAGGAGGCGGAAGGAAGGGAAGCCCTGTCCCCAGGGCTGTTGCCGGGCATGCGCGCGCAGCAGGAGGGCGCGAGCGCCTCTGCCTCCTTCCCCAATGTTCCTGGGTGCTGGCTCCGAAAGGCCCAGGGGCCGGGAAAAGGCCTGGGAGCGGCTCCCTGGGCTCCTGCCTGTCCCAGCTGCACAAGGGCGCCGGGCCGGGCCTGGGTGAGGCCTTGCTGGCCCTCCGCATGCAGCACATCAAGTAGGCTGGCGGCATCACCAGCTTCCGGGAGCGCGAGGGGCTGGCGCCGCTGCTGAGGGGCCTGGCTGGTGTCCCCAGGCCCTGCCGCACCCTCGACCTTGCCCTCAGCATTCTGGGCAACTGCTGCACCGAAGGCGGGAGCCGGGTCCGCATGCGCCAGCTGGGAGGCATCACGCCCCTCGGTGAGAGAGGAGAGGCAGGCGGAAAGAAGGAATGGGGGGGGGGGTGCGGTAGAGGTTGATTTGGGGGCGTAATTCCAAAGTGTGGCCTAGGGCGCCAAAAGGGGTTAATCCAGGCCTGCTTCAACTCCCACCATTCCTAACAGCCAAAACACCTGGAGGGCCCATGTTTGCTCAGGCCTGTTCTAAAGTATTCCGCTCTGCAACTTTCTTCCAAAAGGAGGTGTTATAGAGTGTCCCTTCCCCTATATTTTAAAAATAAAGTATTATAGATAATGCTGTGTTTTAGAAGCCTCCTTTCACTGCTTCCTCCAATGCTTGGCAATCTGATAATGAGATAAGGCAGCTAAATGAAGACTTTGGATCTGGGTGTGGAATACCTGAACTGAACTCTATGCCATGGGGATGGAGCTTGGGGTTAGAAAATTATTTATTTTGTATCAAAAGCATTACATAAATTAGGATAAAACTGATAAAAACAGAAGGTGCGCAGGCGGCTAAATTACTTTGACCAAAAACAGGCAACAGCAACGGCATTGTGTGTAGCCTCCCAACAATTCCTCCTCTGTGCATGTGGCAGGGCACGGTAGACAAGTATACAGATGCGGAGTTGTCTGTTCTGCTCCACAGTCACACAAGGTATGGGATTCTTTTAGGTAGTGCCATTTTACCAGGTTGTCTTTTGATCTGCCCACTCCGCTTCTGAGTCTATTCAGGGACTTCCAAGTTGCCCATTCTTGGTTTGCCCCTGGAGGAAGACTACACATAGATTTCCCCTGTTTCCGTCTCCAGCATTTCAGCTTAATGGAAGAGAGCAGAGGAACCAGGTTTGGAATGTTGGGCGGGTGGGCTTACTAACAAAAGACCATCCTCATCAATGCACAGCGGAGTAGCAGCATGACCCAGCACCAGTAGCCCAAAGTGATAAAAAGAACAACAAGACGCAGAGCAATGTTATCTCTTCCATAGGAGGCTTTCCTTTTTAGCAAAATGGTTGTACTGTTTACAAGACACTCCATTCAGTTGTGCCAGCCACATCACCTTGGAGGTGTCTTCGGACAGTGCCGGTTCTTCAGCTTAGAAATGGAGATGAGCACGAACCTCCAGAGTCAGACACAACTGGACTTAATGTCAGGGGAAACCTTTACCATTACCTATTTACAAGAACAAGGTTTCCACAAGACAAATAAAGTTCTTTATACTTCCTTCTTTGCTTATACCCTGGGCTTCTTTCTCATTCAGATAAACAGCTTTGCTCTCACAGAGGCTCTTCTCACACCAAAGTTACACAGGAGCTTCACACTTCATATGTGGTTGCCACTGTGGGATTATTTGCATAAAGGTCTCTGATTGGCCAGCCTCAGAACTCCAACATTTCAAGGCACCAGACAGAGGGGATTGGTTGCCACTGAGGGAGTTTTTGCATAAAGGACTCTGATTGGCCATCTACATTCCAACATTTTAAGGTGACACAGAGGGAAAAGGAAAGGCCTCAGGCAGTCAGTCACTGCAGCCCACAGCAATGATGGATCAGGACCAAACTTGGCACACAGGGGCCCAATGGCCCACTTCACAACCTGGTGTGGTTTAGGGCAGGATGGGCCACGAATGATGGGATTTGACAGCAAGGCTTCCTTAACTTGATTTTCCTGACTAGGCCTCAGGTCATGGGATATTGTTTAGAGCCTGAATTGACAGTAAGGCTTCCTCAACTTGATTTTCCTGACTAGGCCCCCAACAATGACAGAACAAGACCAAATTTCGCACACAGATGCACTTTACATCCTGCTGCAGTTTGAAGGAGGATGGACCATGGATGATGAGACTTGCAGTACCTTCACTCACTTCCTGAAAACAACGCGGCCCTCATCCGATGACCAATACAGACCAAAATTGGCAGACAGAGCCCCCTTGACCCACTCTACACCTTGGTGCTGTTTCAAGGAGGATGGACCACAGATGATGGGACTTGAAGTACCTTCACTCACCATCCGAGACCACTGCAACCCTCATCCAATGAATGATCAAGACCAAACGTGACACACAGAGCCCCCATGACCCACTCTATCTTCTACTGCAGTTTGGACGAGGGTGGACCGTGGATGATGGGGCTTGAATTACCAAAGACCAACCTTGGCGCACAATGCCTTTCTCAAATAACCCGGGCACTGCTGGGTCCCCAAGCTAGTTTTAAATATTTCTGACATGGAAAATCCCATGCAACTACAGAAATCTAGTAAATAACGTCTCTCAACCTTGGAGTAGGTATAAGCCTGTGGACTATAACTCCCATACATCCTGACCATTAGACAAGCTGGCTAAGGCTTCTGGGAGTTGGAGGCTCAACCATCTGGAGGGCCACAGGTTGAAGAGGCCTGCCTTAGAAAATTCTTGCCAAAGATCTGATGTGGCACAAGGCAGCATCCCAGGTTGGGGATATCCATTCATATTGCTTCTCATTGGGAAAGATTTTATGCATATCTCAAACTGCCGCTAAAGCACAATTCCCACAGACAAAAGGGCAGGAGCTTCCCCAAAACACCATCCCTTATCATGCTGTGATCGCAGCTGCTTAAAACGGAAAGATTTTTTTTAATAAAGTCATCCCGAAAGCTCTCTTGAAAACAACTGACTACCTGTTGTGGCATTTAAATTTATTTATTTATTTATTGTGTCAGAAGTAAACCAAGGTTAAAGTTGTAACATATTTAGAAGCAAAGTTTTAAAACTTGGCATTATACAAAATGCCGTTTGACCAGAAGCTGGCCATTTGGAGTGCCTCTGGTGTTGGTTTAAGACAGGGGTGGGCAATTACCAGCCCTCCAGGTGTTTTGGACTTCAACTCCCAGAAATCCTAGCCAGTTTACCAGCTGTTAGGATTTCTGGGAGTTGAAGTCCAAAACACCTGGAGGGCCGGTAATTGCCCACCCCTGGTTTAAGAGGTCCTCCATTGCGCATGTGGCAGGGTTCAGGCTGCATTATAATGGGGGTCTATGGTTTGCTTTTCTCCACATTCTGATGTCGTGGATTCCACTTTGTGGCCCCATTTCTTAAAGTTGTCTCTGCATCTCGTGGTGCCAGAGTGCAGTCTGTTAAATGCCTTCCAAGTCGCCTAGTCTTCTGTGTTCCCTGGAGGGAGTCTCTCATTCAGTATCAGCCACTGATTGCGGTGCTGGAGGTTTTGCCTGCCACTTTTGGACTCTCGCTTGCTGAGGTGTTCCTTCAAGTATCTCTGTAGATCTTAGAAAAACTATTTCTTGATTTAAGGCCTTGGTATGCTGGCTGATATCCAAACAGAGGATGTGTAGGGATTCAGCCTGTAATTGTTTCTTTGCCTCTGAGGAAAATGATCAAGGTTCTGCACAGGATTCTATGTCTGAGTCTGCAGAGGTTTCAATGCATGAGTTAAATGATCAGATTCCTGCTGATTTTCAGGGGTTTGAGAATGGAGATGATGGCCAAGAGAGTGCTGTTAGCCAGAGCGAAACTGAGGATTCTGGAATAGCTGGCCAGTAGGCCAACAGTGCTTTTGTGCAGCAGAAAAGGAGGCCGAGGGAAATGTTGAACAGTCAGGCCAGATAGCAAAAAGAATGCACTAATTGGCAAAGAGAGGGAGTCAGGTTTTGACCGGAGAAGTCAGATTTATCAGGATCGCCACTTAGAATTAGAGAGGAGGCGCTCTGCAAGATTGAGAGAGAAGAGGGGTCAGGGAGAGGTTTCCCAAGGGAAAAGGAATGCTTTTGCTATGGCTTTGTGAATAAATATAGATAGAGCCTGTGAATCTATAGTCTTCAGTGAGTCCAACGTTTGGTTTTCATGTACAACCATGTCTTTTGCTTCATGCCTTGTATCCATGCCTTCATGTTCATGCTGAGATTCCTGTATACTTCTGCCTTGAATTTATGTTCATGCTACGATTCCTGGATGCTGTTTGCCTTGGTTTCAAGTACCTGCATTTGAATTTATTGGATAAAGTTTGCTCCTGCTTCTTCAAGGGTCTTAGTTTTCTGGAAGTCTTTTGGAGCTGAGAGACTCTAATTCCTGTGGACTTGTGTATTGGATATTGGGACACTCTTGTTTCCTGTCTTGGATATCAACTGGATTATTGCATTGCTCAATTGACTGCTATATGGACATTTCACTATTACTTGTTTGAATGCTTTTTACCTTTTTTGGCTTTTGCTATATTAATCTTCAATAAACTGCTTTGCTATAAAGAACTTTAGTGTGGTTACGGGTTCAAAGGTGCCAACCCCAGCCTTGGTGTGCAACAGGATGGGCTGGAGATGTCACTGCCTTGATCCTCTCTCATTGTTGGCTGCTACTTCTCGGCAGATGTCAGGTGGTGCAGTACCGGCTAAATGTAATTTCTCCAGTGGTGTGGGACGTAGACATCCTGTGATAATGCTGCATGTCTCATTAAGAGCCACATCCACTGTTTTAATGTGGTGAGATGTATTCCACACTGGGCATGCGTATTCAGCAGCAAGTAGCAAAGTGCAAGGGCAGATGTCTTCACTGTGTTTGGTTGTGATCCCCAGGTTGTGCCAGTCAGCTTTCATATGATGTTGTTTCTAGCACCCAGTCTTTGCTTGATAGTCAAGCACTGCTTCTTATAAGTCAGAGCACGGTTCAGAGTAATTTCCTGGTATTTGAGTGTGCTGCAATGCTTCAGTGGGATTCCTTCCCAGGTAATCCTCAGATCTCTGTTCTTAAGGGGAAATCACATATCTGCATTTTAGATAGATTAGGAATCAGCTAGTTTTCCCTGAGCACCTAAAGCTTTGGAGAGCTTCTGTTCAACCATTTCAAAGCTCCCTGCTTGGGTGGTGATGGCACAATCGTCAGCATAGATGAAACTCTGTCCCTTCTAGAAGTGACTGATCATTTGTGTAAATGTTAAACATTGATGAAGTCAGCATGCTCCCCTGAGGCAGGTCGTGTTTCTGTTTTCACATTTAAATTGATAATAATGTGCTGTACTGTTCTGGTTAGAAACTGCTCTCACAGGTCTCTGCACTGTAAACCATGCTATCTGACTTCCTTTTCAACTAGAGCAGTGGTTCTCAATCTGTGGGTCCCCAGATGTTTTGGCCTCCAACTCCCAGAAATCCTAACAGCTGGTAAACTGGCTGGGATTTCTGGGAGTTGTAGGCCTAAACATGAAGTCCAGTATCCATTCTTAGATATCTCTAGTTCAGTGGTTCTCAACTTGTGGGAACCACTGAACTAGAGGTATCCAAGACTGGATACTGGACTTCATGTAAAGCAGGTATTTTGTTCACTGAACTGCAGTTGGCTCTGGGTCACATAATTTGATTCAAGCAACTGGCTAAACTAAGGAGAACTCATTCTCAGAAACACTGGAGTCAATAATGACACTTAGGCTACACTGCCAAATAAAATCCAGATTATCTGCTTTGAACCAGATCATATGGCGGTGTGGACTCATATAATCCAGTTCAAAGCATACTTCAGGAAATAAAGCCTGACTGCTCATTGGAGGGAAGGATAGTAGAGGCAAAGATGAAGTACTTTGGCCACACCATGAGAAGACAGGAAAGCTTGGAGAAGACAATTATGCTTGGGAAAATGGAAGGAAAAAGGAAGAGAGGCCGACCAAGGGCAAAATGGATGGACAGTATCCTCAAAGTGACTGGCTTGACTCTGAAGGAGCTGGGGGAAGAGATGGCCGACAGGGAGCTCTGGCGTGGGATGGTCCATGAGGTCACGAAGAGTCGGAAGCAATTGAACGAATGAACAACAACAAAAATGTGGATTACCTGCTTTGATAATCTAGATCATATGGCAGTGTAGAATTGGCCTTGGATAAATCCCTATCATCTATACAGCTGGCCATCCATATTCATAGATTCTACATCCACTGATTCAGCCAACTGTAGCTCAAATTATTATTATTATTATTAGTAGTAGTGGTGGTGGTGGTGGTGGTAGTGGTAATAGTAGTAGTAGTAGTAGGTTTCCCCTTGACATTAAGTCTAGTCATGTCCGACTCTGGGTGTGTGTGTGCTCATCTCCATTTCTAAGCTGAAGAGCCAGTGTTGTCAGTGGACACCTCCAAGGTCCTGTTACCTTCCCGCTGAAGCGGCACCTATTGATCTATTCACATTTGCAAGTTTTCGAACTGCTAGGTTGGCAGAAGCTGGGGCTAACAGTGGGAACTCACCCCGCTCCCGGGTTCGAACCGTGAATGTTTCGGTCAGCAAGTTCAGCTCAGTGGTGCTGCACCACCGGGGGCTCCTGTAGTAGTAGTCTAGTAGTAGTATCATAGTAGTAGTTGTATTTATCATACTTTGAATCTCTTTCCCAAAGGAGACTCAAAGTGGCTAACACTAAAGATCATATAATATGTAAATTTAAAACCCAAAGCATGCAAACATTAGAATTAAACCTAAGACTCATTGGTAATTTCACCTCCGAACAGCAGAGTAAGTCTACACTGATGTGCAGGCATTGTCTGCTGTATCCTTTGTTCATTTGCCATTTTATATAAGACATGTTATTTTACTATTCCATTGTATATAATGGGACTTGGTCCTGCACAGCTTTTGGTATCCACGGGGCGTCATGGAGCAAAACCGCTGTGGATACAAAGGACCTGCTGTATCTCCATTCCATTGTGCAGAGCAGCAGCAGTTGCTAATGATATAAACATATTGCAGAAGAGTTAAAACATTTAATAGTGCATTTCTAACAAGTCAGTTGTTTTGCCCTAATGTTGATGTGATTTTAGGCACGTGCATCTCTCCCCCCCCCGGAGCCCTTGATCATCGTGTGCCAAGAATCGGCCCCTGCTAATGGAAGACTCTTCTTCAGTGCCATTAAGCAAAAATATCAGTTCTGCTCTCTTTCTGCTGTAGTCCCCAATTAATAATTCAAAAAGGATCTGTTTTCGGAGTTGTACATTTCTCATAAGCAGCTAGCTTTTTTTCGACTGCTGTGAAAATAGCTTAGTTGCACAATTGCTGTCCTTATGGCTGTTCTGAAAGTGCTTCAAACGTCATGTCTTGCTTTTGTAAAAGATGCAGTCAGATAGAAGCTTCCTTAAGTGCTTGGTTCCTAACCCCTCTTTCCTAATAAAAATTAGGAAAAAAAACACCTAATGGGTTGCTGTGAGTTTTCTGGGCTATATGGCCATGTTCCAGAAGCATTCTCTCCTGATGTTTCGCCCACATTTAAAGCCGGCATCCTCAGAGATTGTGAGGTCTGTTCAAAACTGTACAAGTGGGGTTTCTATATCTGTCTGTCTGTGGAATGATGTCCTGGGTGGGAGAAAGAACTCTTGTCCGTTGGAGGCAAATGTGAATGTTGCCGTTGACCAGCTTGATTAACATTGAATAGCCTGGCAGGAAAAGCCAGGCTTTGAAGCTGCCAGGCTATTCAATTCTTTCTCCCATCCTGGACATTATTAGTTTCCAACAGACCTCACATTCTCTGAGGATGCATGCCGTAGATGTGGGCGAAACATCAGGAGAGAATGCTTCTGGAACATGGCCATACAGCCAGGAAAACTCACAGCTACCCAGTGATTCCGGCCATGAAACCCTTCGACAACAATTAAAACACATGATGCATTTACTCAATTATCAAGTTAGCTTCCATGACAGTTTCTAAGGAATGTCTGAAGTTTAAAGTGCTTTGAATAATGTAAGGAGGACAAACTTGACTATAAATCACATTGGAGGACATAGTCCTAGAAAGAACTCTATCTCTAGGTCAGGGGTGCTCACACTTTTTCAGCATGCGAGCTACTCTTAAAGCAACCAAGTCCAAAAGATCTACCTGCCCCCACCGCCGCTCGCTCCCGCCACCGCGCGCTCTTGCCACCTGCTGTTTTCCGCCCGTGCAGCGCTTTTTCCGCCTGCGGGGCATTGCAGGAAGGAGAAAGCACAAGGTGGGGCATCCAGAGGGAGTGCTCCGCCCTGCCTGTCTCGCCGGCAACGGAGGCCGCTCAGCTGCTTCTGGACGAGAGAGAGGGCGCTCCCTCCAGAGGCCCCGCCTCATGCTTCCTTCTTCCTGCAATGCCTCGCAGGCGAAAGAAGCACCGCGAGAGTGGAAGCCAGCAGCAGGAGCGCACGCACGCGCATGGCAGGAGCGCCCCATTTGTCTGATGAGGCCCGAAGATCACCTGGAAGAGGGCCGAAGATCTACTAGTAGCTCCCGAGCTACCTAATGAGCACCCCTGCTCTAGGTCCTCCAGATTAACATATCAGTCAAAACCACAAATCATCAAATCCACAAGTTTAACCCACGAATGAGGACCAATTGTTATTTATTTATTTATTTATTTATTATATTTGTATACTGCCTTTCTCAGCCTATCAGCGACT
Source organism: Anolis apletophallus (assembly GCA_030556195.1). Lineage (NCBI taxonomy): Eukaryota > Metazoa > Chordata > Lepidosauria > Squamata > Anolidae > Anolis > Anolis apletophallus. The sequence continues at coordinate 43,850,326 of JARBWK010000011.1, read as the reverse complement.
CAAGGCGGTTTACAACAAGTCAGTACACATAATATCAAAATACAAATTAAAACATTAAAAACAATATTAAACCACAACAGAAACAATAAAACCAACATCGCTTTCACCTCTTACATCAGGCATGGGCAGACTTCGGCTCTTCAGGTGTTTTGGACTTCTATTCCCACAATTCCTAACAGCCAGTAGGCTATTAGGAATTGTGGGTATTGAAGTCCAAAACACTTGGAGGGTCGAAGTTTGCCTATGCCTGCCTTACAGGCATGTATATCCCACAAATCCTGTTAAGATGACAATAAAATGATTCAAGTTTAACTGTGGAGAAAACCCAGCTCTGCAGAATGAAATTAGCTATCCTAGTTACAGTTCCGGTTGTTGGATCAAAGGTTGCTTTCAAAAGAAATAAACACTCTTAGTGATCAGTTAAGAATATAAGGTAAACAGGAGATTGAGCCACCCAAGTTTCATGCAGCAAGAGCAGTGCAATATGGATTTCAACTGTCATAGTGACTCATATACTTTTTAAGTTGTCGGTATTTAAAGTATATATATTATTACGAGGGTTATCTGAAAAGTAAGGTTACAAGATTTTTTTAAAATACAAAAATGAATATATGTTTATAAAACTGACATAGATTGTAGCATAGGTATTACATTATTTTTCCACATAATCACCATTCAGTTCAGTACATTTTGTCATCTGTGGGACGAATTTTTGATGGCTGTGTCGTAGAAATTTTCTTCCGCCTTTTTCAGCCATTTCGGCACTTCAGTTTTCACCTCCTTGTCGGAAAAGTGTTTTCCACCCAGGCGTTCCTTCCATTTAGTGAACAAATGATAGTCACTGGGTGTGAGATCGGGGCTGTGAGAGTGGTGGCTTAAAACATACCAACCAAATGAAGTCAAGCACTCTTGTGTTGCCTGAGCAGTGGGCGGACACGCATTGTCATGAAGGAGATAGTCTCCTGCCTTTAGCATCCCACAACGTTTGTTTTGGATGGCTCTGCGAAGTTTCCTCATGGCCTCACAATGTATTCCATACCCATTTTGTCACATGCTGTCTTGACATTACGTCCTCGCCATAAACTGAAATGATTTTGCAATGAATTGCAGCAGCGTTCATGCCCTTAGCATTAAAGTAGCGTATTACAATGCGAAGTTTGCACTTGGAGGGAAACGAAATGAAGACACTCATCTCTAAACCTTCACCACAATACCAGTTGATGAGCTGTTGACGCAAGGTACCTTTGGGAGGGGGCATGTTGGGGGTGCCGAAATCATTTTCGCCTACCATGCGAAATTACCTCAGACCGCCCCTGATTCCATACCCATTTTGTCACATGCTGTCTTGACATTACGTCCTCGCCATAAACTGAAATGATTTTGCAATGGCATAAGCATTAAATTCCCCAAGAATATTACCAGTTGATGAGAGCTGGCACTGCTCGTTCGCTTTTGCCTTGTAACCTTCCCAAGAATATTCTGGATAACCCTTGTATTATTTATTGTAGGCTAATGTGATTTGTGCATCTCCAGGATAGAGGATTGGAAACTATCTTGATGTGCGTTTGTATAGTATATACATGTTAACATTTCCAAGTCCATTATCTCATTGAGATTTGGAAAAGCTGATATGCGGAAGTATCTTATCCCTGATCCAGCTGTCATAACTTCTGATCTGATTCCTAGTGAAATCAATAACCGTTTTTATATATCATCTGGGAGAAAAGAAATTCTTGTAGGGGAGAGCAGAATTACAACTTCTGCTCCTTACTTTACATTATTTGTATGGACAGGTTGTCTCTAGATGAATGATTTCAAACGATTTCCAACTGTCGGGAGACCAACTGTGAGGTTGTTTTAGATGGAGTCGTTGCTGCTGTGTAAATAGACTTGACCTTCGTACCACTTGCACTATGTTTTATGTGGCCATGTGTATTGTTTACTAGAAGCTATTCACATTGGTTAAAAGGGTATTCTTTCTTCAAAGGTTTATTCCTTAGTGTGTTGCTCACTGAAATCAATATATTTGTCTCTTCTTCACAGATTATTTTCTTCCTCTTTCTTTCTAGATTATCATTATAGCCCTGGAATAAAGTAGAAGCTGAAATGAATTGTAGGCAATGGAATCCCTTCTTTGAGCGCCCACCTTCCCCAAGAATGAATTAGATGGCTTTCAGCAAAGGGAACGAGGGCATGCATACTTCCCTCCAAAATTACTGATCTCTAAAATTAGATCACTGTATATACTCAAGTATAAGCCGACTTGAATATAAGAGTAGACACCTAATTTCACCACAAAAAACTAGGAAAACGTACGGACTTGAATATAAGTCAAGAATGAGAAATGCAGCAGCTACTGGTAAATTTCAAAATAAAAATAGATATCAATAAAATTACATAATTGAGGCATCAGTAGGTTAAATGTTTTTGAATGTTTACGTAAAACTGTAATTTAAGATAAGACTGTCCAACTCTGATTAAACCATTATTCTAATCATCTTTGATGTAAATGTGCTTATGTATCATTCCAATAATAATGAGAGCAAAATAATGAATGTAATAAAAATAATAATAGAGTAAAATAATGGAAATGTAATAATAACAGTAATACTAGTGTAAAATAATAAACGTAATAATAACAATAATAAATAGAGTAGAATAATAAATGTAAGAATAATAAAGGAGGCCCCTGGTGGCACAGTGGGTTAAACTGCTGAGCTGCTGAACTTGCTGACCAAAAGGTGCCAGTTCAAATTTGGGGAGCAGGGTGAGCTCCTGCTGTTAGCCCCATCTTCTGTCAACCTAGCAGTTCGAAAACATGTAAACGTGCACCCCACATTTCTAGGAGGCTCTGGACAGTTTTTGTAAAATCATTGTCCCGGGTGATAGGGTAGATTTTCAGCATCATTTTCCTATGTTTCACCGTGTCATAGGATGCTGTAAGGTCGGCAAAAGCAGTTTCTGTAATGCAACCTTTCTCATATCCTTCCTCAATGTGCTCAGTCAGATTAAGAATTTGGGCTGTACAGTTTTTCGCTGGCCTGAAACCTGCTTGTTGTGCAATAACCTGGGGTTCCATAAAGGGTCCAAATTGATTTAATAGCATCCTCTCATATACTTTATATAGATGACATAAGAGAGAGATTGGTTGATAGTTTTGTAAGTTTAAAATCCACTTGTAGATCTCTAGATTTAGATTAGAGTTAGATTCCCCTTTAGGCCATGAAAACCCACTTGGTGACCTTGAATGACCCAGAAAATCCCATGGTAAGTTTACCCTGAAGTTGGCAGGGCTCAGGCTGCATTGTTGTAGGTGGTCAGTGGTTTGCTCTTCTCCACACTCGCATGTCATGGACTCCACTTTGTAGCCTGCATCTCATGGTGCCAGAGCACAGTGTGTTCAGCACTTCCCAAGTCGCCCAGTCTGCTGTGTGCCCAAGAGGGAGGTTGTCATCCGGTCTCAGCCACTGATTGAGGTTCTGAGTTTTTGCTTGCCATTTTTGGACTCTCGCTTGCTGAGGTGTTCCTGCGAGTATCTCTCTCGATCATAGGAAGCTGTTTCTTGATTGAAGGCATTGGTGTGCTGGCTGATATCCAAACAAAGGATGGTCTGCAATGCCTTGGTCCTTTCATTGCTGGCTGCTACTTCCCGGCAGATGTCAGGTGGTGCAATAGTAGCTAAACAGTATAATTTTTCCAGTAGTGTGGGGTGTAGACATCCTGTGATTATGCGGCATGTCTCATTGAGAGCCACATCTACTGTTTTAGCGTGGTGATATGTGTTCCACACTGGGCATACATATTCAGCAGCAGAGTCGCAAAGCGCAAAGGGCAGATGTCTTCACTGTGTCTGGTTGTGATCCCCAGGTTGTGCCAGTCAGCTATTGTATGATATTATTTCTAGCACCCACTTTTTGCTTGATATTCAAACAGTGCTTCTTGTAAGTCAGAGCCCGGTCCAGAATGACTCCCAGGTATTTAGGTGTGCTGCAATGCTCCACTGGGATTCATTCCCAGGTTATACGATTATATGATTATAATTCCTTCAGGCTATATGGCACAGTGGGTTAAATCACTGAGCTGCTGAACTTGCTTACCGAAAGGTTGCAGGTTCGAATCCGGGGAGTGGGGTGAGCTCCTACTATTAGGCCTAGCTTCTGCCAACCTATCACATGCAAATGTGAGTAGATCAATAGGTACCACTCTTGGGGGGAAGTAATGGTGCTCTATGCAGTCATGCTGGCCACATGACCTTAGAGGTTTCTATGGACAATGCTGGCTCTTCAGATTAGAAATGGAGATAAGCACCAACCCCCAGAGTTCGACATGACTGGACTTAATGTCAGGGGAAACCTTTACCTTTACTGTATGTATAAGGTGTGTATGAAACATGCATTAATTTCTTGTTTAGACTCGAGTCTCATCTCCAAGAGATGCAAATACAGCTACGGTGTTCCCTCGCTACTTCGCGGTTTGCTTTTAGCGGACCTGCTGTTTTGCGGTTTTCAAATTTTTCAAATTTAAAATATATATCGCTGTATTTTCACTGTTTGGCGGGTTTTTGCTGCCACGGCTCTCCAAGGCGCTTTCCCTCCTCAGTCCTCCCTTTAGTAGTTACATACTATTTTAAGATTTAAAATAGTGTATAACTACTAAAATAATGTATAAATATTAAAATAAATATAGTGTCCCTACATTGAGGTTTTTCAGTTATTGCGGGAGGTCCTGGAACATAAACCCCGCAATAAGTTGAGGGAACAGTGTATTTGAAAATCTAAAATCCAAAACCCTTTTCTGGTCTCAAGCATTTCAGATAATAAGGGATACTCAGCCTGCATCACAATGTGGGTTTTGGAACTTGCCTCCGGCAATTCAAATCAGCTTATTTATACTGGAATATAAACTTAATGTATTCAGGTGAAATATTCCCAGTTAAGGGGCCGCTTGCCTCCTTCAGGTACACCACTGGCCATATCTTTTTGCACAGCGTATTTCCGTTCCTGAAAAAGAAAAACTAGTGTTGCGTTGTGCTTGCATAGCAGGCCTGTGTGTAAAGTATGGCACCGCTGTGGGTGTGTGTTCGGCTGCGGGAATCTCAGTATCTGATGGAAAACAAACAGGGCTTTGTCTAAACAGGTATTTGTACCTTGGCTGCCCGCAGAGGTTTGTTTTGCTGGACTGGAAAAGAAACCACCAGTCCATTGACACACATGGTTTTCCCCATTTGGGAATGCCACCAGGGTTGCAAATGGACAGTTATTCAGCTAATTGTTTTTAATTAATGTTGGTCTGGCCTTTTTCTGCTTCAGGCATCAAATCATTTGTTGGAACCTCTCTGAGCGCTTTTACAACAGCTGTTTTCCAATACACATCATTTGTCTGCTTAAGTGTTTTGGAGAACCCAAATACCACAGTTTTTCTGGCTGATGTTTACTGAAATTCCCTGCATCTACCTACCTGCTTTTCTCTTGTGGGTCAGATTGTTAGTTTTGAATAAAACATTTGCTGACACTCTATCTTTATTATTTCCATGTTAACTCAACTCTAGTCACAGAGAAGTTTTAATTGGGAAAATATGTACTCTGTTAACCAAGGTATACTCGTTTTCTCTCTCTATTTTTCCCCAGCTGTGTGATGCCAGGTTCTGTTTTCTCAACAGGAAACATGGATGACTGTTTAAATCAGTGTTTGACAACCTGGAAGTCGGGGCCCCTGGAGGTGGGGTTCAGAATGCTCTTTCTTTGTAGGTAAACTATAAATCCCAGCAACTACAACTCCCAAATGTCAAGATCTATTTTCCCCAAACTCCACCAGTGTTCACATTTGGGCATATTGAGTATTCGTGCCAAGTTTGGTCCAGATCCATCATTGTTTGAGTCCACAGTGCTCCCTGGATGAAGGTGAACTACAACTCCAAAACTCAAGGTCAATGCCCACCAAACCCTTCCAGTATTTTCTTTTGGTCATGGGAGTTCTGTGTGCAAAGTTTGGTTCAATTCCATCATTGCTGGAGTTAAGAATGCACTTTGATTGTAGGTGAACTATAAATCCCAGCAACTACAACTCCCAAATGACAAAATCAATCCCCCACTCCAAACCCCACCAGTATTCAGAATTGGGCGTTTTGGGTATTTGTGCCAAATTTGGTCCAGTGAATGAAAATACATCCTGCATATCAGATATTTACATTACGATTCATAAAAGTAGCAAAATTATAGTTACGAAGTAGAAACAAAAAAATGTTATGGTTGGGGCTGCGTTCCTTTAATACCTCGCGATGTGACCCGTATTGTTTTAATGTTTTACTGTTTTACTGTATGGCTGCATGGCCACCACATGCCGCCGGTTTTATATGTTGTGACCCGCCCCGAGCCTGCAGGGAGGAGCGAAATACAAAACCAAATAATAAATAATAAATAAATAAACATGAGGAACTGTATTAAGAGGTCTCGGCATTAGGAAGGTTGAGAAACACTGGTTTAAACAGTAGGGATTTTGATATATAATTGTTTGAGCTTTTAAATAAGGGTTTAAATCTCTCTTTAGCACACAGAGTTTTTATGCCCTCTACAGGTTTGTGGGGTTAGTACAACAGATAGTAGAAGCCGTTTGGGAAGGGCGCCAGGAAATGGAACTTGCCCTTCTTTCAGCCCTCTTCATGGAGTGTGTGTGTGTGTGTGTGTGTATACACACATACACACACACACAGTATATATATATATATATATATAATTTTATTTCATAAATGTCCATATATACATAAATTAAAATGGAGGAAATATTTTTTGATCTTATTGGAGGCAGAGAGTATGTATCTTTGAATGATCACGGTGGGATCTGACCTGTCAAATGCTGCTTGGTGGCACCTGGGGCATCAAATTTAAAGCCACATTTACTTTAAGGGACTATCCTGCTTGCAGTATCCAACAGCTCATCACTTACAACAGGGCTGGGAAATATAGCCTACTAGCTAAACTCAACCACGCTTCGCTATGGCTCAGTCTGATCTGAAATGAATTAGATGGTAAATAAAAGTATTGTTGGAAACATAGATTCACCGAAGAAACACACCATTCAATTCAATATCTACCTTGTGTTGCTGTTTCTATGTGGAATGAAAGGAAGGGAAAGAGAAAGATGGTTGTTTTTTTTACAGAAATCATTTTTTATTGTAAAGCTAGTGGATTGATTACCTTTTTGGTTTGTCCGTTTCCTGCGTAAACATAAAGATCTGACGGTTTACCGACTCTGGAGCATGCAATGTATAAGTGCCCATGAGAGAAGACATTGTTTTCTTAATTTAAGTCCGTATACTTGCTAAGATTTCCCGTGCTTTATTGATAGTCATAGTGAACACAAGGCGTATTGGAAATTGTAGTCGTTAGTATTTGAACGCAATATCGGTCGGAATGAGTAGTATGCCTATAGCAACCAAACACAGCTCAGCTTTCATTTCTTATACTATTGAGGTGAAGTGACAGCTGCTCTGTGATTGGTGGTATTTCTTATACTGCTGGGGTAAAAGGGAAGCTGCGCTGTGATTGGTTGCTATTTCTTCTGCTGAGGTAAAATGAAAGATGCTAAGTGATTGCTTGTTATTTCTTTACTGCTAAGGTAAATGGTAAGCTGTGCAGTGATTGGTTGCTAGAGCTCAATTACCTCAGTTCCAGTTAGCTTATTGCTGTTGTTGTTGTTGTTGTCTTTATTTACACTCTGACTTTTTCCCCTGGGGACTCGATGCTGCTAACACTCCACACTGGACAAGTTTAAAAGGTGCAATATCAAAGTTAAAAAGCAATGAAATAGTAACAGTGTGGTAAAAACAAAATTAAAATACACAAAATGCACTAAATGGCTTTAAAAACTCCTAATACCCCAATCCCCCCAATATACAGCTGAAGGAGATATATTTGGAGCAGGAGAAAGGCAGGTCTGGGGTGGTGGGAGCGAAAGTAAGAATAGATTTGTCCCCAGATGAACGGTTGCCACCTCTTACTATTAAAAATCTGTGAATAGTTTAGGGCTTTGCTACTTGTACATATAGATCTCAGACTGCTTCTATGCTGCCATGTAATACAGTTCGAACTGCATTATACGGTCAGTGTAAAACCCACTAAGAAAATCCAACAAATGCTCCGTTCAGCAAACGACAAGAGGGATGCTCTTACCCCTGCAAGTGTCGACCGTATACCATGCAGCTGTAGGCAAGTCTACATAGGGATCTCCAGCATTGCCCAAACACGAATCAAAGAACATGGAAGGCACGCAGACTTGACTTAACCAGAGAAGTCAGCCATAGCAGAGCACTTAATGCACCAACCTGGACACAGTATATTATTTGGGAACACAGAAATGCTGGACCACTCTCACAACCACCATATCAGGCTACACAGAGAAGCCATTGAAATCCACAAACATGTGGACAATACCAACTGAAAGGAGAAAACTATGAAAATGAACAAAATGTGGCTACCAGGAACTCTAAAAAAACAAACAAACACGGGAATTCCTGACATCAAACAATCAGGGCCAACTAACACCTCCCAACAAAGGATTCCCTCAGGTAGGAAGCAGCCAGCCACAAACCCCACTTGCCTAGTTTCCAACAGACCTCACAACCACTGAGGATGCCTGCCATAGATGTCAGGGGAAAATGCTTCTGGAACATGGCCATACAGCCCAGAAAACTCACAGCGACCCACCATATAATGCAGTTCAGTGCAGTGTAGCTGCATTATATGGTTCTACATTGATCATATAATTAGTATCGAAGCAGCCAAACATCTCCCCTTCTCCAAGCATACCCGTTCAGTATCTTTTTTCATCTTTCTGCCGTGTAATGGATAAAAATCTACAATCCAAAACACTTCTGGTCCAAGGCATTCCAGATAAAAAAGATACTAAGCCTGTTCCTTCAGCATCACTTGCCAAATGGGCTAGTTCTGTTCCTGTCAGTTTTCTTCATGATCCAGCTTTCACATCCATGCATGGAAATAGGTTTATACAAGTGTAAAATCCTGCGCATTGTGAACTGACAGGAGTGCAAGGAACCACCCAATACCAGGTCAAACAGTTTTTTAAATGTGATCTGAGCCATCTTGTCTAGTTCTGTGCATAAACAAACACAAGGAGAGTGAGCAGTATCTACATTAATATACATTGTATGTTAACCCAATTAGGGAAAATGAGTAAATTGCTCTCACATCAAACACTCTATGGATGGAATGCTAGAGGCATCTAAATTGTATAAGCAACAGTAAGCATGTAGTAAAGAAATCAAGGCATCGTAGTTAACATCAAGGAAAACAGTACATCGTTGTAAAGAGGACAATCTGGATTATATGTATAAACATCACATTGCATAACCTTGTCCAAAGAAAATAAAGACCTAAGTGGTCTTTATTTTGATTGCCCTCTTTACCTAAGTGGTCTTTATTTTCTTTGGACAAGGTTATGCAATGTGATGTTTATATATATAATCCAGATTGTCTTCTTTATGTATTGTTTTCCTTGATGTTAACTATCCAGTCTAGCTAGAGCAGCGTTTCTCAACCTTGGGGTTGGGACCCCTAGGGGGGGTCGCAAGGAGGTTTCAGAAGGGGTCGCCAAAGATCATCAGAAAACATATATTTCCAATGGTCTTGGGAACCCCTTTGGCAGAGGAGGCTGATGATCTCTCTGCCTATCCTTCTCTTCCCTTTTGGAAACAGACGTTGGATCCTCCTACCAAAAGCCCTCCTCTGCTGTGACTGGACGGCGTCTCAGCCAAGGGGAATGCTGTTTCTGAGACTCCAAGCGGGGAGGGGAGAGTAGGCGTGCTTGACACACGGCAACATGGGGCGCATATGCGAGCAAGGGAGAGCGTGCAAGGCTAGAGAGAGGCTCACGTCAGCGAGTCCCTTCAAGGCATGAGGGTTCTGTGTGGGAAGTTTGACCCAATTCTATCGTTGGCGGGACTCAGAATGTTCTTTGTTTGTAGGCGAACTATAAATTCCAGCAACTACAACTCCCAAATAACAATATCAATCTTCCCCCAACCCCACCAGTATTCAAATTTGTGCCAAATTTGGTCCAGTGAATGAAAATAGATCCTGCATGTCAGATATTTACATTATGATTCATAAGAGTAGCAAAATTACAGTTATAAAGTAGCAACAAAAATAATTTTATAGTTGAGGGTCACCACAACACGAGGAACTGTTTTAAGGGGTTGCAGCATTAGGAAGGTGGAGAAACATTGATGTAGATGTACTGGAGACTGAATTTAGGGCTTTCTGCTCATGAAGAATAGACTCCAAGCTCGGCTACATTCCTCTCCAGCATATCTATTCTTGAACACGTTCTCAGAGAATCTTACCATTGCCCTTTTTAATTTTTCATAGCATAAACAGCTCTGGGAACTAGAAATACATCCAAATGAGATATGCTTTCTGTTATAAAGAAAAACATGGAATTCTCCAACTGGTGGCAGAGAATATATTCTGCAGTAAACCTCAGGCACACTTTGCTTGATCCCAGAAACAACTCCTGAGCTTGTCTGTACATGTAGGAGAAGTGGAACAGTAAAACAGACTGTACCTCTTTGGACTGTCTCTTGTAGGTTGTGAGAGCACTTCCTCTTAGGAAAACAAAAGAGTCAGTGTGAATTGAAAATGGCACGTTAAGGAAGGAAATGTGTACCTGTGATAGAACTGTAAGGGCATTGGCTCACCAGCACTCCCACCCTTTTTACGAAAGCAGGAGCCCCCTCAGCTCAAGAGAGTGATGTAAAGGAAGGATGCCACAAGTTGAATTCCAATTGCAGAAGAGATTTATTGCGGGCCAAGCAATAGTGATCCAAAAATGCATGTTATAATGCATGCAAGGGTTTTGTCACACCCAAAGTTTGGTTACAAACGTTTTTATCACTTTTACATAAAGTTAAAAGCACATTGTCATTGGTGTACAACAGTGTTTTTCAACCTTTTTTGAGCCGCGGCACATTTTTTACATTTACAAAATCCTGGGGCACACCACCAACCAAAATGACACTCTAACACAGTAATACATATAGTTAATATGTTTTAAAAATGTATTTATACACTCAGTGTGAAACTTGGGCCTGTTTCGATGAACACAACATAGATATCCTGGCAGGAATGGCAGAAAGACACACACAAAGGTCTTGCTCAACAGCTGGGAGTTATAGTTCACCCGCAATCAAAGAGCATTCTGAACTCCACCAATGATGGAATGGAATCAAACTTCCCACACAGAACTCCCATAACCAAGAGAAAATACTGTAAGAGTTTGGTGGGCATTGACCTTGAGTTTTGGAGTTCACCTATATCCAGAGAGCACTGTGGAGGGGAGGGAGGAAGACGTGGGGTGAGTCAGCGCAGTAGTGCCCGCACGGGTCACGTCTTCCTCCCTCTCCCCTCCCGCAGAAGCAGCAGCGTGAGCAAAGCGAGGCAAAGCAAGCAGAGCGAGGCTGGGAAGAAGGGAGCCCAAGTGGAGAAGAAAAAGTGTTCGGCAGGAGGGGGAAGAAAGGGTATTGGAGATTCCAATTTCGCATGGCACACTAGTGTGCCATAGCACACTGGTTGGGAAACACTGGTGTACAATAATCAATTATCCTATTGGCCTAAGTTGACAAATACAGATTCTTATTGGCTCTCTTTTTTTCTAACAGCAAAAAAGGCAAGCAAACAGATGGTGTCTAACAATGGCACTTTCTATATTTCTGACCCTGAGTGCAGCGTCTATGGGCCAGTCTTACTTAATTGTCTTGTTCTATTTCAGCTTCATGCAACTAGGCAATTCAGATAAAGAATACTAAATTCAATTATTATCAAAAGATAAATATATTGTTTGTGGATTCAAAGTACAAATATCACAATGGGGCGGGAGCTCACCCCTAGGCCGGCGGAGGGCCGTTTCGTCATTAAGACTTCATCAGAGGCAAAGTATTGAACAACTGACGTCCTCAAGGGTGCAAAATCTAAGTAATAATATACAAATATATACATATTAGGACCCAAACAAACGTCAGTTGTTCAATACTTTGCCTCTGATGAAGTCTTAACGACGAAACGGCCCTCCGCCGGCCTAGGGGTGAGCTCCCGCCCTCAGGCACGCTCAGGCATGCCTCCCCATTACCCTCATCCTTTTGAGGTTCTTTGGGGTCCTTTGCCTACTCCTAGCTGCACTGTCAGCTTCAAAATTTACACAGAACATTTCCTAGTTTGGTAAACTACTACAACCAAGCTCCTTTGCGGCACGGAATTCAGCGTCGACGCGTGCATGCGCATTGCGCCTACGAGCCTTGGGAAGCGTTTTTCATGAACTACAGAGACCAGCCTGCCCTGCAACTCACCATTGCGTCAGTTTGCACATGCGCATTGCATCAAGGGCTAGACTAGATCGGTCTCCGTGATCAAAATACCCCCCTTCCGCCATAAACGGACTTCTTCATTCAGTCTACAGATCCTAAGCACCTATTAAGGTAGTTCATATTCGAACTGTAGCGATTGAGAAGTCAAGGAGCCACTATTTCCTTGGCTACAGACAAATGTATTTGAATATTGAAGTGTTTATACTATGTGTATCATGCTAAACTGTACCTGACTTGTATGTTAGACTCTACAGTTTTCTATTTTGCCATTATATGACCTAATTGTACTCAAGATATTGCATTGCTTGTTATCTATTGTGATATTTGATTCCCATTGTGATATTTGTACTTTGAATCCACAAACAATATATTTATCTTTTGATAATAATTGAATTTAGTATTCTTTACCTGAATTGCCTAGTTGCATTCACTACGGTGTTGTCCCTTGCATAATTTGCTATTTCAGCTAGGGTTGCCACTTTTTGATATAAGAAATAAGGGACATTTACGGGATATTTCACAAAAATAAGGGACACTTCATTAAAAACTTGAAATTCAAACATTAGGTAGAAATAGTTTTATTAACAGAGTAAGATAATGATTGAAACTCAAAAAAGAAACTGACGTATACCCTCTTAACAGTACATGGTATGTTTCTGCATGCTTTGTCATGAAGAAAAAACATTATTAGAACTACCTAATTTTCTCCATCTGTATTTAGTACTTGACTTTTCTGACGTTAAAAGTGCACTGTCTAAACATTAAAATAAAATAATTTTTATAAGACAGTACATCTTCATGATTATTATGTCAATAGTTAATGGTATACTATAGTATGGGATACACAGCATTGTATAGTATTGGGATGCACAGCTAGGCCTATTTTAAGAGTAACTCTCAAGCAACCAGAAACTATCTTTATCCAACATGATCCAACATTCCCCTTGGGTAACGGTTAATTAGTCTACTGTACTTTGAAAAAGTCCTGTATCGCCTCTTCCTTCCATCGGGGATGCAGGCTGCCCTGCGAGTTGGAATCCATGGGCAGGCATTGCCGTGGAAACCACAGTGCACACCTTCCTCTGGTCAACCCCGCGCAGTCCTGTCCTGCTGGTTAAAAATAAGGGACAGGGCCTGAAAATAAGGGACACACATTTTAGGGCCAAAATAAGGGACGTCCCTTAGAATAAGGGACATATGGCAACCCTAATTTCAGCTTCAAGCAGCAAGGAAATTTAGGGAATGCTAGCTAGCCCATTTCGCTAGGGTAGATTTGTCCTTGAGGACACAGAGATTAATCTCCTCCCTGTGGCAGCTTTTTCTAAACATCAGCAGTTTTTGCACACAAAGGCCACTAGCAAATCAGGACATATGGGACTTACAGTCATTAGAAAATCCCACTTAAAACCACATCTCTCTCAGAACCATCTAAACAGTTTCTATGAAAGTTCTTGAAATGTGTGCTTCTCCCAAAGTCTCACTACCTGTTTTTCCTTCATCTTACTCTGCTGCTTGTGTAGACCTGGCCGAACCTTCTGAGTCATATCAAGTCACACGTCAGCTCCGAGGAATGTGAAACTGCCCAAATCCTTAAAATGAAGCCAAAGGTGCAAAAGTGTGGCTTCAGTAGGTGTTTTTGTCATATCTTGCTATGATCATTTGCTAATCTGAAACTGAAAATCCACCTTGTAGTATTAAACTCTTCTACAGACATACAGGTCCTTCTCAAAAAATTAGCAAATAGTGCTAAAGTTCATTGTTTTCCATAATGTAATGATACAAATTAAACTTTCATATATTGCACACCAACTGAAATATTTCAGGTCTTTTTTTGTTTTGTACTGATGATTTTGGCATACAGCTCCTGAAACCCCAAAAATACTGTCTCAAAAAATTAGCATATTTGGTCGGATGGAATATGCTAATTTTTTGAGATATGTTTGCCAAAATCATCAGTATTAAAACAAAAAAGACCTGAAATATTTCAGTTGGTGTGCAATGAATCAAAAATATATGAAAGTTTGATTTTTATCATTACATTATGGAAAATAATGAACTTTAGCACTATATGCTAATTTTTTGAGAAGGACCTGTATGTATTCCCCTGCCCTTCTCTTTCCCCACTGGAATGGTCCTCTGAGGAAGTAACTTTGTCAACCCTCTTTCTGTATGTGTTGAAAGGTCAACATGTGAAGTTGCCTACACATTTCTTCAGATTTTCTTAGGAAAGGAATACTTGGTGGTTTTGCCATTTCCTTTCTCTGAACTATAGCCTAAGCGCACGAAATTCATTCGTGATCTCTCATCTAAGTTCCAATTTGGGCTGACCGCAACAAAAACAACAACAACAACCATTTTATTTCTTACCCACCTCTCCTTGTGGCGAGTTACAGAATAATTAAAACACATAAACATTGTAAAAAATCCCACACACTTACAAGATACATATTAAATGTATTTCTATAAAAACATATTAAAATACATAAAACAGATAATAATAATAATGTGGGACATTCAAATCCAGACTGACAATGTTTTGGAACACAATGCACCAGACATCACGATTGTGTAAAAGAAATCGTGATTGTGTCGCCATACCAGGTGAAGCCGCATTGAGGAAGAACAACAGGAAAGCTCAGCCATTATCAAGACCTCAAAATCGAACTGCAAAGGCTCTGGCATAAACCAGTCCAGGTGGTCCCAGTGGTAATCGGCACACTGGGTGCCGTGCCAAAAGATCTCAGCCGGCATTTGGAAACAATAAACATTGACAAAATCACGATCTGTCAACTGCAAAAGGCCACCTTATTTGGATCTGCGCACATCATTCGAAAATACATCACACAGTCCTAGACCCTTGGGAAATGTCCGGCTTGTGATTTTTTGATACGAAATCCAGCATATAGATCTCATTTGCTGTGACATACTGTGGTTTTGTGTCAGTAAAATAATAATTGCTATGAGGCAGTTCAAAAACCTGCTTTTGATCAGTTCATGATCCCTTTTCATCACTAATGTGCTAATGGATAACACAGACTTCAGAAAAGGAATATTCCCTTAATATTGGGTACAAAATGGACAAGGAGCTTTTCACATACCCTTAAAATTTACCTCACTTCCCAATACAGTACTTGGTAGGTCCCCTTTAAGAAAGAATTCATTCATGTTACTTCTTATCGTACTCCAAGACTAATTCAATGTCATTACTCCTTGCACAGCATTTAAAAATGTCATGAATTGCTAGTTACTTTTCAATTACTTTTTTTAAACTTTCTCCCACTTGTAATTCTGGGTTGCTGTGAGTTTTCCAGCTTATATGGCCATGTTCCAGAAGCATTCTGTCCTGATGTTTTGCCCACATCTATGGCAGACATCCTCAGAGGTTGTGAGGTCTGTTGGAAACTAGGCAAGTGGGGTTTATATATCTGTGAAATAATGTGCAGGGTGGGAGAGAGAACTGTCTGTTGGAGGCAAGTGTAAACGTTGCAATTGACCAGCTTGATCACCATTGAATAGTCTGGAAGCTAGAAGCCCCTGTGGGTTAAACCCTTGTGCCAGCAGGACTGAAGACCGACAGGTCAGAGGTTCGAATCGGGGGGGGGGGGTGAACTCCCTCTGTCAGCTCCAGCTCCCCATGTAGGGACATGAGAAAAGCCTCCCACAAGGATGGTCAAACATCCAAACATCCGGGCGTCCCCTGGGCAATGTCCTTTTTTTTTGAAAATAATATTTTATTGGTTTTACAAATTAACACACAACAATTAAAAAACATAGGAAAACTTGGGTGCGGGGAGAGTAGAGGGGGGGGCTGGGGGTAGGGAAAGGGAAAGTGGGGGTTAGGAAAAAGGGAGTGTCTTGACGTGAGTATATCAACAGGAAGAGAAAGAAGAAAGAAAAGAAACAATAACGGGGTTGTTCCCCCGATCCTTTCCCGTCAATCCCATCTTTAGGGTCATAGTATGTTACTATATTTCTGCTAACATAGTTTGTCTATGCTTACTATCCTAAACCTTAACCTTCTGTCTGGTTACGGCTCAATCGTCCAATCCAAATTTGAGTTCCTGAAGTAGTTTATTAATAGAGTCCAGTCTGAATTTTTCTCGTTGTTGTTGTCGGCCAGTGCTGTTGTTAACATGTCCATTTTCATAATCTCCATTAGTTTAGATCTCCAAGAGTCGAGACTTGGTATTTCTCTTTCTTTCCATTTTTTTGCGAGGCATAATCTAGCGGCTGTAATACAATATATAAACAGTTTTTCTACATTATTTTCCATTTTAAAGTCAATTAGCCCTAGAAGAAGATATTCCGGCTTCATTTCAAACTTAACCTTGAGCGCTGCTTGTATCTCTCTATAAATTTTCCTCCAGAAGTTCTTTAACTTTTTGCACCCCCACCACATATGATAAAAACTACCCACCTCCTTTTTACATTTCCAGCATCGCTGGTCATAATTCTTACAATATTTGGCTATGCTGGCTGGGGTGAGATACCACCTGTGCTGGATCTTTAACAAGTTTTCTTTTAAGTCATAGGAGTACGTGTATTTTAGATGGGTCCTCCATGTCTTTTCCCAAGTTTCCAATTTAATGCTGTGTCCGAAGTTGTTGGCCCATTTAATCATGCAATTTTTTACCACCTCCTCCTCTGTAGCCCATTCTAGAAGTTTTTTATAGATTATTGAGATTCTTTTTTTTCTTTTTTTTGGATTAGTTTGTCCCAGAAATTTGCGGTTTGGTCAAAGCCTATTTTTCTGTCTTTTTTAAAGATCTCAGACAGTTGTTTATATTGGAACCAGTCGAATGAGCTGTCCTCTTTTTTAATATTTTCCAAACTTATCAAACTTAATTCCTTGTTATTCTTCTGGGCAATGTCCTTGCAAACGGCCAATTCTCTCACATCAGAAACAACTTGCAGATTCTCAAGTCGCTCCTGACATGGACAAAAAGCCGTGCAGCTTCAAAATCTGGCAGCTTCAAAATTGCATAACTTTGTCCAAAGAAAATAAAGACCCTATAGGGTCTTTATTTTCTTTGGACAAAGTTATGCAATGTGATGTTTATACATATAATCCAGATTGTCCTCTTTACACCGATGTACTGTTTTCCTTGATGTTAACTACGATACCTTGATTTCTTAACTACATGCTTATTGTTGCTTATACCATTTAGATGCTTTTAGCATTTCATCCATAGAGTGTTTGATGTGAGAGCAATTTACTCATTTTCCCTAATTGGGTTAACATACAATATATATTATTCCTTGTCTGGAATTCCCATTTGTTTTCAGTAGTCCTCTTTATTTACTGTCCTGATTATTTTTTAATACTGGTTGCCAGATTTTGTTCATTTTCATGGTTTGCTCCTTTCTTTTGAAATTGTCCACATGCTTGTGGATTTCAGTGGCTTCTCTGTATAGCCTTCTCTCTGTAGTCTGAGATGGTGGTTGTCAGAGTTTCTTTGCATTTCTGTATTCTCCAATAATATGCTGTGTCCAGGTTGTTTCTTCAGGTGCTCTGCTATGGCTGACTTCTCTGGTTGAATTAGTCTGCAGTGCCTTTCATGTTCCTTGATTTGTGTTTGGGTACTGCACAACAGTTTCCAACAGACCTCACAACTTCTGAGGATGCCTGCCATAGAGGGGGGTGAAATGTCAGGATGTAATGCTTCTGGAACATGGGCATACTGCCCAGAAAACTCACAGCAACCTATTGATTCCGGTCATGAAAGTCTTCGACAACACACTTGGAATTCTCTTTGCAGTTCACCAAAGTTACAAACCATTTCAAAAACAGTTGACCAATAAAGATGCTGCAGAGCAAGACAAAAAATATACGCAATATAATTGGGTCCCAGGCTGCATTTTGTGTATTTCCATGTGCTTTTTTCTCATCAAGGAAGAAATGTTTGTATTCATTTCTCAAATGTGTGCGTTTTCCATCTAAAATCAAGCTTGCCTTAATTGTGTTGTGAACGCAGAGAAAAATGGGCTTCGTACCGTGTTTCTGGGAGATGTGAATCAGTTTCTGATCCAAAACCAATTGGAAATAATGTCTTGTCCGTCACTGGTATACACACACACACAATTCACTTGCTCTTTTAGAGAAACACCATATGGATGAACATCCTGCTTTTTATATGATAGAAAACACTCTATCAAACTGCCACATTAATTGATTATAATGTGAATTAATTGTTTAAGTGCAGAACTAGTGGCTGATGTGGAGAAAGCCAATGATTGTTAGGCATTGAGGGTCCTACACATGCAATACCTTTACATGTAAGTGCATTTTCACATATATAATTATATTGGCTGACCGAACAGCCCCTAGCCTTGGGACCCTGGCATTCTCATGTTGTCGTATGGCCCCTTTAAAAATTGCTCCTTGGATTTGGGTCCTGGTTCTTTGAGTTACCTTTGTGTGGTCTGGTTTGTTTTTCTACTACAGATCACAGGTGCTAGAGATGTTAATACAGTAAAGTCTCAATTATCCGATATTCTGTCTTATCCGATCCTCTTATCCGACGCCCCCTTTTCCTCCAGCATTTCCCCTTCAATTAAAGGAGAGCTCCCCAACTCTCTCTCCATTCCCAATAAGTGAAAAAGGCAAGACAAGGAAGAGGAAGGAAAAGGGGAAAAGAGGTCAGCCCAGAAGAGGAAGTGTCCTCCCGCCATAATAATAATAATAATATCATCTTTATTTTTATACCCTGCCTCCATCTCCCCAAAGAGACTCGGGGCGGCTTACAAAGGAACAAGCACAGAGAGCACAGAGTTAAAACGTAATGCAATAAAATAAAACCAAAACAAAACCAAATGGAAACCTATTACAATAAAACATAACATCATGAAAACAGTACCATGGGAGTAATAAAAGTGCTGAGGTCAGAGTGCTCTGAGTTTGTGCAAAATTCCTAGAGCTAAGGGAAAGTGCAAAATTCTGTGCCAGAGATCACTTGTGTTATTTCCACGCTCCTCTTTCACATCCAGGCACTTCCTGCTGGGCTGTCCTAGCTGCAAAGCATTACATTGCCGTAATCCTTTGAGTCCCTGTTGTTAGTTTTCTAGGTGCCTAGCACTGCGTTGGATGGGTAACAGTTGGAGACTCCATATTAACCAACATTTTCGTTTATCTGACATTCTGCTGGCCCATTTATTTTATTTTATGTATTTATTATTCGTATTTATATACTGCTCCATTCCCCTAGGCTCGGGGCGGTTTACATGGATAAAAACAAGGCAATAACAATAAAACAGTTTTAACACTATATATTAAAACACTATACACTACTAAACAGCTGTCCCAATTTATCATAATACAGTCAAGTAGGACCATTGATGTTAAACGCCTGCCGGAACAATGTTGTTTTACAGGCTCTTCTAAATGCAGATATTTTTGTAAGCCCGGGTGCTATCCGGCAGGGCGTTCCACAGTGTTGGAGCTACAATAGAGAATGCTCTTTGCCTCGTAGAGGACAGGTGGTAGGTTTTGACCAAAGGGATCTCTAGTAGGTTTTGATCTCCAGACCGTAGTGATCTCTGGGAAGTATATGGGGAAAGACGGTCCCTCAAGTACACAGGCCCTAGGCCATGTCTGGCCTTATGTTGGATAAGTGAGACTCTACTGTAGGTAGGGAGAAGGCATTTTTGATGTTGTAGTTGCTAAAACAATTTTGAGTTGGAAACTACTGCAAACCAGTCTCTCAGTACCCAACTTTTAGATTGCCGTGCATTAGCTCACAGTGACTCAGAAAGTCTATTGTGCAAATGGGCTATTAATAAAATGCCCCTCTTCAGATTTTCTCATACAGCCTGCCATGAGGCATTGAAGAAGTCCATTAGAATGTGTTTGTATTTAAAATGCTGCAACAAAAGGGCAGAATCCCTGCTACACATGCCAAGGACATTCACATAAACAAGACGCGTAACCAATAAATATACTATTTGCCAACAGTTATGATTTTATGCATTTCTATTTTTTGTGTAGGCCATTTATTTTAGATCCATGCTTTTGACGTCATAAGGTTTTAATATATCTACACCATGCATTTATATAGATTTTTTTGGTATTTTGGAGCATAATGTTGCCTTTGGTTATGCTTCATGTTATTTTTCATATTTCATAAACCATTCTATTTAACTCTTTCCATTTTCTATTTAAATTTTTAAATTTTCTTTTTAAATCTTTCCATTTCTCTGTTTTTCATCACTGTTATATTTATTTTTATGGGGTGGTCTTGTATGTTCTTTGTGTTAAACTTCTGGCCCTTTCCAGTTGTCTTTCAGTCCAAAGAATGGGGACAAGAGAATATTGGACATTGCCTGGTTTCCTCCAGTCCTGTTGCGTCAGACCTCTGATTGGTCACCACCCCTTCTTTTACGAGAATTTGTCATTGCCAATATCTTCTTTAACAAGTGGCAATGTCTATTTGTAGTCTCTTGAACTTCACACCTTCTGGAACAGTGTTTCCTTCCTGTGACAATTTTATCTTCTACGAAATTAGAGAGAGATATTTAAATAACACTTTTGTTCATTTGGGAACCTGTGCAGACTCTGTGCAGAACAATCTACAACTGTTTCTGGATTCATTTAGAGCTCAATTTGGGCATATTGAGTATTCCTGCCAAGTTTGATCCAGATCCATCATTGTTTGAGTCCACAGTGCTCTCTGGATGTAGCTGAACTACAACTCCAAAACTCAAGGTCAATGCTTACCAAACCCTTCCAATATTTTCTGTTGGTCATGGGAGTTCTGTGAGCCAAGTTTGGTTCGATTCCATTGTTGGTGGAGTTCAGAATGCTCTTTGATTATAGGTGAACTATACATCCCAGCAACTACAACTCCCTAATGACAAAATCTACCCCTCAACCCCGCCAGTATTCAAATTTGGGTGTATCGGGTATTTGTGCCAAATCTGGTACAGTGAATGAAAATACATCCTGCATATCAGATATTTACACTAAAATTTGCAACAGTAGAAAAATTCCAATTAAGTAGTGGGAATGGAAATAATTTTATGGTTGGAGGTCACTACAACATAAGGAACCGCATTAAAGGGTTGTGGTATTAGGATGGTTGAGTAACACCCTTCTCGTTAATAAACATCTTGACATGTTGAGGAGGTGGCACTTAATGTTTTGTTTCAGGCAGTGAAGTTTTGGACCACTTCTGACCTTAAAGAGTTGATGGTTCTGTTTAGAAATGCAAAACCCACCTGGAGGATCCTGTGTTCCCAAAAGTGTGGTGTCTTAAGGGAAATATAGGTCCCACTTGCTCAAGCAAACAAGCCTAAGGAATTTTTCCACAAGAAGGAGTCATCTAAACCAGGGCTGCCCAGGAAGTCGATCGATCGCGGGACCGAAGGAGGTCGATCGCAGCCGGACGGGGCACTTCTAGAGGGGGCGGAGCCATGCCGCGCCAAGCCCCGCCCCTCCCCCGGCTTCAGCGCTACCACAGCTTCTCCAGGTTTGAGAAGGGTAGTGGCAAGCCAGTAGTGGCTAGCTATGCCACCACTGGCTTGGCACTACCCTCCTCTAGCCTGGAGAAGCTGTGGTATCACTAAAGCCAGAGGGGGCGGAGCCAGGCCGTGCCAAGCCCCTTCCCCTGCTCCGCCCTGCTTCGCTCTTGGTAGATCTTTCTGACTTGGTTTTATTATAAGTAGCTTGCATGCTGAAAAAGTTTGGGCACCCCTGATCTAAACAGTGACACAGCTTCAACAAGTTTCTAGAAATAGGATGAGTTTGTATATATGTGTGCATTTTGTTGGTTACTTGTGATGAAATCCCCCATGCAGCTCAATTCTAAACTACGGTATGTCGTTTCTGTGCCTTCGTTTTTTAACAAGCACTTAATAGTAGCACTTTCACTTCTGCAAAAATCGGTTGTGAAATATGCTTTTGATACAAATGTTTGTGGTTATGGGTGCACGCTTTTAAGTCACCTCTTGACTTATGGCAACACGCTTCCCTTTCATAGGGTTTTCTTAGGCAAAGAATGTTCAGAGATAGTTTTGCTAATTCCTTCCTCAGAACTTTAGCGTACATCACCTGACATTTGTTGACAGATCCATTTACAAAGGCCACACTTAAAAGTTTAACAAAACTTGCCAGTGGGTGCTTTTGTGGCTGCCATTTTAATTGCTCCAAAGGAAATGAATGCTACCACTTGATTTTTCTAAGCATCCTTATTTAGGATCCCTGTTCCCACACACTCCAATACTAATGCAATTCATTTCCATTCGCATTAAGTTTTTAAAGTACCTACTGGTGATTAACCTATTGCCCAAGCCAGAGCTTTTGATATCACAACCAACAGAGCTTTCCAAACTTCCAGTTTGCTATAAAACTGAATTACTGTGTCACAAAATGATGCATGTCTCAAAAGGTGTGTCACCAACATAAAATGTTTGGAAAGCTCTGCCCTAATCTGTGCCCAATACCCTTTGTTGAGCAGATGCATCCATCTCTTGGGATTATTTTTTTAGATTAGTTATTTAGAAACTCTCACCTGGATATTTCTGAGGCTTCCCAAAAGTTTAGCAATGGGAGTGTTGGTTAATTGACTGGCCAAATTCTCTGAAATGTAGCTTGTTTTATCTCAGCAGACCCCTTTTGAAAACACACAGATGCAAAACAGTCTCTGAAGGGATGGGCTTATTCACCAATAATTCTAGTGAAGCCCAACCAAAGTGGCAAAATTTGGTGTGTGCTCTTTACACATTTTCCGCCAGTGTTTTCCTAAATTGTCTGCTAAAGAACCCCGGCGAGTTGCAATATGGAGTGTGTTTACAGAAGGTTGAAATTTTTGCAAACTGCTCACTGGCTTGCACCATAAATGTGCTTATTGTACATAAACACACTCGATCATTTGACAATATAAAACAGCACTGCCATGCATGGAATTATCTCCATAAACACCTGAAACACTTGTAAGTAAACAATTAAGTGTAAAAGGCAGCAAGAGGGGTGAGTTGGCAGGTCAGGCCAGTTGAATCTGTTTTGAACCCAAACTTCTTTCAGCCTAGGAAAGGTGGAAGTTACTTAGGACTGCATTGTCCTGGCTATCTCTGTGAACTAAGGGAATATAGCATCTGGCATAACGTGGTTCCATCCTTGCTCTCCCACTTTTGTTGTTGTTGTTCTGCTATCGACATTGCAACCAACAGAACCAGCACATAATAATAATAATACTTTATTTCTAACCCGCATCCATCTCCCCAGAGGGGACTCGGAGCGGCTTACATGGGGCCGTGCCCGAACAACACATCATAAAATATCAACAACATGAGAAAACAATAAACATAATCAAAGCAATGAACACAATAAAATACATCTGTGAAAACACAACAATACATGTCTTGCTTCTCCATGTAGAACAATGTTTCTCAACCTGGGGGTAGGGACCCCTGGGTGGGTCATGAGGGGGGTTTCAGAGGGGTCACCAAAGACGATCAGAAAACACATATTTCTGATGGTCTTAGGAACCCCTTTGGCAGAGAAGGCTAAAGATCTCTCCACCTATCCTTCTCTTCCTTTTTGGAAACAGAAGGTGAATCCTCCCACCAAAGGCCCTCCTCCCGCTCTCTGGATGTAGGTGAGCTACAACTCCAAAACTCAAAATCCCAGCAACTACAACTCCCAAATGACAAAATCAACCGCCGCTGCAACCCCCAACCCCACCACTATTCAAATTTGGGCATATTGGGTATTTGTGCCCAAGTTGGTCTGATGAATGAAAATACATCTTGCAAATCAGAGATTTACATTATGATTAATAACAGTCGCAAAATTACAGTTATGAAGTAGCAACGAAAATAATTTTGTGGTTGGGGGTCACCACAACCTGAGAAACTGTATTAAGCTGCATTAGGAAGGTTGAGAACAGCTGATTTAGAGCATCCAACAATCCCCCTTCTTTTTTATTTTTTTTAATTGAATAGTTTTTATTGATTGTTTTTGCCAAAGGATAAAAAGAAAAGAGAAGAAGAAAAGCAAAAAGGGGAAAGGTGGGAGAGAAAGGAGGGAGTGAGGTTAGGGACAGGTTAGGGGGGGGGGTTGGGGGAGGGTCGTGAGGGGGAGATGGGGTAGCAAATAGGGAGATGGGGGTAGAGGGAAAAGTGATCTACTTCCAGTCCGGGTGTACGGGGAGTCAGTCCTTCCTTGATATCTACAAAGTCAGAAATATGAGGGGGGGGGTTTTCCCCCCCCACCCCTTGGTCTGTTTGATTAAAAGTCCAGCCTTAGAACTTTGTTCTTTTCACGTAGTCCATAACAGGTTGCCAATCTATCCTTTTTTGGGGGATTTCTATTATTAACCATATTTTGCAGGGTGTCCATATCTGAATATTCAACAAGCTTGGAGACCCAATCCGTCGTCATTGGGGTTTTTTTCTTTTTTCCAGTTCCTTGCGAGAGTGATTCTTGCTGCAGCCGTAATGTAATAGAAGATTTTTTCTTAATGCACCTCAAATCTACCTCCCGTCAGGTTGAGTAGAAATACTTCTGGTTTGAATTCAATATTCGTCTCAAGCATTCTCTGTGAGTGTGCATGAATGGTTTTCCAGAATTTTTTGACCTTGCGGCAGCCCCACCAGCAATGTAGAACTGTGCCTGTTTGATCTTTGCATTTCCAACAGTTTTTGTTAAGGCTTTTGTAGAGTTTGGAAAGTTTTTGAGGGGTCAGGTGCCACCGATAGAATGTTTTTAACCAGTTTTCAGAGGTTGTCGTTGCCCCGGTATAGCTTTTGTTTTTCCTCCATACTTCTTCCCATTCCCTTAATAAGATGGTGTGCTTAAAATCCTGAGCCCACTTTACCATGTTGCCCTTTACCAGCTCCGTCTCCGTTTCCCAATCTAGCAAGGTGCTGTACAGAGTTCTTATCTGTTGCCTTTCCCTTCTCATCACAGCATCCCATGGCGTATCCTGTTGGGCAAAATTACTTTTCTTGTCGATTTTATAGAGGTCTTTGAGCTGGGCATATTGGAACCACGAGAGATCAATGCCAGCCGAATTTAGCTGTTCTCTGGTCTTTAAGTTCCATTCTTCCCCTGTTTTTTCCAGTAGGTTTTTATATCTGTGCCACTCCGTTGGGGGGAGTTCGCGTTTGTATTGGGCTTCATTTGCTGATATCCACATAGGCGTGGCCTGATAAAATCGATGTTTATATTTAAGCCACGTTTTGAGCAGGGCTGCACGAACAAAGTGGTTTGTAAAGTTTTTATCCAGTTTAGCCTTGTCGTGCCAAAGATATGAGTGCCAACCTCTTCTGACATCATATCCTTCGAGGTTAAGCAGTCTTCTTTTCTTAAGTGTGGCCCAGTCGACTACCCACGTTAGGGCCGCTGCCTCATAGTACAACTGGAGGTTTGGTAATGAGAATCCTCCTCGTTCTCTCTTATCCATCAAGTTTCTGTATTTCACCCTGGCTTTCTTCCCATCCCAAACAAATTTAAGAATCTCCTTTCTCCACACATTGAAGTAATGGGTTGTTCTTAAAATTGGGATGGACTGGAACAGAAAAGTCATTTTGGGGAGCACGTCCAGCTTGATTGCGGCAATTCTCGCCAGGAGATTTAGGTTCAGGTATTTCCAGCTCTTGAGTTTCTTGCTTATTTCATTCCAGACTGGCTCGTAGTTGTTCCTTATCAGTTGACTGTTTTGTGCTGTGATGTTGATGCCCAAATACCGTATCTTGTTAGCTGTCTGGATTTGTGTGAGCTCTTGTAGTTGGTCCTTTCTCTTTCCCAATATTCTTTGTCAGTATTTTCGTTTTGTCATAATTAATTTTTAGCCCTGCCACCGCACCGAAATCTTTGATCTTTCTTATCCATTCCCCTATTGTTTCAATTGGATCTTCTATTATGAAAGCGACGTCGTCGGCAAACGCCTTTAGTTTGTACTCTTCGCCGTGGGTTTTCAAGCCTTTCAGCATTTTATCAGCTCTAATATCTTGTAAAAGCAATTCAAGGGTCATAATAAATAACAGGGGGGAGATGGGACACCCCTGCCTGGTCCCCTTTTCGATTTGTACCCTATCCGATGTTCTCCCGTTTACGATGATTTTTGCTGACTGTTTAGAATAGATCGCTTGGATAGCGTTCATAAACTTATAACCCATGTCTTTCTCCTTTATCACTTCAATCAGAAAAGTCCAGTTAGCGTTGTCAAATGCTTTTTTAGCATCCAGGAAGAGAAAGCCCACTTCACGTTGCCTGTTGACATCGTAGAATTCGATCGCATTTACGATGGTTCTGATGTTATCTCTCATCAGGCGGTTTGGCAGGAAGCCCGTTTGATCCTCGTGAATTGTTTCATTAAGGAGCACTTTGAGCCGTTTGGCCATTATAGCTGTGAAGATCTTATAATCGTTATTTAATAACGATATGGGCCTGTAATCTTCCATAAATCTCGGTCGGTCTTTCCCTTGTGTATCAATACTATTGAAGCTTCGCGCCATGAGTCAGGAATGGAGCCATGTTCTAGTGCGTTGCTTATTATCTCTCTTAGGAAGGGAGTTATTTCTTCAATTAAAATTTTATAATAAACCGCCGTCAGCCCGTCCGGTCCTGGCGCTTTATTCAGCGGGAGTTTTTTGATTGCCTCTTTTATTTCTTCATCGGCTACCGATTGGTTTAGGAGTGACCTTTGGTCATCGCTAATTTTGTCTAGTTTTTGTTTGGATATATAGGCGATCACATCCTCTGTTTTTATATTTTCTTTTTCATATAATTTCTTGTAAAAGTTCTCGAAGTGGCAGATTATATCCTCCTCTTTAAATATCTGCTTTCCTTCACTAACCAGGTGAGATATGTATTTTGACTGCTTTCTCTTGGTTAGCTTCCTTGCTAGGAATCTCCCTGGCTTATTTATCTCTGAGAAATAGTTGAGTTTTATATATTTCAAATTTCTAACCATTTGCTTCAGATGTGTTTCATTCAACTCTTTTTTAATTAGCTCGAGTTCCAGCCGGATCTTCTTATTATCTGGTTTGGACTTTAATAATTTTTCTTTCTCTTCCAAGTCTTTTCTCAACCTGGTTTGTTTTTCCCTTCTTTTTTTGTTCTTCGCTACTCCCTGTTGGATGAAGTAGCTGCGCATTACCGCCTTGCTAGCATCCCAGATTGTTTCTTTGTTGACTTCCTCATTGCTATTAAATTCAAAGTATTCCTTGATCAGCCTCTTATTCAAATCTTTTTCGGTATCAGATTGGAGTAAACTATTGTTCAGTTTCCACCTCCTTTCTTTAATGTTCCCTTGGATCTCCATCACCAATGGGCAGTGATCGGTGTTCTGTCTAGGGAGTATCCTGATATTGTCGAGTTTTGGTGCTAACGATCTTGTTGTCCATACCATATCGATACGTGACCACCCGGAATGACGGGCGGAATAATATGTATAGTCCTTCACCCTCTGGTTCCTCATCCTCCAGACATCTTGTAATTGAAGATCGTTTTTTAGGTTTAGTATGCAATTGGGGTGTTTCCCTCCCTTGATATCTGTTCCTCTCTTTCTTTTTTTGGATTTATCCAGATCGCAATCTAGCACCCCATTAAAGTCTCCCGCCAGTATTATATTGTCATAGCATTCATCCATCAAAATTTTTTTAAGTTGTTGCGTGAATTTGGACTTGGCCCCTGTTGGTGCATATATGTTGCACACTAGTATTTCTTGTTGATTAATTTTTATTTTTACTCCCAATATCCTCCCCTCTTCATCCTTGAAGGCTAGTGAAGCGTCTATACTTTCTTTTATATATGTCACTACTCCATTCTTCTTTTGTGGCGCAGATGAGTAGAATACTCTTCCAATGTCACAAACGCCGACTTAGAACTGCCCCTTTAACACACACACGGAGACGTAGCAAAGGCTAACTACTTTATTGAATATAATAAACAGTCAGAAAGGTATATAGTCCAATAAAATGCAAGTGTTCAAAGTATAAAGCAAATAGTCCAAGGTATAGTAGCAAATAGCTTGAAGCGTGGCAAGGCTCCGCAAACCAATGCGGATCAGGAAACAGGACAAGGTTTCGCAATCCAATGCGAATCAAGAACCAGGGCAAGGTGCCGCAACCACTGCGGCTCAGGAAACAAGGCAAAGGCAAGGCAAGGCTTGATGACCACTGTTAGCTTGTGGTCCCACTCCGCTTCGCGCCTATTCAGTATAGACGTGGCCGGAGAACTGAGGATCAGTTCCCACGGGGCCGTACTTAATCCCTCGGCCGGGACCCCCTCGGCCCGGCGCCTCCAGTCTCTACTTTCCGAACGGTGACGGTCTAGGGACAGATGCCAGCTCCTCCTGCCCTCCTCTATGTCCCTGCGCCTGTTATGAGAACGGCCCCGCTCTTCCAGCCTAGTATCGCTATCTTCCTGAGAAGCAGCCTCCCCCGAAGTTTCCCATCCGCTAGCCTCCATCTGCTGCTCGGCCAGCTCCTGGGAACCTCGGCCATTTGGGAATTCATAACTATCTCCGCTATCTGCTTCGCTGCCTCCCATCTCCACCTGGTCCGCTCCTTCCCGGGAGAATGCTCCCATTCAAAATCCCAGGCTAAACTCTCTGCCGGTGGACTGGGCAAAGGCACGGCTGACCAATCTTGCTCTGGGCCTTCCAACTCATCCTCCGAGTCCCTTTCAGCCTGTGCGGGTCCCAATGCCAACGGGACCCCTGGTGCGTCACCCCTCCCCCGGCCCGGGCGGACCCATGGGTGCTACATCCAAGGGATTTCTGGTTAAGGTTTGATACCTGTTTTTTGTGATATGTGTGATTCTTGCAATAAAATAATGTCATATTTCCCCTTTTTCAAATTATTCCCAATTAATTTCCTTTTATTTGGCGAGTTTAGCCCGTTTACATTATTCGAATAAACTGAAATCTTCCTCATCAGGGGTTTCTGGATGTGTCTCTTCCTTTTCTCCTCCCACCGCTCCTTCCGTGGCATCCATGTCTTCGGAGGAGCAGGGTCTCTGTCGTTTTTTGTCTTGCTTCTTGTATTCTGGGTCCTTATCCTGTTCTTTGCTGGGTGCATCTTTTGCCTTCTTTCTGCACTCTTCTTCTCTCTTCTTTCGGTCTAGATGTTTTTTCAGATCCTTATGGAAGTCTCTGGCTTTTTCCTCCGATGTAAGCCAGTACTTGGTATCGTTGAAAAGCAGGGATATGCCTTCTGATCGTTCCCATTTGAATTTTATTTGATGCTTTTTCAGTTCATCGACCAGAAAGTAATATTTTTTCCTTTTACTCATTGATGTTGCGGTGAATTCTTTTAATATAATTATGTTTTTCTCCTTGTAAGTAATGGGACAGCCCGCCTTGTTTTTAAGAATGTTTTCTCGAAATGTTCTGTTAGTGAAGGAGACCAGCACATCTCTGGGAACTTTGTTCCTCCTTGCATAGCTTGTGTTGATTCTGGACACTTGATCTATATTTGGGAACACCTGTTCGGTATTGGTATCCAAAATTTTAGCAGTTATTTGCGCTATTGTCTCCTTCAAATTTTGTCCCTCTTCTTCCTCCAAATTTCTATATCTCAATTGAAATTCAGTCTCTCTAATCGCCCACCGCTCTTGCTGTTTATCTAATTTCTCCTGCATTTCTTCCATTGTATTTACTTTCTCCTCTAGTCTTTTCTGCATCTTCTTTGTAGCTATGGTTTCTACTTTGATACCCTTGAGTTCTTGTTGCATACCTTCCATCTCTTTCTTCATCTCGGAGAGTTCTCCTTTGAGCTCTTCTTTGAGCTCTTCTTTCATGCAACCCAGCTCCTCCTTAAACATTTCTTTAATCTTGACCTCCATTTTTTCTCTGTTATCTTGCATTTGTTCCTGCATTTGTTCTCTCATTTTTTGTATTTCCATTAGCAGCTCTTTTCCTGACACCTCTCCAGTCATCGAATTTCTTCTGCCTCCTGATGTCCCTGTCGCCCCTGGTGTTTTATTTGCCTTCATTGTGTTAATAAATTTGTCCATCCAGCCCGCGAGCTTGCCAGAGGTGTGGTGATGCTTAAGCTGTCACCCCTGCGTTGGTTCTTTCCCCCTTGGGCTGCTCTTCCCTTTGTATCAGTTAGTCCCTTTTATCTTGTGCACTGAAACTGGGAGTCTTTGGGTCAAGCAGCCTTGGGGATTATCTAAATTGGGGTCGCCAGTCTCTTCTTTACAGTGGCAGTGCCCTTTGGTATCTCTCCTCCCTGCCTCCACTGTTCAGATCGTAATAGGCACTTGCCAGATAGCTACTGCTGTACCGCTTCCGCCCTCTTCTCTTTTTTTTGCCTGTGCTGCTTCAGCATGCTTACGTGCTTGCGTCATTCGCTTCTTCACGTCGCTCGCCCGTCCGCTCGGCTGTTTACCCCGCCTCTGTCTCTGTGACGTCCGCGCTCTGCCTCTGATGTCCTCACGCCCAGCACGTCTCCAGTCTCCTAGTTCTTCGGGGCAGCTCCTCCCCCCAGCCCCGGCTCAGCTGTTTTCACCTCTTAAAGAGCCGCCTGGTGTCGTCTTCGGCGCCTGCTGAAGTTAGGGTAATTGAGTAACTATATTAATGTCTCTAAGGGGTCTTTAGAGGATACTCTGAGGCTTGAGGCCGTCTGTTGGATCCCTTGGAGCGGCGGGGGTCCAGACCGGGAGTTTCTCCCTTGGTCTTGTCGGTCTCTTAGGTTTCGGGGTTTTCTTCGCCCTTTTAGGGACGCTGCAGCATCGCTGCCTTTTAATAGTCCGATCTTCTTTCCTTGATAGATTGGATCCTGCTTCTGTCTTTTATCTTCTAACAAAAGTCCTTTCTTTATAATGTATCAGACCCTGTGGTGAACTAACCCAGCTGTGCGCCCCCGTTCCCTTCTTTGTTTATATTTCTTGCTCTCGTGAAATCTTTCTTCTTAGTGCAGTAAAAAGGAGGCGGTCGGCCTTGAAGGTGCTTTCGCACTGCGCACTGCTCACAAGCCGCTTCCCAAAGGGGGTGGCTTTGTCCTGGCGTACCCCTTAGGGTTAGCCTGGCCTCAGCCGGCCCACTCTGGACTCGCTAGCAACTGACCTCTGTCCCGTCAGTTTGGGGTCAGTTTGCCCCCGCTTTCCTGTGAGAAGCTCAGTCCTCCCCGAGAGCCTCTTCGGAGCCTCGGAGGGCTGCTGCGGCCGCCATCTTTCCTCCGCCCGGAAGAACAACAATCCCCCTTCTTGATCATCAAACATTTGGTGTCAAATATTTGTTTTTGCCATCCCATTCTTCGTGTTTTAGTGGTCAAAAATCCCATTCAGCATGTTCTACAGTTGCAGATGTGTGTATTTTAGGTGGAGGATTTGGACTTGCAATATGGTGAGCTCCAAAAATGGCTCTGCAGAGAACAGCATGATATGGCTGGAGCGATTGAACCAAACTGGAAGATCCTGGTGGTTTTGGTTGGTTTGCATGTTCACACATATGCACAAATTATTGACCCAGACACATTTTGCATCAATAGTTCCCAGTCCCTTCTCTAGAGTGTGGGAGAAGTTTCATCAGACATGTAGAAGCAGGAAGAAGTGTAGCCCTAGCTATACTATGGTGAAGGACACATTCGTCATTCTGGAAGTGCCAGAGGCGCTACACATGTTCTAGAACGTGCTGAACTATACGGAATAATAGTTTGGCTTGGTGTATTGCAGTTTTATATGTTTACAAATGCTCAGAAGAATTAAATTCATGTTTTCCTCGCGACATGCAGGAGGTATGCTGGCATCAGATGAGTCTTCACAAGAAGGGCATTCTTTCATCCATGCATCGCAGTAGAAAATGGCCTTTCTCCTTTGTAATCCCACAGGATGGCCTCTGCAAATTCCCTTTAGAGTGGAGGCAGGATGGTATGAAAGAAGGTGCTCCTTCAGGTTCCTACCACAATGAGGCCAAAGTGGAGATAGAGGGAAGGAGTGCATGAGAACATTTTTAGCATGTGTTCGTTGGAGCGAGGTCAGAAGTCTAGCACATAGCATAGTGACAGCTGCTGTTTTGGAGTGGCTTCATCCTACCAGCGGCTTCCTGTTTATGAAATTTCACGCTAGTTGTAACCAATATGACTTTTGCCACCTAATCTACAGGATATATATGATCTTGATATACAACAGCAGCCAGTTTTCTCACTCCTGGAGTGCTCTGTTGGGAAAATCAGGGTGCTCCAAATGTGCCCAGGACTATTAACCTATCAGCTGCCATAGAAGCACAAATGCCATTGCGCGCAAGCTTGGAAAAAGGGAATGGAATAGATTTTGGCAGCATCATTAATGTACAGTAAAGCCATCATGAATCTAATCCACTGTGGTTTCAAGCCAATTCTTTTTCGGTGAAGGCTTATTTGAAGGTTATTTATTTCTTGGATTTATGCTTTGCATCTCTTCCAAAGAATGTGATGCAAAAGCACTGGCTTGTCAAAACCAGGCTGAGTCATTGTTCTAACTTCATTTCCAAAGCCATCACGAGCTACTGCAGATTTGCACCCATAATGTGTTCATCATTACAGCACTATGATTTCACTTTAGTTGCCATAGCAATATCCTTTGAAATCCCAAGGATTGTAGTTTGGTGAGGAACTAGAGCTCCTTGGCTGAGAATTTCAAATGCCTCTGCCTAAACTGCGAATCCCAGTTTTCCAGAGGCTGTTACTGTGGCACTTAAGATGGAATCATGATGCTATCTTCTATAATTGTGTAATGTGGAAGGGTGCAAGGAGATAGGTCCACTTGATAACATTCCATTTGTTTTGATGTCTTTCTTTGTTGGCACATTTACACATGTTAGCTGTTTGCTGTTCTTGTTGTTATTATAATATCCCACCATCTCAGCTTACAAAAGTTAGAACAAAAACAGCTAAAATTGATATTATATGAAAGTTAACTATAATTAAACTAGTTACATAATTAAAAGTAGTTAATATTGGAAATGTCATAACCTATTGGAAATAAGTGCACCATAACCTTATTGAAAAGGTAAAAATGATGCCATGCCCTTTTGACAAATGTGAATCTCCATGAACATGTGAAGAGCATTTTTTTTGAAAATCACTAGTCAAGAAAAGCATGATCTTGTTAGAAGTCAACTCTTAAAACAAATGATATTTACAAGCATACCTAGGGCTCGATACCAAGATGGAAACCAGTCTTAACTTCTCTCGGAAATTCCCACGCAGAACTCTCAAGACCAACAGAAAATACTGTGTTTTCCGATGGTCTTTGGTGACCACTCTGACGCCCCCTCGTGAAAAATGCTGTGCTAGGTGGACAGGTGAGCTGGCACTAACGATGGGTGCTCACCCCACTCGGGCTCGAACTGCTGACCTTCCAATTGGCAGGATTTTTCTGCAGCACAGCAGTTTAGCCTGCTGTACTAAGCCCGGCCCCCAGGCTTAGTAGTGAGAAAGGAGATGCTGCAAACATCATTTATTTATTTTATTTATTTATATTTATTTATTGTTCGTTCTTATATTCCGCTCCTCCCAGCAGGCTCGGGGCGGATCACAGTAAAAATACATGGGCAGCATGCCGTTACGACGGCATACGGCCCTACAGTTTGAAAGACAATAACATAAAACCACATTAAAACCAGAGTTACATCATGTGGCAGATATCCTCTTTTCAATACCAAAATGCAACATTAAGTTCCGCTTCGTTGATAAGGCTGCAAAGAATGCTTTTGTGGGCACCTTCTGAATGGAGATACTTCAGGAACTTAACAGAAGCCATCCGTAGTTTGGAAAATTTACTCTTTGGACCCACTTTCCCTAATTTTGCAGCCACAAGGAAGATTATGGGAGTTGTGATAAATAAAAAAAGTAATATTTCCGAACTCTAGCCATGTGTGCTTTAAATGCACACATACACACGCCCCACCACTACCTATCTGATTCATCAGCTGTGTCTCTGTGCTGGAAATGTGCTTTGTGGTTTATCAGTGGGGAAATTACACCGCTTCCTCTGCACTGAAAGTTCCAGAATATGCCCAATTGACATAGTGCTGGAGGCCTTCCCAGCAGCATCCATGCGCCGCGGAGTGCAGCTGATAGGCAATGGTGAGAGCGGCTCCCGAGGAGTTGCGGAGATGATGATGCGGCTCCTCTTCCGCACCAAGGCAAGTGCAACACTCCTTTGCAATTGGCTCCCCTGCTGTACATGTGCCGTGCCCAGAGTACAAGAATCTGGCTGTGCAGACCAGGCATGGTTAAACTTGGGCCCTCTGGGTGTTTTGGACTTTGACTCCCAAAATTCCTAACAGCCTCAGGCTGAGGGGGGAAAGGAAGGGGCCTGAGGCTGTTAGGAATTGTGAGAGTTGGAAGTCCAAAACATCCAGTGGGCCCAAGTTTGCATATGCCTGGTGTAGACTGAGCAGAGCTCAGAAAAATATACACTTTCCTTCACTGCATGGCCCAGAATTCCCATCCACCATGAGTATTGACCATGTTGACTGGGGCTGGGGCATTCTGGAAACTGAAGTCCAGAAAAGTAACTTTTCCAACTTGGAGCCACATCAAGGGCCCAGATTTCTGGTTTCATTTGCAACTTGGGTCCTTTTTTTGGTGACAGCAATTTTTTAATCCCATCACTCCATGTATTTGTATGGAGACCGGATTGCTTTATTTATCCTATGCAAAGATGAAAACCATTTTCAGCGCTTGCCCAGGCTTTTAATGCTGCTGTTTTCATAATTCCATCATTAATAGATGGTGTTTGAATTTATAACTGCATATTTTAGTGTGTTAATTGAAATGTTTTTAGTTGCCCCAAGGACATGCTTTGGCTGAGAATTTTATGAAGGAGTATTCTATGAAGGAGCATAAATGTCTGCCTGCTCTGTTTTCTAAGCAGTGATAATTCCATTTCATGTGCCTTTACCTTGATTCACATTAAGGTTGTCATGACTTGCTTTGCTTCTACATACCTTTGGTCTGTGAGTCATAGAATCATAGTTGAAATAGACCGCCTGGGCCATCTAGTCCAGCGTTTCTCAACCTGGGGGTCGGGACCCCTGGGAGGTTGTAAGGGGGTGTCAGAGAGATTGCCAAAAACCATCAGAAAACACAGTGTGGGAAGTTTGGTCCAATTCTTTCATTGGTGGGGTTCAGAATCCTCTTTGATTCTAGGTGAACTATAAATCCCAGCAACTACAACTTCCATATGTCAAGGTCTATTTTCCACAGACTATACCAGTGTTTAGATTTGGGCATATTGAGGAGTCGTGCCATGTTTGATCCAGATCCATGATTATTTTGAGTCCACAGTGCTCTCTGGTTGTAGGTGAAATACAACTCCAAAACTTAAGGTCAAAGCCCACCAAACCCTTTCAGTATTTTCTGTGAGTCATGCGAGTTCTGTGTGCCAAGTTTGCTTCACTTCCATCATTGGAGGAGTTCAGAATGCTCTTTGATTATATGCGAACTATAAATCCCAGCAACTACAACTCCCAAATGTCAAGTCTATTTTCTCCAAATTTCACCAGTGTTCACATTTGGGCATATTGAGGATTTTTGCCAAGTTTGGTCCTGAGCCATCATTGTTTGAGTCGGCAGTGCTCTCTGGATGTAAGTAAACTACAACTCCAAAAATCAAGGTCAATGCGCACCAAACCCTCCCAGTATTTTCTGTTGGTCATGGGAGTCCTGTGTGCCATGTTTGGTTCATTTCCAGCAACTAAAATTCTTAAATGTCACGGTCTATTTTCCTTAAACTCCACCAGTGTTCACATTTGGGCATATTGAATATTCGTGCCAAGTTTGGTCCAGATCCATCATTGTTTGAGTCCACAGTGCTCTCTGGCTGTATGTGAACTACAACTCCAAAACTTAAGGACAATGCCCACCAAACCCTTTCAGTGTTTTCTGTGGGTCATGTGAGTTCTGTGTGCCAAGTTTGCTTCAGTTCCATCGTTGGAGGAGTTCAGAATGCTCATTGATTCTAGGTGAACTATAAATCCCAGCAATTAAAACTCCCAAATGACAAAATCAGTCCTCCAACCCCACCAGTATTAAGATTTGGGCATATTGGGTATTTGTGCCAAATTTGGTCCAGTGAATGAAAATACATCCTGCATATCAGATATTTGCATTACGGTTCATAACAGTAACAAAATTACAGTTGTGAAGTAACAGCAAAAATGTTATGGTTGGGGGTCACCACAACATAAGGAACTGTATTAAGGGGTTGCGACATTCGAGAGTTGAGAACCACTGATATATTCCACACACACACACACCCGTCAGTTAGGCAGGAAAAAGACAAACAAGGCATCCCCAACAGTTGGCCACCCAGTCTCTGTTTAAAAGCCTCCAAGGAAGGAGCTCCCACCAGACTCTGAGGCAGGGAGTCCCACTGCTGAACAGCTGCTGGAGTCAGGAAGTTCTTCCTGATGTTCAGGTAAAAACTTCTTCCCTGTCATTTGAACCCATGGCTTCATTGAATTCAAGTCTCCAGAGCAGCAGACAACAAGTCTCCTCCTTCTTCCTTATGACAGCCTTTCAAATATTTAGACATGGCGATCATGTGCCCTCTCAAGCTTTTCTTCTGGAGGCTAAACAAACCCACATGAACATGAAGGGCGGAGCTGCTCTTATTTCTCTTTATTTCCTGTAGATGCATGCAAAGGCTAAGGCCAGGATTTCTGTAAGACTTTTTTTATAAACCGCAAAGCCCCATCTTTTGAATATTTGCGTAGGAGGCATGAGAAGAGCTAGAAAGGACAGGAAAGGAAGGACTGCCTGAAACCTGGGGGTGTGGAACTTCACCTATTTTTTTCAAGAAAAAAACATTTGCTCAATGCTGAGTGAATTAAAATAGCTCTTGAACATGATTAATTATTTCTCCCTTGCTTTTAGGACAGTGTTTCTCAACCTTCCTAATGCCCGCGGCCACTTAATACAAGTCCTCATGTTGTGGTGGCCCCCAACCATAACATTATTTTCATTGCTACTTCACAACTGTAATTTTTCTATTGTTATGAATCGTAATATTAATATCTGATATGCAGGATGTATTTTCATTCACTGGACCAAATTTGGCACAAACACCCGATACATCCAAATTTGAATACTGATGGGGGTGGGGGGGGGGGGGGGTGGATGGACTGATTTTGTCATTTGGGAGTTGTAGTTGCTGGAATTTATAGTTCACCTACAATCAAAGAGCATTCTGAACTCCCCCAATAATGGAATTGAACCAATCTTGCCACACAGAACTCTCATGACCAACAGAAAATAGAGGATGGGTTTGGTGGGCATTGACCTTGAGTTTTGGAGTTGTAGTTCACCTACAGCCAGAGAGCACTGTGGACTCAAACAATGGTGGATTTGGACCAAACTTGGTCCAAATATTCAATATGTCCAGATGTGAACACTGGTGGAGTTTGAGGAAAATAGCCCTTGACATTTGGGAGCTGTCGTTGCTGGGATTTATAGTTCACCTACAATCAAAGAGCATTCTGAACCCCGGCAATGATAGAATTGGGCCAGACTTCCCACACAGGACCCCCCTGACCAACAGAAAATACTGTGTTTTCTGATGGTCTTTGGCGACCCCTCTGACACCCCCCTTGCGGGTTCCCAACTCTCCCAGGGTTCCCGACCCCCAGGTTGAGAAACGCTGATATTGATACCCTTTTACTATACTATTGCATATAATGAGACCTGAGCATCCCAGTGGACACCAGCTGTGGCCCACTCTGTATGACACTGTGGTCATTTGCTCTTTGTGAAGAAACAATAAAGATGTACCAGAAACAATAATACGTATGTCTATAATGTATTGTCAAAGGCTTTCGTGGCCCGAATCTCTGGGTTGCTGTAAGTTTTACGGGCTGTCTGGTCATGTTCCAGAAGCATTTTCTCCTGATGTTTCAGTTGTGAAGTCAGACCTCACAACCTCTGAGTATGCCTGCCATAGATGTAGGCGAAACGTCAGAAGAAAATGCTTCTGGAACATGGCCATACAGCCCGAAAAACTTACAGCAACACAATATGTGTATCATCCCCCCTACTCACCACCTGACAACAATGTGTGCTGCACTGTTTGGCAGCCTTTAGTCTGCCTCTGTTTCCAATAACCAGCATGAATTTTTAAATAAACTTTTCCTTAGTGTCTTCCTGTACAATCTCTGGGTAATTTAAGCAATCTTCTGAAGTAGCTAGTTCCTCCTTGCCTTAGATGCAAATGAACTTCCCGTTTTGAAAACCATCAGAAAGACTAAAAGATGTAGCTAAGCAGCATCTTCTGTTACATCTTTTAGTAGCAAAAGAGGAGAGACTATGTTGGTAATTTGAACACACCAGGCAACACTCTCACAGTGCCTTTCCCTGAGACAGACTTTCCTGATTTTTCGAGTCCTGGTGCCTCACCAAGCTTCACATCCTAGGATTCCATAACATTGAGTTATGCCTGAGGTTGTTAGGAATGGTGGGAGTTGAAGTCCTAAACACCTGGAGGGCCAAAGTTTGCCCATGCCTGAGTTAAAATGATTTTAAAAAACACCAAAGGACTAGGATAATTACGAAAATATGCAAGAAATATATAATCTCAAAGAAGGGCTTATAGCCTATCTTATCCGAATAAATAACATATTGTACAAAATATAGCAATATACAACATTCTTGGTCGCTTATATGTACCAATACCTCTGGGACGCAAGTAGGAAGGGTGTGCACGACGGGGAACAGGTAAGTAGCAGGTAAGTAGACCACAATAGTCCGACATTACGTGTCTAGAGAGTATCTATTATTGAAGTTCCCAATGATCCAATAATGCACGCAGTCCCTCGTAGAGTTTTATGGGGAGGGTGTGCACGACAGGGAACAGGTAAGTAGTCCACAAACGTTCTTGATCCTGTATTCAGGCAATATATTCGTGCACACCCTCCCCATAGAACTCTACGAGGGACTGCGTGCATTATTGGATCATTGGGAACTTCAATAATAGATACTCTCTAGCCACGTAACGTCGGACTATTGTGGTCTACTTACCTGCTACCTGTTCCCCGTCGTGCACACCCTTCCTACTTGCGTCCCAGAGGTATTGGTACATATAAGCGACCAAGAATGTTGTATCTTGCTATATTTTGTACAATATGTTATTTATTCGGATAAAATAGGCTATAAGCCCTTCTTTGAGATTATATATTTCTTGCATATTTTCATAATTATCCTAGTCCTTTGGTGTTTTTGTACTTGCTACTCTATAGTACCACTTGTGTTTACTATGAGTTAAAATGATGTCAAACTGCATTCATTCGCCAGTGCAGAGCCAGCCAGGGGCAACCTGGCTCACAGCTCACTTGGAAGGTTCCTGCCAAAGAATGGATTTGAACACAGATCTCCATGATCAGAGGTTGCATCTGCTATCATTTGGGCATAGAATTCAGAGTCAATTCTCAGTTCTGGACCCCTTTAACCGTCTATAACAATGTCAGGAACTTGAACTGCAGAGCAAATGCGGGCAGTCCCATCACTGAGGTTTAAGCCTGGTCATTAAAGTGTTGGAAGGAAAACAAATGCAAGGCTTTAATTGGAAGATTAATCTTTTTTAGGAGTGAGTGCCAGGAGGCAGGTTTTAAGAACGTATTCCGAGCACTTTGTAATCAATCTTAGGAGGAATTCCTAATTTAGATGCCAATAGAGCTGGGCACCACAGGCAGGTCTGTAATTGAATTGTAAGTTTCTCCTTTCTGTTCTCCACCCACCAATGCAAACAGAGTAGACTCGTTTTCTGTGTGGTCAAGCCCTGGTAGTAAAAGCAAAGGTTTCCCCTTGACATTAAGTCTAGTCGTGTCCAACTCTGGGGGGTGGTGTTCATCTCCATTTCTAAGCCGAAGAGCTGGCATTGTCCATAGACGCCTCCAAGGTCATGTGGCCAGCATGACTGCATGGAGCGCTGTTACCTTCCTGCACAAGTGGTACCTTTTGGTCTATTCACATTTGCATGTTTTCAAACTGCTAGTTTGGCAGAAGCTGGGCCTGACAGCAGGAGCTCACCCAGCTCCCTGGATTCGAACCGCTAACCTTTCAGATAACAAGTTCAGCAGCTCAGCAGTTTAACCCACTGCGCCACCAGGGGGGCCTATTCCTTTTCCTGGTAGTTGGGGGACATTTTATACATATCCATATGGGCAAATGGGTGGCTGCCAGTACTTAAAAATAGTCACAGTCCCGGGAAATTGTCTTGAATGGCTGATAATTTTTTGAAGTACTGTTTTCTCTAGGCATGATGCCCTTTGTATTATGTATATATGGCACCTCCTTGCCTCCCGAGCCTAAGCTTACTCAGCTCTGTGAACTGTGCTGCAGGATGTAAGATTTGAGGTCCCTGTCCCAAGGGAGTTACTGTTGTAGTTCAGCCTGTGATTGTGTCTGATGGTAATGGGGATGATGATTTAGCTGGGCCTGTATCTGATGTCAATGGGGATGATGGTTTTCCTGGGCCTGAGTTGTCCAGTTCTGGGATTGTTCAAAGGCCTAGTTCTGGCCTTGCTGAGAGGCCCGAGGAGTGCTTCTCCTGTAGATTCTCAAGGTCAAATTCCTGAAAGAGACCCACAGCAGCCTTTCTCTGAGGAACTGTCTTCTGAGGATGATTTGTCAGATGCAGAAATTAATGAGATTGAAGATAGAAGACAAGACTTTTGTAAACTAAGAGAAAGTTCCCAAGCTTGCGGAAGATCAGCCCATTTATTAGAAAAGAGAGTAAATAAATCCTTATCGGATTGTAAAGGCAAACGGAATGAATTCCTTTCGTTTCATGAGACAGGAAAAGCTTTATATAGGACGGAGAAAGGATTTTAACTCCGTCTGGTCAATGTTGGAGTTTCATGACCGTCTTGTTTCCAAGTGGATTTCTAGTTTCATATTTCAAGTTTTGTCAAGTTCCTGTTCTGTGTATTGGATCTCTATGCTGTCTGTTCTTCTGGATTTTGCATCCGTGGATCTTGTGTTTTTACCTTTGAACCTGAACCTTGGAAGTTCATGGACTGTTACCTTTGGAATATACTGTTTGGACTATACTGTTTCTATCATTTTTATTTCTTTTCTTACATATATCCTTCAATAAATTGCTTGCTGATTTTACTGTACTAGTGTAGTGTTGTCCGGCTGACTAGGTATAATTGTAACTATTCAGTTTTGAAATTGCAAATAACTTTTTTTTGAAAAGTCGTAGAGGGCTGAACTTTCGTGACATCTCTGCGGTTTGGGCCGGAATATATTGGCCAAATTTCAATAACATATCTGCACCCCCTTCCGAGATAAGGGGTCGAGATATTTTTGCATCCATAACAAGCTGCATAGGTACAAATGTACCCTCATATATTTTGAATGAAGATAATGCAAGGAAAAAAGAATTATATATTTTTTAAAGATAATGCTATTTGTACCTATGCAGCTTGTTATGGATGCAAAAATATCTCGACCCCTTATCTCGGAAGGGGGTGGAGATATGTTATTGAAATTTGGCCAATATATCCGTACCAAAACTGCAGAGATGTCACGAAATTTCAGCCCTCTACGACTTTTCAAAAAAAAGTTATTTGCAATTTCAAAACTGAATAGTTACAATTGTACCTAGTCAGCCGGACAAGTTAAGGACATAGGTGTTCCTGCTCTGGGATACAACAGTTACCATCAGGCCTCCATTAAATTGGTTCTCTCAACTAGCATAGACTCAGTTAATCATAATTTCATGCAAGCGTTGACTTACCAAATTCTCATTGGCTTGATGGCTTGATAGAATAAATAACATAATAATAATATACTAACTCTATCATCTGTGAGCTACTTTTGTTTCGAAGCTTTCCCCAATTTCTCCCATGATTTGATCACTTACACCAGTGTTTCTCAACCGCTGTGCTCTGGCACACTAGTGTGCCGTGCGCGATCTCCTGCTATGCTGTGAGAAAACCTCCCCCCCTTTCCTCCCCCTCCTGCTGCTTGCAGGGGGAGGGGGAGGAGGAAGGGCCGGGCGGCAGCAGCGAAGAAGAAGGCGCCAGGGCGCCGCCTCCTTCGGCCGTTTCCTCCCGCCCTGCACGCTCGAGGGAGGAAGGAAGGGTGACATCACTCCAGCGCGGCATCGTCAAGACCTAAAAGGAGGATGGAGGCCCGCTGCCTTCACCGAAGCCGGGGCCTTGGTTGGTGTCGCTGCCCGGCCTCCGGAAGCCTCCACAGTAGCAATCAAGCCCCCGGCTCTGGCAAGGACAACGGGCCTCCTTCCTCCTTTTAGGTCTTCAGCAGCCAGCGCCGCTGCCGGGAAATAGCTGGCGGCAGCGCTGGCTGCTAAAGACCTAAAAAAGAGGAGGGAGGCTTGTCGTCATTGCCGAAGCCAGGGCCTCGGTTGGTGTCGCGGAGGCCTCCAGAGCCCGGGCCACGACACCAATCGAGGCTTCAGCGAAGACAGTGGGCCTCCCTCCTGGGCCCTGCCTGGGAGCCGAGTTTGGCCGGCTCGCGTCTTCCGCCAAGCCTGGCGGGAGACAGGAGCTGGCCAAACCTGGCTCCTAGGCAGGGCCTGTCCCTTCCAGGGAGCCTTTCTCCCGGGTTGCGGCTTTGCCAAGCCCGGCGGAGGCACAAACCGGGAGAACGGCTCCCCCAAAGGGACAGGCCCTTCCGGGGAGTCTTTCTCCCGGGTCGCGGCTTTGCCAAGTGGCTCGAAAAAGGTTGAGAAACACTGACTTACACAATATTTAGAGCAGATAAGAATTTTTACCATCTTTAAAAAGAATCTTCATTGTGGCTGCAATGAACATTTTGAGGAAAAACCCAATTTTCTAATTAACATGCACATTTATTCAGTAATTAATAGTTTTGGGTAGTGAGCTCTCTCACAGCTTCTGAAGCACATCTCTACGGGAGACCAAATTCTAGGCTTGGGACTTTTGGGATACTCCCACATACAAACAAGCACAGCACAAATGGAAATAGGAGATTTGACAACACTAGCCGCCATCCCTGGGAAAGGTGAAGTGTGCAAGGTTCACACATCTCTTATTCTGTTCACTTATAATTACCAGTAAAGGAACATATAGCCTCCATTTTTGCATATGAATCAAATCCACACCACTCTGGCAGAAGCTTGAAAGATCGGCTGCAATGTGCATCATGAAAGTTGGCTACACAGAGTTTGATGCCAGAAAAAAATGCAAAATCATTTATTATTCATATCAAGGTAGTATCTTTACTAAATCCTAAATACATTTGATTGGAATAACAACAAGCCACCCTCCTGAAACCCAATCTTTTAGGGCTGGACTTTAGTACAGCGGGTTAACCGCCAGCTGCAGAAAATGTTGCCAATTAAAAGGTTGACAGTTCAAGCCCCGGTTGGGGTGAGCTCACAGCCATTAGCCCAGCTTCTGTTCATCTAGCAGATCGAAAACAGTAAAGTGAGTAGATAAATGGGTACCGCTTTAAATAGGGAGGTAATAAAAAATGTCCATAAGGAGATGCCGATGATTTGATCGGGAAGTCATCTATGGACAACAAAAGCTCCTTGGCATGGCAAATGGAGCAACATCACCTCCCTGTGGCCGGAGTTGAGCACAGCCTCCAGGTGCCAAGATGGAAAAGCCTACACCTCTGTTTATGTATTGTCAGTCCTTGTTAATTGTATAACGGCAATAAATGTTTGCCGTTTATGTGTTCTGTAATCCGCCCTGAGTCCCCTTGGGGAGATAAAGCAGAATATAAATAAGGAAAAGACCCCGCCTTGTTACAGTGAAATGCAACACAATTACGCAGAAAAAGGCAAATGCTTCTCCTTTCATCTCCAGCTTTGGAGGTGATGCTCATCTCCAGCTTTGGGGGAGGTGCTAATCTCCATTTCCAAGCCGAGGAGCCTGCATTGTCCGTAGAAACCTCCTGGTCGTGTGGCTGGCATGACTGCATGGAGCGCCTTTTACCTTTCCCGCTGAGCAGTACCTATTGATCTACTCATATTGTCCTCAGATGCACTTTAACTACTTGTTGG
Source organism: Anolis apletophallus (assembly GCA_030556195.1). NCBI lineage: Eukaryota > Metazoa > Chordata > Lepidosauria > Squamata > Anolidae > Anolis > Anolis apletophallus. The sequence continues at coordinate 43,806,026 of JARBWK010000011.1, read as the reverse complement.
GTTGATCTCCCCACAAACCCTTCTGCTAGATACATTTTATCCCCACCCACGTCCAGTGTTTATTTTAAAATTTTAATATATGACATTTGGCCTGGCCACTATAGTTTTAAACTTTGTGTATTTACTACTTACATGTGTTTTATTGATTGTATTGTTTATTTTCTGCTGTGTTTTTTTATTGCTGTGTCATTGGGCTTGGCCTCATGTAAGCCGCCCCGAGTCCCTTCTGGGAGATGGTGGCGAGGTATAAATAAAGAATAATAATAATAATAATAATTTTGTTTGTGTATTGCAAGTCACTTCTGGTGTGAGAGAATCAGCAGACTATAAAGATGCCCAAATGTGTTGCATCCTGCAGGGAGGCGTCTTTCATGTTCTCTCATGTCCCATGCAAGTGTGAAGAAGAGCAAACCACAGACCACCTACAGTGAAGCCTGAGTCCTGCCACATGCGCAGTGGAGGACCTTCTTTTAACAACACCAGAGGCATACCAAGTGGCCAGCTATTGGTCAAAGGACATTTAGTATAATGCCAAGTTTTTAAACTTTGTGTTTTTTAAATACATTACAACTGCACCCTCGGTTCACTTCTGATACAATAGATAAATAAATAAATACTCACATTTGCATGTTTTCAAACTGCTAGGTTGGCAGGAGCTAGGGCTAACAGTGGGAGCTCACTCCGTTCCCCGGATTTTAACCGTCAACCTTTCTGTCAGCAAGTTCAACAGCTCAGTGGTTTAACCAGCTGTGCCACCCTCTTTAGATGAGGTTAAATGTGAGTCTATGTTAACAGGAGCTAGGGTTAACAGCAGGAGCTCACCCCATCCTGCAGATTCAAACTGCCAACCTTCACATCAGCAGTTCAGCAGTACAAGGGTTTAGTCTATTGCGCCACCCCGGCACAACTCTTATCACCGAGGAATGCTTCAATAAAGCTGTGTTTATCTCTCTATTCTATCACTTCCTATGGCTGTGGATACTGGTACCCAAAAGCACCCAAATTCTGCAAGCTTGCTTATGAAATGTGTATAATCCATTGTTGCTCAGTGCCTTCTGTTTCCAGGGTTCAAACCAGAGCTTGGAAAGTAGTGTGGGCCAAGTAGCAAAACTACCTGCAATGCACTGCTCTTCTGGAAAATGAATGGTAATGCTGTCTGAGAGCCAGTAGTTTGAATGTTCAATGAGGACACTGAGCATCTAGGGTTCAAATCCCTACTCAGTCATGGAAACCCACTTTGGGTGAGTCCCAGCCTCTAAGGAGGACATGGGCAAACCCTCTGAATAAATTCTGCTAGGCAAACCCCACGACAGGATCACCATAAGTCATACTCTTCTCCTCCACCTCAACCCACTCACAATTTCCCAGCTCTGATTTAAACCATTTCTGGAAAAGAAGAGAGAATGGCAGAAGGAAAACAAACCCCTTCCCCACTTTGTTATGTCAGTATGTACTGGAAGCTTGACTTCAAAAATTGGAAATTTGAAAGATGACGAAATATGCATACTGCGCCAGAATTCCACCAATTTTGAAAACAAGGGAATTGATAATTTGGTGTATGTTGTACTTCTGACTAGCAATTTTGCAACCCCTGCAAATGACATTTGCTCTTCAAGTGAAAGTTTTAGGGAAGTATTTCTTGGATATACAGAGGCGTTCTGATACTCATATTTGTTTCTTCTGCAGGCAAAACGGGAAACTGCTTGGATAGAGAAAGACTCTGTGAATGCTGCAGATAAGGTAAAAGTCGCCTTTCACATCCTCACCTTTCTTGCATGTCTTGAACCAGGGGTGGGCAACCTACGGCCCACGGGCCCGATTCGGCCCGGCAGCAGATGCTGTCCAGCCCTTGGCTCCCTCAAGACTTCGTCCTAAAGAGAGGGAGGCGAACTCCCATTGGGGCTGCTACAAACGTGAAGATGCAGGCAGGCAGGCAAGCGGAGGGGAGGGGGAAGAAGGGGAGGCGGCCAGGAGCAAGAGCATCCCTTTGCCCTCCTCCTCCTCCTCCCTTCACTTCCTCCTCGCGCGCTCCCCCCTCCCTCTTGCCTCGGCACTCTTTCCCTTCTTCTGTTTCCTGCCTTCCTGTTTCCTTCCCTCCCTCTCTCTTTCCCCCTTTCATTCCTTCCCTTTTTCACCACATGAACGCAAAAGGGAAGGAGGGAGTGTAGTGAGGGAGAGGGGGTGGGGCCAGAGCTGGAAAGGGGCGGGGCCGAGGCTGGAGTGCGGGGGGCGCATCCATTCCCTTCTCGGCTTCCTCCTCTTCTGCCTCTTTGGGCAAATTGAGGATTCGTGCCAAGTTTGGTCCTGATCCATCATTATTTGAGTCCACAGTGCTCTCTGAATGTAGGAGAACTACAACTCCCAAACTCAAGGTAAGTGCCCAGAAAACCCTTTCAGTACTTTCTATTGGTCTCATGAGAGTTCAGTGTGGCAAGTTTGGTTCAAGATGGCTGAATGGCCATCTGTGAGGAATGCTTTGTGTTTTTCCCTTATGGCAGAAGGAGGTTGGACTGGATGGCCCTTGGAGGTCTCCTCCTACTCTAGGAACCTGTTGTTGATATTATTGACTAAATGGCCATCTGTGAGGAGTGCCTTGATTGTGTTTTTCCCTTATGGCAGAAGGAGGTTGGACTGGATGGCCCTTGGAGGTCTCCTCCTACTCTAGGAACTTGTTGTTGTTGTTGTTATTAGAGGCTGAATGAATATTATCATCATCATCATTATTATATGGCTCTCACTGAAATCAATTTCCAAATATTTTGCTTTTATGGCTCTCTGAGCCAAAAAGGTTCCTGACCCCTGATATAATGAATCACAAATGATACAAATGTTCACATTTTGTTAACCATTGTTTTGTAAAATTTGAGTGAATAAATGTCATTTTTCCTATGACAACCTCTCTTTTTCATTGCTCATAACATATACTCTTATCAGTCTTATTAATATATCAAAAACGCAATGTAGTACCTTTTATTATTATTATTATTAAAGAAATTCAATTGATATTATGTAGAATGTAGTTCAGCCTTTAGGTGCGGCCCTCCATCATATTTTTTGGCTCTTGTGTGGCCCCTTGGAAAAAATAATTGCCCACCCCTGTCTTGAACTCATGCTGAGAGATGGAAAATTTATTTCTGGATGCGGTTAGAGTTGAATTGATGTAGCCTTTGTCTTCATATTGCATCAGTATCAGTATCATCATCTATTTCAGGCATGGACAAACTTTGGCCCTCCAGGTGTTTTGGACTTCAACTCCCATAATTCCTAAGAGCTGGTAGGGAGAGCCAAAGTTTGCCCACGCCTGATCTATTTGATGTTCACGCGAGGCAGGGTGCAACATAGTTAAAACACACAGACAGATAAAATACAATGCCACTAAAATACATAGAAAAAAAGATTAAAACAAAAGTGGAGCTTAGGATTGTAGGGATCTTCTCCCCACAAATATGAGGAAAAATTTATTTTATTTTTAAAGGATTTTTTTTAGAGTAAGAACACCTCTCTAGTAATCTTTATGTCCTCCAGAGAGACTCTGTGATCCACCTACCAGAAGTTAGCATAGAGGAGTGGTTCTCAACCTTCCTAATGCCGCAACCCGTTAATATAGTTCCTCATGTTGTGTTGACTCCCAACCATAACATTATTTTCGTTGCTACTTCAGAACTGTAATTTTGCTACTGTAAATATCTGATCTGCAGGATTTCATTCACTGGATGAAATTTGGCACAAATACCCAATACGCCCAAATTTGAATACTGGTGGAGTTGGGGGGGATTGATTTTGACATTTGGGCATTCTGAACTCCCCCAACGATGGAATTGAACCAAATTTGGCACAAAGAACTCCCATAACCAACAGAAAGTACTGTTGAGCATTGTAGAAAAACACGAGGCTTCCGTGTTTGTGATCATACCCCTCCCGTTCGAGAACCTCACACCCATTCCGCGGACTTCTCCCATGCGTTTGACCACCTACATCTAGAAGCGAACATTGGGACACCGCTTATTTGAACCCAGGAACTGTTTGTGGACTTTGTATGGGACTAAATAGCGATATATATAGCATTCTCTCCATTGGATATATATCGGATTTTCTCAAACGCTACAGACTATAAAAGTATAAAATATAATTTTCATATCTACAAACCGTATGTATTATCTCTATTTTGTTTTATGCACAACCACCTAGAGATATACCTGGATTATTGCATTGTTTCTACTGGTTTGTTGAGCATTGACCATGAGTTTTGGAGTTGTAATTCATCTACATCCAGAGAGCTCTGTGGACTCAAGAAATGATAGATCTGGACCAAACTTTGCACGAATACTCAATATGCCCAAATTCTGAAACTATTCAGAGAGTCTTATGAGTGTGCTATCACTGAAGCTAAAAAAAATCTTACTATGCTTCCTTGATAACCTCTGCCAGCTCACGCCCAACTCAATTATTTAAGATTATTAGATCCTTGACAACGGTCTCTACCGTCCCAAACAGCAATGATTTGGCACCTTCAGCTGAGGCTTTTCGGAGCTATTTTGCAGACAAGATCTCGCTTCTCCGCCGGGACCTCCCTGCCACAATTGATACAGTAAGTGAAATTGAGACTCCGTGGCCACTCGCTGGGCCCACCCTCAACCGGTTCACACCGCTGGACGCAGAGGCTGTCGATATCTCCGCTGCTGAAGAAATCGTACTTAGATCGTTCGGTTCCTACCAGTTACTGCCCGGTTTCAAACCTTCCATTTCTGGGCAAGGTGATTGAGAGGGCAGCAGTTCCTAAATGACACAGCCAGACTAGATCCTTTCCAGTCCAGCTTCCATATTGGGCACGGAACGGAGACTGTGTTGGTCTCCATCACAGATCAGCTTTGCTGCCAAATTGATCAAGGCTGATCAGCGCTTCTCGTGTTATTGGACCTTACGGCAGCATTTGATATGATCGACCACAATTTATTTGCCCACTGCTTAGCCGTAGCTGGAGTGAGGGGGGCAGTCCTTAAATGGGTGTCCTCTTTTCTCCAAAATCGGGGACAGCGTGTGGAGAGGGGAGGGGTGGTCTCCGAGAGGTCCCCTCTTATATGTGGGGTGCCTCAGGGACTATCTATTCCCCTTTGTTATTTAACATCTATATGCAACAACTTGCCCGACTGGTGCAAAGCTTTGGGCTCGAGTGCTATCAGTACGCTGATAATACTCAGCTCATTCTGAGGATGGAGGGCTGGCCGGACTCTGTACCCGATAATTTCCATCAGTGCCTTGAGGCCGTTACTGGATGGTTGTGTGCCAGCAGGCTGAGGGTGAACCTATGGCTGGGTCGCCCGGATGGGGGGGAGATCCAGTTGCCTACCCTGGACGGCGAAGCATTACGCCCGTCATCCTTGGTAAAGAGTCTGGGGGTCTTGTTAGACCCGCTGCTGACAATGGAGGCCCAGGTCTCCGCTGTGAGCAGTTCCGCATTTTTCCATCTGCATCAGGCTAGGCTACTGGCTCCTTATCTATCTAGGAACGACCTGGCTATGGTGATCCAGGCGACGGTCATCTTAAGATTGGACTACTGTAACACTCTCTACATTGGTCTTCCTTTGTCAGTGATTCGGAAGCTTAAGCTGGTGCAAAATGCTGCCGCCCGACTTCTCACTGGGGAGCCAGTGAGATGTCGCATTACTCCAATCTTGCAGCAATTGCATTACTTTCTTTATTTTTTAAAAAAATTATTATGGTTTTCAAATAACAATAAAAAGTGGGGAAACAATTCTAAGGTATAGGATAGTAGGAAAAGGGTAATAAGAGTTGGTCTTGGGGCACGAGAAGGGGAAGGGAGATAAATAAGAGGGGGGGGGACCCGGGGGGAGGTTTCTTCTGTATCTCTTCGTAGTGGGTTGAGCATATATAATGTCATTGTTTGTTACTTAGGTTTCATGTATTCTCTCTTCTTTCTCTTGGTGATGGATCTATTTAGAGTTTAGATCATTATCTTAATTCCATTCTCATTTGCCCATTTCTTCAGTGAAGACCAGTCTGTCACCTTACTACATTTATTCGGTGTCTTAGTAATCAGAAAAGTCAGTATGTCCATATTCATTATGTCCAGAATTTTTTCTATCCATTCTTCTTTTTGAGGTCTTGACTTTTGTTTCCATGACCTTGCATAGATGTTTCTGCCCGCGGTGGTCATGTATGTAAACAATTTGTCCTTGTTTGTGTTCCATTGAATGTTCGTCATTCCAAGGAGAAAGCATTCTGGATTTAGAAGGATTTTATTTTTCAGAATATTTTGCCATAATACATGTATTTCTTTCCAGAATGATTTTGCCATTTCGCATCTCCACCATATGTGTAAAAAGGATCCTGCGCATTCTCCACACTTCCAGCACTTGTTGTTGGTATTCTTGTAGAACTTTGCTATTTTTGGTGTCATATACCACTGGTACATCATCTTTATTCAATTCTCTTTTAGATCATACAGATGTGTGTATTTTAGTCTTTTATTCCATATCACCTCCCAGTCTTCCAATGGTATAGTTCTTTCTACATCTCTGGCCCATTTGACCATACAAACTTTGACTTGCTCTTTTTCTGTACTCCATTCTAATAATAGTTTGTATATTCTTGTAATTACCTTTTTCTTACATTCAAGGGCTTTTTGCCAGGCCAAAATGCCTTCTTCAAATCCCAAATTGCTGTCCTTTTTGTAATAGTCTTTGATCTGATAGTATTGGAACCACACTATGTTGATGAACGTTTTGTTTAGTTCTTCTTGGGATTTCATCTTCATTTCCTTATGTTCTTTCTTCAGGATATCTTTGTAAGATGGTCATACATTCCAACCCAATTTCCTTCGTTGGCATGTTTCCAAAGGAGATAGCCAGAGAGGGGTTCTTCTATGGAGTCTTTGTTTGTATTTTTCCCAAGTCTTTAATAGGGCTGAGCAAACATAATGATTTCCAAAATTTCTTTCGGTCTTTTTTCTTCCATGCCAGAGGTATGCGTGCCACCCTGCTCTTAAATCGTGGCCCTCTAGCGTCAGTAATTTTTTATTATTCAGGTTTATCCACTCAAGGCAGCAAGCTTCGCAATATAAACCTAAGTTTGGTAGTCCTCTTTTCTTCTCATTGGTTAAGTTGGTGAAACTTATCCTTGATTTCTTGCCACACCAAACAAATTTGGTTATGTCTTTGTTCCAGTCTTTGAAGAATTGTGTTTTCCTAATTATTGGAAGATTCTGGAACAGACAGATCATTTTCGGGAGTATATTCGTTTTAATAACTGAGATCCTGTCCAATAATGAAAATTTCAGGGACGCCCAATTCTTTAGATCTTTTTTGATTTCTTTCCATTTAAGTTCATAATTGTTGTGTATTAGTTGGGAATTTTTTGCTGTGATATATATTCCTAGATATTTTATTTTATTTGCTATTTGTAGGCCTGACATCTTTCTTAATTCTTCTTTTCTTATTTTGGATATGTTTTTGGTTAATAACATTGATTTCTCTTTGTTAATTTTAAAGCCTGATAGAGTTCTGAATTCTTCAATTGTTTGAAGCCATTTTTCTATGTTGTTAAGTGGGTCTTCCAATTGTGAATATAAGATCGTCCGCATAGGTCTCTTTACCTAATTTGGGCCCCTTCAGGTTATTATAGTCTTTTATGTTGTTTAGCAAAATCTCCAGAGCTAATATAAATATAAGAGGGGAAAGCGGGCATCCCTGTCCCGTTCCTTTTTCAATTCTTAAGCTTTTTGTAGGTTGACCATTTATCCATACATCCGTCTCTTGCTCATTATAAATTGTGTTGATTGCATTTGTGGAGGGTGGAGGGGCTCTCCAACGACCCGAAACAACTTTGCGGGTCTATTGGATGCAGACACTATGCGGGCAGTCGAGAAGGTCTTCTTGGCTGCCCGCAAAGGTCCTAATTGAGGCTCTAGCCCATGTTCAGTCAGAGACACAACGAGATTTCCTCCAGATGCACTCTAGTCTCCTTCTCGTCCGCTTCATCTCCGCCAGCTCCTCAGAGAACCAAGGGGTTGGCTTGACTCTGCGCAATGAGAGGGGACTTTCTGGGTGATTGTGTCTATTGCCCTGATCATCTTGCTATTGTAGCGATCAACCAGGGCATCGACAGGATTGTCAGCCTCCATGACAGGAAGAGTCCCAAGAGACTTCAGGAATCCATCTGGATCCATGAGTCTCCTCGGGCGGGCCATCTTAGTCGGCTCACCACCCCTGCAGAGGTTAGAGGTCGCAGCAAGTCTAAAACTGATCAGTATGAATTTTGTGGTTTTCTATTTTCTTGTGCTTGGAGCTGTACATGCCACAATTTAAGGAGGACACGTGTCGTCCCCCCTCTATATACAGGTCCTTCTCAAAAAAATAGCATATAGTGCTAAAGTTCATTATTTTCCATAATGTAATGATAAAAATTAAACTTTCATATATTTTCGATTCATTGCACACCAACTGAAATATTTCAGGTCTTTTTTTGTTTTAATACTGATGATTTTGGCATACATATCTCAAAAATTAGCATATTCCATCTGACCAAATATGCTAATTTTTTGAGACAGTATCTTTGGGTTTTCAGGAGCTGTATGCCAAAATCATCAGTACAAAACAAAAAAAGACCTGAAATATTTCAGTTGGTGTGCAATATATGAAAGTTTATTTTTTATCATTACATTATGGAAAACAATGAACTTTAGCACTATATGCTAATTTTTTGAGAAGGACCTGTATATGTGTTATGTATGTATAGATAAATACTCCTTTTTGTGAAAGGATCAAGAGAACTGTATTCTTCCTAAAGCTAAAGAAATAGCAGATTACAGTCTACTTTGAGGAAGAGTCTTGTTCTCTTTTCGGAGAGCTTGAAAAGGATATTGGAAAAGAATAGTCATTTGTTCAGAGGAAACAAGCAATATTGGCTTTTATTCCCTTTTGGGGAGAGAGCTTTGAAAGGGAAGGGGAATGTGTGTAAAAAGGAAATAAACTATAGACATTAAGAACACACCGGTTTTACTCACTCAGTTAGTGCATAAAGCCTTGCAAATCGTTAAGTTGGGGTTTGTTTTTTAAAATTATCAGATTCTTTATTTATCATATCAGAAGCGAACTGAGGGTACAGTTGTAATGTATTTAAAAAACCCAAAAAAAACCCCAGAGTTTAAAAACTTGACATTATACTAAAATTTCTTTGACCAGAAGCTGGCCACTTGGAGCACCTCTGGTGTTGCTGTAAAAAGTTTGTGCAAGTGGCAGGGCTCAGAGTGCATTGTAAAAGGGGGTCTGTGGTTTGCTTTACTCCACACTCACATGCTGTAGACTCCATTTTGTTGCCCCATTTCTCAAGGTTGGCTCTGCATCTTGTGGTGCCAGAGCGCAGTCTGTTCAGCAACATCCAGGTTGCCCAGTCTTCTGTGTACCCAAGAGGGAATCTCTCATTCGGTATCAGCCACTGATTAAGGTTCTGGGTTTTTGCCTACTTGCACTTTTGGACTCTTGTTTACTGAGGTGTTCCTGCAAGTGTCTATAGATCTTAGGAAACCATTTCTTGATTTAAGTTGTTGGCATGCTGGCTGATATCCAAACAGGGGATGGGCCGGAGATGTCAATACCTTGGTCATTTCACTATTGATTGCTACTTCCCGGTGAATGTCAGATGGTGCAATACTGGCCGAACAGTATGATTTCTCCAGTGGTGTAGGGCACAGACATCCTGTGATAATGTGGCATGTCTCATTAAGAGCCACATCCACTGTTTTAGCATGGTGAGATGTATTCCACACTGGGCATGCGTACTCAGCAGCAGAGTAGCAAAGTGCAAGGGCAGATGTCTTCACTGTATCTGGGTGTGATTCCCAGGTTGTGCCAGTCAGCTTTCGTATGATATTGTTTCTAGCACCCACTTTTTGCTTGATATTCAGGCAGTGCTTCTTGTAGGTCGGAGAACGATCCAGGGTAACTCCTAGGTATTTTGGTGTGCTTCAGTGCTCCAGTGGGATTCCTCCCCATGTCATCCTCAGAGCTCGAGGTGCTTGTCTGTTCTTAAGGTGAAAAGCACACATCTGTGTTTTAGATGGATTAGTAATCAGTTGTTTTTCGCTGTAATAGGCTGTCAGAGCGTCTAAAGCTTCAGAGAGCTTCTGTTCAACCATTTCAAAGCTCCCTGCTTGGGTGGTGATGGCACAATCGTCAGCATAGATGAAACTCTCTGTCCCTTCCGGCAATGGCTGGTCATTTGTGTAAATGTTGAACATTGATGGATCAAGCATGCTCCCTGGAGGCAGGCCATTCTTCTGTGAGCTTTTTCCTTTTTCAAGAATTACTGAGGTCCAGCAAAACCTTCCACCAATGAAGTGGGGAAACCATTTTTTCCAAACACCATCTTCACCCTGTAGCCCTTTCTTAGAGGAAAGACTACAACAGGGAGAACAGTGGTAGATGAAAAGTATTTCCCTTCCCAAGTCTCCACTGAATTAATGGGAATGAAGCAAAACCACAGTTATGTAAATTCTGTCAATTAAGTGGATCTGCTTTTCATGGCCCTAACAATTTGGGTGTAAGCAGGAAACATTTCAACACATTTGATAACAAAACCATGTTTGTATTACAGTACAGTACAGGGATAAACAAAGCAAATTGCCAATAAACATGGAGGGAAGCACTTCCAGCTGCCAGGCACATTTCAGACTTCATTTATGGAAAATATTGATCTCCATAGACATTTGGGAAATGGGATTCATAACATTTTTTTGAGAAACCACTGGTCAAAGAAAGGCATGACCTTCTTAGAAATCACAACCTTTTGGAAACTGATGTTCACCAGCATTCATGCAAGGCAACTAGGTCTCTCAACTGTTCAACTTGTGTACCTAGGTATGTCTTTGAACTGCCAGGGACAAACACATGCCAATGCACAAAAACACATTTATATTCAGCAGGGTTTCAGAAGTGTTCTTTGAAGTTGCCCAAAAACATCTACTCTCGCTTAAAATATATTTGCCTTTAAAGTTGGCTTATTCACAAAACTTCATGTATACAGCATACAGGCACTTTGCTTATGAATCCAGTTACAATAGGATTTTAAGTAATTTCTCTGTGTAGGCAACACAGGGAATCTTCTTAGATTCAATAGTCCATAGTCCAAAGCATAACACACACTGGCATCTAAAAGCATACAGATGGCTTCTACTCTCTCTCTCTCTCTCTCTCTCTCTCTCTCTCTCTCTCTCTCTCTCTCTCTGAGTCTAATACAGAGGTTCTCAACCTGTAAAGCTCGACCACCAGTACACATCCACATAGCTTCATCAAGTGGATCTTGTTCCAAGCTGTAAATAGATTTTTCCTTGCTAATCTGAGTTTAATGTAAAGATGTCACAGCAGGTTGCTGAGAAACGCATTGAAGGTTATACTGTGTTTTCGCTGTACTTCCAAGCTTCTATAGTCAAGAAAGCTAGATCCACTGGAGCTTTTAAAAAAAAATTCAAAGCAAGCATGGTGCAGTGATTTGAGCATTGGACTTTGACTCTGGTATCCAGGGTTTGAAATTGGTCATGTCACACTCAGCCTCAAAGGAAGGCAAGGGCAAACCTCTTCTGAACAAATCTGGCCAAGGAAACCCTGTGTTTGGTCATCTTAGGATCGCCATGAGTGGAAAACAACGAAGGCACACAAAAATAAGGATAGCATTTCCACTCATATGTTGTGAGCTGTAGACAAACAGTACTGGAGAAGTGGGGATAATTAATACTTATAAGGTGGGTACATAAACCTATGTGAAAGAGATTTTTCCCACTTGATGGGAATTGTTATGGGGTCAGCAAATTTAGGACTACTTCTGTTGCAAAAAGCACTTCCTCCTTCTTCTTCTCTCCCGCTAAACATCTTCTAGAACAGGGTGCTCATTAGGTCGATCGCAGCCAGTTCTGAGGGTTGCTTCTGCCCCGCGCGCGGCGCACATCTTCCTCCACGCTGCCCGGCTCAGGCTGCTCCTGACACTACTCCCCCGCCGGTGCCTCCATTCTCAGTGCTGACTGTTGCTGTCGCAGCGTGGCCTGAGGAGGAGGGAGGGAGAAGGAGGGCAACAGAGGGAAAGAGGGGGCGGGCGCCCGGCCCGCACATGCGCATTTGGAGCCACGAGGGAGGACAACAACAAGGAGGCTTTGGCAGCCATTTTCTGCCAAAGCCTAAGACAGTGTTTCCCAACCAGTGTGCCGTGAGCGATCATCAGGTGTGCCGTGGGAAATTGGAACCTCCAATACCCTTACTTATTAAAGGAGCGCCGCTACATCCCAGTACAAAATGCACAATTAATCATACATACGCAAAAAAACACATTCAAAGTACCCAATCCTGCTGGAGAAAATCAAAAGTCTTACATAAGGTAGTTTGGCGTGGTCGCCGCAGAGAGCGGAGGAGTTGCGAACCAGGAAGTAGTGAGTTTACTTGAGTGCTCCTCTACGGAAAACTCGCAGAAGTGAGTGCAAAAAACAAAGTGTATCCTCACAATGTTATGCAATGTCAGTTCCGGGATCTGCACAATAACACAGTCAGTTTGTGGACAATTTAAAGAAGCAGCACCATAATCATAGCGACAAGGTAGAAAATCACGTAGATAATCACATATATTCAAACCGTCAGAGGCTGAAGATAGACGTGGAGATGGAATCGAAAGCTGGCAAGGGCAAACTTGGACCCTCCAGGTGTTTTGGACTCCAACTCCCACCATTCCTAGCAGCCTCGGGCCCTTTTCCTTTTCCCCCTCAGCCACTTAAGCAGGAAAGGGCCTCAGGCTGTTAGGAATGGCCGAAGTTTTCCCATGCCTGTTTTAGGGACCTTAAAGTGGTGAGCCTCCTTCCAACATTGTGATTCTGGATAGAAAACAAACAATAACATTGAGTCCACAGTGATCTCTGCCACGATATCTATGTTGTGTTCATCGAAAAAAGGTCCAGGTTTCTGCCACTGAGTGTATAAATACATTAAAAAACATATTAACTATATGTATTACTGTGTTAGAGTGTCATTTTGTGTCATTTTGGTTGGTGGCGTGCCCCAGGATTTTGTAAATGTAAAAAATGTGCCGTGGCTCAAAAAAGGTTGAAAAACACTGGCCTAAGATCTGCGACTGCGAGGAGTTCACCTGCACAGCAGCTTTAATCAGCATTGAATGGCCTTGCAGCTTAAAGGTCTGTCTGCTTTCACTCTGCCTGTTCATATCTGTGGAATGATGTCAAGGTGGGAGAAGGAACTCTTGTCTGGATGCATTTTTGAATGTTCCATTGGCCACATTGATCAGCATTGAATGGCCTTGCAGCTTCAAGGTCTGCCTGCTTTCATTCTGCCTGTTCATATCTGTGGAATGATGTCAGGGTGGGAGAAGGAACTCTTGTCTGGATGCATTTTATGAAGTGTCCCTTATTTTTGCGAAAAATCACGTAAATGTCCCTTATTTCTTCTATCAAAATATGGGTAGGTAGATCATTTTGACTTGGTTGTTTTATAAGTAGCTCGCATGCTGAAAAGGTGTGAGCACCCCTGTTCTAGAAGGTTGTTCTCACATGTGTTCCCATGGTCACAACAACTGTAGTAATCGGATTCTTCCAGATGATGTAGTCTTTCTTTTCTCTTTCTTTCTTCCTTTTGACAACTATAATCTATCACTGCTGGGAGGCTGAAAATTTGTTGTTGTTTCTTTTTTTAAAAAAATCCTGCTATAAACCGTGTCCTGTAGAATTTAAGAGACACTCTAAATTTTGTTTGCGTTTGAACAGCAAAAGTGAAACTGGGCCACAAAAGCTGCAAAGTGTTTGAAGTTTACTTACCACAAGTGTTTTGCTTCAAGAAAAGGCAGGAAACTCTTGTTTGCATGTTGCTGTACTTTTTGAGCTACACTTCCGCTTGGTTTGGCTTTTATCACCTGAGTCGGTGGCTGGTCCTTTGCAAAGCAGGGTGTGCTCCAGCTGATGGAGTGCCTCCAGGCACTAACCATGGACCCATAGGGAACCAGAGGATTGGTCAGTTGGAGATGTGCCACTCTGACCAGGATGGGACGATGGATGTAGCTAACAAGGCCAAGCTCCCTCGCATCTTTGCTTTTCTGGCCCTGTGGCTACATGGGAGACGCCGCAGGGAGCCTTGCCACTTGACGCTGCTTTCTCCAAGCCAAGTCAGCAACCTGGTCAGTACTGAAAGAGAGCAGGTTTGCCTTGCTTTCTTCTAGCTTGTGGTCCAAAATCAGTTCCGTGGGTGAGTGGTAGATTTCTCCTCCTGCCTCTTTGGATAGCTCTTGCTCTCATCCGTACTGAAGACCTTAGCAAAATGTCCAGTGCTTGTCTATGTGATTTATTCGAGAGATAGGAAATGCAACTTTTGAGGACTACAGTTCAAAGTTTTTTTCCCCAAGTTCTGGTCTAAAGATATAGTCTTGATGCAGCTAGAGCAGGCATGGGCTGGAATTGTGGGAGTTGAAGTCCAAAATACCTGGAGGGCCCAAGTTTGCCCACGCCTGAGCTAGAGCTTAACAAGTCTGGGTGGGAACTAGCTAGCGAGCCCAGCAGTTACCACCTTGAGGTCTATGAAAGAAGCAAGGGACAGATATAATGAATGAATGAATAAACTAAGAACATTTGGTTCACTTTGTTGGAGTATGCAAGGAATCAAATACAACTCCAAAATGACAAAATCAATCCTCCCCAACCCCACCAGCAGGCATGTAGCCAGGGGGGGCTAAGGGGGCTTCAGCCCCGAAATTCTCAGGGTGGCCCGCGAAAAGGCCTTACTGGTACATTATTTAAACTGTTATGTTTATTCATATCATGATCTGATCACCATGCTCATTATATCCCACATTAATGAGGTTATTGGGATAACAATACAAAAGGTTTGCTAGGGTAGACCCTCTTCCACCCAGTCTCAGCCCGAACCAAAATCCTGGCTACGGCCCTGCCCACCAGTATTCATATTTGGGCGTATTGAATTATTTTAATATGCCCAAATATGAAAACTGGTGGAGTTTGGGGAAAACAGACCTTGACATTTGGGAGCTGTAGTTGCTGGGATTTATAGTTCACCTACAATCAAAGAACATTCTGGACCCCATCAACAATTGAATTGGGCCAAACTTCCTGCACAGAACCCCCATGACCAACAGAAAATAATTATGTTTTCTGATTGTCTTTGGCGACCCTTCTGACACCCCCCCCCCCCCCGGGTCCCAACTCCCAGGTTGTGAAACGCGGATCTAGAGGGACTACCAGTGGGGAAGTTTGTATTAAATATTTCATGACTAGATCTTCTCTCTTCCCAGTTTAACATTTCCCACTTTCCTAAGCCATTCCTCATAAAACATGGCTTCTAAACCTTGGATCATCTTATCTGAATGTGTGCCAGATAGGCGAGTGGTTTGATTTTCTGTATCAACCAGCTCAGATGGTGTTGAATGGAGATAAGACAAATGCATAGCGGATGCATGTCGATGTCTATATGCTGCTTCGTGGATTAAATGCCAGTTGATGAGGAGTGACAATCAGAGAGGGATATTATCTTCCTGTCTTACTTATGGGATTCCCAAAGACATCTGGTGGATCAGTGTGGGAGGTAGATTGATAGACTAGATGGAGCTTCGCTCTGTTTGAACAAAGCTCCACTTATGTTCATTTTGCTGGTTTATTTCCTCTTTAGTTTTACAAGCAAAATCAGGGGAAACGTCTCACACAGGGATGAGCAAACCCAGGCCGGGGGGCTGGATGCGGCCCCTTGGCCTGTTTTCTCTTGCCATCCTATCATTTCTTCCTTCTCTCTTTCCTTCCTCTTTCCATCCTTCCCTTCCTTTCTTACCTCCCTCTTTCTCCTTCCCTCTTCCCTTCCCTTCTAGCCTTTCATCCTTCCTTTCTTTACTTTTGTCTTTCCTTCCTTCTCAGTTTCCTTCCTCCTTCCCTCTCTCCCTTCCCTCCCTCTTTCTCCTTCCAGCCTTTCATCCTTCCTTCCTTCCTTCCCTTTTGTCTTTCCTTCCTTCTCTCTTTCCTCCCTTCCCTTCCACCCATCTTTCCTTCCATCCTTTTCTTCCTCCCATTCTTTCTTTTTTCTTCCTTCTCTTTTTCCATCTTCTTCTCCTCCTGGAGGATGCTAAGCTGGGAGAAGAGAAGGTAGAGAAGAAACATGGGAACCATGTTTCAAGATTTACAAGGGTGTCCCACTGAGGAGGACAAGAAGGGGGGAAACTGACTTTCTGTTGCTCTAGAGCAGGGGTGGGCAATTATTTTTTCGAAGGGGCCACACGAGAGCCAAAAAATATGATGGAGGGCCACACCTAAAGGCTGAACTACATTCTACATAATATCAATTGAATTTCTTTAATAAGAATAAAAAAGGCACTACATTGCGTTTTTGATATATTAATAAGACTGATAAGAGTATATGTTGTGAGCAATGAAAAAGAGAGGTTGTCATAGGAAAAATGACATTTATTCACTCAAATTTTACAAAACAATGGTTAACAAAATGTGAACATTTGTATCATTTGTGATTCATTATATCAGGGGTCAGGAACCTTTTTGACTCGGAGAGCCATAAAAGCAAAATATTTGGAAATTTATTTCAGTGAGAGCATTATAATAATGATGATGATGATTATAATATTCATTCAGCCTCTGCTAATAATAATAATAATAATAATAATAATAACAAGAACAGGTTCCTAGAGTAGGAGGAGACCTCCAAGGGCCATCCAGTCCAACCTCCTTCTGTCATAAGAGAAAAACACAAAGCATTCCTCACAAATGGCCATTCAGCCATCTTGAACCAAACTTGGCACACTGAACTTTCATGAGACCAACAGAAAGTACTGAAAGGGTTTGCTGGGCATTTACCTTGAGTTTGGGAGTTGTAGTTCTCCTACATCCAGAAAGCACTGTGGACTCAAATAATGATGGATCAGGACCAAACTTGGCACGAATCCTCAATTTGCCCAAAGAGGCAGAAGAGAAGAGGAGGAAAACGAGGAAGGAATGGAAGCCCGCCCCCCCGCACGCTCTGGCCTCGGCCCCACCCCTTTCCCGCTCTGGCCCTGCCCCCTCTCCATCGCTGCACTCCCTCCTTCCCTCTTCCGTTCAGGTGGTGGAAGAGGGAAGGAATGAAAGGGGGAAAGGGAGGGAGGGAGGGAAGGAAGGAAACAGGAAGACAGGAAACAGAAGAAGGAAAAGAGCACCAAGGCAAGAGGGAGGGGGGAGCACGCGAGGAAGAAGTGAAGGGAGGAGGAGGAGGACGGGGAGGGCTAAGGCATGCTCTTGCTCCTGGCTGCCTCCCCTTCTTCCCCCTCCCTTCCCTTCCGCTTGCCTGCCTGCCTGCTTCTTCACGTTTGTAGCCGCCCCAATGGGACTTTGCCTCCCTCTCTTCAGGACGAAGCCCTGAGGGAGCCAAGGGCCGGACAGCATCGGTTGCTGGGCTGGATCCGGCCCGCGGGCTGTAGTTTGCCCACCCCTGCTCTAGAGACCAGGGGTGGGCAAATGGCAGGGAAAGAGATTCGACTGAAAAGATGAGGAAGAAGAGTGGCATACTGGCTGCCTGAGAGTGTGGTGGAGTCTCCTCGGAGGCTTTTCTGCAGAGGCTGTCTATCGGGAGTGCTTTGACTGTGCTTTCCTGCATGGCAGGGGGTTGGACAGGATGGCCCTCGGTGGTCTCTTCCAGCTTTAGGATTCTATATTAGGATTAGGCAATACGGGATCTAATAGATACACCTTTTCTCTCCTGTCCACCATCTCATCCTGACCAAGGCCAACCCTTTTGGGATTCAGATGTTTTCCATGTTACCTTCACTTTCTGCCTCCAAATGAGAAGAGGAAGGGGAGGAAAAGGCAGGGAGGGGGCTTGAGGAGAACCACCTCCATTCCAGCCCGCTCACCCCCTGCTTCACCCGCCATGTGTGCGTTCCCCCCCCCCCCCCCAAGTCTAACATACTGTGGTCATCTTGGCATTTCTCAGTTAATGCGACTACTCAGTTGTCGTGGTGCAGACAATGTGTGTGTCTCAATCTGAGTGAAGCATGTTTCAGGCCATGCCAGATGCAGGGATTTGGCATTTGCTCAGCCTCTCTCCCTGAAGTGAGAAGAAGAGGTTGGGGGGACCGGGGCTGCAGAGCCTGCCAAAAGGCACGGAAGCTCCTGTTTCTTCAACAGACCGGCTCATGAAGTGGAACAGATGGCGTGGGGGGCCAGAGAGGTGGGGTGGGATGCCTCGTTTCTTGATGTGCCAGCCTCACCAACTGTTTTCGGCAACAAATCGGGGTGTTTGTTATGGTATGGCGGGTAATTGTGGTGGCACAAACATTCGCACTCATTGCCACCTGCCAAAGGAAGTAGGGGAAGTCAATGGCAAAATGCACCATAGCTCCTGATACTGTGGGAAGAGGAGGTGGGAGAAGGAGAGAGACTGAGAGAGAGTAGGAGGCACATATGGTATTGGATGAAAACAGCAAATGTTTGCAAGCCACAAAGCTGTTGACTTGAAAGCTTCCTGGGTGGCAGGAGCACGACACAGGGGTGAAATTAAAGATATTATGGCCTCTTTAGGCTAGCACATTTATTGTAGCCCAAGCTTCAATGGACAGAGCCCTTCTACTTGTGAAAGATGGTGTTGGCATAGATACACACACAACACTCTTGTGTGAATGGTGATAGCATAAAAGTAATGTTGTTAGAAAGTGAGGCCAGAGAATCTGTTGGGTTTCATCCTTGGACTGCACAAGTCTCTTGTGTCATCAAGTCTCCAGACCTCATTGAGTAGCTAGACTAGGGATACCATGTTTCCCCCAAAAATAAGACACTGTATTATAATTATTTTTCCTCCAGAAGACACACTATGGCTTATTTTCAGGGGGTGTCTTTTTTATATTAAATATGGGATGATGTATGGGATGATCTCTCTGGCCTCAGTTGCAGGCTGCTTGCTGAAGTTTTTCCCTTATCCCTTAGTGTTTGTATGGGGTGAGGAAACCCACGGACTGTTGCTGGTCAATGCTGGGGAGCAGTAGCTTTACTGGTGTTTGTGTGGGGTGAGTGAGACCCACAGTGCTGAGTAAAACGGCAGCCACAGCTTTACTTCTTCTCCCTGAGGTCACACAATACCTAAAGCAGAGTGTCATGCTCCTCACTTCACTGGGGAAACTTTTATTTTCACCTTCCATGTCTCCCTCTATGCCTCAGCTTGTAGCACACACAAAACAACCGGGACCTAACAAGGGAAGCTGACCTTGTACGCTGCATAGCCATGCCTAGCACTACGTCTTATTTTGGGGGGATGGCTTATATTGTGCAAGTGCTTAGAAATCCTGCCATGGCTTATTTTGTGGGTATGTCTTATTTTCAAGGAAACACGGTATCTCTAGTCTAGCTACTCATTGAGGTCTGGAGACTTGATGACACAGTCCAGGGATGAAACCCAACAGATTCTCTGGCCTCATTTATTAGAGTGAGGGATCCCCCCTGTATTCCTATGCATGTTTACCAGAAAGGGCTTTGTTTTTGCTCCTCCTGCTATCCACTGTCTCCCCCTTTGAAGATGTCACAATGGAATGCCTGTGAGGTAACTCCCTTTTTAAAGGTATTTTGTTGCCCTGGGCTAGGCCATGTGGCCTTTCGCCGTTTTCCATCTCTTCTGCCTTTTCCCTCCTTTCAGTGAGGATGCACATTTTGCCTCTCTACCTAGGCAAAATGTAGCTGCATAAACCTTTTGATATTATTACCCTTTTACATTCTTAGAAGATGAGACTTAGTAAGCTAGTGAGCTCCAAGACCTTTTTTTTTAATCAAAGATATATTTCTTTAACTTCAATAAATACTTTTGAACCTAAAGTTCTGACTGTGCAATTCTGTCCCATCCTAAGAATAAAAGCTTATCCCATTTTCACCACATGTACGTTTCTGCTGATTATGAAGTTTACTTCTGGTACTCTGCTATATTTATTGTGGAATCATCCCACCTGAGGGTTATTTTTGAGCCTAACAGCTCAAATTACCCAACAATGAAAGGAAAGACTATTTGAACTTGACAAGTGCAAATATGTTTATCAGTATTTCAGTTCCTTATTTACAGAATTTACTTACATTGAGCATTACAGACAACGAAAACCCAAAGTATAATAATAATAATAATAATGATAATAATAATACAACTACAGAAATTCTAAATAGTCTTGCAATAAAACTCACTACTCTCCATTGTATTGCCATTAAAGGGGGTTCATGGTCTTGTGGATGCCACCACTTTCCCCTCCATTGGACCCTTTTAAAAAAAAAATGTACATGCAACATGTTTGGCTTAGAACGTAATCAGGCTTTTCTCAAAGCTCAAATCACTCCATATGCACACACCACCTCTGTGCAGAAAGTTCATTCAATGTTTACACACAGGTTTTCCGTGAGGACTCTGTATCTATATGACTTCTTAATTTGCTGAGAAAATGAACTTATTTCAAAACCAAAGGTGCCCGTCTGGGTGTTTTCTTCTGTTTCTAAATTCCTAGGTGATCTTCCTGGTTTAAGCCTGAAAGTTGTGCTAACACTGTGGTCTTTGTTTTTTTTCCCCCCAGAAGGATGGCTCTATCCAAGAATACACCATCACATACCTTGTGAAAGAAGGGTCGGAGAAGGCTGATCAATCACACTTTGAGCTGCTTAAAGTCCTGGGACAGGGTTCTTTTGGCAAAGTGAGTCCCCTTCTTGATGGATGTATGCATAACATTGTATATATAACATGATTTTTGTTCATGGGTTATAAATGTCATTTCCTAATTGGTTCTATCATTAAAAACTTGGGAAAAGTTTATTAAACTGCAAAAAAGTTTGTTTTTGCACAACACCCTGCAGCACATTTTGCTCTAGTTTTTCAATGAATATCTCATTGAGTCTCAACCAATTCAATATAGTTTGTGGCAGCCACAAAAACAAAGTTTCTGGGGTAGAACAAATATTTCCAGAATAGTTACGCATAATGAAACATGAGTAACACTTTCAGACCAGGAACAATTTTTTTTTTTTAAAAAAATTACATAGTCTAATAGATCTACAGTAGAGGGGGAGATCTCCTGCAGGCCGTGCTGGCATTTGATTCGCAGGCCCACCCATTTTCCATTTTATTGAAGGCCATCAACTTCGCCCTTAAGAGACAAATATAAAATGGGAGTACCTCTGGGTGTAGCGGCACTCCATGCAATCATGCTTCTCACATGACCTTGGAGGTGTCTGTGGACAACACCGACTCTTCGGCTTAGAAATGGAAACGAGCTTTACCCACCACCTCCGCCCTTCCCAGAGTCGGACACGACTGGACTTAATATCAGGAGAAAACTTTACTTTTACCGCTGAGTGTATGCTGAGGACCTTGTCCCCAGTGGAAGTCATACTTAGTACCGTGTTTCCTTCAAGGTTTTGTGCCACATTTTCTGGATAGGAAAGCAAAATGGATGCACGGTCATAAAATGATACAAAAAATTCCCTCTCTGTTCTCCCAGGCATTCTAGAACAGATGCAACAGCTGTCTTTTTACATCTTAAGTGTCCAGCGTGTTAGGCGAGAGGGCTTATTAACCAAAGCCCCTCCTCATAAATGCACAACAGAGTAACTTATCAGCAGCAGCATGACCCAGCATCAGTATCCCAAAGTGATTTTTTAAAAAGACGAAAACACACAGACCAATGTTATCTCTTCCATAGGAACCTTTTCTTTATAGCAAATTATATGTTTGTTCTATTTACAAGAACAAAATTTCCATGATACAAATAAAGTTCAAGCGTCACACTGGAGCTTCACACACAAGCATTTTACACACAGCAGGTTTTATACTGGAGTTTTACACACGAGGCTTTGCACATGAGACCTTTAACCTGGGGCTTCTTTCACTGAAGTGTCTCATACCAGGCCTTCTCACTCTCAGCCTTTTCAAAGACTAAGCCCTATCTCACACACTGAGGCCTTTCTGCCACACTGAGGCCTACTACCACTGAGACCTATTCTCCCACTGAGGCATTCTCTCACACAGAGAGGCTTCTCTCACACTGAGAGCTCTCTCAGACTGAGGCGTTACTTTTGTAATTAAAAATACCTAGTTAATTTTTAATATTTCTGATATGGCGTCCCTCCACATAGTTTGGGAAGCAAAAGTCCAAAAATAGTTTTTCTTTATTCTGATTTAAAACTCTGGAGACACTCAAGTGTTTGGCCATTACTAAGCTTGATGCTGGTGCAGTGGGCCCTTGGTGCCTATCCAGGTTTGATTCCAGGAAACAGCCCCCCCCCCCCCTGGATACCAAACTTCATGTGCGCCATTATACAGACTGCTATCGCAAAATGGTGCACCTTATATAAAATGGCATTTACACTGTTTGCCTTTTGGATTTTGAAAAATATTTTTGAGCTCTGAATGGTGGAATCCGTGGAAACGGAATCTGTGGATAGAGAGGGCTGATGTATCTGCCTGCGGTAAGGCTGGCCCTATTCCTTGACAATGTGAAGTCTACCAATCTGCGGGGTAGGACATTATGCTCGAAGCCTGCAAAATGTTACTCTTTCTTTGACTGAATTGGCCGTTGTGACCAATGATTCTGTGGGTGGCACTCTGAAAAAATAACTTCTCCCAGCTCAGGAGGTGCTTCATGCCATGCTTTCCCCACCCTAAATTAGTCTGCCGTGCTCAAATGTAATAGAAAATGCTGTTGGGCTGTTTCGATTGCCATTCTGTGTGATTTCTGTGTGTGAGTTGGGTCTTCTACAGCTCATGACATTCAAGATGGAAACCTAGAGACAATTTGGAATGGATTATTATGGTATTGGGGAAGATGTGCAGAATGACAGGGGAGGAAAAAAACACTATGTGCTTTGGTTCAGTTTGTTTTACTAAGCTGGCAACATGTGGGCTCTAGACTGTAAGGTCCAGGTCAATGTTAAATAATATGGTTGCACTATTTACAAGAACTAGGTTTCCATACATAGTAACACATACCGTAGTAGCTTTACACGCAGCAGCCTTTACACTCACTCTCCTCTGGACGACACTAGCTTTGGTTCATTGACTGACAGGCTTCAGCCTACGAACTCTTTCAGTTTGTAGTCACAAAAATGACTCACACTTTGTTAATCAAAAATACCTAGGTAATATTTAATATTTCTGACACTTCTAAGTTTCCTTTTTCCCATTCTGGCCTCTGCACAGGTTTTCCTTGTCCGAAAAATCACCCCTCCAGACAATGGGCAGCTCTACGCCATGAAGGTCCTGAAGAAAGCAACTCTGAAAGGTGAGGAAGTGCCACATGCTAGAGACATGAATACACTTGTGGCATGGGTGGGGGATACATTTTTAGTGGCAACCCACCCTTGGCATAATTCCCTTCCTGAATGATGAATACGAGGGTTGAATGAAAAGTAATGCCTCCACCTTCGTAACTCCTCAACAGATGGCAGTACTGGTATGCAGCAGGTACTGGCTTGTTCAGTGGACTCTCCTCTACAGTTCCATTTTGGCGGGACGCCTTAGCATTGAACGGTTGTGTTGTTAAAGTGCGAAGTATGGAGCCTTGCACAGACGGTTGGTCAATGCGACTTAAGCAATGTGCAGTCATTGATTTCTTGACAGCAGAAGGTGGCACCCCAAAGGAGATTCATCAGAGAATGCAAGCTGTTTATGGTGATTGTGTTGATGTGAGTACTGTGCATCGTTGGGCGAGTAAGTTTAAAGATGTTGAGGTGGGAACATCTGACTTGCGTGACAAACAAAGAGTTGGACGTCCTGTGACAGCAACCACCGAGTTTCACAAGCAAAAGGTCATATCACTCAGAGAGAACAATAAATTCAGAGCGTTACATCACAACGCTGCGAACTTTGAAACAATGGCTAACAAGGGTCCGAAAAGAAAAGAGAAATGTTTTGCTGCAACATAACAATACCAGGCCACACACTTCGCATGCCACCACAGCACAACTTCAGAGACTGGATCTCACCACCGTACGGCATCTTCTATACAGTTCAGATTTAGCACCTTCTGACTTCCATCTGTTCCCGACAATGAAAGATCTGCGGGGACATCATTATGCTTCTAATGAAGACATTGAGAGAACTGCGAGATGCTGGTTGTGGAAACAGAGTGTCGACTTCTTCTGTGACAGCTTCAGAAAACTTGTTCATCATTGGCAGAAATGTATCCAATTGTCTGGTGATTATGTGGAAAAGTGAATAGTGGTAGTTCAGGATTATTTCTGCATTTGATTTATTAAAATATTCCCATCCAAACCCAAGTAATGAAGGTGGAGGCATTACTTTTCATTCAACCCTCGTAAATGGAGGTGTGAGCATTGACTCATTTTGGTCCCAATGTTGTCTTCTGTATCTTGGAGGAGAATAAACCTCTGGCCCTCCGGGTATTAAATTTCAATACCTATCAGTCAAGGGCAGTGTGATTAGACCAACAACATTTGTATTAGTATTATAGCCACTTCTGTTAATACAGTTACTACTTACATAGCTTCTCTCCTCCTCCTTATGTTCTGCTGTATTCTTTGTTGACAGTCCGAGACCGTGTCAGGACAAAAATGGAAAGGGACATTCTAGTGGAAGTAAACCACCCATTCATTGTGAAACTTCATTACGGTGAGTGTCTGCATTCATTTTCTTGGATCATGTGCTGAATTGCTCAACTGTGTAGCCAAGCAATCTCTTTTCATTTGAATTTGAGGGGTTTCTGTTAAGCAGCTGTCCATACATCTGAAAAATAATATATTACAGTTCTCAAGGAATTGTCTTAAATACTGTGGGCCCAGGCATATTACATGAGCAATGAACAATCCAGCATGCTGGTACAATCTCTTCGCCTCTACTTCCTCCCTGTTGGAAAACAGGAGCGGGAAACCAAATCGGAGGATCCACCCATGATTTATTTGAAGGACAAATTCTGATTTGTCTCTAGCTACTCCCTGTTTAGACTGTGTTTTTCCACTTTCCCCTTTTTGGTTTGTTTGAAAGGCAGAATCTCTTGACTTAGACAATCTCTTGACTTAGATATTTTATGATGTTTTAGGATGTTAAGTGTAATCTGTGTAATTTTGCTATGTTGGAAACCGCCATGAGCCTTGGGGAGAGGCGGTCTAGCAAATTTGAATAATAAATAAATAAATAAAAGTGGACAAAAGCACCCTTGTGGCAGTTTGGTTGTCCAAGAGCCCTCCAAGATCTATATTTTAAAACCTTTTTCTTTACTCCAAACACCATACTGGGACTAGCAGGACCAAGTTAGCCAAATTTGGGGGGTGTTTTAGGCTCAGGAGATGCCTTTCTTCTAACAGGAAAAAAAAGATTTGTGATTGTACTGAGCATGTGCAGACTCAGGACTCCATTTTTGTATTCAGTTTGCATGAGACCTCAGTGGAGGTGGATGCATGTATGCGTTTGGTCTTCAATGAAAGCAAGTTACTGTTTGGTCTTTAACGGATACAATATGATGTATGGACTTCAGTGAGTACAGCTATACTTAAAGACTATGGACTATGTACTCAACCCTTTGTACTCAACACAGTGATATCCTGTGTACTCAACCTTGTGTACTCAGTGATACCTTGTGTACTCAATACAGTGAACTACATCCTATTTATAACTGAACTTGAGTAAAAATGTGTCTGTATAGTGGGCGCACGAGAGAGAATAATAGCCCATTTTATGGGGGTGGGCGCTGGGTTGGAGGAAAACCATTTCCCTCGTTTTTGCTGGTTATTCCCACATGGGACAGATGGTTGCTGTCCCAAAGTTAGTTAAGGAACTTCTCATTTGGTCAGGAAGTTCCTTAAGTAACTTTCGGACAGCAACCATCTCTCAGCCTGATCTGTTTTACCAGGTGTTTCTTAAAATAAAATGGAGGCTAAACAGTGCATTTTATCCTACTTGGATAGATAGATTTGTGTGTCTGACTCTGGAGGGTGATGCTCATCTCCAAAGAGCCAGCATTGTCTGTAGACGCCTCCAAGGTTTTGTGGCCAGCATGACTGCATAGAGCGCTGTTATCTTCCCACTGGAGTGGTACCTATTGATCTACTGGCATTTGCATGTTTTCAAACTGCTAGGTTGGCAGAAGCTGGGGTAACAGTGGGAGCTCACCCCGCTCCCTGGATTCGAACCACCAACCTTTCAGTCAGCAAGTTCAGCAGCTCACTGCGCCACCAGAGGGCCCAAACCTATTATTATACCAAACATATTTTGTCAGACGTGCATAAATGAAACTGTGCATATGGATCCCGCAGATACGGGGGGGCACATGGTACATTGAATAGAGAAGGGAATAGGCTAGTTCACAGGAAACAGTGTTAATACCTTTAGCATTCAGCTTCAGATTGTCCCCTTCTAATTGTCACTTAGGTAGGGCTGTTGCCAGAGTTAGAAAGAAAGCCTGACTCCTGTTCTGTTTATTGCATTTCAGCCTTCCAGACAGAGGGGAAATTGTACCTTATCCTTGATTTCCTCAGAGGAGGAGACCTCTTCATGCGCCTTTCCAAAGAAGTGAGTATATCCAGCTAGCACGGTATAGGTAGATTTGGCTAATATTTCTGAACAAAAAAACTTTCCTCAATTCCTATGAGAGTTATTAGTATGCAACAAATGATGCATTTAATATTGGAAGTCTTTATTTTGAAGCCAGGGTCAGTCCATTTCTACAAATCCCAGGACAAGTTCTACTCAGACTTGTTGCCACTTTCAATTCCACTAACTCCAACTCCTGTTCTGCAACCCTGGTTGCAAAGAAAAATGCCCAGCAACCTCTCCTTTCCCTCTCTAGTCTCTCTTCTTTTATAAGCTTGTACTATAATCACCCTGGGAACAAAGATTTGGAACTGGTTGAAACTGAGTTAACACCCAATTGTAACAGGGAATCTCTATGGAGTAAATGTATGGGCATTGCCAAAATATATAATAGGTCTAATACTTTTTTTATCAATGTGTCGTACACCAGAGCAGGGACTCCTCTGACTTTAAACACCATACCATCTTGATAAAATCAGCAAGCAGTTTATTGAAGAATATATGTAGGCAAAGCAGTAAAAATTGCAAAAACAGTAAGGTTCCTATACATAAAATAGTTCAGAAGCTTCAAGGGGAAACAAGATCCATAGGCACATAAAATCCATGAAACTAGTCACAGGAATCCATAAAACAAGGCAGCAGGAAAAATCCCATACACAAATCTGGAGTTTAGCAAAAACTAGGTACATGAAACTAAGAGCACTTGAAAGCAAGACCATCATGAAATTCCAACATTGACCCAACTGATGCTACTCTCTCCCATGAATTAATATAAGGCTTTTTCCAGATCCCATAACTGAAAGGAAACGTTTCTCTTGACCTTACCACCAGATAAAAGTTTGTTATCTCTGTTTTCCTGTAACCAAACTGATCGTCTTTGCCTCTGAAGACTCTGTCTCTGTTTACAAAAGCTTTGCTTTCTGTCTATGTTTTCATTATCTTGATTCTCATTAACTTCTGCACCTAACAAATCATCTTCAGACAGTTGTTATGAGAAAAGCTGTGAAAGGCCTCTCCCAAGAATATGACCTTGTGAATCTTCCTGAGACAGCTCGGGCCTCTCAGCTCAGCTCAAGCAAACCCCCATTCCCATTGTCAACAGACCCAGGACCACCATCAGGAACATCACCCCCATTCCCATCATGAAACGCAGCATGAACATCAGACACAATCACAGGCTGAACAGGGTGACATACAACATCGCGTCAGAAGCAACATGAGAAACTGCAAGTCGCTTCTGGTGTGAGAAAATTGGCCATGTGCAAGGACATTGCCCAGGGGACATCCTGTGGGAGGCTTTTCTCATGTCCCCACATGGGAAGCTGGAGCTAATACACAGGAGCTCATCCCATCTCGTGGATTCAAACTACTGACCTGAAGGTCCACAGTTCAGCCAGCACAAGGGTTTAACGCATTGCCACATCGTGACTCTAATACTCACCTAAGAGGATAAGTTGGATCTTCTGGTGTTCTTAGCATTGCAAAACTGCTTACGTTCTGCAATTAAGGATGTATGTTTTCAAGAATTCTGCAGTTGCATACCAAGTCACACCAATTTGGCACCAACTACAAAACGTAATAATTTCAGTATTGCATTTCATCATTAAATAATTCTCTGTTGCCTCGGATGATAGAACCAAGTTTAAAACTTCTGGAGTTATTTTAAAAACCCGAACTGTTCCAATTGTGATCAAAATATACAGAGAAATATAGCAAAAATGGCCAGTCCCTGTTCCCAGGGAAGTTACGTTGAAGTTCATACTAGGATTGTGCATTCTCGACCCGTTTCGTGTCCCAGCTTTCGGTGGGGGCCCCAATCCGTTATTTGGGAACCTCCCGAAATTGAGAGGGTAGATATCTATTTTCGCTCTGGGCTGCTGAAAGATCCATTTTCTATTGGCCCATTAAGGAGAGGGGGCTTCTTCTTACCTGTTTCTTACTCTAGAGCAGGTCCTCAGCTGCAGGCACCTGCGTGCACTTTCTGGGCCTGCTGCATGCCACGCATACTTTCCAAGGCAAGGAGACAAGTTCTCTTACTCCAGAGGAGGCGCTTGGTTGCAGGCACTTGCACATAATTTCTGGGCCTGCTACATGACACACGCATTTTCCAAGGTGAGGAGGCATGTTCTCTTACTCCAGAGGAGGCGCTTGGTTGCAGGCACTTACACACAATTTCTGGACTTGCTGCACGCTACATGCACTTTCCAAAGCAAGGAGGCAAGTTCTCCAACTCCAGAGGAAGCGCTTGGCTCCAGGCACTCGTGCTCACTTTCTGGGCCTGTTGCACACCACATGCACTTTCCAAGGCAGGGAGGCAAGTTCTCTTACTCCAGAGGAGGCGCTTGGTTGCAGGCACTCGCACACACTTTCTGGGCTTGCTGCACACCACATGCACTTTCCAAGGCAGGGAGGCAAGTTCTCTTACTCCAGAGGAGGCGCTTGGTTGCAGGCACTTGCACATAATTTCTGGGCCTGCTGCTGCACACGACACACGCATTTTCCAAGGTGAGGAGGCAAGTTCTCTTTCTCCAGAGGAGGCATTTGGTTGCAGGCACTCGCACACACTTTCTGGGCTTGCTGCACACCGCATGCATTTTCCAATGCAAGGAGGCAAGTTCTCTTTCTCCAGAGGAGGCATTTGGTTGCAGGCACTTGCACACACTTTCTGGGCTTGCTGCACGCTACATGCACTTTCCAAAGCAAGGAGGCAAGTTCTGCAATTCCAGAGGAAGCGCTTGGCTGCAGTTACTCGTGCTCGCTTTCTTGGCCTGCTGTACACCACACACACTTTCCAAGGCAAGGAGGCAAGTTCTCTTACTCCAGAGGAGGCGCTCGACACACGCTTTCTGGGCTTGCACGCCACACAGGCTGTTCACAAAAAGCAGGCGAGGAGCCAGGATCGGCTCCCGCTTACCTTTGTGTCGAGCTGATTTTCGTACCGGGAGGGGGCTTCCCGTTACGTGCTCCTGAAGGTAACAAAAGAACGGATGAAATGGAAAAAACGATTGCACGCACAATCGTTTTTGGGACTAGAAAGGAAAAGAGAGAAGGTAGACCTGTTTCCTTACAGGTTAAATCACTTCACTGTACCTACCAGCTGTTAGAAATTGTGGGAGTTGAAGTTCAAAACACCTGGAGGGAGAGCCAAAGTTGGCCCATGCCTGTTCTTGGAGCTTCTTTGTCCTGTATTTGCATTTCCTTTTAATTCACCATTTTTAATCTATTAAAAAAACCAGTTTCTAATCCTTGGGTTTTAATGCAGACTTCTGGCCTTCAATGAAAAATGCCTTCAGCATGAGAGAAAATGCTGTGGTTCCAGAGTAGAGCCCATACAAGCTTTCTCTGTCAAACAGAACAGAAGAGTTGCAAAACAGTGGTCTACTCTTATAATAATAATTTTTCTCTGTCCTCTGTTGCACCATTTTCACGCCTAAGCAAAGCAGTTGCCTGCTTCCTTGGGCTATGGAGGTGGCAGGAAGCACAGGGAAGCCTTGATGGTGCAACAGGAAACTGCTGTGAGGGCAAGGAAGCATGGGACGTTGCTTCAGCAACTATCAGTTTACCTTCTAAGAATGAAGGTCCCAAATCTGTTCTTCCTCATCCTCCCCTCAACCTCAGCTGCTTAGCAAGGTCCAAGTTGTCGTCTTATACAGATGTATCTACTAGAATGTCATTGCAGAACAAAGCAAGTAAGCAAGGTTAGTTTAATAAAGTAGAAGACAGATGGGGAAGTATCTCTGACTATTCATTCTGAGAATGGCTCTAAGAGAATAGAAAAAAGTTCTGCAGAAGTGTAAGGCCGTTTTCTGCAGCAAGAATAAATTAGACAATGGTCTCATCTACAGACTGAGTATCTGTTATCTGAAAAGCTTTGGATAAGAAGTGTTTTGGATTTTGGAATACCTCTATTTGCATATACGGCCATAATGAGATTTTTTGGAAGTGGGACCAAAGTCTAAATACAAATCCATTCATGTTCCATATATATCACAAACGTATCGGCTAGAGAAGTAATTTTAAACAAAATATTTTTAATAATTTTGCGCATGAAACTAAGTTTGTGTACATGGAACCACCTGAAATTTTGTGTAGATGTCACTATGTCAGCCACCCACATGAGCAGTTCTGTACCCTGGAGTACTTCAGATGTTGTAATTCTGGACAACAGATGCTCAACCTGTATTTCTCCAGAATAATTATTTTTGCTTCCAAACCTCAGTCCCCAAATTGCAATGATTTGACAGATTCTGAATTAGAAGCCCTACTAGGTGCCTTGAGATATTTACTTTTTATATGAAAGAGTACAAAGTTAACTCTCAATATACAGAATTGAATCTGTATTTTCCATATCTACTAAATAATATCATATTTACTTAATTCTAAGATGCTTGCCCCCCATATAAACATCTCTAAAAACTGTTGTAGTCCAGCCTTTGATTATGCCTGTACCTGATCTCACTGGGGATTCTGGGACTGTTAGGCAGCCTGATGCTGACAGTGAGGATTCTGGGCAAGAGAATCGGGAGATTTTAAGCCCTGAGAATGAGAGCTCTCTATCCCATATGCCAGAAAGGAAGTTCCCTAGACATGCAAGGCCAGAAGCAGAAATGAGCTCAAGGAAGGAAGATGCAAAGGAGGAAGATAAAACTCCAGGTGTACGAGCTAATGAGTTAGATAGAAGATTAATGTTCCATCAACATAGGGTATTTCGTGAAGCACAGTGAAGGTCAGTTTGTCTATTATCGAAGAAGCCTTATCAGTTTTGGAAGGACAACGGTGGGCTTTCTCTGTGTGTGTGTGTGTGTGGGTGGGTGTGTATACACACACACATATATATCTATTAGATAAATGGGTTCACGTCATGTGATGTATACCTCAAACAAAGAAACCATACAACGCAGAAACACAATACTTGCCAATAGAAATAGGCCTCAAGCAAGGTATGTTTGTAGCAAAGAAACTTCCCCCAAAACCTAAAAGGCCCCAAAACAACGAATAAAAATAAAACTACATGTACCAGCATCCTCCGGGGCAGCCAAAAACTCACCCAGACTCTAAATTCTGAACAACATGATTGGCTGCCAATAAGGGCGGTTGCATAACTGCTGTAACCATAGCAACGCTAGCAAGAGCCATCCAAGGCTAGGATAGAATGCTGAGAGATTTCAGTTGGTGTTGGAGGGTAAAACTGCCAAAACCAAACTCTGAGGGAGCAATTCTCCAGCAAATTCCTACCCACACAACACAACTTCCAATCACAACCCATCCCACCAACCTTACGGGACCCCGTACACACAACACCTACAAACACCACAAACTAAAACCATTCCTTCCTTCCACACAGACATAAACTGACCCAAAATACAAGCCATGCCTTCTAAAAATAACAGCATCGGACGACACACTCACAACGCTACATCCATCAAACAACAATGGGCAGAACAAACGCCAGAACAGAAACACACTGCGCAGCAGAGACACAGACAACAGGTCACTGCACGACGCACAGCTGAGAACCAATTGCAAAGAACTGCATGACAAGAAGAAGCGCGCAGCCAGGAACAACAAAGACGCAGAAATGCAACACAACAGCAGCGCGCAAGGAGCGCAGAAACACGCGTCGCAACACAGAAAACAAACTTCAAAAACACCACAACCACTTCCACCGCCTAGCCTTCAGATACAACGCTGCAGAAGACTACAGCATGGTGCCAGAGGCCGACATTGGCACCCTAACGCACATCTGCACACACTGCAAAGCCCTGAAATACCCAGCAGAAACAACAGGAATGTGCTGCCTAGCCGGTAAAGTCTCTCTACCACCACTTGCCACTCCTCCACATCCACTACAGACTTTGCTGAGTGGACACACTCCAGAATCAAAACACTTCCTCCGCTATATAAGACAATACAACTCATGCTTCCAGATGACATCATTTGGAGCACACATAGAAAGTGCGCAATTCATGCCTACATGACCCCACCAAGACCGTAAGTAACATCATTTCCAACCCTTACTTCTCGCATCTCCTAAATAGGGCACAGCAACGCGTGCCGGGTACAGCTAGTATATATATATACCGCATTTTATTCCGTCCTTCTCAACCCCCGAAGGGGAACTCAGGGCGGCTTACATTGAGCCCATTTAAAGGCTAATCAACAATTACAATAAAATCAAACATGTACATAACATAATAAAACATCATAATTAGAATCAGGTAAAAACATCAATTAAAAACAAAAACCAGCCTTGTCAGTCTTAATGTCAATCCAGTTCATCCCTTTAAGGTGCTGTTTACCTCTATTGACCAAACGCCTGGTACCAAAGCCATGCCTTTACTTTCTTCTGGAAAGTTAGGAGAGAAGAGATCGATCTTATGTCAGTTGGGAGTGTGTTCCATAGTCGGGGAGCCACCACTCTGCTTTTCTTTTTTTATCTTGAACTGGATTGTATGTTAAGTACAGAGATTATTCCCAGCCTTGGAGTGCAACAAAATTGAGATGTGTCTTAGAATCACAGGTGTGTGTGTGTGTCTATCATGTTGGTAGTACTGAAATGAGTGTCTGCCTTACCATTGATGGGCTCTTAGAATTGAAGATACATGTGGGAACACAGCCCTTAGCTAATTGATTTCTGCTTCATGTGACCTCCACCATTGTCTATTCTCGGTTCCTCTTAGGTCATGTTCACTGAAGAAGATGTGAAGTTCTACCTTGCAGAGTTGGCCCTGGGCCTTGGCCATTTGCACCGCCTGGGAATTGTGTACAGGGACCTTAAACCAGAGAAGTATGCACAGCCCAAATGTTTCATTGTTTTTATGAGCTCCTTTCAGGGTGTATTCCTGCAGAATTAGAATTCATATTTGTAATTGGGTTGCTGTGAATTTTACAGGCTGTATGGCCATGTTCCAAAAGCAGTGTCTCCTGACGTTTTGCTCACATCTATGGCAGGCATCCTCTGAGGTTGTGAGGTCTGTTGGAAACTAGTGAAGTGGGGCTTATATATCTGTGGAATAATGTCCAGGGTGGGAGAAAGAACTCTTGTCTGTTTGAGGCACGTGTGAATGTTGAAATTGGCCAGCTTCATTAGCATTGAATAGCCTTGCAGCTTTAAAGCCTGGCTGCTTCCTGCCAAGGGCATCCTTTGTTGGGAGGTGTTTGCTGGCCCTGATTGTTTCTTGTCTGGCATTCCTCTTAACACCTCCCAACAAAGGATTCCCCTAGGCAGGAAACAACCATAGAGTCTCAACCAAGTCTATATAGTTTGTGTCAGCCACAAAAACAAAATTTCCAGAGTAGAACAATAACTTTCAATGTAAGAACCGCACAATTAAACAGGGGGGAAAACTTTCAGATCAGGAACAGATTTTTTTTTCAAATTTTGTTACATAGTGTAATTTGTCTATGTTCTAGTGATATATTTTATCCCTGTTTTTGCACCTTATTTATGTTCCCTCTCTCTTTTCTTTATAGTATTCTCCTGGACGATGAAGGGCATATCAAGCTCACAGGTACAATGTTTCTTACTGATTGTGGCCGCCACTTTGACAACTATGATGAAAACTGTTGAGTAGATATGTTGGAAATAGCAACCTCCCAAGCCTTTCACAATTGATTTGTTAATGTATATATTTGCTAACCTGTATTCTGTGTGTATGTTGATTTGCCAGTTTGACTTACCTCTTTGATGTGGGAGGGGTTATAAATATGTGATTGTACTGAGCATGTGCAGACTCAGGACTCCATTTTGTATTCAGTCTGCTGAACACCTAATTGGAGGTGGATATGTTTGCATCAGACCTCAGTGGAGGTGGATGCATGTTGCTGTTTGGATTTTAATGGATACAGTATGATTTATGGACTTCAGTGAGTACAACTATACCTAAACACTATGGACAAAGAATAATATCCGGTGTACTCAACACACAGAGAAACCTACATCCTATCCATAATTGAACTTTAATAAGAAATGTGCCTGTATGGTGAATTAATACAAGTTGTTTATGAGTAAACAAGATACGTTATTTTTCAAAGAAGACTTTTTAAAATCTCTGAGTGCACATTTTAACTAAGAGGTTCCTAGGGAGTGTGTATCTTTTGGGGCAATTACAACTGCAAATTGTACTTCGAAGAAACAGCCATCCTTTACTAACCAAATATATATTTTGTAAATATCCCTGGCAATTTAAAGACATGGTTCTTCAGTTTAACAGCTGAGTTACCTGTGTGCCATTACATGAATGCTTGTGAACATCACTTGTCATGCTTTTCTTGTCTAGTGGTTTTCAAAAGGTGGTTTCCACATGTTCATGGAGATTCACGTTTGCCAAACGGATGTGACATCATTTTTACCTTTTCAATAAGGTTATGGTGCAGTTAATTCCAATAGGTTGTGGAATTTCCAATAAGATAAGGTAATTGACTGTTACTCTCTTTTGGTCCCCTTCAATCCCTCTTTCTTCCTGCCTTCCCTTATCCCTCCAATGCCTTTGCCCTTCTGTAGACTTTGGCTTGAGCAAAGAAGCCATTGACCATGAGAAGAAGGCCTATTCCTTCTGTGGGACCGTGGAATACATGGCCCCGGAAGTGGTGAATCGCCAGGGTCATACTCAGAGTGCCGATTGGTGGTCCTATGGAGTCTTAATGGTAGGCTTGGTTTTTTGTTTTATAATACTGCCTCTTGGCTCTTACAGCGAATCTTTCCAAGTAAATAGAAACAGCCAGGATCCTGTCAGTTAAAAATAACACAAATCTAAAAGGTCCCAATAAATCAATAACACTTTTCTTCTGCCAAGAAGACACTGTCTACAGAAAGCCATATATATGTTAAACAATGACCTTTTGGGACAGACTCATGATGATGGGGAAGTTCTAAAATGCCTCCAACAAAGCAACTTCAGAATTGATATTGCAGTCCCCAAAATAATCCATCTATGAACCTCAACACAAGGTCTGAAAACACTTCCATCAATTAAATTAGAAATGGGTTGCTATGAGTTTTCCGGACTGTGTGGTCATGTTCCAGCAGTATTCTCTCCTGACATTTCATCCACATCTATGGCAGGCATCCTCAGAAGTTGTGAGGTCTGTAGAAAACTAGGCATGCGAGGTTTATATATCTGTGGAGTATCCAGGGTGGGAGAAAGAACTCATGCCTGATGGAATGTGAATGTTGCAATTGATCACCTTGATTAACATTTAATGGCCTTGCAGCTTCAAAGCCTGGCTGGTTGCTTTCTGGGGAATCCATTGTTGAGAGGTGTTCGCTGGCCCTGATTGATTCTTGTCTGGAATTCCCCTGTTTTCTGAATGTTGTTCTTTATTTACAGTCCTGATTTTAGAGGGCAATCAAGGAACATGAGTGGCTGAAAGAGCTGGGCATATTTAGGCTGGAGAAGAGAAGGCTGAGAGAGAGGAGACATGATAGCCATGGATCAAGATGTGAGGGCAAATCATAGGGTGCTGTGTTTGCTCACAATCGACCACAAACGCAGTCGTGTACAATTTTGCCGGAGTGTTTGCCGTTGTTCAACTGCAATATGGACGAGTTTTTGCACCGTTTCGTAACCGTGGACGAAACGTGGATCCACCACAACACACCAGAGACCAAACAGCAGTCAAAACAATGGGTTTCTCGGGGTGAATTGGCGCCAAAGAAGGCCAAGGTGGGTTTGTCAGCCAATAAAGTCATGGCGACTTTTTTTTGGGATGCACGTGGTATAATCCACATTGACTACCTTCAAAAGGGTAAAACAATCAATGGCAAATATTATGCCAACTTATTGGGTCAATTTAATGAGGATTTGGGGAAAAAATCCGACCGCATTTGGCCAAAAAAAAAAAGTTCTTTTGCACCAGGACAATGCAAAGGTGCACACATGTGCAGTTTCCATGGCAACAATCCATGAATTGGGATACGAATTGCTCCCTCATCCGCCCTATTCTCCGGATTTAGCCCCGAGTGACTATTTCTTGTTTCCAAACCTGAAGAAATGGCTCAGCGGAAAGAGATTTGACTGCAACAATGAAATCATCTCACAAACAAATACCTATTTTGATGACGTCGACAAATCTTATTTTTTGGAAGGGATAAAAAAATTGGAGAAACATTGGACAAAGTGTATAAAACTCAAAGGAGACTACGTTGAAAAATAAAATGATTTTTTAATCCAAAAACCTGTGTTTCATTCAAAAAGTCACGGACTTATGGACGCGCCCTCGTATCTACTACCTACCTGTCTTATCTCTATCTAATCTATCAATCTGGAGAATTGCTGGGAGTTGCAGTCCAGGAA
This sequence comes from Anolis apletophallus, assembly GCA_030556195.1. Taxonomy (NCBI): domain Eukaryota; kingdom Metazoa; phylum Chordata; class Lepidosauria; order Squamata; family Anolidae; genus Anolis; species Anolis apletophallus. The sequence goes on along the minus strand of JARBWK010000011.1, from coordinate 43,769,182 downwards.
TAGGAAATTGGAAATATGCAGAGATTGGGATACTCCCAAAGAAATCCAAGGAGAAAAAAGATTGTAAATTGGAACATTGAATTTGGATCCTCCTCCTCTCCTAAAGGGTCTGGTCTAGAGGATGCTGGGAGCTATAATCCAGAAGACAGTGTGGATATGTTAGTGTGTATTTTGTTTGCCGGGGAAGTCATTTTTGCACATGCACTGTAGCATCTTTTTGCTTTTTTGGCTTTTTACATCCCTTCTGCTGTGTTTTTCAGTGTTTTTATGAGTGATTCTCACTTGTTGGCCTGATAGGTGTATTGTGTCCACATGTGGTGTCAATTCGTCCAGTGGTTTTTGAGTTATGTTAATCCCACAAACAAACATTGCATTTTTATTTGGTTGTCCCTATATGGACTTGTCGATAGCTGCATGGTATACCTTAGACTCCTGCAAGGTCATTCAGTGCTAATCAAGGTGGCCAATTGCAACATACACACTTGCCTCACGCAGACAAGAATTCTTTATCCCACCCTGGACATTCCACATATTTATAAACCCCTCTTGCCTAGTTTCCAACAGACTTCACAACTTCTGGGGATGTCTGCCACAGATGTGGGCAAAACGTCAGGAGAAAATGCTTCTGGAAGAAGGCCATACAGCCCGGAAACTTCACAGAAAAACCAATGATTCCGGCCATGAAAGCCTTCCATACCATATTAAATTAGAAATTTTTGGAAGCTTAACTGTGGCTGCCTAAAAGCTACCCCTGTAATGAAAGTAGTGTAGACCAGGGGTGCTCATTAGGTAGATCGCGATCTACTGGTAGATCACGTAGGGCGTCCTGGTAGTCCGCAGGCAGGGTGGGAGGAAGGCTGCCGACACCGCCCAAGTCCTGCCAGCCCTGGGTTTTCTGAGGTCCTTTCCACACAGTTGGATAAAATCCCATGTTATCTGCTTTGAATCAGATTATATTGATTGATTGATTGATTGATTGAATATTTATGAGTCGCCCTCCACGTCAGTGCTCCGGGCGACTTACACACAAAAACACATAAAAGAATTCAATAGTTAAAAGCTAAAAGAATAAAAAGATTAATTAAAATAGTTCCAGTAGCTCAGGCTAAGTCTGGGAGGTGTCCTTAGCCATAAGCCTTTCGGAAGAGCCAGGTCTTCAGTGCGGTCAGGAACTGGGGCATGTCCCGGATAGCTCTCTGATCCGCCGGCATCAAGTTCCAAAGGACAGGGGCCGCGATGGAAAAAGCTCTCCGTCTCGTGGTGTCGAGGCGGGCCTCACTCACACCTGGGATGCGGAGAAGGTCCCTGTTTCCTGAGCGCGACCTTAAATGAGCTGGTTCGGACAAGCGGTCTTTTAAATAAGCTGGGCCGGCACCATGGAGGGCCTTAAAGGTAAGCGACAGGATCTTGTGGATGGCTCTGAGCTCGACTGGCAGCCAGTGCAGGCGCTGCAGAGATGGCGCGATATGGCATCTCAGTGGTGTCCCGGTGAGGAGTCTGGCGGCTGCATTCTGCACCAGCTGGATTTTACGAGTGGTTGACTGCGGCAACCCCACGTACAAGGCATTACAGTAGTCCAGCCGTGATGTCACTGTGGCATGGACCACAGTAGCCAGCGCATCTGATGGAAGGTAAGGTGCCAGTTGACGTGCCTGGCGTAGGTGGAAAAAGCTCCCTTACTTGTCGCAGCAACCTGGGCCTCCAGTGAGAGTCTCGAGTCTAGTATCACACCGAGACTCTTCACCGACGGGCCGGGATCAGCGGCTCTCCCTCAAAGAGAGGCAGCGGAATGGGTGGCTCTGGGCGTCCCGGCCATAGAATCTCAGTCTTTGATGGATTGATCTTGAGTTTGTATGAGCGGAGCCATCTGGTCACTGCCTCTAGTCCTTGTCTGAAGTTCTCAGGCACCGATGTTACACCTGGCTCAAGCTTCAGCAGAAGCTGGGTGTCATCTGCATATTGGTAGCACCCAATCCAGAACTTCTGGCTATGCTTGCCAAGGGTTGGACGTAGATGTTAAAAAGCGGTGGTGACAAAATGGCGCCCTGGGGACTCCACAGACCAGGGTGGATTTCTTGGACGCTTGGCCTCGCCACTCAACACGCTGCGAACGGCCCCGCAGGAAGGAATCGAACCAGGCCAAAGCTGTGCCTTGAATCCCAATGGCTGATAGTCGCCGCAACAGCAAGTCATGGTCCACCGTGTCGAACGCCGCGGTGAGGTCAAGCAGCACCAGGATAGCCGAACCTCCCTTCTCCAATTGGCGGCGGATGTCGTCCGTAATGGCCACCAGGACGGTCTCGGTCCCGTGTCCGGCGGAAACCCGATTGGCAGGGGTCCAGGCTTCCTGAGGTTTCCAGGAATTCCTGTAATTGGATCGCTACTGCCCGTTCAATCAGTTTCCCGAGGAAGGGTAGGTTTGAGACCGGACAGTGTGGACAGTGTGGCAGTGTGGACTCAGAAAACCCTATTCAAAGCAGATATTGTGTTATATGTTGCACATTTTTGTAGTGGGTAGGTAGATCATTTTGATTTGGTTGTTTTAGAAGTAGCTCGCATGCTGAAAAAGTGTGAGCACCCCTGCCTAGACTGTTTGCTGAATCAGTACTGCCATCTTGTGACCGTTCATAACATTTATCTGGCTTTCTAAAAACAAAATGGGGTAAAAACAAGAAGGCAATATCCCATAAAGCCAATGTGGTTTAGCAGTTTGGCCGTTGAGCTACAGCACAGGAGACCTTTGGACATGACGTACTCTCTCAGCCTCGGAGGAAGGCAATGGCATTCCTCTTCTAAACTCATCTTGCCACGAAACTGTAATGTCGCAGATTCAAGGCCCATCTGGTCGCTGCCTGGAGGAATCCTTTGTTGGGAGATGTTATCTGGCCCTGATTTATTCTTGCCTGGAATTCCCCTGTTTTTTGAGTCTTGCTCTTTATTTACTGTTCTGATTTTAGTGTCAAAACAAGAATAAATCAGGGCCAGCTAACACCTCCCAACAAAGCTTTCCCCCAGGCAGCAGCTAGCCAGGACTTGAATCTGCAGGCCATTAAATGCTAATCAAGGTGACAAATTGCAACATTCACACGTACCTCAAGCAGGCAAGAGTTCTTTCTCCCACCCTGGACATTCGACAGATATTTATTTATTTATTATTTGGACTTGTACACCGCCACCCCTCGAGGGCTCAGACTGGCTTATAAATATATAAAAGCATCACAGGAGTAAAACAACATATTACACTAGACCAATAAAGATTTTCCAGCTTAGCGATCAAAGGCTAGCCGGAAAAGCTGGGTCTTGCAGGCCTTGCGGAAAGAGAGTAGATCATGCAAGGCCCACACATCACTTGGAAGGGTGCTCCAGATTGACAGTGCTACTACAGAAAAGGCTCTGCGCTGGGTCGATGTGAGGCGAATTGCTTTAAAAGTTGGCACTTCCAGGAGATTCATTTGTTCGGATCGAAATGACCTCTGGGGTTGGTAGGGGAAGAGACGGTCCCTCAGATACAGCGGCCCCAGACCATGCAAGGCCTTGAAGGTTAACACCATCACCTTGAAGGTGATCCAGTGCTTGACCGGAAGCCAATGGAGCTGCTGGAGAATAGGTGTTATGTGACATCTCACTGGGGTCCCAGTGAGAAATCGGGCAGCGGCATTCTGGACGAGCTTTAGTTTCCGGATCACTGACAAGGGCAGGCCAATGTAAAGGGTGTTACAGTAGTCCAGTCTCAAGATGACCGTGGCTTGGATAAGTAGGGGGCCAGACGCCTAGCTTGCCGCAGATGGAAGAAAGCGGTTTTGCTGACAGTTTAGACCTGGGCTTCCATCGACAGCAATGGGTCTAAGACGACCCCAAGGCTCTTTACTGAGGATGTCGGGCATAATGCCTCACCATCCAAGCTAGGCAGTCGGACCTCCCCACCCACCGGGCGGCCCAGCCACAGTATCTCCGTTTCACAGTACCTCAGTTACTGAGGTTCCAACAGACCCCTCAACCGATGAGGATGCCTGCCATAGATAATGCACGAAACGTCAGGAGATAATACTTCTGGAACATGGCCATACAGCCCAGAAAACTCACAGCATCCCATTCGTCATTTTCTTTTGTCATGTGAATCGAAACCAGGACCCTAAAACACAAGAATATATATGGAGCACTGTCTCCAAATAGAGAAATAGAGCCATAGAGAAAGGATCACAGAGTGACTTCCTTCATTGTTCTGCAACATTTCTTCCAGCAGTCTTCAAAATTTTAATAATAATAATTTAGATGCAGTGCCTAAAGACCTTGGCCTACACTTAAAAACAATTGGCGCTGACAGAATTACCATCTGTCAGTGCAAAAGGCCACCTTGCTCAGATCTGCACGCACTATTCGCCGATACATCACATAGACCTAGACATTTGGGAAGTGTCCGACATGTGATCAAATACAAAAGCCAGCATAGTGATCTTGTTTACTGTGTATTAATCTTGTTTCAAATAATGTGTATCAAATAACAACAACAAAACTTTATATACTGCTATATTTCCCCGAGGAGACTCAGAGCAGTTTCCAAATATCATCATCAATACATACAAAGTAAACAACATAAACATAAAATTAACAAGACAATATACGCATAAAAAAATCACAATAGCTCATATATATTTATAATAATCCTGTCTGTTCAAGGCAATTTATAAAGGCCGAACCGAGACTAGTGCAATTTCTAGAGGGCCCAGGAAATTAGGTGCAATGCTATAGCAAGCAACAACAATAATAGGTATAGTCTATGGCTATTCATTTCCGGGGCCTAATAGGAGGAAGTGATCTGGGTAATTGGTAGAAAAAGATATGGCCATATTCAACAATATCTGGGGCAGAGCTAGAACTAATCGTTCTCAAAGGCTTGTTTAAACCACCAGGTCTTCAAGCTCTTACGAAAGGAGGGAAGGGGTGGGGCCTGTCTTATTTCTCTAGGAAGGGTGTTCTAGAGGCAGGGGGCTACCATCGAGAAGGCCCTCTCTCTCATCCCCACCAACCATGCTATAATAACAAATAAATAATAACAACAACAACAATTTTATGTCTTACCTGCCTCTCCCCATGGCTCAAGGCAAGTCACAGCACAGTCAAAAACACACAAATACTATAAAAATTCTACAAACACACGTATTAAAATGCAGTTCCATCGAAGATACATATTAAAGCCTTTCTATACAACTCACGTTAATCACACAGTACTGAGACCAAAACACAGGATATGAGTTTGAAATGTTTTATGTTACATGTTTATGTGGTTTGTTTTAAATGAATATACTGTATATACATATATATATTTACAAGAAATGAAGTAGGATTAATAATGTAGTGAGAAAATTACAAATTATGATAGGAATCAAAATATTAATAACTATGTTGCAGTATAGTTGTACAATATAGTAAAAATAATACTAATATTATGCTATGCTGATAATATAATATATTGTATGTAGAAATTATATTGATCATAATATTATAATGTAAAATAATATAATACTAATAATATTGCATTATGGTAGTATAGTACAATATGGTAATATACAATACTAATGTTGTGTTATGCTAATACTATATTGTATGTACATATAATATTGATCATAATATTATAATGTAATATTATATAATACTAACAATAATACAATATAATTACATAATTATATAGTATATATTACATGTAATATTACTAATAATATTGCATTATAGTGGTATAGTACAATATAGTGGTATAGTACAATATAGAGCGCCTCTTTGTAACACTTTTTACATTTTTAAATTTTAACTCTGTAATATGTTATTTGTCATTTGTGATGTTTTTATGCTATCAACCGCCCCGAGCCTGCGGGAAGGAGTGGTCTAGAAATTGACATAATAAATAAATAAATAAATATAATAGTAATATTGTCCTATGCCTATAATATATTGTATGTACATACAATATTGATCATACTATTATAATGTAATATAATATTATACTAATATTAATACAATATTATAATATTATAATATATTACATGTAACTAATCAAATATTACTAATAATATTGCACTATAGTGGTATAGTACAATATAGTAATATATAATACTAATATTGTGCTATGCTAATAAAACAGGGAGCTCTGGCATGGGCTGGTCCACAAGATCACGAAGAGTCGGAAGCAAATGAACAAATAAACAACAAATAATATATATTGTATATACATATTACTTCTAAGCTTCTCTGAGTTCCCTTTGGGATGAGAGAGGGCAGGGTATAAATATAGTAAGCAAATAAATAAATAAATAATCAACTTGATCACTCCTTCTGCTGTTAAAGGTTTTAAATTTTTATATGTTGCTTCTGGATTCAACCCAGGGCCTGTCTCTTTCACAATGAAACAGAAAAAAGTGCCAATGCTTTTAGAATAAGCAAAAGTAACACTGGTAAGCATTGTGAAAGAAGTTTAAAGGTAAAGGTTTCCCGTTGACATTAAGTCTAGTTGTGTCTGACTCTGGGGGGTGGGGGTAGTGCTCATCTCCATTTCTAAACTGAAGAGCCGGCGTTGTCCATAGACACCTCCAAGGTCATGTGGCCAACATGACTGCATGGAGCGCCGTTACCTTCCCGCCAAGGCAGTACCTATTGATCCACTCACATTTGCATTTTTTCAAACTGCTAGGTTGGCAGAAGATGGGGCAAACAGCAGGAGCTCATTCTGCTCCCTAGATTTGAACTACTGACCTTTCGGTCAACAAGTTCAGCAGCTCAGCGGTTTAACCCGCTGCTCCCCTGGGGGCTCAAGAGGAAATTTACAAAATTCGAAAAAAATCAGCAGTCATCTCCAGACCCTCTGGTGCATCCTGTACACGTGACCTTCTTTGCTTGCTGTTCTTTGCAGTTTGAGATGCTGACGGGGGCCCTGCCTTTCCAAGGGAAGGACCGGAAAGAGACAATGACCCTCATTCTCAAGTAAGACCCTGTGGCCTTTTGGCCTATTGGTTTGGGAGAGGGTTGCCCTGAGACTCAGGGCCTACATTTGCGGGGAACCTTCTCTCCAAAGGAAGCAGAAGGGGGAGGAGGGGTGTGTGTGAAGTTTTTTCCCATGCCACTTTAGTTTCTGTAATTTTGTATTTTTGTCTACTTTGGTATTTTCCTTTTTTTCTGGCCTTCTTTGATTACTGTTAGCCAAAGTGAATTTGCCCTAAGCACCAAAAAAGCAAGGTACTGTATAGATCAGGCAGGGGCAAACGTGGGCCCTCGGGCATTTTGGACTCAAACTCCCACAATTCCTAACAGCCTCAGGCTTAAGCAGCTGAGGGGGAAAGGGAAGGGGCCTGAGGCTGTTAGGAATTGTGGGAGTTGGAGTCCAAAACACCTGCAGAAGCCAGGTTTGTCCATGTCTGATGTAAACACGTGTATAAGACTAGAAATTGTAGTCAAAAAATTTACCCCTTCAAAAAAGCATTAACTTGGAGGAACAGTTCAGAAATCCCTTTGCTTTCTCAACAGACTTGACTTGTGATGTGCAAATGCTACAACCTATTATCCTCCCCTACCCCTTTGTATCCATATGGTGAAAAACAAGGCTACAGAGAGTGCTGGCATGCTTGGAAGCTGGAGGTGCTGCCACTCCTTTGCTTCTTTCTCAGTGACTCATGGCAGGTTGCATAATATACATATGTGTGCATTTGCCTTTTCTTTAGAGCGAAGCTGGGCATGCCCCAATTCTTGAGCGCTGAAGCACAGAGTCTCCTGCGATCCCTTTTCAAGAGGAACCCAGTCAACAGGTTAGGTAAGGCGCCCTTATTTGCTTTGTGCCTGAGCACTTCCGCAACACGAATGGCAGCTCAGAGGCAAAGTCGGAGGCACCTTTGGGAAGGGTACGCTGCACAACACAAAAGGAGTGAAACACAGGCAATAAGTTTTAATTCCTTGTAAAATGTAATATTTTAAGAACCGAGACACAGCAGCCCAAATTGGAAATGGAAAGGGGTGTCCCAAGTGAAAGGCTCCTTCTCCGGAGTTCTTGCACTCAATTGAAAGCTGCCTTGTGTTGCCGGAAATGGACAACACTGGCTTCTGTGCAATTCCTGAGAAACCCATGCAAATTTTGTACAGAGATACAGATGGTGTGTCTCGATTATACTAAAAGATGAGCCTGCTTACAGTATGAGTGTGAACATGTTACTTTTGGAGTTTTATTCAGAATTCCCCAGCCAATGTGCCCACTGCATGATTCTAAAAGTGGATCAAAAAGAAAAAGCATTTCCAAATTTTGGGTGTTGACCCGCCAAGAATCCAGGCCACATGTGTGTCAGAAATATTAAAAATTAACTGGGTATTTTTGATTACAAAAGTGTGATTCAAGCACTGAAAGAGTTAGTAAGCCGAAGCCTGTTAGAGTTAGTGGGCCAAAGCTAGCTTTGCCCTGAGGAGAGTGAGTAGTCTGTTAGTGTTAGTTTTCCCTCACTGAGAGAACTCCTCTGTTAGTGTGTGAGGTAAACGCCTGTATGAGAGAAGCCCCGTGTGAGGGAGCAGCTCTAGTGTATAAAGGCTGCTATATATGTAAAGCTACCATGTATATGTTTATTCATGTTGTGGGAACCTTGTTATTGTAAATAATGCAACTGTATTATGTTACTACAAAGGAAAGCCTCCTATGGAAGAGATAACATTGTTCTGTGTGTTTTTGTTCGCCCAACAACATGTATTGGGTTTTAGACAACAAATTATGTCCCGGGGAAAAAGTGAAGTACCCAATTAATTGGGACTCTTGTCTATTTTTAACAAGTGAAAAATTCCTTTAAAAGTGGTAGAGTGCTTTTTTTAAATAAAAAAAATGTTTTCCTCTTTGTACCAGTCTGGTACCAATGAGTGCATAAAAAAAAACCATGTCCCCCATGTTGTTTAACATCTACCTGAAGCTGTTGGGGAGTTCATTTGGAGTTTTGGAGTTCAGTGTCATCTGTACTCAGACGACGTCCAACTCTATCACTCCTTTCCACTTGCTACTAAGGAGGCTCTCCAGGTTCTGAACCAGTGCTTGGTTGCTGTGACAGTCTGGATCAGGGCAAACAAATTGAAATTGAATCCAGACAAGACAGAGGTACTCCTAATCAGTTGAAAGGCTGAACAGGATATAGGGTTACAGCCTGACCTGGATGGGGTTACACGCCCCTGAAGATGCAGTTTCGCAGCTTTGGAGGTCTGGACTCATCGCTGAACCTGGAATTCCAGGTTTCAGCGGTGGTCAGGGGGACTTTCGCACAATTAAAATTTGTGCGCCACCTTAGAAAGTCAGATTTGACCACAGTGGTCCATGCTCTTGTTACATCTTGATTAGACTCCTGCAATAGAATAGACTCTATGTTGAGTTGCCTTTGTAGACTGTTTGGAAGCTTCAAGTAATCCAACAGGTGGCAGCCAGGTTTCTAACTTCACCAGCTCCACTTGCTGCCAGTCCGCTTCTGAGCACAATTCAAAGTGCTGACCTTAGCCTATAAACCCCTAAACGATTCCGGCCCAGCTTACCTATCTGAACGTATCTCCCTCTATGACCCACCTCGGAGATTGCGAGTGTCTGGGGAGGCCCTGCTCTCATTCCCACCTCTACAGGCACGATTGGTGGGGACAAGAGACAGGGCCTTCTCAGTGGTGGCCCCTCGGCTGTGGTACTCCCCAGGGATATTAGATCAGCCCCCTACCGCCTGTCCTTCAAGAAGAAAGTTAAATCCTGGTTGTGGGACCAAGCATTTGCACAGTGATAGTGCAACAATTGATATCTTGGTGCAATAATGAACCATTACAGATGACAGCTGGAATGGCTTCTGACTTATGTTCTCAGATTGTGTGATTTTAAATAACTGTTTTAATTGATATGTTTTAATGGTGTGAACTCAATATATATGTTGTTTTATGCTGATATGTGTTCAAAGCATCGAATTGTGCCTTTGTTGTGAGCCGCCCTGAGTCCCCTCCAGGGTGAGAAGGGCGGGAAATAAATAAATAAAATTATCCTATAGAGAGCTTCTTTCCCTTCATGTCTTGCATTGTGCTAGAATTATGTGATGGACAAACTCACAGGCTTTAGCTGGCTTCCAAAATAAAAGAGGAAAAGGTTGGATAATGTCATGGAACTCCTCTTAGTCAGAATCAGATTGTTGCCACCCAAAGTGTAACATTTCTAAGATGCACTCAAGAAGGTAGCATAAATGAGCGTCCAGGTTTGGAGATAATATATCTGCAAACTAGCTTCATGTGACAAAGAATGTCTGTTGCCATTGAGCTTTGCGCTTTTTTGCTATTAGGAAGCATCTTGTGGATTGACTATAGCCTTTGCAAGCAAAGCTTTCTTTGCATGCAGTAGATTCCTAGCTTTTGGTATTCCATCAGGCATTGCCCACACACTTTCTTGCAACCATAGGAACTAAGAATTGTGCTTCTGCACTAAATGAAGCTGAACTTCCCGAGCTTACGCTAAATCTCAGCAGCTCTGATTATACAACTTTACTTGTGTGCATGTTTTTCATTTGGATGTTACTCTGAGCATGTTGACCTTTCTATGTGCTGCGCAAGAGTCTGTATAGAACAGTTCAAAACGGTGTTCTTAATCTTCCAGGGTCTGGTTCCGACGGTGTTGAGGAAATCAAGCGTCACTCTTTTTATTCCACCATTGACTGGAATGTGAGTATTGGCCTTTTCCTACCGCTTAGATATTTAGTCCTGTAAGATCTTAGCATTCACATCTGTCGCTGGCAACAGCACAGTCAGAATTTTGAATGAGTATCTAGCAGCCTTCTCAAACCTGGTTCTTCTACTGTGTTGGATTGCAACTCGAGAAAACCCATCCACCCTATTTTTGTGCATCTACACTGTAGAACAGTGGTTCTCAACCTTTCTGATGCCGCAACCCCTTAACACCATTCCTCATGTTGGGGTGACCCCCAACCATAACATTATATTAATTGCTACTTCAGAACTGTAATCTTGCTACTGTTATGAATCATAATGTAAATATCTGTTATGCAGGATGTATTTTTATTCACTGGACCAAATTTGGCACAAATGCCCAAATTTGAAGACTGGTGTTGTTGGAGGGGGAAGGCAGGCATGTAACCAGGGGGGGGGGATTCAGGGGCTTCAGCCCCCCTGAAATTCTCAGGGTGGTCTGCAAGAAGGCCTTACTGGTACATGGCATGGTGGCGTCCTTGTCCGTGCCTGGGCCCTCAGTGCACTCTCTTTCATTTTTGGTGCCCCTGGTTTCAGCCTTCGGTGCCAGGAGAGGAAGGGGAGTGCGCCGACAGCCCAGGCGTCAAAGAGGATGCCGTCGCACCACAGACCATTCGGGGGCCACAATTGAAGTCTTGCCACACTCGTGGCTGGAGTGGAGTGCGTTGAGCCTGTCGGCTGCCTTCTGGAACTCTCTGGATCCAGGTAAACAACAACTCCGATTTGAAAAAGGGCAATCATTCCCCAATCCCTGCCTCTATGCACAGTTGGGCACATTGGCTCTATGTGCCAAGTTTAGCTCAGATCCAGCGTTGGCTTGGTTCAATGCCCTCTGGATAAGGGCGCACTGCAACTCCCAGATCCAAGGTCAATCACCCCCAATCCTCGCCTGTCCTGTATGCACAGTTGGCCATTTTTGGTCCAGATATGATGTTGGCTGTTTTCAGTGCTTTCTGGATTCAGGTAAACAACATTTGAAAAGGGCAATCATTCCCTAGTATGCACTGTTGGGCACATTGTCTTAGAAGAAATCTCAGAGAAACTATGGAAAATCTCTTCTTCAGTTTCAAACTTTTTGACTGCAACTGAAAAAAGTAATTTCATTGTTAGCCTGTTCGTTTGTGAACAACTCTCCAGCCTTACTTTGCACCTATCAGTTTTTCTTCAGGAAGAAAGTCTTGATATGGCATCTGCCATAAACCACGCTAAGTCACTGTTAAAGTCTTTAGAAATTTTGAGAGCAGATGCAAAAGATCATTTTGTAAAACTTTTTGACTTAGCAAGAACAACATCTCAAAACATATTTCAAAGCAACTTGACGATTCCAAGGCAGAGTTCAAGACAGGTGCATCGGGCAAATCCAGGGACTAATTCTGTAGAAGATTATTTCAGAGTTGGGATGTTCATACCATGTGTCAGTTCACTCATACAGAACATTATTGAAAGGTTCATGAAAAATGAAGGCATTTTAACCAGTTTCCAGGTTCTCCTCCCTGGGTTTTCAGGTCTAGACAAAGTTCACCATATGGAACAACTGTCAGAATACTGTGAAAATGACGCAGCACTTGCTTTTGTCAAGGCTGAGTACATAATGTGGTGTAATACTACACTACCAATTAAGAAAGATACTGAGGTACTTTCCAGAGGGTTTAAAAGAGGCCGTGGTCTCTCTGCTTCTGAAGAAACCAAATTTAGATCGATTGGTTCCCTCCAGTTACCGATCGGTTTCGAATCTCTCGTTCCTGGGCAAGGTGATTGAGAGGGCTGTAGCGGAGCAGCTGCAGCAGTTTCTAAATGACACAGCAGGTTTAGATCCCTTCCAGTCCGGCTTCCGTATGGGGCATGGGACGGAGACTGTTTTGGTCGCCATCTCGGATCAGCTTCGATGCCAGCTCGACAAGGACGGCTCAGTGCTGCTTGTGTTATTGGATCTCACTGCAGCATTTGACACGGTCGATCACAATCTTTTGACCCACCGCCTTGCCGCTGTTGAAATCAGGGGGACAGCTCTATGTTGGCTGTCGTCGTTTCTCCACAACCGGGGACAGCGAGTGTAAAGGGGAGATCTGGTTTCTGAAAGATCCCCACTAATATGTGGGGTTCCTCAAGGGGCCATTCTCTCCCCATTGTTATTTAACATCTATATGCGACCACTTGCTGAGCTGGTTCGAGGTTTAGGGCTGGAATGTTATCAGTACACTGATGGCACCCAGCTTGTTCTGAAGATGGGAAGCCATCCGGACTACGTACCCGCAAATTTCCATCAGTGCCTCGAAGCCGTTACTGGATGGCTGTGTGCCAACAGGTTGAGGGTGAATCCAGCAAAGACGGAGATCCTGTGGTTATAGTTTGGTGAGGCACCAGCAGCATTTGGCAGAGAAAGCTAAATATCCTGTGAAACTACAGCTTTGTCTCCATATTTCAGGAACTTTTTCCTTTATCTGATCAGATGGGTTCTTTTCCCTCTTCTTTCTGTATCCCTTTTCACTTTGCAGAAGCTCTTTCGTAGAGAAATCAAGCCGCCTTTCAAGCCTGCTGTTGGTCGTCCTGATGATACGTTTTACTTTGACAAAGAGTTTACCTCCCGCACACCAAAAGGTTTGCACTGTTTTTATGTCTCAAAAAATTAAGAGAATTTTAAATAGCACTTATGTGGCATCAATACGCCAAGCCCTGATACCTGGATATCAATTTATCCTGATAGTGGTAGGCAGGGAGGTGATCCGGGTCTATAAGCTGTCTGTTGACTTACCATAAATCATCTAGGATTTCTGCAAGGATCAACAGAAAAGCCAACACAGAGAGACATATGCCCTTCAGTTAATCTGTTAGAAGCTCCTGTCTATAGTTACTTGGTGTTTTAAACTAAAATATGACAGCTGTATTTTATATGGCCCAGCATATGGCTCATGGAGTAGCATGCATGTAATTGATTACATGCCCTGGAGTGCCATTTTGCATCTCATTTTACCTGTCCCCACCATACAATTTTGTGCCTGGATTTAATTGGCAAAAGTCAGGCTTCTAATTGAAAACCAGGTACATCCTAGAAGCCCAACGTCTATTTATGCCTGTCACAAAATATAAAATCAGCCTTGGACTTGATTTATTCAAGAAAGACACATTCATCAAATGATTTAGGGGATCTAAATACCCCATATGCAGCAGGTCCTGTCTGATCTTGGGTGGTAAGCAAGGCCAGCCCTGGTTAGTACTTGCATGGATGACTACCGACAAATAGAAGGAGGAAGGAGCTGACAAAATATAGAGCCTATTGGGTTGCTGTGAGGTTTCCAGGCTGTATGGCCATGTTCCAGAAGCATTCACTCCTGATGTTTTGCCCACATCTATGGCAGGCATCCTCAGAGGTTGTGAGGTATGTTGGAAATGAGACAAGTGAGGTTTATATAACGGTGGAATGTCCAGGGCGAGAGAAAGAACTCTTGTCTGTTGGAGGAAGTGTGAATGTTGCAATTAATCACTTTAATTAACATTTAATGGCCTTATTATTATTATTAAACTTTATTTATACCCCGTCACCATCTCCCAGAAGGGACTCGGGGCGGCTTACATGAGGCCAAGTCCAACAACACGGCAATAAAAATAAATAAAAGCAACACAGCAGCAAATAAAAACAATACAATCAATAAAACATATAAACAGTAAGAACACGAAGTTCAAAACCGTAGTGGCCAGGCCAAATGTCATATATTAAGATTTTTAAAATTAATAAACACTGGACATGGACGGAGAATAAGATGTATCTAGCAGAAGGGTTTTTGTGTAATGTGGAGAGATCAACCCAACAGATGGTTAAAGTGCATCTGAGGACATTTGCAGGGATTGACAAAGCAGGACATTATTCCCTTTAGTCAGGGAAGGCACATTGGAATAGCCACGTTTTCAGTCTCCTCCTGCCAAAGAGGGGGCTTGCAGCTTCAAGGCCTTGCTTCTTCCTGCCTGGGGGATCCTTTGTTGGGAGGTGTTAGCTGGCCCTGATTGTTTCCTGTCTGAAATTACCATGTTTTCTGAGTGTTGCTCTTTATTTATAGTCCTGATTTTAGAGGGTTTTTTTAAAATACTGGTAGCCAGACTTTGTTCATTTTCATCGTTTCCCCCTCTTGAAATTATCCATATGTTTGTGGATTTCAATGGCTTCTCTGTGTAGTTTGACATGGTGGTTGTTAGAGTGCTCTTTTGGTGTGGTTACTTATTGTCTTTTTTCCCCCCCTTCTAGATTCGCCAGGGATTCCACCAAGTGCAGGGGCCCATCAGCTCTTCCGTGGCTTCAGTTTTGTGGCTACTGGCACAATAGAAGATGAGAAGGCAAAATCCCCAACAGTGCCTTTACATTCTGCTGTCCAGGTAAGAAGAAGCATGAAGAATGCCTGGCAGCATCACAAAAGCTCCGTTGCTCCCTAGGTTTGAATTACAACTCAGCTTAATTGAGGACTTATTTTCCCAAACGTTTTCAACATCTGTGCATTCCCAAAGCATTACTATAAATTGGCATTGGTTTGTTTGAAAGAGATTCGGCCTTTGGGGCGTTAGAGACCACTTCGTCAGATATAAGTGATTGTTTAGCTTAATGGGCTTTGCATAGAGATGTCTGCCAAGTTACGAATCTCTCATAAAATAGGTTAGTTATCCCCAGTGTCTACAGATTGTAAGACCCCATTTACAAATTCTTATGCTGGCAGGACTGCTGACCGAAAGGTCAGCGGTTCAAATACAGGGAACGGGGTGAGCTTCTGTCTGTCAGCACCAGCTTCCATGCAGGGACATGAAGAAGCCTCCCACAGGATGGTAACACATCCGGGTGTCCCCAAGGCAACGTCCTTTGCAGACAGTCAATTCACTCACACCAGTAAACAATTGAACTGAAGCATGTTTAGACCTGTTCACCCTAGTGTCGCGCCCAAGACACTTGATGAACCTCCCTTAGTAAACCACAGAGTCCAACTGAGGTGCAAAGGTTTATTTAGAATAACTGGTTAAAGGAAAGAGACTAGAAGCCAATCTAAAATGCCTTAAGTAGCACCAGCAAAATAGCAGCAGTGTTCAATGAAAGCAACAATTGATTATAGTCCCGTAGTAATCAGGATCCAAAGCAGAACATAGTCTTTATGCACAAGTGGGCCAAATCCAAAGAGGGCAATAAGCAAGCTTGGCAGGCAAAGTTCTTAGCAGGAAGGCCCAGTGTCCTTTTCAGGATTCCATGGTTTTAAAGATGCAAAGTTGGCTCGAGATGGGATGGATGCTAAGGCCCAGTGTTTTATAGTTCTCTAAGGCTTTGAAGCTTTTGGCGTACTTTACGTCGAGTGTCAGTTCACACAGGATGGATCCCAGCTGCTGTTTAGATCCCCTCAGCAGCAAGGTATGTAAACCCAATTAACTCTGGACATCTGGGCAAGCAGGAGTCGCCCCATCTCCGAGCTCTCAGCGCCTTCGCTTATCAGTACCGGCTTGAACAACAGTAGCGGCCTTGAATGTTTCACCCTTCCTGCCTTGCAGATGGTTTGCAGGAGAAAGCATACAGGCCTGGCTGGCATCTTAATGCCAACATGGCTGAGGTTTGGTTCTAGGGAAACCAAGGCCTGGGACCTGACACCTGGCAGGATAATTGTGTGATTTTCATTCAGAATATGAAACTTGTCCTGGGGTCCCTGATCTATATCTTCTACC
This sequence comes from Anolis apletophallus, assembly GCA_030556195.1. Taxonomy (NCBI): domain Eukaryota; kingdom Metazoa; phylum Chordata; class Lepidosauria; order Squamata; family Anolidae; genus Anolis; species Anolis apletophallus. The sequence continues at coordinate 43,752,766 of JARBWK010000011.1, read as the reverse complement.
TGCAAACCTCTGCTATTTGCCAAAGAAGCACTTATACTTTCCTCTTTGTAGTCTGCCCCCCTGATGCACTCTCAGTTCCCCATATTCTGTTCTGCTTTTATTCCCTGACTTTAGCAACTGCATGGCAAGAACCTCCAGTTCAGTGATGGTTACGTCGTGAAGGAGGCCATCGGCGTAGGTTCCTACTCAGTGTGCAAGCGCTGCGTCCACAAGGCAACGAACACAGAATATGCTGTAAAGGTTAGGACCTTTCTCCTTTGCTCTACCCATAAATCATCATACTTTGTGAAAGGGGATTAATAAGGAGCCAGGAACATTTGGCAGTTAGAAAAATGCCAACTTTTATTGTCTAACTTCAAAGTCCCAGTGAGATTTATTTATTTATTTATTTATTATTTCAACTTATATACCACCCTTCCCGAAAAGGCTCAGGGAGGTTCACAACAATGAACAACAAAACGCAACATACTTGGAAAACATAATAAAAACAGATTAAGACCAGAGTAGGGGTTACAGCTTAGAGATTGAACGCCTGACGGAACAGGTTGGTCTTACAGGCCCTCCGTAAAGCCTGTAGATCAGTTATTGCTCGTGCCTCCTCTGGGAGGGCGTTCCAAAGAGTAGGCGCTGCTACAGAAAAAGGGCACTGCCGCGTCGATGACAAGCAGCAGATCTTAAGTGATGGAACCTATAGTAGGTTTTGGTCCATGGACCGAAGTGGTCTCTGGGGAACATGCAGGGAAAGGCGGTCCTTCAGGTACACTGGCCCCAGACCATGCAAGGCCTTAAAGGTTAGCACCAGCACTTTGAAGGCAATCCGGTGCTCGATAGGGAGCCAGTGCAAGCGCTGTAGGACTGGTGTGATGTGGCACGATAGTGTCACTCCAGCCAGCAGTCGAGCCACAGCGTTTTGCACCATCTTCAGTTTCCGGATTACTGACAAAGGAAGGCCAATTTGACTGTCTTGGTTTGATTTCTGCCCTGTCCTTCTTCATAGAACAGTGGAATATGCTGCTTTCTTCATAGAAGGACAGGAGAATGACTAATTTCTATTGAAACGCACAATCCAAACGACAAATTTCATTTTTATTTATTTATTTATTATTTCGACTTATATACCACCCTTCCCGAAAAGGCTCAGGGTGGTTCACAACAATGAACAACAAAACACAACATACTTGAAAATAAAATAAAATAATGAAATAATGAAAACAGATTAAGACCAGAGTAGGGGTTACAGCTTAGAGATTGAACGCCTGACGGAGCAGGTCATTATCTATAATAGGCCTTTATTATCCACTGAAATTTGGTTTCAAAAACACATACACCTTCGCTGTGGATACCAAAATCCATGGATATTTAAGTTCTGTTATATGCAATGTTTTAGTAAAATGGTGTTGCTTATGTCAAAATGGCAAAACTCTGCTTTGTTTTTGGGATTTTCAAAAAAAAAATTTGAAGCCACGAATGGTGGAATGTGTGGCTGTTGAATCCATGAATACAAAGGGCCAGTTGTAGAATTACGAGTAGGGCAGAAGTGTTAGTGCTATTGCAGTAACAATAACAAAGACTAATGGCTCCTTAATGGTTAAACGAGAATTCACAGACAAACCTTTAATACAATAAAGCAACGTCAGTCTTTCCCCCATCTTTTTATTTCTCTTTGCACAGTAGGACCCTCAGCCTGAGCAGACGCCACATAGTAATTGAGGAGGCTGAGGGGTCCCTGTTTTCAAATCCACCTCCAGGCTTTGATTAGGTAGCCTCAGGCTAGCTCTTGATCTCTCAGCCTCAGTCCTTATATGTAGTGAGGGAATGACATTGGTCAGACTGCTGAAAGATTGCTGAACCGATCCACATGCAGTGTTTACAACCCTCAAATGCTAAATTGATGTTCTTATATAGTAATAAGCAATATATGTCATGCAGGTGATCGACAAAAGTAAGAGAGATCCCTCAGAGGAGATTGAGATACTCCTACGGTACGGACAGCACCCGAATATCATCACGCTAAAGGATGTGAGTAAAGTAGGATCAATCAGGTCCCCATGCTTGTCAGAATAAAGCAGATCTAAACATGCAAGGATGGCTTTATTTCTGAATGGATTTGTGTGTATGAGTTGCCTGATATGTATAAAATTGTAAAGAAGAAAGCTGTGGCAAGGGGGAAGATCAACTCTTTGGCTGTTGACGTTGACCATAGACATGACGTGCAATATTCCTAGAATTCCCACCTGTTACAAAACTGTTACTGATCTTCCCTTATTGTAGAATTTCTTACAGTGGGAATGTGTTGGTGGAGATGTGATAAAGGAATACGCTGCCTGAGAGTGTGGCGGAGACTCTGTCTTTGGAAGTTTTCAAACAGAGACTGGATGGCCATCTAATGGGAATGTTTTCATTGTGTGTTCCTGCGTGGCAGACTGAGATTGGACTGGATGGCTCTTGCGGTCTCTTCCAGCTCTATAGTTCTAAGTAACCGCTTTTCACAGCTTATCCATGACCATTCATTTGGCAGGTGTATGATGATGGCAAGCATGTCTATCTGGTGACGGAGTTAATGAGAGGCGGGGAGCTGCTGGACAGGATCCTCAAGCAGAAATGCTTCTCTGAAAGGGAAGCCAGCTCTGTACTGCACACAATTTGTAAGACTGTGGAATACCTTCACTCCCAAGGGGTGAGTATGAGATGCCAAGGAACCACCCAGGCCAGTAGACAAGTTCAGGAGGGGCAGGGAATGGGATGTTCCGGCAGCAGACGTAGGCACTTCGGTGCAACACTTTCACCTCTGGCAAAGTGAGGTGGAACTTTTAATGTAAGCTGCTTTGAGTCTCCTTCAGAAGTGGTAAAGCGGTGTGTAAATAAACATTATTATTATCATCATCATCATCACCTGCCCTATACAGATACCTCAGCCTTTTCCCTGGCAAGCTTGTATTACACCTGCTTTTAAGAAATATATTCATTCGGTTACTATGTTTTCCTTGATGTTTATCCCAAGCTTCAAGTACATTTCTCAAGGAGTTCTTGTGTACAACCAGTCGAATGAAAATTCGACACAACAGTATTTCTGGGTTGCTGTGAGTTTTCCAGACTGGCTATGTTCCAGTAGCATTCTCTCCTGACCTTTAAGGCCTTGCATGGTCTGGGGCCAGTGTACCTGACAGGCATCCTCAGAAGTTGTGAGGTCTGTTAGAAACTAAGCAAGGGAGGTTTATATATCCGTGGAAGGTCCAGGATGGGAGAAAGAACTTTTGTCTGTTGGAGGCAAGTGTGAATGTTGTAATTCATCACCTTGTTTAGCATTGCAAAGCCTTGCAGCTTCAAGGTCTGGTTGATTCCTGCCTGAGGGAATATAATAATAATACACTTTATTTATATTCCACCCTTCTCACCCCAAAGGGGACTCAGAGCAGATTACAGTACACATACAAGCAGACAATCCCTGCTGTTTTTATATTTGACATACATCACATACAACATATACAGTAATACCGTAGGTTCTTTTCCAGTTAAGCCAGGTTCTTCCAGGTTCTTTCAGTTGTATCACCGGGGTGCTGTTGCTCCATTGCGCCACAGGGGGGTGCTGTTGCTTCATCCTCCTATGACGAAGAGCTTGCCAGCCCATTAGGAGTTCCTCCTTTCCAGTATTTCCTTATTTATTGGCGTTATAAAAGTCCTCCCCCGCAAAGCGGTCCCTTTTTTTAAAAAAAATAATAATTTTATTAGTTTTTTAAACATATAAAATGAAACAACCATACAACGAACATAACAAAACAAAGTGCACTGTGAAAGTGTCTCCTCCACCCTCACAACCATCCACACCCCTCCACCCCTTTGAGGGTTTCATCACTATTCTTCTTCTCCTCCTTCAAGCATTTTGGACAGCTTACATTACACGTTAAACAGTAGATTCAACTTTTTGCTCATATCTTGATCTCGGGTTCTCCCAACTATATATTTCCTTACCCGGTCCCATCGCCCCAACAGCTTCTGCAATTTATTCTCATCCAACTCATTAACCCTAATCTCCATAATTTCAAATTGGATGTGTTCTACCAGATATCGCAGCCAATTCTTGATTGTCCATTTGGAAGAATCTTTCCAGCCTAGGACTATAACAGACTGTGCGCTATCAATCATGGCTTCCTTAATTCCCCCATATTCGCCCAGGTCACTCCTTTTCACCAGTATCGCGATCTCCTTCGTAATTACCCAATTTATATTCAATGCCCTATTGATCTCCCCTTGTACCTCTTTCCAGAATTTCTGGACTACTACACATTCCCAAATCAGGTGCATATATACCCCTTTCACTTGACACCCATGCCAACATTGGCTGCTCACATTCTGAAAGAAGTGTGCCAGTTGGGCCGGCGTCCGATACCACCTATGCAGGAGTTTCCTTCTCATTTCCCTCACTCTTGTGTTTTTCATCTTTGCAATATTTCCCATTATCCTTTCCATCTCTAATTCTGATACTTGTATTTCCCTCTCCCACATTTTGGTTAATTCTTGTACAGGGCTTTCCCCTGACGCTGCTAACAACTTATATATCTTTCCCACCTGAGCCCTTTTCCCTTCCTTCTTTTCCCTGACCAACTTTTCAAAGGCGGTGTCCTCTCTTTGCATTGCCTCTCTAACCTCCCTCTGCATAAGAAATTCACATACTGCCCAGATTTGCAACCACCACCTTTGTCCCGGCCAATTCTCTAATCTGTCCCTCCTAGTTCTGCCCCCTTCATCCACTAATTGCTCCAATCTTGTGACCCCCTTCCCTCTCAATTCCCTTATTACTCTACTTATATTTTCCTCCCTTTTAGGGTTCATTACCTCTAACGAGGCTACCTTCGAGACTCCCGGTGCCATCCTCCCTTGCCACTTTCTCCACACCTCCAACGTGGTTCTTATAGGTCCTGTCAATTTATCCACTTCACCTTTTCCCCATCTCCTGAATATCAGTTCCTCAGGTCCAACTGCATTCACTTCTTTCTCCAATTTCACCCATTTTTTTCTTCCACCTGTAGCTCTATCAGCCTTCCTATCTGAAACGCATCTCTATAAAGCTCTAAACTTGGGATTCCCCATCCTCCTTCCTTCTCACTCGCTATCAACCATTTCTTCCTTATCCGTGGTTTCTTATCCCCTTCCACCCAATGGTTCACTTTTCTATCCCACTCTTTTATCTTAACTCCTGAAAGGATTCCTGGCAGAGCCTGGGCTAAATACAAGAATTTTGGCAATATCATCATTTTAACCACTCTAATTTTTGCCATTCTCCTCAGACATTTGTGTTTCCAACTTTTAATTTGTTTCAAAACTTTTTTCCAGACCTGTCCGTAGTTTGCGTCTATTATCCTGTCCACATTCTTATAAATCCACACTCCCAGATATTTCATTCTCTTTATTCCTAATTCTAACCCTGACGCTTTCCTCACCTCAATCTGTTCCCTTGGGCCTGTGTTTATAAACATTATCTCAGATTTTCCCATATTCACCCTAAGCCCTGACTGCCTCTCAAACTCTCTCAATGTTCCCTTCATTGCTTTAACCATCTCCAAGGGGGTTTGGGTTAATATAATAGCATCGTCCGCAAACAAATTTAGTTTCATCTCTATCCCCCCTATCTTGTATCCTTCCCACGTTGTGTCCTGTCTTATCTTATTCGCTAATATTTCTATTGCCGTTACAAATAACATTGGAGATAGTGGGCAACCTTGTTTAGTTCCATTCAATATCTTGATCTTTTCCGTCCTATTTCCATTAACTCTTATATACGCCTGACTCCTCTATATAGACTCCTGATCACCGCAAAAGCTATTACCCAAATTTAGTTCTTTGCACACCTCATACAGATACACATGATTCAACTTGTCAAATGCCTTATACACGTCCAATTTTAATATTCCAAGCTTCCTCTTGGCTGCGGTAGCATGGTGTAACACATTCATTACATTCCTGATTGGTTCACTTATCCGTCTTTTTTTTTACAAAACCATATTGATCCTCCCCAATAATTTTAGGTAGTATTACCTCCAATCTATTTGCCAAAACCTTTGCAAATATTTTATAATCTTGGTTCGCTAAGCTTATGGGGCGATAGGACTCCGGGCAGGTCTCATCTCGGCCAGCCTTTGGGATTGTCACAATCTCCGATATCTTCCAAGTCTGTGGGATAACCTGATTAAACAATACTTCGTTAAAGAGTTCCGTCAAGTATGGTAACAATTCATGCATATAGGTTTTATAAAATTCACCCGAATATCCATCGGGGCCCGGCGCCTTCGACGGTTTTAACCCCTTAATCACCTTTTCCACCTCGTCTTGACTAATTTCTGCATTTAAGTAAGTTTTATCCTCTTCACTTACTTTTTGCCCTACTTCTATTGGTGTCCTGCTAATCTCTCCTTGTCTATATAGTTTTTCATAAAAGTCTTTCATAATCCTTTCTATATCCTCCTTGCCCTCCTTTATTACTCCATTGGTGTCCTTTAGTGCCCTTACCCACGACTTCTCCTTTTTCTTTTTCAAATATCTTGCCAATTGTTTGACTGATTTTGTCCCCCAAGAGCTGGTTTTTTGCCTCATTACCATTCTCATCTTATTCCATTGCATTTCTCTACTCACAGCTAGGCTGTTTTCGACTGCTTAGGTAAGCAGAGGCAGGGCTGACAGCTGGCTGCCCAAACCAGCCCAGGGTCTCGAACCTGTAACGTTCGGTTGATAAGATCTTTAGCAGCTGTTCTAACCGCTGTGCTAAAGCCTTTTCCCTGGAATCCTTTGTTGGGAGGTGTTACCTGGCCCTGATTGATTCATGACTGTAATTCCCGTTTTCAGAGTGTTGTTCTTCATTTACTGTCCTAATTTTAGAGGTTTTTTTTAAATACTGGCAGTCAGATTATGTGAGCTTTTATGGTTTCCTGCTTTCTGTTGAAATTGTCCACATGCTTATGGATTTCAATGGCTTCCCTGTGTAGTCTGACATGGTGGTTGTGAGAGTGGTCCAGCATTTCTGTGTTCTCAAATAATATGCTGTGTCCAGGTTAGTTCATCAGATACTCTGCTATGGCTGACTTCTCTGGTTAAATAGGTCTGCAATGCCTTTCATGATCCTTGATTCGTGTTTGGACAATGCTGCGTTTGTTTCTGTTTCAGTGTGAGGGGCTTCCCTGCTGTGCCTCATGGAAAATACCCATCCAGTAACTTAGTGCTCATTATTGAACAAATCATGATACATTCATCCCTCCACATTTGCGGATTTTATTGTTCATAGATTTAATTAAAATGTTATATCTAGGAATTTCTAGATCCTCCTGTGCAACTGGGTCGACGTATTTTGGAAGCTGACCATTGGAGTTGCTCTGGAAGACTTAGAGATTTCTAGAGAAAAAACATATCTATGAATCTCTGGTCTCTCGAATGCAATTATGTGGCCACATTCTCTTATACAGTCATGCTGTGATTCCTAGAGAGGTAAAAAAAAAAAAAGCATTTTTAGATCTGCAGTTTTTTCCTTTTGTGAGGGTCCTACGTCCCTAAGGCCAGCGAATGTGAAGGGCTGACTTTACATGGCTGATGGAGCGCTGGTCACTCGGACTTGTCACAAATTGTGCAGAACTGGGATAGGGCCATAGCTGTTTATTTTGCCACTACATTACTGTCTGAATGGCAAGTAGCAAAGACTCCTGATGCCTGGGTTCCAACTGCCAAGCTTTTAAAAGCAACTCCAAACATGTTGCTCTCTTCCTCTTGTTGTTTAAAATGTAAACAAATTGGACAAAGAGACTGTCAAGACATGTCTACTAGTAGTAACAGGAATTTAGAGAAACCTTCCTCGAGAGTTCAGGCGTCTTCATTTCTTTCCGCCTTAGCTATACAATGAGGGCTCTATTTGAATAAGATTTGTGGCGTCTTGTTTGCTGCTGCTTTTTTGAATCACAGTGTTTTGCTCAATAATCTTATTGCTGCTGTTGTGTTTTGGGGTTTTTGCCTTGTATTTTATGTCTGAAAATTACTTTGGATTGGGGTGGATGGAGATAGATAGATAGATAGATAGATAGATAGATAGATAGATAGATAGATGGAAATGCATAAATAAATAGCACTAATTTATATGGTAGGAGCTATTGATCTAATTTCTGTTATTAGTCCTGTCTATAGTAAAGAGTAAAGGTAAAGGTTTCCCCTGACATTAAGTCTAGTCGTGTCCAACTCTGGGGGTTGGTGCTCATCTACATTTCTAAGCCGAAGACACCTCCAAGTCATGTGGCCGGCATGACTGTATGGAGCGCCGTTACCTTCCCGCAGAAGTGGTACCTATTGATCTACACACATTTGCATGTTTTTGAACTAAATTGGCAGAAGCAGGAGCTAACAGCGGGAGCTCACCCCACTCCCCAGATTTGAACCACCAACCTTTCAGTCAGCAAGTTTAGCAGCTCAGTAGTTTAACCCGCTGCGCCACCAGGGGCCCACTCTATAATAGACCCATTAATTTTCCTGCATGTTGACTCTTTAATCACCAGTTGATTGGATTGGTCTGTTTTCCCCTGACATTAAGTCCAGTCATGTCCAACTCTGGGGGGTGGTGCTCATCTTTATTTCTAAGCCGAAGAGCCAGCGTTGTCCATAGACATCTCCAAGGTCATGTGGCTGGCATGACTGCATGGAGCGCCGTTACCTTCCCACTGTAGTGGTACCTATTGATCTACTCACATTTGTATGTTTTCAAACTGCTAGATTGCCAGAAGCTGGGGCTAACAGCAGGAGCTCACATCGCTCCTCGGATTTGAACCTGCGACCTTTCGGTTTGCAAGTTTAGCAGCTCAGCAGTTTAACCCACTGTGCCATTGGGGGCATGGCCCAGAAGACTCTGGGCCATGCCACCGCCACACCCCTCCCTGCTGCAGAGGCTGGGACCCAGCAGCAGCCATCCCAGCTGCTGCCTTTAAGAACTTCAGGGAGGAGGGAGGAGGAAGACTCTGGGCCATGCCACCGCCACACCCCTCCCTGCTGCAGAGGCTGGGACCCAGCAGCAGCCATCCCAGCTGCTGCCTTTAAGAACTTCAGGGAGGAGGGAGGAGGAAGACTCTGGGCCATGCCACCGCCACACCCCTCCCTGCTGCAGAGGCTGGGACCCAGCAGCAGCCATCCCAGCTGCTGCCTTTAAGAACTTCAGGGAGGAGGGAGGAGGAAGACTCTGGGCCATGCCATCGCCACACCCCTCCCTGCTGCAGAGGCTGGGACCCAGCAACAGCCATCCCAGCTGCTGCCTTTAAGAACTTCAGGGAGGAGGAAGGAGGAAGACTCTGGGCCATGCCACCGCCACACCCCTCCCTGCTGCAGAGGCTGGGACCCAGCAGCAGCCATCCCAGCTGCTGCCTTTAAGAACTTCAGGGAGGAGGGAGGGAGGAAGACTCTGGGCCATGCCATCGCCACACCCCTCCCTGCTGCAGAGGCTGGGACCCAGCAACAGCCATCCCAGCTGCTGCCTTTAAGAACTTCAGGGAGGAGGAAGGAGGAAGACTCTGGGCCATGCCACCGCCACACCCCTCCCTGCTGCAGAGGCTGGGACCCAGCTGCAGCCATCCCAGCTGCTGGCTTTAAGAACTTCAGGGAGGAGGGAGGAGGACGACTCTGGGCCATGCCATCGCCACACCCTCCCTGCTGCAGAGGCTGGGACCCAGCAACAGCCATCCCAGCTGCTGCCTTTAAGAACTTCAGGGAGGAGGAAGGAAGGAGGAAGACTCTGGGCCATGCCACCGCCACACCCCTCCCTGCTGCAGAGGCTGGGACCCAGCAGCAGCCATCCCAGCTGCTGCCTTTAAGAACTTCAGGAGGAGGGAGGAGGAAGACTCTGGACCATGCAACCGCCACACCCCTCCCTGCTGCAGAGGCTGGGACCCAGCAACAGCCATCCCAGCTGCTGCCTTTAAGAACTTCAGGGAGGAGGAAGGAGGAAGACTCTGGGCCATGCCACCGCCACACCCCTCCCTGCTGCAGAGGCTGGGACCCAGCAGCAGCCATCCCAGCTGCTGCCTTTAAGAACTTCAGGGAGGAGGGAGGAGGAAGACTCTGGGCCATGCCATCGCCACACCCCTCCCTGCTGCAGAGGCTGGGACCCAGCAACAGCCAATGTCATTCCAGCTCCGTTGTCCCTTTGGAAATGGAGGAGGCGAGAAGGACTTTTACTTAGGGGAGGAGAGCATGGGTACAGGTTATTTTTTATTATTATTATTATATTTTATTTTTATAGGGCGCTGGTTGATTATTCCTGGCTTTGGCATTATTAATTAGGTGGGTTTTAGTAGTTTTTCAGTGTATTAGTTTTATACTGTGTATTTAGGTTACCTATATAGTTTATTATTGTGATAATTGTATTGTACTGTGTTTAATTGCCCACTTACTGTATGTTTTAGTAGGGATGTATATTTTTGCATAATATGCCTTTGAAATATGGTGAGTGTATTCGTACACAATTTGAAGCTTGTCTTCGCCCTGTAAAATTTGTTTTGGAAGCTTCGCTTCACTGTCTACACTGTTTTGTATTGTATTGTGTTGTGAGCCGCACTGAGTCCCCTTCGGGGTGAGAAGAGCGGCATACAAATAAACTGATTGATTGATTGATTGATTGATTGGTCTGCTGTAGTTGAAACTAAATCAGCAGAATGCCAGCTATGTCTAGAAGTTGGAATGCAGTCATGGTCAGATAAGATAACCCATGGGTTTTGGTGCTGTCTTCACAGGTGGTTCACAGAGACTTGAAACCTAGCAACATTCTCTATGTAGATGAGTCTGTAAATCCAGAGTCCATTCGTATTTGTGACTTTGGCTTTGCCAAACAGCTGAGAGCAGACAATGGACTCCTCATGACCCCCTGCTATACTGCCAACTTTGTGGCTCCAGAGGTAAGTAGCTCATGAGTCTAGCTGAACTGCTGCGATGAAGTCCCTGCTGTTGTCCATAAAATCACCTGATTCAGCTATTTTCACCCATTTCATATAGTGTAGAACTTTAGGCAAGCAGATTTCTAGCAGACCAGTTCAGAATATAAATTGGTAATAATAATAATAAGTTCTCAATTTTTTTCCTTAATGGATGTGGATTTTCTGAGTATCCTTTTTGCTCTGTGGCCAGTTTACATCTATTGCATATTGGCCACAGTATAAGAGGGAAGGACGTCTATGAGTTGTTATAAGTCTTCTAAATATGTAAATTATGAGCTCTAAAGAATTCTAACTGGTTCTCATTCCTCTCTGTTCTTGAAAGTCTCATCCCATGAGAGAGGTTGGAGGGCTGCTGATTCACCCTGAGTTTTGGGACATACGCATTAGGTTGCCAGTGCCAGGATGAACAGACCTGGCTCTCAGATCATGAGGTCCAGTAATAATAATAATTATATATATATATATAAAAATTTTATATATGTACTCCATGCTAAATTCCACGAGCTCCTTGTGAGTTGCTGGGGAAAAGGTGAACTACCATCAGATATCCGATATGCAGTTATCATCACCCTGCATAAGAAAAAAGGAACAAAATCTGATTGCTCAAACTATCGAGGTATAACTCTGCTCTCCATTGCTGGAAAAATCCTTGCAAGGATACTCCTGAACAGATTAGTTCCTGCTATTGCAGAAGAACTTCTCCCTGAAAGCCAATGCGGCTTCAGAGCTAATAGGAGCACCACAGATATGGTTTTTGCCCTTAGACAACTGCAAGAGAAATGTAGAGAGCAGAACAAAGGACTCTATGTAACATTTGTCGACCTTACCAAAGCCTTCGACACTGTGAGTAGAAAAGGTCTGTGGCAGATCCTGGAACGACTAGGATGTCCCCCCAAATTCCTCAAAATGATTATCCTGCTACATGAGGGCCAGCGCGGTCAAGTCAGATATGGCGATGCTCTCTCAGAGCCCTTTCTAATAACTAACGGAGTGAAGCAAGGTTGTGTTCTTGCACCAACCCTATTTACAATCTTCTTCAGCATGATGCTCCAAAGGGCTATGGCAGATCTTGAAGAAGACGGCACATATATACGCTATCGTACTGATGGCAGATTGTTCAACTTAAGCCGTCTGAGGGCTCACACTCTAAACTATCTAGTCCAGGGGTGCCCACACTTTTTCAGCATGCGAGCTACTTATATTAAAACCAAGTCAGAAAGATCTACCTACCTCCTCAAAGCAGGAGGGGGCAGGGCGGGGCTTGGCCAGAGGGGGTGGAGCCAGGCCGCACCAAACCCCGTCCCCTCCCCTCTGGCTTTGGAGCTCCCAGCAGCTTTTCCAGGCTGGGATCGACCTCCTTCAGTCCTGGGATCGACTGGTCGATCGCAATCAACTTCCTGGGCAGCCCTGATCTATTCCGTGAGCCGCTTTTTGCTGACGATGCTGCCCTTGTCGCCCAAACAGAAGCAGCGCCTAACATCCTGCTTTGCAGCAGCTGCAGAGCTGTTTGGGCTGGAAGTCAGCCTGAAGAAAACGGAAGTTCTCTACCAGCCCGCACCACAGGAAGAACACCATCATCCCCACGTCAGCATAGGCAAATCTGTGCTTAAGTCCGTTCAGCAGTACACCTACCTGGGAAGCATCTCTTCAGATGCCAAGATTGATAAAGAGATAGATCACAGATTAGCAAAGGCATATTGTACATTCGGAAGGCTTCACAAAAGAGTCTGGAGTAACAAACACCTGAGGCAAAGCACTAAAATCAGTGTGTACAGAGCTATCGTACCGTCTATTCTCCTATATGGGTCTGAAACATGGGTCACCTATCGCCAACACCTACGACTCCTCAAACGCTTTCATCAGCGCTGTATTTGCTCAATCCTAAATATACACTGGACTGACTATGTGGCAAATGTTGCCCCGCCCTTCTCCCCCCGAAGAGTGTTATGGTGAGCGTTCCAAGCTGGGTGCAACACAATTATTACTCTTTCTATCAACATAGTATGAAGAATTTTCTCTGGGGTTCGGCTGCCAGGCATATACATCTCTAACTTTATTGAATTGCTGCTATTGTGTGTTTTCAACTTTCTTGCTTCATTAGACAACACAGCTGGACTTGATCCCTTCCAGTCCGGCTTCCGTATTGGGCATGGGACGGAGACCGTGCTCGTCGCCATTACAGACCAACTTCGCCGCCAGCTGGACCAGGGTGGATCAGCCCTGCTTGTCTTGTTAGACCTGACAGCAGCGTTTGATACTGTAGATCATGCATTGTTGGCCCACCGTTTAGCCGTGACTGGGGTTAGGGGGATTGCCCTTAAATGCGTGACCTCCGTCCTCCAGGATCGGGGACAACGTGTGGAGAGGGGGGAGGAGGTCTCCGGGAGACTCCCACTAAGTTGTGGTGTTCCCCAGGGGGCCATCCTCTCGCCCTTATTATTCAACATCTATATGCGCCCCCTGGCCCAGCTGGTTCGCGACTTTGGTCTGGAGTGTTATCAGTACGCTGATGACACCCAGCTTCTGCTGAGAATGGACGGCAGGCCGGACACCGTACCCGATTGTTTCCATCTTTGCCTTGAAGCCGTGACTGGATGGCTGCGGACCAGCCGGCTGAAGGTGAATCCGTCGAAGATGGAGATCTTGTGGCCTGGTCGCCCTGGGCTGGATGAGTGCCGGTTGCCTACCCTGGATGGTGAGCAACTTAGCCCGTCATCCCTGGTAAAGAGCTTGGGTGTCCAATTGGACCCCTTGCTGTCCATGGAGGCTCAGATCTCCATGGTCAGCAAAACGTCGTTTTTCCATCTACGACAGGCTAGGTGACTGGCACCCTACCTGTCCAGGGTCGACCTGGCCACGGTGATACAAGCGACGGTCATCTCGAGACTGGACTACTGTAACGCCCTCTATGTCGGCCTTCCCTTGTCGATGATCCGGAAACTCAAGCTGGTGCAGAATGCCGCTGCTCGCTTGCTGGTGGGAACATCAGTGAGGGAGCACATCACTCCCATCCTCCGGCAACTGCACTGGCTTCCCATTGAGTACCGAATTGCCTTCAAGGTGCTGGTTTTAACCTTTAAGACCTTGCACGATCTAGGGCCTGCGTACCTGAGGGACCGCCTTACCCCGTATGTTCCCCCGAGATCACTACGTTCAGAAGAACGGAATCTGTTATTTGTACCATCAATCCGCTCCTGCCATCTGTCCACAACTAGGCAGAGAGCTTTCTCTGTGGTGGCTCCGGTGCTATGGAACTCTCTCTCTCTCTGGTGACGTCCAAGCGATTTCGGAGCTCGCCTCCTTTCGTAGGGCTTGCAAGACTGCACTTTTCAGACTGGCTTTCAACTAGCCCAGCTTCCGAGGAATTGTAACTCTGAATTGACACTTTGTAATCGTCCTGTGTTTCTATGTTTTTATTACACGCTGCAAATTGTTGTGTGCAGCATGTTTTATTGTAAATGTAATCCGCCCCGAGCCTGCAGGGAGGAGCGGAATATAAGATCGAAGAAATAAATAAATAAATACATTATGTTGTAGTAGTAACTCAAAGCCAATAAAACTGAATTGTGTGCTTATTTGAGGCACTTCCTTCTTAAGAGCACAGGACTAAAAGTCAGGGAAGTTTTCCGCTCAACTTTTATAACACTTTTTGTCAAATTTTATCACAGTTGTGGATGATTCTCAAACTTCTTTTTTCTCTCTCATCCCATTTAGGTTTTGAAACGTCAAGGATATGATGAAGCTTGTGATATTTGGAGTTTAGGGATCCTCCTCTACACAATGTTGGCAGGGTAGGTTACAGCATCCTTTCTCTTTAGTTAACAGTAGAGCTACAGCCCTCCGTGCTTACTGAATTTGCACCCTACATTTCATCTAAGGCAGCGTTTCTCAACCTAGGGGTCGAGACCCTGGGAGGATCTGTTGGTCATGGGGGTTCTGTGTGGGAAGTTTGGCCCAATTCTATCGTTGGTGGGGTTGAGAATGTTTTTTGATTGTAGGTGAACTATAAATCCCAGCAACTACAACTCCCAAATATCAAGGTGTATATTCCCCCAAACTCCACCAGTGTTCACATTTGGGCATATTGAGGATTCATGCCAAGTTTGGTCCAGATCCATCATTGTTTGGGTCCACATTACATCCTGAATAGACTACTGCAACGCTCTCTACGTGGGGTTGCCTCTGAAGACTGCTCGGAAGCTGCAATTAGTCCAACGCTCGGCAGCCAGGTTACTAACAGGAGCGGGGCACAGGGAGCATACAACCCCCTTGCTGCGCCAGCTCCACTGGCTGCCAATTAGCTTCCAAGCACAATTCAAAGTGCTGATTTTAACCTACAAAACCCGATACGGTTCTGGCCCAGTTTACCTTTCCAAACGGATTCTCCCCTACGAACCATCAAGAACATTAAGATCCTCTGGAGAGGCCCTGCTCTCGGTCCCGCTGGCTTCGCAAGCACGGCTGGTGGGGACGAGAGACAGGGCCTTCTCTGTGGTCGCCCCTCGGCTGTGGAACTCTCTACCAAGTGATGCTAGATCTGCCCCCTCTCTGTTGTCCTTTAGGAGGCTGGTGAAGACCTGGATGTGGAAACAAGCCTTTCCAGAATAGGCTGAGATTGGCTTTTGTCTGAATGTATGACCACGTTTACAGATGGAGTGGAATTGTTTTAATGGCGATGTGGTTTTATGCTGGGTTTTTATGTATTTTAATATGTTGTTCTAGTTGTTTTTAAATTTATAGCACTGAATTTTTGCTGTTATGCCAGTCTGAGTCCCTCGATAGAGGTGAGAAGGTTGGGGTACAAAAGGTTTAAATAAATAAATAAATAAATAAATAAAATAGGTGAACTACAACTCCAAAACTCAAGGTCAGTGCCCACCATACTCTTCCAGTATTTTCTGTTGTTCATGGGAGTTCTATGTGCCAAGTTTGGTTCAATTCCATCGTTGGTGGAGTTCAGAATGCTCTTTGATTGTAGGTGAACTATAAATTCCAGCAACTACAACTCCCAAATGACCAAAACAATCCCATCCAACCCCACCAGTATTTAAATTTGGTCGTATTGGGTGATTATGCCAAATTTGGTCCAGTGAGTGAAAATACATCCTGCATATCAGAGATTTACGTTATGATTCATAGCAAAATTACAGTTATGAAGTAACAATGAAAGTAATTTTATGGTTGGGGGTCACCACAACATGAGGAGCTGTATTAAGGAGTTGAGGCATTAGGAAGGTTGCAAACCACTGGTCTAAGGAGTCTAAGGGGACATTCCTGGTCCTGCTTCATCGCCCTTTTGTCCTCATAAGAATTCTGTGAAGTAGGCCAGATAAATGATAGTCACATGAGCTTTAATTGATTAATAGGTTGACGAAGTTTGAATATGGGAACAATATGCCTAAAGCAAGAATGTTATTTCCCTCGCATTTCAGAACATTTCCCCACAAGTTGGTGCTGTTGGACTGCATTAATTCCCAATCAGCAATCACTATTTGAAAGTTAGGAGGAGGAGTTTTTAGGATACTTCTGTGTGATAACAACTTTTGCTTTTGAGAGGCATTCCTTCCTGTATGCAAAATGTCCACCTAACAGATCGACATGAAATCTAGAGCAGAGACTTAAAAGCAGCAGAATAAAACCAGAGGCAGAAAATAACAACAGTATGAAAGAGTATTGTTCTAAGACTAAAAGGCCTTGTAAAATGAAGATTTTCCTTGACCCCAAGAAGAACAATTGAAAGTTGTGGGATTCGGACACTAGGATGCCATTATTGGAAAAAAAATTATGTTAGCCATATGTTATGTCTCCTCGGTGCATCCTGGGAAAAAAATTGAGGGCTCTGTGCAGCGATAGGTGGGAGGAGAAATTCTTTGAGATCATTTAGCCCCAAGGCAGATAAGAACATAAGAACATAAGAACATAAGAAGAGCCATGCTGAATCGGACCTCAGCTCATCTAGTCCAGCATTCTGTATCACACAGTAGCCCACCAGTTGTACACGGGGATCTCGAGCAGAAGGGAGGGCAAAACCCTGACCTGCTCCCGACCCCCCACAACCAGTACCCAGGGACATCCTGCCTACCTCAACCAACTCCGAGGTGGCACTTGAATGTCCTTTTCAGTAACTACCGATACACTTGGTATCCATGAATCTGTCTAATCCTGCCTTGAAGTTGTTCAGGCTGACAGCTGTCACAACCTCTTCTGGAAGTGAGTTCCATAACCCAATGACCCTCTGGGTGAAGAAATATTTCCCTTTATTAGTCCTAATTTTCCTACCTTGGAGCTTCAGGAGTGCCCCTAGTCCTAGTGTTTTGTGACAAAGAAAATAATTTTTCTTTATTCACCTTTTCTATCCCATGCATGATTTTATACACTTCGATCAAGTCACCTCTTAAACGCCGTCTTTCAAGGCTGAAAAGACCAAGGCGTTGCAACCTGGTTTCATAAGGGAGCCGCTCCATCCCTTGGATCATTCTTGTTGCCCTTTTCTGTACCTTTTCCAGTTCCGTTATATCCTTCTTGAGGTGCGGTGACCAGAATTGTACACAGTACTCCAGATGTGGCCTCACCATAGATTTGTAGAGAGGTAATACAACATTTGCTGACCTATTTTCGATTCCCTTTCTGATCATGCCAAGCATAGAATTTGCTTTTTTCACTGCTGCAGCGCACTGGGTTGACATCTTCATTGAGCTGTCCACCAAGACCCCAAGATCCCTTTCCTGGTTTGTCTCGGAAAGCTTTGACCCCATCAGTTGATAAGTGTAGTTGGGGTTCTTTGCCCCGATGTGCATGACTTTACACTTGTTTAGGTTAAAATGCACTTCAAAAGTTTGAAATGGACTTCAAAAGTTTGAAATGGAACCAGAAATAGACCCAGTGCAGATGGAAAAGCAGTGGCTTCATTTTCCCCCCAGTTAAAACTCTTGGCACCCTGTTTGTTGCATCTGAAATTTTCAGACTGTTTTCAAAGATGGACTATTGCAGAGCAGTAGCTGCTGCTGCTTTACATGGGTTATTGGCTAGCTATCCTTCCTGGCATTGACCGGATTCTAACTTGCTTTGTTTCACCCGAGTTTCAGCTGCAGAGCATAGCCAGAAAGAGAACCTCCCTTCTGCAAAAGCCAGGGAAGACTTGCCACACCCTTCAGTTGGGTGTCCCGGAACAGCTCTCACCGCTAGATGGCAGCATTTTTCTTGAGTCCACGAGCAGCTTTCTCCTTTTTCTTGAGAGCATCAATATAGAGAAGAATGTGGAGCTAGAATCCTAGTTAGTCTGGGAAGAGGCAGGGGCAGGGGTCTGAGAAATGCTTGGCATGAGGGGAGCAGTCAGGAATGCTGAAGTTATTTTTTTCCCATCCAGGGTTCACTAAAAACAGAAGTCCCAAAGGTAGCAGTTTGACACAGCTATTGTTTCTGGGTAGGGTCCAGTGATGACATCAGTGGGCCATTAGGACTCAGAAAAATGAGGCAATGTGGCCTAGGAGCTGTTTCAGGAACGCAATCAGATACATTTTCCAATCACAGCAGAAAAATGTGCTAAAGTGTTTATTAATGAAATCACAGTGCGATTGTATATAATCACAATAACAATAACTACTGATTTTAGGGCCAGGCTCATGTAGCTTCGGTAATTCGATTTACATTCTTCAGATCTTAAAGGTTGGATCTGTCCCGGTGTTGCCCAGAGGCAGTGTTAAGAAATTACTTGGTCAACATCAAGTGGAAACAATAGCCGGTCTGACAGTATTTGGGATCCTTTGATATTTATTTATTTATTTATTATTTGGTTTTATATTCCGCTCCTCCCTGCAGGCTCAGGGCGGATCACAATAGCATTAAAATACACAATAAAACATACAGTAAGATTCAGTAAAACGCATAATACATAGCCAGTAGCCAGTAAATTACAGATCTTAACTCGGACGATGATATGCATCTACATTCAGGCTAGCCAAACGCTAGTCTGAAGAAGGCAGTCTTGCAGGCCCTTCGAAAAGGGCCAAGTTCGTGGATCGCCCGAACGTGGCTAGGCAGTGAGTTCCAAGTCATGGGAGCCACGACAGAAAAGGCCCGCTGTCTTGTGCTGGACAGGTGGCAGGAGCGGGGTGATGGAATAACCAACAGGTTCTGCTCTTCCGAGCGCAGTGATCTTGGGGGAATGTACGAGGTAAGGCGGTCCCTTAGGTACTCAGGCCCTAGACCGTGCAAGGCCCTAAAGGTTAAAACCAACACCTTGAAGGCAATCCGGTACTCAATAGGCAGCCAGTGCAGTTGCCGGAGGATGGGAGTGATGTGCTCTCTCACCGGTGCTCCCACCAGCAAGCGAGCAGCAGCATTCTGCACCAGCTTGAGTTTCCGGACTGTCGACAAGGGGAGGCCAACGTAGAGGGTGTTACAGTAGTCCAGCCTCGAGATGACCGTCGCCTGGATCACCGTGGCCAGATCATCCCTGGACAGGTAGGGTGCCAGTCGCCTAGCCTGGCGGAGATGGTAAAACGCCATTTTGCTGACCATGGAGACCTGGGTCTCCATGGTCAGCAAAGGGTCCAATTGGACACCTAAACTCTTTACGAGGGATGACGGGCTGAGCTGCTCGCCATCCAGGGTAGGCAACCGGCACTCATCCAGCCCAGGGCCACTAGGCCACAAGATTTCCGTCTTCGACGGGTTCACCTTCAGCCGGCTGGCACGCAGCCAACCAGTCACGGCTTCAAGGCATAGATGGAAACAATCGGGTACGGTATCCTGCCTGCCGTCCATTCTCAGCAGAAGCTGGGTGTCATCCGCATACTGATAACACTCCAGACCAAAGTCGCGGACCAGCTGGGCCAGGGGGCGCATGTAAATGTTAAATAGTAAGGGTGAGAGGATAGCCCCCTGGGGGACCCCACAACTTAATGGGGGCCTCCCGGAGACCTCCTCCCCCCTCTCCACACATTGTCCCCGATCCTGGAGAAAGGAGGTCACCCATTTAAGGGCAATCCCCCTCACCCCAGTCACGGCTAAACGGTGGGCCAACAATGCATGGTCTACGGTATCAAACGCTGCTGTTAGATCTAACAAAACAAGCAGGGCTGACCCGCCCTGGTCCAGCTGGCGGCGAAGTTGGTCTGTAATGGCGACAAGCACGGTCTCCGTCCCATGCCCAATATGGAAGCCGGACTGGAAGGGATCAAGTCCAGCTGTGTCTTCTAAGAACTGCTGCAGCTGATCCGCTGCTGCCCTCTCAATTACCTTGCCTAAAAAAGGCAAGTTTGACACGGGTCGGTAATTGGAGGGAGCTGAAAGATCTAAATTCGGCTTCTTCAGCAGCGGTCTTACCATAGCCTCTTTCAAACCCCCTGGGAACACTCCTTGCTCAAGGGAGCTGTCGATAATCTTTCCCAGGGGGTCTCGTAACCCCTCCCGGCAGGATCTAACAAGCCAGGAGGGGCACGGATCGAGGGAGCAGGTCGTTGATGCTTGAACCAAACTTGGCACACAGAGCTCCCAGGACCAACAGAAAATAATGGAAAGGCTTGGTGGGCGACCATGAGTTGTAGTTCCCCTACATCCAGAGAGCACTGTGGACTCAAACAATGATGGATCTGGACCAAACTTGGCACGGATACTCAATATGGTCAAATGTGAACACTGGTGGAGTTTGGGAAAAGTAGATCTTGACATTTGGGAGTTGTAGTTGCTGGTATTTATAGTTTACCTACAATCCAAGAGCATTCTGAACCCCACCAACAATAGAATTGGGCCAAATTTCCCACACAGAACCCCCATGCCTTGAAGGGACTCACAGGCGTGAACCTCCCTCCAGCTTCACATTCTCTTCCTCGCCTGCACATCTGCACCACACTACCATGCACCAACCACGCCTGCTCTCTCCTTCCCCGCGTGCAGTCTCATAAACAGCCCTTCCCTTGGCTGAGAGGCCAGCCAATCACAGCGGAGGAGGGGTTTTGGTGGCAGGATTCGCCGTCTGTTTCCAAAAAGGAAGAGAAGGACAGGCAGAGAGATCTTCAGCCTTCTCTGCCAAAGGGGTTCCTGAGACCATCAGAAATATATGTTTTCTGATAGTCATTGGTGGCCCCTCTGAAACCCACTCATGACCCCTCCAGGAGTCCCAACCCCCAGGTTGAGAAATGCTGCTTTAAAGTGTCATTTTTTGAAGCATAATTTCTGTAGTATTTAGTTCCAAGGCCAAAATGTGTGTCTGCTTGCTTGCTGTGCTCTCATGCATCGCCTGGACTGTGTCTGTTTGTTGCACTTACCAATTTCCTTAAGTTGTTTATCTTTTGATGATAAAAACAAATTCACAGGGGAGAACTACTTGGCCCAGAAAAAAGAATGTCTGATTATCCTCACATCATAAATGGCCAATCTCAGGGTGATTTCACTGCTATATAAGGCTCTGAACAACTTAGGACCAGGTGAACTGAGCGGGTGCCTTCTCATGTATCATGCTGCACATTAATTGAGATCTCCAGATTGGGCCTTCTGGCTCAATCACCTGCACATGTACATGTGATAGAAATGAAAAGGACCTTTATGCTTATGGAGCCTTCTTTACCTTTCAAGTCCCTTCATCTGCCCCAGTATTGGCTACTCTAATTGTCAGTACTACGTTGGGGTCCTTTTTTAGCTGGGCTTGCTATACATTGAACATACAAAGCATATGTTCTATTATTGAGTTATGGTTGTATAATTACCATCATTGGCAAAGAGCAGGTCTCTCTGGAGTTACTTTTTATGGACTTCCATTTATATTAAAATATGGATAAGTTGAGGATCCCTTATTCGAAATGCCTAGGACCAGACGTGTTTTGGATTTTGGAATACCCGTATTCCCATACATATACAAATATACAAATCAGACATCTTGGTGATGGGATCCAAGTCTGAACACAAAATCCATTTAGGTTTCTTCTACACTTTATACACATAGCATAATGGTAATTTTGTACAATATTTTTAACAATTTTGTGCATGAAATAAAGGATGCTCAACCTTATAAGACACATACAACTTGGAACCACTGGCACTTTTTCAGTTCAGTTGTCAGAAGTTTCCATATATCTAGCACTAGTATGGCTAATATGAATCATATAGAAAAATAGAATCATAGAGTTGGAAGAGACCTCATGGGCCATCCAGTCCAACCCCTGCCAAGAAGCAGGAAAATTGCATTCAAAGCACCCCTGACAGGTGGCCATTCAACCTCTGTTTAAAAGCCTCCAAAGAAGGAGCCTCCACCACACTCCAGGGCAGAGAGTTCCACTGCTAAACAGTTCTCACAGTCAGGAAGTTCTTCCTAATGTTCAGGTGGAATCTCCTTTCCTATAGTTTGAAGCCATTGTTTCGCATCCTAGTCTCCAGGGCAGCAGAAAACAAGCTTGCTCCCTCCTCCCTATGACTTCCTCTCACTTCTTGATACATGGCCCTCATCGTGTCTCCTCTCAGCCTTCTCTTCTGCAAGCTAAACATGCCCAGCTCTATTCGTCGCTCCTCATAGGGCTTGTTCTCTAGACCAGTGTTTTTCAACCTTTTTTGAACCGCGGCACATTTTTTACATTTACAAAATCCTGGGGCACACTACCAACCAAAATGACACAAAATGACACTCTAACACAGTAATACATATAGTTAATATGTTTTTAAATGTAGTAATAGTTGGTAAACATAAACACGAAAATGTGCTCGGTCCTCAGGGAAGCCGGCTGGAAAGAGAGCAGCCAGACGGTAGCAGACTCTGAGGCAGAGAGTTCCACTGCTGAACAGCTCTCACAGTCAGGAAGTTCTTCCTAATGTTCACCCTCCTACACAGACATGCTTCCCTGTGATGTTTGCTTTTCTGCCTGCGCTGTTGTGCGCTCTCTCTCTCTCTCTCTCTCTCTCTCTATATATATATATATATATATATAAATGTAATGTTCATTTGTGGGATTAACATAACTCAAAAACCACTGGACAATTTGCTGCCAAATTTGGCCACAAAGCGAGGCTAAGCGAGCAGTGCGAGGCTCGGAAGAAGGGAGCCCGAGTGAAGAAGAAGTGTTTTGCAGGAGGGGGAAGAAAGGTTATTGGAGGTTCCAATTTCCCACGGCACACCTGATGATCACTCACGGCACACTACTGTGCCACCGCACACTGGTTGTGAAACAGTGCTCTAGACCCTTGATCCTTTGAGTCGCCCTCCTCTGGACACTTTCCAGCATAGAGTCAACCTCTCCCTTCAATTGTGGTGCCTAGAATTGGACACAGGGTGATTCCAGGTGTGGTCTGACCAAGGAAGATTAGAGAGGTAGCATGACTTTCTAGGATCTAGACACTACACTCTTATTGATGTAGGCCAAAATCCCATTGACTTTTTAGCCGCCACATCAGATTGTTGGCTCATGTTCCCATTCCTCCCCACAAGAATTCCCAGGATGTTTTTCACACATCCTGCTCTTGAGCCATGCATTGTCCCCCATTCTGTATCTTTGCATTTACTTTTTAAACAACTAGAACATGCTTGTAAATTTGAAAACTCCTACTGATTCATTATGTTGCTGTTAATAACTATAAAACTGTAAAGTTATAATGGACGTTAGGTTCAGCTGGGCCAATATTTTGCCCTGCCACAGAATGTTCAATTCCTAACCAATAATTACCATATGATTCAGCATTATATCAGAGTTCACTATCTTATTTCATAGACATAGTTGTAAGTTATGAAATCTTCATGTACTGTCTCCAAAGAATCCCAGCTTTTCTGGAGTTTTAAAAATCAAGCTTAACAGGAAAACCTGTCAAGTTATAGACTGCTAGAGTTAGAAGGGACTCCTTGGGCCATTGAATCCAATCTGAAAGCAGTAGGTCCCATTAGCATCCCAGGCGCCCATCCTCTTTTTGAAGATGACCAGAAAAGTTGACACCACCAGCACGCTAGACAATGCCTGGCTCAAGAGCAGGATGTGTGAAAAACATCTTGGGAGTTCTTGTGGGGAGGAATGGGAACATGACAGAATAAAGTTTTCAGAATTTAAGTAGAGGGGGAAAAAACCCTAACAACTGCAATTTCTGTTCTGTGGCGAATCCTTTTAATTTGCCACAAGCTAAGGGCAAGGTGATGGAGTAAGTCTTCTTTGCTGTAATTCCAACCTCCTGATACGCAGATGAGCTCCCTCTGTCAGCTCCAGCTCCCCATGCAGGGACATGAGAAGAGCCTCCCATAAGGATGGTAAAACATCAAAACATCTGGGCGTTCTCTGGGCAACGTCCTTGCAGACGGCCAATTCTCTCACACCAGAAGTGACTTGCAGTTTCTCAAGTCACTCCTGACACACAAAAAAATCCTCCTGATATTTTGGTGTTACTGTTTTAAAATAATTTCAAATTCTTCTCACAGGTATACTCCATTTGCCAATGGGCCCAGTGACACCCCTGAGGAAATCCTTACTCGGATAGGTGGGGGAAAATATTCGCTCAAAGGAGGGAATTGGGACACGGTTTCCGAGGCAGCCAAGGTAAGGCTATCAGATTTTACATTCAAATAAAAAATGTGATGCTTCCACATAAGCCGACTGATACATCTGGAGCTGTTATTTAACAAAGTAGTAACATGGATTACTCTTTGAAAGCAGAGAGAGGTTTATACCTGATGATCAAAATAGAGCTGCTTCCAGACAAACAGGTTGTGGGTCAGATTGTGAGACCAGATCTCAAATTCATATAGCCAGCTCTTTTTAAAAAGCTATACGGCAGTGGTTCCTAACCTGCAGGCCGTGGCTCACTGGTGGGCAATGAGACTTAAAATAAGATCAGCGGCTCTAGATTATTAAATATGGTTTTCTGTGGGTGAATAGATGGAGACTACTGGATGGCATATGTTCTGTCACAGAAACTAGAGCTGATGTGGTCTATCCAATGCAGTTTTCTGAAGCAGCACCGCAAATAACCAAACCGAATCTAAAGTTGACCAAAAACTGATTCGCAACCCTTTTTGGTACTAATGTTGGAGAGTGGTCCCTGGTTAAAGTGGTTCCTGGTCAAAGTGGTCCCTGGGCAAAAAAAGGTTGGGAACCACTGCTATACAGTCTTCAGCCCACACTGACATTCCAAACTAGTTGCATGTGGAAAACGACTCATACTGCAGCTGTATTCTTTGACTGCTTCTTATAGGACCTGGTATCAAAGATGCTCCATATTGATCCTCATCAGCGCCTGACTGCCAAGCAAGTCCTCCAGCACCTGTGGATAACCCAAAAGGACAGGTTGCCCCAGAGCCAGCTGAGTCACCAGGATGTACAGCTTGTCAAGGTACAAAGCTATGGTTGAATTTGAAGGGTTTGTGTTATCTCCTCATTGTAGGGCGCATATTGGTTATAGTACAGTGGTTCTCAACCAGTGGGTCCCCGGGTGTTTTGGCGTACAATTCCCAGAAATCCCAGCCAGTTTACCAGCTGTTAGGATTTCTGGGAGTTGAAAGCCAAAACATCTGGGGACCCACAGGTTGAGAACCACTGCTATAGTCAAACCTGATCACTTTTCCCATCTGATGATCTTTAAGAAACATAACTAGTGGAGGTTTTGTTCAATAAGATTCTTTTATTCCTACCCTGAACTTCTAAAAGCATTTCTGTAGTTGTTGCATGCCTTTAAGTCATTTCTGACTGATGGCACCTCTAAAGTGAACGTATCATGAGATATTCTTGGCAAGCTTTGTCAGGGGGTTGCCTTTGTCCCTCTCTCTCTCAGCTTGAGAGAGAGAGTGACTTGTCTAAGCTCACCCAAAGTGTTTCTGTGGCCGAGTGGGAATTTGAACCCTGGGCTCCAGAGTTACAATCCAATGATGAAACTATCGCACAACACTGATGGTTCCCAAAAGCATCTGACAACACAGTAAAGGCGATTAACCTTGACATTTTTCCAGGAGTGTAGTGAAGCGGTCTTGGTTCTGGGTCTGGCTCCTTCGTACGTTTGACAGGCAGGGCTTGTAATCTGTCAATTACCTGTATGATCATAAAAAGGAGAGCCAGTTCCGCCTTCCCAGTTCCATCCTGCCACAGATAGATTCTGGACAGTGCTTTTGCACTCCAGCTAAATTGGTTTTGGTGATGAAGGTTAGGGAATTTCTGCCTGGCTAGCAGTGTCTTTATGATCTAGGTCTATCCTGAGTGCGTGTGGTGTGGCATGGGGACAGTTCCTTTCATTTATTCAGGGAGGAATACCTGAATGGTCAACTAAATGCCAATGCCAATTAATTAAGCAGACGAGCCTGATCAGGATGAATGGCTCTGAATTGCCTAGTATTTCAAATGCAAGTGAAACGCTAGGTGGATCTTTTTTTTTTTTCCTCCCCAGAGAATCACAGACTGCTTCGATTTGTGTCAGGATTTTGGATGGAGGGGCTTTGGCTTTCGATGCTCGCACAATAAGTTGGCTCAATGTGTATCTTCCTCTGTATTGTCCCATTGATTGTGACAGGGTATAGAATTGGTTTATGTTCCAAACCTGTCCCAGCAGGGATTCATGCACACTCCACTTTGAGCACAAGAGCTTCTTCGTTGGAGATTAGTAGAACAGCCGCTTGGGCTTCTTTGTGTTCTTTCATCAAACACTACAGGATTAACAAATTTGCTCTGACAGATGCATCTTTTTTTGGGAAGCCATGGTCTTTATAGTAGATTGGGTCTTTATAGTAGATTGTTCCCCTGCCCTGGGGGTGTGGCAACCACTTGTGTAGGTCCAAGCATAAAGGATTATCTTCCCACAGTGTTGGAAAATGAAACATTGGTAGGTTCCTTTTCAGTAGTGTGTGGAGGAAATCCCTTCCATCCTAGTTATTATTATTTATTATTATTAAGTTCGATTTGATATACCGCTCTCTCTGGAGCCCAGAGCGGTTAGTATCTTTGTGTGGTTCTATGCCACTGGCAGTGTTTTTGACTTTTGATTGGAGCTTTGTCATTCCATCACTGGGAAGCAGGGGCTGGCTCTCCCCTTCGTGGTGCTGAAGATAATTGATAATTATATATTTTATATTACATGTAATATTACAAATAATATTGCAGCATAGTGGTATAATACAATAGTACCGTAATATATAATACTAATATTGTGCTATTCTAATAATATATTGTGTGTACATATAACTTGTAAGCCGCTTTGAGTCCCCTTGGGGGTGAGAAGGGCGGGGTATAAATGGCATAAATAAATAAATAATAACAATAAGCAACATTAACAACATACATCAGAAAGAATTACCCCAATAATATGGAATTGCCTTCCATTGTATTGTTTACTAGAGAATCTGATGAGAAAGGAAGATTGTTTGATAGAAAGAACAAATGCTGCCATTTCTATTTGAAATATAGGATTTAAAGTAATACATTCAATAGGTTTAAAATCTAACCAAAATAGAAGAGAACATAGAAATCCCATGTCAAACTATTTATCCTTTTAGCGCAGTATTGCCTACCCAGACAGTGCTATGTTGGGTGTGGATATGCAACATGTGGCTTAATAGGTGTTACTCGACTGAACATCCCTAGCTATCATAACCAATTATCAGGAATTCTGGGGGTTGTAATCCAACAGTGTCTGAAAGTTTGCATGATTCCTACATCTGGTTTGCCTCAGGCAAACATCTTTCACTTCAATTGCTACATAAGATCTTTTTAAAATTAGATATGCCAGCGATTGGACAAAGAATGCCTACATGTAAAGTAGGTGTTCTACCATTTAGCTATGGGGAAAGAGCAGGTAGATTGGAATATCAGTACTTAAGATGAAGGTTATTTTTAGCAGTTGTAGGGAGGGGATCCTTCATGCTGGGTCTCCTGCTCATGTGTGACAGACATAATTGTGTTTATTATATTATTAATAGGAGTAATAATAGTAGTAGTATATTGTATTACAATATTACGATCAATATTATATGTATATATAATATGTTATAATTATTAGCACAACACAATATTAGTACTATATATAACTATATTGTACTATTCTACTATACTGCAAAACCATTAGTAATATTACATGTAATATATAATATACCATTATTATATTGTATTATTAATATTATATTGTATTATAATATTACTATCAATATTATAGGTATATACAATATATTATATTATTAGCACAGCACAATATTAGTATTATATATTACTATATTATTGCTGGGGGAGGGGCTCCCAAGTGATGACCCAGGAGACGTGGTGGAACTGTCTTCCTGGCTCCCCTTCTTCACTCTCATTATATAGTTCCCTATCCTATCCCAGTTACTGTATGAGTTTGCTCACGTTACAAAGGGTTGAAATTATTTCATTACTGGTAGTAAGAGTTTTAGATTCAAACATGCCGATATTTTTGGTCCTACCTTCTTGCCTTTGACCCTGCTCATTATTGGGCTGCAACACCCAGAATTTCCTTTGAAAATTAATTTGGCCCATATTCTGAAAGAGATTTCCAGCCCTTGTTGACATAATCACTGTCTCCTAGAGCCAATAACTAAGTAGGTGGGTAAGGGTTCGAAAATGCAAGGCAGCATCATTCCAGTGACTTTGTCGACAACCATAGCCCCTTTGGACTCTTTGCTGCAAGGCTTTCTTTAAAAATATAGGGCTGTTTTGCAATTATGCAGGCCTTCTGCCAAAAATGGCATGCAACAGAGAGTAAGTGTACTGGTTTCCTGATAGGATGTGTACATATGCAAATGCATGTAGGTAACACATGTGTTAATCATGCTTCAGAGCTCATCTAGAAATCATGGGGTGAAATGTCCCTATACTTTTTTCATGCTTTTAATATGAATTCGGGTGGGGAAAATATATGTGTACTTTCAGGGGAAACATCCATACCTCTTCTCTCTTTAGGGTGCCATGGCTGCCACATACTCTGCACTGAACAACTCCAAGCCAGGTCCCCAGCTGATGCCCATCGAGTCCTCCTTCCTAGCACAGAGGCGAGTCAAGAAGCTCCCATCGAACTCCAAATGAGAACATCTCATTCATCTCCAAATGAAAAACATCTCCTGGTTCCAATATCTGCAAACAAAGGAATCTTACAATTCAGATTTTAAAAAGTTGGCTTTAATGAAAGTGAAGAATTTTGGGACAGACTAATGCAAACAGATAAGAAGCTGATAACAAAGATCTATAATAAACTACTCGGATGGGCCACTGAAACAGAAGAGATTAAAAATTGCATGATTAAATGGGCAAGGAATATTGATAGACCTATTGAATTAATGGAATGGGAGCAAATTTAGACCAGAAAATTAAAATACACTTCTGCGTCAGACTTGAAGGAAAATTGGCTTAAAATTATGCATAGGTGGCATATGACTCCAAAAAAATTAGGAATAATGTACAAGAATACAGCAAATAAGTGTTGTAAATGTAAAGCGCATGAAGGTTCTTATTACCGTATGTGGTGGACCTGTGAGAAAACAATTAAATTTTGGAAATTGATACATGGAGAATGCCAGAAGATAATAAAAACAAGCTTCCCAATGAAACCTGAATATTATTTATTAGGAATGACGGATAGGGACACAGACTTCGATCGGAATAAAGACATTTTATTTACATATTTATCAACTGCGGCGAGAACAATCTTTGCAAAATATTGGAAAACAATGGAGACCCCCAACCAAGGAACAGTGGCTAGATAAAGTAATTGAAATAAAAGACATGGATAGACTAACGTTCTTAATGAAGAAAAATACGGGAAGATACATTAAAATGACGGATTGGAGGACCTTTGATGAATATATAAATATTGGAAGCTAAGGAAGAGAGACAGAGCCTAAATTGAAGATGTAGGAGAAAGTGGGGAAGGACAATTTTGTAAATCTTTTTCTTTATTTTATAGAAGTAAAGAGACTAAGATAGTATAAGGGAACTTGAGTAAGAAGAACAGAAGACATCATTCCCCTTTCCTTTATTTTTTTTCTCTTTTCTTCTCTTCCCATCTCCCTTCCCTTATTTTCTATATATATCCTTTTCTAAAATACAACCTTTCTTTTTTCTTTTTATTGTATCAATGTAACAAAAAGCCTATTAATAAAAAAATATTAAAGAAAAAAAGAAGTTCCCGTCGACCACACTGTGACATGGAAAGGCTGGGTGTTCCCCAGGCCCCCAACCAGTGCTACTTCTCTGACAAACTTACTTGGATTTCCATGGGAACAGGAGATGTCGTCCCAGCAAGACATCATTTTGAGGCATTTCCTCAAATGTATATCCAGGGCCAAGTGCCTCCAGAAAGACTAGCTCTTGCTCTCCCTCTGGATTCCCCTCTTTGTTTTTGTTTTCAGTGTACAGAGAAATTATTTGTAAAGGGATCTATATCATGCATCTGAGAAGCTGAACACACATCAATCTACGGCTTGTTGCCATGACATAGCAGATCTCTTCAGCCTGCAAACAAGCAAGCATTGGATGAAATGATGCCTCTGAAATGTTAACCTGGTACAGCTGGAACGTGTTCTGTCCTTCCCTCTCACCAATCATTCTAACCGAGACTGTTTTTGTACAGGATACCTTCTGTTTCTACAAATGCTCTCTCTTTACCTAATATATGTGATCTGATGTGCACAGGCGTTTTTATTGCTTGTTCCCAATCCTTGAAGCTATGTGGCTGCAATCCAAAAGGATTTTGAACGAATGTCTCTTTTCTTTAATAATAATCATAATCCTAATCATATTTTTTTATTTCTCCCTCCTGGCCTTTAGAAAGAGAACAAAGACATGGTTATGGAACCAAGCTGTTTACTAGTAAAGTAACGCAGTCCAAGAAGCAAATATGGAATATGTGCAATCGACATCTGGAATGCTTGGATCATGTGTTTTTATTTGTTTTTTAATTCTTAGATTTCATGATTTAAATGTCCTTTTATCTTATGATGAATTGTCCTATTGATTTTATGCTTAGTTGTTGTGTCTGGAGCGACTTGAGAAACTGCAAGTCGCTTCTGGTGTGAGAGAATTGGTCGTCTGCAAGGATGTTGCCCAGGGGACACCCGGATGATTGAGGTTTTACCGCCCTGTGGGAGGCTTCTCTCGAGTCCCCGCATGGGGAGCTGGAGCTCGACAGACGGGAGCTTGCCCTGCTCCCCGGATTCAAACCACCAACCTGTTGGTCGACCAGTCCTACCAGCACAAGGGTTTGACCCATTGCGCCACTGGGGGCTCAACAACGCAGGAGGGCAAGATTCCAGCCAGCCTAAAACAGGCTGTTATAAAACCGCTGTTGAAAAAACCATCACTGGACCCCACTCAATTAGTCAACTTTTACCATGTTTCCAATCTTCCCTATTTGGGCAAAGTCATGGAACGTGTGGTGGCTTCACAACTCCAGGAGTTCTTGGTTGACACTGATTATCTTGATCCGGCACAGTCTGGCTTTAGGCCGGGACATGGTACGGAAACAGCCTTGGTCGCCTTGGTAGATTATCTGCGCCAGGAGCTAGACGGGGGAGTGTGTCCCTGTTGGTTCTGCTGGACTTCTCAGCGGCCTTCAATACCGTTGACCACGGTATCCTTCTGAGACGCCTCACAGAGATGGGACTTGGGGGTACTGCTTTGCAGTGCCTCTGGTCCTTCCTGGAGGGTCAGTCTCAGAAGGTGTCATTGGGTGACACCTGCTCGGCTCCACAACCGTTGTCTTGTGGAGTCCCTCAGGGTTCAGTACTGTCCCCGATGTTATTTAACATCTACATGAAGCCGCTGGGGGAGATCATCCGGAGTTTTGGAGTATGGTGTTATCTCTATGCAG
Organism: Anolis apletophallus; assembly: GCA_030556195.1. Taxonomy (NCBI): domain Eukaryota; kingdom Metazoa; phylum Chordata; class Lepidosauria; order Squamata; family Anolidae; genus Anolis; species Anolis apletophallus. The sequence continues at coordinate 43,721,054 of JARBWK010000011.1, read as the reverse complement.
ATGACGTCCAGATCTGTCACTCCTTCCCCCCTGTCACTAAGGAGGCTGTTCAGACCTTAAACTGGTGCTTGGCTGCTGTATCGGACTGGATGAGGGCTAACGAAATTGAATCCAGACAAGGCAGAGATCCTCCTGGTCAGTCGAAAGGCCAAACAAGGCATAGGGTTACAGCCTGTCTTGGATGGGGTTACACTCCCCCTGAAGACACAGGTTCGCAGTTTGGGAGTGATCCTGGATTCATCACTGAGCCTGGAACCCTAGGTCTTGCAGGTGGCCAGAGGAGGTTTTGCACAACTAAGACTTGTGCGCCAGCTGCGCCCATACCTTGGGAAGTCTAATTTGGCCACGGTAGTACACGCTCTGGTTACATCCCAAATAGATTACTGCAACGTGCTCTACATGGGGCCTGACTTTGAAGACTGTTCGGAAACTTCAGCTAGTACGATGGTCGGCAGCCAGATTACTAACTGGGGCGACATACAGGGAACATACCACCCCCCTGTTATGTCAGCTCCGCTGGCTGCCGGTCCATCTCCGAGTCCAATTCAAAGTGCTGGTTTTGGCCTATAAAACTTTGAACGGTTCTGGCCCAGTTTACTTGTCCAAACACATCCACCCCTACGTCCCACCTTGAAATCTAAGATCATCCGGGGAGGCCCTGCTCTCGCTCCCGTCAGCAGCCCAAATGCGCCTGGCGGAGACAAGGGTCAGGGCCTTCTCGGCATTGGCTCCCCGCCTATGGAACACGCTCCCGACTGAGGTAAGATCGGCTACCTCCCTCCTGGCTTTCCAAAAGAAATTAAAGGCATGGTTCTGGGACCAGGCGTTTGGACAATAGATGTAAGCAGCACTTAAAGGGCCGCTCTGGAATCATAATACGATGGATGAGACTGGTTTACTGCTTTAATGATGGCTTTTGTATGGTTTTTAATTATGTATTGTTTTAACTATATGTTTTATTTGTGATTTTTTTTACTGTAATTATGTGTAATAGCCTCTTAATGGGGCTCACTGTAAGCCGTCCTGAATCCCCCTTCGGGGGTTGAGAGGATACAAATACGGCAAATAAATAATAAATAAATAAAAACACATCATTATAAAACATATAAAAACATATATTTGTTTCTATGAAATACTTAAATACAATAAATACAGGACATGAATTTAAAATTCATAGTTAAAAATTGATTGGATAGGCCTGCCAAAAGTGATAGCTGCCAGATACCTTTCGGCAGATCATTTCACAGTCTTGTGGAGGCCAACGAAAAGGTCCTCTGGGTGATGGTTGCCAGTCGGATTCTGGCAGGCTGGAGCAGACACCCTCCAGAGGACCTCAGTGTCCTAAACAGAAGATTGTACGGGGGAAGACAATCCTGGAGGGAACCTGGACCCCAACCGTGTAGGGTTTTAAAGGTCAAACCAACACTTTCTACTTTACCTGGAAACTAATTGGCAGCCAGTGGAGTGATTGTAGTATGGGTGTAATATATTCACTACTGGATGTTCTTATAACTAGGCTGGGTGTCATGTTTTGAACCATTTGAAGTTTCCAAACTTGGTACAGAGGTAGCCAAATATAAAACATATTGCAGAAATCCATTCTTAAGGTTACCAGCACATGCACGACCTTCTTTTAGGTCCTCAAATTTTAGGAAGGGGTGCAGTTGATGTATCGGCCAAAGCTAGTAGCAAACACTCCTGACCTTCACTTCTGCCTGGCCTGACATTTGGAGAGACGGGTCCAGGAGTCTCCCAAGCTTGGAATCACACTCTTTCAGGGGGGATGTAACCCCGTCCAGGACTGGTTGACACATCTCCACCCCCAGATTATAACCCTTGATAGCAAGCACCTCTGTTTTGTCTGGATTCAGTTTTAATTTGTTTTTCCTCATCCAGCCCATTACCTTCTTCAGGCATTCATTCAGAGGAGACACCGTATCATTAACTAAAGCTGTTTTCGAAGGCATGGAGAAATATATTTTCATGTCATCAGCGTACTGATCGCACTCTGCCCCGTGCTTCTGGATGATCTCTCTGAGCAGTTTCATGTAAATGTTAAAAAGCATTGGGAATAGAATGCTGTCCCATGGGATGCTACATAACAGCTCCTTTTTTGAGGAGCAGTTATCCCCGAGCATCACCACCTGGAATCTGCCTGAGAGGTACAACCGGAACCACTACAAAACAATGCCTCTGATTCCCAAATCCCCCAGGCGTTATGGAAAGATATCATGGTTGATAGAATCAAAAGCCGCTGTGAGATCTGGATGCACCAAGAGGGACACACACTACTTCTTTTAAGCAAGCTGAAAAGTTTGCTTCCCTGAGAGATGCATTAATAATCTGTAGTATTTGAGATAAAATTGTACCTCCTACCTGGGTTAACAGCCAAGAGGGACAGGGATAAAGAAAGCAAATTGTTCTCCTGAGTTGCCCCAACAACTTGTCCACATCAGCAGGACTCACCAATTGAAACTGACCCAATGTAATCCCATTCACAGAGTTGCTGGACACCGTGTTATCAACTTCTGCTCCAATGATGACATCCAAGTCGTCTCTTATGCGAGAGATTTTATCTGCGAAATGGGTATTAAAGGCATCACAGTGAGCTGCTGAAGGTTCTAAGAATGATTCAGAGGGGAGGGTACTTGAGTTAAATCTCTCACTACTCTGAGTAGCTCAACTGGACATGAATTCACAGACACAATACATGCAGAAAAGAAAACTTTCTTCACTGTACGTATTGCCACCTTTAAAAATGAGAATGCCCTCTTGCTTGCATAAAAGTCGAGTTTTCAGCCAACTGTGCTCTAGTTGTCCTCATTTCATTTCCCTGAGGGTCTCTGTATACCAGGGAGCCCGATTCATAATGGGTTGGAGAGGATGTTTGGAAGCTATCGTGTCAATAGCCCTGGTTAGATTTTGATTCCATTTATTGACCAGGGATTCAACAGGATTGTTAGTGACAACAGCCAGGCAACCTTCTAAAACAGGCATGGGCAAACTTGGGCCTTCCAGGTGTTCTGGACTTGAGCTCCCACAACCGGCTGTTAGGAATTGTGTGAGTTGAAATCTAAAATATCTGGCGGGCCCAAGTTTGCCTATGCCTGCTCTAAGGCCTCCTGGAATCCCAAAGGATCCATTACCCTTCGAGAGAAGACCATTTTCCTGCAGGGGTAGTTTGTAGCTGTGATTCTAGCCCTGACCAAAAAGTGATCCATCCATGACAATTCGCAGGTATTGCTCAGTTCTACCCACAGATCTGTATTTCCAAGTTTTAAAATCACATCAAGAGTATGACGTGCTGAGTGCGTCGGTCCGGAAACCAATTAAGATAGATCCATGTTTGTCATGGATACTATGAACTCCCGAGCTGCACCTGACAAACTGGCCTCCAGTGGTATGTTGAAGTCACCTAAAAGTAAAAGTCTGCATCTCCAACAACCTCACTGAGAACAATTCCGTGAGTTCACCCAGGGATTCTGTTAGGCAGCGAGGTGGATGCTGTCTTGGTGGTGGGTCCATAGGTGGCAGTGGAGCCCTATTTTTGTTCTGCATGTTCTCTCGCAGTGAGAACATCAGGGTTAGCTTGACGCACCTTCCTCTTGGCACGTTTCTCCCTTTCGGCCTCCATTCGTGCCTCTTTGAATTCTGCAGCACTGGTGGTCACAACTGATCTCCAGCTAGAGCGCTCAAGAGCCAAGGCTTCCCAGTTCTTGGTGTCTATGCCACAGTTTTTAAGGTTGGCTTTAAGCCCATCTTTAAATATTTTTTCCGGCCCACCAACCTTACATTTCGCATTCTTGAGTTGGGAGTCTAGTAACTGCTTTGGGAGATGGTGATCGAATACAACATATAACACAATTGAAATGGAAGAAGAGTTCTGCCAGCCAGGGTCATACGGCCTAAACTGCTAGTGGGCCTAGTTCTAGGCTTCTCCTGCCAGGAGCTGTTTTTCTTGAGCCCCAGCAGAACCAAACTCCTGGGTCAGTGGGCTTGCTTTTTATCTGCTGACTTTCCTTGCTGGGCTTGTATTCAGCAAAAGCAAACTCAGGCCTTTTTTTCTGCTATCTCCTCAGCTGGTAGCTGGGAAGCCCGGCCCAGGTGATCATAGCAGTAAGCTTTTCCACCTTGCCCTCTTTGGATGTTACACTGTTGTGGACATCTTCACCTGCTGCACTGGGATTATTGTTTTCTTATCTCCTTTAACGTAGTTGGCTCCTAGCCCCATGCCAGGCCATAGCTAACTTCTGAACGTGCAATGAGCTTGTAAGAAAATGGTGGGAATGTCAGGTTTTCTAGGTGGGAGGAATGTCTTTTGTTTTTACAACAAACTATGTCAAATAGCACAAGCCAGAACCTCATTGTGTGCAATGCAAAAAAAAAATAGCTTGGCTCTGTCTTTTTTTATTTAACTGCTTCCGTATTGGGTAACTCAGGGTTTCTGTCTGACTTTTCAAATAAACATGTCATGCAATTGAAGTGGTTTTTACTATGAGACCTCATACTCTTTACTCAATCCCTGTTGTTCTTTTGGTGTCTCTTTGTATTGCAATTGGAGGCAATCTCTCGCATTCCAGTTGTGTTTCTCCTGTACAGTATATTGAGCAATTTAAAAAAACCCTATTGCAACATTGCCCAAACTCCATAGCAGGATAGCCTTGTTAACTATGGTTGCCCAATTCTCTTTCAAAATAAGAGAAGTTTAGAGATCCAAAGATCTTGGGCAGGTTACTTTATTGCAGGCATCAGCAAATTTCGGCCCTCTGGGTGTTTTGGACTTCAACTCCCACAATTCCTAATAGCCAGTAGGCTGTTGGGAATTGTGGGAGTTGAAGTCCAAAATACCCAGAGAGCTGAAGTTTGCCCATGCCTGCTTTATTGGATAGCAGTGTACAATTTAGGCTCCTCCTGACTAGTACTCAAAGTCCTATACGACTGAACTATTGCCCTCTAGTGGCTATAATGTCCATTTCTAGTCACACACTTCTTCATCCTATATCTCTGTTCCTTTTTAAAATTAGTCATCAGGGAATACTGGTTTTTCACTACCATGGTTGAACTCGCTAATGGTCTTTAGTGTAATATACTCAAGGTTAATGAATCCATATTGTTAGTTGCCCAGATGTGCATAGGTAAGACACAGGTAGTGTTTGGCTACAATTGCCAGCTGCCTCTGAAAGTGTGTCTGATGGAAAGGGCTTCTGGGAGTTGTAGTTCAACATCTGGAGGGCAAAACGTTGCTCGCTCTTGTTTCAGGCCGCAAGGACAGCAACTGGGTACATCTAGGAGCTAGTATTCTGCCCTTCGGGCTGCCAAAAATACAAAAAAATATGGGAAGGGGCTGGTAGCCCAGTTCTCTTTATTGTTGAAGGCTTTCATGGCTGGAATCATTGGGTTGTGAGTTTTTCTGGCTGTCTTGCCATATTTCAGAAGCATTATCTCCTGAGTTTTCACCCACATCTATGGCAGGCATCCTCAGAGATGGTGAGGTCTGTTGGAAACTAGGTAAGTGGGGTATATATATGTGTGTGTGTGGAATGTCCATAGTGGGAGAAAGAACTCTTGTCTGCTCAAGTTAGGTGTGAAATGTTGCAATTGGCCACCTTGATTAGCATTTAATGACCCAAAAGTTTCAAGGTCTAGCTTCTTAAATGCTAATCAAGGTGGCCAATTGAAACATTCACACTTACCTTGAACAGACAGTGAGAGCTGCTCAGCACTGGAACTCTCTCTGCCCCGGAGTGTGATGAAGGCTCCTTCTTTGGAGGCTTTTAAACAGGCTGGATGGCCATCAGTCAGGGGTGCTTTGAAGGCAATTTTCCTGCTTCTTAGCAGGGGTTGGACTGGAGTCTCTTCCAACTCTATGATTCTAATGCTGTGTTTGGTGGTCCCTATGTAGACTTGTCCACAACTGCATGGTATACAGTAGACTCCTGCAAGGCCAGTCAATGCTAATCAAGGTGGCCAATTGCAACATTCACATTTGCCTCCAACAGACAAGAATCCGTTCTGCCACCCTGGACATTCCATGGATATATAAACCCCATTTTCCACAACCTCTGAGGATGCCTGGCATAGATGGATTTGAACCTCCGACCTATCGGGCTTCAGTCCTGCCGGCACAAGGGTTTAACCTATTTTGCCACCAGGAGCTCCAGCAACTGAGATTAATGTACAACATGAAGAATGTCTGAACTCCTAAAGATGCAGGTAGTCTTCCTTCAGAGGAGTTCAAACTGAATTATCATTAACAATAGTTAAATATTCTCCTGTTGGGTGTTACAGCTAGCCATGAATAAGCATTGCCTTGGCTGAAAATGAAAACCTTGACCTATCTGGTCTGGTATTCAAAACATGATGTACCTGTATTGACTGTACACAGTATAAACTTAGCAGATTTATTTATTCCATTTCTATACATGATACCACTTTAGGCACCTATCTATTTTACTTCTACTCTAAAATACATTCTAAATAAAACTTTCTTGTTACGAAGCTATTGATTAGAGAGGGAGGCAGTACGGCTGCATTTCCATTTCTTTCTCAGTCGGGACACCTGCTCCCTTCATGCTGCCCCATCAATCCAGTGGCTGGTTTGTCTCAATTATGTCAATTAGAGATTCAATGCTGCCTTAGTGAACTGAGCTGTTTTTTCCCCTCCCTTGATAGAAATGGAATCCTAACTGCACATGGCTATCAGACAGCATTTTGTTAGTCTGTAGATTAGAAAATTAGTTTCCATGGAGCCAACAAAAGACATTGCTGGCTGAAAAGTACGTCGTTTTAAGAATGTTCAAAGTTTTTTGAGGATTTTAAGTCCAAGTACACTTGTTGCTTTCCTGTGGAACTATCACTTTGTTGCTGCAATCCAGTTCACCCCTTCAGTATTTCCTATATTAATGCTAAGATGCACAGCAAGACCATCAATTTCCAATGAATGTTCTGTTGTCTCCTTTACATCTATATTTATTTAACTGTGAACCTGCTCCCACTCTACGCTGGCTCACCAGTAAATGCCACATGTTCACCAATTTACAAATTATGCAGACTTGCTGCTAAGCTACAAAAAAGACATTTATTCAACAAAGGCGCTTAACAAAGTAAACAACAAATTGCAGAATAATTATTCAAAGGATGTGCAGACACATTTCATTGGATTACAATGTACTAAAGAAGGTAAACTAAGGCTTTTTTCACATAGGCAACAAAGGGGCTGGTTATATTGCTCCCACCAGCTTCCTATTCTGCATGTAGGAGAGCCGCAGCAGAGCTATTAAGGGCTAAAGCAGCATTTCTCAATCTGGGGATCACAAGGGAGTGTCAGAGGGGTCACCAAAGACCATCAGAAAACAGTATTTTCTGCTGGTCATGGGGGTTCTGTGTGGGAAGTTTGGCCCAATTCTATCACTGATGGGGTTCAGAATGCTCTTTGCTGATGAACTATAAATCTCAGCAACTACAACTCCCAAATGTCAATGCCTATTTTTCCCAAACTCCACCAGTGTTCATATTTGGGTATATTGAGTATTTGTGCTAAGTTCCAACATTGTTTTGAGTCCACAGTGTTCTCTGGATGTAGGTGAACTACAACTTCCAAACTCAAGGTCAATGCTCACCAAACCCAGTATATTATGTTGGTAATGTGTTATCTGTTCCAAGCTTGGTTCAATTCCATTGGTGGAGTTCAGAATGCTCTTCGGTTGTAGGTGAACTATAAATCCCTGCAACTACAACTCCCAAATAAAATCTTTTTTTTCAATAAAATTTTTATTATTTTCAATCTAGTAAATAAAATACAATAAAAAGAGAACAATATAAAGTTTTAGAAATGACAAAATCAACCCCCCCCCAACCCCACCAGTATTCAAATTTGGGTGTATCGAGTATTCATGCCAAATTTTTTCCAGTGAATGAAAATACATCCTACATATCAGATATTTGTATTAGGATTCATAACAGTAGCAAAATTACAGTTGTGAAGTAACAACAAAAATAATTTTGTGGTTGGGGGTCACCACAACACGAGGAACTGTGTTAAGAGGCTGTGGCATTAGGAAGGTTGAGAACCACTGGTCTAAAGCACTGTACTTTATGGAGTAACCTTGAAGGCTCAGTACCATGCTTAGGAATAATATATAAATCAGTGAAATATATCATCAGACCAACAACAGGTGACTCAATAGTGGAAGTCAAATTGTGGTGTCAATATTGGTGATGTTGGATCTCTTCAACTGTCAAGAATTGACAGTCAGTTCAAATGGAGTTTGCCCTGGCTTGCTCTGTAGCTCAGGAGAACAGCTTCCCCGTGGTCACCCAGTGGGTTTTAATGGCAAAGCAGGAATTTTGAACCTCCATCTCCCAGTAGCCTAGTCCAATATTCAAACCACTGCACCATGCTGGCTCTCTGATAGTGGTGACCCTAATATATTATTCTTCTGTATGACCAAAATGCAGTATAATATTCTCTAGAGCTGTTCATTAATACATCTTTCAACTATGTTGGGCTAAGGAGAGGCATGAAATTCAATTATGGGGTGTCAACAATAGAACTATTTCAGTAAGCAATTTGGAAGTCATTTGCAGGAAGCCTGGGAATAAAAAGTCTTGCTGGTGGCCCTGTTGTAGATAATCCATTAAAGCCATATTTCAGCAACTGAAAGACTAGGAGATAATGCAAATTAAATATAAGGGTTCTTTAGAATCCTATAAATGTGTTATTTGTGATCCTAAGAAAATACTATTTGTTCAAAGAACAAAAGGGCATTATTTCTAGTAACTAATTGATCAGAAGGCCCCTGGTGGCGCAGTGGGTTAAACCGCTTGAGCTGCTGTACTTGTTGACCGAAAAGTTTGCAGTTTGAATCTGAGGAGTGGAGTGAGCTCCCTCTGTTAGCCCCAGCTTCTGCAAACCTGGCAATTCCAAAACATGCAAATGTGAGTACATCAATAGGTACCGCTTTGACGGGAAGGTAACGGCGCTCCATGCAGTCAACCACGGCTCTTCGACTTAAAAATAGAGATGAGCACCACCTCCCAGAGTCAGACATGACTAGACTTAACATCAGGGAAAACCTTTACCTAATTGTTCAGATGTGTCAGAAGAATTATTCAACACATTATTATGCTATTTCACCAGGCAAAACTTAGTAAAAGGGGAAGAAATGAGAGGATGCTTTAAAATTGAAAAAGATAAAACAAGAGCAGCATGGTTGTAATGGTGTATTTCCCACCCTCAATGTGCATAAAAAGACATAGCAAAATTTGCAACATAACAAACTACATCAACTTAAATTCTTTTTGAAAACTGAATTATTAAAAGTGTACAGACCTTATTCTATTTTGTGTCTGGCCGCTCTATGTTATTATCCATCTAACCTCCAAAATTAATATCATTCCAGATTAATATCACACCAGGGCCACGGTTTATTTACATAACTTTGAAGTAGATAATTGACACACTGAAATAATGCAAGATGTTCTATATCTCAGCTTATTAAGCAACAGGATAACTTGAAGTCTGAAGAAAATGAGATGGGCTATGGAAGGCAGCACTATAAGGATAAGAAGGGCTAGATGCCTTGCGACAGTGTTTCTCAACCTTCCTAATGCCGTGACCTCTTAATACAGTTCCTCATGTTGTGGTGACTCCCAACCATTGAACCAAATTTGGCAGACAGAACTCCCATGACCAACAGAAAATACTGGAAGGGTTTAGTGGGTATTGACCTTGAGTTTTGTAGTTCACCTACATCTAGAGAGCACTGTGGACTCAAACTTGTCATTAATACTCAATATGCCCAAATGTGAACACTGGTGGAGTTTGGTGAAAATAGACCTTGACATTTGGGAGTTGTAGTTGCTGGGATTTATAGTTCACCAACAATCAAAGAGCATTCTGAACCCCACCAACAATAGAATTGGGCCAAACTTCCCACATAGAACCCCCATGCCTTGAAGTGACTTGCTGGCGCGAGCCTCCATCCAGCCTTGTACGCTCTCCGTCACTCACACATGTGCACCACACTGCCATGAGCTGAACTTGCCTTCTCTCCCCTCCCAGCTTGGCGTCTCAGAAACAGCCCTCCCCTTGATTGAGAGGTTGGCCAATCACAGTGGAGTAGGGCTTTTGATGGCATGATTCGCCATGTTTCCAAAAGGAAGAGAAGGACAGGTAGAGAGATCTTCAGCCTTCTCTGCCAAAGGGGTTCTAAGACCATCATAAATATGTTTTCTGATGGACTTTGGTGACCCCTATGAAACCCCCTCGTGACCCTCCCAGGGGTCCCAACCCCCAGGTTGAGAAAAGCTGTCTTAAGAGAAAATCTGGTGTTGAAGAACAGGGCAAAGATAAACAAAGATAGTAAATAGCATGAGGCTGTGTAAATAGCATGAGGTTGCTCTATGTGTATATACGCACTGAATTGCAAAGTGATTTGAACAAATAACTCAGATATTTGGCAGATCTTCATACAATAAGTTGTATTCTGTCATAGAGTTTGGTATTGATTTCTGAATTATCCTTTAAATTAGTTGTTTGAGATTGCAATGTTTCGGTGGTTATTTTTTTTCTTTAAAATTAAGGTTCAAGCCCTCCAAAAATTTGCACACATCTCCTGGTCTTAAAAGGACTATATGTACACTATGGAGTATTATCTTCCTATTCACAGGTGGACACTACTACCCCCGAGGCTAAGAAAATGTCTTTCCTATGCCAGGAGGAAAATTTTTCTGAGCCCTAGACAGCACATTGTTATTACTTTGTTATTTATTTTATTTATTTATTTATTCAGTCTTATATTCCGCTCCTCCCTGCAGGCTCAGGGCGGATCACAGCATACAATAAAACAAGCTGCGTATAACAGAACATGCAGCCATACAATAAAATATAAAACACGAAAACAGTTACAGGTAAAATTCAAGGTTAAAAACACGCTAAACAAGCCGGACTAATTGAAGGCCAATCTGAAAAGGGCGGTCTTGCAAGCCCTTCGGAAGGGGGCAAGTTCTGGGATCGCTGGGGTGTCATCAGGAAGGGAGTTCCATAACACTGGAGCCGCCACAGAGAAAGCTCTCTGCCTGGTTGTGGACAGGTGGCAGGAGCGGATTGATGGCACAAGTAGCAAATTCTGTTCCTCAGAACGAAGTGATCTCGGGGGAACATACGGGGTAAGGCGGTCCCTCAGGTACGCAGGCCCTAGACCGTGTAAGGCCTTAAAAGTTAAAACTAACACCTTGAAGGCAATTCGGTACTCAATAGGAAGCCAGTGCAGTTGCCGGAGGATGGGAGTGATGTGCTCCCTCACTGGTGCTCCCACCAGCAAGCGAGCAGCGGCATTCTGCACTAGCTTGAGTTTCCGGATTGTCGACAAGGGAAGGCCAACGTAGAGGGCGTTACAGTAATCCAGCCTCGAGATGACCGTCGCTTGGATCACCGTGGCCAGGTCGTCCCTGGACAGGTAGGGTGCCAGTCGCCTAGCCTGTCGTAGATGGAAAAACGACATTTTGCTAACCATGGAGACCTGAGTTTCCATGGATAGCAAGGGGTCCAATTGGACACCCAAGCTCTTTACGAGGGATGACGGGCTAAGTTGCTCGCCATCCAGGGTAGGCAACCGGCACTCATCCAGCCCAGGGCGACCAGGCCACAAGATCTCCGTTATGAGGCCAGAGTAAGCATTATCTCATCCTGCTCTTTAACAGGCTGCCTCAGAGAACACAATTGTCCTGCTCTATCCCACTTGTTTAACCCCCTTGCCTGCCTAGCCCTAACACTCTGATTCCATCATAATTTGTTATTTCTTCTTCGTTATTTGTAATACTGAGAGATTTATTATTAAAGAAACAAAATAATTCAAAAATGCATTACTTTATCTACTTTTGTGGTTTCTATTTTGATTCTTTAAGCCACATCACAAGTGTTCTCCCCATGTAAAACCATGAGAGAAGACAGATACTCTTCTGACCTGATAGTTGATAATTTTCTGGTTTTAAATTGGAAAGAAAACGAAATTAGCAAATTAATTGTTTGCTCTGTTTTTGCTAGGTGTTCTGTCAGCTGTCTTAAGCTTGGCAGCCAATTGAAAGCTCAACTTGAGCCATCCCATTTCAGAGGCGGAGCTCTGTGGTGAGACTTGCAATCCACAAAATGTCAATCACATTAATTTTAAATTACTTCTGTACAGCCTGATGTCAAAATGATTAAAGCATGAAGGAGAAAAGCAGAGACACACACATTTACCTTGCAATTACAACAAGGACGTTTTAAAAATCTTCCTTTAGCTTCCAAACTTCTGGAAACCTTCAACTATTTGTCCTCTGCACATATTTGCCAGACATTTAATTATAATAATAAATTAGATAGTATATATTTATTAAATAGTGCTATAGAATGGATAACATATGATGGAGGATTGCATTACACAATTGGGTTTTCCACATTCACAGGAACGAAACAAGGGGAAAGATAAAAGACAAATAGAGAACACGTCATATACCCTTACAATATTTTATCAGGGTGAGCATTGTGGGTCCATTTGGCTCAGTTTAAAAAATGATGGAAATTATCAGCATACAAAATCCCTTGCGAAGAATTTACTCCATTATCAGTCATGCCATTGAACCAGCTTTAAGGGAAATTCCCCCAAACCAAATTGTAATCCATTCCCTTAATCCAGTGGTTTCCAACCTTTGGGCCTCCAGGTGTTTTGGACTTCAACTCCCAGAAATACCTGCTAGTTTACCAGCTGTTAGGAACTGTGGGAGCTGAAGTCCAAAACACCTGGAGGCCCAAAGGTTGGGAACCACTGTGTTTTTCAGCAGTTATTTTATGTCACATGGACCAGGATAAAAACATATTGTAACTGTAGGTGAGTAGGTATACATACTAAATTTATTTCTACTTGATTCAGAAGGTCTGTAATCATTATAGAATGTGGGCAAAAGGGGTGCAGAATGTAAATACCAGAATACATATTATTACAAGGCAATAATGTGACCAAAAGGCACCATTTCTGTACAAGGAGGCATCAACAGATGGAAGGGAATCAGGACCAACCCTACTATCAGGTAGTCTGCAGATGTTTCCTCATATACTGAGGCTCACTGGTATGGAAGTGATAATCGTGTTAGCAATCACTAGTGCCACCTATGTTTGAGGATAAAACTATGTATTTCTAGTATCCCCTGCATTCTCTAAGTTCACTCATAGCCCTCATCTGAGGTAGAGAATGCTATCCTATTCCCAGTATTTGAGTAAGATTCATCTGTCAGTCTATCATAGCATGGGCAAACTTTGGCCGTCCCAGGTGTTTCGGACTATAACCTCCACTATTCCTAACAGCCGGTAGGCTGGTAGAAATTGTGGGAGTTGAAGTCCACCTGGAGGGCCAAAGTTTGCCTATGCCTGGTCTATCAGCACACATCATCTTTTTTTTCGTCTCAGGCAACAAAGTAGCTTGGGCCAGCATTAGGGGGAGTCCTATAACTACATAGAATGTGGGGGGAGCAGAGGGCAGGCTGAGGTGAAAAGATAAATACTCCTAACCAGTGTTTATCAAACTCTGCTCCTCCAATCAGGTCTCCAATCAGGCCAAATTCTCAGGGTGGTCCATGAGAAGGCCTTACTGGTACATTATTTAAACTGTTATGTTTATTCATATCATTATCTGATCACCATGCTCAATATATCTCATATGCATGGGGGTATTAGGATAATGATACAAAAGGTTTGCTAGGGTAGATCCTCTCTCACTCAGACCCAGCCCCTCCCCCAATCAAACTCAGCCCCCCCTCCCCCCAAATCAAAATCCTGGCTACGGTACTGCTTCCAGGCATTTTGAACTTCATCTCCCAGAAAGCCCAGGCAGTTTACCAGGTGCTAGGAATTGTGAGAGCTCAAATCCAAAACATCAGGACCAGAGTTTGAGAAACACTGCTCCAAACAATATTTTGGTTTCAGGCCTCACTTTGACATCTTCAGTTAAATTAACTCAGCCCAGAGGACTGAGATAATTCCTTTAGACCCAAGTCAGCATACAAAGTAATGAGCCAGATGGACGGCTGGAGCTGATTGAGATAAAACAGCTTCTCGCTCTTGTGTCTGTGTGTCTCCAAGTCGCCGGATGCATTATGGTGACCCCATGAATTTCATTGGGGTTTCTTAGAAAATAAATATTCACAAGTGGTTTTGCTAGTTTCTTCATGTGAAATGTAACCTACAGCACCTGGCATGATACCATATACCAGTCCTAAAGAAACTCCAGTTCAATTTAGACCAGTGGTTCCCAAAGTGGGCGGTACCACCCCCTGGAGGGCGGTGAGGTGATCTATGGGGGCGTTGGAAGGCCCAGGAGAATTTGGGGGGTGCTGAACCCCTCTAAGGGGGCAGTGGGGGCGGTGGCATGAGCCAGGTGACAGGCTACCATCCATCTCTGTGTGTCTCTCTCTCTTCTTCCCTCCTCCTGCTCCCTCCTCCTCTCGCCAAGCAAGGGATAATAATAATAATAATAATACCTTTGGGGGTTCCCTTCCAACTGGTTGAGTCTTATAACAATAATAATAATGTCCTTCAACACATGCAGGAAAAACTTACCTGTTGTGTTTACTAGAGACTACAACACCCATTTAACAGTAACTTGGCCAACTGCTGACATTGTAATTACCTAATGTATCTTTCAAATAGGTTATCTGTTTGTGTCCAATTATGATTCATTTTAGGAATGAGGTTATCGTTATGAGAGAAGACTTCTGTAGGAATCACTAGGTCCTTCAATGTGACTCTATGCTCAGCTTCCAGGGGAGGTTGAACATAAGAGTCGTGCATGAGAATCAACCGATTTCTAGAGAACAAGACTTCTAGAGCTCTCAAAAGCGTCAAGCTTGTGGTCTCCAATTAGCTATCTAGCTTGTCCAACAGCCAGGAATTATGTGATCTGAAGTCCAAAACAAGTTTTAAGACCACTGCTAGGCCCTTCAGTGTGACTCTATGATCAGTACCAGCAGAGGTTGGCCATAGAGTCACGCTGAATTACTTCCTGATTTCTAGAGAGAAGACTTCTCTAAGAATCCCTAGGTCAGAGCTTTCCAAACATTTCATGTTGGTGACACACTTTTTAGACATGAATCATTTATCATTTTGTGACACAATAATTCGGTTTTACCAGCAAAGTGATTAAACCAGCTCTTTTATAAGACATATGGACACATACATAAATTATAATAAATTAAATGTATGAGGACACAACATACCTCATGAAAACCTTTCAGTTTTTAAATATAAATGATGTACTGTTTATTTCACACGTTTGGTTCTCATGTCACACAGACAGGTATTCACTTTCACTTACAAGGCCTTGAGCCTTCCCTGCCAAAGAAGGCTTTGTGGCTCACCACCAAACTACAAATCCCAGGATTGCAGAGCACTGAGACAAGGCCATTAAATTTGAGGAGACCTCCCTCAAAAGAGGGGCTTCTGAAACAGCTTCCCCTTTTGCTTTGGCTTAGCACTGAGATATGACACAAATGTAATGTGCAGTCTAATTTTGGCAGGGTCATTTAGCCCCCAAAGGTAAGCATTAAATTTGAGTAAAAACTATGTAACAAAATTTGAAAAACTTTCTGTTCCTGGTTTGAAATCTCTTTTTCTGTTTAATTGTGCGGTACTTATTTTGAAAGCAGTTGTTCTGCTCCAGAAACTTAGTTTTGATGGCTACCACAAACAAGGTTGAATTCATTGAGGCTCGAGGAGAGTCGCTGAGAAACTATTGCAAAATGTGCTATGGGGTGTCTAGCAAAAATGACATTTTAGCAGTTTAATAAACTTTCCCCATGTTTTCATGGTAGAACCAATTAGGTCAGGCATGGGCAATCTTGGACGCTCCAGGTGTTTTGGACTTCCAACTCTCACAATTCCTAACAGCCTCAGGCCCCTTCCTTTCCCCCTCAGCCGCTTAAGCAGAAAAGGAAAGGGAAAAGGAAGAGGCCTGAGGCTGTTAGGAATTCATAGAACTGTAGAATCATGGAGTTAGAAGAGACCTCATGGGCCATCCAGTCCAACCCCATTCTGCCAAGAAGCAGGAAAATTGCATTCAAAGCATCCCTGACAGATGGCCATCCACCCTCTGTTTAAAAGCCTCCAAAGAAGGAGCCTCCACCACACTCCATGGCATAGAGTTCCACTGCTGAACAGCTCTCAGTCAGGAAGTTTTTCCTAATATTCAGGTGGAATCTCCTTTCCTATAGTTTGAAGCCATTGCTCTGCGCCCTAGTCTCCAGGGCAGCAGAAAACATGCCTGCTCCCTCCTCCCTATGACTTCCTGTCACATCTTGATCCACGGCCCTCATCATGTCTCCTCTCAGCCTTCTCTTCTGCAGGCTAAACATGCCCAGCTCTTGAAACTGCTCCTCATAGGACTTGGTCTCCAGACCGTTGATCATTTTAGTCTTCTGGACACATTCCAGCTTAGAGTCAACATCTCCCTTCAATTGCGGCGTCCAGAACTGGACACAGTGTGATTCCAGGTGTGGTCTGACCAAGACAGACTAGAGGGGGAGCATGACTTCCCTGGATCTAGGCACTAGACTCCTATTTATGCAGGCCAAAATCCCATTGGCTTTTTTGGCTGCCGCATGACATTGTTGGCTTATGTTTAACTTCCTGTCCAAGAGGACTCCAAGATCTTGTTCACACGTACTGTGTCGAGTCAGGCACTCAATTGTGGAAGTTTAAGTCCAAAACACCTGGACGGCTGAAGTTTGCCCAAGCCTGAATTAGAGGTCATTGTTAGCCCAGGAAATGAACTCTAGCATTAGGAAATCAAGAAATGGTTTCATATTGCTAGTTGGACTTCAATTTTCACAATTCCTAACAGCCTCACAATTCCTAACAGCCTCAGTTGAAGCATTCCCCGAATTTCCTGATGGTAAGAGTTGTTTGACAATGGAATATGCTGCCTGGGAATGTAGTGGAATCTCCTCCTTTGACAGATTTAAACAGAGATTGGATGGCTGTCAGCTTTGATTATATATTCCTGCAAGGAAGACTGGGATTGGACTGGATAGTCCCTGGGGGTCTCTTCCAACTCTGTCATCTATGACAGGTATGAGCAAACTTTGGCCCTCCAGGTGTTTTGGACTTCCACAATTTCTAACAGCCTCAGGCTTAAGCAGAAAAGGAAAGGAAAAAAGGAATTGTGGGGGGTTGAAGTCCAAAACACCTGGAGGGCTTAAGTTTGCCCAGACCTAAATTAGAAGATGCCATTGTTAGCCTGGGGGACATAGTGTTATTCTACAGCAGTGTTTCTCAACCTGGAGGTCAGGACTCCTGGGGAAGTTATGAGGGGGTATCGGAGAGGGTTGCCAAAGACCACTAGGAAACACAGTATTTTCTGTTGGTCTTGAGGGTTCTCTGTGGGAAGTTTGGCCCAATTCTATCATTGATGGATCTCAGAATACTCTTTGGTTGTAGGTCAAGTATAGATCCCAGCAACTACAACTCTCAAATGACAAAATCAATCCCACCCCAGCCCCACCAGTATTCAGATTTGGACGTATCGGGTATTTGTGCCAAATTTGTTCCAATGAATGAAAATAAATCCTGCATAACAGATATTTATACAAGTATTCATAACAGTAGCAAAATTATAGTTATTTGTGTCGGCTCAATTGGCTGCCAATTTGCTACTGGGCACAATTCAAAGTGCTGTCTTTAGCCTATAAAGCCCTAAACCAGTGGTTCTCAACCTGTGGGTCCCCAGATGTTTTGGCCTTCAACTCTCAGAAATCCTAACAGCTGGTAAACTCACTCTGATTTCTGGGAGTTGTAGGCCAAAACACCTGGGGACCCACAGGTTGAGAACCACTGCCCTAAACGATTCCGGTCCAACTTACCTATGAACCATCTGGGACCTTAAGATAGTCTGGGGAAGCCCTGCTCTCAATCCTGCCTGCCTCGCAAGCATGATTGGTGGATGACAAAGGACAGGGCCTTCTCAGTAGTGGCCCCCGACTATGGAACTCCCTCCCCAGGGGTATTAGATCAGCCCCATCCCTCCTGACTTTCCAGAAAAAAGTAAAGACCTGGCTCTTTGAGCAAGCTTTTGAGAATGCAGCAGAATAGATAATATGGAACTACGAATGATGAACATGGAATGGCCAGACGATGTTAATGGATAACGTTTCTAACAGGATGACATTGATGATTATATGTTTTAATAGTTTTTATATATGTTTAATATTGTCATGTTGATTGTTTTTAATTGCACTTTTATGAATGTCTGGCATCGAATTGTGCCAATCTGTAACCCGCCTTGAGTCGCCATATGGCTGAGAAAGGCAGGCTATAAATATCGTAAATAAATCTGTATATCTGTATACCTTTATAAAACGGAATGTTTGTATGTGTGTATGCGGGTATGCGGAGGGCGGAAGGGCGGATATGTGGCAGCCACTTTCACAGGCCAGGAAGGATATGTGGCAGCATTATTTGCATAAATGACTCCCATTGGCCAGCCACGAACATTCCGAGACTCTAAAGTGCCAGAGGGAGGTAAGGAAAAGCCCTGAGGCAGTCAGGCATGGTGGGAGTTTAAGTCCAAAACACTTTGCAGCCCCCAACAATGAGACAACAAAACCAAACTTGGCACACAGAACCCCCAAGACCCACTTTACGCCTTGGTGCAGTTTGAGGGAGGCTGGACCATGGATAGGCCAGCATTCCAACATCCCAAATCTCAAAGGTGCCAGGCAGAGTTCTTTACAAAAAGGCTTCCTTCAGCTGATTTTACAAACTAGGCCTCAGCCTGTATTGACAGTAAGGCTTCCTCAACTTGATTTTCGATACTAGGCCTCAGCTTGAATTCACAGTAAGGCTTCCTCAACTTGATTCTCCTGACTAGGCCTCAGCCTGAATTGACAGAAAGGCTTACTTAACTTTATTTTCCTGACTAGGCCCCCAAAAATGATAGAACAAGATTACAGTTGGTACACAGACCCCCCCCCCCCCAGGACCCACTCTACATTCTGGTGCAGTTTGAAGGACTTGCAGTACCTTCACTCACTTACTCTGACCAGCACGGGTGACGGACCTGGACCAAACTTGGCACACATAACCCCCATGATGCCCTTTACGTCCTGGTGCAGTTTGAGAAAGATGAACCACGGATTATGGGATTTGTAGTACTTCAAAGCGCTTTGCTTCCCAGAGACCACTGTGGCCCACAACAAAGACCGATAAATATCAAACTTGGCACACAGAGCCCCCATAACCCACTATATGTCCTGGTGCAGTTTGGAGAAGAGCAGAGCATGGATGATGGGGCTTGAAGTACCTCCACTCACTCTATGTCCTGGTGCAGTTTGGAGAAGAGCAGAGCATGGATGATGGGGCTTGAAGTACCTCCACTCACTTCCTGAGACCGCTGCGACCCTCATCCAATGACTGATCAAGAC
This sequence comes from Anolis apletophallus, assembly GCA_030556195.1. Taxonomy (NCBI): domain Eukaryota; kingdom Metazoa; phylum Chordata; class Lepidosauria; order Squamata; family Anolidae; genus Anolis; species Anolis apletophallus. The sequence goes on along the minus strand of JARBWK010000011.1, from coordinate 43,701,605 downwards.
CAAACTTGGCACACAGAGCTCCCATTACCTACACTACATGCTGGTACAGCTTCGAGTAGGATGGACCATGGATGATGATACTTGAAGTACCTCCACTCCCTGAGACCACAGCGACACTCATCCAATTACCAATAAAGACAAAACTTGGCAAAGAGTGCCCCCATGGCCAACTCAACATTCTGGTGCAGTTTGTGGGAGGACGGATTATGGATGATGGGACTTGCAGTACCTTTACTCACTTCCTGAGACCGCTGCGACTCTCATCCAGTGACCGATCAAGACCAAACTTGGCACATAGAGCCCCCATGACACTTTACACCCTGGTGCAGTTTTCAGGAGGATGGACCACGGATGATGATACTTGAAGTACCTCCACTCCCTGAGACCACAGCGACACTCATCCAATTACCAATAAAGACAAAACTTGGCAAAGAGTGCCCCCATGGCCAACTCAACATTCTGGTGCAGTTTGTGGGAGGACGGATTATGGATGATGGGACTTGCAGTACCTTTACTCACTTCCTGAGACCGCTGCGACTCTCATCCAGTGACCAATCAAGACCAAACTTGGCACATAGAGCCCCCATGACCCACTTTACACCCTGGTGCAGTTTTCAGGAGGATGGACCACGGATGATGGGACTTGAAGTACCTCCACTCACTTCCTGAGACTGCTGCGACCCTCATTCAATGACTGTTCAAGACCACATTTGCCACACAGAACCCCCTACATCCTGGTGCAATTTGGAGGAGGATGGACCATGGATTATGGTCCATGGTCCATAATCCTTCACTCACTTCCCGAAAGCACTGCGAGCCAAATGAACAACTGATACGGACCAACCTTGGCACACAATGCCTTCCTCAAATAACCCGGGCACCGCCGGGTCCTCAGCTGAAGTTTGGAGGGGGACAGAACATGGATGATGTGTCTTGCAGTACCTCCCTCACTTTCCAAGACTGCTACAAACCTAATCCTATGATTGATCAACACCAAACTTGCCACACAGAGCCCTCATGACCCACTCTACATCCTGGTGCAGTTTGGAGGAGGGTGGACCATGGATGATGGGACTTTAAGTACCTCTACTCACTTCCCAAGTCTGCTGCGACCCTCATCCAATTACTGATTGAGACCAAACTTGGCACACAGAACCCCCATGACTGCCTTCATGTCCTGGTGAGGTTCGGGGACGACTGACAATGGATGATGGAATTTGTAGTATTTTCACACCCTTCTGTTCCCACAGACCACTGCGGCCCCCAACAAACACCGATAAAGACCACACTTGGCACACAGAGCCCCAGTGACCCACTCCACATCCTACTGAAGTTTGGAGGGGGACAGAACATGGATGATGGGACTTGCAGTACCTTCCCTCACTTCCCAATCCTGCTACTAACCTATTCCAATGACTGATCAACACCAAATCTGGCACACAGAGCCCTCATGACCCACTCTACAGCCTGGTGCAGTTTACTGTGAGATGGACCATGGATGATGGGACTTGAAGTACCTTCACTCACTTCCGAAAAACAATGCACCCCTCATCCATTCACCAATACAGACCAAACTTAGCACACAGAGCCCCCATGACCTAATCTACATCCTACTACACTTTGGGGGGGGGGCAGAGATCATGAAGCATAAATCATGAAGCAGCAACGAAAATGATGTTATGGTTGGGGGTCTCAACAAACTGAGGAACTGTTGTCGCGGCATTAGGAAGGTTGAGAACCACGGGCATAGAGTGGGAGGCTGAGCGCGGCGCAGTGCGGCGTTGGGGACGCCAGGGGGCAGCAGAGGGGCCTTTTCCGCAGCCGGCCGCCTTCCCTCCCGATTGTGCTCGGTGAGGCCTCTGAGCCGCTGTTTCCACTTTCCAAGTGGGCCTCCCTTCCCCCAAGCTTCCAGCGCGGCCTCGCTCTTAGCTGGCTCTTTTGCGCAGGCGCGGAGCCAGGCCCTTCCCCGCCCCCTCCTCCTCCTCGCAGCTGACACGCCGCTCGGCGATGGGATAAATTGAAGGTCTCTGAAAGGAGAATGAGGCAAAGGAGCCTGGAGGGGAGGGGCCGAGCGGAGCAGAGCCGAGCCGAACAGAGCGCGCTTCCAGTTGCGAAAGAAGGCCGTCCCCCCCCCTCCTCTCTATCTCCCTCTCTCGCGGAAGGGAGGCGCAGGTGGGGAGGGACACACACAAGTGGCTAATTCTGTGGGAGAGCTGAAGGAGGGGAGGCGCTAGCTTCATGCTTACCCCCCCCCCCTTCCCAATAAGGGAAGCATCAACTCTGGGTTGTTGTGAGTTTTTCGGGCTGGTATGGCCATGTTCCAGAAGCATTCTCTCCTGACGTTTCTCCCTCAAGAGGTTGTGAGGTCTGTTGGAAACTAGGACAAAGTGGGGTTTATATATCTGTGAAATAATGTCCAGGGTGGGAGAAAGAACTCTCTCTTCTCTCTCTCTCTCTCTCTCTCTCTCTCTCTCTCTCTGTATATATATATATATATCCAGTTTCAAAGCCTGGCTGCTTCCTGCTGAGGCGGGGGATCCTTTGTTGGGAGGTGCTAGCTAGCCCTCATTGTTTCCTGTCTGGAATTACCCTAACCCCTCCCGACAAAGAATTCCCCCAGGCAGGAAACAGCCAGGCTTTGAAGCTACAAAGCCATTCAGTGCTAATCAAGGTGGCCAGTGGCAACATTCACAATTGCTTCCTGTCTGGTATTACCCTAACATCTCCCAACAAAGGATTCCTCTAGGCAGGAAACAGCCAGGCTTTGAAGCTACAAAGCCATTCACTGCTAATCAAGGTGGCCAATGGCAACATTCACCCTTGCCTCCAACAGACACGAGTTCTTTCTCCCACCCTGGACATTATTCCACAGATATATAAATCCCACTTTGTCCCAGTTTCCAACAGACCTCACAACCTCTTGAGGATGCGGGGCGAAACGTCAGGAGATGCTTCTGGAACATGGCCAGACAGCCTGGAAAACTCACAACAACCCAGTGATTCCGGCCATGAAAGCCTTCGACAATACAGCATTAACTCTCTTCCCTTTTTTTGAGGGGGGGGGGGGCAGCAGGGAACAGCAGGAAGCCCCCCCCTCTCAGATGGAAAAAGTTCGGCGCCTCTTCTGTGGGAGAGCAAGAACCGACCTGCCTGGAAAGGGGGTGGAGTCATTTCCCCAGTCCTATATGTCACAATTGAGGTGTGGGGGTGGAGACCCCCCCCCCTTTCCTCTTTCGATAACAATCAGCACCCCTCGCTGTTTTCCCCTCGAGTTTGGGGCCTCAGGCCTCACAACTGTGGCCCTTGACTCCTTTTGATAGGAGCAGTGTGTGTATTTAGGGGTGCGTCTTTAGGACCCCCCTTCTCTCCCTCAGTCAGTCACTCCCTTCTTTTTAGGTCAAGCCTTCCTCCCTTGCCATGTAATGGGGTCCTTTTCCCCCTCCCCTGTTACTTTGAGGAGTTCTGCTCGCCTTTCCCGGCTGAGGCCGAGTGACGGGCTCCCCGCCCCTTCTCCCTTTCCCCCTTCCCCCGCTTCTCTCTCTCTCTCTCTCTCTCTCTCTTTCCCTCCCCTCACGAAGCGGGAGTTTCCAGGAAGCGGGCGCCGAGAGCAGCAGAGCCGCAGTCTCGCTGGGCCGCCTTGCTGGCTCCTAAAATCCTTCCGCCGGCCGAGGACGGTGGCAACCACGCCAAATAGTTCCTCAGTCCCAAAAGGCGTCTTTCGCCCTCGCTTTTTGATTTCCCTCTCCTCAAAGCCTCCCCTTCTCTTTGCACAGACATGTTTAGACATAGCGGGACGTCAAGGAGCGTTTCGAATTAAAACTAGGGTGTATTATCTGTTTGGGAGAGGGGGGGGAAAGGAGTCCCGGCGCCGGCGGAAGCACACAGGAGGCGAAAGGAGAAGTGTGCGCTGAGCTGAGCGGAGTCGAAGAGCTCGTTGAGCGAGAGGGAGGGAGGGAGGGAGGGGGAGAGAGAGAGGGAAAACGCGGCGCGGAGCCTGGAACCGCGCTCTCTCCCTCCCCCGCGCCTCCTTTCTTCCCTCCCTCTCTCCCTCCCTGCCTTACCTCCTCCCTCCTTTCCCTTCCTTCCTCGCTCCCTCCTTCGCCGGCGGCGCTTCTCGCTGAGTTTCGGAGGCGCCTGCCTCAGCCGGAGAAAGAGAGAGAGACGCTCCGGCCCTGCCTGCCTCACGCAGGAAAGAGAAGGCGCTGCCTTGCCCCCCAGAAAGTCACACAAATACACACAAATATGTACCCGTTTCAAGCCAACAATATATACACACACATAAACACGCAGTTTGTGCCTCAGTTTTCAGTCAGGAAGCGTCTTCTTTCAGGCCTTGTGCCTCAATTAGGCCTGCGAATAGTTATATAGGCTCACACATAACGCACACGATTTTGCCTCATTTTCCATACAAGAGGCTTCCACTTCAGATTTTCTACCACAAATAACCCCAAATTTGCCTCATTTTCCTTTCAAGAGGCTTCCATTTCAGAAATTTTATTACAAACACCCAATTTTGTCTTACTTTCCATTCAAGGGGCTTTAATTTCAGATTTTTTCACCACAATCACACCTGCTTTTGCCCCATTTTCCATTCAAGGGGCTTCCATTTCAGTTTTTTTACCGCACAAACCCAATTTTGCCTCATTTTTTCAATTCAAGAGGGGCTTCCATTTCAGATTTTCTACCACCAATAAACCTAATTTTTCCTCATTTTCCATTTAAGAGGCTTCCATTTCAGATTCTCTACCACAAATAACCCCAAATTTGCCTCAGTTTCCGTTCAAGGGGCTTCCACTTCAGTTTTTTTACCACACAAACCCAATTTTCCCCCATTTTCCATTCAAGGGGCTTCCATTTCAGTTTTTCTACCACCAATAAACCTAATTTTTCCTCATTTTCCATTTAAGAGGCTTCCATTTCAGATTCTCTACCACAAATAACCCCAAATTTGCCTCAGTTTCCGTTCAAGGGGCTTCCACTTCAGTTTTTTTACCACACAAACCCAATTTCCCCCCATTTTCCATTCAAGGGGCTTCCATTTCAGTTTTTTTACCGCACAAACCCAATTTTGTCTCATTTTTCCATTCAAGGGGCTTCCATTTCAGATTTTCTACCACCAATAAACCTAATTTTTCCTCATTTTCCATTTAAGAGGCTTCCATTTCAGATTCTCTACCACAAATAACCCCAAATTTGCCTCATTTTCCTTTCAAGAGGCTTCCATTTCAGAATTTTTATTACAAACACCCAATTTTGTCTTACTTTCCATTCAAGAGGCTTTAATTTCAGATTTTTTTCACCACAATCACACCTGCCTTTGCCCCATTTTCCATTCAAGGGGCTTCCATTTCAGTTTTTTTACCACACAAACCCAATTTCCCCCCATTTTCCATTCAAGGGGCTTCCATTTCAGTTTTTTTACCACACAAACCCAATTTTCCACCATTTTCCATTCAAGGGGCTTCCATTTCAGGTTTTTTTTTTACCACAAACACACACACACCCTCCGATATGCCTATTTTCAGCCATGAGGCTTCTGTTTCAGGCCTTTACTTCGTTTGCGCCTAGTTTTTTTTTACATAAGTCCCAGTGTTACATATGTATGTCCCCCAGCCCCCTTTCCTTTGCTGTCACCAGCATTTCTTGGTTTTGGGATTTAGAAACACAATAGGAAGAAACCCAGCAACTGGAATTCACTGGATAATAAACCCAAAGCAATGGGGACCTCGATGATGTGGCCTCCCTGTGTGGTAAATAAAACAAAATTGTGTTGAAGGAAGCAACGTCAGGCTCCCTGGAGACGAGCTTTTCCCTCATAGATTGTCTCAGCTGAGAGGAAAGCCACACAACCCAACCTTTGCAATGGGAGAAAAAGGGGCTCTTAATGTCTAAGGACTTTTGAGCACGAAAGAAAAACGTGTCCTGTACCACAGGCTCCAAAAGAGTGATGGATATACTGTGGAATAAATATAAGACGGGATAGAGCAGAGAGAGGGCGAGAAAGCGGAAAGTTAACAAGAAAAATTGGGGCGGGGGAAAAAAAAGCAAAGCCCGGGTGGCGTGAAGAATCGGAGAGTGGCATCAGCGGGAAATGGAGCCAGGAAGGAGCCTCTCTGCCGGTGGATTTGGAGAACATATGTGTATGAGATCCGTGGGAATCTTGTCAGAAGAGCTGGTGGAACTCCTCCACAAGCAGACATTGGTTTTCTCTTGAATGTGAGCGTCAATGTGTGCTGTTCAGGCCTCTGGCCGTCCCAGAAGGAAGGATTCAAGTGGAAATGTTGAAGTAAAGCGCCTAATGGACACATTGGTGGGTATTTCAGTGGGCAAAAGTGGGTTTATTTGATATTTACAGTATTTATATACCGCTTTTCTCACACTTGGGGGGACTCAAAGTGGTTTACGCAGAAATAGTGGCAAAATTCAATGCTTTACATACATAAACCAAATCACAATCAACACCATATCACTAAGCATGAAGAGCCCCCAGTGGTGCAATAGGTTAAACCCTTGTGCCAGCCGGACTGAAGACTGAGATGTCAGAGGTTCAAATCCTGGGTGAGCACGGATGAGCTCCCTTTGTCAAGCTCCAGCTCCCCATAGTAGGGACATGAGATAAGCCTCTCACAAGGATGGTAAAAAACATCAAAACATCTGGGCATCCCCTGGACAACGTTGTTGCAGATGGCCAATTCTCTCACACGAGAAGCGACTTGCAGTTTCTCAAGTCGCCCCTGACATGAAAACAAAACTAAGCATAAAATCAATAGCACAATTCATCATAAGATAAAAGGACATTTAAAACATGAAATATAAGAATTAAAAACCCAATAAAATAACATGATCCAAGTATTCCAAATGTCGATTGCAAATATTCCATATTTGCTTCTTGGACTGCGTTACTTTTTACTACTCAAAAGCTTGGTTCCATAGCCATGTCTTTGTTCTCTTTCTAAAGACAGGGGGCGCTGTTCTAATCTCACTAGGGAGAGAGTTCCAGAACCAAGGAGCCACCACTAAGAAGGCCCTGTCTCTCATCTCCACCAACCGCACTTGCAAAACAGGTGGGACCAAGAGCAGGGCCTTCCCAGAAGATCTTAACCTCCTTGATGGTTCATAGACATACGTTCGGACAGGTAAACTGGATTGGGCGGCTGGTTTCTAGCAGTTTCTAGCAACAGACAAGCCTTACCCTTGGACTCACTCTGGTCAGGAGAAAGGTAGTGACATGGGTCGGAAACACCTCTTTTTCCTCCATAAACACAACAACAACCAGCACCTCCATCTTGGCCCTGTCCATAGGTATGTTAGTAGCTCACTGTCATTCCTCTATATCCTGCCTTATGATGAGGAAATAGTCCTTGAGGTGCATAAAAAGGCAAAGCTTTGCCAAACCTTCCTTGCTCTTGCAATTAATGGACGCAAGAGGCCCTTGTCTATGTCTCAGCTTGAAGAAAAATGGCTGAGCTGCCCAGTGGAGCAAATGTCATTGGATCCAGGGGTTCTTCTGGAGACCAGATAGAAAGATATTGGTTCATTTCTGGTTACATCACTGCTTTAGAATATTAAACTCTTACATTTTCTAGAGCAGTCATGGACAAACTTTGGCCCTCTAGGTGTTTTGGACTTCAGCTCCCACAATTGCTAACAGCTGGTAGTGGAAGTCCAAAACATTTGGAGGGCCAAAGTTTGCCCATGCCTGCTCTAGAGGAATTGTCTTTAAAAGTGGCCTTGGGGATGTCACTCAGCCTCAGAGGAAAGCAGTGGCAAACATCAGAACAAATATTGCCAAGAAAACCCCATGATAAGGGCTTCTTACGGATGTCAAAAATGAAAAATTGATTTGAAGGCAAACAACAACAATAAACAAAGTGATTAATGTAGGGCAGTCATGGATGTTTTAGAGTCAGCATAGTGTAGTGGTTTGAGCCTTGGACTTCAATTTGAAAGCCCAGAATTTAAATCCTTGCTCTGCCATGGAAAACCATACTTTCTCAGTTTCAGAGGAAGGCAAAGGCAACCCTGCCCCTGAACAAATCTTGCCATAACATCTCCATGATCCTAGGGTCAGCATTGGTCAGAAATTACTTGAAGACACACAACAACATGGACTCTTCCTAAAGGTAAAAGGTTTTCCCCTGACATTAAGTCTACTCATGTCCGACTCTGTAGGTTGGTGCTCCTCTCCATTTCTAAGCCAAAGAGCTGGCTTTGTCCATAGACACCTCCAAGGTCATATGGCCGGCATGACTGCAGGGAGTGCTGTTACCTTCCTGCTGCAGCGGTACCTATTGATATACTCATATCTGCATGTTTTTGAACTGCTAGATTGGCAGAAGCTGGGGCTAGCAGCGGGAGCTCACTCCACTCCCTGGATTTGAATCAGCGACCTTTTGATCAGCAAGCTCAGCAGCTCAGCAGTTTAACCCACTGTGCCACCAGGGACTCTTCTTAACACATTTCTTTCCACTAGTTTTGCAAGAGTGACCTTTTATGCTTTACTTCACTTATATCAAATAAACAAAACTAATTATGCATATCTAAAGTAATATATAGTTTCATGATATTATTTAATTTATGCAGGACTTAGTCTGTTAGTACTGCAATATACAGCACTTGATTCAGAACTCAGAACAACTCAGAACAAACCGATTTCTCTTTCTAAAGTAAATACTTTTCTGCTGCCTTTCTCCACTTGGTCTGTTATCTCCACTCATACTAAATCTATATATTACATTCCTATCCCACATAAGGGGAATTCAGAATTTTGTCCAGCCCACTGCATATAATGCTTTGCAACTAGACTCCAAAATCCTAACTCTGGATTTTTACCAGAGCTTCACATCCACCAATTAAGCTCACTTGGAGTCAGGGGCAAAAACTGATCATTCTGAAGGCTTGTTTTGTACAGATTCAATTTCTGCATCCCAGTTACCCAGTGTTCTTATTAACCCCGAGAAAGAGGGCAAAAAAAGTATGCTGAAGCTTATTCTGGCTGTTTTTCTCATCCCATTTGTAACTACAAAGGCTTCACATCCTCCTGCTAATGCTGCTGAACAGAGCAGAGGACTGATGAGAAATCTCAGACCTTGCTCTCCTCTTCCCCACCCCCTCCATTATCCCCTCCCCCCTTGAAGCTCCCAGAACTTGCATCCTTCAGTTCCCACACAAGACGCTCTGCTAGGTTAGCCCCTGTTTTTTCCACATTTTTCTGTACTAACCAAAACTCAGATACACAACCCTGCTTGAATACAAAAGCCACAGCCAGCTTTGTTGTCTCATGTAGCTGACCCCCCCCCCCCCCGCGCAAGTTCTCCGTTCTTCAGAATGCACTACTGCTTATATTTTACCTAGATTGGGTTTGTATGTATTAATGTATATTTTTCTGTTTAATTGATGGTTAATAATATTAGTCCCTCAGGTATCCCATTATTGGAGAGTTTACCAGGCACCCCATTGTTTATAAAAAGTTAAATCTTCGTTATTATATTTGGGATTTCGTCTGGAACATAGGATGTGAATTTAACCCTTTCTTTTAAAAAATAATTAGTACATTTAGAAATAGGCATTTTGTTTGTTAATATTTGCTTGTTATAGTAATTATCCTCCCATTAGTCTTGAAGCATAGAAATGTATTTCACCACTGATTCGAATTATATATGAGTTAATTAAATCTTTGCAGGTTATGCATGCATAGCTAGAGAGAATGTTTAACCAGTTTGTTGTCTCTCTTAACACAGTCAAATTGCACTCCGCAATGATGAAGTGGGAGATTCCTTTCATGCCATCAAGACTCATATATACTTAAATAAATGCCACCAGTGTATTTCCCTATTATAGTTATTGGGACTGCACTTTTATGCCAGCTTACCTAGGAGTAAGTCTCAGTAAAGTCAATGTACATTCTGATGGCCATAGAGCAGGCATGGGCAAACTTCGGTCCTCCGTGTGTTTTGGACTACAACTCTCACAATTCCTAACAGCCGGTAGGTTGTTAGGAATTGTGAGAGTTGTAGTCCAAAACATCTGGAGGGGTGAAATTTGCCCATGCCTGCCATAGGGGATTGCACTGTAAAACCTTCTCAGCAAATGAATATTACAAGTATGGTGGTATTTGCATTAATGCACAAGCCTTGGGAAAAGTCTCAAAAACCAATGTGAGAAAAGTGTTGTTCTTGCATATCCAGAGATAGAAAGATTAGTAGAAAAAGGTTAAATTCATATGTTTTAATGTACATTATTGTATATACAGAAGGCAAAAACTTAACAATTGTATTTATACTTAAATTCCATTTACATTTAATAAAAAAAACCCTCCACGACTACTTTTGTGCTTTGGAGAGAAGGAAACAGCTACTTAAATTATAATCTTAATCTCTTGGATGTGTATATGCCTTCAAGTTGCTAGATCAATTTATGAACTTCATAGGTTTTTCTTAGGCAAGGAATATACTCAGGTGGTTTTTCCAGTTCCTTCACTTAAAATTATATATTGACAGGTATCAGTTGATGGACAGTCCATGTATGACATTTAAACAGTACATAGAAGAACAGACGCACTGCATGGTACATTCCTAACAACTATTTAATTATTTCAGTCAATAATTAGTCACCTATTTCAATTTAAATGCATATAGAATAACAGACGTAGGGTGTACCTATACTGTAGAATTAATGTAGTTTGACACCACTTCAACTATCATCGCTCAATGCTGTGAAATCATGATTGTTATAGTTTGGTGAGACATCAGGACTTTATGGTAGAATAGACAAAAGGCCTTGTAAAACTACAACTCCCATTATTATATAGCATTAAGCCATTGCAGTTAAAGTGGTATCAAATTTAAACTAATTTTACAGTCCAGGTGCAGTCTTCATACAATATAAACACTACGAAACATACTTACTTATGAGCTACTCATGGGCACACGTTGACAGGATTATTCACCTGGCAAAGCACATAGTAACATTATATTGAAATAACAGCATCCTGCAAAGAACTGTTTATTTTAAGGCTTATTTTATTTTAAAAATAGTTTATATTAATGCATTGTTTGCAAACTCATGCTTATTGCAGTTTCTTCATCATGACAGCATCATAATTATCATATATCTTGCTGGAAGAGATCAGCTCCAGAATAATGTTGAAGGCTAAGGGCTTTTTAAAAATATGTGTGTTTTCTTCCAAAACAATATAAGTAAAACAAAAGATATTTAGCTTATCAGTATCAATATTTTTCATGCACTCTGGTGAATTTTACTTAGACATCAGAGTGAGCTACACTGCAAAAATAGAAGGTGTATTATAATAAAAATATTAAAAAAATTTTCCAGAGAAGTGTGACAAAATTAAGCACTGCACACAAGTAGGAAAATTGGCCTTTTAAGGAATGTAAGAAAATCAAATAAATGCACTTGTCGACAGGTGGTTCAATAGGAACTAGCCTTTGTCCTATCTTCCCTCACAGTTACACCCGAATCAAGAAGAATCAATCAATCAAAACTTTTTTTGTATCTCGCCCCCTCTCCCAGTGAGGAATCAGGGTGGCTAACAACATGAAATAATATATAAAGCAAATTAGCAATACCGGTATAAACAATCAATTACAAATTAAATCATTATAAGATCAATAAAACACAGTTACATAAGCCACATTAAAACAGTAAAACAAAGTTAAAAGTCATTTCCAAAGTTAAAAGTCACATCCAGAGTTAAAAACCATATCTGGTAACGCAGTACTTATTTAACAAGCTAGATCTTCAGGTGTTAGGCTCTTCATATGCCCGAGTCCACAGGTGTATTTTTAATAGCTCTTTGAAAGAGGGTAGTGAAGGGGCCATTCTAATTTCCTTCGGGAGAGAGTTCCAGAGGTTGGGGGGCCACTGCAGAGAAGACCCTCTTCCCTCGTCCTCACCAGCTGGGTTTGAGACAGGGGTAGGATCAAGAGGCGGGCCTTCCCTGATGAGAACAGCATCTGGGCAGGTTCATATGAGAAGAGGTGGTTTGTCAGGTAGTCTGGACCCGAACTGTTTAGGGCTTTAAAGGTAATAACCAACACTTTAAATTTTGCCCTGTAGCAAACTGGCAGCCAGTGGAGCTGCCATAACATCTTGTACAGAGCTCCACTTAGTAACCTGACTTCTGCTCTCTGAACAAGTTGAACCTTCTGAGCGCTCTTTAAAGGCAGCCTCACGTAGAGCGTGTTGCAGTAGTCCAATCGAGATGTAACTAAAGCATGTACTTCCGTGGCCAGATCTGGTGTCTCAAAGTGAGTGCAGCTGGTGCACAAGCTTGAATTGTGCAAAGGCACTCCTGGTCACCGCTGACATCTGGGGACCCCCAGTCTGCAAACCTGAGTCTTCAGGGAAAGTAACCCCATCCAGCACGGGTTGTATCCCCATACCCTGATCTGCCTTGCGACTGACCAGGAGCACCTTTGTCTTGTCAGGATTTAGTTTCAATTTATTTGCCCTCATCCAATCAATTACTGATGAGAGGCACTGGTTCAGAATCATAACAGCATCTTTGGCTTTTGGTGGAAAGGAATAATAGAGTTGGGTGTCACCTGCATAAATATGCCACTGAACGCCAAAACTCCGGATGATCTCTCCCAGCAGTTTCATGTAAATGTTAAAAAGCATGGGTGACAGAATAGAACCCCTAGGAACCCCACAGGCCAATAGCCAGGGAGTCGAACAGGAGTCACCTAGCACCACCACCTGGGTATGATCGTCTAGGAAGGAATTGAGCCACTGTAGAGCAGTGCCTCCTAGTCCCATTCTAGCAAGATGACACAAAAGGATATCATGGTTGATGGTATGGAACACCACTGAGAAGTCCACAAAAATCAACAGGGTTACACTCCCCTTGCCTAGCTTTCTTCGTAGATCATCTACCAGGACAACCAATACCATTTTGGTTCTGTAACCAGGTCTGAAACTAAATTGAAATAGATCCAGATAATTGGTTTCTTCCAAGAAACTCTTGAGCTGAGAAGCCACCACCTTCTCCAGAAGCTTGCCCCAAAAGGGGAGATTCGAAACCGGCCAATAATTGATTAATTGAGTGGGATCCAGTGCTGTTTTTTTTAAATCAAGATTTTACTACTGCCTTCTTAAGGCTAGGTGGAATTTTGCCTTGTGCAATTTCAGATCAGGTACATTCAGTTGCCTTTGCGTGGTCACTGTGAATGCATACAAAAGATATATTCCAGCGCTTGCGCTTTAACTTCGGAACCTTCTATAAAAAATCAAAAAGAATTAATGCTGGAGCCCCGCCCACCTCCCAGAGTATATATAGCCAGTGGGAGGGGCTACAGCCCTCAGTCCTCTTTTTCCGCGCTCCGGCTAGGAACTGAGAACCTTCGTCTTGCGTTGCTGACCTTCTGATTTTTGACTTGGTATTGACTTGGACCGTTTTTGACCATTCTGACCTCTCTACGCCTGAATTTGGACAGTTTTTTACTTTCTTTGGCTATCCTGAACTTGAACTGTTTCTGATCATGAGTGTTATCGACCCTGACTATTTGCTGGCACTATGGCCACCTCTTCATTCAAGAAATGCACTGGGTGTCCTAATTTGCTCCCGGACATTGATGGCCATTCCCTGTGCTTGACCTGATTAGGAGAGGGCCATTTGGCAAAGAGCTGTGCCATTTGTCAGACCTTCACCAGTCAGACAAGAAAGCTGAGGATTGTCCGGCTTAAAGCTATTCTATATGACAAATCCTTGATACCCTTGGGGCCCCCGCAGCAATTTTCGGAAGATACTGCGCAGGCTAGGCCTGTGGTCACTGAGGGGAAGGGTTTGTCCATTGCCCCCACCGTGAAGAAGTTTAAGGCCAAAAAGACCAATGGCCGCCAAGATGGCGCCCAGTCTTTGATTCCCTCTAAGAGCTCTGTGGAGCTGGCGGGAAGCAGCATGGCCCTCATCCCTTCTGCTGTGTTGGAAGCGACGGGGCTTCCTAGTCAAATTCTAGAGGGGCAGGATCTACATGCTCCTCAAGATGGCCTTCAGCCTTCAGAGCTGCTGGGCTCCCAATCGGGCTCGGGAGAGGCGTGTTTCATCACCGCTCCCTCCCTGTCTTCCCAAGTTACCTCGGCGCCAGCAGCAGCTCCAGCAACACAGTCTTCTCTTGCTTCGGGCTCGGGCGCTGTTCCTCTGCTTTCTCCTGTTGCTACTGTTGCCGTGAAGAAGGCAGTTGTGGCGCGCACGCAGGAGGAACCGGCTCTCGCCCGACGCCGCTCGCGCTCGGGAGCCTCCGCCTCTCCTCCTTCCTCTCCTGACGCACGTGGGAGAAAGCAGGCTCCTGTTCAGTCTTCTACAGCGATTCCCCTCTCGACGTCGGAGGAAAGGGCGGGGAGCTCTGCCTCCGTGACTCCGCCCCCTGCTGGTGAATTGGGACCGCCTTCGCAGCTCCCTTTGGCCTTTCAAGTGCCTCCTGCCTTTCAGGCTCCATTCTCTTCCCAGTATTCTGCCTGCCAGCCTCCTTCTCAGGGCCAGCCCATGCCGATGCCTTACCAACCTCCTTGGCAAGCACCTTTTCTGGGACAGTTTCCATACTTTTACCCTCCTTCCATGCCTTGGATGCCACCCTGCTATCCCCAATATGGATATCCCCCACCACCTCAGCCCAGTCTGCCTGTGCCAGCTTCTGCTAGAGCCCCTGGCAGGCCAGCGGCTACAATGTCTACTCCAACTCCTCAACCAGTGTTGCCTGTCTTCCAAGAGGAGGCACCAGAAACTGAGGACATTTTGGATCCATCTTCCTCTGAAGTGGTGGATGATATGCATGATGTGGACATGGTGTTCAGGGACCCAGACCCCACTCCTTCTGATTTTTCTAAATTCATGGCTGTTCTTACTCGCATGATGAGAGCTTTAGATCTCTCTGCTCCTAAGGCCGTGGAAACCGTCCAAGATCCTATGTTCAGGTCGGACGAACAGGTCCGTACTTCTTCGACGGCCGTTCCCCCTCTGCCTTACCTTCTGAAATTGGGGGAGCTCCCGGATGTGCCACCTTACTCACCTCAGGCCATCCCTAAGAAAGTAGATGCACTCTACAAGGTTGATTTATCGGCCCATGATTGGGCGCTTCGCCCCACTAAGCCCAACACGGTAGTTGTAGATGTGGTGAAAACCAAGCGCCCGAAAGGGACGGCTCTAACGCCACTGGACAAGGAGGGAAAACGTGTCGACGCTTTAGGCAAAAGAGTCCACTTCTCCGCAAGCATTGTCATGCGCATGGCGCATTTTGCAACCTACATGAGCGGATATCAGACGTTTCTGTGGGGCAAGAAACTGCCTTCTTTTGACTTCCTCCCGGTGGAGGAACAGAGATGGCCTCGGGCTTATCACAACGAGGCCCTACAACTGGCTCAGATGCAAAAAGACCTGGCCACACATCTGGCCGAATCGGCTGGCAGATTGTTTGGAACAGCCACGGCAATTAGAAGGCATGCTTGGCTACGTTCTTCTACCCTTTCAGATGAGGGTAAGGCCCTGGCAGAAGATCTCCC
Organism: Anolis apletophallus; assembly: GCA_030556195.1. Classification (NCBI taxonomy): domain Eukaryota; kingdom Metazoa; phylum Chordata; class Lepidosauria; order Squamata; family Anolidae; genus Anolis; species Anolis apletophallus. The sequence continues at coordinate 43,686,086 of JARBWK010000011.1, read as the reverse complement.
GATGCATCGGGAGGGACTCTTCCACCCTGAGACTAATACCAACTTAAAAGATAAACAAGAAACACGGCAGGCTGCTCAGAAGTTTGGGTTTCCAACCCAGACTTATCAACCGAAACCCTGGTGGCAGAATTCTTCAACGCCGTTTCGACGGAATTTTAATTTTTTTCTAGGGGCTCCAGATACCGCCCCTATAATAGGTTTCAATCTACAGGTAGGCAGGCCTTTGCTGCCAAGAATCGCCAACACCCGTACCAGCCCTACCAGTATAGGGGGAGGGGTCAGTCTGGCCCCAAGCGGCGTCTTTGATGCCCCAGAAAGTGCCTTAACCCTCCCTTCCAATACGGGGGACCCCGTTAATTTCAGGGATAGGCTTCTTCCATTTTTTCACGTTTGGTTGACTATTACTTCTGATGCATGGGTATTGCGAATTGTTAATGAAGGGTACCACATTGAGTTTTGGGGATTGCCTCGGGTTGGTTTAGTTAGGACCACCCCTAGCTCTCTTGTGTTGGCCTCTGGGGTATCTTCGCTCCTTAGGAAGGGTGCCATTTCCAGAGTTTCTCCAGCCATGTATGCTTCTTGTTTTTTTTCAAGATATTTTGTAGTCAACAAGCGGGATGGCGGCTTTCGCCCCATTCTGGATTTGAGAGGTGTTAACAAGTTCATTTCCCCTAAAAAATTTAGAATGGTTACACTCTCTTCCATTCTCCCCCTTCTCAATAAAGATTGTTGGTTTGTGACCATCGACTTGAAGGATGCTTATTTTCACCTGGCTATAGCTCCTGTCCATCGTAGGTTTCTTGCCTTTCGCATAGGTACCCAGGCTTATTGGTTCAATACTTTGCCCTTCGGCTTGGCTTCTGCACCTCGTGTCTTCACCAAGTGCATGGCCGTGGTTGTGGCCTATTTAAGGACTAAGAGGGTCACCATTTTTCCATACATTGATGACTGGCTGATTGTGGGCCAGTTCTGCGACCATGTCAGGGATTGTCTGTCTACCACCTTGTCTCTTCTCCAGTCCCTAGGTTTGGTCCTCAATCTGGAAAAGTCCAATTTGACCCCCTCCCGCCAGATTCAATTCATCGGGGCCCTACTGGATTCGATAGAAGAAAAGGCTTTCCTCCCACACGATCGGTTTGTGACACTTCAGTCCCTGCTCAGCGAAGCAATCCTAAAGACTTCATTGCCAGCAAGGAAGGTGCAAGCTCTTTTGGGACATATGGCCTCTACAACGTCTGTAACTCCGTATGCCAGGTTGCGCCTCCGCCCCTTGCAGGCCTGGTTCCTCTCTGTGTTCCACCCTTTGGTGGGCAACCCACGCACCCGCCTTGTCCTGCCCCAGGAGGTAAAGGACTCTCTAACATGGTGGACGCATCGGGACAATGTATGTTTTGGCCTTCCCTTTTCTTCCCCTTCCCCCTCCATTACCATTACCACCGATTCCTCCATGTCGGGTTGGGGGGCCCACTCGGGCAGTCTGGTGGCACAAGGCCTCTGGGACTCGAAAGAGTTGACGTTTCACATAAATGTCCTCGAGCTCTTGGCCATTATGAAGGCACTCCTCTCCTTCGAGGAGGCACTGCTAGGGAAGGTTGTACAGGTGGTCACAGACAACACGACCACCATGTACTACATCAACAAACAGGGAGGGACTCATTCCAGGACTCTGCTGTTCCTGTCCATGCAAATCTGGGAATGGTGTATCCACCGAGGTATACACCTAGTCGCCCTTTACCTGCCAGGCGAGGCGAACACTCTGGCCGACGCCTTGAGCAGGTCCCCTCTCACGACACACGAGTGGTCTCTACACCCCCAGGAGGTGTTCCGGGTGTTTGCAGCATGGGAGAGGCCACAGATAGATCTGTTTGCCAGCAGGGAGAATGCCAAATGCCCTCTTTTTTGTGCCCGTCTCCAGGGGACGCTTCCTCGGGGCTGTCTCGGGGACGCGTTTCTCCTAAATTGGGGCAGTCATTCCCTTTATGCGTTCCCTCCTTTTCCCCTCCTTCTCCGAGTAATAGCCAAGATCCGGAGGGAGAAAGCTCGATGCATCCTGATAGCTCAGTGGTGGCCTCGTCAAGCTTGGTTTTCGCCACTTCTGGCCATGTCCAAGGGAATATTTCACCATTTCCCCAACAGGGCAGACCTGCTGACTACCCAGGGGGGTCAGGTCCGTTACCCAGATACCCACAGGTTGAAGTTAACGGCATGGAGGATCCTTCCGGGCTAGCCACCTCTCTATCGGCGCTGTCTGCGCCGGTCCGGTCTATAATAGATTCGGCCCTTAAGGACTCCACTAAGACTTCTTATGCACTAAAGTGGTCCCAGTTCTCCAAATTTACCCTTGAAAGGGGAAGCTCCCACTTCCACTGTTTTGGATTTTCTAGCTTCACTTTCTGACGGAGGGCTTTCTTTCTCCTCCGTTAAATGTTATTTGGCAGCCATCTCCTCCTACAAGCGGAGCTCTGGCCGTCCATCCTGTTTTATTGACCCTATGGTCAAATTGTTTCTTAAAGGATTGTTGAAGGCTAAACCTCCTGTGGCTCCAGTGGCCCCTTCTTGGAGCTTGGAAGTAGTTTTGTCTGCATTGTCAAAGGCTCCCTTTGAGCCTCTGGCTTCAGTAGATATTTCCCTTTTAACCTGGAAGGTAGCTTTTTTAGTGGCAATTACCTCCGCTAGGAGGGCTAGCGAACTGTGTGCCTTGCTTGCGCGTAAGACGCGCCGTATTTAAAATTTCACAAGGATAAAGCTGTATTGCGCACAGATATATCTTTTTTGCCCAAGGTAGTTTCCCGTTTCCACCTATCCCAGGAAATCATGTTACCTTCGTTTTTTCAGAACCCCTCCTCCCCGTTGGAGCAGGGTTTACATTTGTTGGATGTGCGCAGGGCGTTAGCTTTTTATGTTGACAGAACCTCATCTCTGCGCAAAACCCCTAGGCTTTTTATAAAGTATAGGAAGGATGCCAGTGGCCTTCCAGTGTCCCCGCAACGTTTTTCTGCTTGGATTGTTGCGGTGATTTGGCTAGCCTACCGGATGTCCGGCAAGGAGCCACCACAGCAGATTCGAGGACATTCCACAAGGGCGGTGTCCACTTCAGCTGCTTTCTTGAGGGGCGTTTCCTTGGATGCGGTGTGCCATGCTGCCACGTGGTCATCCCCGTTGACGTTCGTCTCCCATTACAAGTTGGATGTCTGTTCCAGAAGGGAGACTGATTTCGGTAGAGCGGTCCTGTTTTCCGCGGTGGCATGACTCCCACCTTCCAAGGTCAGTAGCTCGCTAATCTATCTTTTGTATGCATTCACAGTGACCACGCAAAGGCAAACATGGGTTGCTTACCTGTAACCATGGTTCCTTTAGTGGTCACCTGTGAATGCATACGCCCGCCTCCTCCTCCCTCAGTCATGCCCTCTTTTCTTTCTTTACTGCGTTCGCACGGTTTTGAGAGGACTGAGGGCTGTAGCCCCTCCCACTGGCTATATATACTCTGGGAGGTGGGCGGGGCTCCAGCATTAATTCTTTTTGATTTTTTATAGAAGGTTCCGAAGTTAAAGCGCAAGCGCTGGAATATATCGTTTGTATGCATTCACAGGTGACCACTAAAGGAACCATGGTTACAGGTAAGCAACCCATGTATCAAGAATGTACGTGTTCTGAAGTTGGGAGGCCTGCAGCGACTGCAAGAAGAGCATAGAAGAGTTGAAATGCTAGGTAAAACTCCAAGAAGTAGGATTAGTTGATTAAAAACTCTGGAAAGAATTTAAGAGCCAGGATAAAGTGAATGTAGTATGGACTTTTAATTATATTTGTGATGTAAGTTTCAGGTTGTATATGCTAATATTCTGTGTTTGGCTTATCCGTTTTTTAGCAAAACGTGTTTTTAAATTAATTGAAGAACATCTAATGGAGACAATGGCAAAAAAAAAACAAAACCCAAGGATGACAAAATAGGACAACATAGAAAACCTTTTAAATGGCACAGCACCATTCAAAGGCCTGATTGGAGTTAGTGAAGAAGATAATGAGAAGAGAGAAAGTTTAGGTATAACTTTTAATAAGATGTCCAGGAAGCTTAGATACTGCTGGAGAATCATAGAATTCATGGATACCAAGGGAATCAGTAGTTACTGAAATGGACATCCAAGTGCCACCTCTGTGTTGATGGAGGCAGGCAGGATTTTCCCCGGGTACTGGTTGTGGGGGGTCGGGAGCAGGTGAGGGGTTTGCCCTCCTTTCTGCTAGAGATCCCCGTGTACAACTAGTGGGCCACTGTGTGACACAGAATGCTGGACTAGATGGGCTGAGGCCCGATTCAGCATGGCTCTTCTTATGTTCTTATGTTCTTAATAATAAGAGTTGGAAGAGACCACAAGGGACATTCGCACCCCCTGACATATGGATATGTTTTTAAAGAAAATGGGAGACTTGCTTAAAATAAGATGAAAAATGACAGAACAGAGGACTACAAAAGGTAAAAATAATAAAATAAACAGAGATGAACATATAATAAAGAATCAGGTCAAGACAGCAAATAGTAATATTTATTAAGAAAGCAAACATTGGATAACAAAATGAGATACATTAGAAGAAGCAGGAAAAGACTAAGAGTGGTGCTATTGTGTGCTTCCAAGTTGTTACTAACTTATGGGCGACACTATTATAGTTTTTTCATAGAGTTCTTCAGAGGGAATGTGTATTTATCTTCCTCTGAGGCTGAGAGACTGTGAACTTCCCAAGGTCACACAGTGACATTCCATGTCCATGTAAGGATTTGCGGCTTGTTTTCCCAGAGTCCTAGTTCAGCACTCAAATCATTGCACCGTTATGTCTTTCAGTATTATAGGAGTGCAAAACATAAATGGTTCTGGCCCAGCTTACTTGTCTGAACGTATCTCTCTCTATGAGCCAGCTAGAAGGTTAAGATCTTCTGGGGAGGCCCTACTCTCGGTCCTGCCTCCTTCCCAGTTGCAGTTGATAGGGACAAGAGACAGGGCCTTCTCAGTGGTGGCTACTTGGCTATGGAACTTCCTCCTGAGTGAAATCAGATCAGTTCCCTCACTCCTGACCTTCAGGAAAAAGCTAAAGACGTGGATGTGGGACCAAGCTTTCGTCAGTAACCGTGCAATAAGAGAACACAGAATGGTGCAATGACAATTGGAATGGCCTTGAAATATGATATCGGATTATGTGATTTTAAATAAGTAGTTTTTAATGTTTGATATATTTCAGTTGTTTTAATGTATATGTTTATTTTACTTGATGTATATTCATGTGGCATTGAATTTTTGCCAATTATTATGCTGTACACCGCTTTGAGTCCCCCTAGGGGTGAGAAAAACGGTATAGAAATGCAGTAAATAAATAAATAAATAATTGCTGCCGATATGTGAGCCAGAGTTAGAAGGGCAGGTTATAAATATGGTAAATAAATAAATGCACATAATCCGTTATGGTAGCTGTAAACCAATTGGGAACAGGATTTGGGATATAAAGAAAAAAATAAAGTAAAACATCTTCTTTGCCTGTTAAAACCAAATCTGGAATATCTGTAATAAGGGACTTGAGAGGACTATTATCTTTAAGTTCATGATAAGTGTGTTTTGGTTCACGATCAGTGTGTTCTAAAAAATTACCCTTGTGTTTAAAATTATTCAGATATGGAGACACAGGTGAGAAAAGGATTAAAGGAAAATAAATTAGGGCTGTGCTGTGAACCTTGGTTAGAAACCAGCTAAGAGCCTAAGTGTAAGTATGCATCTGCCAGAAGTCCTGTGGCCCATCCATAAAAAGCTTTTGTACCATCAGTGTTTTGACATCAGTTTTCTGTTTGCAAAGGAGGGCAAATGGGATTTGTGTAGAGTATGTCGAAAATATCTGAGCTGGAAATATATAAGATTTCCTTCATTCCTCTTTGTGGTTTCTGTAACTCGCACAAATGGGTTATCTGTGCTTGTGCAGGATATCATTTGGAAACTTCTAGAGAAATAGAAGTGTTTTGGTGGTAGCCTGGCCAATCGCCCATGTACCATATTAATGGTTTTCCCACCAAAACTCTTAAGTTCCTTTTTGTTTCCAACAGCTTGGTAACAAAAGGCTCAAACATACTCACAAGACATGTATCATGACATGTATATGGGCTCCATCATGCCAGACCCCCATGACTTTAGATTTCTTTTGATATCAAAAATGCATGTGTCCTAGAATTCTGGAAAACCTCACTTACAGATGTTGTAAATATGACTCACGCCGTCAACTGCATTAGGGGTCTTTCTCCTGCCGAGTTAAACCCTGTAATTCCAAGGAGGCAGGTGCGCCAGCAAGTTGCACCCTTAATTCACTTGCCTTGGCATGGGTGAGCAAATAAAGTGCAACTATTATGCGAGGAACAACAAAATACCAATTTTCCCACCCCAAAAATAGGGGTGCAACTATTATGCAGTGGTAACTATTATGTAATGAGATGATTTACCTCTTTTTGCAGACAAGTACTCGGTTATAAGTCAAGTAAAAGTGAATGTGTATAACAAATTTAATAATAGTTTGCCTGCTATAAAAGTTGGAAGCAAGGATATTTATCTTAATATTTTTATTAGAAAAATGTTTTGTGATTCAACAAAACACGTATTATCTAGATAATGTACTCTTTATGTATTTTAACTTCTATAATGTCTGTCTATGGAATTATGTTCCATTGTTATCTAAACTTGTTGTTATGTTAAAATAGTGCTGTTGATGTAAGAAGCAAAGAAAATCAGGAATGCAGACAAAACTTAAGAAAATAATTCAGAAAAACATCACATATAAGTAAGTCTGCCTTTTTAATGTTCTGATTGCATTATATACATATTTGAATATATGAATGAGGACAGTAGGGTGACTCCAGTCATGTTGTAATGCCCTTGAAATATTGGCCTAAACCCTGTTGCTACTCCCAGCTAGAGTAGTCTTGGTAAATCAGTTGACCTAATTTAAATGTTGGCTTACCATGTTACACTGGGACAGTTAGTCTATCTCAGCTGAGACTAACAATTAGATTTATCCCAGTGGGATGTAACGTTTGATGCAGCCATAATGTGACTAAGCTAGCCTGGATCCAATCTAATTAATTCATGTTGTAAATAGCAGTTATGTTCAACATATACGTGAAGTGTCTCAAGTTGGATATCACAACACATGATTATTTGTATGAACCATAGTGAGGAATCCATACTATTGTTTGAGCTTCTAGATATATGGCAGGCGAACAAATCATGGGGTAGAATATGCCATTTAAGTACAGTTTGCATTAAAGCAAATTGTTTATTTCCTGATACAAATATGAATTATTTAGCCTGTTTTCTTTAATGTATTAATTTATCATGTCAGAAGCAAAATGAAAACACAGTTATGTATAAAAAAGCCCACAAAGTTAAAAACTTGACATTATGCTAAATTTCCTTTGACCAGAAGCTGGCCACTTTGAGTGCCTCTGGTGTTGCTGTAAGAAGGTTCTCCATTGTGCATATGGCAGGACTCAGGCTGCATTGTAGTAAGTGGTCTGTGGTTTGCTCTTCTTCACACCCACACGTCGTAGACTCCACTTTGTAGCCCCATTTCTTAAGATTGGCTCTGTGTCTCGTGGTACTAGCACCATCTGTTCAGCGCCTTCCAAGTTGCTCAGTCTTCTATGTGCTCAGGAGGAAGTTTCTCATCCGGTATTAGCCACTGATTGGGGTTCCAGATTTTAACCTGCCACTTTTGGACTCTCGTTTCTTTTAATGTGTTGAAGGGACACCTCTTCAACAAAGTACAAAAAACCTAGATCTGATAGGCTAAAAGCCTAATGATACAAAATCATTCTATACTTTGCTCGAAATAAAAAAAATAAGTTTAAGAAGCAGAATAAGCCTAAATGGGTTCTCTCAATAGTGTATAGAAAGTGCATAGGAAGCAGGACACATGAATAAGCAGACAAACTGTACAGATTACAGAGCAGAAAAAATACAGTGATCAATTCTACAATGATTTTAGTTATCTAAGGTACCCTTGGGTTTCTTCAACTGCTATCTAGACTCAACTATAACTAGAGTGACTGCTGAATTCTTCAAGTACTATCTGACACAGGGAATTTGCTGCGTATATTTGTATTTTAGGGATAAGTCAACCTAGCAACTACTCAGCCTGTGCATTTTATGCTTCTTTGCATTCTCATGACCTGGTTGGATTTTGCAGGGGGGAAACTTTATGTTTTGTTTTTGTGTCATAGCATACATTCATCTGGCTTGTGTTACTACTTCATTCTAGTTTGTTACATGATGGATTAATTTAAATCACAGTAATTTAAATAATTGATTTTAATCAGATTCTCCATTGAACATCTGTTTACTTTTCAAAAAAGGGCATTTTATGTGGCAGACATAACCATAATAATATGTTGCTTGAATAATAAAAATAGCTTCTGTGTTGCATTTAGACTTATTTTGTCACATCCCAATAACAGTTAACTGTATTTCAAAATTAAATAGCTTAATATTTTAATGTTATTAATACAACATTTTAGTTAGTTTTAAATAATGTTCAGTCATGTGTGTATGTTAAATATAGAGAAAAGGACTGATATTACTCAGACAGTTAACTGTAAATGTTTTCGACAGATATAAAATCAGTATTAATAAGTATAAATTCCAATTCAGTTTTGTTTAGTTTCTTTGCATAAAAATATTTCTGCCCCATCTTCTAGTAGAAACTTTCCAAGGTGACTTACATCATAGTTTAAAACAAGTGAAGCAGGTAAGAGCAGTAGCATTTTTCACCAGCTCTGATGAGTAGCAGGAGCCATTTAAAAGTTGCTAAGAGAGAAACCTATGAATGTCCCACTGATTTAGTTAGACGAGCTTACTCTCAGGAAAGTGTGTTTGCATCTTAAACCATTGAACTCTAATCTCATGTAATAAAAATCCCTGTCACTACTAGTATTATGAACTATCCCACTGATAATTTCAGTGGATTACATGTTATAAATAAATCCCAGAACCAAAATAGTACTTTTGTGTACAAAATAATTAGAATTTTACAATTCCTGAATGCTTCAAACGAGAAAACATAAGGTGCATTTATACAGCTAACACCCATGTTGCTTCAGAAGGAGGCAAGAGTACCCAATGGTACTTTTTTTGAGGGATTTGTTTTGCCCCAGGCATAATTTTTATATAGAATGAAAAATGTAATTGGCAATATGGGGGCTTTGGAAGCTTCAACTGATTCAAAGATTAGCGGCCGGATTGCTAACAGGAGAGAAATCCACTCCCATGTTGCGGCAGCTCCACTGGCTGCCGGTCTGCTTCCGGGCTAAATACAAAGTGCTGGTCATTACCTTTAAAGCCCTAAATGGCTTGGGTCCAGGTTATTTGACCGATCATATCTCCTTTTACAAACCACCCCAAGCACTGCAGTCATCAGAGGAGGCCCTGCTCTCAGTCCCACCCCATCTCAAGCACGGCTGGTGGGAACGAGAGAGGGGGCCTTCTCCATGGTCGCCCCCACCTCTGGAACTCCCTCTCTATATAAATAAAGCTGCCCCCTCTCCCTTCTCTTCTTCAAAAAATAATAGAAGACCCACTTTTGCTCACTAGCATAAGGAGAGGAGGAGGAATAGATGGTTGAGAGATCACTGCCGGGCCTCTGGTTGAGAATTATTTGTATTTGGGCTTGCTTGGTTCACATCAGTCCAATGACCTAATTTGACTTCATAACCAACCCATACAGTTTTGTAAATCCTTGCTGGCTGTTGTACACTAATGTGGATGTTTTGTTTAGATTTATGTTGTTGTAGAATTTTGTCTGATTACGTGTAGTTTAATTTATTGATGTCAGGTTTAATATTTTTGGCCTCCGGTGGCGCAGTGGGTTAAAGCACTGAGCTCCTGAACTTGCTAATTGAATCCGGGGAGCGGCATGAGCTCGCCCTGTTAACTCCAACCTGGCAGTTCAAAACCATGCAAATGTTAGTAGATCAATAGGTACTGCTCCAGTGGGAAGGTAAGGGCACTCCATGCAGTCATGCCAGCCACATGACCTTGGAGGTGTCTATGGACAACGCCAGATCTTTGGCCTCAAAATGGAGATAAGCACCAACCCCCAGACTCGGACACCTTTACCTTCACCTAAGTTTAATTTACTGACATTGGGTCTTAATTTAATGTTAGGCTTTAATGTTACTTTATATGTGGGGGTTTTCTGTGATTTTATGTTAGTATCATGTGTTTTATGTAGGCATTGAATGTTTGCCATTGTAATGCTGGAACCCACCCTGGGTCCCCTCGGGGAGATAGGGCGGAATACAAATAAAGTTTTGTTATTATATTATTATTGTTCACTGTTATGCAAGTAATAATGTGCTATTAGTAAAGTATTAAATTTAAAGTATTACTGTGGAAATTTTGCAACGAAAAGTAGAAATATTAGGGATCTGGATCCTAAAATGTATTTAAAAATCCCAGAATATCAAAATTGTTTTTCCCTGGCACCTTCATAATAATTTAAGAAGTCAGACTTCTTGCTAATTAAGCAGTTAAACAAAGGGGGTTCTTCTACTGAAGTTTAATTACCAAGTAGTACCTTTTTCTAGTACCTGTCTACCTAACTTGAGGTGGATGATATTTATTTTATTTATTTATTTACTGTATTTATATACCGCCTTTCTCATCCCTGGGGGAACTCAAGATGGTTTACAACATACTAATGGCAAAAATTCAATGCCAACATACAGTACACAAAGAAATCATAATAACTAATTACTATATATAACTATGAACTTAAAATCAATTAAAAACCATTAAACATACGACATACATAAAATTTAAACATTCAGACAAGCATAAAATCATCCTTGTATAAACATTAAAATCTCATGATCCTGAAATCGTATACCATAGCCATTCCGAATTGTCTTTGCACATGTCCTTTTAGTATTCTTTGTATTGCATTATTTATTAGCCAAAGGCTTGATCCCACAACCACGTCTTTGTTCTCTTTCTAAAGCCCAGGAGGGAGGGTGCTGATCAAATCTCACTGGGGAGGGAGTTCCAGAGCCTAGGAGTCACCACTGAGAAGACCCTGTCTCTCATCCCCGCCAACCACACTTGCGATGGAAGTGGGACTGAGAGCTGGGCCTCCCCAGAAGATCTTAACCTCTGTGATGGCTCATAGAGGGAGATACGTTCGGACAGCTGGGCTGGAACCATTTAGGGCTTTATAAGCTAAAGCCAGCACTTTGAATTGCGCTCGGTAGCAGACTAGCAGCCAGTGGAGCTGGCGTAACAGAGGAGATTATTATAATCTTAGTAAGTAGGCAAGCTCAAATGGAAGTTAAATCTTAATTTTAAGACACTTAGGACTTAAAAGATGAATCTGAAATTGTAAATTAAACTGACAATGCAGCCTTTTTATAACACGATAATACACCATTGTTTATTGTCCTGAGAACATGATGTGCAACCATACACACTCTCCTGGCCTGTCCACTTTCCTCCTTGCACACCTCCTTTTATGTTTCTTTCCTAACTTGTTAATACACATTGTTTTTAATACAATAATACTAAACTAGGGTGCTGGATTTTAAGCAGTCAATAATTATGTTTTTCAATTTGGATACCACTTATGTTTCAAAGCACTAAAATTGTGTGTATGTTAGAATTACAAAGAGGAAATATGTGTCCGTAAACCCTCTTTTGGATCAGTATTTATTGGTTATTGGTTCATAACCATGTGAATCTAGCCTAATTATTATTTTCTGAACTCCAAATGTCACTGTCTGTGAACTGTGATTTGTTTTCAAAATATCTGATTTTTTTCACAGCTTCACATGACCTATTCAACATACTTTTTTGATTATGTGTGCCTTCAAGTAATTTCTGAGTTATGGTAACCCTAAGGCAGTGTTTCCCAACCGCTGTTCCTCGGTACACCTCTGTTCCGTGACAGATCATCTGGTGTGCTGCCAAAAACGTCTCTTCCCCCCCTTTCCCCCCTTCTGCCGAACTCCTGCTGCTTGGGGGAGGAGGAGGAGGAGGAAGGGCTGGGAGGCGGCGAAGAAAAAGAAGGGGCCGCCTCCTTCGGCCGTTTCCCCAGCCAGCCTCCAATCGAGGGAGGGAGGAGGGAAGGGTGACAACATTCGGGCCCCACCCCCTTTCCAGCGGCAGAAGCTTGCTCGTGCCGAATTGAGAGGGAGGCGTGCGCCCGCCCAAGCCCCGCCAACTGAAGCCCGTCCACCGCTCATGCTCCTCCTCCTCTGTGCGGCCTCAGCGGGCGGGAATCATGGCGGGAGTTATGGCGGAGAGCGCCCCCCCTCCCCGGCACCGCTCTCCACCATGATTCCGTCCCCTCGCTCGCTGAGGCCGTGCGGAGGACAAGGAGCATGAGCGGTGGACGGGCTTCAGTGGGCGGGGCTGAAGCCCATCCACTGGTCATGCTCCTCCTCCGCGTGGCCTCAGCGAGCGAGGGGCCGGAGTCATGGCAGAGAGTGGCGCCGGGGATGGGGAATTTCCGCTTTCTCCCTCTCCCCCACCGCCCCTTTCGCCCGTGAGCCACTACCCGTGGCAATGGGAGCAGCTGAGGCTGGAGGTGGGACCCTGGGCTCGGAGCCTGGGTTTAGTGGCGGTTCTCGGCCTGCTCTACTGCCTGAGGGGCCCACTTGCCAAGTTTGGTCCAGATCCATCATTGTTTGTGTCCACAGTGCTATCTGGATGTAGGTGAACTACAACTCCCAAACGTCAATGTCTATTTCCCCCAAACTCCATTTGTGTTTACATTTGGGCATATTAAGTATTCATGCCAAGTTTGGTCCTGATCCAACATTCTTTGAGTCCAGAGTGCTCTCTGGATGTAGATGAACTACAACTCCAAAACTCAAGGCCAATTAGTTATATGTATTATTGTGTTAGGGTGTCATTTTGGTTGGTGGTGTGCCCCAGGATTTTGTAAATGTAAAAAGTGTGCCGCGGCTCAAAAAAGGTTGGGAAACACTGCCCTAAGGTAATGCTATCATGAGACATTTATTGACAAAAATTGTTCAAAACAGGTTTGTTATTCGCTTCCTCTTAGGCTGAGAGAGTGTGACTTGGTCACCCAATAGGTTTCCATGGCCGAGAGTACCTGATGTCATATTGATATGACCTTACTTTTTAAACTTTAAAATAATTTATTATACCCTTTCTGTGCTTGTTTATTTGGAATTAAATCCTGCGATGTTCAGTGTGGTTTAGTAGTATGCATAGACTGTATCCTTAAAGTGTTTGTATCAGGACATTATCTGGAAAGGTGTATTAGAAAGAGCACTGTAATTTGTACTATTACTAGCTGTACCTGGCACACGTTGCTGTGCCCTATTTAGGAGATGCGAGAAAGTCTGAGTATGTAAGGGTTGGAATTGATGTTACTTATGGTCTTGGTGGGGTCATGGCTGTGTTGTTGTGGGTTGTTCTGGTGGGTGGGATGTTGAAGTCCTGTGGAGTTGTCGGTGTGTGGTGTTGCTGTCAGGTATTTGTGGGGTTTATTTTGTGTGTGTTGTGGTGACATAGTTGTCTCAGTCTGGCTGTGTGCTGGTTGTGATGTGGAGGGGGTGTGGCTTTTGCCAGTGGTGTTTGTTGTGAATTTTGGTTGGGTTGGGTTTTTGTGTTGCAGGATTGTTAGTTTGTTTTTGTGGGTTTTGGAAGTTTGTGTTATTCCGGTGGTATGTGTTGGTCAGTGGTGCCTGTGTCCCTGGTGCCCTATTTGTGTTAGTGTTATGTCCTCCTGGTAGTTGTTATGTCCTCTTGTGTTAGTTGGTTGTACTGTGGAGGTTTCTGTTTAGCAGTGGTATGTATGCGTTGTGTGTGTTGTGTGTGAGTTGTGTAGTGGGTCTGTAGAGGTAGGCATCGCGAGTTGTGTGGCTGTCATGTTGTGGGGGTGGTGTTTGTAAAGTGGAGGATTGGTGGTGTGTGTTTGGGATGGTGCTTGGAGAAGAGTGTGTGGTGTTGAGTGTGTAGTTTGTTGTTGTGAGTGTGCAGTGGTAGTGTGTTGTGGATATACGGTGTGTATGTGGGGTGTGTTAGTTGGTTGTACTGTGCTGGTTTCTTTTTAGCAGTGGTATGTATGCGTTGTGTGTGTTGTGTGTGAGTTGTGTAGTGGGTCTGTAGAGGTAGGCATCGCGAGTTGTGTTGCTGTCATGTTGTGGGTGTGGTGTTTGTAAAGTGGGTGTATTTTGTTGTGGGTGTCTTTTGTCCTGTGAGTGGTATGTATGTGCTCTGTGCACATAGTTGTGTATCTTCTGCATATTGGCGTTGTGTGATATTTTTTGCTGGCTTGGTCTTTTGGATTGTGTTTCTCGAGTGTGGTAACCTGCACCCTCCTACATCTTGCACCAACTGACTGAACTCAAATCACTCAGCATTCTATCCTAGCCTTGGCTGGCTCTGGCCAGCGTTACTATGGTTACTCAGCCTCCCTGCATTTTGTGTGGGCCGATGTTGGCCAATGGGTTTCGCTGGCTGCCGCAGAGGATGCTGGGAAATGTAGTTTTTTTAAATTGTTGTTTTGGGGGCGTTCTAGGTTTTTTGGGGGAAAGTTTTTTTTGCTATAAACCTTCCTTGCCTGAGGCCTATTTCTGTTGGCAAGTTTGGTGTCTCTGCCTTGGAAGGTTTCTCTGTCTCTGTCAGTCGTTCGACAACGGGACCTCCTTTATATAATAGATTATATAATAGATAAATAAACTATTACATAATTTTTGAGATCTAAAATCTGGAACCTTTAAAAGAAAAGATTGATGGGAAAAGATTGTTTAACCCTAGCCCTGCTTTTATGTTTTGTTCTTAGACCATTTATAACTTGCTTTATACCCTTGTTGGGTCCTAGAAAATATTCCGAGTGAGGAAATACCAGTTTTAGAAGCTCCCCTTATCAGATCCATGTACTTCCCCTTAGAGAAGTAAGCACTTACCCTTCCCACACATAACATAACATGCGCAAATATTGCTGGAATACACATTAAGCAAGGTGATATGGTTCCAGCATGCAGAAGCTGTTCTAGGATGCTGCCTTGTCAATTTATTTTTGTGCTAAAAAGATAATTGCATTTGTCTTAACATTTTGTTGCACATACTTTCAATTTATTTGGCCTTGGACCATATACCTATATACACTAACTTTTAAAACAAAATTTCACATCTAAGAATTGACTTTAGTGACAAAGGAAATATATGTTGTTTTCCTAACATGTATTTGCAGGGGACCCAACAGATCAAAAATAGTAGAAAATACAGTTATAAACTCTCAAGTCTGATCAATTTGTATTACATTTATTAATGTTTCTTCACTGAATGCAAGTGCATGCTCATATAACATGGTCCTGATGAATTAAGCGGTCTTTAATTTATATTAAGTAAACACAAAGTTGTTGTGTCTGTGAAATAAAGCAGGATTTATCTTCTTAGTCATACCCCATTCCTATTAGCTCCTTTTCCATATTTTCTGTCTGCTTCATTTTGTTTGGAAAATGGCAGAGTAGACTGTGTTTGGTGTAACCTTAATCCTGACCAGCATCTGGGCTCTTGATTTTTTAAAGCTTCTAACAGAGGCTTCTGTATACATTTGGATCCTTAAAGCCTGAAATGTTTAACGTGTATATATATGTGTGTGTGGGTGGGTGGGTTATGAAACAAAGAATATGGTCAGATTCAATTGTTTTATTGTAGCCATTTGTATGAGTTATTACTGGTGTATTGATCTAATTTCTTTTGCTGATCACTTCAGAGGTTGAAAAAATGGCATCTCTACATGCAGTACTGATTGCAGTTGTGTGTACAATTTCCTGAGAGTGAGACCCATTGAACAGATAATGTTCTTTCCAGTCAAGTTGCTCAGGGTTACACTAGATCACTTGATATTTTTACACATTTTAGGCCATGTTTTAATGCTCGTATAAATAGAAAATGGAAACAATATTTTTAAAGTGGAGATAATGTACAGTCTAGATTTATTTTCACATAAAGAATTAACAATGGCATTCTGACCTTGGCTAATCAGATGACCTGTTGACTTCAGCAGAGGTTTTTCCCAGGTGACTTATACAGAATTTATTTTAAGTTTCAATAGTGATAGCAATTTTATGTCTGAATCTTAGCTGTTGGTACCAACTAGAGCAGAGCCATTGAATCAGTAAGATTTACACATATCAACAATTGGTTCAGTGAGAGTTCAGTGAGAGTGTTGTTTACTTGGTACCAATCAGATTTTGGCTGAATATTATGCAAACTTACTTATGAGAAAATAGATGAAAATAATAGGTTGTAGTTACAAATATATATGCAAACAATTTGACTGTCCAAACATGGAAAGGAAAATAAAATAAAAATAATTGTAGCGATTTTTATTAACTTAATCTGAGGCTCTACATCATATCAATCTAGTGCAGGCATGGGCAAACTTCGGCCCTCCAAGTGTTTTGGAATTCAAATTCCCACAATTCCTAACAGCCACATCACTGTGGCATGCTCTCTCCCATAGGATGATGGGCATGATGCACACAAAATGCAACAACTATTCCACCAATGTAGTGCTGAAATAACCTCATTACTTGCATAATATGAGGGCAATCCAGTACTCATATTATGCTAGTAATGAGGTTATTTCAGTTATCTTAAGTCACTCCTGACACGAAAAAAATATAACCTATTCAGTTCAAGGCATGCCAGCTATTCATTTCACCTATTGAGTACTGATGGAATATTGAGATTTATTTGTCTATTTTGTTATTTTGAAACTTTATATCAGAATCTTCAGACAAGCATTCAAGCTGAGCTATGCACTTGAAGAATACATACGAAAAAGATAATATATGTTTCACACAGTATGAAAGTACATTGTGGTGGAAGAAATGCAAAATTGTCAAGGGACTTTCTTCTTCCCATTTTGCCCTTAAATTACTCAATGTGAACACTAATGGAAGTCCCCATTTAGCATCTCAGTAGGAGGAATTCTGTTATTCATCATCAGTATCGGCACATGCATATACATCATAGTGCTCATAACACTTGCACAGACTCTTTCTAGACAACACTTCAAATCACACTTCCTTGCTAGATAGGGAAGAATTGCATCTCAAAGCAATAAAAGAGAACAACTTCCTTTAGAACAATGCCTGGATGCTATACCATAAATGAACAATAAATGCACACTTAGTGCTTGGTAAGCTGATGGTCTGTAAATAATAATGTGCACACCTCTGAGTATTTATTGCCTAAGAAAATGTTATTTATTTATTTATTATTCCAACTTCTATACTGCCACTCCCTGAAGGCTCGGAGCGGTTTACAGTGCAAACAAGAACAATATACATAAAAACCACATTAAAACAAAGAGAAATCACCAATCAGCAGGATTCGAATGCCTGCTGGAATAAGAATGTTTTGCATGCCCTCCGAAAGGAAGGTAAGCTTCGCAGAGCTCGGGTTTCTGCCGGCAAGGCATTCCATAGGTATGGAGCCACAATCGTGAAGGCTCTGCGCCTGGTGGCCACCAGGTTGAAGGTCTTAAAGTTGGGAACTTCAAGCAAGTTTTGGTCTTTCGAACGAAGTGATTAGTAGGTTAGTAGGGGGTGAGGCGGTCCCTCAGGTACGCCGGCCCTGGACTATATAAGGCCTTAAAGGTGAGAACCAACACTTTGAAGGTAACCCGGTGCTCAATTGGCAGCCAGTGCAACTGCTGCAGAATTGGAGTAATATGACACCTCGCCGGCTCCCCGGCAAGAAGTCGGGCAGCAGTATTTTGCACGAGCTTAAGCTTCCGGATCACCGACAGAGGCAGACCAATGTTACAGTAGTCTAATCTTGAGATGACCGTAGCCTGGATCACCATAGCCAGGTCATTCCTAGGCAAGTAGGGAGCCAGTCGTCCAGCCTGATGCAGATGGAAAAATGCGACTGCTCACAGCGGAGACCTGGGCCTCCATTGTTAGCAGAGGGTCTAAAGAGACCCCCCAGACTCTTTACCAAAGGTGACGGGCATAATGCTTCACCATCCAGGGTAGGCAACTGGATCTCCCCACTGCCCGGGCGACCCAGCCATAGGATCTCCGTCTTCGCTGGATTCACTCTCAACCTGCTGGCATGCAACCATACAGTAACGGCCTCAAAGCACTGATGGAAATTATCGGGTACAGAGTCCGGCCAGCCACCCATCCTCAGAACGAGCTGAGTGTCATCAGTGTACTGATAGCACTCGAGCCCAAAGCTTCGCACCAGCTGAGCAAGTGAAATTAATTTGGTCACCATAAGTTGACAAGCAACTTGAAGGCATATGCATATATGCAGATGCCACTCATAGCAACCCACTTTTTAAATGTTAAAAGCCCTTCAACATGTATTACTTTATAACCTTTACTGTAACCCTATAAGATAGGGCACTATTGTCATCATATTACAGCGAGTCTGAGAAAGAGTGGCTTGTCTTAAGCCACCTAGAGAATTCATCATGGCAATAGTTACATTTGGGAACTTTCTAATTTCTATATTACAATACTAGAGTGGACTAATGTTTTATTTTGAAACTATTGCAGAGTTTACAAAAGGTACTTCGAGGGACTAACTAAAGCTTCCATGATCCACCACCCACTGGTCATGTTGGGTGGAGGATTTGCCTAGTTTACAAAAGTAATGTATTGAAGTTCTCTACTACTGTTACTAAGGACCTATGTGGGGGAGTTTCATTCTTGACAGAAAAATGTGTAAAATAGGGGCTATAATTCCTCTTCTACAGTTTTAGCAGTACTTTTCCTTTGAAAGCTAATCAATTAACAGCAACGATTTTGCCCAAATTTTGGTGATGCTTTATAGAAGTGTTCATTTTTTTCTCTTGTAGAATGACTGTATTCAGTTAAAAGGCATGGAAACAGAGTTGGTCCTGTGCTATCACCTATATCAGTGGTTCTCAAAGTGGGTGGTACCACCCCCTGGTGGGCGGTGAGGCGATCTAGGGGGCGCTAGAAGGCTCAGGAGAAGTTAGGGAGCACTGAAGCCCTGTAAGGGGGCGGTGGGGGCTTTTTGATGGCAGGGAACTATATATCCCAGCAACTCCCAAATGCCAAGGTATATTAACCCCAAGCCTCACTAGTATTTTTGTGTTGGTCATGGGAGGTCTCTATGCCAAGTTTGGTCCAGGTCTGTAATTTGTGGGGGATCTCAGTGGTCTGTGGAAGTCAGAGCTGAATTGGTTGAAGATACTGCAAATCCCATCATCCATTGTCCATACTCCCCCAAACATATTGTTTTTGTGATTAATCACTATGCTTTAATTATATTCAATTTGTAACAATGCATATTAGATATTTGCATTAGAATTCATAAGAATTCGTAAGAGTAGCAAAATTATTTATGAAGTAGCAATGAAAATATGGTTGGGGGTCACCACAACATGAAGAACCTTATTTAGGGGTCATGGCATTAGAAAGGTTGAGAACCACTGCATCAATACATATATATTTCTGTTTAATTGCTATTAATATTTTTTAAAAATTAATTTATAGGGGGACATTGAGTAATTTTTTTTCTGGAAAGGGGGCGGTAGGCCAAAAAGGTTTGGGAACCACTGATCTATATGAATAAAAATTAAATGTTTGTTTGTGGGATTAACATAACACAAAAACCACTGGGCAAATTGACACCAAATTTGGACACAATACACACATTAGGCCAACAAGTGACCATAACTCTTAAACACAGCAGAAGAGACTTAAAAAGCCAAGAAATAAAAAATAAATTACGACGCATGCGCAAAACGTAGTTGTTTTGATATTTAACTGATTTTAATCTGTTGTTGTAATTGATATGTTGTTTTGTACTTTGCATCCGGCACTGAATTGTTGCCCTTTGTCAGCTACCCTGAGTCCCCCTTCAGGGGTAGAGAAGGGCGGATTATAAATGAAATAAATAAATAAATCCACGTATACACACACACACAAAACACATATACATGAACTGGGCCACAGCAACGTGTGGCAGGGGACGGCTAGTTACAAATAAATATGTGTTCTGCATACACATTTGGTTGTGCATTCTATTTCTTATTTGGCTCAATTGTGCAACATGGGCATTTAACACAGCACAATTCAAGTGAAACAATAAAAGTAGAAAATACAAAAATCACACAACTTTAACATTCTTGGGAACATTATCAAAGGTCCAGAAGAAAGGAAGACACAGACAGTTATAGCAGTAACCTCATTTGTAGGGGTCATAGCACAGGAGCAGTGTTACAAGTAACACTTTCACCTATAACAAGTTACTTTTTTGGTATAACATGGGTTAAATTAAGACACATTTCAAATAATGTAACAAATAGGAACAAGATTGCTTAATCAGTGTGACATCATGTAACAGTGTAGAATTACAAACAAACATATTTTAAAGAAATTTTAAAGAAATTTGTCAAGTTCTGTTCTACTCTCTCATCAATTCTAACATGTTTTCTCCTTTAAAAAAGTAACAAGAGAAATGAGCAATACACATAGTTCGTTGCTTGTTTCCATCATTAGTGGTGGCAAAAGGTTAATTTAAAAACAGTTAATAATTAAATTAATTACGTCTAAAGAAGAGGTGTAAGTTGCTGATAGCAATGACCACAACAATAAAAAACTGGAGCAACAGCACTATCAGAAAAGCCTATAATGCTTTGGGTTATTTAGCATAGAGAGGGGTGTTACTGAACAATTTAGGACAGCCTGGCCCATAGGGGGCAGAGGCCCAGAAGTACCCCTAAAACGAGGATTTCAGCAGGACCTCTGGTGAAGTTTTTTTTAAAAAAAAAAACAAACTAGAAATCTCTTTCCCAAATGATCTCACCGAAGAAGTCAAGAAGAAGATGCCACTGAAGCTTTGATTCTTGTCAGCTGAGGATGACCACTGCAGTATCCTTGTCGCAAAGCAGTCATAAAGTTACATTGAAATTACATGCCATTTTATAAGGTTACAGATACAAATTTCCCACTTCCCGCCCCCAGACCAGCTTTGTGTTGATGGGATGGAATCGCTGGGGCAGCTAGAGTTTGGTCCAATAGTGAAACAGTGCCACTTATGTTCTGGCGAATGGGGAGCGAGGAACAGGAATGTGTTCAAAACAAAGCAGCTGGAGTTTCCTTGAGTAGATCTGTCCTTATGTTAATGAATCCAAGCCCCTGACCTTTTGGGTCAGATAAAAGTCCTTTGTTCTTCTGTGGAAAATGGGAACTGTACTTAATGACCTCTTCCTGTTGACAAGAGGTCACTACAGATCCTTTCATGAGAGTTTCAGTCTTTTGGATGGTAAACAAGTGAAAAAACTGTATCCATGTGCCAGTTTCCGAGGCTGGCAGGGGTGACCATTTATGAAATATAGAAATAGTGTTGCCTATTAATCAATAGCCCAAAGGTAGACAAATCTCAGAATCCTTTGTCTATTGATTAGCAGAAACCAGTTTTGGCCCAAGGGGAAAAACCCTTTTTGAAAAGAGCTGGCTCCTGCTAGTTTCATGCAAATGAGGCTAGTGGAGGGATGATTGAATCACAAGCTTTGCAGCCGGCAATCCTCGCCCAAAGGCTAAAGGTAAACAGTGGCACTTTCATATTTTTAAAATTACATACATGGGGAAAACATGAGGGGAGATACATTGGGGTCTATGGGGAAAATATACCATCCTGATCACCCCTGCCTACCCACCAGAAAGATACACAGTTTATTAGATTCATAAAAGATAGCCCAAGAGAAAGGGGTCCTAGACAGAAAGGAAAACGTCTTTGGGAATGAGCAAAAGTCCATAAGAGTAATGCAAAAGGAAAATAACTGTGTGTATTAATAAAGTGTGGGTTACAGGGGTATTGTCATGTGGGGCCATGGGAAAAGCCTTAGG
The DNA here is from genome assembly GCA_030556195.1 of Anolis apletophallus. Lineage (NCBI taxonomy): Eukaryota > Metazoa > Chordata > Lepidosauria > Squamata > Anolidae > Anolis > Anolis apletophallus. The sequence goes on along the minus strand of JARBWK010000011.1, from coordinate 43,664,197 downwards.
TTCCCATGTGGGGGATAGATAGGGGATTGTGGGATCACTTCCAGCCTGGTGTTCTTGGGAAAACTATGAATCCTTTGGTTTTAAACTGTCTTCTACAGAGCCCAAGAGAAGGGTGGTCACCTCACTTTCCAATAGCCCCAACATCTTACTGCATCCAGGGCCTCTGCCCTTTTGCTGGAAGGCAGGAGCTTGAAGAGGTGAAAACTGAGGTTCAGCCAGTTGTGGGGGATTGAAGTGAATGTCCTTCGGTCTGGAGTCATGAGAAATGGAGCATGAAGGTGGAGATGGTGAAGGCTGGATGATGGAGGTTGTAGTAGCCAGCAGAGAGTGCGCAGAGGTTCTAAGTGGAGAAGATGGCGATTTGAAGCGTGTGGTGGAGTTCTCTCATAGGCAAAGGTCTTAAGGCCTCCTGGGGGCGCTGGTTACTCCTGGCTGTGGCTCTCCCCCCACCCTTTGGCAATTGGAGGGAGGAGACAGGGTACAGTTTTGCCATCGTTCTCTCAGCAGTGCACCTCCCAATGGCCACAAACGAGTCCAGCACTTATCCATTGTGTAGGAACAGGGATAGCGTCTAGGAAAGCCAGAAAGAAGTTTACAGTCCCCCCCCCCCCTCCACCCCTCCCCCATCCCAGGAGATTTCCTTCCCTGGTCCCTTTGGTTAGTGTAAGGCAAGGAAAAGGGCATACATACCTAGTGGGGAGAGCCCAGGATCCTTCTCCCTGCACAGCCTCGATGGTCATTGGACATCTTCCTTCAAACAGAGTCCCACTCACCCTCCTCCTGCTGCAGGATTCCCCCCATGGGGGCTGAGATCAGCCTCTGAGATCAATGGACTGTTTCCGTTGGGTTGCCTGGGGTCTGGTTTAGCCCTCTCCAGATCCTCCTGCTGTCCTCTTACACACATGGAGACCTTCCAGAGCTTCCTTTAGACTCTGCAACCAGGTAGATGTCTTCGGTGGCAGGGGATTATGGGCTCTGCGATCCGGCAGGTGTTCTGGTCAAGTTCTGAGCTGTGCTGGGAAGTCACTTGGACCCTCTTAAAGATCTTTAAATGGGGGCCCTCCCCACACCTCAAAGAGTGGTTAGGGGGGACCTATCTTAAACATCCTCACCCCATTCATCCAGAGGAAAAAGAGACCAGAAGAAAGGGAATAAAATGGCCATGGGATAAGAGGGAATAAGAGAGAAAGAAGAGAAAGGAAAAACTCTTGTCAAAATAGCAAGGCAGGAGTGCTTTCTTGGTAATAGAGAAAAAGGGAGAGGAAAAGAGCATAAGAGAACTGTGGCCCATCTTGGCTTATGAGAAGCTAGGGGAGAAAGAAATAAAACACAGGAAGATTTCTATCTAAATATCATCCCAACCCTCTGGCCAGTTTGGGAAATCTCAGAAGCCTTTTTCTCCTCTCCAGAGGAAAGATTCCCTTTTTCTGCACCTAGGCCCTTCAGAAACAAAGTGTTTTTTATTAGAAGCCCTTGAATTATGTGATCACGAGTGTTTCCCACACTCTTTGACTAACTGCCTGAATCACAATGCAGCAAGTGGAGGGTTAATAATAGAATGATAGAGTTGGAAAATACCTCGGACCACTTGAGGTTTTCAGGAAGTATGTTAAAGTAACACAGCATTTACCTTTTCGTGGTCAGCTGTGAATATGTACATTTGCTATTTGCGCTTGCGCAGACAAACTTCGGAACCTTCTGGAAAGAATTCTAAAGAGCTCAGCTGAAGCCCTGCCCATCACTCCCCCACCACATATATAGCCAGTGGGAGGGGATTCAGTCCTCAGTTCTCTCTCTCCGTGCTCGAGAAAGCAGACACAGAGAACCTTCGTGCTCTTAGTGCTATTTTAGCATTAATATCTGGACTGATCTAATATAATCTTTGACCATTGGACTGCCCGACTACTCGAATCTCTCCATCACTGACTTCGGATTGCTCTTTCGCTATGAGTTTTTCTCCAACCCTGATCTCGGACTGCTCAAACGACCATCCTTTCGCCTAATGATTCGGTCATGTCAAATACCACAGGCTTTAAGAGGTGCACCAGTTGCCCAAACCTCTTTCCAGACAACGACGGGCAGGATCTCTGTCTGGCTTGTCTGGGGAAGGATGTTCCATTTGCCAGGGCTTCTCCTCCCAGACGAGGAAGAATCGAGCCCTGCACCTAAAAGCAGCTCTTTATGAGAAGGCTTTGATGCCCGCTGCTCCCCCCCATCAATTTCCAGAATTGACAGCCCTTCAGGAGGCCCCGGTGGTGCCCTCGGCGGCTCCAAAGATGGCAGCCCCTAAAAAGAAAAAGACTAAGAAAGCTAAGGCGACGGGTCGCCAAGATGGCGCCCAGCCTTCTTTGCCAGAAGAAAATGGCTCCATTTTGGCGGGAATGGGCCCCTTATCCGTTCCCATCTAGCCTGTGGTGATGGCGCAGCCATCGAATATGGCGCCTGTCAGCATGCTCACTGCGCAAGCGTAGGAGCGCCCAGCTTGAGCGGGGACGCCTCTGGAGGATGAGAGGCCGTCCCTCGCTATGCCGTTCCTCTCCCCTTCGGTGCCGATGCAAGAGGCACCTGTGACCGACGCCGGAGCCCTCGGGCTCGAAGTGGTCCCGCCTCTGCAGGGACAGCCTGTGTTACCTGCCTCGCCCTCTTCTCCTCCTAGGGGCGGGGCAATGGAGTGCTGTGCGCGAGCCCCCTCCTGGCATGGAACCCGGGACTCGCACCAGTTTCGGCGATACCAGTCTACATCAGCTGATTCAAGCTCCCTCTCCTCTTCCTCTCCCGAGCCGAGGAGAGCAAATAGGAGGCGGGCTCGCCGATCCCCCGCCCCTAATAGTAGGGGAATCCAAGCGGCCTTATCAGCTGTTCCTCTGCCAGCTGGGCTGACAGCCCCGTTGCCGGCTGCTCCCTCAGCTCCTGCGCTGCTTGCCTCACCGCCTTCTCTGCCGCCTGCTCCTGCAGCTCCTGGGCTGCCTGCCTCAGCGCCTTCTCTGCCAGGTGCCCATGCTCCATCCCTGCCATCCCGGTCAGGGGTTCTGGCACCTCAACCAATAAGGACACTATGTATATTTTGCCCCATCAGCTCATCCACCCGGGGTTCAATGGGCTCCCGCAGGGGGCTACTATGGTCCCAGCATAGGGCCCTTGGTAGCGACAGCGATGCCTGCCTTTCCAGCCTCCATGTCAGCCCCAGCCATGCCTCCTGTTGTCCCCTCCACCCCCGTGATGGCCCATAGGGCTCCTGGCCCTCTCGACCCTCCCATCTGTGACACTCCAGCTGTCCATGGACCCAATGCAGACATGGCATCTTCAGAGACTGACCAGGAGGGTGATCAGGACCTTAGGGATATTGAGCAGGAGCTCCAGGTACCCTCCGACTTTGCCAAGTTTACCATGGGGCGCATGGTAAAATCCCTGGAGCTTCCTGCATCCAAGGCTACGGATTCCGTTCCAGATCCAAACTGGACCCCTGAGGAGCAGGGAGCCTCTATGTCCACTTCTGTCCCTCCCTCTCCATTTCTGCTGAAGCTGACTGACGTATTGGAAGTTCCACCATATTCGGTGCAGGCCATTCCAAAGAAGGCAGAAGCCTTATATAGGGGACCTTTCATCTGCCAATTGGGTCCTGCGGCCGCAGAAGCCCAATACGGTGGTAGTGGATGTCGCCAAGGCCAAAAGGGCCAAGGGTGCTGCTCTCGCCCCAATTGATAAGGAAGGGAGGCGGATCGACACGATGGGGGAAAAGGCCCTTCTATCGGCCAGCATCTTTTCTCGTATGGCGCACTATGCGTCATACATGAGCAGCTATCAGACCTACCTTTGGAACAAGGTCCTCCCCTTCCTTGATTGATTTGCTACCTCCTGGGGACCAAATGTTTTCCAGAGCATTCTACACGGAGGCTGTTCAACTAGCAAAATTTCAAAAGGACTTGGCCAAATATATGGCTGAGTCTGCTGGCAGGCTGTTTGCCAACACAACTGCCATGCGTCGCTATGCCTGGTTGCGCTCGTCAACTCTTGTCGGACGAAGGAAAGGCTCTGGCCGAGGACCTTCCTATGCACCACGACGGTGTCTTCAATCCTGGGACGGATTTGGATTTAAAGAAAAAGCACCAGACTCGTCAAGCTGCCAACCGCTTTGGCTTTCCGGCTCAGTCTTCCCAACAGCCAAGGCAGAGATGGCAGCCATCCAACAACTCATCCCGTAAGAGTTTTGGATGTTATTCCCGAGGCGGTTCTAGAAGGCGGTTTGTCAATCGTTATTAGGGAGGCCGTAGGCAACCCTATGTCAACAGGTCCCGCCAGCAACCTTATCAGGGTGGTTCTAAGTCCCAACCCACCTCTAAGCGGGGTGTTTGACGAATCACGCGCCGAGGAGTCCCCTGTTGAAGCTCCTCTCCCTGTTGGAGATGGGAGTGCTGTTCAACTCCCCTATGTGAGCACTCTCCAGTTTGTTGCCTTGGACACTCCCCTATTTGGGGACAGGTTGAGACGCTTTTACTCTGTTTGGGCCGCTATTACTCAAGATTCCTGGGTGTTGAGTATCATTTGGGACGGTTACTACATTGAATTTACTTGCCTTCCCCCTGTGGGCCAGATCAAGGCAACAGTCCCTTCCCCAGTTTTGCTTGAGGAAGTTGAGTGTTTATTAAAGAAAGGGGCTATAACCCCTGTTTCACCTTATCTGTATCAGACCTGTTTTTTCTCCAGGTATTTTGTTGTGTCCAAGAGGGATGGCGGGTTTAGGTCTATCCTGGATCTACGAGGGGTGAATGATGTCATTATTCCAAAGAAGTTTAGGATGGTCACCCTATCATCTATTCTCCCCCTCCTAAGTAAAGACATGTGGTTCGCCACAGTGGACCTTAAGGATGCATATTTCCATATTTCTATTGCCTCTTACCACCGGAGATTCCTTTCATTTATGGTGGGTGAGAGAGCTTTATGATTCAACGTTTTCCCATTTGGTTTAGCCCAGCCCCCCGCGTGTTCACAAAATGCATGGTGGTGGCTGCCTTTCCCCGTACCCAAGGGGTCATGGTCTATCCTTATATAGACGATTGGCTTATTATTGGGACTCCTATATCCGCGTGCAAAATAATATATTTACCACATTGTCTCTCCTCCAGTCCCTAGGTCTGGTGGTCAACACAGACCAGTCCCACTTAACTCCCACGCGATGGATCCAGTTTATAGGGGGGTTCTGGACTCCATAGACGGCAAGGCGTACCTCCCCAATGAGAGATTCGTGGCTCTCCGCTCCCTGTTGTTACAGGCCATCAACAGCCCGAAACTTCAGGCCAGACAGGTCCAGGTTCTTTTAGGCCACGACTGCTGTAACACCCTTTGCCAGGCTGCGCCTTCGGCCCCTGCAATCCTGGTTCCTGGATGTCTTTTGGCCTGTAATAGACAACCCTTCCATTCTCCTGTCCCTCCCGCAGCCAATCAAGCACTCCCTTCAATGGTGGCTAGAGCCAATCAATGTGTGCGCGTGGCCCCCGTTCGACCCTCCAACGGCATCAGTAACCATTACCACAGACTCATCGATGACGGGCTAGGGCACACACTCCGGCAACTTGGTGGCCCAGGGGGTGTGGGACCAGGAGGAGCGCTCTCTGCACATAAATGTGCTGGAACTGCTAGCGGTCCACAAGGCTCTTCTTTCATTCGAGAGGGTGATCAACGGGAAGGTGGTTCAGGTCATTACAGACAATACGACCACCATGTTTTATATAAACAAACAAAGGGGCACACACTCCAAGACCCTGTTGAATCTAACCCTCGAGATCTGGGAGTGGTGCATCGTGAAGAACATTTACCTACTAGCGCTTCACCTTCCAGGCGAGCAGAATGTACTAGCTCCTCTGACCCACCACGAGTGGTCACTACACCAGGAGGAGGTGGATTGACTCTTCAGAGCCTGGGGCACCCCGCTGATCGATCTTTTCGCTACCCGGCAGAACAAGAAGTGTGCAATCTTCTGCTCCCGAACACACGCGAATCCTGCTCATGGATGCCTGGGTGACGCGTTCTCGATCCCTTTATGCCTTTCCATCCCTGTATGCCTTTCCACCCTTTCCCCTCCTTCTCAGAGTGGTGGCCAAGCTCCACAGAGAGAGGTCACGGTGCATCCTCATCACACCGTGGTGGCCCCGGTAGCAGTGGTTCTCCCTCCTGCTGGAGATGTCCAAGGGAACGTTTGTCCCTCTGCCTCACAGGGTAGACTTTCTACTAGGTCTACTAGGTGCTATATCCGGAAGTCCAAAAACTGCGACTGACAGCTTGGAGGGTCCTGCCCCCCGAGTAATGGCGCTGGCACATCTCTTGGCGCCAGTTCTGGCCATTGTGGAAGCTGCCCACAAAGCTGCTACTAAACGGGCCTATACGTACAAGTGGACTCGTTTTGTTCAGTTCCTTTTCCCTAAAGGTTTGGACCTGTTAAAAGTCCCCACCTCCGTGGTGTTAGATTTCTTGTTTTCCCTTTCCAAAAAAGATTTGTCGCATTCCTCCCTGAAGTGCTACTTAGCGGCCATTTCCTGGTATCGTAGGCGTTCGGGTCTCCCGTCCTGCTTTGAGGACCCGGTGGTTAAACTCTTTCTTAAGGGTTTTGAAAACATTAACCCGCCGGTTGCTCCTGTTACTCCTCCATGGAGCCTTGAGTTAGTTTTGTCAGCGCTGACCAAGCCCCCCTTTGAACCCTTGGCATCAGCTGACTTCTCCTTTTTGTCCTGGAAGACTGTGTTTCTAGTTGCGGTCACGTCAACCAGATGTGCAAGTGAGTTATGCGCACTGAGAGCCGACTCTCCTTATACCAAGTTTCACAAGGACAAGGTTGTTTTAAGGACGGACATTTCGTTCCTTCCTAAAGTTGTGTCTAGATTCCATATGTCGGAGGAGTTGGTACTACCCTCCTTGTTTCAGAACCCTACTACACCTGGGGAGACAGCCCTACACCTCCTCGATGTTCGAAGGGCCTTGGTCTTTTACATTGACAGAACTGCTTCCATCAGAAAGTCCCCTAGACTTTTCGTGAAGTATAGGAAGGACGCCAGTGACCTTCCTGTGTCATCCCAGTGACTATCATCCTGGATTGTGCTGACCATTCGCCTGGCTTATCGCATGGCCAGGAAGGAGCCTCCGCAACAACTGAAGGGCCACTTTACGAGAGCAGTCTCAACATCGGCGGCTTTCCTGAGGGGCGTTTTGCTTGATGCTGTGTGCCATGCGGCCACGTGGTCTTCCCATCACACGTTCGTCTCCCATTACAAACTAGACGTGGTTTCCAGGAGACAGACTGATTTTGGAAGGGCAGTCCTCTTCTCTGCGGTGGCATGACTCCCACCAACTAAGGTCAGTAGCTCGCTATTCTATCAAATGTACATATTCACAGTTGACCACGAAAAGGTAAATAGTTCCTTGAGTGGTCACCTGTGTATTTGTACATTTGATATTTGTGCTTGCGCAGACAAACTTCGGAACCTTCTGAAAAGAATTCTAAAGAGCTCAGCTGAAGCCCCGCCCATCACTCCCCCACCGCATATATAGCCAGTGGGAGAGGCTTCAGCCCTCAGTTCTCTCTAAAGTCGCGAGAAGCAACAAAGAAAATCTGAAGGCATGACCAGCGGGGAGGACAGGCGGGCTGTACAAATTCACAGGTGACCACTCAAGGAACTATGGTTACAGGTAAGCAACCCATATATTATGATAATCTAGAATTATAACCAAGTTAACCTTCTCCAGGATAAATTATAGTGAGTATCCCAAATATAATGGGGAAAGGACATTATTTACCTAAATAGCCAACTGTTTCACAATATAAGGATGGGAAACCTGTGGCTCTCCACATGTTGAATCATAGAATCAAAGAGTTGGAAGAGACCTCATGGGCCATCCAGTCCAACCCCCTGACAAGAAGCAGGAAAATGGCATTCAAAGCACCCCTGACATATGGCCATCCAGCCTCGGTAAAAGTTTGCAAAGAAGGAGCCTCCACCACACTCAGGGGCAGAGAGTTCCACTGCTGAACAGCTCTCACAGTCAGGAAGCTCTTCCTAATCTTCAGGTGGAATCTCCTTTCTTGTAGTTTGAAGCCATTGTTCCGCATCCTAGTCTCCAGGGCAGCAGAAAACAAGCTTGCTCCCTCCTCCCTATGACTTCCTCTCACATATTTATACATGGTTATCATGTCTCCTCTCAGCTTTCTCTTCTTCAGGCTAAACATGGCCAGCTCTGGAAGTCGTTCCTCATAGGGCTTGTTCTCCAGATCGTTGATCATTTTCCTCACCCTCCTCTGGACACATTCCAGCTTGTCAACATCTCATTTCAATTGTGGTGCCCAGAATTGGACACAGTATTCCAAGGCAGAATAGAGGGGTAGTAAGACTTCCCTGGATCTAGACACTACACTCCTATTGATGCAGGCCAAAATCCCATTGGCTTTTTTTGCTGCTGTATCACGTTGTTGGCTCATGTTTAACTTGTCCACAGGGCCTCAAGATCTTTTTCACACGTACTGCTCTTGAGACACGCACCCCCCATTCTGTATCTTTGCATGTCACTTTTTCTGACTAAGTGGAGTATCTTGCATTTTTTCCTGTTGAACTTCATTTTGTTAGTTTTGGCCCATCTCTCTAATCAGTTAAGATCATTTTGAATTCTGCTCCTGTCTTCTGGAGTATTGGCTATCCTTCCCAATTTGGTGTCATCTGCAAACTTGATGATCATGCCTTCTAATCCTTCGTCTAAGTCATTAATAAAGATGTTGAACAAGACCGGGCCCAGACAGAACCCTGCGGCACTCCACTCGTCACTTCATTCCAGGACAAAGAGGAAGCATTGGTGAGCACCCTCTGGATTCGTCCACTTAACCAATTACAGATCCACCTAATCATAGTTTTGCCTAGCCCACATTTGACTAGTTTGTTTTCCAGAAGGTCATGGGGACCTTGTCAAAGCCCTTACTGAAATCCAGGTACGGTACATCCATGGCATTCCCTGCATCTACCCAGCTTGTAACAATCGAAAAAAAGAAATCAGATTACTCTGGCATGACTTGTATTTGATAAATCCGTGTTGACTATTAACAATGACCACATTTGTTTCTAAGTGTTTGCAGACCACTTCCTTAACAATCTTTTCCAGAATCTTGCCTGGTATTGACATGAGGCTGACCAGACAGTAATTGTTTGTGTCATCCTTTGTTCCCTTCTTGAAGATAGCAACCACATTTGCTCTCCTCCAATCTGCTGTGACTTCTCCTGTTTTACAAGAACTCTCATAATTCCCAACAATGGTGGCGGAGGGTGATGTGAGTTAGAGTCCAATCTTTTACTCTTTGCAGATCAAGAAATATCATACTTATAAACAGCATCTTGGAGGATAGTGAGGCTGATAAATTAATACTAAATCAGCATTTCACAGCCAAGTGCTATCTGTGTTTGTTTCAACTACTTTGACTTATCATACATATAGCCAGCCAGAGTGGGCAACTACTTACAAAAAAACCCATGCTGATGTGGTGGCCAAACTAGCTGAGAAGTGATGGGATGTACAATTCCATACCCATGGGGGTTGTTAAAAACTGTTCAGAACAAATTCCAGTAATAACTTAATTTTAACATATTTACCTTAATATAGTCTTGTTACCTATGCAGTTATGGATTGTGCTGCCCCTGTGCATATAGATCCTAATATGAGTTAATTTGGATTTAATTATCAAAATACTCACAGATGAAATGTTTGAGTAAGTCTGTTATTGTTGTCTTTTTATCATGAATAATGTAGTGGAAACAAAGATGGGAAGGACTGTAAGAAAAGCTCCTGTTCTATTTCACCTTTGCTTCAGGAAACATAGTAGTAATTTTTTTGCTTTATAAGTTGATGATCTGTAAATAATACAATAAGCAGTACTTTTAAAGTGTTCAAACTAAAAATAATCACTACTGTCTTTGTTCCCATGGCTTCTTAATCCCAGATCACCTCTGATTGCTCTGTTACTCATTGTCCAGTTCTAACACTTTCAGTTTCCTATGACAGTTCAATTAACCACTCTTATATAATTAAAAAACAACCCAAGACCAACCAAATACATTATGATGCCTTAGGTAGAACAAATGATACACACAGGGCCGGCCCCGCCCATTCCGCGGCCTACGCGGTCGTGTAGGGCGACGGTACCTGGGAGGGGCGTCGCGAACTGGGAGGGGCGCCGGCCGCCCCGCCCCGCCACTGCGCCTCCGCAGCCAGCTGCGCCGCTGAGCGGGACACCTTCGCGCGGCCGGGCAGGACGCCCCTGCGCATGCGCGGCCGGCCGGGACGTCGGCGCGTGTGCGCGCCACCGCTCGGGACGCATTCGCGCGCCGGGCAGGACGTCACAGCGCATGCGCGGCCGGCCGGGACGCCGCCACGCGTGCGCACCACCGCTGGGGCGCACTTGCGGGCCGCGGGACGCCAGCGCGCATGCTGGCGCCACCGGGGCGCAAAAATGTTTGCCTACCCCCCCGGGAGAGGTGAGGCCGCCCCTGGATACACACTTCTTTGAGCCATAAAGTCTTACACTTGTAACAAAATATTTCACAACTGCCTCTCCCCACTCTCTTGCACTCAAACATTACAATAAAATTACATTAATAACAATTTAGTGCCCTTCTACAGCATCTAAAATCTGCAGTATAAGACAACTACCCTGCTGTGTCTAATCGGAGGTCAAGTACACTTTTTGAATTTGTCTTTCCTCTTTTAGAAATGAACATTCAGATATTAATGTTTTTATTCAAATTCATTTTTTCTAGAAAAATAAAACAGTTATTCATACATTTTTGTTTAGGGCAGTGTTTTTCAACCTTTTTAGCACATTTTTTACGTTTACAAAATTCTGGGGCACACCACCAACCAAAGTGACACAAAATGACACTCTAACACAGTAATGCATATAGTTAATATGTTTTTAAATGTATTTATACACTCAGTGTGAAACCTGGGCCTGTTTTGATAAACACAACATAGATATCCTGGCAGGAATGGCAGAAAGACACAAACTTCCCACACACAACTCCCATAACCAAGAGAAAATACTATAAGAGATTGGTGGGCATTGACCTTGAGTTTGGTGGGCATTGACCTCACCTATATCCAGAGAGCACTATGGACTCAAACAATGTTGGATCAGGACCAAACTTGGCATGAATACGCAATGTGCCCAAATGTGAACACAGATGGAATTTGGGGAAAATAGACCTTGACATTTGGGAGTTACAGTTTCTGGGATTTATAGTTAACACACAATCAAAGAACATCCTGAACTCTTGCAATAATGGAATTGAACCATACTTGGCTTATTGAACTCTCATTACCAACGGAAAGTACTGAAAGTGTTTGCTTGGGAATTGACCTTGAGTTTGGACGTTGTGCTCTCTACACCCAGAGAGCACTGTGGACTCAAACAATGTTATGTTATGTTGTTTGTTTTCTATCCAAAATTACAATGTTGGAAGGAGGCTCACCATTTTAAGGTCCCTAAAACAGGCATGGGAAAACTTCGGCCCTCTGGGTGCTTTGGACTTCAATTCCCACCATTCCTAACAGCCTGAGGCCCTTTCCTGCTTAAATGGCTGAGGGGGAAAAAGGAAAAGGGACCGAGGCTGCTAGGAATGGTGGGAGTTGGAGTCCAAAACACCTGGAAGGTCCAAGTTTGCCCATGCCAGCTTTCGACAGAGACCTCTTCCTCCCCCTTCACCTTCCCCTTCACGCCCTTTCTTCCCTCTCCTGCCGAACACTTACTTTTTCTTCTACACTGCCGCTTCTACCGCCATTTTGATCTGAGGGGGCAGCGTGAGCGGGTTCAGGAGGGGAGGGGGAGAGAGGAAGACGTGACCCGTGCGGGCGCTACTGCGCAGACTCGCCCCAGAGCAAAGCGAGGCAAAGCGAGCAGAGCGAGGCTGGGAAGAAGGGAGCTCGAGTGGAGAAGAAAAAGTGTTTGGCAGGAGGGGGGAAGAAAGGGTATTGGAGGTTCCAATTTCCCACGGCACACCTGATGATCACTCAGGGCACACTAGTGTGCCACGGCACACTGGTTGGGAAACACTGCTTTAGGGAACAAAATGTTTATTCCTTCTAAAGGCCTGAAAACGTTATATTAAAATGAGGCACTGTTAAGCAAACTAGCCTATCACTTTCTTTCTAAGAGTCTGTTCCATGACCATCACATAAAATACTGTGAAGACTTTCCCACAGGAAATTATTTTCAGCCAAAATTTTATACGGTTTAGTACCAGAAACTGTTTCCAATTTGAAGACTCAATCTCTAAAGATGCAAAGTGGGATATTTAATGCATTAATTTGCATAGAGGTATCTCTAGCTGGCATATAATGTTATATACCAATGTGATCATGTAGTTTAGTGGCTAGACTGAATATGGAAACTAGTTTCATATTCCCACCCAAGCATGCAATTAACAACAGGGCACTGGGGTTAATATCTTAGCCTAGCCCACCTCACAGATTGATAGTAAGGATAAAATAAGAATAATGTATATAATATGAGCATTAACTCTCTGAGAAAGGGTAGGGTAGAGAATAAATACGTTATAAATATATTTTGCAGATACAACAACCATGAATTAAATTGCTCAGGCTTGAGGATGGATTGATGGAGGATGGGCCGCTGAAAGGCCAGACTCCTTGGTTCCCTATTCCTGGAAAATTTGAGAACTCAACATTTATTTCAATAGAAATGGCAATGGTTTAATTGTAAACTGAGGGATGGGTCACAGTCCCTCAGACTATAGTTTGGAGGGGAAAAAACCAAACAACAAATTATAACAATACTTAGAATTCGCTAGCCAGCAAAGTGGATTTATATTCTCTCCAAAAAGTAATTATTTCAGGCTCTGCCTTACTTGTGTGGAATAGCACACTTAGAGATTCCCAAACTAATTCCCATATACATTTCAATATTGGAAAAAGACAATAGCCTGAAAGGCCACACTATTCCTACCATAAAAAAACAAATTGTTTGGATTTCACAAAGGCGGTTCTTTACTAATTTTTTTTGTAGAAGTAATGATTTCTCTTCTTATTTCTTAGATACTCGTGTACACAACTGTGGTCTTTTAGAAGGCTGAAGTTATGTTTGATGTTTCTTTGGGCACATATACAGATATACCTCACTTAAGAATTTTTTTTCCTGAGAAGTATTTCTTTCATATAAATTCTGCCACCATAGACAGAAATGACATAGAAAGAAAAGGGACAGGTTCCTTACATCATGAACAACAAGAGCAGCTTGAATGTGTTTCAGCAGATATTCTATTCAGAATGAAACAACCAGGTCAGATAAGCATTGCATAAATAAACAAAATCTTCAAAGGTTCTTCCAAAAGTAATCAACTCGCCTCCAATTTTCTAATAATTTCCATTGTAGTGGTCAGATTTACAGATCTGTGTTTTTTAACATAATGGGGGGAAGCCGATGTGATTTTTCTCCTCTTGTTTCTCTATTTTGCTGTTCATGCAAGCTCAGTAAAAGGGAGTCCAAAAGCAGCTGTTTGCTTTGACTGTTGTATGGAGATGTAGATGACTACAGTTGGGTTGATTAAAGTATGATGCTGCTCTTTCCCTGCTCAAGCGATATTGTATTGTTTACTACATATGTGTATTTCCCTAGCCCTCTTTCACCATCCTCCCAATACTGATGCTGCCAGGAAATAATAATAATAATAATAATCTTTATTTATACCCCACCACCATCTCCCCAATGGGGACTTGGGGCGGCTTACATGAGTCCAGGCCCAAACAGCAAATTACAATAAAATAAAAATCAAAACAAAACAACAACACAGTAAAATACAAACATATAAATAAAAAGAAGAATATAGAAATACAGTATCACAAATGATGAAGCGGGCCGCATATACAAGATAAAAATATTAAAAACTCAGGGTGAGATAACAGGAGTAGATTATTTGCGAAGGGAAGCACGTATAAACACGGGTTGTAAAAGGCCTTCATATAAGGGGGGAGAGTGTACTCCAGAGACAGCAGCATTGAGGGGAGCAGTAGTATAAGGTTATGTGGCTACTCTCCAAAGGTGCAGTGGAAAAACCAGGTTTTAAGGTGCTTTTAAAAGGTTTCCAGACAATGAGTTCCAGAGTCGGGGGGCCACAGAGGAGATGGCCCTCTCCCTTGTACCCACAAGTCGGGCCTGTGAGACTGGCAGGGGCGAAAGGAGGGCCTCCCCTGAAGATCGAAGGGTTCGGGCTGGTTCATGGAGAGAGATACAGTCACGAAGGTAGGTGGGTCCCAAACCATTTAGGGCTTTATAGGTGATCACCTGCACCTTGAATTGGGACCGGAAAATAAACGGCAGCCAGTGAAGCTCCTTAAACGGGGGTTGACCACTCCCTGTAACTCGCCCCAGTTATCAATCGGGCTGCCGAATGTTGGACAAGTTGAAGTTTCCGGGCCGTCTTCAAGGGTAGCCCCACGTAGAGTGCATTGCAGTAATCCAGTCTAGAGGTAACTAAGGCATGGACCACCATGGTCAAGTCAGACTTCATGAGGTATGGTTGCAGTTGGCGCACAAGTTTTAATTTGCAAAGGCCCTCCCGGCTACCGCCGACACCTGAGCATCAAGCGTCAGCGCTGAATCAAGGAGGACAGAGGACAAAGAGGACAGAGTGACTAGGTAGTCTTAAAAACTCCTTATAAAAATTATTGCCTAGAGGTATGATTGTATATTACAGTATGTGGCATGTATGTGTGTGAGTGAAAAATGTGCATGCAGTGAAATACAATCAGTGTTGTTTATGAGAGCCCATTATGGGACGTGGGCTGGGTTTTTTCCACATTGTCTTCTGTTCAGTTGGATCTGTTTACACTGAGTTCCAAAATCAATGTTGGAGAAGGAAACAAAATGACCCAATTTGCTGTTGTCCAGATCAGATATTGAGCTGACAATAAGTGTTGGAGATAAAATAGAAATGTTGTGACAATATATCATTATAATTCATTTTATTTTGTCAGTACAGTCTCTAACTCACTCCTCAAGGAAGGATTTTTTTGGTTTAACCACTTTTATTTAATGATGGGGTCACCTACGTACCTACCGCCAGTACACCGAACTTGGAAGTCAATCTTACTCGGTCAACGAGGGAGGGATTGCCTAAGCGAAGTGGGGGTTAGATTTTGTTGTGATACTTCCAAGAAGACTTTTCTTCCAAAAAGGCAACAACTCAGACTGATAGCAAAAGATATAATTAAAAAATATTGTTGGAAAGCAACTTCCCAATCTCCATTTTAAAGTTTTCCTTGTTTTTCTTTAATCAGTTTTAGCAAATTGATGCCACTATATCATATGTAAACCTGAGATATTGTTTGGTGAAGACATATTTAGAATTCTCTACTAGAGCACTCTGGTGGAATAGTGTAGAGGAAAGATTTCAAACTCTCTAGTAGAGAATTCTAAATATTTATTTGTCAAGCAACAAACTCCAGGTTCCAATAGATAAAAGTGGTATCAAACTGCTATAAGTGTACAGTACAAACACTTTCCCTTTCTCTTCTCTTCCTCTCACACACAAACATAGCCTTATGCTAGTTTTGTGGATTTTAGGTTTACACAGCAATCCTTTTTATAATGTTAATATAAACGTTCCCAGGAAAGTTTATAAAACAATAACAACAAATCTATGAAGTAAGTTAATTGTGGCAGGTTTAAATTTACTCTGTGAGGTTCAAATTTGTCCTGGAAGCAAGAATTTGAATTTTGCGCTTTCCAGTACTTGACACAGACACAACAATCTTTCTACTACATAATTGCCACAAGCTCACCACGCTTACATAATAACTGAGTACAGATTGCACCACTTATTCCAGGCATGGGCAACCTTTCTAACTGGAGGGGCCGCACAGCAAGCTACAGCGGGGTGTGCAGCCTGGAGCAGGGTGGGCGGGCCAGGAAAAAGGGGGGGCTCTTCTATTTCAGAGGCAGGAAAGTAAAGGTAAAACAGGAAGACAGGATCCCAAAAAGGTTAGCTTTGGTCAGGATGAGATGATGGATTGGAGAGAAAAAGGTGTATCAATTAGACCCCATATTACCTGCTCCTAATCTATAATTCTAGAATCCTAGAGCTGGAAGAGACCCCAAGGGCCATCCAGTCCAAACCCCTGACCATGCAAGAAGGCACAATCAAAACACTCCCAATAGACAGCCTCTGTGGAAAAGCCTCCAGAGAAGGAGACTCCACTACACTCCCAGGCAGCCTATGTGGCTTTCCAGCAGCTCTTTTCAGTCAAATCTCTTACCTTGCCATTTTAACCCATTGCTCCCTTGTGTCCTGGTCTCTAGAGCAGCAGAAAGCCAATTTTCCCTCTCCTCCTGCTCCTCTTCAATGGGACACCCCTTTAAATCTTGAAACATGGTTCTCATGTTCCCTCTCTACTTTCTCTTCTCCCAGCTAAACATCCCCCAGGAGGAAAGGAGGAAGGAAAAAGAGAAGGAAGAAAGGGAGGAAGAGAAGGATGGAAGGAAGGAAAAGTGGAAGGGAATGGAGGGAGGAAAGACAAAAGGGAAGGAAGGGAGGAGGGAAGGATTGTTGTTGTTTATTTGTTCAGTCACTTCCGACTCTTCGTGACCTCATGGACCAGCCCACGCCAGAGCTTCATGTCGGCCATCACCACTGCCAGCTCCTTCAGAGTCAAGCCAGTCACTTCAAGGATACCATCCATCTTGCCCTTGGTCAGCCCCTCTTCCCTTTTCCTTCCATTTTCCCCAGCATCATTATGTTCTCCAAGGTTTCCTATCTTCTGATGATGTGGCCAGCATACTTCATCTTTGCCTCTAATATCCTTCCCTCCAATGAGCAGTCGGGCTTTATTTCCTAAAGTATGGACTGGTTGGATCTTCTCTCAGTCCAAGGCACTTTCAGATTTTCCCCCAGTACCACAGTTCAAAAGCATCAAGCTTCCTTCGCTCAGCCTTCCTTATGGTCCAGCTCTCACATCCATAGGCTACTAGGGGAATACCATTGCTTTTACTATGCGGATCTTCGTTGCCAGTGTGATGTCTCTACTCTTCACTATTTTATTGAGATTGGTCATTGCTCTCCTCCCAAGAAGTAAGCGTCTTCTGATTTCCTGGCTGCAGTCTGCATCTGCAGTAATCTTTGCACCTAGAAAAAAAAGTCTTCCATGTTTTCTTCCTCTATTTGCCAGTTATCAATCAGTCTGGTTGCCAGAATCTTGTTTTTTATGTTTAACTGCAACTCAGCTTTTGGACTTTCTTCTTTCATCTTGGTTAGAAGGCTCCTCAGCTCCTCCTCGCTTTCGGCCATCAGAGAGGTATCATCTGCATATCTAAGTTTGTTAATGTTTCTTCCAGCAATTTTAACCCCAGCCTTGCATTTGTCAAACCCCGCACATCGCATGATGTGTTCTGCATACAAGTTGAATAGGTTGGGTGAGAGTATACAACCCTGCTGTACGCCTTTCCCAATCTTGAACCAGTCTGTTGTTCCGCGGTCAGTTCTTACTGAGGGAGGAAAGAGGGAAGGAAAGAAGGGTGGAAGGGAAGGAAGGAGGGATGGAGAAAGGGGGGGAGGGATGGAGAAAGGGAGGGAGGGAGGGAAGGAAGGAAGGAGGGAGGAAGGAGGAAGGGAAGAGAGAAGGAAGGAGGGATAGGATGGTGAGAGTGAGGGGAGGGCCTGAGAAAAGAGCCCAAGGGGCAGCATCTAGCACCTAGGCATGTGTTGACTTATTCTCTGACACT
Organism: Anolis apletophallus; assembly: GCA_030556195.1. Taxonomy (NCBI): domain Eukaryota; kingdom Metazoa; phylum Chordata; class Lepidosauria; order Squamata; family Anolidae; genus Anolis; species Anolis apletophallus. The sequence goes on along the minus strand of JARBWK010000011.1, from coordinate 43,646,439 downwards.
AGGTGATTATTGAATTGGGTCTTTTTTAAATTAAAGATTGATTGAAGATGTATTCAAGATTAAGTTTCTTCTTAGGTACTAACTATTGTGCTTTATGTCATCTTGTGTTCAGTAGGAGAACAGAAGGAGAAGCAGCAAACTTTTAAAATAATTCACTCTGCTTTAATTCTACGAAGTCTCTTAGCAGAATTACTATACAGAAACTTCACTCAAAAACAGCTTATACATTCAACATGTTTTACATATATATTGGGGAACAAGATGCAGGATATTGGCAAAATTCTAATATACTCATTTGAGTCCCCTTTAGGGAGATAAAGCTGCATATAAATAAATATTATAATAACAATATTTAAAAATGCTTGCCTTTGTGATGTTCCCAGTATTTAAGAAGCTGAAATTGAGGGATAGCTTGAAATTTAAACAGGAAAGCATAAATCTATAATGAAAGGCCAAACTTTAGAAAACATTTTATAGCTGCTAATAAATGGGTGTTACTTAATGTTGGTTGAAATTTATTTAAATTATGGAAGAATCTAAGGCTGGATGTACACTGCCATATCATGCAGTTTCAGAATGCAGATTAACTGCATTGAATTGAGCTGCATGGCTGTGTAGATGCATATTATCGAGTTTAATGCGGTTAATCTGCCATCTGGAACTGCATTATATGGCAGTGTAGATCCAGCCAAAGTGTCCTTTCTAAACCAATGAGATTTCTATAAATGAAATAGTTGGCAATGGTTTCATAAACCTTCAACCAGTGTGCTGATACATATTGCTTACTTACTTAGGCGATCCCTCATTGTCCGAGTGTCTTGGTGGTGGATACATAGGTGACCGTAGAGCCCTATTCTTGATCTACATGATCTTCCACAGTGAGGGCATCAGCTTCCAGGTGAAAGGCCGTCCAGGTCAGGGTTGGCTTGATGCACCTTCCTTTTGGCATGTTTCTCCCTTTTGCCCTCCATTGATGCCTTTTCAAATGCCACAGCACTGCTGGTCATAGCTGACCTCCAGCTAGAGTGCTCAAGGGCCAGGTCTTCCCAGTTCTAGGTATCTATGCCACAGTTTTTATGGTTAGCTTTAAGCCCATCTTTAAATCTCTTTTCCTGTCCACCAACATTCCGTTTCCTGTTCTTGAGTTGGGAGTAGAGTAACTGCTTTGGGAGATGGTGAGCAGGCATTCGAACAATGTGGCCAGTCCAGCGGAGTTGATAGTGTAGGACAGGGCTGTCCAACTTCTACCGGCCCAAGGGCCAGAATTCCGGTCACTGATCACCTGGGGGGCCACTCTGCCCCGGCCACGCCCCCGGCCATGCCCCCTTCTCCTCCGGTTTTGTCCGCTTCTGACGCTGGCGTGACGCTTTGAAAGGGAGGACGAAGCCATTGGGAGTCCCCCCCGTGACTCCGCCCTCCCTTTCAAAGCATCACGGCGGTTTCACCCGCTTCTGACGCTGGCGTGACGCTTTGAAAGGGAGGGCAAAGCCATGGGGAGTCCCCCGTGGCTCCGCCCTCCCTTTCAAAGTGTCACGCCAGCGTCAGAAGCGGGCGAAACCGCCCGTTTCTCTGCTGGCGTGGCGCTTGAAAGGAGGGAAGCCATGGGAGTCCCCGTGACTCCGCCTCCCTTTCAAAGCGTCACGCCAGCGTCAGAAGTGGGCGAAACCGCGCGCATGTGCACTTTTTAAAAAAAGGATTTCTTTTATTTTTTTCGGGATTTTAAAAAAAATTATTGCAGGAGGGTAGGAGGGCCACAGCCAAGGGGCTGGTGGACCGTGTGCGGCCCATGGGCCGCCTGTTGGACAGGCCCGGTGTAGGAGCATCGCTTCAGTGCTGGTGGTCTTTGCTTCTTTCAGCATGTTGACATTTGTTGCCTGTCTTCTCAAGAGATTTGCAGGATTTTTTGGAGGCAATGCTGATGGAATCGTTCCAAGTGTTGAGTGTGACAGCTGCAGACAGTCCACGTTTCGCAGATGTATAACAGGGTTGGGAGGACAATAGCTTCATAAACAAGCACCTTGGTATCTCTACGGATGTCCCGATCTTCAAACACTCTCTGCCTCATTTGGAAAAATGCTGCACTTGCAGAGCTGAGGCAGTGTTGTATTTCATTGTCAATGTTGACTTTTGTGGAGAGGTGGCTCCCAAGGTAGCAGAAATGGTCAACATTTTCTAACGTTACACCATTAAGCTGTATTTCTGGCATTGGGGAGGGATTGGCTAGTGACTGCTGGAAGAGCACTTTGGTTTTCTTGATGTTCAATGAGAAGCCAAGCTTCTCATATGCTTCTGCAAAGGTGTTTAGAGTGATTTGAGGGTCTTCTTCTGAATTAGCAGAGACTATGTTATCATTGGCATATTGGAGTTCTATAACAGATGTTGTGACCTTGGTTTTGACTTTCAGTCCGCTAAGGTTATCTATCAGACCATCTGTCCGATAGGTGATTTCCATTGCAGTGGGAAGCTTCCCATCAACAAGATAAAGTATCATAGTGATGAAGATGGAAAATAATGTTGGGACAATAACATTATTATTATTATTATTATTAGATTCGATTTAGTATACCGCTCTCTCTGGCGCCCAGAGTGGTTCACAAAGTGACACAATAAAACATAGCATAAAACACATTAAAATACATTCAAACAGCATTAAAAAAAACCCTGTTAGACATCTGATTCCACCTTAAATGTGTCACTTTGGAAGATATTTCTGTCCAAGACTGTTGTGATCATGTCATCGTGGAGGAGCCTCAGGATGTTCACAACTTTATCAGGGCACCCGATTTTTTGGAGGATGGTCCAGAGACCACTGCGATTCACTGTGTCGAATGCCTTTGCAAGGTCAATTAGTGCCATGTACAGAGGTTGATTTTGTTCCCTGCATTTTTCTTGGAGTTGTCATGCAGTGAAGATCATGTCATATATTTGCTAATCGATTGAAGTACGAACGTGCAGCATCAGAAAAAAAAATGTTTATGCACACATACCGCTTATAAAGCAAAAAGTTTCTCTAACTGGCCATTCAGTTTGGATGTATCTTTAATATTCAGAATATTTCCTAGTTCTGATCTTTGTTCCATGTTTTCTATTCTGCTCGAGTTTACCATACTGTGAAATGTCAGGCTTGCCCTTATTCCTCATTCTCTGTGATTCTGGATCTACATACTGAAGTACTACATACTCTTGTTCATATACATCATCATTATAATTATTATTCTAAATAAAAGAATCAGATATATGTAGAGATCAGAAAACCAGCACATTGAAAGCTAACAAAATGACTTGCGCTTGGCACAGTAGCTGTTCCTTTACTTTCCTAGCTCTTTTCAGTTTGCATTCCTCTTTTGAGACCCTGCAGGTTGAGAATTATATTACAGGAACTGAATGTGCCATGCCGCAGGCTCCTGTTCCATCTTTCTCTGTCTAGCTCTAGTTCGGGTTTTGCAGTTCACAGGCAAGGACTGGTAAAATAATATATTTCCTTGACTCAGTCCACTTTCTTGTCTTTTAACATACAGCCCAAAGTTTGTAGAACTCACTGTACAATCATAGTCAAATCTCAGTGCCCCAGCTTAGCAGTCTCTTGTGGCCTTGACTTGCTGCATTGCCCCCAAACATGTTAACTTTAATGGACATAATGCTGGCATTTAAATTCCATGCCACTCTTTCAGTGTTGCAGTTTGTGCTCAGCAAAAGGATTGTTACCTTATGCTCAATTCCCCATCAATTTTCACTGCTAACATTTTCACACTGTGCTTCTTTCCCCCCACCCCACTGTCTCAATGCCCAAGAAGGGAATCGCTTGGTAGATCTTTTGGGACATTAGCAACAATGTTAGCCCAAGTATTGCCTCTGTTGTTGTCCAATCAAGAGCTCAGAACACTCCATATTAGTGTATGGTATTGTCTAACATTGGAAGGAGTGGAATATATATAGGATTTTATAATTAAAATAGCAAAGGCATTATATGCAAAAGAAAGTACAGTGTCAGTACACATCTAACATGCTGCGTATTTATAATTTTGTCTCAAAACTAGTTACTAAAATAGTCCAGCCTTCTCTAAGCTCCATTCCACATTTTGTAATTCACTCTATTAATTATAAATAATAGATGGGTCTCCTGTTCTTGGTTCTGTGGTGCCTTGGAGTGCTGTGCATTTGAGTAGGAAGAAGGAAAGCACTCTCTTTTCTTCAGTGTGTTTATTCTCATCCCCACCCCCCCTTTCCTTTCCTTCTTTGCTCTTGCTTTCAACCTTGGGAACATTTATTGCTGAATTCTAACTCTATTCCTGGAAAAAAATTCCATGCCAGGTTTCAGGCTGCTGAGAGCCAAGGATAATGATAAGGGTGTGTGTTTGTGTGTGTGAGAGAGAGTGTTTCCAAGCAGCGCAGGCGCATTGCGTGAAGGAAAGAGCGAGTGTCCCAATCCCGTTTCCATGTCAACGATTCAGTCCACATTTGCCATCACACAGTTGGCAAAACGTGTTTTATGAGAGAAACCCTATTCCTCTCTTCTTTAGCACACTAATCTATACCAGGTTTCTTAAAATGCCTTGGTGCTATGTTAAATGGCAGGACCACTTTCATGAAACTCCACTTAATAGGAGCCAACCTAGTGGTAGTGGCCTGTACTGCCATCTGGGAGACTTAAGCTAACTGAACCGTGGTATCAAAGCAAGTAGGAGCTGGCACTGCTTATGGAGACCATGTGCTCAGTACCTAGTAAAAGAAGAGTCAAGAGAAGCATGCCACACGAATTATAAAGCTATATTGCTAAGAGAGGAGGAGCTGTCTCCTTCCAGTTTCTCTTTCACCCACTCAAGCTTCTAGTCGTTATGTTTTGTTGATTTATTTGGAATACTTATATACCAACTTTAATCAGAACTGACTCCACTGCAGTTTCCAGCAATGTAAAACTACCAAGCATGAAGCTGAAAAACAACCCATAAAGAAAGATTGGTAGAAAAAGCACACAAAAGAACCCAGGTTGAATCTTAGATATCTCTCACCCACATTGGAGACCATGGAGTGAGCCTGCTATCCAGCATAGACCACTGGTCTGAAACTGTTGGGTGTGGTCCACTGGACTTGACTCAAATCTAAGGGTGGAACAAAAACATGATTCTGCAAATACATAGTATATATAGAGGAAAGATTAATCCAATATCTGAAAAGATCTTATATCACTGGATGTTGACATTACTTGAGCTAAATAAACCAGTAATCTTTAAATTAGCTTCTCAAATTCTTTCCATGACAACACACATGAAGACTAATGTGGTGTAATGACAAGTATCAGATTAGTACCATGGTTCGAGGACCTACTCAGCTAGGAAACTCATTACATGACCTTGGCCTATTATTATTTGGCCCTGACATATTGCAGAGGCTGTTTAGAAGGATAATGTACAACTTCCTTGGGTTCTATGGGTCCAGTTATCAAAATGAACACAGCAAACACAATTGCAATGGTTCAAATATTTTACCGTAATAAAAAATGTGTCAGCAACAATGTAACATATTTTATACTGTAACCCGTAACTCTTCTATTTATATCTATCTAAATCTATATATATTTATCTACCTTATCTCAAAGATCCACGCACCCCACATAGCTTCAGAGTTGGCCTTCCTTGCAGCAACCTTCCTTCTCTGCAGTGATTAGTAAACAACATAAAAACTCTAAATTCAAAATAAAACAAATAACACAAACTTTACCCTTCAATTTCTTCCCTATTCTACACATTGCAACTGTATTATCTAATTCCATTTGACAAAGGCCCAATTCCTACATTTAGCAAACAGCCCCCTCCCATCTAACTCTCTCTCTCCAAACTGAGCTGATAAATATGAATCTTTCATTGGGGGTTTTCCTACTCAGTGGGCCAAACCAATAATTCACAGGGGTTACACTTACAAAACAAAGCACTACAGAGGCATAAGTCCCCAAGAGGGTTCCTAACCACTTAAAGGATAGCAGTGGGTGAATTTGGATATCTATGGTGCTTCTTGGTTATTTGTCTTCTTTTGGGATCTGATTTCACTCTGGCGGTTATGAACAAGCATTGTAGAGCTGTATATATGCATGACATTTTCTTATAAACCACTGCAGACCTCATTAAAGTAAATGAAATGATGCCATCAGAGGTGTAGCTATAGGTGTATATGTGTAAAATAATTGTCCCCAAATAATAATTTTGCCTCCACCACTCTTTAGTTCCCAAATTTCTTGTATTCCAGGCAGTGAGACATTAAAAATTATCCACACCTATACCTTTTATGTATCTGTGTTGTTTCCAGTTTTTTAATCACTCTCCCTGCCCTTTTTTGGATGCTTAAGCATATTCTAAATGCTAAATTAAAATTTTATGTTACTGCAGTGCTAGAAATTTTGAGATTGAAGGAAATTTTAATGGGAGAGATTCATATTTTACTGAGGGTAATGTCCTCATTTTGCTTGTCCCTTGTAGTAGCTACATCCAGATGTGTTATCTTGCTCGTTTTCTCAAAGACCACCTTCAACACATACAAAAGTTTGCTGCTCGTGTGCCTGGTGTGAATCTGTCTCCTGCCTTTTTATGTTTTTCTTTTCCCTATCATCCTTCCCCTTATTTGCTCATCTCCACTTCCCTAACCGCTTGCCTTTCAGCTTCACCCTCTCTCTTAGAATTTACTGTTGTTTAAAAACTCATCCAGTATTACGAGCACATATCTGTTTTCAGATCTACTCTTAGTCACTGCAGTCTAACTCAGGCATGGTCAAACTTTTTTGCCTTGGGGTGACATTGGGGCCGGGCCAGAAGGGAGGGGGGGGGCGGACACATGCTGGGTAGAGTGGGCCCGGGAGGGGGGAGGGCCTGGCAGGGCCAGGAGGGGTCAGGGCAGGGCCTAGGTCACCCTCAGGTGGTCCTCCTGGCAAAAGGACGGGGCTGCTCACCCCATCCTTATGCTGGGAGAAAGGCAAGACATGTGACAACTGCTCCGATCTTTATGCCGGGAGGAGGACAAGACAGGTGTTGGCTGAGAGTATTCCAGAAGGGCTCTCAGCCACAGCGTACATTCCTCAAGCCATCCTCCTGGCACAAGAATGGGGCAGTTTGCACCATCTTTACGCTGAGAATGAGACGCACGGTGGCTGAGAGCGCTCTTAGCTGCTGCATGCCTTTCTCCCTCATCTTTTTGGCATAATGTCATGGCAGGCCACTGTGTTCTTATGCCAAGAGGACAAGTTCAATTAGGAGAGTCTGAGGTAATTGCCCAGGGGGCTGCATCTGGCCCCTGGGTCTTAGTTTGGCCATGCCTGGTCTAACTGCGCTGCTATATACCTCTTCCACTTTAACCTTGTTACCAATATGATGATCTTAACAGGACTGCCCCAATATATTTTGCTGTCTGAGGCAAAACAGCAAATTTTGAAGTTTAGTCCTGGTGTTCTTGGGCTCATTTTTAATAATCCCATTATTGCTTCTCCTTTATTAATATAATTGCTTGCCCAAAGTAATTCTAGCCTTAAATTGACAATTGTGCTTTTATGATCTATTACTGTGTTCTGCTTATTTTGCACCAGTATTTGGGAATAACAGCACCAGTGATAACGTGCATCATGGTAGGAATATTTTGTGGTCTTAATTAGTGTAGTTGTGTAGCGACTTCTTAAGTTATCTCATGTGGTGGACTGGGAGGGTGGGTTTTTTCTTTGTTTTTTGCTTTTGTTTACTAGTGTGCCAGGGACCAGCATCATATTTGTGTCCATTGACTACAATTTTTTTATTTATTTAATGGAAACTCTGCAGACCAGCAGCCAAGAGTTCATGGACTGACACGAGTCCATGGACCACCATTTTCAGTAGCCAGTAGGGAAATGAAATAGTAATAGAATCCTTTGTCCATAATTCAGACCGAATATACTGCTTAAGTGATAAAATCTAGCTTTCTTGAGGTCTGTTCTGAGATCTCCTTAGTCTCCAACAGCTCAGGGTGCTTAATATTTTTTTGAAGAGCAAATAAGTTACTTTCTAGTGCCCACAAATATTTGTTATGTGATACACTGCTTAAAGAGGAGGTGGACAGTTTGTGGCTCTTCAAATACTTGACGGTGGCTCCCATCATTCCTTATAGTTTACTAGCTGTACCTGTGCACGCGTTGCTGTGACATAGTCTGTGGCTAACCCCTTCTACCCACATGGTGGGAAAGCACAATAAAAGGACTTACATTTTGCTGTGGGTATGTGTGTGTTTCCCCCTTCCTTCTGTCTTTCCTTTCCCTCCATCCTCCCTCTTCCTTTCTTCCTTCCTCTCTCCCCCTTCACCCTTTCCTGCTCTCCTTCTTTTTTCCCTCTCTTCCTTCTTTCCTCCATCCTCCCTCTTCCTTCCTTCCTCTTCCTTTCTTTCTCCCCCTTCACCCTTTCCTGCTCTCCTTCTTTTTTCCCTCTCATTCCTTCTTTCCTCCATCCTCCCTCTCTCCTTCCTTCCTTCCTCTTCCTTTCTTTCTCCCCCTTCACCCTTTCCTGCTTTCCTTTTTGTTTCTCTCTCTCTCCTTCCTTCTTTCCTCCATCCTCCCTCTTCCTTTCTTCCTTCCTCTTCCTTTCTTTCCTTCCCCCTCATTTCCTTCCTTCTCCCCCGCCCCTTTCCCCTCCCTGGCCCCTTCCTCACCGATGGCGCAGACCTTTCCTGGATCCAGACGCCAGTGTGAGGTGGCGGCCTGGGCTGGGTGTGGCGGAGGCCCGAGGAGAGCCCTTCTGCTGCCGCCAGGGCCTTCCTCATTCCAGCGGCTTCTCTCCTTCTCCGGCTCCCGGCTCTGCCTGCTCCTCCTTCCCCTCCTCCGCGCATGGTAGGTGGTTATTTTCAGTTTGGGAGGGGGGAGGAGAGGAGCGTAGGTGCCATTTTGTTTTCTGGCGCAGGGGGTTATGGGAATTGTAGTCCCAAACGTTTTTCCGTTTTTTTAGTGTGTTGTCTTTAATTGGGGGGGGGGGGGTTAGCTGCAAACATAGCGAGTGGGGTTGTGAGTCAATGTGGGCTAGTTTTGTGTTTCTGCCTTGTGTGGTTTTGTTGCTTATATGCATATAATAACGGATGTTAGACTTTTTAAATATATAGATTATGCTTGCTGGGGCTGATAGAAGAGTTAGTCCAACAATATGTTGCATCCAGACAATCCTCGTCTTACATTTCAAGTCCTCCAACATTTCACAGATGAAACCTGGAACCTGTGTGGCAAAGCAATGTCAGAGTGACAAAAATGTCAAGATGACAAAAGTTATCAGTTAGCAAAACCACACAAGTGAGTGGAGGCTGCATAAGTTTGCTTTTGCCTGACCCTATTAGGAAAGGCCTTCTCTCTGCATTGTAGGTTTTATCAGGCTATATGGCCGTGTTCTAGAGGCATTCTCTCCTGATGTTTCGCCTGCATCTATGGCAAGTATCCACAGAGGTTGTGAGGTCTCAGAGGTTGTGAGGACCTCACAACCTCTGAGGATGCTTGCCATAGATGCAGGTGAAACGTCAGGAGAGAATGCCTCTAGAACATGGCCATATAGCCCAAAAAAACCTACAACAACGCAGTGATTCCGGCCATGAAAGCCTTCGACAATACATCAACCTCTCTTCTTAACCTTTCCTAAATTAATTGAATGCTAACGATTTTTGAAACTCAGTTTGCAGCAACTGAAGGAACTGAGGTAAAAGAAGAAATGTAGGAAGAGGGGAAAAGTTGAGACTTTTTGAAAACAGTTGAAAAAGTGGGATGACAGAGTATTGCTGCAAACAGAATTCAGAATGAAAAAAATAGCATGCACACAGCTCTGATGGAAGACTAGATGGATCTTGCTCTTACAAGTTGGTTAATTTGTGTTTCCCCTTAATGTTGGGCTTTGTCCAACTCAGTAATACATTCCAGGGGTTTTCTTCTTAAAATACTAGCATTATATGTTATCTCCATAACATCTGTCCTCTTGTTGCCTGGCCATACATTTTAACGACTACACTCTGATGTTGGACAGCCATACATCTCTGGTTCTCATCTTTAAAATATTGAATAGTACAATATTTGTAAAATGATGGCTTGAAAGGAACAAAGGTAATGTAGAATAGGCCTGCCACCTAGTTAAATAATTTATTTTTGATTAATCAGAAGTGGCACGTCTGTTTACACTTGTGCATTTCTCCTAAGGAAAATATACTTATTTTAAAGGTATATACATAATTTGTGGTAACTGCCACTTTTGGAAAGGTATTATTTCCTGCTTGATGCCTGTCATTTTAATTTTTATAAGTTTGTTTGTTCTATATAAGTTGCCTGATTGAGTATGGATGCCTTTTTAGTTAATTTAAAGACTTTTAATTGATTATGTTGGATTCAGGTAGAAAAGCTTTAATTCAAAGTGGATAACAAGCAGATCACTTGGAACAGAAGAATGATGTAGCTGCGCTGCATATGTATGTTTGATACCACTTCAACTGTCATTGCTCTATCCCAGTGGTTCTCAACCTGTGGGTCCCCAGATGTTTTGGCCTTCAACTCCCAGAAATCCTAACAGCTGGTAAACTGGCTAGGATTTCTGGGAGTTGTAGGCCAAAACACCTAGGTTCCCACCAGTTGAGAACCACTGCTCTATCCTGTATAATTTTTGCATTTGTAATTTGTTGAGATACTTAGAATTTCCTATTATAGAACACTAGTGCCTTCCCTTGACTTATGCCAGTAAGCTGCTAGAAGAAAATTCAAAGTACTTCACTGAAGTATAAATCCTAGGGGGATTCCATACGTTTACCTGTCCAAACGCATCTCCCTGTATCTTACTTGGCCACATAGTCCACGCTCTGGTTACATCCCGTTTAGACTACTGCAATGCGCTCTATGTGGGGTTGCCTTTGAAGACTGTCCGGAAGCTTCAAATGGTCCAACGAATGGCAGCCAAATTGCTAACAGGAGTGGCGCTCAGGGAGCATACAACTCCTCTGTTGTGCCAGCTCCATTGGCTGCCAGTTTGTTACTGGGCACAATTCAAAGTGCTGGCTTTAGCCTATAAAGACGTAGGAGCGAATAGGGTAGCAATGAAAACAATCAAAATTAGAAAAATAATTCATTAGCAATATCAGTAGACATAAAGACAGTCAACATATTCATAATAGTGTGCTTACAATAGCAATAATCACATACATAGTAGTAATACACAGAGCAAGTATTGATGTAGATGTACAACCTTCCACACACGTAGAGCAGCTACTCACAGTATTGCAAAAATCAAGAAGGCAAATGCCTATAAGAGTCCCCGAAGGATAATCCTGGAGGTGCACTGAGTAGGGGATGGAGGCTGGCTCATGAAGATGCTGGGGTGGGGAAATAGTCCAGTGGAAGGAGGGAAGAGATGATGGGAAGCCCGAATCAGGAGAATCACATAAAGAGATCCCGCTAATGGCGCAAGCAAGCGCCCATCTACAACACCAGGCTGCGCACAATGGCGTCTCACTGTGGGTTCTGGTAAATGTAGTCGCTGGTGTGTTGGCGAATGCCAGCGGGAGATCAATCTGGAGGCAGGAAAGGGCTGTGTTACAGCGAACACAGTCCCCAGTAGGGGAACGGGGCCCCAGTGAGCTCTTTCAGAGGGGCGTTTCATCAAAGACTTCCTCATGGGTTGCCTCAGATGGCGTGAGCTCTTTCCAGAGGCCATTCCCCGGAAACGGGTCTTGCTGTTTTTCATCAAAGACTTCCTCAGAGGAAATTCCTCCCGATGTTAACAGTTCCATAGCTTTTGTTGCCCACGAACAACTCAGTTTTCCATTGTTTCATTGCATTTTCGGTGAACTTTCTAATATTTTTACAAACCCCGATGACATCTAGACATTTGGTAATCCAACAATGTGGCAGTGAGTCAAATGCTTTTTTTGTAATCAATCCAAGTTGTATAGAGGTGTGTTTTGCGGCTTTTGCAATTCTCTAGTATAATTTTGTCAATTAGAAACTGATCTTTCGTGCCCCTACATCTTCTTTTTTTGCCTTTTTGTTCTACGGGCAAGATGTTATTTTCCTCCAAGTAATCTTGGATTTGAACAGCTATTATGCCTGTCAGCAGTTTGAACATTGTAGGCAGACATGTTATTGGCCTGTAGTTTCCTGGTATTATCCCTTTTGCTGGATCTTTCTGTATCAAATATGTCTTCCCAGTTGTTATCCATTTTCTGATGTTTCCAGTTTGCAGCATCTCATTGAATTGTTCGGCGATGTTTTAGTGCAGGCTAATCAGATATTTAAGCCAAAATCCGTGCAGTTGATCATTGTCAGATGATGTCCAGTTCTTGACTTTCTTCACTCTTTCAGTGATCATTTCTGTTGTTATTTCCAAGGTTTTAATTTAGATTATTATTGTTGTTGTTTATTTTTAAGGCACTGTTTTCGGCTTTGCCTTTTATCAAGTAATAATTGACTAAACTGGAGTCACCAGACTTTGGGCACATCATCAGATGACATGACTTGCTAGAAAAGAAGAAAATGCTTGATAAGGTGAAAAGCAGTAAGAAGAAGATTTTAGTTTTTGAAGGCAGTGTAGTCCCCTCAGGGAGGTAGGGCGGATAATAATAATAGTAATAATAATCATAATCATAATAATTTGAAACACAACAAGATTAGTCCACAGCAAACAAGATCATTATGCTGGCTGTTGTATTGCATCACATATTGGACACTTCACCAGTATCTAGGACTATGTAATGTATCAGCGAATACTGCGTACAGATCTGAGTCAGGTGGCCTTTTGCAGCTGACAGGTGGTAATTTTGTCAGCGCCTATTGTGTTTAAGTGCAGGCCAAGGTCTTTTGGCACTGCATCCAGTGTGCTGATCACCACTGGGACCACCTTTACTGGCTTGTGCCAGAGTCTTTGCAGTTCGATCTTTAAATCCTCGTATCGTGCAAGCTTTTCCCATTGTTTCTCTTCAATCCTGCTTGTGCCTGGAATTGCAACATCGACGATCCATACTTTGATCCATACACTGCCAATAGGCCATCGGAGTTGTTTCGAGTTGTTGGGAGCTTGGTGCAGCGATTTTGTGCACCATTTTGCAGGCAAAGTTACTCAGATACGTCTTGAGCTGTACTCCAGTTTCATCGCAGTGCCAAATGAGGTAACCGAGGCACCTATCTGTTCGACCTTATGGAATTCTTTCCGTCTTGTTCTTCCTGATGATGTGGAGGGGATCCTTGGTACGGTGAGGGCGACCACTTGTGCTCTGGATTCTTGCTCTTCCTGGCTAGTTAAGCTGGCCAGAGAGGGGCTGTTGGATGGTTTGTTGTGATTATAAATGCCTCACGGGGCCAGGGGAAATTCTCGTCCTGCCTTAAGCAGGCGGTGGTGAAACCTTTATTAAAGAAGACTTCCTTTGACCTGACCATTTGCAACATGGATCATTCGCAGTCTGGCTTTAGGCCTGGGCAAAGTACCGAGATGGCTTTGGTCGCCTTGGTGGATGACCTCCGCAGGGAACTGGACAGGGGGAGTGTGACCCTGCTCGTTCTCTTGGATATCTCAGCGGCTTTTGACCGTGGTATCTGTTGGGCCTGTGGCTTCTGTGGCTTCAGGGGTTGTGGGTTGTGGTGGTGTGCAGGGATCTGTGTGATGTTCAGTGCAGGGCCAAGGTGATTAAACTCTGGAAAAGCAGTTAAGGGAATTTAGTTTTTCTGAGAGTCCAGTGGGCGGGAATTGAGACACCTGGCTTGCTGATTCTAGCCGCAGCTGTTACTTTCCCAGGGAAAAGGGAGGGAAATGTTCGAATGTGGAGATCTTGTTATTAGCCCTGTGAAGGTTTGAAATTCAGTTCCTGGTCAACTTTCTATTGTACTGCAAGCAGTTCCATGAACTCCTGATTTCATGATTCTTTGGTCATTCATGACAGAACTTTGAGCTTGCCTTTTTTGGGACTAACCTAGTTTTAAGTTCTGTTGCTTCTTAGTGGATTTATATTCAGAGACCTTACAACTTAATTAGCCTGAGGCTTTGGGAACATTTCCTGGGATTTTCTCGAATGCTTTTTGCCTTGGCTATTTTCATGTTTACTGTTATTTTTTGAACATTGTTTACTTCAATAAATAGATTGTTATTTCCAGCCGTGGTTGTGTGAATATATAAAGGGCCCTGCTTCCCGGCCGGTGTGTGACACCTTGACCAGGAACGCATTTTGCCCTTTAAATCTCCACAACAGGACTGAGGCGGAGAGCCAGCTGCAAAATGTCTCAGCAGCCTACCCTTGAGCAGTACCTGCAACTCCAGGCCACGGTACAAGCTCAACAGCAGGAGCTGATACAGTTAAGATCGAGACCTCGAGGACCTCCACCTCTGGCGTTGCCAACCAAATTCAGCGGAGATATGGCGGCTGTGGAAATCTTTAGGGGCCAGTGCATGGCTCACATAGAAGCCCGTGCAACAGAACTTCCGATTGAGAAGTTAAAAGTGACATTTGTATACAGCCTTTTGGAAGGACCGGTGGCTGCGTGGGCCACCTCGTTGTTCACAGCTGGAGCCACTCAGACGCTCACTGCCCAGGCTTTTCTGGATCACATCAAGGATACCTGGGGCGGTTCAGTCAATAAGGAACAATGGTCGAAAGCTACATCGATTGCCGCAACAGGATCAGCCCTTGGCTAAATATATTTCTGCTTTTCGAGTATTGGCCTCTCAAGTGACTTGGAACGATGAGGCTTTACATGGGCAATTTTTAGAAGGACTGAATCCGGAGCTGCAGAGAGAGGTACTTCGGACTGCGGACTCCCCTGCCACGTTGGAGGGAATAATCACGTTATGTTTAAGGCTGGATGCTAACCTTCACTTTCGCCGCCAGTGGAGTCAGGGAACCTCGGAACACCCCACTACCAAGAGACTCCCTCCGGGTCTGGAGTTGCGGTTTCCAGGGCGACCTTCCCCTCTGGTTGAGCATATAGATCAGGAGGAACCGATGCAACTGGGTTATACGAGTCCCAAACGTGGTGCGGCGAAGGCCAGACGTCAGCGGCTGAATCTGTGCTGGTATTGTGGGGGCACGAGACATTTCTCTCAAGAGTGCCCAGTCAAGAAGCGATCTGTGCCACGAATGGCGGTGGCGGTGAATCATTTGGAGGCAAGAGAGGAAGCATCTCAACTGGCGGGGGAAGGGTGTGACTGAGCTTAGAGAGACTTGCCGGCTCGGTCACCACTACCTCCCCAGAGCCTGTTTTTATTACTGGTTACTTTGAGGTTGGCCAACAGAGGTCCAGTGATGGTACACGCCATGGTGGATTCGGGTGCAACAAATAACTTCATTGATCAAGAGTATACAGACTCCTTGGGGCTGGAATTTATAGACTTAATGGACCCCAGGGTGGTGCAAACCATTGATGGGTGAACGTTAAAATCAGGCCCGGTGAGCCAGTGGACTGTTCCCACCAAGATGTGGGTTCGAGAACATCAAGAGAACATTTCCTTTTTGGTGACCAAGGTGCTTCATTTTCCCATTGTGTTGGGAGTAGTGTGGTTGATGCTGCATGACCCCCACATTTCTTGGAAATGCCGGGAACTGCAATTTACCTCTGAATTTTGCCACAAGAACTGTTTGATGGCTCAAGTTTGCCAAGCTCAAGAGACGGAGCCCCTAGCAACTCTTCCAAGGAAATATTCCGAGTTTTGGGATGTCTTCAGCGAAAAGGAGGCTGAAAAGCTGCCTCCGCATCAGCCTTACGACTGCACCATTGTCCTCCGCTCCCTTGTGGGCAATTGTACTCCTTCTCGGAGCCTGAGCAGGATGCTCTCTGGGAGTTTTTGGATACTAACCTACGAAAGGGATTCATTCGGCCCTCAAAGTCCTCGGTGGGCACTCCAGTTCTCTTCGTCAAGAAGAAGTCGGGGGAGTTGTGGCTGTGTAATGACTACCAGGCACTGAACAATATCAGCATTCGGAACTGCTATCCCCTCCCGCTCATCCCGGAACTGTTGGAGAGAGTGCGGGGCGCACAGGTGTTTACCAAGCTAGACCTGCGAGGGGCTTACAATTTGGTTCAGATCTGGGAAGGGGATGAGTGGAAGACTGCTTTCCAAACCAAGTGGGGATCCTACGAATACCTGGTCATGAGTTTCTGTTTGTGCAACGCCCCTGCCACGTTTCAGCACTTTATGAATGACATTTTTCGGGACTTCTTGGACTGGTTTTTGGTGGTCTATTTAGATGACCTTCTTGTGTTTTCTCCGAACCAGCAGATGCGTAATCAACATTTGCGGGCAGTACTCCAGCGCCTGCAAGACCATGGACTCTATGCCAAATTGGAAAAGTGTGCTTTTGACCTGTCGGAAGTGGACTTCTTGGAATACCGTATTTCAGCCCAGGGCCTAGCCATAGACTCTGCCAAGGTGGAGGCGGTGGTCCAATGGAAAGCGCCTTCTGGAAAGAAATACATTCAGAGGTTCTTGGGATTTGCCAACTACTATCGAAAGTTCATTCCAGATTTTGCCAAGTGGGCTGATCCCATCACGCAATGCCTGAGAGGCAAGACGCCGTTTCAATGGACGGAGGAGGCAGAAGCCAGCTTTTAGCGTTTGAAGCAATTGTTCACTTCTCAGCCTATTTTGCAACATCCGGATCCTCAGTTTCCTTTTGTGGTTCAGGCGGATACCTCCGATGTGGTGGTTGGGGCCGTGTTGTTTCAACCCCATGGAAAAGACCTATTACCTTGTGCCTATTATTCCCGACAGCTCACGGCGTCAGACAAGAACTATACCATTTGGGAGAAAGAACTGTTGGCCATTAAGATGGCGTTTGAGACCTGGAGGCACTGGTTGGAGGGAGCTCGTCATCTGGTGGAAGTACACACCGATCATCGCAATCTTGAGCATTTGAAAACGGCGCGCAAGTTAAAGCAGAGGCAGCAAAGGTGGGCCCTGTTTTTTGAGCGTTTTGACTTCCGGATCCGTTATGTACCTCCGGCTCAGACCAAGCTAGCAGATGCTTTGTCAAGAAAACCAGAGTACACGAGAGGACGGGAGGAGATCTCAGAATCTTCAGTGTTGCGGCCTGAGAATTTTGCAGCAGTTGCGGAGCCCCCACAAAGCGAGCCTTCTGAGCCATCTGGAGAGGTGAGTTCCTCAGTTCCTGCTGATGTGGTTCCTCTGGTGGAACGTATTTGAGCCCGGCAAACAGAGGACCTCTGGGTTCAAGAGCAATTGGTACGAGGAGTACAGTTTCCATTTTATGTAAAAGAGGACATTATTTGTCGTCGCTCCCAAGTCTATGTTTCTCCGGGTCCCGAGAGGGAGGAGATACTCAAGTTATGCCATGATAGTCGTCCTGCGGGGCATTTTGGACTATTCAAGACCATACAGCTGATTCTACGAGACTTCTGCTGACCCAAGATCCGTAGGGATGTGGAAAAGTATGTGGCTACCTGTCCAGTGTGTCAGCGGGCCAATCATCAAGTGGGCAAACCGACGGGTTTGCTGCAGCCGCTGCCTACACCAGATAGGCCGTGGGACGCTAAGTCTAAAGTTTAGGGTGGGGGCCGGGTAAATGACCTTAGAGGGCCACATCTGGCCCAAGGGCTTCAGTTCGGGAACCCTGCTCTAAGCCACGAGGGCACATAACTTTGCCCAAGCAGGTATTTGGGCCTACCATTCCCACAACCCTTTACATTGCCTACCTGGGCCTCTGTTCTAGACCCACGTGTTATTTTGCTATTGATGGAAGGGAACCTATTGTGGGGGAAAGTATGCTTGAGCATTTTCTTCAGGTTCAAATAGCAGGAGATATTTGGTTTTCATATTTTTTATTTATTTTCTTGAGTCAAATAACAGACTGTTGGCGTAGAAAGACAAATGGGGTAATTAGCAATTTGACACAGTGCATGTCCTGAACCACAATACTAAGCATATATTGTATGCCAGGCATGGGCCAACTTGGGCCTTCCAGGTGTTTTGGACTCCAACTCCCACAATTCCTAACAGCCTCAGGCCCCTTCCTTTCCCCCCCTCAGCTTAAGCGGCTTAGGGGGAGGAAAGGGCCTGAGGCTGTTAGGAATGGTGGGAGTTGGAGTCCAAGGCACCTGGAAGGCCCAAGTTGGCCCAGACCTGCTGCATAGTCAAGCCAACACTAGTCAGTCCAGAGGTGAATTAGCATGGGAAGTATGTTTAGAAGTGCAAGCTTGAAGTTCCTACTCGAGGATGAGGGTAGGGACTTTTTAAAGGTCTTTCCAAGTGGCTGGCGTGAACCTTCCGGCCCCAACGTGGTCCTGGGGAAATCCTCGCTGGAAGTTTTGCTTCCCTCCCCGTCCTTCTTCGCTCTTGCCTTCCTGCCGCGCCTGGCTAATCCCTCTGCCTGCCTTTAAAGGCACGAGTGCTGGGTTTTGCCTGGCCGCGGGGGCCTTTGTGCTTTAAGGGGAGCGATCGGAGGCGCGTTCCCACCCGGAAATAGGGTTCCCTCGGAACATTGCGCTCCACCGGCGGGCCCTTCTGTTTTGTCAGCAGCGAACCTTCCTTTTGTGGCTTCGGCGAGGCTGAGCTCCCTTCCCCCCTTCTTTCCTCGCGTCCCGCTTCCGCCCGCGATCCGGGCCGGGTTTTGCGGGCGGCTGAGCAAGGCTTTTTGCTTTGCGCGAGCTCCAGCTCTTCCAGCCTCGCCGTCCAGGGCCTGGCAGCTCCTCCTTTGTGAACTGGGGGAGGGGAAAAGCAGGCTCCAGTCCGGGGCCGTGAATCCAGTCCGGGTTTGGCAGGCTGCCGCGGCGCTGGGTAAAAATGGCAGTGCTGAGCCTCGTGTCGGAGTGAGCAGGACTCGGCGGGCGAGAGTCGGAAGCCGCCGCCGCCGCCGCCGCCACTCGGCTCGCTTTCGGCCCAGAAGTCCGGCCCGGATCTGAGGACGGGGGCGAGGGTCCTCTCGGCAGTCTCTCCCTCCCTCCCGGCCACCGTGGCCCCTTCCCTTCCTCCTTCTCCTCCTCTTCTCCCAGCCCGGGAGCCCCGTCCTGCCCCCTCCCCTTCCCTCCTCCCCCTCCCCCCTTTCTTCCTTCCTCCCTCCCTCCCTCCCTTCGCCGGCTGCAATTGAGCGAGGAGGCAGAGTGGGGCCAGGCCCCTCGCACCCGCGTCCAGCCCGCCTCACCGCTGGAGGAGGAATGAGAGCGACTCGTCCCGAGGAACCCGCCGCCGCCGCCGCCTGAACGCGGAGGAGGGAGAGGAGGAGGCGGAGGAGAGGAGCGGTGAGGCCTGGTGCCGGCCGGCCGGCCAGGCGGGAGTCGCTCGGGGGCGGAGGCGGAGGGGGCTGGCCGGGTGGGGAGGGGGCATCATGGCCGCGCAGGTGGCCCCCGCCGCCGCCAGCACCTTGGGCGCCCCGGCCCCGTCCGAGCTCAAGAAAGCAGAGGCGGCGGCACAACAGCAACAACAGCAGCAGCAGCAGCAGCAGCAGCAGCAGCGGGACTGTTCCTCGGAAGAGGCGGCGGCCGAGGCGGCGGCCGTGGCGGAGCGCGGCGGAGAGAAGCAGCAGCAGCAGCAGCCGCTTTCGGAAAGTGACGGTCCCCCGGGGAAAGAGCTGCCGGACACGGCGGAGAGCAATGGCGGGGGCGCGGCAGCGGGGCCCGAGCCCGACCTGAAGAACTCCAACGGGAACCCGGGCCCCAGGCCTGCCAACGCCGCCCTGAACAATAACCTCCCGGAGCCGCCCGGCGGTGGCGGGCCAAGTAGTAGCAGCAGCAGCAGCAGCAACGACGGGGTGGGGACGCCGCCCCAGCAGCAGCCGGCGCCGCCCCCGGCTCCCCACCCGTCCGCCTTGGCCCCTCCGGCCTACGGCTTCGGGCAGCAGCAGCCCTACGGGGACGGGGCGCCCAGGCCGCCGCCGCCGCCGCCGCTGCTGCTTTCCACCAACATGGCGGACAACAAAGCCCTGGCATGGCAGCGCTGCAGAGCGGGGGCCTGGAGCAGCCCTACCCGGGGCCCGCGGGGCCCCTCCGCCCGGGCCGCCTCCTCCGCCCCAGAACTCCCACGGAGGAGGCGGGAGCTCGGAGCACGGCTTCGGCAACCACCAGTACAACTCGTACTACGCGGGGCCCGGGCGCAGCGCCGGCGCCTACCAGCAGCCGGGGGCTTCTCCGCAGGCCTACGCCCTGAGCTCCCCCCGCGGGAACGCGCAGGGCCCCGCTCAGACTGGGCCCAAACCGCCGGCCTCGGCCTTCCAGCAGCAGCAGCAGCAACAGCAACAGCAACAGCAGCGCTTCGTGGGCATGGGGCCCTCGGCGGTCGGGGGCGCGGGAGGAGGCGCCACTCCGCAGCCCACCTCCACCCCGACGCTCAACCAGCTGCTCACCTCGCCCAGCTCGGCCCGGGGCTACCCGGGCTACCCAGGGGCCGACTACGGGAGCGGGGCCCAGGACGCGGGAGCAGCAGCGAACAAGGCCCCGGCGGCGGCGGCGGCAGCAGCGGCGGTGGCGGACTTGGCCTCGACCTCCCCGTACGGCGGGGGCGCGGGGCAGGGCTGGGCCACGGCTGCCGGCCCCGGAGCCCCACCGAGGAGCCACCACGCGCCCATGAGCCCCGGGAGCAGCGGCGCCGGAGCTGGGCAGGCGCTCGCCAGGAGCCAGCAGGTAATAAGGAGGGGCGGGGCGGGCCCCCTTGATGTGCGGGGCTAAGGGGGGCTTCGCAGGCGATCCGTGCTGGGGAACTGCTATTGTCTGCCTCCTTCCTCTGCCTCTCTAAAATGGCTGCCTCCCTGCCTCCCTTCCTCCCCAGCCTTCCTTTGTGTGAGCTCTCTGAGAGAGGGCGAGCAGGCCGCTCCGTTCCCCGCTTCCTTTCCTGGCAGCAAGTTTCCAAGGGGGCTCCCAGGAGGGGCGAGGCCGGGTCTGCTGCCTCTTCTCGGGGGGAGGGGGATTGGGGTGCCCCGAAGGGCCCGAGTGGCTGGGTTGGGGGGGACGGGGGCCCGCGGCCAGGCCGGCCTTGCAAGGGGTGTGCTGGGCCTTTCGGTGGGACGAGGAGAGGACGGGCGCCCTTCTTTGACACCCTCGCCTTGCCCAGGCTGGCTGGAGCCATTTTCTGAGCAGCCTTTTTTCGAGAGCCTGGCGCCTTGGGCTCCCTCTTGGAAGTGCTGGTAAACAGTTCAGAGATTGGAGTAGTAAAGTGCAGATTGCTTTGGTTTGGGATTTGAATTATGGAGGTAAAATCCTTCTGTCAAAGCCAGGAGACAGTTGGTCTTAGGTTGACATCCTATCTGTGATCTGATTGGCTCCCCATCTCCTGCTCTTGGCCATTTATAATTGCCTCTGATGTAATGGTACAACAATCCTGATGAGCTCATAAACTTTTACACTCTGCTTTTTCGACAAGCCATAACCCAGAGCATCACGGCCACTTTTGGGCCCCCATTCATTTCTGTATTTTTAAAAAATTCTACATCTGAAATTGGCAGTGACCTTGAGGAGGTTCAGCAGGAGCAAATCCACAGACAGCCTGCCCTGGGTGCATTGTGCCTGAAACAAAAGAGGCAGAGATGGCATTTTGTCATACCTTGGTTTCATTTCACTAGCTAAGCTTTATGCAGCCTAGAGTGGATTCTGTGGGGCAGAAAGCAACAATGGCATGGTTCCCCCGTTTAACCAATTAGTTTGGTTTTTGTGACTTTCCCCGGCGTATTGCAGATTTCTTTCAAGTTTGTCCATTTCTTTCCAGCATTATTTGACCCTGCATTTTGAAATTGGAGCTGCGCAACCAGAAATAGGATAAATATTATAATTTAATATTTTTAAAACTGGGTTGCTGTGAGTTTTCCGGGCTGTACAGCCATGTTCCAGAAGCACTCTTTCCTGACGTTTCGCCCACATCTATGGCAGGCATCCTCAGAGGTTGTGAGGTCTGTTGGAACTAGGAAAATTGGGTTTATATATATGTGGAATGTCCAGGGTGGGAAACAGAACTCTTGTCTGTTGGCAAGTTTGACTGTTGCAGTTGGCCACCTTGATTAGCGTTGAATGGCCTAGCAGTTTCAAGGTCTAGCTTCTGCGGCCACCTGAACACCCCATTTTATGGCAGGAGACAATTAAATGGGAGAAGTTTTTCAGGGGGAAAGTAGAATATTTGTTTTGAATATAAAACCAGTTAACTTTAAGTAAACAATATGGAATAAAGAACAAGGATCTAGAAAATATTGGTATTTATCTGATGGCGATAACATTGATCAACTAATTCATATTTATGTGTCCCAAGTACTCTTGCAATATAAAGTAGCTTTGAATGAAACAGGAGTGCAAAATAAGCTACCTAGTTGTGGTGTTATTACTTGTACATAAGAACATAAGAACCATTGTAGTGGTTTTATCTCAAACATCATTGAATATCTCTCATGAGATCGCTGAGCTGTCTTAAGTTCCTATCTGTTCTATCTAGAACTTTAATATTTCTC
The DNA here is from genome assembly GCA_030556195.1 of Anolis apletophallus. Taxonomy (NCBI): domain Eukaryota; kingdom Metazoa; phylum Chordata; class Lepidosauria; order Squamata; family Anolidae; genus Anolis; species Anolis apletophallus. Next base: position 43,624,062 of record JARBWK010000011.1, on the reverse strand, counting down.
TGTATCCTGTCTCTAAAAGCTGGACGTCGCAGTACTGACTTAATTCAGTCATCTAACTGAATCACGGTGTGGAATTAATGCAGTTTGACAATTTTTTAATTTCCATGGCTCAATACTGTGGAATCCATGAAAGAGTGCTGGTGCCTCATCAAACTTCAAATCTCATGATTCCATAGCATTAATAAATGGTAGCTAAAGTGGTATAAATTATCATTAATTTGGCAGTGCAGATGGCCTCATAGTGACCATATTATGGGTCAAGGCAATTTCATTCCATTTCTGTTTCTATGCTCACTTTAGCTTAATATAGTAGTTCCCAACCTTTGACCAGGAACCACTTTGCCCATGGACCACTCTCCAGCATTAGTTCCAAAAGGGTTACGAATCAGTTTTTTTGTTAACTTTAGATTTGGTTTGGTGTGCTGATTCAGAAAATTGCATTGGATAGACCACATCAGGTCTAGTTTCTGATATAGAACATATGCCATGGTCAGTGACAGGGAAGGAATGGCAGGCGACGCGAAAGAAGCGGAAATAAAATAAAGAGGAAAGAGGTTATCGGACCAGATTTTCATCCTTGCAGCCCACTGGTGCTCCGTGGCCCATAGGTTAAGAACCACTGATCTAGAACTTGTTGTGGGTGCTTCAATATTTCTCTGCATTATGTCTCTAAAAGCTAGACATCACAATATTGACTTTATTCAGTCATCTAACTGAATCACAGGGTGCATTTACACAGTGGAATTAATGCAGTTTGACAACTCTTTAATTTCCATGGCTCAGTGCTGTAGAATCTACCAAAGAGTGCTGGTGCCTTATCTAATTTCAAATCCCATGATTCCATAGCATTAATCAATTGCAGTTAAAGTGGTATCAAATGGCATTAATTCTGACAGTGCAGATGGCCCCATAATGACCCTATTCTGGATCAAGACATTTTCCTTCAATTTCTGTTTCCATGCTCACTTTAGTTTAATATCTGCAATGCTGACTGTGTGTCCAGCACTATAGAGTAACAATAAGAGAGGCCTCTGCCCCAAGGAGCTTGCAATTATAGCTTGGAAAGTGGGAAGGGATATGAAGAAACAGTAAGATAATGACTGCTAGAGTTAGTTTTCAGAATCTTTCAGTCTTTTTCTCAACACATGACAGGATGCAACATTATCTGTGTGTGCAGGTGAGCCTTTTGTCATATGACTTAGCACTATTTTCACCTTGCCAGGTCAAGTATGTTAGGGCAGTGTTTCCCAACCTTTTTTGAGCCGTGGCACACTTTTAACATTAAAAAAATCCGGGGGCACACAGTAAAGAACAGCTGGGGGATGGTGACCTGCTGGGAGTGCCAAAGCCAGGGAGGGGGAGGAGCCAGGCCACGCCATGCCCCTCCCCCTGGCTTCAGTTCTCCCATAACTTCGCCAGCCTTGAGGGGGGCAGTGCCAAGCCAGCATTGTGCTGGCTCTGCCACCGCTGGCTTGGCACTGCCCCCTCAAGGCTGGCGAAGTTGTGGAAGCGCTGAAGCCGGGGGAGGGGGTGGAGACAGGCTGCACCATGCCCTGACCCCTCCCCTTGGCTTCAGTTCTCCCACCTTGAGGGGACAGTGCCAAGCCAGCATTGTGCTGGCTCTGCCCCTGCTGCCCCTGCTGGCTTGGCATTGCCCCCTCAAGGCTGGCGAAGCTGTGGGAGTGCTGAAGCTGGGGGAAGGGGCGAAGCCAGGCTGCGTCATGCCCCTGCCTCCCCCCCCCCCCCGGCTTCAACTCTCCCACAGAGGAGGAGCATGAGCGGTGGACAGGCTTCAGTAGACAGGGCTCCTCCTCCGCGCGGCTTCAACAAGCAAGGGGCGAGAGTCATGGCAGATTGGAGGCTGGCTGGGGAAACAGCCAAAGGAGGCGGCGCCCTGGTCCATTCTTCTTTTTCTTCGCCGCAGCCTGGCCCTTCCTCCTCCTCTCCCAAGCAGAAGGAGTTTGGCAGGAGGAGGGGGGAAGGAAGGGGGGCAGAGAGCCTTTCTCGCGGCACACCTGATGATCGCTCACGGCACACTAGTGTGCCATGGCACACTGGTTGAGAAACACTGTGTTAGGGTACACTCCATAGGAACCACTCTCTGGTTGATTGATGTATGTTTAGTTCAGTCCCTTGTTACAATCTTAAGTATGCCAACAAAATATCTTGGGTGAAAACAGAAGATGCTCTTTGTATTAATACACACACCATGTTGCAGATCTTATTACATTACAGAAACTTGAATTACTCTGTAGCAGTATTATATCCCATATATGGTTAAAACTAGTTATAGTTTTCTATGTAAGTGGGGATATGTATCTGGGGTCAGGAGATGTTAGCTACATTGCAGTGTGTTGACATCTTAAAATTAAGTACTGCAAGCAGGTTTCAGATATTTTTCTTTACAATTTCACTGGTATATACAATTGAATCATACCATCAAAATGGTAAAGATAATTTTCGTACGCCCTGTATGGGAGCTGAAATTTGCAAATAAAACTAGCTCTTTAATGCACATATTTACTTCTCACATTATGAGAGTTTTGTGAGTTTTTGGTTCAACTTGGCATGTGAAACCTCCTGTGAGTCTTTTGTTCCAGGTGTTAAAGGCCTCAGTTGTAGAGGGAAGAATGTAGAAAGACAAGAGCAGAAATGAAATGCATTGATTCCTTTTTCTTTTAGCATTCTGTTTTAAGTTTGAGTTATCATTGTTAGGGTGTAGCCCTAAACAAATTTACATGGGAGTAAGGCCCACTGAATGAGTGTAATTTAATACTCAAATGATTTCTATTGATTAATTTTAATTCACCTTTCTAACTTCAAATAGGTCTTTTTGACAACTGTTGAATATTTTAAGGGGTTATATAGCAGAACTATAAAAAGGTACCTTACAAAATCACATGTTTTGAAAAACATCCCTTTTTCAAGGACATAATTTCTGGATGCTGGAATAAATGTAAACACTTTGTTCATGTTATGGCACTTCTGAACTGAAAAAAACCAAACTAGGTAAAGAAAACAGACTTTCAGTCATTAAGTATGGAATGGAAATTAGAATTAGAATTTGGAGCTTGGGAAATGATCAGTTCGGAGAAGTTGGCTTAGGGTCCTTCCACACAGCTATATAACCCAGAATATCAAAGCAGGAAACCCCACAATATCTGGTTTGAACTGGGTTATCTTGAGTTCACGCTACCATATATTCCAGTTCAAAGCAGAAAATGTGGGTTTTTATTTAGCTGTGTGGAAGCTGGTAAACTGGCTGGGATCTTTGGGAGTTGTAGGCCAAAACACCCGGGGACCCACCGGTTGAGAACCACTGCCTTGGAATCTGTAGGGTATCTAGAAAAAGTTGGAAACTGGGAATGACTGGTTAGCGGGATGGCATTGCAATATATGTAGTATAAATGAGCCTACCTTAGTCTGGAGCACCTAAATCAGGGGTGCTCACACTTTTTCAGCATGGGAGCTACTGATTAAAAAACCAAGTCCCAAAGATCACCTACCCAGAAATGTAAAACGTATAACTATTTTCTTATTTATTTATTTATATTTATTATTCATTTTTATGTACCGCTCCTTCCAGCAGGCTCGGGGCAGTTTACATAAAACGAAGTTATAAAACATCAACATTTCAATTTAATAACAATATAAAACAGAGCATAAAAATACATCCAACCACCCCATTTCTCCCACACTGCCGTATTACCACACATATTATCAGCCAGAAAGTAAGAAGAGAGGCTTTTGAACTGCAAGGCCATTTAATACTCAGCAAGGTAAACAAAGGGGCATGCAAAAATACATCCAACCACCCCATTTCTCCCATACTGCCATATTACCACACATATTATCAGCCAGAAAGTAAGAAGAGAGGCTGTTGAACTGCAAGGCCATTTAATACTCAGCAAGGTAAACAAAGGGGCATGCAAAAATACATCCAACCACCCCATTTCTCCCACACTGCCATATTACCACACATATTATCAGCCAGAAAGTAAGAAGAGAGGCTGTTGAACTGCAAGGCCATTTAATACTCAGCAAGGTAAACAAAGGGGCATGCAAAAATACATCCAACCACCCCATTTCTCCCACACTGCCATATTACCACACATATTATCAGCCAGAAAGTAAGAAGAGAGGCTGTTGAACTGCAAGGCCATTTAATACTCAGCAAGGTAAACAAAGGGGCATGCAAAAATACATCCAACCACACCATTTCTCCCACATTTCCATATTCCCCAACATATATTTCTCAAGGAACAAAGCAAGCAGAGAGGCTTTGGAGCTAAAAGGCCATTTTTAAACATTCAAAATAAACAAAGAGACATGCCACAGAACAATCAAGCACCCACCCCAAAGTAAAAAGACCGACCTTTGAGATGCGGTAAGGAAATGACCCCGAAGCGTCCTTCTTCTCCTCCTCCATCGTTGCTCCTATTTCCACGCCGCCAGCATGAGTGCCTCCTCCAAAAGCTCACGAGAAGTCCGAGAGGCAGAATGGGCCCTTCTGCACATGCGCGCGGGGCCAGCCATGCATCGTGTTATCCAGGCCCGCCCCCTTCGGTCTCCTACAACTCTGAGTGGCTGGAGAAGGACGGAGGGAGGAGGAGGAATCCAAAAGAGGGGGCCCATTCTGCCTCTTGGACTCTGCAGCTTTTGGAGGTGGCGCGCGAGCAGGGAGCGAAGAGGAGCAACGACGGAGGACTTCTTTGCAGTGTGCAGGGGCGCGTGAAGAGGACCAACAGCAAAAAACCTGGTCAGGGGCCTGAAGATCACCAGGATGAGGCCCGAAGATCACCCTGGTGATTGCGATCACCGTTCTGAGCACCCCTGACCTAAATGGTTTTGTAGCATCTCAACTAGAAATCCCTGTAGCCATAGCTGGTAGTCATGGTCTGTTCCTCCTTAGTTATATTTTAGTGAAGGAAAGTAAATTGATCTATCCAAACTAATGATTGGCTCTTACTTTCATTGTGAGGTTGGCATAAATTATGACATTGGCAAACATGTCTTTGTATTTGTCAAGGCTTTTTTAACTGCCTCTTTTGTGAACTTTGTTTATAAAATAACAAAATAATAAAACATATATTAAAAAGTTACTTTCAGAGAAAAGTAACACCAACTTTGTGCTTCTAATGACCTGTGATATTTTGGAATCAAAAATTGTGCGTACCAATTAGTTGGCTTTTTATTCCTTTTTTCATTTTTCTTTCCCACTGCTTTGGAGTCAATCTGTGTGCTACTTCAAAACTTGTATCAGTGTTATTGGACTGAAGTGAGATATCTGTATGACAATGGATTTATATAAATGTGTAATTGACCCAGTTCTGTATAGGAGATGCTTTTAAAGTGCTATATATGTAACTATTAACCTTTCTATGGGTATAAATAGTGAAGAACAGTGAACGTTATATATATTTGGCTGGAGTTTCACTTTAAAATGTACATGTTCTGCCTGCCTGTATGCATACTGTCACAAAATTATAAACTAATATAAGATACATGCTCAATAGACAACTTGATCACTGGAAGTTCAAGAACAGACAGATTTCATAAAGCATCATCCGTCTAACTTGCAAAGTAGCTGTGGATAGTACAGGGAAGAGTTGACACCCCTGTGACATGGTAATACTTATGTATTATGGCCTATGATTTTTCTTTTAGAACTGGACAAGGTAAATCAAGAAAATTGTTTGAGATTCCTAGAAACAGAACTAGAGTTTTATCTGCCTTGTGTTACTTCAGCTTTACTAAGTTATTGAACTTACATTGACAAAATACCATTGTTTTACAGAATTAGACAAGTTATTTTGACACTGTGATTGTTCAGTTAAGTAGTTCAGTTGGAAATAAGAAAGAACATATGTCTTTAATGTGGTGAATTATTCGACTAGTGATAAAGGTATTTTATGGAAAGCTGGGTAATTTATCCAGAACCTACAATTATATATGGGAAATACTGTAAGTTTTAAGAATTGCATTGGATGTGCATTTCTCTCTAATGTTATAGCATGTATCGTTTATATAAATGAGTTTAATATTCTGGACACATTTAAAATTCCACATGCTACATTCAGATTTAACATTAAAACCATGCATTGTACAAAAAAAATTTGAGAAAGTTGCCTGAAAGATATTTGACAACCTTATGCCTTCTTTTATGCAAGTATTGAAGACTATAGTCCCATCTACACTGCCATATAATTCAGGTTGAAACTTCATTATATGGCAGTGTAGTGGGGCCTGAGGGCCCCCCTGGTAGCGCAGCCGGTTAAGCTGCTGAGCTGCGGAACTTGCTGACTGAAAGGTTAGCTGTTCGACTCTGTGGAGCGGGGTGAGCTCCTGCTGTTAGGCCCAGCTTCTGTCAACCTAGCAGTTCAAAAACATGAACATGTGAGTAGATCAATAGGTACCGCTTCTGCGGGAAGGTAACGGCACTATGCAGTCATGCTGGCCACATGACCTTGCAGGCATCTAGGGACAATACTGGCTCTTTGGCTTAGAAATAGAGATGAGCAGCACCTCCCAGAGTCCGATACAACTGGACTTAATGCTAGGAGAAACCTTTACTAGCGAGGCCTGTGTTTCAGTGGGTATTGTTTTGTATTAACAATCTGGGCATAATATGTGCATTACTTTCTACTTTTTTCTTTGTGGTGAACTAGCTTTGTCTATCTGCAAGAAGAAAGTGGGTGATACATTTAATTCAGACCACAATTTGATGTTACATAGGAACAGATCACATTCCTCTGAACTAGGACAATCAGTTGCTGTGAATTGATTTGAAGCTGATTCACAAATCAGTGTTTGCTTATTGTGGCTTGTTATGTCTGAAGTCATAAACCACATCTCTGATTCCAGGCTCTTTCTTATAGAAATGGAAGTTACGTTTGGAGCTTGGGAAATGCTGTACAAGCTTTTGGAAGACTAATGTAGAGTGGCAGTTCTAAAGCATGGTTTCCCTGGTCTGCACCAGGAAGTTCAAGCCTTGTGATATGGTGTTATCAGCTAAACTATGGTTTGGCATTGTCACCAATAGGAATCACAGTGGCTACATTTTGAATCAGTTTATACATTGAAAGTTGAAATTTCTTTTAAAGCTGCGTAGGAAGGTTTAATTAATAAATGGATTATTTGTTTTTAAATCATACAGACATAGATAAACTGGTTCCTTTAACCATCAGGGAACTATTGTTTTTGGCAAGTTTAGAAACTGATAGGTCTGTGTTGTTCGTTCTGAATTAGGTTTTTTCACCATAAGACTAAAAAGGAGCAAAATCTGAATGTTGTCCTGCAAGTTCCAGTTTACAGCTGCTGTTGGCTGTTTCTTTCCTCCTTTGCTAATGTATACCCTTATTCTTATAGTAATAATATTATGCCAGGTTTCTTAATCAAGTTACATACTGAGGAGCTAATGGGACTCCTACTTTATGAACCATTTCTGGTCAGAAACTCCTGCCAATTTTCAAAACTAATCAGTCTTTTTCTACTGTCATTTCAATCTGTGCCTCTGTCATCTCTTTAAAAGTGTAATATTCAGAGATGATACTATAATAGTTCATTCATAAATTGTGCCCTGTAGAGGGAGAGAAGTCTGGCATCAGGCATTTTAAATGTGTTAGGAAAGAGGAGAAACATATGCATTTTAAAGCCTCTTGGATCCAAGTTTAAAAATAAGCTCATTTCAACTACGGTTCTGGCTATGGCTTGAAGGATTTCCAGACTTTAGTTTTAAAGAGCATTTCATATAATAGTTGGCTCTGAGGTTTCCAATCTTGGTTGAAAGTTTTTAAAAATGTTATTTTGGTTCCGGTAGAATACCTAAGTATCCATAGGTGGTGGCAGGATTAGCTGTGATCCTAACCATACTCAAAAAATTGGTGATGTTGGAACAACATTGTAGGTCTAGGGCATGAAATATGGAATTCCTAGCAGGAATATGTTTTCTGTTCTGAGATTGTGAACTTCACTTTAGTGTTATTAGGATTATTACGTTTTCATTAAGGGACTACAGATTTTTAAAATATGAAATGATTTTAAGAGAGGGTGTTTCCAGGAAAAGTTCTATAAACTGGAATATTTTTTAAGGCCGTTGATATACTACAAATGACTTGCACTAGGATACCTAGTTAAGGTTGTGACATTTGTAAAGGTGAAAAATACATTTCTTCTTTTCTACACCTGCCAGAGAGTAAAAAAAAATTTCAAACACTGGGTTTAATCTTTGTTCAATGAAGATGAGTGTACAAGGATGCCTAATTATTATACTTGGTCAGTTCTATGTTCCCATTTCAAGTTTTCATTGATGGTTGGAATGCTTCAAGACCTGTGACATGCATTGTCCAGTGTCTGGAAGTTTTTGCTGATTTTGTATTTACCAGAAGCCAGATCATACTGCTACTTCACGATCTTCTCCATTTATTTATTTATTTCTACCCTGCTTTTCTCACCTGAAGGGACTCGAGGCATCTTATAATTCTGCCAAAAATTCAATGCCGGTAAAAACCAGTACTAACAATAAAAATTAAACAGTTAAAACAATGAACATTAAGCAATAATAAACATACATCAGTATGCAAAAATTTAAAAGCATATAAAGTGCATAGTTCCATTCATCCATAACCCTGCTCATAATCCTTAATCCAGACCATGTTGAAATCATGGAAATTTACTCTTCGAATGCTTGTGTGCAGATTCAAGTCTTTAGCTTTTTCCTAAAACCTAGAAGGGATGGAGCTTACCTGATTTTGCTGTGGAGGAAGTTCCACAGCCAAGGGGCCACCATGGAGAAGGCACTGTCTTTCATCCCCACCAGTCGCGCTTGCGAAGGAGGTGGGTCCGAGAGCAGGGCCTCCCTAGAAGATCTTAAAGTTCTAATAGGCTCATAAGATATGTGTTTGGACAGATAAATCACTTATGCTGACTTGAGAAATGTTTTTAATAGGTTCACTTATTGTGATTTAATCCCATTCTATATCTGTTGCTGCTAATTTTGGTGAGTGAGCCTTTCTTTTCCCCCCCCAGTAGAATAAAACATAGTTTTTGATTTCTATTTTAATTCTTTTTTGTATCTGTTCTTGCCTAGTCCTCCCCCCAATGCTTTACTTTAAGAGTAAGATAAGGTCTTCAGTTCCACATGACATCATTCTGTGTGTCATGTATGTTTATTGTATTTATTTTCAGATCTAATATGAAAGATGTTTAGGGATAGAGAAAGGGAATCTTATGTTTATTTCTGCATAATGAAATGAGCATGAATAGCCAGTTTAAAACTTAATGTCTTCATTTTTTTCTTGTGATATCTCTTGCCTTTCTTACAGTGTATATGCCACATTCATGAAATGATTTGCGTAAGATATTGTACTCATTTAAGAATACAGTTAAAATTACAGCTAGGCAACAGATAAACAGAAAAGCAGTATAAGAAAACAGTTGGATCTCAATGGACCCTGTTCCAGGAGACATACAAGTGCACACAAGTTATGCCACATATATATATATGAATCTATTATTTCAAATTTACTTTCTAAAAGCAATGCAATCCCACTCAGAAAGCAAAATATCATCTTAATGCTTTTCCTGTATGTTTATTGCAAGGTTGATGCAGTGGTGGGATATGGTTAAAAGTAAAATGAAATAGCTGTCCATGTTCTGCACTACTTTGCTATTTGAAAATTGATATTATTGATGATTTGAGGATCTTTATTGTATTGTTTATGTATCTCTTTTCTTTATGTCTTCAGACGTCAGTATGGATCCTTGTGCAGCCAAAATGGTCTCATCTAAATAAATAGAAGCAAGAGGTACCTTGCGTACCTTGCTTGGGGAAATCCAAGTTTTTGCAAAAGAACCAAAATGGTCAAGGGCAGATCCCTGGAGTGGGGGACTGAGCATGCTTAGTAGCCATAGACTGGTGATTGTTGACTGAACACATTAAAAGTCAAGTTGGAGGGAGAAATTTAATGATGCATCCTGGGGAAAAATGCTGATTAACTGCAGCCCTCAACAGAAACATTCAACCATTGGGTGCAGGTTCTCCTTGTAAGATACACTGGTCAATTTTGTGTAGGCCTCAAAGTACCTGCTAGGTTTGTAGGGTGTTTACTGAGCAAGTGGCCATCTTAGTTCAATACTAGTCCATGATGCTAATGAAGCAGTTAGGTTTGGCTTGTAGATATGAATGTATGGGTCATTCAATTTTATACCCCTTTCCCTATTCTGATGATGATATCATGAGCACAATTTATTTGCTTTGTGTTCAAATAGTAAACTGAAAATTTAAGCAATAACCTTTGTACAATAACCTTTCTTATTGCAATAGCCTTCGTGCAGTTGAACGAAACAGGACTCTTCAACATTACAGAACTGCATATTCAGTCATCAGATAGCATGTATATAGAAGTGTTGGGTGGCTTTTTGCTAAGGAAAACTTTGTCTGGATTAGTAGTTTTTATATTTTGTTCCTCTTGCATACTATTTCCACATAAGGAGAACCTGGAATCCCAGAGGGTTTAACTTGCCCAGAGTGGTTGTGTTAATCTGTACAACAACTGGAAAGAAACACTGGGTCTTTGAGTTTTAGTTTTGTGCCTTAACTACAAGGTCATTTTCCTCCTCTTCAAGGCAGTACTCTTTTCTTTCTTTATGCTCTGTCTTTAAAGTAATAGTGCCCAAACTTGCCTTGTGAGGCACGCAAGGGGAAGAATAAGCACCAGCAGGACTGGAACAGGAAGAACTGCTTCTCTCAGGATTAATGTATTGCTTGTTACAAAAAGACCTAGTGATTTGCCCATGTGATATAATTAGGTATAGGTTGGGGAGGGACTCGTATTTCAGTGCGCACCTGGACTTGCATGTCTCGACATTGCTTAGCAGTTGAATGATGAAACTTTGGTGAAGAGCACAGCATTGCTTCAAGAGGAATCAAGTACATTTGTGTTTCAAGAGCATAATGTGTATAATGTCCTAGAAAGACATTGACAATATGTTTACTTTTCTAGTATTCACATGACTAAGGATCCTAGTTTAAATATGTAGTTGAATTCATGCCTTTTTGCTTTGACTTTTGGAAAGTTTGTATTTATGTGTTTATTGACAAATTCCATGATATTACTTGAATTAGTTGGTCTTCTGAAAATCCAAAGATGTTGATTAGGAAGTTCCAATCAGTAGTGATTTGTTGAAATGTTGATGGGAGTTTCTGCTAAATATTGGATAGATCTCTATTTTTGGGTAACTTGGATGTAGAGGTTTGTTCACAAAGCATAGTAATAATCAATGTTATTTGTGTAATGCCTCCCAGAGTGATAATTGGTATTCAACAGTAGTACTGCATGCATGCTAAACAAAGGTTGGGCAACCTTTTTTTTTGGTACACACTTTGCACATACCATACTTCCTTCATAACTCCGTGTTGACTCTTCCAGTCATATTGACTCTCCCAGTCTACAGACCTAGGAGATCTGTGGACTGGAAGCAGTGAAACAACAGATGGGATGTTCTTGTATGACCATTGTCTTGGAAAAACATAAAGTGCTTCAGAATTTCCACCAGTAAAAGGCTTTCCAGTGAAAGTAAACTTGAGTCTAATTCTTGTGGCTTCCCTGTTGAGTACTTTCTTTACTGTGTAGAATTCCTTAAATGTTTATATGACAGTATTTTAACTATTAGGAAAATGGTATGTATGCTGAACAGTTCTCAACGATTTATATCGAAACTGCACTAAGATGATAATTTGAAGTTAATACACAAATTGCCTATTACAATACACAGATTTCTGATTTAGTCTTGGTATACCCAGCATTCAGATTAAATGAGCACTTACTATAGAGGACTAAAGCTGCAGTCCTAAACATACCAAGATTTTTAATTCATTAGTACTACTTTACTTTTTTATACCTTTCTATAAGAAAGCATAGTTTAGGTCAGTGGTTCTCAACCTGTGAGTCCCCAGGTGTTTTGGCCTACATCTCCCAGAAATCCCAGCTAGTTTACCAGCTGTTAGGATTTCTGGAAGCTGAAGGCCAAAACATCTGGGGGACCCACAGGTTGAGAACCACTGGTTAGGTGATAGAGTAAAACTCCAGGCGACTGGTTCACCTTCCTTCCCAGCTATGGAAATTCACACGGAAAACGATAATAAATTGACAGTAAACACATCTTGCTGAGAAGACCCCATGATAGGTTTGCTGTGTGTGTGTTGCCTGTTGACAATGGCACCCTCTTGAACTTTATAGGGTTTTCTTAGGCATGGATACCCAGACTTTTCCTGGTTCTTTTCCAGACTTTTCCTGATTCTTTCTTCTGCAATAGAGCCTACAGTATATTTGTTGGTTCTTTAGTCAGAAATTAAGTTTATCAATTGGAAATGACTTAAAAACCATCACAAACTATCATGTAAATACACAAATAGTGTTCAGAAACAAAGTGACAGTGCATTACTGCGTAGTATAGTGGTTCCCTGTGGATGAGGAGTCAATATATATGTTGGGTAGAACTGTAAATTTGCAATTTGCCCACATATGTAGAGGGGAAAATAGATACTGAAATCACTGCTTTAGTGGAATAAATCAGGCGGAGAGAGTATGGAGATGGGATGGATCTCAGTGGCCTCTTGGTAGTGTATGATTCCATCGTATGGCATTTTGTATTTAAAAGGAAGCCTGCACAAATTTTGCATTCTGAGGTGTTTTTACTCAGTGTTACAAGTACTGTATTGTCAACTGAGCTTTTCTTAGGCTCCTTTTATACAGCTGTATAAAATCCAGATTATATGCTTTGAGCTGGATTATATGGCACTGTAGACTCAGATAATCCAGTTCAAAGTAGATAATGTTGGTTATCTGCTTTGATAATCTGGATTATATGGCAGTGTAGAAAGGGCCTTAGTATTAAATACTACTCCTCCCTGGTCCTCTGTCATTCTCTTTTGCATTGGGATTCTGTGGCCACTGAATACACTTGGTTCTTACCAGGCTTTTGGGAAGGAAAGCTTTAGGGTTTTATTTTTCTGGGGTTTGGGATAAATCCCAGGATTCCTTCAAGTTACCTGTGTAGATGATGCCATCTTGGCAAGGCAAGTAATGAAACAAATTACTGAACACCACATTTAATGTATATTGGAATAAACTCCATTTTATTTAAACACTTAATCTAAAAAGGCAAATATTCAATTTCTCTTGATTTGGTGTCCTATGAAAGCAATTGTAGAGTGAAGAAGGTATTGCTTGGATGATACATCTTTCAGTTGACCGTAGAACAGAGAAAGTACAGAATATATTGCTCATTCTCCTAGGACTCTCCTAATTCCAGCTGCTGTTTTACATGTGGTTATTCATAATACAAATACTTGTGTGCCTTCAAGGTGTTTCTGATTTATGTTAGCCCTGAGGCAAATCTGTTACAGAGTTTTCTCAGCACATTTTGTTCAGATGGTCTTTGCTTTTGTCTTCCTGTGAGGCTGAGAGAGTATGACTTGCCCAGGGTCACCCAGTGGATATTATTTATTTATTTATTTATAGCATTTATATTCCACCCTTCTCACCCCGAAGGGGACTCGGGATGGAGCACAACATATATATGGTAAACATTCAATGCCGGAACATAAAATAAACTTTAAATATGCACAAACACTAAAATCAGTTATATCTACTTTAAAATCAATTGTTTAAAACCACCTCAAATCAGCCATACCGGATCCGGTCATCAGGGTAGGGTCTCCTATTGTTTCCTTATTGTACTATTCCAAAAGTTTGGTCCCACAGCCAAGGTCCCACAGCCAAGTTTTTACCATCTTGCTGAAGGACAGGAAGGAGGAGGCTGATCTAATTTTGCCAGGGAGGAAGTTCCATAGCTGAGGGGCAATCACTGAGAAGGCCCCCTCTCTCATCCCTGCCAATCTCATCTGTGACGGTGGTGGGACTGAGAGCAAGGCCTCCCTGGAAGATCTTAATCTTCATGGTGGTTCATAGAGAGAGATGTGTTCAGACAGGTAAACTGGGCTGGGGCCATTCAGGGAGACCTTTTGGTGACCCTGCCCAATTTGTGTTTGTCTCTATAGACCAAAGCCAGCACTGTGAATTGTCCTCGGTAGCAAACTGGCAGCCAGTGGAGCTGATGGAACATCAGTTGGCCAAGAGCAGATTTGAATCTTGGTCTCCCGAATCATAGTTGAATATAAAAACCCCAACACTTAGTCTCAAAATTTGTAATACAGAACGTTGGATAAGCGAAAATGTTGGATAATAAGGAGGGATTAAGGAAAAGCCTATTAAACGTCAAATTATGTTATGATTTTATAAATTAAGCACCAAAACATGTTTTACAACAAATCGACAGAAAAAGCAGTTCACAGTAACATTATGTGGCAATTACTGTATTTACGAATTTAGCATCAAAACATCGCAATGTATTGAAACAACTGTGAATTTGGGTGGGAGGCAGCCTGTGTTGGCTAATACAGAACATTAGATGAGCGAAGGTTGGATAAGCGAGACTACTGTATGTAGATGCCATGCTAAGAAAAGAAACAACATTTGAAGTACATTCCAGAGCCATAGCATTTTCTTCAGGCCATTGTCTTAAGTACATAGTAATTTTAAATAACTTCATACGGTTGCTTGTTCGCTTTCCACATGTCACCACACAGTTAATCTATGGCTGAAATCTTTAGGGAGCTGGCACATTGTGATACTATGCTGGTATAACTGTGGGATCAAAAAGGAAACCAAAGTATTTAGAGTAGATGAAGGTAGAGCTGTACCTGTGCAGCTGTTGTGTAAATCAGGGGATTGCTTGTACAAGATTGCGAAGACAATTTATGGGTGTATCCACAGTTTAGAATTAATGCAGTTTGACACCACTTTCAACTGTCATGGCTCAATGCTAGGGAATCCTGGGAGTTGTAGTTTGGTGAGGCACCAACACAGAGAAGGATTAGGACCTTGTGAAACTAGAACTCTCACAATTCCATGGTCTTGAGCCATAATAGTTACAGTGGTGTCAAATTGCATTAATTCTACAGTGTAGATCAGTGGTTCCCAACCTGTGGGGTCCCCAGATGTTTTGGCCTTCAACTCTTCGAAATCCTAACAGCTGGTAAACTGGCTGGGATTTCTGGGAGCTGTAGGCCAAAACACCTGGGGACCCACAGGTTGAGAACCACTGGTGTAGATGAACCCTATAAAAGACTAACATTATAGTTTCAGCTTCTGTAGACAAAAGCAGGATGTACTGGAAGGACAGAATTGCTGTTGGGTATATGTTGCACACAGTCTGTGACCAGTTAAAAGGAAGTTTTTCTATGGGGAAGGGGGCTGCTAGGTAATTTATTGCACTCAAAGCAGTTATTTACTTCTTGAACAATGTACACATTTCTGTGATGACTCCTAGCCATATGTGATGGATTTTTTTGTACTTGCTCTGAAAGTCATGCTTCATCCATGATGGTTGGTGAGTTGTATTCCAGAAGGCTGAAGAACTGTGTATCTTGGGTAGCTTTAAGAGAAATAACTAGAATTTGTTAACCGGATGGAAATTAAACAGAATTTCCAAAATTGATCTGGTCTCTTCTAGAACAGGATTCTGACTATTGAAATGACTTGTTCATATTCGATTTGGCAAATGTTTTTACCAGTTTTGTACCATTAAGTGAGTAACACCTAACTTTTTACGCAGTCTGTAGTTCTGTATTATGCAGTCACCCCAGGCACAGTGCATCATGGTTCGTTCCTGCCTTCAGTTTGGGTCATTTAACCAGGGTCATTTAACAAGGCTCACTTCTATACTTGGTTGAATTTGTTCTCTGAAACCCATTGATTTCAGTGATGGTGGTTATAACATCTTGTGTGTTACTACAGGGATCTTAAGAAGTGCCTGCTGATCTGGTATTCTCCAATAGCCTTAGCAACATTAATATCTATGTATAAAGGTGTTTGACTTGGTAATGATGTATGGGAAGGAGATCTGTCACATTTTATACCTTTATAACAAGGCAGTGCACCAGAAGAAATTTAGTAATTGCCTTTTATTTTAGTAAGCAACTCAGTAAGACTACTCTTCCACCTAGTCTGAAATATAAATAATTATTGAAATAATAAATGTGAAGCATTGTGGGTTGCCTACAAAAGTATGACATTTGGGTTATCTAGGTGAACATCACTAAAAACCATTATTTTTAAATAGATACTAGCTCTTGTGGTTGTGTGCTTCCAAGTCATTTGTAGCTTATAGCAATTTCAAAGGCAAGTCTATCAAGGGGTGTTCTTTGCAAGATTTATTCAGAGAGGGTTTGCATTTGCTTTCCTTTGAGAGTGTATGACTTTCCCAAGGTCACCCAGTCGGTTTATATGACTGGGTTGTTGAACCATGGTCTCCAGTTGTAGGCAAGTCATTACAGCATCTTAATTCTCATTCCAGTTCTTCCTGATGCTCTTTAGATTGACTATATTTTATAATGTCACCTAAACTTGAGATTGTTTTGATCTGGGCAAACCTAAGACTAGCTGCAGTCTATTGCCTGCAAATGAATAAAAACAGTAAGAATTAAAAGTGAAGAGAGCAAGTGCAACAGATGATGAAGGTACTTCCTGTCATGATAATCCATGGTTTTCTTGACATCTGAAGACAACTTTTACATGCTGTCCCCTGAAAATGCTGTGGTTAGATACCTAAAGTTTCTGAAAAATAATGGAACAGCAGTGCTTTTAAAGATGTGCTATCATAAAAATAAAATTGACCATGCTTCCTGGTACTATGATTTCTTGCTTTACTTGTTCTCAAACTCCTGAAAGATTTGCAGCATCAGCTATTCCTCCTTTCCCCTGGCACTGGCATAATGGGAATTCAGATATCTATTCATCTGCAGACAGGACTCTCTTCTTTCTGACTTTCTTCTCTCCCTCCCTGCCTGAGCAGTTCTTAGTGATGATAACTTTTATAAACAATTCAGTTAATCCATCTGAGTTGACATGCAGATGACTGGTGCACACATTTTGCCACAGCTATACACATATGTTGACCTATATTGGAAATATCTTGACATTATGTTGAATTGTGATCTGTAAACTGAGCAGTAAATGCACATTTGGTCAGTCAGTCAGTCGCCTTTATTTCGGTCAACAAACCATCGGCTAAGTCAAGTGAAAGAACAATGGAATACAACATTTAAGAAATTAATAGCATCACATTTGGGTTATGATTAATAAAATCACCATTCGCTATCGGTTGAATGACTGTCTTTATAATTTAAAGCAGTTTCATTGGTTGCTAGTTCTCTCTGTCTCTCTCCCCCCTCCCCCTTTTAAATAGTATTTAATAGTGAGCAGGTAAGATGAGAAACACCAGGAAAAAAGTTAGTAAATGAAATTGATTTTAGGAAAACTCTACATTGCAGATTTTACTGCTACGGATCAAACACTACCTTATTATCCTCAGAGGTTTGAGAGTTAGACTGGGCCTTGACTGCTTTGACTAATGATACTTCTATTTCGCTACAGAATAGAGAAAATTCTGCTTGCTTTTCCTGGATTTTCATCTTCACAAATAGGAATAAGAGAGTATCCAAGGCCTTAAGCGTATCACAGAGGAGATGGTAACTTTCCTATTGTCAACAGCAGCCCATTTCTGAGGTTTGCCTTGCTCTGCTGTCTTTAAGAGAGGGCTAGAGCTAGTTGCTGTGGTGCATTCAGTTCTTTGTGCCCATTTGTCAAGTTAAAGGCCATTGGCATAGCTTCTTGCTGACTTTGCAGGATAGCAGTTTGAAATTTAGGAGTTCTTGAGAATAACCACTAGCGATCAAGAATGATAGAAAATGAAGTACTACATGGAAAGTTGGATTGAACTGAACATGTTATGTTCACAAAGGGGAACTTATAAGACAACGTACACAATGACAGAAGAAGGATTATGTATTCTAAGTCTCCAGTTTCTCTTGGTTGGTTTGGTTTGTTCCTTGCTCCTCTTTCAGACACACTAGTCTCAGTTATCTTGTAACTCTGCTGCCTTGTTCCTAACATCATTCATCTACATTTTTCCTTGCTATCTTCTTGGTTAGAGAGCACAGAAGATAGATTGGGTTCTGTTGGTAGATACTGGGTGACACATTTCTTGGCTCTGAATTATCTTGATTCTGCATCTTGTGTACCTGCTTTTGATTGGTAGATCTCAGGATTCTAGTAAGGTGGATTCCACAAGCCTTGTCATGTGTTCTAGATTCTGTTTCTGTTGCCATCCCTTGTTCCAGCTTATAATGAGATCCACCAGCCCGTCTATCTTATAACTGTTATTTTTTCCTTCATAATTACTAAAAGACACAAGAGTACCCCTCAGTATTACCAGGTATTCCTTATTGCTTTGTAGTATTTGGCAGTCCTTTGATTGGTCTCCTTTTTTGTACCTTTATTATCTTGTTTCCACCTCTCCCCCTGCCCCCCACCCCACTTGTGTGCTTACCTTATCATAGTCTCTGGCTCCTTTGCTTCACTGGTGAGTTTGCTTGCCATCTTTTGAATTGGTTTCATTTGTTGTTACTCTCTCAATATTGACTTTTCTGAAAACTCTCTTTCTGACTTTCTGCTTTGACTGTGCTCAAGTATGTGGGGCAGAATTGTGTACTGATGCTCAAGAACATCTGGCCACCCATATGTTTTGGCCTACAGAATAAGGGATTGTGGAAATTGTAGTTAAAACATTTGGTGGCCAAAGGATTCCTTCTTTCCATTATTAGTGCACTTTTAGATTCAACAGCTTACAGTTCCTTCCTACCCCCAGCCCCTCAGTTTAGTTGGCCACTTACCCATTAATTCTCTGGCAGGCATATAGCCCATTTCAACTTTTCCCTTGAAAGTATTCAGCAGAGTGTCAAACTAACTAAAACTGTTGTGGATTTCATGTTGTTGTTGTTCATTCGTTCAGTCGCTTCCAACTCTTCATGACCTCATGGACCAGCCCACGCCAGAGCTCTCTGTCAGCTGTCACCTCCCCCAGCTCCTTTAGAGTCAAGCCAGTCACTTCAAGGATACTATCCATCCATCTTGCCCTTGGTCTGCCCCTCATCATTTTTCCTAGCATAATTGTTGATTTCATATATGCCCCCATTATTTTAGCCAAATAACATATTGCCACTTTGATACCAGATTTTGGTACTTACCTACTATTCTTCCACTTCAGTTTCTTCAGTGGACCTTTCTATGACTGTGATAAAACTGAAGCAGTTAAAAAACTCGAGTAGCTTTTTTCATCTCTTGTTTCCTATGATTTGAGATTTTACTTTTGTGTCTTGCATGGTGCTTTATGTTTTATGGTTGGTACATACGTGCTTGGCTGTATAGATTCAACAATGGGAAGCAGTTGCAACTTAAGGTTGAGATGAAGGGGTTTCATATACTTTGTAATGTTAGTGGAGATTTTGTTTAGTCATGAAAATCTTATGTATTACACTTTTGATTGTAAAATCTTGTTGAAGTTCAATTGCAGTCATTTGAAAGACTTTTGGTTAATCATCCTGTTTCAAAATAGTTTGTCTAGACAGTCATTCCTGACTTGCTCCTTAGACAGGAAAATACTACAAATGAATCCTGTATGTTTTATGAACAAACACACCTTGTAGTTGTAACTCCAGGCTATCTATCTAATCTATTTTATCTATCTTTCTTTCTGTCTATGCCTGGAGTTACACTTAAAAATGTTCCTGTTTCATGTTACATACACATTCAACTTAAGAACAAACCTACAGAACTTATCTTGTCCATAACTCGGGGCTGCTTGTATTAATCTTTCCAAAGACCGCATGATGAACAACCATAAAAGATGAACAATCTTAGTTGTGTTAGCTTTTTGAATCTTAGCATACAAAATGCTAGAACATTTTAGGTTGTTGGTGCCTTTTACTTTTGAACATAAGGCTCTCCTTTTCTGTCTTTATTGGTAAGTGGAATTTTGGATGGCTTATAACTGGTAGTTTTTCCCCAAGGGCAAATAGAAGTACAGTACTTAATGATGCATCTTGTAGAATATGTGGGTTGTTTTTTCACATTGCAGATGAAGAACTTAAGCAAAATAGTGACTTTCTGAAAGCTCCCTAGTGAGTTAATGTTGAAGTAGGATGTGCTCACTGTTTCATTTAGATTCGAACTTTGGGGTAGATGCTTTGTGTGACTTTGAATTTTCTTCATTCCACCACATGCAAGTGGTTCAACATATGTACTGGAAGAAGTCTTACAGCTTTAATCTTTCATGAACTATTAGAAGGGTGTGTTGAATTCATTTTGAATCTTCACTCAAACATGGATCTTATTTGGATGACCGTGCTCAATCTTTCCTTCTGAAAGGCTCCCCTTCACTGTGAAGAGAAGTGACTACTGGTGTGCTGCAGAGTTTTGTTCTGGGCGCAGTGCTATTCAACATCAACCCCGGATGATGGAATAGAGGTCATGCTTATCAAATTTTCTGATGACATCAAATTAGGAGAGCTAACTAACACCCCAGAGGACATCATTGTAATTCAGAATGACTTGAACAGATAAGAGAGCTGGGCCAAAATTAATTTCAGGAAGAAATGTAAAGTTATGGGCAGAAAAAATGAAATGTACAAATGTAGGATGGGTAACACCTGACTTAGCAACACAAGTGAAAGGGATGTAGGACTTTTAATAGACCATAAACTGAACATGAGTCACATTATGTCTGGACCTTGCTATTTAAAAGGAGGTGGGCAGTAGCCCCATGAGCAAAACAATCAGTCCTTGCCATTTTAAAATTATTCATCTTTGTCCTTTTTTAAAAAGTTCAGGAAAAAGCTATTATTTTCACCTGAAGAGGCATGGTACTTGTAATGTGGAAGAGACAACAGTTTTTGGGCTGGGAGAAGTGGGTGGTGGCGGTAGCACAGGAAGGGAAAAGTTAATTTTCTTTCATTTGTCCATGATCCCATCTGGCTTCAGCAAGAGAAGGTGGGGGGATTGATGGAAGCTGCATCTGTGCATTTGCCAAACTGCATTAAATTGGCGTGTTGTTGGTGAGAGCTTTCATCGTCTTGGTGGCTTCCAGGTCCCAGGGGCTCTGTGGTCTCTGTCCTGTTGACTAGCTTGAGAGTGCAAGGCCCAATAGAAGGAACTACAGGAACAGCTGCCGCTTCTCCTAGAATTGCACTAGAAGCAGTCTTGTTGCCTTTGTACAAGAGACCAGCCGCAGAACAATAGTTTGTGCTTTCAAGGCCATGTGGAGAGTCACGTGATCCATGTGCTGTTGCTGCTTGGGGTCCTTATCCATCTGTTCTCTCTCTGCTCTTTCTGGGTTATCCGGCGCAGGTCCAAGTTCTCTCAGGCAGCCAGCCTCCTGGTCAGAGATTAGGAGTGCTAACCTTCCTGGCAGGGGTGGTGTGGTTTTGCTTTTATGCAGATTAGCCATGTGCTTCTCACTTCAAGGCGTTCAGAGGAAAATACATTTCCTGTGTTTAGCTCTCAGTGGGTGGTTCCTGGCTTTACAGTACAGGGACTGTAGGGCTGGGGCCTATGAACTGAGAGCACGCTGCAGAAGGATTACAGTACACTGCCCCCCTTCCCATTCCACCTCAGCTGCTACGTCACCACAACACAACCATTCGTGCTCTCATAGTGTTGGTGTCATTCATTCAGTGCCAAGATTGCTTTAAAAAATTCCCTTGGCCCCAGTTCAAACAGGAGTACAGCTGGGATGTGTTAGATTTTAGGCAGTCTGCCCTCAATTTGAGATGAGTTATAAATAGCTGCACTGACTTCCTTAACTAGCACACTCTGAGGTAAAATGCAGGTTAATTACTGTGGGAATCAATTAGGGCTTCTCTCTGTTAAAGAGCCAGCAAGGTTCTTTTTTTAAAAAACAATCTTTTTATTTTTGTTATAAATTAGATGATAGATGACAAATCTTCTCAGGAATGAATTCCAGACTTTAGATAGGTTGTTCAATTTTCTCCTTAATTCAAGGAATCTGATTCTACTTTGGTATATATGTGTGCACGCATGTACATTGGTTCTGTGCGCACATGTGCTATCTCTTTAAAATTGTTTTCTGTCCCTGTTTCTACAATTGAGTGTAACAATGACAACAAAAGGGTGCTTCGTAGTGCATTTCTGCTTTATTTTACTATCAGCTATAGCTGATACAATGCTTGGTTACATTTCTGCATTAATGGCTCACCACAGGTAGAGATGAATGTACTTCTGTGTTTTAAATCAAATTTCCAATAGCACTTTCCAGTTAACATATTGACCCTAAGAAGTATCAGAATGTCATTGATGTTCAGAAATGAAAGTTGTCCTGACAGAGTTTTGCCTTTAGGATGGTTCAACACACAAGTTTTCCATTTGCATTTGTGTTTAAAGTGCATAGGGTGGAGTAACACAACTCCTCAATAGTTGAGTCAGTTTCTTTCATCTGAATACAAAGCGACATTTCATAGGCAACCAGTACTTTGTACAGTATCTCTCCTTGACCTGGCAATCTCCAGATGTTTTGAAGTATAACCTTTTCCATCCATAGTCAGTACAGCTATGGCTCAGATCTCCAATCCAGATTCTTTTGGAAGGTACTCTAACGTTATTTCTTTAGCGACACCACATTTTGGCTTGGAAAAGCTAAATAGCTTATTGATCCTGATGGAATTTAAGTGTGAGGTTGATTGGCTAGTTGGGACACATTAGGTCAGTAGCTGTTTGTCAAAATAGAGCCAAGGAGAATAATTCTGAATATGTTTTATGATAGGCTTTGCTTTAGTCCAGTGATTCCCAACCTTTGGTCCTCCAGTTGTTTTGGACTTCAACTCCCATAAATCCCAGCCAACTTATCAGCTCTTAGGAATTGTGGGAGCTGAAGTCCAAAACACCTGGATGACCCAAGGTTGAGAACCACTGCTCTAGGTTGTCTTTTAGAAAGGTGCTCCTAGAACCAGTAGCTCTGACGTTGCTTTCAAGATGAGTTTGTGAATAAGGTGAGGACAGAGATTTGGTGATCAAGGAGCAGTGTTTTCCTGTTAAACGCCTATTTGTAGAAGGGCCTCTCTTTTTTGAAGTGCAAGCATGGTAATCTACTCCTGTGGTTTCTGCTTTAAAGGGTTTTCTCTTTGTTTCTGTCCACAAAAGAATCTTCACTCTCTGCAGCCAAAACTTAACATTTCCTTCTTTATCTTGACAAATCCTTGTCAAATAACCCCCCTCCAATAACAGCTTTTTCAATTTGATTATTATAATGTTCTTCTTGGTGACTTGGGTTTTAGACCTGTTCCTGGGGTTATTTGGGGTGCTGATTCAGAAAATGCATTGGATTGATCGTGTCACCTCTAGTGTCTTAGATTTGTATCATAAAGTTTGTATCATGAATCTACATGAAATAAGTAGAGTTTCATATAGTACACTTTACTTTAAAATGGTTATATATTTTCTTCATGCTTTAAAGATATTAATTTAAACACTACATTAAAATATCCTAATTTTTATGGATGAGTAGAGTTAAGAATGACATATGTCACATGTTCTTTTATCTCAAAAAGTAACGCTGATAGAAAACGGGTGCCATTTTTAGAATCAGCAGGTCAAATATCCCCAGAAATGGGCCTAACATTTGAGGTACCAGAATGTGTTTTGGTCCGTATTATCAGGGATCATGTTAATTAGCAGCTGTTTTAAAAAAATTGGTGTTTAGTAACATTCATTTCAGACATAGTACTTTTTAGAATGGATTAGCGATTATAAAGGGGTGAAATGCTGTGATGAAAGTACTGAGGAATGGGCCAAAAATTTTAGTTGGCAAGAAAAAAACAGGTGTGGTGTTTACTTGCTCAGAAATGCGAAGGAACCGCTAGGCTAAGCTGGCCCTGCAAGGAAAAACCAAGCCTTTCAATATTTGGAATTTCTTTAGTCCTTTCTCTTCTACTGCCTCCTCAATTAGAATCCTGGGGTTCCATATTGCTTTTCCAGGACAGAAACAACCCAAAGGGTAGAAACAAAAGGCACCATGACCTTATTTGGATGGTGAACTTTTTATGGCAAACTTGTCTGTTTTCTTGTATTTCAGTGACATTTATATAAAGGTGGTGTCCTTACACCCATGCTTAGGAAGTCTAATACTTTTAATTATGCACCTTTCATTTTTAGCATTGCACTGCTTATATTAAGTATGAGACACGTGTAATTTGTATTTAGGTATTTTACTGCGAGCCAGGTATTTAACCTGCAAGAGTAATCCTGGTATCTTCATGTGTCTTTTAGATCTGTACACTTAGCTTTGAGTTGGGTGAAAAATCATGCTGGTTTTGTCACTGATAACGCGGGTTACATTTAGTGACTGAGAAAACTATAAATATCTGAGGGAACATTGGAACTTTCTTGTTGGTAAAATTCTATGGGGATGATTGCATCTGCTTCAAAAGAAAAACAAATCAAATTATAAAAGGATTGGGGGGGGGGGTATTTACATCAAAGGAGTAATTTGGCTAACCATAGTTGCTAGATATTGATAGTAGCCAAGGTTCAATAAGCATAATTTTAATTTTAGATCTCTTCTGATTCTGGGCCCAGATTTATATTCATCTTGTAAGCTGTTCCTGCATTGCAAAATCACTGGATTGGAGCCAGGATCTGTTTCTGTTTGTGAAGTTCACAGAAAGTCCCTCATGTATTTGTGGAATCCTCCCCATCATATTCCTTTACACAGGTGTTTCCTGAATCTCCATTTAGTGTTTTCATAGGCCAGTGGGGAGAGCCCGTTTCTACCATCTCAGTTGTATGTTTCTAAATTGACTGATGATCTAAATCAGGATGGAGAACTGTGGTCCTCCAGTTGTTCTTTGATGATAGGTAGCCTTCTTGTCCATTATCATTGACTATGTTTGATGTAGCTGATGGGAGTTTCAGACTAAAACACCTCGGATTGTGGTGGTAGCACAGTTCTTCGTACAGTTTAATAGAATTGTACATTAGCACTCCCAATAGGTTATTGGAGATAGATGGATTTATGCAGCTCAATTAAGAAAACCTGGGCATATATGAATGCAATAGGATATTTACTTTGGTATTCCATTCAAGTGAACTACTCTCTTGCAATGCTTGAGCATTACGGAGTTTAAACTCTGAAATGATGTATGAATGCAACATAATTTAATACAGGAATTGTGGTTTCTTGTCCTGCCCGCTTTGTCTTATGGGATGGAGCTACTTTGCCAACCTCAGGAAGTTCCTTGACCAGGAAATTTGATTTTTTAATATCCCACAAGAAAAAGTGTCCATAATTGTACTTTTTAAGCTATTTTATTTTACCAAGGTAACATACTCTAGAGTAGTGTGTAGTATTATGTCTGTTCTTTAGTTGACTGAGTCTCCTTGGGGAGAGAAGGCCGGTTAAAAATAAAGTATTTATTTAAGAGTTTATTTTTCTTCTGGCCCCTTAACTTCCTAAGGAATTTTGATTGGTTTGTAGCTTATTTTGTGCATGTCTGACTTAAATATACGAGTCATTCCTTCATGAGTAAAATATTGTGTCATTCAGACTGTTTTTCATGACAACTGATTATATTGTAACAAATGTTACAATTTTATTTCCTAGCCTTCCAGCCCAATGGATCAGATGGGGAAGATGAGACCTCAGCCTTATGGAGGAAACAACCTATATACACAACAGCAGGGACCTCAGTCAGGGCAACAGCAAGGCCATGGATATCCAGGACAGCCATACGGGCCTCAGACTCCCCAGAGGTATTCAATGGGAAGCCTAAGCAGGACGCAAGCTACAATGAGCGGTGTCTCTTATGCACAGCAGGTAAAGACATACAAATACCTTTAACAGTTCATAAGATGTTACGTTTACTTTCATATTGTTTAAAAACTGAAATTATGATGAAATAGCTCTTGTCTTTTGTGAAGAAACTTGGAAATTAGTGACTCCTACTCATTTTAAGGGACAAAAATTCTGAGGCTCTGCCATGATGTGCTGGTTCTAGGTCAGTCCCCTACAATCATGTAGGTATGTGGAATTATATCACAGCCACCATGAACAGCCATCATTTGGGATGGTTTCAGGTTGAGGAATGCTGTATTATCTAAACAACTTAGAAATGTGTGATATTGCTTCCCTTGTTTTGATCAATAGCAGTACTTTGATAGGCAGTGAGTTTTTTTTAAACAGTATCCTAAATGTTCCAGGTAGGATAAGCTTGCCAGATGCTTTTCACTGTGGTCCAGTTCTCTATCCAACACCATTCTTATTTTCTGCTAATTAAGTTTCCTGCATTGCTTTGTTTGTGTAGATTCCTTCTTATGGACAGCAAGGTCCTAGTGGATATGGGCCACAAAGCCAGACTCCTTATTACAACCAGCAGAGTCCTCATCCTCAGCAGCAGCCGCAGCCTTCCTATGCCCAGCAATCACCATCTCAGACCCCACACGCTCAGCCTTCTTATCAGCAGCAACAAACTCAGTCTCAACCCCCACAGCTCCAGTCATCCCAGCCCCCATACTCTCAGCAGCAGTCGCAGCCATCGCATCAGCAGTCTCCATCTCCGTATCCTCAGCAGCCAGCCACTGCCCAGCAGCAGCATCCACAGAGTCAGCCACCCTACTCTCAGCAGCAATCACAGTCACCCTACCAGCAGCAGCAGCAGCAAGCTCAGCAGTCTGCTACCTCGGCGCTTTCCCAGCAATCGACATCATACTCTCAGTCTCAGTCGCAGCAGTCGGCATATTCTCAGCAGCGTTTCCCACCTCCACAGGTAGGATGTCTTCCATGTGCTGCCCTGTTTCTTCATGACAATCCTCAGAACACATTGATTTTGACTCTTGGAAAACCAGGGCAGTTATTATGAACTCCTGCAAAAACAGTTAACAAACATTTTCCAATGTGTGTAGCAAGTGACCCAAAATGCTTTAAAACATGATGACCTGTTAGCTTTGAAAAGAGAAGTTGGGGATCAGGATTTGTAACCCATCAAGCCAAACAAAGTTTTTAGATACAATAATATTTAGTAAAACGTGTATTTCTGGAAAAATTAGAGCTTGGAAAATTTTGGTGCAGCTGTAAAACTCAAAAAATATGGTCTGTTTGCTGGAGGCTTCTGGGACTTGGAATTAAAAGCTAATCTTTCCAAGATCTGGCAGAAACCAGGGAGATGTCAAAAAGTGGGAGGCAAAGTACAAGAAGGGGCTGAATTATTTCACCCATAGCCTGTCTTTCCACCAAAGTTTAAGAAACAGTACATGTTTCTTCCCCTTCTGATATTCCATCATCACAGCGACCTAAGAGGTAGGTAGTTATTGTTAGTTATGAAAGTTGAAATCTGACATTTCTCCCAATACAGCCCACTAGCCCTCGATGGTAGGACTTGAACTGTATAAAGAATAAACAACAGCAAGAAATTCTATGGCCATTTTCTATATCAGGGTAAAGTAATAATGGGAGGCCACAAAGCTCTAAAACCTTACCTTTCACTTTAAACCTCCCTTTGTGCCCCTCATGACAACTATGGCAAGTCTCGCAACTTTACTGACCTGCTAAAACCAACTTCTAGTAAAGAATCAGTTAGTCTCCCCATGCCTTCAGCTTAACGTCAGATGAATGGTTAGATGTAAGCAGCAATGTCATGTCCAGGTTT
Source organism: Anolis apletophallus (assembly GCA_030556195.1). Lineage (NCBI taxonomy): Eukaryota > Metazoa > Chordata > Lepidosauria > Squamata > Anolidae > Anolis > Anolis apletophallus. The sequence continues at coordinate 43,596,446 of JARBWK010000011.1, read as the reverse complement.
GTCCATAGTGGTGGATAATCCACATTAGCTGTGTCTAAGTAATTTTATTTTACTGCCTAGACAGAGATTGTAATATAATTAATCAAATATGCTTGCTGCATTTCTAAACAGCAAGAAACAACGAAGTTCTTTTGAGGGCCACCAGCTTGTCAGGTTTTTTCCTTGTCCCTTTCTCAAAGATACAGAGATGGAGTTATTCAAGAGACCTTACTATATTGTTCAGCTCTGGAACACATCAGGCAGGTGATTGCCAGTAGCCTTTAAGTCAAAAGCAAGGTTTAACATTGAATATATGCAACCTTGTACTGGTTTTCTTGATTTGCCGATGCAGTTGTGATTCGTTGGTTGCATCTTGGTTGGTTTGTTCTGGGGATGCATTGTTGGTGCACTTCATTAAACCTATAGCAGTATTTTGAAAGAGAGAGTGACTTGGGGAGGTATGGAAGTACTTATAGTATTACCACTACCATAAGATAAGCGTTTGAAATTGTCACTATTTGGGACAGCTGATTAGACTCAAGCAATTCAATATGGGGAGCCAGCATAATGTAGTGGTTTAAGTGTTGATCTAGGAATCTGGGAGTAAGGGTTTGAATCCCTGCTTGGACATGAAAATCAACTGGGTGACCTTGGGTACGTCACATTCTCAGCCTCAGAAGAAGACAATAGCAAACCATCTCTTGATTAATCTTTCTGAGAAAACCCTCTGAGACTTTTGTCTGATAGTTGCTTTTATGTCAGAAATAACTTGAAGGCACTCAATAGCATAGGGAAATCATGATGATGACACCTTTTTTCATTTGATTGAACTTTTGAATTCTAGGAGTTATCACAAGATTCATTTGGGTCCCAAGCATCATCTGCTGCTTCAATGACTTCCAGTAAAGGGCAGGAAGATGTGAATTTAAATCTTCAGTCAAGACCCTCTAGCTTGCCGGTGAGTTTTCAGAAAGCTTGGTAATGAGATGTTGACAATACAGTAGAGTACTTACTGTGCCTAGTTTATTGCAGATAGAAATAGAAAAGAAGACCCCCTGTGTTAATGTGGACCTCTGAAAACTAAATTCTGAAGAACCATCCAGAATACAAGTTATAGTTCCCTCATAGCTTACAGTGTTATTTCTGAAAGACAGCTATATAATATGTGTTGAATTTCTAACATTGCTATTTCTTATTGTAATATGATGAAAATGCTTATGTATAAACATGCTGCTGATTTAGCTTGTACTGCATCTCAAACGGTTGATGAAATCAGAAAGTTTGATTTGTTTTTTTGCAGGTGAGGATAACATTCTACCTTCAAATTCCAGTCACTTCTTGTCCTAGGTGTTCTCTTGCCAATTGTCAGACAATTTAATATATGCTTTTAGTGAAATGTAGTTTTCAGTGAGATATGGAGATTGCAGAATCTCATTTTTACTGGAGGTCCAATTCATTGTTGGTTGTCATTCATGAGCAGTGACTGGTGATACAACGGACCTTACATACAACTGCCTATTCAGAAGCACTACTATATCTTCATGTCTCATGAGGATAATTAGTAGGCTAATGACTTCATGTGTATAGCTCTTCCCTGTTTCTGAAAGGCCAGCCTTTTCGTAGTGCTTAGAAAAGCTATTTAATGCCTTGGCTCAGTGCCAAGTCTCAAGAGACTGCCCCCAGCAGGCTCAAAGGGGAGTTTTGAGCTGATGACCCAGAATTGGTCACTTCCACTGTTGCTGGAGGATTTGGAGTTCAGACGTGTGTCCCTGAAATCTTCAGTTGCATGAATAAAATGCAAAAGTGCTTGATTTAGGACAGAAACCAGTACTTGCTCACATGTTTGTAAGAGTTATCGGGTGCCATTTTTAAAAAATACGGCCATTCTGCAGTGGTCCAATAATTGTGTCAAGCAAGTAAAATGTACACACTTTCCTTACTACAGGATGTTTGCCCTCCTACCCCAAGCTGATGCAGCAGGTATGCCTGCTGTCAAATACAAATGGCCTCACTCTAAATATCACTAGTGAAGAAAGGGGGTTACTCCTTTTATGCTTTTATTCTTTAAAAGGCATCCTTTTGTCCATGCCAAGCCATCCTCTTTCATTCATGAATTCTTTCTTAGAAATGAAAAACATTGGGTCATCCTGTATTGTCGAAGGCTTTCATGGCTGGAATCACTGCATTGTTGTAGTTTTTTTCGGGCTATATGGCCATGTTCTAGAGCAGTGTTTCCCAACCTTTTTTGAGCCGCGGCACACTTTTTACATTTGCAAAATCCTGGGGCACACTACCAACCAAAATGACACAAAATGACACTCTAACACAGTAATACATATAGTTAATATGTTTTTAAAATGTATTTATACACTCAGTGTGAAACCTGGGCCTGTTTCGATGAACTCAACATAGATATCCTGACAGGAATTTCTATGTCCAACATTGATCCAACATTGGATCCAATATTGTTTGAGTCCACAGTGCTCTCTGGATATAGGTGGATATAGGTGAACTACAACTCCAAAACTCAAGGTCAATGCACACCAAACTTTTATAGCATTTTCTCTTGGTTATGGGAGTTCTGTGTGGGAAGTTTGTGTCTTTATCGAGGTAGGTTTCTTAGGGTTTTTATACTTCAACACACTAGACCAGGGGTGGGCAATTACCGGCCCTCCAGGTGTTTTGGACTTCAACTCCCAGAAATCCTAGCCTGTTTACCAGCTGTTAGGTTTTCTGGGAGTTGACGTCCAAAACACCTGGCGGGCCGGTAATTGCCCACCCCTGCACTAGACTCTCCCCCCTCCCCTCCTGGAGGTTCCAATTTCCCACGGCACACCTGATGGTTGCTCACGGCACACTAGTATGCCCCGTCACACTGGTTGGGAAACACTGTTCTAGAGGCATTCTCTCCTGACGTTTTGCCTGCATCTATAGCAAGCATCCTCAGAGGTTGTGAGTTCACATAAATGAGGTCTCTAGAACATGGCCATTTAGCCTGAAAAAACCTACAACAACGCATTAGGTCTTCCTGACTTTTTAGACTTATTTTTTAGACAAAAACTCCAGCCTGCACGAGATGTTGATAGTTGCCTAAAAACTCTGAAAGGCCAGAGGATCCTCATCCTTGTTCCATTTCTTTGATATTTAACCTTTGCTTTCACTAGGTTTTGCACTGATGGCTTTTGTAATGAAGGCGTTGCATTGGTGGTGAAGTGGGATGGAGTTTGATAGTATAACGATGCTGCACCAACTGATTCTTCCTGTCTGTGCTTTATCCATCATTAAGTTGCTTTAATAAGTCGGTAGTTCTTAACCTGTGTGCCGCAGACCATCAGTGGGCTGCGAGGACGAAAATCTGGTCCATGAGTCTTCTTCCTCTTTACTTCACTTTATTTTATTTTATTTCTGCTCCTTTCACCATGCCTGCCGCTCCTTTCCTGTCGCTGACCATGGTTTATGTTCTGTATCAGAAACCAGGACTGATGTGGTCTGCCCAATGCAATTTTCTGAATCTGCACCCCAAACTGAATCTAAATGTGATCAAAAACTGATTCGTAACCCTTTTGGTACTAATGTTCTGGTCAAAGTCGTCCCTGGTCAAAAAAAAAAGGTTGGGAACCACTGGTTTAAGTAGTGAGTGTCTACTGTTGCACAACAAAGTAAAAATTGGTTTAGCTTTCTGCAGTTTTCATTGACCTGTTTTAGTTTTAATAGAAGATGGAAATCTGTAGAAGTGTGCATTTTTAAAATGAATACAATTTTCTCTGGTTTCCTTTGACAAGCCTTAGCAGCCTCTTATATTCACCCAGTTAGCAGTCTTTAGCATATTTATTTATTTAAGAAATGTGTACCTCGCCTTTCCCTACTTAAGGGCTCAAGGTGGCCTACAGCAGATAAAAACATTCATAATAAAAGTTAAAACATTTTAAACCAAATAGTAGTAGTTGCTGCCACATCTTTAAACATACATTAAACTATAAGAAAACACTAAAACTTTAAAACCACCCATAAATATATCATACAGTTCAGGTCCTTCCTCAACTTTATAATTCCTGAGTTCAGTCAAAGGCTTTCTTAAAAAGATAGGTTTTAAGGCTCCTCCTAAACTCCCAACAGAGAGGGCACTGGGTTGTTGTAGGTTTTTCGGGCTATATGACTATGTGGCCATGTTCTAGAAGCATTCTCTCCTGACATTTCACCTATATCTATGGCAGGCATCCTCATAGGTTGTGAGATCACTGCTCAAATTTCCCCTGGGAGGGCATTCCAAAGGAGGGGTGCCACTCCCAAAAAGGATGCCTCTCTGGAAATCTTTAATCTGAGCAAATCATGGAATTTAGTCGACACCAGCCTTTCCCCACTAGATCTTAGAGTTCTCACTGGTGTGCTGTGGGACTCGCTGTTACAAGTAGTCTGGGCTGGTGTCGTGAAGGGCTGTAAAAGTCTAAGCCAGCACCTTGAATCTTGGACCCAGAAACTAATTGGCAGCTGATTAAGCTGCTTCAGGAGCAGAGTAGTATGTCCTCTTACGTTTTCTCCCGTTAGCAGTCTGGCTGCAGATCTTTGAACAAATTGAGTTTCTCCAGAAGGATACCATGGTTGATGGTATTGAAAGCTGTTGAGGAGTCCAGGATAACCAAATAAGTCGTACTCCCTCTACCTAGTTCTCTTGCATATCTTCCACCAAGGTGACTAAAGCCGTTTCTGTACCATGCCTTGGCCTAAAACCAGAAGTGAGTCTAGAAAATCAGCTTCATCCAAGAACCCCTGGAGTTGTTTGGCCACCACTCATTCCAAAATGTTGATGATGTACAGTAAGTCTGTAGTTCTCGAGCATGGTCAGATTAAGGGATTGTTTTTTCAATGTAGGATGCGCCACAGCTTATTTTAGTGCCGTGGGGACCTTGCCTTGGTGGAGCAAGGCATTGATAATCTACCTTATCCAAGGCATGCACCCCCTGGCTTGTTTACTAAGTCAGGATGGACATTGATCAAGGATACAGTTAGTGGCTGTGACCTCTCCGAGGATCTTGTTTATGTCCTCTGGTAATATTAATTGAAAGTGATCCATAAATGAGGTACCAGGTGGTGCTTTGGCTACATTCGCAGGAGCTGTACTAACCGTGGTGTCCAGCGCAGAGCGAATTCACCTGATTTTGGTGGCAAAATAAACTGGTTGAATTTTGGGCAACCAAATGTTCACAGGTTTTGTCCAATTTTTGTAACTACCATATTTTCTGGCGTATAAGACTACTTTTTAACCCAAGAAAATCTTCTCAAAAGTCAAGGGTCGTCTTATACACGGGAGTCATCTTATACGTGGGAGTCGATTTATAGAGCGGGTGCTGAAACTTCCAATCCGGATTGGAGAATCGGTGGTTGCCGCATATGGTGGGGGGAGCTCAAAAATGGCAGTGGCCGCGTCCCTTCCATATGTAGCGATTGTATGAAAGCATTAAGGGTGACACTGTACAAGTACGGTAGAAGAAAATCCATTCATCAGGATTTGTTGGACTTAATGCGGTCCCAGTGGTGAGGTGAAGAGGCGCCTCACCGGAAAGGTGTAAGTGAAGGGCAGAGCAAGCTGCAGGCGTCTGGGGTGCCCATGGTATGGAAAAAAGAGATAGAGTGGCTCTGGGCCCAGAAAAACACACCTGCTTTACCTGTCTGGCCCGCACTTGTATCCTATTACTGTACCTCCTACTCTGCCTCTCAGATCACACTCCAGAAGACTCTAGTGAAGTGGTGCGGGTGCACATGTGCAAGATCTGAGAGGCGGAGAAGGAAGTACAGTAATAGGAAAATTACCATATTGAAATCAAATCTGATGCTTTTTAAATTTTTATTTGGTGTGCGTTGGAAGAGGGGTAGTCTTATAGAACGAGTATATCCCAGACACTATATTTTAACTGGAAAAGTTGGGGGTCATCTTATACGCTCAGTCGTCTTACACGGTAAGCTAAATATCTAATTGACTGGATTCTGCCCCTCCCATGCAACCCTGTGCACATCATCTCAGAAGACATTCACACTGTATAAAACAATTCCCACTGTTCTGGCTACTGGTAACCCAGTGCATACTTACCTGTAGGCCAAATCTATTGAACATACTAGGACTGAAGTCTGAGTAGACATAGGTAGGACTGGGCTGTTGATCCCTAATATCATGCTTTTATTTATTTGAGAATTTGGAACTGTTCCCTGCCTCTCTTTTCCAGTCCTAAAATTGACACTGGAAATGAGAATCAACAAAGTTGACTTCTCCATGGCCCCCTGGGCTGTGCGACCGCCGAAGCCCAACGCAGTGGTCGCCGACATGACCTCCGGGAAGCGATTCAAGGTGCACAGCACTCCTTCTGAAAAAGAACGGAGGAAGTTAGACTCCATGGGCAAAAAGGTACACACCAGTGCTGCCTTCGTGACCCGCCTTGTCCACTACGAAGCCTACTTTGCCTCGTACCAGACATATCTCTGGAAGGCGCTGTCTTTGTATTTGCCTTACCTCCCAATGGCCCATCACTTCTTTGCCAATACGGTGCTGCAGGAAGCGCTCCCGGCCCCAGAAGGACATGGCCAAATATACCCTTTGCCACCTCCACTCCCGGGCCCAGAAGGACATGGCCAAATATGCCCTTTGCCACCTCCACTGCCATTCGTCGGCACGCTTGGCTCTGCGCCTCAATGCTGTCGGAAGAGGGCAGGGCACTGGCCAAAAACCTGCCCATCCAGGTTTTTCAACCTGAACACGGATACCTTACTGCAGTGTTTTTCAACCTTTTTTGAGCCGCGGCACATTTTTTACATTTACAAAATCCTGGGGCACACCACCAACCAAAATGACACAAAATGACACTCTAACACAGTAATACATAGAGTTAATATGTTTTTAAATGTATTTATATACTCTGTGTGAAACCTGGGCCTGTTTCGGTGAACACAACATAGATATCCTGGCAAGAATGGTAGATAGACCTTTAGTTCCTCTCGCAGCTCATACACTCGGGCCAGCAGTTTGCCGCACGACAGCCACTGGACCTAAGTAACACTTTATGTTTACTGAGCTGCGTCTGAGCGAATTCAAGATGGTGTGACCATAGCACTCTCGTGTCACTTCTTAGGTGATGCGAGAGTACTATGGTTCCATTTCTTAAGGGGACAGATGTGCCTTATAGTTTATATATGAATGAAGTTCAAAAATAATTTCCCACGGCGCACCTGATGATCTCTCACGGCACACTAGTGTTCCGTGGCACACTGGTTGAAAATCATTGCCTTACTGAAACACACTCAGGAGGTCAGGCAGGCTGCCCATACCTTTGGCTGTACTACTCAGAGATCCTCCCGACCGTCGGATCGCTGGACGCCCTCCAATGCCTACAATTGTAGGCCCTAAATGCCGGGCACGCAGCCCTTTCCCCAGGCCTCCGCCTCTCAGCCTCCCAGACAGCAGCAGGCGCCCAGGCCCCTTCAACAGGGTAAACCCCATTTCCAGGGAAGGCCTGGAGCAGACTTTAAAGCTGCCCCCCCCTTCACCCGCCCCCTCCTGCTATTCCAACCTTTCTGCCCCACGGCACAGTGATGCTTCTCTATTTTTGTTCAATTCTCCTTAAAACAGCAGCAACTTATGCCCAGGGTGCATTTTAAGTTCGGTTCCCGGTTGGCAACCTTTTTTTCGGCCTGGCAAGCCATCACCACCGATCGGTGGGTTTTGGACATGAAGCCTATTGTCCTAGGTAAGTGGCTTTTTAATCTACCATATGTGTGCATTCCACAGAGACCACAAGATAGAAACAGTGGTTGCTTACGTGTAACCATGGTTCTTTGAGTGGTCTTCTGTGGAATCCACCCATCCCCACCCATCCTCCCCACAGGTCTCATGCCTCTTTCTCTGCCGCTTCACCGGCAGGGAACTTACGCTGGGCACCACGTAGTCACGAGAAGAGGGGTGGGGCTACAGTCAATCTTAATTATCTATACAAACTTCCAGAGCTGCTGCACACAGGCATCAGAGTACCACATGTGTGGATTCCACAGAGGACCACTCGAAGAACCATGGTTACAGGTAAGCAATCACAGTTTTTGAAAATAGGCATGTGAGAGCCACTTCTATTATTTGTCCTGTATGCCCCACTGCTTTCTGCCTTTTCTTAGTCCTTCCATCTATTTCTTTAAATCTAATAGAAACATTTCCAAAAAGATGTTTATATGACCCACTTGAGGTCAGGGCATGACCCTCTAATTGGAGGCCTCTGATCTAAATTGAGCATTTAATTTTACCAATTAATCTGTAGATCTTTTGTTCTGACTGGCTTCATGTATGAATGTTTCATTTATGAAAGACAGCTCTTTCTTCTCACCTTCATCCCTAGATAGATATTCTCAATATTCTCAACACCTAATGTGAGTAAAGGAAATGCTGCTTGATTGCTGTGGTATTAAAATGCATAAGAAAAACAAACCACATCAAGCAGTTAAGTGTTTCCTATTCTTGAAATTATAAGTATCTCTTTTCCAAAGTACAAAATTTTAAAAAGGGACTTTTAAGTCACAAACTTGAATTTATGTAATGTCTTCTGCACATAATAAAGTGACTGATATGATTGTATCATTGCTTCAAACCCCCTTTGGAGAGGCATCTTCTTCATTTCTAATTGTGTGTTAACATGTTTAGATGGTCTTATTCTTGATATAATATCAGTAGTGGTGAAATGTTCAATAGAAATAGAGTAGGTGAAAGTTTGTGTTGTCCTTTCTTTTATTGTCATGCATACACCCAGGCTAGTTATTTGTCATGCCCAATATTTTCACTGACTGATTGTTGAAGGTAATTCCGACATGCCACAGATGAGTAGGTAAGTGACCATTCATAAACATGATGTGTTTGCAAAGACATGAAGGCCAGTGTTATTGGTGGCTATCTCCCAATAATGTATTTCCCCTCATTTGAGGTAAAGAACTATACAGAGGAGAAGATGTCAAGATCTACTTGTTATGACTAGCTTTCGGTGTTCTGAATGATGCCAAGTGTAGTCTAAAGAGACAACGTTTTGAATAAATTTTAATCCCAAGACCTTTTCACCCAATTCGCTCTTAATTTATCAATTATGAGCTTTTTGAGTGCAAACAGTCTGCATTTAAATAGACATAGTAAATAGGCAGGGTTGGCTTGTATAGTGCAACATTTTTAATTTCTGTTGTTGTCAAATAACTTCGCACGGGATGAATACCCTTAAAAATCATTTCCAAGCATGGTCAGTATCCCATGCACAGTTATGAGAAATTGGACCTATTCACTAGCCATGTAATCTGCCTTCTCTTAGCTCTGCTCAGTTGCACTGAATGGTGCAATGTAGCAGTTATTATACTCTCAATTCAAGAACGGAAAACAGAATGTTGGTGGACAGGAAAATAGATTTAAAGCCGGGCTTAAAGCTAACCTTAAAAACTGTGGCATAGATTCCAAGAACTGGGATGCCCTGGCACTCAAGCGTTCTAACTGGAGATCAGCTGTTACCAATAGTGCTATGGAATTTGAAGAGGCACGAATGGAGGGCAAAAGGGAGAAACATGTGAAGAGGAAGGCATATCAAGCCAGCCCTTGTCTACACCTCACTTCCATCTGGAAATCCATGTCCTCACTGCGAAAGAACATGCAAATTAGGAATAGGATGACAAAGCTTTTTCTTTGATGTCCGGAATAAAGACAAGTTTCCTAAGTGAGCATGCTGACATAATGTTGTACCGTAGACCTGAAAGACCCCTCAGTAAACCACTTGAGACCAGCCGTGGTTAAATGCTTTATTTAGAATAAATGGATAGAGTAAGAAGAAGGAAATATTGTTCAAAGATGCTTCCAAGCATCCAGTATTGCAAAGCAATAGTCCAAAAGAAAGCAGGATAAAAGTATAGAGTCTTGATGCCCCAATGGGCTAATCCAATGGAGAAGTTCTTGGCACAAAGACTTGGCAAACAGAGTCCAAAAGCTAAGAGGCCCAATGACCTTAGGCAAAGTTCCGTGAAGACTTGGCTTGATGCTAAACGTTGGCGAAAGATGTCTCTCATCTTCCAGACCTAACTTAAATAGGTCTCCCAGCCTTTGATAGTTACGACGCACTGGTACGTCGTAACTAGTTCTCATAACAGTTCTCCAGCTGGGCCCTCTCAAGCTTCCCGCATGGGAATGGTATGCCAACCCAATTAGCACAGGCACCTGGACAGTTGGGCGTGAACTCGTCTCCTCCTTTCCCTCGGTTCTTATCAGCCCGGGCTGGAGCTGAGCGGTTTCTGTCCTTGAACACTGGATGAACTATGGGTTCCTGTAGCATCTTGCCTTTAGGCTTTGCAGGCCTCTCTGAGGCTGGAGATTTAACATGGCGTTGGTCTTGCTGAGGGCCTGAGGCAGGCTGTGGTGTAACACATAATTAATTTTAGTTTTAAATATGCATGAACCATTTTATTGTAACATAAATATCCATGCCATCCCAATCTTAGGACATATCCCTCTAGTTGTAATACTCTTATCTTTAGATATTAATTCCTTTAACTAGATTAACAAATACACCACATGAGATAATTACAAATCCCTTTCCTTGTCATCCATCTTAATTTTTTCCTATTTTTTGTATCTGAACACTAAAACTTACCCATATTAAATAATTTTCTCCAAAATAGATTCTTCTTACTGAATATATACACCTCTGTTATTCTAGCTAATTGATTCAAACAAAAAAGGAAAAAGAACTTTTAAAACCGACTTTCCTCCTTCCATTCCCCAAGATTTTTAAATCAGTAGAGCAGTTATTTCCTCATTGTACAAGCTTTGCACAGTCTTCATTTGTACCAGATCATTCTAATTTTTATTAAGTTTCATGTTCAATACCTGTAATTATTTTTTTCTTTCCTTTTAAAAATGATTCCCAGTCATTCAGATAAGTATCAATGAATTTCCCTTTTATCACAATGATAATATTGAGTGGTGTGTGACTTTGATGGATACTGTCTGTGTTTGATGGATACTGTCTGTGTTTGCAAAAAGAGAAACTGGATTATTCAGGGTTTTGGGTCACTTTATGCATGGGCAATACTAGTGTGAGGAGATTCTGTAAGCCACCTCAAATTGCAAGTAGGCTTTTGAAAACTACCATCCTTCTTGAGTTTATATTTTACTCTTTCTGCTTCAGTAATGATTAAGAATTGCATCAGCACCAATATTTACTATAGTTAAAGGTTGAAATTAGTCTCCGCTTAACCAGAAATGGAAGCTAGCTTTAAAAACTGAATTATAATTGTGAACTCCATGACTGTGTTTAGTATTTAAATTCTTTTAAACCCTAAAAAATACTATACTTAAAGACAAATATTTGTAACTGGTGGCCAAATTGTGGCCCTGGGGTTGGTTTTTGCCATCCCTGTGGTCCCTTGCCATCCCTTCAGTGCTCCAAAACTAGGTAATTAAAATATCATTTATTGCTCCTGGAAGTTTCTAGGAGAAAAGAGTTTCTCAAGGAATTTAGTTGTGTGTTGTCCCGAACTCCCAAATACCCCCCTAATGAAAAAAGGAGTAGACTTTTGGTGAATTTGATTTTTTTTAAAAAATTACTTTAAACCTAGTGCAGCATATGGAGTATCTTGGGGAGGAAAAAAACCAATCCCAGACCAAAGGTGCCCACACAGTATAGTGCATTGTAATGTTCAAGATGATTGAGGTTATTAGACAGTTTGCTGGATTGAAGAACAAGTATGTTGTTCTGTCTCTTATCATTAGACTACATCACACGTCAAGATTATCAGTGCTGATACAATTCTTAACTGAGGCAAGGCAAGAGGAATCCATATATCCCCTACCCCTTGCTTCTTCCTTTTTGGAAATGTTTGTGATCTTGTGGTCTACTCCTGAATAGTTTTGAATGGCTAAACAAATAATAAGTCTGTGTGTATGCACATGTGTCCAGCTTTGTTTTATGTATTATTTTCAAAGGTGATGTTAGAAATGTTAACTAGAACTCAGAAGTAGTTCAAATAAGGGAAAGGCCAAATCTGCCTATTTCACTTTCGGTAATATTAACATTTTCATGAGAAAGGGTATGACATCAGTTTTCCACATAAGTCTGCAAAATACATTATGATGTACCTTCACCCATGCATACATATTTTGTAAGTAATTTACCTCAAAGTACACATCAAACAAAACTTGTTCTACAACTAAAATAAAGTTTTAAAATTCAGCTATGGATCCTAAATTAGTATTGTTTGTTGTGAGAGAAAGAATGGGAAATTTGTTTACTTCTTCGTGGTCTCTGTGGAAACCACACATATGTAGTTTGATGCACCTGTGCAGCATTTCGGAAAGCTCAAACAGCTGTTCGGACTTGGACTATAGCCCCGCCCCTCCTTCCCTGAGGGTATATAACCATGTTGGGGCTATAGGCCTTGTTCTTTTTTCCCGCCGCAGCTAGTGAAGCTCATTGTGTTACCAAAGGAGAGTGCTTCTCTAGTTTGCTGTGTTGTGAGTTTGGCTAGGAGGCCATTATACTCTTCCTTTCCTGGACTTTGTGGTTTTTGTTTAGTTTTGTTACTTTTCTTTCAGTTTAACAATGTTCACTGCCTTTAAGAGGTGCGTGGACTATGGGGGTAATGTCTCCGAAACAGACCAGCACGAGAAGTGCCTTCTCTGCTTGGGAGAGGCACACTCGGTGCAGAGTTGTTCGGCTTGCCGCGCTTTTACGCTGCGAGCCAGAAGGAGCAGGAAAATGCGGGTGGTGCTCTATGAGTGTGCCCTGTTTCCTGAGCAGCCAGCCCTGGAGAGTTCTGCGGCTGCAGGAAGCCGGATTCCGCTCTTATTTACCTCCCCGGCCCCTTCGGCAAGCGGGAAGAGGCAGCGCTCCACTTCGGTCGAGCAGCCTGCGGCTCAGCCACATGATTTGCTGGCGGGTAAGAAGAGGAGGAGCAAGAAACACTGCTCCTCCGAGCAAGCGGGAGGCCATGTTAACTCCGCCCACGCCTTCCCAGCAGGCGCAGGGGCTTGCGTAGCCAACGACGCTGGGGCGCAATCTGGCCATACCCCATGAAGCGGAGATAGGCCAGCGCCAGGATGAAAAGGTCCTGGAGCTCTTGCCGCTGCAGCGGATATGGAGGCCCCGGTCGCGAGGAGCGTCGGCGCCGGGAAGGATCCCAATCAAGGTCTTCGGAGTTGGTGGTGAGCTTCCCTTTACCATTGGGACAGCGTTCTTCCTTGGTCCTTTCCAGGCATGGCCATAGCCCGCTGCCATTTGTGGGCCCAACATTTGTGACCCCGCCAAGATGCGGCAGGGACGCTGAGGCTTCTGTGGCTGGACAGGCCTTGCCTGTCCCAAGCACTCTCCCCAGTGAGGACGTTATTCATAGGTCCCCAAGGGGACGGGCCTATGTATTTGGACCTATATTGGTTCCTGAACACCACAACCAGCCTGTGAGGAGGTCATCATTGGGCCTGCCTCCTGCCCAGCCACTTCCTCTGGTGGCTACGGCCCAGCCTGTTGACTTGGCCTCCCAGTCAGGGTCAACTCCCTCTGACTCAGCCTCTGAGCATGACTTACCTCATCAGGTAGAGCCTGCTGTGTCCCTGATACCACAGCATTTCTGGCCATGTTGTCACAGCCGACCCGTGCCCTCAATGTGCCCATGCCAACTTTGCAGCAGCCTGTGGAGGATTTTCTTTTTCCTTCCGATGAACAACAACAGGCTCCGCTGGCTTCCACTGTATTGCCCGCAATCCCTTATCTGGTGCAGATGACTAAGACGCCTGATGTGACACCTCCATAGGTTACGCCTGTAGCAAGGCGCAACAACCTCCTTTACAAATTTTACCTGACACCTGCTTCATGGCTGGCTAGGCCGCCAACTGGTTGGTGGCAGCCCAATCTTGCGCTCACCTTCTCCATGACCTCAATTTCACTTTGTCACTTTTCCAGGATCTGGGTCTGGTGGTGAACTACACCAAGTACAACCTACAGCCAGCTCAGTCCATCCAGTTCATCGGAGCGGCTCTGGATTCCGTGTCCCACAGGCTTACCTCCCAGACAACCGCTTTGCAACTTTGTGCACAGCAGCTCGGCGAGTCAAGCACGACCATATGGTCATGGTCAAGCAAATTCAATCCTTACTTGGCTACATGGCGTCAACTACGGCTCAAGGTTAGACCATTGCAGTCTTGGTTCCTGCGTGTCTTCCGTCCGCTCCATGACAGTCCATCTCTCCGCTTGAGTCCACGGTGGCCTTGGCAGCCCTGGTATCCTCTGCTGGACGCGATGTCCGAAGGCCAGCACTACATGTTTCTGTGTTGTCCAGACCTCCTCACTACCGACCAGGGCACAGTTCATCACCCCGATGTTCAGTGGCTTCACCTTGCAGCGTGGCGAATGCGGCCCTGCAGCTCTCATCACGTCCTAGATATCTTGGCGGCTGCACACCGACCATTGACGAAGCAGTCTTATGGCCGGAAGTGGGCTCAGTTTACCACCTTTGCCAGGGAGCGTCACACTGATCCCGTGACAGCTCCTAAGCCACTGCTGCTGGAGTTCCTTGCCTTGCTGGCAAAGAACCGTCTTGTGTTATCCTCGTTAAAGTGCTATTTAGCAGCCATCTCTGCCTATCGTAAACAGCGTGGGCAACCGTCCTGTTTCCTGGACCCGAGGGTGCAGGTCTTTTTACAGGGCTGCAAGAACAAGTATCCACCTCGAGCTCCTCCGCAACCTGCATGGCATCTCCACCTTTTTTCTTCGTATCCCCTGTGAAATGCGCACCTATGGGTTTTACCCCGCGCATGCGCAGCAGGACGGAACATTCTAGAGTTTATTTAATAGATTTTAATTTAGGTGAAAGTCCCACCCATCCTCCTGAACAGTATGTAGGCCGATAGGTGGAGCCTCAACTCAGTTCCTTTTTCCGCGCTAAAGCAGCAGCATCGACGAACTTCTCTCTTGAATTATTGACCGGACTGTTTCTTCCTTATCGACGACCTGCTCTCTCCAACCCCGACTCGGAACGTCCCTGGACTCTCCCTCTTTTCCTCGAATAGGCTGGACATGTCTTCCCTTTATTTTAAAAGTTGCTCAGCCTGCGGCGCCACGTTCTCCAAGGCCAACAGGCACACCAACTGCCTTCTTTGCCTAAATTTTACATCCAGGGCTCAAAAGGGCAGGGACACCCGCCTGAAAGCTTTCCTTTATGAGCGCGTTCTGGCACCCCAACCGGCTCCCAACCCCACCCACCAATCCTTGCCCGCCCAAGAGCCTCCGCCTCCCTCCCCACGTGCTAGGGATAGGCACGAGTCTGCCTTGGCACACGTTCCCCCCGTAGAGCCACCTAAAAAGAAGGCAAACGCCTCATAACAACTAATGAGGACTTCAAAATCTAAACATAAACAGAAAAAGGGATGGCAACTCACTGGCACTCAGCCCTACCTCGGAACTGATGACGCAACTCCCCGGTTCCACCCTCCAAATGCAGGAACCCCTCCCAACTTTACTCCTTATGGAAAACCCAACCCACCTTCCCCCTCTGGAGCTTTTGACCCCACAGCCTGACCTAGAAGCCCAACCTACGGGCAACCCTTCTATCCCTCCCACCTCGAACTGCTCTTCTTGGTACCGTCCCCGCTCTCCTTCTCCAGCCTCGGAACGCTCCACCAGCCCTTTCCCTCCTCCCAAGTGCCACCGGTCTCTAATATTCTTATCCCCCCCTATCCCCCTGCTTATCCCATTTATCCTTTCTATCCCCCCGGACCACCATAAGGGCTTTCACTCCTTTTATCCTCCCCACCCAAAGTATCCCTAACCACACTCTCCCGACCTACAACCAAGCCTACTGAGGCTGAAGATGAACCTCCACCTCAAGATCCCGCCCCTCATCCAGACTGAGACCATCAACATTGAGTCTAATGATGACACACCTACAATTCCAGACCCCCTACCTGAACATGAACTTTCCCCTCAACAGGTGGAGGACCTTAAAAAATATTCGGCCTTTTTAATAAGACTCACTAGAGCCTTAAACCTCTCCTCCCCAGAACCCTCTGATATGGTTCAAGACCCATGCTTCACCTCTACTGAACAGGGGCCCATATCTACTACTTTACCCTCTCTACCTTACCTTCTTAAAATACCAAAGACTACTGGGGTTGCCCTAGCCCTTGTCCCGGCAACCCCAAAAAGGGCAGAAAACTTAATTCACAATGACCTTTCCTCAGCCTCATGGCTAGCCAAAATGCCCAAAGCAAATTCTGTGGTGACTGACACCCAGCCAAAACCCATACAGAGAAACCAAACCTCGCCTTCTGACAAAGAGGGGGGAAAGCTTGATGCTATAGCTAAGAAATTTTACTCCTTAGCGTGACTTTTTGCTCGCATGGCCCATTATGGAGTCTATATGAGCATCTATCATACCTTTTTATAGAATAAAATATCCCCCTATCTTGTCCTGTTACCACCATCTGACCAGCCACTGGCCAAAGCCTTCAAACAATAGGCACTTATTTTATCTATCCTCCAAAAAGACCTGGTAAAGCACACTGCTGATGCCTCAGGCAAACGTATCGCAGTTTTCTCAGTGTAGGTTATAAATGAATTTCATCACCATCCTTCGTACAACCATTATACCTGCAAATAACAAACAAAAATGCAGATGTCTGGACAAAAGTTTGGTCTGTAGGGTGAGATTGCCAACATGGAAAACTAGCTTAAATAACACACCGAGTGTATGTGCAACTTTGCTTTTCGTAATTCTGCTTATTTGGAGTAGCAGGAAACTATGAAGGGGCTGTAAACTTCTCTAACCAGTGAAAACTTCTGAGCTTTTCAGCAAGCATTGCTCAAACACTGTTATTGAAACTTTCCCCTTTTTAAAAGGTATGTATTTCAAGAGGTTAATTCCAGTGTAAGTTTAATATTTGCCTGGAGTCAGAGTGTTACACAGGGCTCTGCAAAAAAAACAAGGCTGCTCATACCCCATTACTTTTTGGCCACCAGTGGTCACCCAAGAGACTGTTTCTCAGGTTCAAGACCAGAGATTCCCAGTCCACTCACATTGACTAAGTCTATTTTGAACAAAGCTGCTGCTTCTAGATGCCTTTATGAAGGACATTTGGTCTTGTGTGGGATTTTTTGTGTCTGACAAATGGGGCAGGGGGTTGTGGGGCTTTGTAGGAAGAAGAGAGAGGTTTGCGTGGTTGAAAAAGAATTGGGGCCAGCAATCATGTGATAAGTAAAAGCAATACCTATATACTAGGTTGAGCTTGAGGAGATTAGCTTTGTGTCATTTATATTTGAACTCTGAATTCTGTGGTTTGTCCAGCATGAAAAAAGCTTCTTAGTGTGATTTTGTGTCCTCACATTTACTCAGTTCATGGTGTGGAACTGGGCCCAGCAATTCATAAATTCATGGGAAATAATATTTGCTTACTAATTATAACATGTCTAGGCATTGCTGCAAATGGTCCCAGAATACACAGTGCCAACGATCCATATGGCGCTTGAAGGATCAGTGCCTCCCAAATTGTTCTGGCAGAAAGGTTCCTGTAAGACCTGGCTGTTGAATGACTCTGCTCATTTGCATGGGCAGATTAATAGCAAAACAAACCCTGCATGTGACCACTTGTGTTTGGTTTTTATTTCTCTGGGAGCCAAGTCCTTTCTGAGCTTAAAATTGAGACCAGTGGAGAGACCCTAAATAGCTGAGGTACATCTGAACAGTGTGTTCTCACACCACCAGCAGTTCTCTTGCTGGGAATATTCACGTCATTCCAGCGACATGATTTGTGGGTATGACCTGCTTCTTGGAACTGATTTCCTGTTTGTTAATGTGGCACTCACTCTCCTGGCTCCCACTTCTGAATTAAGCAAGCCTAGCCTGGTGCTCAGAAGGAAATTCCCCGCCCCCCACTGTTGTGTCAGTCATGGCTGTTCTGAGCCGCACGGAATGCTGTGCGCTCAATTCTCTCTGAAGGGGCAGCCAATCAGAGCCTGCCTTATAAATCATGCTGCTCTGAGCCACTGATGCAGTTTGCTATCCCTGTGCTTCCTGCAGGAGGCCGTGTTTGCAGCAGATCGCTCTATGCTCGATCCAGGGCCCATTTCCTGTTTCTATTCTAGTCATTGGTGGCTCGGCATGGCTTCCTGCCTGTATACGTTACAGATTCCCTTGATGGGAGCTTTTGTTTTCTTAGGAACAATTTCGGTTAGAAAATTAACTGAAATATGAAGCCAGCTGCAACTTGGAAAGGAGCAGATTAGACAACAGGCTGCATGCACTATAAGCAGTGTTTTCATTTCTTTCTTGTTGAGCCCTGCTTCTGTAAGCAGAACAGGTTAGTATTTAATCGCAGAACTGCTAGGGTACATCCAATTCCGCTTAGATTACCAAGAGTGGCTCTTTAAAAAAAATGTATACAACCACTGAGTACAATAATACTGTTGCTTGGCACCTAATACAAATTAAATTCCAGTTTGGTTGTGGTTACTCAAGAATAACCAGTGTGAAAGGAGAAGGAATGTGAAGAAGATGGATAAAAATGTAATTTTAAAGTGGATTTCCAAATGCTTCGTATTAGCCATTACTGAGATGTGATTATTTATTTTATTTATTCACAGTATTTATATTCCGCCTTCTCACCCCAATGGGGATTCAGGGCGGATCACAACGCACACATACACGGCAACCATTCATTGCCATTTTCTAGACATACAGACAAAGGTATTTTTGGCATTTCCACTTTGGTGTTCCACCAAAAAAAAAATGATAGGAAAAAACCCCACAAAGGCACAAATAATTTTTGAGAAATCAGAGATAAAGCAGTATCAAATGGCATTGAACATTTTATGGAACAAAGCACCTTTCTTGGTACTGTAAAACACAATAGAGGCAGATAGTCTAATCTCCTTTGAAATGAGTCTCCATCAGTATGTACACATGTGCCTTCGGGTTGCCTGTCCATTTCTGGCAGTTCCATGAATTTCAGAGTGTTTTCTTAGATAAGGAATATTGCTGCTACTGAAAAGGCCCTGTACTGAGTGACTAATTTAATCTCCCAAAATAGAACAAGGTTTCCTTAGGGGATCATAAATTGTGGGCATTTTCAGAAAGGATGAGGCAATCCTTCAGATATCTTAGCCCCAAACCCAGCACCCTTAAATTGCCTCAGAAAGAAATGGCAAAGCAATTAACTTTATTCAGAAGAAGTACAATATGGTTTGCCATGCATATGAATGATATAAATCTAATCACTGAATTTTGTATTAATTTACATTTCTGAATACTTCTGAAAGATAGTGCTGCACAGAATGAAATATAATATTGTAAGCATAAGACAAATAAGGCATGGCCACATCTTTTTTTCTCCCCAAGAAAGGGACATAGTTGGTACACAAGCTGTATCTGAAGAAAAGCAATCATGGCCATTGCTGGTACCAGGCCTCCTCTGGATCTTGGAATACTTACTAACTCTGTACTTCATTCTTCAGAGAACTAGTGTGTTTAGAATAAGATGTACTGAAATACTGATTTCTAATCTAATTTTAAATAACTGCTTACTGGGGAGTTGTCCTTCCCCTCTCAGGACGCTTGTGACCGTAATAAAGTTTTGTTGTTGTTGTTGAATAGGATGTATTCCTATTGACAAATTAGAGTATTTGTAGACAAAATGGCTTTTGACTGAAGACTTACTCTGTTTACCAGTCTCCAATCTTTTTGTTTAAAGATTTTACAAAAGAAGAGGTGAGCTTGGCTATTGTCAGCATATTGATGAGACTTAGTTAAAACACCTTGAGCATGCAAATGAATGAGCAATAATTTCCGAACACTGTATTTTGGAACACTCACAAAGATCAGAACTATGAAAATGCTGTGTCCCTGAGTCTCTCACTAGCCAAAGAGTTATCTTCAGCAAACTTTAATCATAATAAACTTTCATTGATAATAGTTTTGTCCCTACATATGGACTCCATTACTTTCTGATGTGCAAATGGGCAACTGTTTTGACCCTAGGAGGCCATACACAGAGCCAGGTATATACCAGGCATGGGAAAATTTCGGCCCTCCTGGTGTTTTTGATCAGGCTGTTAGGAATTTTGGGAGTTGAAGTCCAAAACACCTGGAAGGTCAAAGTTTGCCACTCCCCCAATTTCAGTATGTAGAGATAGATACGTTTTTTTCTCCATGCCAGATGAGACCAGGGTATAGATAATGTAGGCAGGGATATTTCAATTGAGATTTCAGGGGTTTTTTTTCTTTTAGTGAAACCACAGCAGTTTGTGTCTTTACATTTGGGGATAGGAACCTGGTGCTTTCTTGCACAAATTGACAATAGTGTAAGATAAATTTGTTATTTGCCTCCCAGTTGATCACTGGTCAGCTGGATGATTATGTTGAGCAGCGGGGTGAGTAATGGCCCTGGAACTGATTGCAGTGCAGAATGCATAAGAGCTACATATGGCCTGTACACTGTAACTGCATTATGATTTACTCCATTACAATAATTACCATAAAGCACAAGTAACACAGTTTTTTCTTTTCTGTAAAAATCAGTGTGTTGAGTAGGGATACATACATATTTTTTCATTTCAGCTGGTCTTTTGCTCCCAGTGGTCTTAGAAAGAGCATTGCGACTGGTTTTCCATTGAAGACTTATATTCTGTTAGTGGTCTCTCAATGGCATGGTAACCATTGTTATTAAGATTTTAAAAAATAGAAGGAGATAAATAGTGGTGCAACTCAGAAGGATTTGTAGTCTTTATTTTGGTGCTCATCATTTCATCTTTCAAAAGTTAGATGTCTTCAGTGGTGAGGGATTAAATATTATGTACAGGTGGAGTTTAAAAGTTGGTCTCAGGTCTTAAAAGACCAAATGCCAGAGTAGTGCAGTTCTAAAGTATTTCGATCTCTTAGTTAATATGTTTTCCAGAGGCCAACTTCTGGAACATGAACCCTTCATGACAAAATGGAGCTTAGTGCTGTCCTGTTCTTTTCATGAAGAATCATGCCAATGTATAAGAAAACAACATGTACATTATACTTTAGTTTTCTTTGAAAACATAATATCTGGCGCAATGTTGGTGGCTGGTTCTTTGGGGCAAGAATTGAAGATGCCCATAAAACTTGGAATGGTAAAAGAGTGACATAGCTATAGATTACTTACCCAGACCACCTTTGACCTTCTCTGGCTAATTATTGGCTTGGCATGTGTCAGTGAGCAGCAGTGGGCTGGTTACCATAGTTACATTGAGGATGCCTTGGGAATATGTTGTTGCTTCTCAACTAACCTGTTTCATGAATATCAGGAGCTTAGAGGCAAGGTTTTTAGTTCTTGGCTTTGGAAGATTCATCTAGTCACATCAGACACAGATGAATTATCTGTCTACCCAAACATGTTTTGGTTTTGTCTAGTGTAGTATAATGTCTTCTAGTGAATGGAAAGAGGGTTTGTACATAATCAAATCCAAGTAAAATTGAAGAGACAAACAAGGAAATAGAGCTGCATTATTCAAAGGACTTCTGGAGGAAAAAGCTTGGATAACATGGGTAAATTTATTTATTTATTATGATATTTATATGCCGCCCTTCTCACCCTGAAGGGGACTCAGAGCGGCTTACAAGTCATATGAACATACTACATACTACATTACTAGCATAGTACTAATACATCATTAATAATATTAGTATTATATAATATTATATTGTTGCTGGGAGAGGGGCCCTGATGTCACAGAAGACAAGTTGGAACTGTCTTCCCGGCTCCCCTTCTTTACTCTGGCCCAGAGCAGCCGTTGGTGCTGGGGGGAGGGGCCCTGATGTCACAGGAGACAAGACGGCACTGTCTTCCCGGCTCCCCTTCTTTACTCTGGCCCCAGAGCGGCCGTTGGTGCTGGGGGAGGGGCCCTGATGTCACAGGAGACAAGATGGAACTGTCTTCTTGGCTCCCCTTCTTTACTCTGGCCCCAGAGTGGCCGTTGGTGAATGCTGAATAAATTCCATGGAATTAAGCAGTAGTTTTCCAGTAGTAACCTCTTGTACTATTTGATTAACGTGCAAGGCAGATGCCCAATAGCAGTGTCTCTAAGATGACTTTGGTCAGTCCGGAAAGATTTGAAGGCCAACAGTATCAGGTACTGTTAGATATATACATCTTCTCTGTTCTTAGGCATAGATTGGCCCTTACTAAAACATTTTAACAAAATTTGTTTCTTTTGAGGAACCCTTCAAATGCATCACTACCACTTGCTGCATCATGTTTCTCAGACTTGATTCAAATAGTCAAGTCCAAATAGTCTTAATATAGTTTACACAAATGCATCTTTAGTTGAGGCCAATATCTTCCCTTGCATGAAGGTTTCGTTAATTAGTGACATGGGTTGTACATAAGAGCTGCCTGTCATTAGCGGAAGGGCTTCACTTGCATAATCATGGTTTTATAATTTTATATTGCTATAATTTTCACTATTAGAGATGTTGTGTTTAGTTGATTATTTTATGTTGTGTAATGCTTGTTCACATGTTGTACGCTGCTTTGAGTCCTGATTTGGGAGAAAAGCAAGATAGAAATAAATAAATAATCCCTCCAATTGATTTCTGGAAAGTCTAGTTATGCTATAGCCCAGTTTGGCTCAGTTATCTTCCAGTTAATTCTTTCTAAGGTCAGTCAGGTAAACAGTGGTATGTTTTCACTAAGGATTCTGTCTATTTGTTGAATAAATTATATTTGAAATTAACCCTATAAAGTCAAATAGACTGCAGCCATCTCCATAATCCACATGTGGACTCCCCTCCACATCAGAATGAATATGAGCAATTGTGTGACATAAATGTTTCATTAAGTAGTCATATTCAAATACCAAATACCCCTTCACAACTTCCCCTTTCACTTTTTCTTCTTCTTCTTCTTTTTCTCTTCATTTTTATGTATGGCACTGTACAATATACAAAAACCTGAATAAAAACTAATTAAAAAAAGAATTGATTAGTTTCAAGCTTATAGCACACCCCTATTGTTTCATTTTTTTAACAGAATAGTATTGTCCGCCATGATTACTAGAATGGGCCTTAAACGGGAATGAAATAAGAGATTCTTATACTTTAATTTTCCAGGACATACTTTGTTTTAGTTGTTATCATGCAGTCAGTTGACAGTTATGTGTATCTATGACTTTTAAGCTACCTGTTGACTTGTGGTGACCTCATGAATTACATAGGGTTGTCTTAGGCAAACAGTACTCAGACAGAAGCTAGACATATAATAGTTACTTATAAAAGGAAGACATATGCAGGAATAAGATGACTCTGGGCATGTCCTCCACCCAGGAGTTAATGAACTTTCATATCAAAACTAATTTCTGGTTTTCCTCTCCAGTTTTATTCTTCAGTTACCTAATTTGTGATGAGGTGTTTTTCAAGAGTCAGCATGGTATAGTGGTTTGAGTGTTGGACTAGGAACTTGGAAGTTGTTGTGTGCCTTCAAGAAGTTTCTGGTGACCCTAAAGTGAACTTATCATGAGGGTTTCAGGGAAAGGTTTGTTCAGTTGAGGGACTGAAGCTGAGAGAATGTGACTTGCCCAAGGACACCCAGGGTTTCCATGACTGAGGAGGATTTGAAACTTGGTCTCTAAAATCTTAGTGCGACACTGAAATCACTGTGTCACGCTACCAATGTTCAAATCTGTTCTCAACTGTGGAAACCTACTACATGACCTTGGATAATAATATTCTCTCAGCCTCAGATGAATATAATAGCAACTACCCTCTGAATAAATATTTTCAAGAAAATTCAATTGTAGCTTTGCTGTAGGGTCACCATAAATCAGAAATAACTTGAAAACATACCACCGGAACATGGTCATACAGCCCAGATAACTCACAACAACCCATATCACTGTCACTATGGCATTTTTTTTATTTCTACTGTTGTGAAACACTTCGGAATTCCTAGTACAGCAAGTTGCCCAGATGCATCAGTAGATCGTGATCTACCTTCTGTAAATTGTGTTTGAAGCTATGATAGGTTTGGTTTAATATGAGTGCTCAGGTTTTTTTTATCCTTGGTTTCCATTCACTAGATTCTTATTGAACTACTGTATGTAGGAGTCAGTTTTATGTTTTAAGCCTGGATTGGTTTTTGGTCCAGGAATTAATCAGACCTAGAATGGAACGGCCAGGAGAACAATCTAAATTATTTAATTCTTAAGTTTTCAGTCCTGACCATCTTTCAGATATCCTGATAAAGCAATTATGTGAATCATGTTTTAGAGAGATCCCTCAAGCAGCTGCATACATATCAGGTGCCAAATACAGTGTCATGACTTCAGAGCATTTGCTAGTATTTAATCCCCCCCCCCATCTTTCCTTTGGACTAACCCCAGGAAATAATATAAAAACCGAGTGCAGTAGTTCTATGAATAGAGGAATGGGGAGATGTCAAGTCAAAACAGTTGGTGGTATGGTATGTATGATGTATTTTATTGGGCCTGTTTTTAATAGTAACTCTTAGGCAACCAGAAACTACATTTATTATTTACCAATCTCTATGGGTGCCAGTTAACTGAGAGTCTACTGTATTCATCTTTTTTCAAGCCAGAATTTTTTTTACTCCAGGAACATACCCTGATTTGCAATCTTGGCTTGAAAATAGAGAAGATCTGCCATCTGAAGGACACATTAAGTGAACCATGTCTAGTTTGCTTAGCGAATCATATAATGGGAGAAACCAAACTAGAGTGAATAGACTACATGGAAAGACTTCAAACTCATTCATGTTAAGATGAGATTACCAGTATTACTAGTTGTAAATAATTCTGGCAACAACTATTCAGTTAAGGAACAGACTATAGTCCATTTTGTTGAATGTATCACAAATATAATAGAATCCAGAGGTTAGGGGCAAAAGGGTGTATCTTCTTATGCTTTTCCAAATGTCTATGTTTTCCGGCAGAAAGGTAGGAAAAAAAAGACAAGGAATAGACCTCAAAGAAAATTGAAAATTATGATTCTAATATAAGAATTGCAAAGGCTGTATAAGTGAGTGCATGGTCATCCACATCCCTTTTCCATACCTTATCTTCCTGGCTAATATTGACAACAGTCAGCCAACTTTGGTATGGTTCAGGAAATCAATCATGAGCTGCTTTGGGCCTAAGGAAAGGAGCAAGCAAGTAGATTGTCCTTTAGTCTGTAAGAACCGCCTAATCAAAGTAAAGGTTTTTTTAATAACGTGTACTGATTTAGAGTAACATTTCATGCATCTGCTGAAATAGATTGCAGTTTATGAAAGCTTAATGCTATTATATACGTGTGGCTCATGCAAACGCCAAATATTTTTGTTGTCTGTATTTGCAACTGTGTTTTGTACAGAAGAATATAGTACCCTGTTATAAATTTTTGCTTAGTGCCACAAGGCTAGTATTGCTTTTTTGTTTTGGGCAACATGCCACTTCCTTTGTGATGGGCTGCAGTAGTGCTGCTTCCTAAGACCAGAGCTTTGGCAAAATAGAGCATGTTGGTGAGTAACGTGGAACTAGGGCAAATGTGGCATAAGCTGCACTCCTCCTAGGCTTTTTCGTAACATCCCGAAAGGACAGTTTGGTAAGTATTGCTACTGGAACCAGGCTTTTACTCTTCTTGTCAAATCAAGATCAGACCACTGAAAAATTCTAAAACAATTGTAAATCATGTGCCTTGCACTTTACTTGTATTCCCTACTGCCTGTACCTCAATATTGGCCTTTTAAAATGTAGGAACCCTTGAAGGGTTAAGTAGGAACTAGCCTTGGAAGAAAGGCTGCTTGAGGAAGAGATCCATTCCCAGCATTCCCCAAGGAGAAGGAGAATGCTGACTCTCCTGCATGGTGGGTTTTTCCTCCAGCAACATCTTGTTGAGCACATGAATCATGTTGCTTTCCCCCTTGACTTTGTGCCTTCATCCATAAGCTAAGCATTCCTCTTTGAAAGGAAAGGAAAGGAAGGGAAGGGACATGAAACACAGTCTCTACTTACTGCTCTAGCTTTGGGGCTGTATTTTAGTAAGTATTCCTTGAGCAAAAATTGGGGTAGAGAGGAATTGGGGAGAGCAGGGAGAATGGTGTTGAGTAGAAGCAGTGGATGTGATTAACGCGCCTACTGAGCAGATCTGTAGGAGTGGAGGAGTATCGACCTCTGAAAAATCAATGGCTGCTGCAGTAGCAGGGCTGGCTCCCTCCTCCTTTTTTTCAAGGTCTTTAGTTGAAGGAGGGTGGTAAACCCAGCAGCTCTTTCCCCTTCTATTTCCTGTACCTAGTTCTACCAAAAAGGCTGAAAACCCCATCCATTCCCTCCTTCCCTCTACAATAATTTGCTTAGATTGGTTATTTTTTTTTGCAATTATAGTGAAATTTCTCTTGTGTGACAGCGCACACACACACCAAGCTCCTCCTTCTCTTCAGAGCCTCTTTTCCAAGCTCTTCTTTCCTGCACTGCAGATATAGCAAGCAACTCCTACTAGTTTTGTCTAAACCCATTCTAGGAGAAGGAATAGTTGCTTCTTTTCTATCTGCCCCCCTCCCCAACTCAAACCCCTTGTTCTGGTTTCCATCCTGAAGCAATCAATGCTTGTACAGATACATTGTAGAGAAGCTGGAAACCCCTATTGGAAAGGAGGAGAAATTAGAGAGAGAATGAATTTAGATGTTTGTACTTCCTTTCGTTTAAAAGGTTTTAATACATGTATGCATTGAAGGCGTTTCCACAGTGAAAACTCCTTAAAGGTGAATACAATTTAAGGCGAACCCCCAAATTAACCAAATTTCTTGCAAATGGTTGTTCATATAGGTAAACCTGACTTCTAGTTTATTGTGTAGTGATGTAGTGGAAAATGAAAGTGTGGTTGCAGAGAGATGCCAGGTGAAGGGGGAGAATGCACATTAGGTCAGTGAGATGGAGGCTGCGTGGTGTCTTTCAGTTAGAGTTGGTAATTTCTTTGACAGGAGTCAAAGAACAACAAATAGTAATTCTGTTTGTTGTGTTAATAAACATAGCTAACGTTAGAATATGGGTGCTAAGATAAATTGACTTGGGAATCTTTATGTTAAAATGATAACCTTTGCAGAGCATCAAGAATATAATGGACCAAATATGTATATTTTACTCTCCCGTATTGTTTTTCATCCAGTAGCATATTTGCTATTGCATTTACCACCACAGGCATGAACCCTCGGCATTTAGGTTTAAGTGAGAAATATATTGAATTCTTAGCATAGGCCATGCAAAAAACCGTTGATGGTGATTCTGCTGATAGCACTCTTTGTCAGGTGGCTTCTTTACTAAATTTTTGGAAATCATTTTGATTTTTTTAGAAATTAAAGTTAGGTTTCAGACATGTCATGGGTTTCCTCATTTTTGATCCATTATGCATCTAAGTTAACAGAAGTGTAATTGTAAAACCTTTAAGTATTTTCATTTTAAGTTGTACTTAATCTCCAGCGCTCCTAAAATAAAATGGTAAAAGTGTTCCTCTAATAGTGGGACAATAATTTTGTGTATAAGTCAGTCATAGCAGAGCACTTGATGAACCAACCTGGACACAGCATATTATTTGAGAACACAGAAATGCTGGACCACTCTAACAACTACTATGTCAGGCTATACAGAGAAGCCTTTGAAATCCACAAGCATGTGGACAATTTCAGCGGAAAGGATGAAACCATGAAAATGAACAAAACCTAGCTACAATATTAAAAAAAAACCTCTAAAATCATAACAGTAAATAAAGATCAACACTCAAAAACAGAGGAATTCCAGACAAGAAAAAATCAGGGCCAACTAATCACCTCCCAACAAAGGATTCCCCCAGGCAGTAACCAGACCTTGAAAACTGCTAGGCCATTAAATGCTAATCAAGGTGGCTAGTTACTATATTCACACCTACCTCAAACAGACAAGAGTTCTTTCTTCTACCCTGGACATTCCACAGATATATAAACGCCATTTTCCTAGTTTCCAACAGACTTCACAACCTCCAAGGATGCATGTCATAGATGCAGGCACAACATCAGGAGAGAATGCTTCTGGAACATGGCCATACAGCCCGGAAAACACACAACAATGCAGTAATTTTACCAGCAGAAGGGCTTGTTCTTGTACTTAACAGCCAAAACATTTTTGACCTTAAATTGCCAGCAGAGGCAAGACTACATTAGTGACCCTCTCATGTTTACAGAATTTGGCTCCAATAATTATTTTTTTTTGCGAAGCTCGAAACATCTCATGAATTGACTTCTAGTTGCTGTAGAACCTCAGTGTGTATTCACCCGAAAGCCTCTTGAGGAAGAGGAACATAATAATTTGAGCAAGTTTAGAGCTGTAATTGTTGAGGAAATCAAAATTGTATACCAACATGTATGCATTGCACCCTCTCCAGGTTTGTCACGGTGCATTGTTTGTGGTGTCCTTGGTAACCAAGCCAAAAATTGTCACCAGTTTCCGGTTCCTGGCAATTCTTGAGCAGCTGCCGAGAAAGCCCTCCTGAGTGGGGAGCATGCTGCCTTTGCAGCTGTTCAGTGGATATACTGTGAGTGCTTCTGCAGAGCTGGACATGGAAGCACCCCACTACAGCTCTTCTGAGCCAAGGAAGGCAGCGGACTTGCAAGTTTGGCTCTGCACGGCCAGCACATTCCCAAGTGCCCTGCCTGTGGAGTTGCCAAACATTGCCAACCATTCTAAACCCCAGGTTTTCAGTGGGGTGGTGTGATGAGCAAAAATGTGGAAGTTTGTATTTGAACTCTGAAACTGTAGCTGATTCATTCTCAAACACCCTGAGCTAGATTTATTTGAAGTAGCACATACGATTTTTCAAGTAGCACGTTTTTTGAGATTTAAATCCTGTTTTTGACCTTCTGAATCTGGATCTGAGAAAAGCACTCAAGGTACATGCAATCCTAGATGTATAGTCTTGTGTGTACTCTATAACCTAAAAGCTAGGGAATAGATTCAAATAGATGTCCATGTCAAGTGTCAGTGTCAGATGATAACTTATATGCCACCTGGCTTCTAATTCTACACTCTCCTGTACATTGGAAACACTGGTAGTGAAATAACGTCATATATATATATATATATACTGTGTGTGTGTGTGTGTGTGTGTGTGTATATATATATATATATATATATATATATATATATATATAATCTGTTCAGCAAATAACAAGCTATCTTCATTACTTTTAGCCAAAGACTATTGAGCAGGGCTGTTAAAATTCCAGGAGCCACTGGTTGCATTGGCACTTTCCAGACCCACCAGCAGTCAGTACTTCCTGTGTTACCATGTTTATGAGTCAACATTCAAGAGAGGTTTCCAAGAGCAAAGTTCATTTTTTAAATGAACTTACCCACTGGTTTTAAAGAACCAGGGTTTTTTTTTCATCCCCTGTGGTGACAATTCCAAAAAAGCCTGAAGCTGTAAACACTCCACCAGGGAGGAGGATATGGTCCACCTGCTCACTATTATTGTCAACTATTATGTATAGGCTGCTGGGTCTCAAAATATAAACCATAAAATCTAGAATAATGACTGCATTATAATATGACATATGACTGGCACGGTTCCATTCTTACACATCTGAATATATTTCATTATATTGTGATCTTTCATGACTTCTATTAGAGCAGTAACTGTACTGTATATGTTGCAAAAATCAATAAACAGCCCAAATTGTAAAACATTAATTAGCCTAACTATTTAAGCGAGTTTGTCACCTTTTAATCCAAACGCAATAATGCTGGATAGAGTTGAAGTTCATTTCAAGATGAGGAGAGAGCACCTAACAGTATGTTCTAAAACTACTCAGCTGTTTTGTATTTGGCGGTATTGGAAAGCTTAGTTTCTTCTTTAGGCAGCCTTTCTAATTCCTTCCTTTGGGGGGGCCGGTAGGAAGGGCGGTTGTTTGATTGCACGCATGGTTTTGTTTTGGTGTGACAAGGTGGTGTTGGCAGCTGATTCCCTATTCACCAGCAGCCGAACAAAACTCCTGCTGGCATAAGTTGAATTGGGCAACCAGTCGCAGCTGGAACAGTTATAGTTTCGGAGTCCCTGTGGGCTTCCGCTATCAGGTCACATCCCAAAATAACACTGGGCAGTATTTCAAGTGAAGAAACGAAGACTTTGGGGTTGCAGCCAGCTTGGAGTGTGAGATTTCTCTGTGAAATGCTTGGAATCCCGCCAACATTTTTGATCTGCATGGCAGATGAGCAATAAAATGCATAAACACGCGCACACACACATTGGAAACATGTGAGGAAATTATCCCAACCAAGACGTTTCCTTCATGCTGGCAGAAGGAAACTGCTCTTGATTTGTACCTCCTGTTTTCTTTTGCTTTATTGGTTGTATTCAAAGGAGGAGGAAAGGCTGTTCAGTACTGATGCTGTACCATTCAGGATCATGCTGTTAAAAAAAGACCTTTTAAACTGCCTCAGTAGTTCAATTCATGTGTGATGTATTTTTTGTATTTAAATCTTTTAAGACACTTTGAGTGTAGATTATAGTTCTTTTACTACTTTGATGTGCCTTGATAAGTTGCCCTCTTTGAAGTTTTGAAGATAGTATTTTTGTTTTTAATAGTCACGTGATATCTGTAGGTTAGATATCTAACCTTTTGTGATACTTTGTATAATAATAATAATAATAATAATAATAATAATAATAAACTTTATTTTTGTACACCACCTCCATCTTCCCGAAGGGACTTGGAGTGGCTTACAGACAGCACAAAGTGCCTGGAACAATGCAAAAAATAAAAAATAAACACACAATACAATAAAAAATAAAACCACAAGCATATAAAACAATTATTTAAATTCAAAACAGCGCCCAAAACCTATAGTGAGAACTGTAATAAAACATGGCTTACTAAAGGAAAGCTAAAATGGGAGATTATTTTTGTGAAAACTACACCACATTTCCTTAAATAGAAAACCAGTTGACTGATGTACCCACCCGTCATATACCATCCTAGCTTCAATAAGATGAGTGCTAAGAAACAGTGTTTGTAATATATGTTGCTTGTATTAATTAATAATATCACTCAAATCAAGTTTTGAATGTCAAGGCCATGCTGGAAAATGTGTATTGTCAACCAAAATCTAGTATGTGGTGGCATTGCCAGAGAAGCTCCTTCCTCCAGTAAAATGAATGTTTTTCCTTCAGACATGATTGGGCTGAGCCTTTTGGTGTCAGTGCAGGCAGGTTCATTTATTGTGTTTAATAGTTCACAGCAATATATGAATATGTTTTCTTTTCAAAATGGACCCATTTGCCGCCGCGAGCCCCTGGGAGTCGGCGGTCGAGAAGTCCCAACAAATAAATAAATAAATAAATAAATACAATTTAAGTGGTATTTGTCGATATTGTCACCTTTGCCTTTGCCATAAGAGCCCATACTGGATTAGACACAAGGCCTATTTAATATAGTTTGCACAGTGGCCAACCAGTTGCCTCTGGAAAGCCTGCCAGTACTCTCCATCTAGGTCAGTGATTCCCAAACTCTCCTCCAGGTGTTTTGGACTTCATCTCCCAGAATCCCTGATGATTGACTAAGACAGCTGAGGCTTCTGGGAGTTGAAGTCCAAAACCCTTTGAGGAGAAAAGTTTGGGAATCACTGATCTAGTTTCTTCAGAAAGTTCCTTCTAATACTGTATATTTTGTATAATGAGGATGCTATTCAAAGTAAAGTAATACTAGACATGTAGTGATTGGGCTAGGCCATAAAAATCTAACTCAGTGGCTTTTCTGTGGGCTGCTTTGAAGGGGGAAGCAATTATTTATGAGAAACAACCATATACAGAGGCAAACTGTTGGTCTGTTGGTCCATGCAGTTTGGTATTGTTCACATAGAGAAGCAACAGTGGTTTTTTTTAGTCCTATCTGGAAGTTGTTAGAAATTAAACATGTGTCCTGCTACATGTAAAACGTATACCGTATTTTACCACTGTGCTGCAGGCGCATTATAATGTATTTTCAAGCCCCTGTTACCATACACACACACACACATAAATAGGCCAGTTTTCTTCTTATAGTCTATTTGTTCTAGTAGTACTCTTGTCTCTCAAAGTGGTTTTTGGAGTGTGAATGGTAACAGCGAAATAAAAAAAAAAGGACCATCCACAGATCTTAAAGTTCAGAGTGCCCTATTACACCTTATGGAGTGTGATCGCCTTTGTAGCAAAAGTCAACACATAATGACTGGAAGGAGCATTGAGCATGTGGCTTTGAGTAGCGCTAGTTATTGTATTGATTACACTATTATAGTCTAAACTTTTGTGTATTTTCCATAATATACCGATCATGTAAATTAGCTTATTCTTGAATGAACTTGATTTTGGGGGAAAGGAACTCTTTTCATATCTTGGAAAAGAAAATTTCAGGTAAATATGAATTCATTTTCTCAGCCAGTCTCCAGATATTAAGTATTCAATGATAACGTTGATTGTTTCACTAGTGTGTAAAATACAAATTGTTCTTGAACAGTGTTTCACATTCAGTTAAGTATTTGCAGTTATCTCTTTATGAACAAACAAATTAACTTTCCATTTTAAAAAAATATCTAGAAATAAATGAGCATAAATAAAATTAGGAAAAAATGTTTCAGGTCATGTTGAAAATTGTGCAATGAGAAGCAAAGGATTTTAAAAGAGATTTACAAGCTTCACTTTCTGACTGTCTGAGTTGCAAGTGTATGTATTCTGGCTGAGTATGTAGCAGAAGTGTCTGCCTCCATTGTGTGCAAAATTCCTCTTTAGTATTTTGCACTGTTTTTAATATCTGTGAACATAAAATGAAATACGTATTTCCGAAGGTAGTCTGAAACTGATTGCTATATGCTTAGAGTTGATCAGTGGTTCTTAACCTGTGGGCCGCGGACCACCAGTGGGCTGTGAGGATGAAAATCTGATCCACGAGCCTCCTTCCTCTTTACTTTATTTCTGTTCCTTTTGCGCTGCCTGCCACTCCTTCCCTATCGCTGACCAGCCCTGCTCTCTTGGGTAGACCACATCAGCTTTAGATTATTAAATACTAGCCATCCCCGGCCACGCATTGCTGTGGCCTAGTCTGTGTATATGTGTTTTGTGTGTGTGTGTCTATGTGTATATATGTGGTTTTGTGCATGCATTGTAATGTATTCTTAATTTTTGGCTTTTTAATTCTCTTCCACTGTGTTTTTCAGTATTTTATGAGTGATGGTCACTTGTTGGCCTGATAGGCATATTGTGTTCAAATTTGGTGTCAATTCTCCCAGTGGTTTTTGAGTTATGTTAATCCCACAACGAATATTACATTTTTATTTATAGAGATAGTTTTCTGTGGGCGAGCAGATGGCAACTACTGGATGGCATGTGTCCTGTATCAGAAACTAGAGCTAATGTGGTCTATCCAATGCAGTTTTCTGAATCACCACCCCAAATAACCAAACCAAATCTAAAGTTGACCAAATAATGATTTGTAACCCTTTTGGTACTAATGTTGGAGAGTGGGCCCTGGTCAACAAAAATGTTGGGATCCACTGGAGTAGATGGATTGGACATCCCCATCCATGTTCATCTTGCCTGCTTACCAATAGACTGATAGATTCAGTTCATTGAGCTTGCACAGCCATAATCGTTATAGAAATTCAGGCAACAATATCTTTCCCAAGAGTTTTTGGCCTGAGGCTCCCAGAAGTCCCAGACATGATGGCCCCTTCCACACAGCTGAATAAAATCCCATATTTTCTGCTTTTAACTGGAACATATGGCCGTGTGGAAGGGCCCTATAACCAATAAGCAGGGATTATAAAAGCTGTAGAAGGAGAACAGTTGCATAGTTCTGATTTGAAGGTTACCCTAGACACACCTCATGGGTCATAGCCTCAGATCTTATAACATTAAAAGTGAGACAGAAATCTAGCCAGGGAGGACTGGGTGCTTGGCTAAGTAAGCGTTTCTAGTTGTTAACCTACATTAGAATTAGTTACTCCCTTGTGAATGGAAGGAGTAGGATTGACTGATCTCATTGCTCTTTTTTCCTCCAAGGGTGAATGCTATGGGCAATTGTGCTGTCCAATCTTGGCAAAGTTTAATATACCGTATGTATTTGAAATGAAGTCCTTCATGTAATAGAGAAGAAACTAAGGAGCTTTGGATAGAAAAAAGGCCTACATAATATCTGTATAATTTTAGATTGCCAAAAGACTTGTACAATTAAAAAAGAATACCGCAATAATGCTAATAGAATTGGTATGCATATCTGGAATTTTTAGAAGTTATGGGTGCCATCACAAAATGGCTGCTATGAGGGGTGCTTGTTTACAAAATATCTGCTGTAGTGGGTGCAGTCAGTCACAAAACACCTTAGAAAGGGAAGCTGTAAAACGAAGGATGTGATTTGTAGTCACCTATAGTCTTCAAAATACATCTGGGGCTACATGAAGCCCAGAGGTATCCTAGGGAGAGAAAATGAAGATGGGTGGGTGTAAGCTGAGCACCTAAGTTTGAAGGCAACCAGGATAAAAATCAGGCATAGAATCATGGTGGATGCTATGCAAGATGCCTGTTGGTACACCTTGCAGTAAATGTTGCAGTACTGTCCAACGTGCAACGCAGTTCAATTTGATCTGATACTTTGGGTGCCAAGGAGGATATGCTTGATGTTTCCACAAGCTAGTGGACACATCGTTTTCTTATCAGTAGAGAGATCACAGGATCTCATAAACATTCTTATTACAAGAATTTTGCACAAGGCTTTGCTATAACTTCAGCATTCGTATTAATTGTGGTGGTGGTGACTTCTTTTGGGGTAATGAAGAAAACATGCAGAAAATCTATCTTCAACCCTCTTTCCTCCAGAATTGGAGAGGGAGGTATAAGAGAGACAAGCATCTCCTTTCAAATTTGGCCGAGGTTAAAAGCTGTCATTGCAAATCCTGTGGAATGAGTTTCAAAAGTTCATCACGTCCTTACACTTGGAGTCCACACTTACCCTGTAACTGCAATCTCTCAAGATGTCCAGTGACACTACATCCGGTTTCTAAGATTTATTTGTCCATTTGGCTTTTCTCCAAATTATAAATAGACCTGTATAATATGAAGAGCCTGCTCAGGCCTACACAACACATTGTGAATATGTTTTGATTCCTCCTTCGTAAGCTCCCTAAGTGGTTTATTCCCAGCATAGTACACTTGTTTGTTTTTAAGGTGAGTCAGGATTCAAAGTATATCATGGAGTATTTGTGATAAAACGTCACTGGTACTGAGCAGCAGAGATAACAGAATACAAAAATGACTATTATCAGCTATGTTAGTCTGCAGCTAATCATAAAAAATGCACTGCATCATTCTGGTCTACCAGTTCCAAAAGGAGCCTTTGTATAAAGAAGAAAAACAAATGGGTTTAGAATGTTTGTGCATTACAGAGTGATTTGTACAGAATGAGGAGGAAGCTGGAAGAATGATCTTTACCCAACTATACAGTTTTGTTAGTGTAAGCTGGAAGGGAATACAGTGATACCTTGACTTAAGAATTTAATTCGTTCTGTGACCTGCCAAAACATTAAGTCAAAACATTATCTCAAAGTGAATTTTGGCCAGATGATTTGTATTGGGTCTTGA
The DNA here is from genome assembly GCA_030556195.1 of Anolis apletophallus. NCBI lineage: Eukaryota > Metazoa > Chordata > Lepidosauria > Squamata > Anolidae > Anolis > Anolis apletophallus. The sequence goes on along the minus strand of JARBWK010000011.1, from coordinate 43,560,839 downwards.
GATAAAACAGACACCAAAAGCGGTGACCAACCCAGTCTTTAAAAAAGAACAGGCCAAGGCTCCCCCAGTGACCCTCCTGCCATTTCTACCCTACCTTCTTGGTGTCAAACAAGCATCATGGAAGACACTTCCGTCTATACTGCTTTGAAGTGTATAGAGGCTTGGTACCACACTGTTGACGAAGGACTTGAGTGGCTGAAGATTCATTCTGACCCATACTCGGTGGTGGTAAAGGCAGCCCAGTCTTCGGGTAACACCCCTTCCGACAGAGAAGGGAAACACTTGGACGCAGTGAGCCAAAAACTCTACTCCGGGGCCTCTCTCCTCTCGAGAATTGCCAACTACAGAGCATGTATGGGAGCCTACCAACAAGTACTGTGGGGGAAATCCCAGCCTTTCCATGCCAAACTGTCTGACAAGGATCGACAGCACTTCAGCAAACTTTTTGGCTCACCACCAAATTCAGGTGGCCAAACATACAGGAGACATTGCTGGTAAGATGATCGGCCATGCCATGGCGATCCATTGCCATGCCTGGCTTCGTTACTCTGGCCTCTTTACCTCATGTAGGCAAGTAATGGAGGACCTGCCCTTCAATGCGTTGGGCCTTTTCAGTGCAGGCATCAATGAGAAGCTGAAATCAAACTAGGACTTCAAGCTGCCAGCGACAAAGTGTGGTGTACAGACCCAACCACAGACAGAAAAGAATAGTTGGTATCAGCACCGTTTTCATCACTATGGCCACCAGCCCTATGGACAACAGGGCTACCGACAAAACTGCAAGCTTGCCATTTCCAAATGAGAAGGTCCGATCCTCAACCTCATGGACCTGAATTCATATACTATCGATGAAGTTCAGGATGATCATGGTATCGTCAATCCTGCCCCTACTACACCAAAGAGATTGGATCGTGTCCATTGACCTACAAGATGCATATTTCCATTTAGTGGTCCGCAACTCATGCGGACGTTTCCTCCCCTTCAGAGTCCTCCAGCAGGCTTACCAGTTCAAGATGCTTCCTTTTGGCCTGGTCACCACGCCAAGAATCTTCACCAAGTGCATGGGGGTGGTGGCATTGCACATCAGAAATTACCGCATTGTCCTTTTATCATATCTGGATGACTCGCTAATAGTGGCACACTCACCACAGACTCTCAAGACCCATGTGAGTCACACTCTTCACTTTCTCAACTCCCTTGGCCTCAGAACGTGGAAAAGTCCCACCTCACTCCCGACAACTATGTCCAGACTCTTTGCAATTCTGTCTCCCTGCCCCAGGAGCGGTTTTCATCCCTCCAGAAGGAAATAAAAACCTGCAGACCCCATCGCTGAGTCGGAGTCTGATCAGTCCATGTCCCCTACTTGGGCTTCGACGGTTTCCATCACTCCCTTTGCCAGACTCCGGCTCAAATCGATGCAAAGGTGGTTAATCGATCACTCCAACCCATCTTGACACCACAGCTCTAAATTTCTCATGATCCCGAGACGCTCACCTGGTGAACACTGCAGAGCGATGTATGCAACGGCATTCCATTCCCAGCTCCCATCGGTCATGATAATGACTGACACATCCACTTTTGCATGGGGAGCTCTCACCAATGGCTTCGCCATCCAGGATCTCTTCCAGAAACAAGGTGGCCCACTACATGAACTACTTAGAACTCCTGGCATTCACACACCTCATCTGCCACAAGACTGTTCAGATCTTCACGGACAACACAGTGGCAATGTGTTACATAAATAAACAGGGTGGCACAGGTTCGAGAAAGCTCCTGCAACTTTCTCTCTGACTGTGGCAATGGTGCATTGACCACGCGGTGAACAATGCAACGCGGCCCCTGCCAGGAGAGCAGAACAGCCTCGTCGACACCCTCAGCAGAACAAAAATGGCATCCCACAAGTGGAAGCACGATCTGACGAAACTCCATGGCATCTTCAATGAATGGGGGTGGCCGGAGATAGACCTGTTTGCCTTGCCAGCTTCCCCAGTACGGAACATGCGTCCCGAGGATGCCTCGGAGATGCCTTCCTGCTGAACTGGTTGATAGCATACCTCTATCTCTTCCCACCGATCCTCAGGATCATAGAGAAGATACATACATCCAGCACAAACTATGTCCAGACTTGCCCAGACAATTATGGTACCCAGACCTGCTCGAGATTTCTCGAGGTAGACACTGTGCCCTACCACCATTGCTTCACCACCTGACCAGAGAATAAGTGATTATCCTCCATCCAGATATCCGGTCTCTCCACCTCACAGCATGGAGGATTACAGCATAAGCCACCTCCAGCCCGCCCTCCGGTCCATCATACAGGTGGCACACAAATAGTCGATACACAAACTTGCATCTGCCTGTCCACCCATCTACCCTGGGCTGGAGCCTCAGGCTTGTATTGTTGCAGCTCTCCGGTCCACCCTTTGAACCGTTTGCTACAGCAGACCTCCAGCCCTTCGGAGCTGGCCGCTCTCCGAATAGATGAGCCTTACCTGCTCTTCTGTCGCGATTGTGCCGACACCACCTTCCTCCCAAAGGTGGTCTCTGCCTTTCATGTCAACCTCCCAGCCTTTTTCCAAAACCCCACTTCATCTCTGGAGAAGCGTCTACACCTCCTGGAGGTCAGAAGGGTGCTGCTTTTCTACAAGGACAGAACTCTACCCACTAGAAAGTCCCTGAGACTCTTTGTCTCATATGCTGCCGACAAACCGGTCTCCTCTCAGTGTTGTCCCACTGGATTGCTCCAGCCATTGAGCTGTGCTACCAGTTCGCTCGCAATCCGTCCCCCACCTTAGTCCGCCCGAGAACTACAAGGAGCCAGGCAGCATCCACAGTCTTTCTCAAGGGCATCCCACTAGATGCCATTTGGAAAGCGGCCATTTGGGCCAACCCCATGACCTTTGTCTCCCATTATAGACTTGACTCTAGATCAGGGGTCCTCAAACTTTTTAAACAGAGGGCCAGTCTCCCTCAAGCTGTTTGAGGGCCAGATTATAATTTGAAAAAAAATGAATGAATTCCTATGCACACTGCACTGCACATATCTTATTTGTAGTGCAAAAAACACTTTAAAATAATACAATAATTATAATGAAGAACAATTTTAACAAATATTATCTTATTAGTATTTTAATGGGAAGTGTGGGCCTGCTTTTGGCTGATGAGATAGGATTGTTGTTATTGTTGTGTGCTTTCAAATCATTTCAGACTTAGGTTGACCTTGGAGGGCCGTATCCGGCCCCTGGGCCATAGTTTGAGGACCCCTGCTCTAGATTCTACCTGGACACTTCCTTTGGGAGGTCTATCCTCACTTCATGTCTTGCCTGGCCAAAGAACACCAGGCACAATGACCCAAAATAAGACACTGAGTCTTATCAGGTTCAACGAATGTTTTATTGTTTATGATGTTTTTTTCTTGCTAACTGATGACGTTCCTGCCCCCCCCCCCCTGCTGAATAAGGTTATTCACTATTACATAGAACATTGTTCACGTACTTCTCTGCCTGAGATAGTGTATCGTATTGAGGTTTGTGCTTTGTTAAATGCCATGGCATATTACCTCAAGAAAAGACTACAACCCCTCTTCAGATCTCGTGTTTTTTGCATTGTGTACCTCGTGCACTGTATTGTTAAACTACAACACGGAGTGCATAGCTCCCCAGGACCTAAAGTCTCTATCCTGCCTATTACACTGTTGCACTAAAGAATTTATTTACACACTTGACAGTTTTTCCTCTGTCATTAAGTTATTATTCTCTATAAAGAGATTGTGTTTGCATCTATCTGGTGTCGGTTCGGCATATGTCCCACCTACATGGACCTTGGTTCACTAGTCTCTATATGTGTGCATTCACAGAGTCCACAAAATAAAAGAACAGATGACTTACCTGTAACCATGTTTCTTCGAGTGGTACTCTGTGAATCCACACAAACCTGCCTGTTCCTCCCCTCTATGCAAACCTTCCCCTTTCTCAGTGTCTCTGTGGTGAATGAACTTGGGAGCGTGTGACCAGGGCTCCCTTTTATGCGCTGGGAGGAGTGGGTGGGCTTACTGCCAAAATTTGAAAGATTCAGCTTGGGAAGCTTTCCGTTAGAGCAATGGTTCTGAACCAGATGTTTTGGCCTTCATCTCCCAGAAATCTTAACAACTGCTAAAGTGACTGGGTTTTCTGGGAGTTGTAGGCCAAAACACCTGGGGACCCACAGGTTGAGAACCATTGTGTTAGAGCCTGTGCAGGTGCAGTAACTCCATATGTATGCATTTCCAGAGTACCACTCAAAGAATACTTATACAGCATTTCATAGATGACATCTGGGGCTCTGCAATTCCTCAAAGGATGCCTAGGACAAAATCTATTGGTGACTTTCAGCTAAATCTATATTGTATCCCGCCTAATTAAAAGCAAAGGAATCTTCAAGAAGAATCCCATACATTTTGCAGCCAGTATATGGTATATGGTAACCACCCCAGTCTCTTATTTCCTGTAGTGACATCCTTGCCTGTGTTCCTTTGTCTTTCCATAGGATCTCTCTGGTTCAATAGATGACCTGCCTATGGGCACAGAAGGAGCACTGAGTCCTGGCGTAAGCACATCAGGGATTTCCAGCAGTCAAGGAGAGCAGAGCAATCCAGCTCAGTCTCCTTTCTCTCCACATACCTCTCCTCACTTGCCAGGCATCAGAGGACCTTCCCCATCGCCAGTTGGCTCTCCTGCAAGTGTTGCTCAGTCACGCTCTGGCCCACTTTCTCCTGCTGCAGTACCAGGTAAAACATTTTGTGTGCATGACACAGAGCTTGGAATAGCAGTTTCAGGATCCCCCAAGCTAGCATGGCCAGTGGCCTTCTGACTGGCTGAATTCTGCAAACTGTAGTATATTCTTCCTTGAATGCCCATCCATCCTTAAACATGGCTGCTTATTTCAAGGGATGCGGCAGTAATGGCCTCCATGCACCTTAACAAGAAAGAAGAAGGTATTTTGGGAGGCATGCTGAGAAATGACCCGGAGAGAATTATATGTAGCACATGAATTGCACTTTCCTCACTCCCTACTTCAGCCGAGAAGTGGAGAGATCCAGACTTCAGTGTTTAGCCAGTCAGTATTTGTGAGACCAAACCTACCTCATGTGCATCTGTAAGAATAAAATAGTGGATAAGGAACACTTCCTGGAGAAAAGACACATTCTAAATGCAATAAATAAGACAACACTAAATAAGAATAAGAGATATGGGTTCAGATTCTTTCTTTGTCAGATTCATTATGTGTATGGATCAGTGAAATGGATGGACTTATAAGTACAGTGTGCCCTTAGAATTTGGTAGGGTTTGGTTCCAAGAACCCAACGGATATTAAAATCCATAGTTGTTCAAATCACAGTGCCATAGTGAAGCACTATCATTCTATTTTATTCTATTCTATTCTGGAAGACAGTCATACTCAGCCACAAGGGATCATGTATTATGATGATGGCTATCATCCATATAAAATGGCTAAATCGAGGTTGACTTCTTGTATTTTTAAAATATTTTCAAGCCATGGAGGGTTGAATTGATGGATGCAGAATCTCATATGGAGGGTTGACTGTACATTTAAGGGTGAAATAACCTGTATCTATATCCATGTACTGCAGTAGGGTTCAGTCTTAGTATGTGACATGGGGTTTAAATTGTTTGGAAATATACTTCCAAAGAAGTCATTTTCTCTTTGTTGCACAGGCAACCAGATGCCACCTCGACCCCCAAGTGGCCAGTCAGACAGCATCTTGCATACCTCCATGAATCAGTCAACCATAGCCCCAGATAGAGGTGAGTGTGCAATTTACCTTTGGTATGGTTTGTTTTTTACATATACAAACCTTAAAACATATGTGTTGAAACATTCAGTGGGAATATTGCAGTTTGGGAATGAACACTTTGTTTAGTTAGCTGTTGTTTACCTTTGGAATACTCATTCCAGATCTTGAATGAAATATTTTGTTTGCACAAAAGGATACCCTTATGGGTAGAGATATACAGATGAATTTCAACCAGTTTCTTGAACTAGAATCCAGTAAAACTTTGCTTTCTCTCTGAAGTTGGACAGAGAGTAATGTTTGGAAAATTATCTAGTATCCTCTGTTTCTCTCTCCATCACCACCCTTGGTGTACAGGCAGCCCCTGAGTTACAAACATCTGACATTAAAAACAACATAGTTAAGAATGGAACTAAGACAACAGGAAGTGAGAGAAATCTTCTCCTAGAAAGGGAAATTCACTCCTAAAAGTGATCTCATTGGAAAAAAGTGTCTCCACTGAAGTTTTATCACCAATCCTCGTTTTCATAACCAGCCCAATTTTTCAAAACCCAATAATCACAGGGAACACAAACACCACGGGGGTGCTAACCCTTCCCTATGCAATCCAAAGCTTGTGTGTGTGTGTGTGTCTGGAATTACACTTAAAATGTACCTGTTCCAGCTTACATACGTTTCAGCTTAAGAACAAACCTACAGAACTACCTTGTTTGTAACTTAGGGGCTGCCTGTGTATTGGTAACTTTAAAATCTGTTGGTATGCTTTAACAAGAAATGTAATTTGTTAATGTTCTATTGCTTGTGTATATATGTGTGTTATGCATAGCTTTCTAATATATCATTTTACATATATTATTTCTTTAGGTTATATACAGAGGAATCCACAGATGCCTCAGTATAACTCTCAGCCTGGGTCTGCCTTATCTCCCCGCCAGTCTTCTGGAGGACAAATGCATGCTGGAATGGGACCTTACCAGCAAAATTCCATGAGCAGCTATGGACCCCAGGGAGGCCAATATGGGCCTCAAGGTGAGGGAAATAATCTGGTTGCTGCTGAAACATAGAAGCAACAAGCATGTCTTGTGCCTGTTTTAGGAGATAAGAACTAGGAATTCTTCGCACACATCCCAACATTGGTGAACTACAGATCCCAGAATCCCTCCTCTTTGACCATTTTTAGCAACTTCGGAATGCTGTTTAACAATAATTACAGTTGAGAGTTTGTAAACTGTTCAAAGAGGTAGCTGTTTTAATCTGCTTTAGCATGAAAAGGGATCCAGTAGTACCTTTGAGACGTAACTAGAAAGAAGACATTTCTAGCATAAGTTTTTGCAGACACTGTCCACTTTATCCAATCCAGACACAAAGTTGCAATTGATCTAAAATGAAAGCAGAGACTTCTGATCTCCACTTTGAGGTCATGATGGAAGAAATGGGATCGAGACTAGTAAAGTCTGCCTAAGATTTGTGTGTGTGTATGTTTCGTTCTTATTCTCATTCCAGCAAGTATACTAATGGATAACAAATCTAAAGCATCTTGGTTCCTGTTTAAAAAAATGTGAGTGAGTTGATAAGGTATAAACAAGCTGCTTGCTGGACTTAAGTGTATGTTATTGTCATAATAGCTGTGTATGAAATTGAGGGTGCCTAAACTTAATTTAAAACTTTTTTTTCGTGTCAGGAGCGACTTGAGAAACTGCAAGTTGCTTCTGGTGTGAGAGAATTGGGCGTCTGCAAGGACGTTGCCCAGGGCATGCTCGGATGTTTTACCATCCTTGCGAGAGGCTTCTCTCGTTTCCTTGCATGGGGAGCCAGATCTGACAGAGGGAGCTCATCCGCGCTCTCTCCGGATTCGAACCTGCGACCTGTCGGTCTTCAGTCCTGCCAGCACGGGGGTTTAACGCATTGCGCCACTGGGGGCTCCTTTTAAAACAAATAAGAAAGAATCTTAAAATATTACAAGGTTATCCATTTAATGTCTTCTGAGCGTTTTAACATGGAGTATTTTAAGTGAACTGTGCTCTGTGTTGCTCCCTCAGCTCTCATCTACTTTTAATTATACACCAGAACATCTTACCTAACTAGTGTAGTTAATTTATAGTCTGATCATATATATCTAGATTGTGGGATTTTTTTTATCTTCAGCCTTTGACGGTGGTTCTGATTAGTTCAGATATGAGATCTCTGGTGAAGGATGCACAGAAAAATTATATGTAATTACAACATAGCTGCAGTGAGAGAGCTGGTACAAAATAAATCAACATTCTGATTCTTAGTGTTTGGGAACGTTCTCCTCCTTTATGTGCCTTTTTTTACAATTCACAGGTTGAATTTGTAAAATAAACAAAATAGTCAATATATTCTTCATTATTGCTGATCACTGTCACCTTTGCTTTGTAGGTGGATATCCCAGGCAGCCAAACTACAATCCGATGCCCAATGCAAATTATCCCAATCCAGGAATGGGAGGAACCATGAACCCCATGGGAGCAGGGACTCAGATCCATGGTCAGACTGGTGTACCACCCTATCCTGGTCTTCCCCCAGGGAGAGGTTTGACCCATCCTGCCATGGGGAATAGGCCCTATGGACCCAACATGGCAAATATGCCTCCCCAAGTAGGAACTGGGATGTGTCCTCCACCAGGTGGCAGGAAAGCACAAGAAGCCGCCGCTGCTGCTATGCATGCTGCTGCTGTCAATTCAATCCAGAATAGGTAAGTCGTGTGCATGCAGTTGTGTAGATTTTCTTAAATCTAAGATTAAAACTTCTTGTTCACTATCTCTTAGTTGAAAAAGATAAAATGCAAAGTCAGTATGTTGGCTAGTAAAGCTCATTCACATCTTAGCTGTGTAAAAGAACTGAGGCAGGCATATTTTGATAGATAATTGGAGGGAAGAGACTTGCAAGTAAGACACTGGCACAAAATAGTTGAACCATGGCAGGTCAAGGGTGATGCGATATGTTAGCTTTTAATTCATTACAGTCCCATGTACCTGCCTAATCCTTTTTCCTACTTGAAGATGTTTGGTCCCATCCCCTGTCCCCCCAGGACATATATCAGCTCCCTTGAAGCCCTGTGCTGGAAGAAAGCAAGATATAAATAAAATGTTATCCCAGAAAAGCCAATAAAAATACTGTAATAATAATAATAATATATTTGTAGACCACCCTATCTCCCTGTCAGTTTGTCGAGAAAGCCTTGACTTCACTTGCAGCTAGTGTCAGTGAAGTACTTAAATTGCATTGACAGGTTTGGGTAGAGCCAGTAGACCACCTCATATTTGTTGTACTTAAGCCATCAAGGAGAACTGTGGCTAGATCTCATCCTCTTTTTAAACCTGCCAATGGGATTGAAAATCTGATACACCCATGAATGGCAGTTACAGAGAAAGGGATTCTTGCAAACCTACTGGTTTCTGCATGACAATGAATCAGAAAACTTGATTGAACTTGCTAAATGTGTTTTGGCAGTATACAGAAACCATTGATACATGCTCATGTTGGAAGCATATGCCCATGGTCTGGTATTACTAATAAAGGCATGTTGTTTTTAGGCCATCTGGTTACCCCCATATTAACCAAGGAGGAATGATGGGAACTGGACCTCCCTATGGCCAAGGAATTAATAGCATGGCTGGCATGCTCAATCCCCAGGGCCCGCCGTATCCATTGGGTGGGAATATGGCAAACAACTCTGCAGGTAAGATATATTGTACCCAATACTTGTTTAAGAACTTTGGAATTTGGGAGAACACCCAGAAAAGCATTCTCATATTGATTGTTTGATTCTCTAGGAATGGCTGCAAGTCCTGAGATGATGGGACTTGCGGATGTTAAACTAACACCTGCGGCAAAAATGAACAATAAGGCAGATGGAACAACAAAATCCGAGACCAAGTCAAAGGTAAAAATGTGGAAACGTTTGTATCATTTTTAAAGAAAAAATGGAGCCTTGATTTCTAGCCTTTAGTTTTATTGTATCTTATGACTTGAACCTTATTGATAGTTCTCAATAAGCCCATTGCGACAATTGTTGAATGGTGAATCAACAGTTTGTAAATCTCACTGATTGGTTGGGTCTGTTGTGCTTGGGACTACTGTAGGAGTCAATCCAATATAATTAGATTATTTTGAAGGGCAAGGGTTTCTTACTCCCACTTCCCCATTACTGACTGTTGAAAAAATCTCTTTGTAAGGTTTTTGTAACAGCACTGTCAGATGTGTGTCATTCAGACTATGTTCATGCAGACTGTTTCTGAAAATAAGGAGAAGATTCTTTGAAACAATTTGGAGTTGTGTCTCTTAATATTCTCCCTTATTGTTTACCGTTTACTGCTTCCCTGTGATTTACTTCCACCTTGGAACACGTGCAGCTATATGACTACAAGCAATTTTTGACTCCAAAGATGCTGCTTCCCACTTTATTTCTATTGCATGCATTATCAGTTTTCAAAAGTGAACAAAACTTTCCTAGTTGTGGAAATTGGCAGTTATCTCCTATGAAAATGTATAGTCGCAGAATATGGGTGCAACTACTATTTCAGCTCTAGACAAAAGTCCATGTTAATAGCTAGAATTATTCTCTTGGATGATTGGTTTCCCTTCTCAAGAATATCAGTACAGGATGCTGGAGGCTCCAGTTGAGTACCAACAGAGAATGTGAAGACCTTGTATTCATTGCTGTAATATTAGGAGTATACATCAAGAACTGGGCTGTATTGATTGCAAGTGCAGTTAAACTCGAGTGAGGTGCCCTTGCTAGAAAACCTTGTAGCTTTTAAGGTTTTTTTTAGTAAAGGTAAAGGTTTCCTCTTGACATTAAGCCTAGTTGCGTCTGTCTCCGGGGGGTGGTACTAATTTCCATTTCTAAGCCGAAAAGCTTAGACACCTCCAAGATCATGTGGCCATCATGACTGCATACCTTCCCACCAAAGTGGTACCTATTGATCTACTCACATTTGCATGTTTTAAAACTGCTAGGTTGGCAGAAACTGGGGCTAACAGCACGAGCTCACCTCTGCTCCCCGGATTTGAACTGCCAACTCTTTGGTCAGCAGTTCAGCGGTTTAACTCACTGTGCCACCAGGGTATTTCAGAGTGGAATACAGTGATCCTTTCATTTTTTGAATCAAATGAACCTTTCCTGTCTTTTTTCCTAAAGAAAATGTTTGGGGCAAAGAAGTCTTTCAAACAGTGATTCATTCGGTTAATAAAATGTATTGTTGAAGTCTTTCACTGCTGGAATTACTGGGCTATTGTGTGGTTTCCAGGCTGTATGGCTGTGTTCTGGAAACATTTTCTCCTGATGTTTTGCTGCATCTCTGGCTGTCATCTTCAGAGGATCCTCTAAAGATGCCAACCACAGATGCAGGTGAAATGTCAGGAGAAAATGCTTCCAGAACACAGCCATACAACCCAGAAACCACACAACAACCCAGTTAATAAAATAATTGCATAGAAGACTAAGAGAGCTAAATTATGCTTTCATGGGCAAACTTAGTAGACCCTTTGTTCCTGGAAACAAAATATTGAATCTAACCTCAAAATAGTCAGTTGTTTCAAATAGAGTAGGAATCTGGTGATTATAATTCTGATGTAAAACTTGTAAAGTCCTCTCCCCTACATTTGCATCTTTAGTGGCAACAGAATAGACTAGTTAAATTCAGCCATTTATTTTCTTTAGCTCAGAGGTTCCCAACCTGTGGGCCACAAGACCTAAAACAAGGTCAGCAGCTCTAGATCAGGGGTGCTCATTAGGTAGCTCGGGAGCTACTAGTAGATCTTTGGCCCTCTTCCAGGTGATCTTCGGGCCTCACCAGTCGGATGGGGTGCTCCTGCCATGCGCGAGCACAACCTGCGCGCACACGCGCTCCTGCTGCTGGCTTCTGCTCTCGCGGTGCTTCTTTTGCCTGCGGGGCATTGCAGGAAGAAGGAAGCACAAGGTGGGGCCTCTGGAGGGAGCGTTCTGCCTCTCTCTCGTCCATAAGCAGCCTCTGTTGCCGGCGAGACAGGCAGGGCGGAGCGCTCTCTCTGGATGCCCCGCAGGCAGAAGAAGCGCTGCGCAGGCGGAAAACAGCAGCAGGAGGACGCGCGGTGAAAAGAGCGTGCGGCGGCGGGAGCGCACGGTGGCAGGAGCGCGCGGCGGCGGGGGCAGGTAGATCTTTTGGACTTGGTTGCTTTAAGAGTAGCTCACATGCTGAAAAAGTGTGAGCACCCCTGCTCTAGATTATTAAATACAGTTTTCTGTGGGCGAGCAGATGGCGACTACTGGATGGCATATGTTCTGCATCGGAAACTAAAGCTGATGTGGTCTATCCAATGCAGTTTTCTGAATCAGCACCCCAAATAACCAGACCAAATCTAAAGTTGACCAAAAACAGATTTGTAACCCTTTTGGTACTAATGTTGGAGAGTGGTCCCTGGTCAAAAAAAGGTTGGGAACCACTGCTTTAGATGCACATGTAGGACAACTGTGGCCGTGGTGATGCTGTGCTAAATAAGGAGCTCCCCAGTTTCTGTACAAAAGTGCAATTTCAAAGATGTTGCTCCTTTGTTCTTCACATTTCTTCATAGCAAGATACTGGCAAAGCTAAACAGGATTGCTGCATTGATATTGGCTAGGTTAACTGAGATCCATTTTCAACTCAGTTGCAGATAAACCTGATCTCTTCAAACTTAGAACTGGTCCTATGCTTCAATTACACAGCATTTAGAAGCCTTCTGCTCAGACTTTGCAATTCATAGTGCTAAAGGATGGAGAGATGGTGATTGTAAAAATGTTTTTGACACAATCTTTAAATCTAAAATCTAGCTAAATGTACCATTGTCTACTATAAGAGTGGGAGTAATGTGCCCTTTCAGATGTTGTTGAAAATTAATTCCCATCAATCGCAGCTTGTACTAGGAGGTAATGGGCATTGCAGTCAAACAACATATGGATAGCACATGTTCTCCATCTATGACGATGGCTTCAAAATGAAAGAAAAAACACACTTCCGCCCTAGAAAGTCAATTCAGAGTGAAATACTCCAAGTGATCGTTTCATTTTTTTGAATCAAATTAACCTTCCCTGTCTTTTAAAAGATGGAAACAGAGAGTTGGAAGAGACCACAAGAGCCATCCACTCCAACACCCTGCCATGCAGTAACTGCATCTTTCAAAAAGAATGCCTTCTTGTAATGAAAGAAGAACTATATAAGGACAGCTAATATGTGTTGCCATCCACCCTGTGTACTAGAGTCAATCAATCAATCAAAAACTTTATTACGGTCACAGACCAGCACAAAGTGGGCACAAGCGCCCTAAGAGGAGAAGGACAACTCCCCAGTAAACAGTTATTTAAAATCAGACTAGTAATCAATATAGAAATATATTTTAAGAGACAGGATATTGTTCCCTTACGGTGTCAATCATCACTCGTCTGATATTAAGGGCAGCAGCACAGAACTTAGCAACACTGTAAGTCATTGCAGTGTTAGAGTCCGAAAGCAGCAGGGTGGAATAACATCTTTCACTGCGCCCCGGGTACTTTAAAAGCCATGGTCCAATGAGATTGGATCTAAGATCTCTGTAGAACATGCATTGAAGAAGCACGTGCTCAGTTGTTTCCACATGACCAGACCCACAGGGGCATAGTCTCTGTTTGAAGGGGGTCTTCTGATACTTCCTCTCCAATACAGCCGATGGGAGGGCATGGCATCTTGCCAGGGTAAAAGCCCTTCGGTGTTTGGGCACCTCCAGGTCTGTTAGGTATGCCATGGGGGTACTAGAGTCACCCCACTAGTTGTTAGCAGTTAATATCATTATTATAAGATGAACAGTATCAGCCACTGGCCAGTGTATCTGACACAGAATTTTCCTCTGCACCATAGTTGAGTCATAAGACTTTGACCCTGATAAGGGTGAAATTTGGGGCAGTGTTCTGTTAGTTCCCTCAAGGGAAATAACACCTTTCGCTGGTGACGTGCTTCCTATGTTAGTTGAAAGGCTTGAGACTTGAGTGTTGCTTTGAAATCAGGTTAGTAGTAAAGAAAAACAAAGTATTGATGGTACTTTTGTAGAGAAAGAATCATCCTTGCCTGCTGTATTCAGAGTTTACAGAAATCATAAAAATCCTGTAAAAATAAAGCATACTAGGTAATAAACATTATTGGAGCACCTCTGATGGTCATTTTTAAAAAGGCCACAGTTGATTTAAATAAAATAATTGCAACTAAAGCCACAGTAACAGAAATAGAAAACCAATCAATTGTAATATGGAGTCATTCATCACCAGAAAGTGAGATAAACTGGGCAGATATGACCTGGGGCGTTACGGGTAATGTCAGATGGCAGTCATATATTCCTTAAGAGTAAGTTGTCTACTTGCAGCACAACCTGACATCAAAACTCCCAAGGCCATCTGCTTGTGATGGAAACAATAGCCTCTTCTAAGGAAGCTGGGCAGGTTCTTATGTGATGAAACCTTCCTTGTGATACACTGACTGCTGATCATATATATTTTTATTTATTTACTATATTTATATCCCACCTTTTTCTACCCCGGAGGGGACTCAAGGCGGCTTACAGATAGACAATAATTCAATGCCATAATAACAATATACAATTAAAATACATTAAAATCAAAATTAAGTACATCAAAACATTATAAAACACTATATAGGGATTTATAGACAAAACAAGGATTTTAAACAGTGTCTTGAAACAAATTAAAAGTTGTGATACATTTCTGAGATGTAACAATTCATACTTGTAAACCTGGTTGTTCTGTTTTATGATGATGGAAGTTTCTAAAGAGTTTTCAGAAACAGTACCTGATACAATGCATCCCAGTAATTGATTCTAGATGTTACAAAAATGTGTAGATTACTGTGTCATCTGTGGAATTGTCCAGTTGAATAATGAATATAAATACTATTTCGATCTCCACCGCAGTCTTGAAATGATGAAGGGTGTGTTTCAACATTCTGCTAATATATATTAAAAAATATTTGTACATATGTGAGAAAACAATTTTATTTTATCCTTTTGCCATGCTTTACAATCTCAAAATACTTCATTTCTTGTGCTCCAAATTGCTGTGATTCTCTAGTCTGCTTCTTTCTCTTTTTTACCTAGAAATCTAATTCCTCCACTACTACAAATGAGAAGATTACTAAACTTTATGAGCTTGGTGGTGAGCCAGAAAGAAAGATGTGGGTAGATCGCTATTTGGCCTTCACTGAAGAGAAAGCAATGGGCATGACCAACCTTCCAGCTGTGGGCCGAAAACCCCTAGATCTGTACCGTCTCTATGTTTCCGTCAAGGAGATTGGAGGGCTAACTCAAGTGAGTGAACAGTAGTGGGGAAACAGTTAGATCACATTCAAAATCTGCCTGTATTTGGTTGTAGCCCAATTCTGGAACCCTAGTTAAGGTGATAACCGAAGGCATATAGCTTCACAACCCAGGTGTCACACACACAGATACACAGACACAACTAACTCATCAATTTCCAGTAGTTGTTTATTCATTCAGTCGTTTTCGACTCTTTGTGACCTCATGGGCCAGCTCATGCCAGAGCTCCCTGTTGGCCGTCGCTCATAAGCAAAATACTTAGAAATGATTGGAAATAGTTTATAAACTATCTTCATTCCCTTTTCAGAATAAATATTTGCTGCTTTTTCTAATATTCTGAGCTGAGTTCCTATTCATGTACATTTCGTCATCCAACTCAGAAATACATCTGAATTATTTACTATAGATTCACCTAGGTTTTACTGTTGATGATGTGGCTTGTCTTGAACTTGGAAGTGTTTTGTAGTTGTAGTCCTCTCAGATAGACAACTACATTGCATACTTATTCTTTTAATCTATTAGAATAAACAGATTGTTTATAGTTGAGTTTCCTTGCTTATTGGGATGCCTGTTCATTTGCCTGTAAAACGTTTTGGAGTGGGATGTGTGACTTGGATTTAAAAAGTTGGCCCTTTTGGCTTTGTGCAGGTTAACAAAAACAAGAAATGGCGGGAGTTATCAACCAATTTGAATGTGGGCACCTCTAGCAGTGCAGCTAGCTCCCTGAAGAAGCAGTACATCCAGTGTCTCTATGCCTTTGAATGCAAGATTGAACGAGGTGAAGACCCTCCCCCGGACATCTTTGCAACTGATTCAAAGAAATCACAACCCAAAATACAGCCTCCATCTCCAGGTGAGTCACGTTTGACTACTGATGCCCGTTATTTATTGAGCCAGTCTTGCTAGATCGGTATCTGAATACTATCTAGTAGACCAGTGTTTCTCAGGTTATCTAATGTGAGAGGCTGACATTTTTGTTTCCTAATGTGCCAGAGACTGGCACCATATTTGTGCCCATTGGATACAACTTTCCTTCCTGGAAATATGTGCTGGCAGTGGTCCACGGACCACCACTTTGAAAACTACTGAAGTAGAGAATTATTTTTGCGAAAAGACCACAAATGCTACTTCAGCCAGACATGAAAACTGTGCCAATTGCATTGATACACTTTTAAAGTAACGTTTGCAAATTAATTTTCTAAGCATCTTCTTGTGTCCTGCAAAAATCATTTTTTCTTCGTGGTATCTGTGAATACACAAATGTGGAGTGATTGCGCCTGCACAGGCACCAACGGAAACCTTCCTAGTTAAAAATTTTCAAGTTTTGGCGGTAATCCCACCCAGTCCCCGGCAGGGCATATAAGGCGCCCCATGCGTCGGAACTTTCCTGACTATGTCCACGACTCTCTTCAAACGCTGTACGCAGTGTTCGAGAAAGATCCCGGACTCTGACAAGCACTCCGAGTGCCTTCTTTGCCTCGGCGAGGCACATATCGCCACTTCATGCCGTCACTGCCAAGCTTTGATGGCACAATCCTGAAAAAACCGGGCCCATCGGCTTCGATACCTTCTGTATAGCCAGTCCTTGGCCCCTTCTGCATCGATGGCGACAGCTGTCCCTTTGACGTCCACCTCAATGAGGACAACCTCGGCGGACTCTGCCGTGCCGTCCACCTCGGCAGCTCCATCAGCGTGCTCTGTTCCGGTGGGAAAGAAGCCGCCCCCGAAGCCGCGCTCAACTGTGTTAACGGCATCAAGGTTCTTGAAACAGACAAGGCAGTCCAAGCAGCTTTGCACGCTGACAACGGAGACTGTGCAAGCCCGATGCTTCTCCACCAGTTCTGTGGCTTCTGTTCACTCAGAGCGCTTCACAAGGTCGACTGTGGCGACTCCACCTTGTTCTACAGCCGTGCATATCGCGTTTAAGAGAGCGCACGAGGAATCCCATAGAGCTACGGCACCGTCAACCTTGGTCCCACCAACTCCAGGAAAATCTTTGGCAAAATCATCTACAGCACAACAGCTGTAGAAGAAGAAGCCATTGCTAACATCTTCTTCCTCAACATCATCGAAGGTGGTCACCGCTGCCTCATCAGCTACTTCTTCGGCACAGTCCTCGCCAATTCCACCAGGGCAATGTTCTCCCTTGACCCAATCTTCCCCACCGGCACCGCCACTTGAGCCTGCCTCGCAGGACTTGTTGAATTCTCCGGAGGTGTTGATGGAGACGGTGGTTCAGGTTCCTCAACAACCACCACCGAACTTGGTGTCTGCCAGGCAGGAGCTTTTTCCGGTCACTTCGACCCTGGGAAAGGGGAGACAGACGGCACGTCTGGCCCGAGCTGCCCAGGCCTCGGCGTCGAAGCAACCACTGGACCCACCTTCCCATCGCCTAGGTTCAACACCTGTAATTGTCTCCTTGTATACAGTATAGTATGTTAACATAGGCAATATGCCTTTTTTGTCTGAAATGCGCAGCTTCAGCTTTGAAGTGTAGCTTGTGTTGTAGTCTTGTGGCTTCTGGAGACAGCATTGGAAGGTACTTCAGAGGGTGGGAGGAGCACATGTCTCCCATTTTCCACACTACTATGCTTCTGGGGGCGATGTTGAACAAAAAGTCTTTTCTAGAACATCAACGACAAAAAGCCCAGGAGTTTAACTACATTTTCTCAGTTTCGGTGATCAAGAGGAGAGAATTAAAAGACATCGAAAGTGATTTCATGGGTGTGCAAAGGAAAAAATTAAGTAGTTCTCGGTAGGTCATACATTCTTGCCTTGAATAAATCTTAGGACACACAGTGGGATCAAGGGCTCACTACTGGATTCAGTTAAATTTAACTAAGCTTAACATGCTTCATAGAGAAGAAGAGTACCAGAAGAGGTGGCAAGTGATGCTTTAACTCAGTGTTTCTCAACCTAACGGTCAGGACCCCTGGGGGGGGGGGTTGTGAGGGGGTTTCAGAGGGGTTGCCAAAGACCATCAGAAAACATATATTTTTGGTGGTGTTAGAAACCCCTTTGGCAGAGAAGACTGAAGATCTCTCCACCTGTCCTTCTATTCCTTTTTGGAGACAGACTGAGAGTCCACCCACCAAAAGCCCTTCTTCACTGTGATTGGCTGGCCTCTCGGCCAAGGGGAGGACTGTTCCTGAGACTCCAAGCAGGGAGGAGAGAGCAGGTGTGCTCGGCACATGGCAGTGTGGTGCATATGTGTAGGTGAAGGAGAGCGTGCAAGGTTAGAGGGAGGCTTGCGCCAGCAAGTCCCTTCAAGGCATGGGGGTTCTGTGTGGGAAGTTTGGCCCAATTCTATCGTAAGTGGAGTTCAGAATGCTCTTTGATTGTAAGTGTACTATAAATCCCAGCAACAACAACTCTCAAATGTCAAGGTCTATTTTCCCAAACTTCAGCAGTGTTCACATTTGGGCATATGAGTATTCATACCAAGTTTGGTCCAGATCTATCATTGCTTGAGTCCACAGTGCTCTCTGGATGTAGCTGAACTACAACTCCCAAACTCAAGGTCAATGCCCATGAAACCTTCCAGTATCTTCTGTTGGTCATGGGAGTTCTGTGTGGCAAATTTGGTTCAATTCAATCGGTGGTGGAGTTCAGAATGCCCTTTGATTGTTGGTTAACTATAAATCCCAACAACTATAATTCCCAAATGACAAAATAAATCCCCCTCAACCCCACCAGTATTCAAATTTGGGCATATCAGGTATTTGTGCCAAATTTGGTCCAGTGAATGAAAATACATCTTGAATATCATATATTTACATTATGATTCATAACAGTAGCAAAATTACAGTTCTTATATATATATATATATATATATATAGTCAGGTTTTTATATTTTAACATTACACACATATATTCACAAGACATACATATATCAGGGAAAGGGGAATGGGGAAAAAATGTGACTTCCGTTCGTATTCCATACCAGTAATATCAATTCTTTAACATGTTTTTTTTTTAAGAAGCATCCCTCATGCTCTTCTTTGTATCATATTTTAAATTTCATTCCATAGTTTTAACATAGTCCATAATCATTGTCCAATCTGTTCTATTGTTCCCTTTGCCATTATTTTTCGCAACCAAAAAGTAAGCTCATCCATATCCTTAATCTCCAATATTTTCTCTATCCATTGTTCTTTTGTCGGTATAAGATTAGTCTTCCACAATTTAGCAAATAAAATCCTTGCCGCTGTCACCAGAAATACAAAGAGTTTTTCTATGGTGTCATTATTAAAAATTTCTTTATCTATGAGTCCAAGCAAATAAAACTCCGGTTTCATATGTTACTCTATATTTAAAATTTTCTTACATTCGGTATGAATTAGAGACCAAAATTCTTTAGTTTTGGGACAGGTCCACCACATGTGAAAAAAGGAGCCCTCATGCTTCTCACATTTCCAACATTTATTCTCAATGTTCTTATACATTATATTTAATTTCTTTGGAGTAATATACCATCGGTGTATCATTTTCAGCCAATTTTCTTTTAAGTCGGTTGCATACGTAATTTTAAGTTGTTTTGTCCATAAGTTTTCTCATTCCTTTAACTGAATGGGTCTTTCAATGTTCTGCGCCCATTTTATAATTGTTTGTTTAACTACTTCCTCCTCTGTCACCCAGTTTAGTATCATGGAGTATGTTTTGGATATAGTTTTCCTTTCATTTTTCAGAATTACATCCCATGGTCCTTCTGCAACACTAAAACCCTTGGCCTTATCCTTGTTGAAGCTTTCTCTCGTCTGAAAGTAATGTAGCCATATCACATTGCGATACATTGTAGCAATTTCTTCATAGGTTTTCATAACAAAACCACCTTTTTGTACTAGTATATCCTTGTATTATTGGCCGTTCTGTCCAACCTAATAGTCGCCTTTGATTTGCCTCTAGGGGTGACAGCCATAGTGGTGTTTTAGCATACATATAGCCCTTGTATCTTTCCCAGATTTTCAGAAGAGAGGAATGAATAAAATGATTTCCAAAGTTTTTTTCTATTTTTGCTCCATCATACCAAAGGTATGAGTGCCATCCTTTGCGCAAATCAAAGCCCTCTAATATCAAAGTTGAACTTTTCGATAGCAACATCCACTCCTTTATCCATGACATAGCACATGCCTCATAGTATAATTTCAAATCAGGGAGGCCAAAACCTCTTTTTCTTTATGCATAGTCATAATTTTGTATTTTACTCTTGGTTTTTTTACCCTTCCATACAAAGTTAGTCAAATCTTTTTTCCATCTATTAAAAATCTCCATATTTCTGATTATAGGCAGATTCTGAAACAAGTATAGCATCTTTGGTAGTAGATTCATCTTTATAGCAGCTATCCTCCCTAACAGGGAGAGATTTAGTTTTTTCCACTGATCAATTTCTTCTTTTATTATTTTCCACTGATCCATGTAATTATTTTCCAATAAATGAAGATTCCTTGGTGTAAGCCAGATTCCTAAATATTTAATTTTATTGACCACCTGGATACCCGTTATTTCTTGTAGCTTCATTTGATCTAGTTTAGAGATATTTTTAGTTATAATCTTTTTTTCTTATTTAATTTGAATCCTGCTAGTCTTCCATAGCCTTCGAAGGTCGCCAACTATTTTATTATATTTTCTCTCGGGTTCTCGACTACACAGATCACGTCGTCGGCAAATGCTCTTACTTTATATTCTTTCTTTTCTATTTTAAGACCCCTTAATTCAGTATTCTCTCTTATCTTCATTAATAAAGTTTCGAGCTCAAAGATGAAGATCAGCGGGGACAATGGACATCCCTGCCTTGCTCCTTTTTCTATATTAAATTCATTTGTTGGGTTTCCATTTATCCAAATCTTTGCCTTTTGATGTTGGTAAATTGCCTCGACCGCGTTCTGAAATTGAAAACCTATATCAATTTCCTTAAGAAGTAGTTTAAAATACTTCCAATTCAGGTTGTCAAATGCCTTCTCCGCATCTATCGATAATAAAGCAAGTTCTTTCTGGTGGTTTGTTTCATAATACTCAATTACATTCAAAATTGTTCTAACATTATCTCTAATGTATCTGTTGGGTAAAAATCCGTTTTGGTCTTCTTGAATCCAATCCACTAAAAATTCTTTGAATCTATTGGCCAGAATTGTTGTATAGATCTTGTAGTCTGTATTCAAAAGCAAAATTGGACGAAAGTTCTTAATATCTTCAGGGTCTGTTCCTTCTTTATATATCATTGTTATATCTGCTGATCTCCATGAATCTGGAATTTCTTTTTCAATTAGTGCCTTATTCATGATTTCTTTAAGCACTGGGACTATTTCCTCTTGCATGGATTTATAGAAACATGCCGTATAACCATCAGGTCCTGGTGCCTTGTCATTTTTTAAATTCTTAATTGCAAAATTACAGTTCTGAAGTAGCAATGAAAATAATTTTATGGTGGGGGTCACAACAACATGAGGAGCTGTATTAAGGGGTCCCAGCATTAGGAAGGTTTAGAAACACTGCTTTAACTATTTATTTATTTATTTATTATTCACTTTTATATACCGCTCCTCCCTGCAGGCTCAGGGCGGTTTACATAAAACAACAGTATACAACAAGATAAAATACAGATAAAACAATTTGTTATATAAAAACGAAGGGCAAAACAGACTTGTCAGGAAGCACTTAAATTGAAGGCCTGCTTAAAGAGGGTCGTCTTGCAGGCCCTCCGGAAGGAGGCTAACTCCGTGATAGCGCAAACTCCGTCTGGTAACGCGTTCGATAAAGTCGGCGCTACCACAGAGAAGGCTCTTTGTCTTGTTACTGATAGGTGGCAGGGTTAGACATTCTGTCTGGAGCAGAGAATGCATCAACTTGAATCATATTTTCCAAAAGTGAGTCCCTGAGCTCACTTTTAAGGCACTTGACGTCTCCCATTGCCTTCACAAATGTCCACATCCCATTTCTTTTTAAAAGAGGTACCAAAAGATCAAGCAGAAGCATATGTAAACATGCAAAAATGTCCTCGCTTCATCGCCACACATACTGTATGTCCAAACCATGGACTTCTATTTTCCTCTGCTGCTCCTCTCAAAATGGCAGTCAAAAGTGATATGTTACTTCTTATTGCCATTTTGAGAGAAGGAGATGTGGCCCATGGGGTGGATCAGTGGGGTGAATTGCTCCCCAATTCCCACCACTGAAACAACCTAAAGTGATTTGCTTGACTTTGATAGTGTTTGATTTGTATACTGTAGAAGTGCAATTGAATTTGGCTACAAGATGTCCAGTCAATAGAAGAAATACAGTAATTACTACATAGTGTTATTGTGTATTGAATTGCTTTTTCTGTCTATTTGTTGTAAAACATTATGTTTGGTTGCTTAATTCGCTTATGCTACTTTCTGCCAGACCGTTTATGTTGGATAAGCGAGACTCTACTGTATTCACATTTGGGCATGTTGGGTATTTTTGCCAAATTTGGTCCAGTGAATGAAAATACATCCTACGTAACAGATATTTACATTACAATTCATAACAGTAGCAAAATTACAGTTCTGAAGTAGCAATGAAAACAATTTTATGGTGGGGGGGTCACCATAACATGAAGAACTGTATTAATGGGCCGTGGCATTAGGAAGGTTGAGAACCATTGCTTTAGAAGATGGACATCTTTTAATAGGGTCCCTTGATTTAGGTGGAGGGCTCTTTCCATGTGAAAGAGTTTATCCTGTTGTAGTTTATGCTGTTTCCGTTGACAGGCTACTAACATGACTAGGAATTGCCATATCCCCTTGTCTGGTAGGGTCATCATTTGTATTTTCTTATAGTCTTATGTGTTTAGTGGCCTTGGGAAAGAAGCCTTGCATAGAGTTAGCTAGCAAAAATTCCCAATTGATGTAAGTGTATGTTTTCTTGCCCCTACTTTCCTTTGCCTTAAAAACTGTGCCAGATTGGCCTCTCGTACAGTATTACACACATGGTGTCTTGTTCATTAGATTCTCCTTCCTGGACTGTAACAGCGGTATGCACTTTCTCTCCCCTCCTCCTCCCCCGTCACCACCACCCCTTTCAGCTTTTTCTGGCTCTTGGTTATGAATGAATGGCAACATGTGCCCTGGGAAGTGCAGCCAGTTAGGCTTGAATTCACAGTGTATGGAATTGGCACCCCTCCAGCAGTTTGTAAATTTGTGTATTGGGAGGGACGACGGGTGGTGGGGATGAACAACAAATGGGAGCGACACGGGGAATGTCTCGAAACCTCTTCCTGCTGATGTCAGTGTATTAGAATGCAGCAGAGACTTTGCTTGTTGGATTCCCAGGGGAACGCAATGGAGCTGAAAGGCTAATGAATGGGGAGAGGGGGCAGGGGAGGACTTATGAATGAAGCTCCCTGCTGGGCTTGCCTCTGCCCTTCCTCCTTAGGAGATATCCCCAGACTGGGAGGGGGCAGCCCAGGGAGAGGGTGCCAGGAAGGTGGGGCGTAAACAAACATGACCTGTATGTGACCTCCAGAGGATTTTAATGAATAGCTGAAATGACTCATCAACTTGTAAGGCTCGGGCAAGGGATATCAGTGCTAGAAATGGTAACTAAGGGAAAACCTAATTAAGAGCTTGGCTCCTTCTAGCTGCTAGGAGTAGAGTGACCTGAGAGATGCACCACCACAGAAGGTGGAACACTGGAGCTCAGTATTCACCACTGGCTCCTTGTTTGTTGTAACCTTCGTTTCAGACAATATTTCCAAGGGCATTGTGCAGAGGGGTCACTTGAATTTTGGTTGCCCCATGCCCAGGGGTGGTCATTTTAGGCTTTACAGGTTGGGTCCAAGGGAGGTGACAAACATTGTGCTTTTTAAATTGAAGAGCAATAGCAGAAGTTGAACCGAAATTGAAGTATTGCGTGCTGTCAATCTAGTCTTTCTTGCCTTGCTGGAGTAGAAGAGGTGCCAAATTACCTGCTTTTGCAGATATCAAAATGCGGCTTCTTACAGAATACTGCTTTGGAGAAAATGTTGCCTTGAATCAAATTATTTTTCAATTAACTTTGGGCACTTCTAGTTACGCAGTCAAGTACAGATGAGAAATTGTGTAGAAGAGAGATATGTTGGGACTTCAAATGCTGTGTGTGCATCTGCAGAGGAACTGTGCAGCAATATTTATTATTTCCTACTTACATGGCCACCATAATTTGTAGCTACATTGACAATTCTTTTAAGATGTTTTGTTACAATGATGCCATTTACAATGGAGCTGATGCCTCTGTTTTTTGCTTACAGCCGGTTCAGGCTCCATGCAGGGTCCTCAGACACCTCAGTCCACCAGTAGCTCTATGGCTGAAGGAGGAGACCTAAAGCCCCCTACTCCTGCATCTACACCACACAGTCAGATGCCTCCTTTGCAAGGCATCAGGTATGGCACAAATGCTTCCTTCTACCAACAAACATTTTAACATTTACTAGGTTAAGTGGTAGTTCTGTTAACAGAACCTTGAGCTTAGGATTGCTTGATCATGCCCTATTAAAACAGTTCCTTCTTTGCTTGGATCAGGAGTAACTCAGTCGGCCTTCAGGACACATTCCCTGATGGCAGTGACCCTACTTTCCAGAAGAGGAACTCCATGACTCCAAACCCAGGATACCAGCCCAGTATGAATACTTCGGATATGATGGGACGCATGTCTTACGAGCCAAATAAAGATCCCTATGGCACTATGAGAAAAGGTGACATCTTTTGTACTGTGTTAAATATACCAAGGCATCTAATTCTGTGAAAGCAAATTTGAGCATATATACTTACCTGTATAATATAGCTTCATATATATTTTTGCTATTGCTATTGAGTGGGTTATTAATCTTGAATTCTGATCACTCCCATGTTTCAGGAAGCGATCCCTTTATGACCTCAGGACAGGGCCCCAACAGTGGTATGGGTGATCCTTATAACCGTGCTACAGGTCCAGGGATGAGTAACATGGCCATGGGACAGAGGCAACATTATTCTTATGGCTCTTATGAAAGAGTGAGGTGAGTGTTGACTGAAGGTACCTTGATACTTCACAGCTTCATCAAACAATTTTTCGTTTGCAGATGTCTTTATTTTACGTTCACACACAGACATAGCTTCCACACTCAGATTCAAACACCTGGTTTATGCTTGTGATGAACAAATTTTGTGAAAGAGCAGAATAGTGGCAATAGGGTGAGCAAAATATCGAAAAATAGACTACTGACTGTAAATGAGAAGATCATAGTTGCCCCCTCTTTCCTGAATTTCAGAAGTTTGCACAAATGTAAATAAAGACTGTTGGAATATGTCTTGAAAAATTCTAATAAATATGTGTCAACACAGTTGTAGAAGGCAGTGTGCCCTTGGTTTAACCAGAAGTTCAGCAGCTTACATGTGTAATTTTAACCAGGGAGGCCCAAAGTTATTTATTATACATGCATGCTTGGCTTCTTTTAGGACTGAAGCAGGAATGGGACCTGATACAAACTTAGGAACCGGAACTCCACAGCCCAACATCATGCCTTCTACTCCCGATTCAGGGATGTACTCTCCTAGCCGCTATCCTCAACAGCCACAGCAGCGGTAGGTTCCACTATGTCTCTGTTGTGTTCACAATACTGTCACTGTAGTTAGAACATTTTGTGGTGTTCCCAGAGAGAAAATTAAAAATTTGATCCTTTTTTCGGCAGACACGATTCCTATGGCAATCAATTTCCCACTCAAGGTACATCCGCTGGCAGTCCCTTTCCAAGCCAGCAAACCACCCTCTACCAACCACAACAGCAGGTGAGTCTCCTTAGTTTTGAAGTTTGAGCATGATGGGTATAACCTGTGAGAAATTGTAGAAGGCAGGGTAGTATCTTGTTGTGGCAGTGTGGTGATGACTTATCTTACTGGGCAGCTAAATGAGGTCAAGGGGCTCCATGCTTTTTACTGGGCTATGGAGAACTGCACTCCACATTTAAAAAACAAACAAACTGCCCTCATTCATTTGGGAAGGCAATAGGTGTGTTTTGGGAGAGAAATGCAGTCTTTGGGCCTGAAAAAGTCCAGGGTTGGCCAAAAATGTTTCCTTTATCATACAGAGGCTGCCAGTGTTTTGTATAGAGCCCTCCTGGAGACCCACAAAAATGTTCATGGCAATGCATTTTCTCCAATTCTGGTTTATCTGATGGTGGGTTTTTGCAGCTTCATTGGCATGGTGATGGGTGAATCCCGTACCTGTCTCGAGTTGCAGAGAACTTTTCTCTTGACTCACTTGACTGTTGAGTCAGTGTAGGCCTTTACACGCTTTGCCTGGTTTGTTCTGTTGGAATGGCAAATGCATTCATACTGAACAAAGAGACTTTTCTGTTGGTTGTGAACTATCCTTCTGGCATATTTTGCATAAATTCCAGTTTCCAAATATCAGATTTGAAATGTGTCTAGAAAAGTTTAGATCTTAGTGTAGAGTTATTCAATGTATGTATATACAGGATTCAGCTTCTCGATGTCTTAATAAGTACTTCATTTCCCCAATTGTGTGTGGGGAAAACTGTGACAGTATACATAATTTTATATTTTACCATTAAATACAGAATATAATTGTATAGCAATTTAATTTTATAAGATTTAGTATTTCAAAACTTGGGCTGTGTCCAATAAATAAATAAATAAATAAATTACTATTTGGTTATTCACAGAGCTTTGTCTTAACCATTCATTATCAGAGGACGTGTGAAGGTTGAATGGTTAATAGTAATAAAAATTCATAGTGGAAGATTACTTTGTAGCTATTGTTTTTGATATAGTTCAGCGCGTACAGGTTGATTTTTGGATTTTATTTTTATTTGGTAATAGTTGTATTTGCATATATATACACAATGAGATATTTTGGGGCTGAATTAGTTTATGTTTCATGTATACCTTTTGCACATAATCTGAAGTTATTTTTATACAATATTTCTAATAATTCTGTGTATGAAACATGGAGAGCAATGATATCTCAGCCACCCATGTGGACAATTTTGGATTTTGGAGCAGTTTGGAATGTCCGAGAATAGGATGCTCAGTCTGTGCTTGTCCCATATATCTTGTCTGGAGCTATGCAGCTTTGGTCCGGCTTTTGAGGAAGGCTTTGGAAACAAGCATCATACATTAAATTGCAAATCTTGCATGTGGTTTCCAATACTAGGGTTACACATGAAGAGGGTAATAATAATTTTGAACACCTAACATCATGGCTATCATTTGAAATAGTTCTGAATGCAGCAAGAGAGGGAAGCAAAATAAGATGGATTTTAATGTGTCTTATGGATTTTAATGTGTCCAGCCTCGGCAATTTACATGGAATTTATTTAAAGCATTTATTTATATTTTTCTCTTCAGGTAAAAAAGCTCTCAAAGTAGTTTCTAATATAGAGTGATAAAAGCAAGACGGCCTCAGTCCTCAGACTTACAGTCTTTAAAGTACCTGATCCAAAAGAGGATAGGAAGGAAGGAAAAAAACAAAAACATTTTTTAAGTTTTATGGTTGCTATGAAAGCCAGCTGTCATAGATCTGTACTGTTGAGACTTCAGAAACAGTCCTTGTTCCTGTTAGTAGCTTTCCACAATATAATCTGGTGATCTGACCTTCCTTGAATGGCTATAATGCTGGCCTTCACAACCTGCGGCCTTCCAGGTGTTTGGGCCTCCAAATTCCTGAAGCTCTAGCTGTTCCAATGACCAGGAATTCTGGGAGCTGAAGTCTAAAACACCTGGAGGGGCCACATGTTGTACAGGCCTGCTGTAAGGTAAGGTGGAAGCTGTTGGGTCTTTGGGCTAAAGCCTTATCTTCTGGGGTTTTATTGGACACTGCCTGCTTCTAAACACTTGCCACTGCAGGTAAATCTCAGGGTTCCAGTTTATACCATCTAAGCTGCCATCTAAACCCCAGAGTACATTGTTGTCTTCTGCGGCCTATTGGAACAAATGAAGAGGAGAGAGGGATTCATCCCAGCTCTTAAAGCACCTGCAAGTGGGGAGAAAGTAAAGCTGCTCATTTTGGCTTGAGTAAAAACCCAGACTGAAGGTTTCCCAGGCACCAGATCATTAATATAAGCTAATTCACCCAAGAATTGGAGAAAGATGAGAGGAAGCGTGTGGGCCACTTAATACTCTGTGGAGATTACAGTTTCTAGCTGTAAACTTTTCAAAAGCATGGCTACTGAAAAAGAGTTGCTAAATAGCCAGTTTGGGGGCTTTTTTCCTTTCTTTCCAGAATTACAAGCGGCCAATGGATGGCAACTATGGCCCCCCAGCCAAGCGACATGAAGCAGAGATGTACAACGTATCGTACAGTGCAGGTCAGGGACAAGCCCAGCAACAGCTGCCTCCAGCACAGACCCAACCAGCTAGCCAGCAGCAAACCGCTCAGCCCGCTCCTCAGCAAGAAATCTATAATCAGTATCAAAATACATATTCTGCCACAGAGCGCCGACCTCCTGCTGGGCCTCAAAACCAGTTCCCATTCCAGTTTGGCAGAGAGAGGGTCTCTGTGCCCCCAGGTTCCAGCACACAGCAGAACATGCCTCCTCAGATGATGGCAGGCCCCATTCAGTCTACTCCAGAGGGCCCCCAGCAGGGTGCCATGTGGCAAGGGCGCAGTGAGATGGGCTACAGCTACCCCAACCGGCAGAGTACTGGCTCTGCAACACAGGGGCCTGCATATCACGGAGTGAACCGAACAGATGACATGCTGCATCCGGATCAGCGGGGTAATCATGAGGGACCATGGCCTTCTCATGGCAACCGCCAGCCTCCTTATGGGCCCTCTGCCCCCGTGCCCCCAATGACGAGGCCGCCCCAGCCCAACTACCAGACCCAACCAAGCATGCAGAATCACATTCCTCAGGTATCTAGTCCAGCACCTCTTCCCAGGCCGGTGGAAAACCGCACCTCTCCAAGTAAATCTCCATTCCTACACTCAGGAATGAAAATGCAGAAAGCAGGGCCTCCTGTTCCTGCCTCACATATAACACCAGCAGCTGTACAGCCTCCTATGATACGAAGGGACATCACATTCCCACCTGGGTCAGTGGAAGCTACGCAGCCTGTGTTGAAGCAACGGCGACGCCTGACCACAAAAGATATTGGTAAGTCGGCTTTCTCTCTCCTTGTGTTGATGAGAGGTGGTGTCTTCTAGTTCACAAATGAACCTTTAATATATTCCATCCAAGGAAAGGTGGCTTTGTGTTATAATGCAAATATGGCTGGTCCACCCAATCACAGAAAATCATTTTTGCCTTTTGTCAATTTTGTAAAGTATGATCCAAGGCAGTTTTGTTTCATTCTAGGAACTAATGAACATTTACATATGTTTTGTACATTGCAGGAACTCCTGAAGCATGGAGGGTAATGATGTCTCTGAAGTCCGGATTATTGGCTGAAAGTACGTGGGCCTTAGATACCATAAACATCCTGCTCTATGATGACAACAGCATAATGACCTTCAACCTCAGCCAGGTGAGTTGGCATCCTCTGAAATAAGGAAATTAGGATTACAAGACACAGGCACATTACTAAAAGTAAAAAAACAAAAATGCCTCATGTATGGATTGTGGGTATTCTGTGCACTTTGGAATGCAGCATTTCAATTACAGTTTACAGAGAGCCATTTCTAGCCCCCAAGACTGTTAGGAAATCTGTGTGTGTGTGTGTGTGTGTAAGGCCAGACCCAGACAGGTCTTTTTCCCAGAAGCATCCACGTTAAAAAAAACACAATTGTTTCTGGGGGCCTGTCCACGCCCACCCCAGAAAGTGCATGCTTTCTGGGGTGGGTGCCCACATGTTCTCTCAGGACTACCCCTCCCCCCAAGCCCCCAGATACCCTAGAAAACTAATAAAAACTTACCCATCCTCCATTAGAAGCCTTGGCCGGCTCTCCTGGCGCATAAAAATGACACGCCAGGAGAGCGGGGATCCCAAGAAGGCGTGGAACAAATCCACTATCAAATTAATTCCCTACAAACCAGGGGTTTCCTGGTTTGTAGCGAATTAATTCGGTACTGTCCAGTTCCGACAGCACCTTCAGCAATAAAGGTGCTGTCTGGACGGGCCCAAAGAGAGAAAGAGAGATTTCCAGAGATTTGGCCACAGAGTTTTTCAATCTCATTTCCTTGTTCCCCTATATGAGTGAAACACACAAAACACATTATGTAAAAGAAGTAAATCTTTTAAAAATGTCCATAATGTGTTGGCCTTCAGATTCAGCTTTTTATCGGTATAGAATTTTAAGGTCTGGGTGTAATTTTAACCAAGGTCCTCTAGGATTTGGACTTGTTGGTTAATAACTGTGTTCAAAATACGAAGAAGCTAGACAACTCAAGCTTGACTGCCCTATCTGGAAAACACATTATTATCTAAAAGACTTTTACATTTTGGCATTTCTGTAATCCATAACATGAAGTGCCCACTTTATCAAATGTACCAGATGAAATGGACTCCTTTCCATGAAAGCTTAAGGCATTTTACAGTGGTTAACTATGAGGAGCTAAAAATTTCTGATTTATATGCAGAAAACCCCATTGGAAGATGTCTGATTCAGAACAGTTTCCACTAATTCAGATGTCTTGTAAATTACTTTGAAATGTAAGGAATCACACAAGTGATTTCCTTCTTCCTGTTGATGCACTTTTATTCCATTTCAGATTGGTATTTTAGCAACCTAGTTTCTATTAATCGTATCACACCCAAATTGCACATTTAATTTAAACCCCCCCCCCCCAAATAGGATTGAATACATTAAGTTAATGCTGTCATATGCAACGTTTGTTTTCATATACCTCATGGCTGGATTGTGGATATTCTGTGCCAGTGTGCTTCAATTTGTAGCTTGGCTCAAATGTATGAGTGTTTGGCATTGCAGTCCTGGAGTTAAGGCTTCAGACTGTACATACTCCTGCCCTTAATAGCTGGGATTCCGCATACCATTTTTGTTTCGTTTTTTCCCCCTCATGTCAGTAACGACTTGAGAAACTGCAAGTTGCTTCTGGTGTGATAGAATTGGCTGTCTGCAAGGACATTGCCCAGGGAATGCCCAGATGTTTTACCATCTTGTGGGAGGCTTCTCTCTTGTTCCCTCATGGGGAACTGGAGCTGACAGAGGGAGCTCAACCCGCTCTCCCAGAATTTGAACCGCTGACTTGTCAGTCAGCTATCCTGCTGGCACAAGGGTTTAACCAATTACGCTACCACTATTTACAGCTGGTTTGTCTGGGCCCTAAACCCAAAGTTGATTTGCTTGGGCCCTAAAAAGGATGCAAAATTGTTGTCCAAAATAATTCCAAACCAGGATTACAAAAAAACCTAAGGGTTTGCAGTATATATGTGACAGTAATTTGACAGCTGGGATACAATGGTTAGATGTGGGTTGGCACCACCTGAGCAAATAAAGATAGAGATATGAAGATCCAAACAAGAAATGGAAACAGTAAGAAAAAGGTATTTTTCCCCCAAACATGCTTTTGGTAATTTTTTCAGGGATGGCAGTGCTAGATTGTGGATTGTTTTCATACAAATATCTCTCTCTATATATCTCTATATCTCTCTCTATATATATAATAAAAGGGAATGTTTGTATGTGGGTATGTATGTATGTATGTGCCAGCGTTCTGATTGGCTACCAGACTCTAAATTCCCACCCTCTACATTCAAACATCATGATTAGTTGCCACTGAGGCAGAATTTGCTAAACTGCCTCTGATTGGCCACCGTTGCCTCAAACAGCATGATTGGTTGCCACAGAGTGAGCATTTGCTACACTGGCTCTGATTGGCCACCATTCCTCCATCCCTAATCTCAAAGCTCTCACAGACAGTACTTTACAAACAGGCTTCCTTTAGGCCTCACCCTTCACACACAGCAGGACTTCCTCCACTGGATTCTCCTGGCTAGGCCTCAGCCTGATTTCACAGTAAGACTTATTTTTCTTATTTCTCCTGAGTAGGCCCCTTAAAACACAGAAAAAGACCACACTTGCCGCACAGCCCACCCCCAACACCCACTCTACATCCTGCTGCAGTTTGAGGGAGGGCCCCCCCACGGATGATGGGACTTGAAGTACCTTCACTAACTTCCTAAGACCACTGTGACCCTCATCCAATAACCAGTACAGACCCAACTGCCCACACAGAGCCCCCCATGACCTGCTGCCCCCATGACCCACTCTACATCCTGCTGCAGTTTGGAACAGGGCAGACCATGGAGGATGGGACTTGAAGTACCTTCACTCACTTCCTAAAAACAATGCAACCCTCATCCATTCACCAATACAGACCACACTTGGCACACAGAGCCCCCATGACCCGATCTACATCCTACTAAAATTTGGAGCAGGGTGGCCCACAGATGATGGGACTTGCAGTACCTTCAGTAATTTCATGATACCACTACAACTCCCAATAATGATGGATCAAGACCAAACTTGGCACACAGAGTACTCATGACCCACTCTACATCGTGATGCAGTTCTAAGTGGGATGTCTCATGGATGATGGGATTTGCAGTACCTTCACTCACTTACTGAAACCACTGCTACCCTCATCCAATGACCAATAAAGACTAAACTTCTTACACAGTGCCCCATGACCCACTTTGCATCCTACTGCAGTTTAGAGGAGGACAGACCATGGATGATGGGACTTCAGGTACCTCTACTCATTCCCCATGACCCACTCTACATTCTACTGCAGTTTGGAGGAGGGTGGACCATGGATGATGGGGCTTGAAGTACCAAAGACCAACTTTGGCACACAATGCCTTTCACAAATAACCCGAAGACCACACTTGGCACACAGAGCCCCCATGACCCACTCTACATCCTGGTGCAGTTTGAGGCTGGGCCACGGATGATGGGACTTGAAGTATTTCCACTCACTTCACGACACCGCTGCCAACCTCATCCAATGACTGCCCATAGTGGTTCTCAACCTGTGGTTCCCCAGGTATTTTGGCCTACAACTCCCAGAAATCCCAGCCAGTTTACCAGCTGTTAGGATTTGCGGGAGTTGAAGGCCGAAACATCTGGGGACCCACAGGTTGAGAACCACTATGCTAGATAGTTGTGACTACTATTCACAGTATCTTGGATTCATTTCTCACTAGCCAGTAATTCAAGAAGGCTCGGATATATACAGTAATTTATTGAAATGCACTGACTGATGATGTGATAATGAAAAGGTATTTTAAATAATATTTAGAACAATAAACCCGTGAAATTGAGTGTGTGACTCTTGGAATCTATTTAAAATCAACTGACTCTTTTGTGTTTATATTGGACCTCCACAATCTTGTCTAAATTGAACTAATATTAACTTGATCTCATGTTCTTTTACCTTGCAGCTTCCAGGGTTGTTGGAGCTACTGGTGGAATATTTTCGACGCTGCCTAATTGAAATCTTTGGAATCCTGAAGGAATATGAGGTGGGAGATCCAGGTCAAAGAACACTACTAGATCCTGATAAGTGCAGCAAGTCTTCAAATCCTCCTACCGAGGAAGGTGAAAAAGAGGAGCCAAGGAGTACTAACTGTGGGGAAGAAGAGGAGGAGCAGGAAGAAGCTGAAGAGGAAGGGGAGGAGGAGGCCGCCTTTGCAAACAAAGCCACAGCACCTCTTGAGAATTCTGAGGAGAAGCTAGTCAGCAAATTCGACAAACTTCCTGTCAAGATAGTGCAGAAGAACGATCCATTTGTGGTAGATTATTCAGGCAAACTTGGTCGGGTCCAGGAGTTTGAGAGTGGGCTGCTGCACTGGCGGATTGGTGGGGGAGATACCACTGAACATATCCAGACCCACTTTGAAAGCAAAATGGAGCTGTCGTTGACTCACAAACGAGCTTCCTGCAACTCTGTTTTGCTGCAAAAACATTCTGTCACTGAGAGTAACCCAGTTGCTCGAGAGGGAGAGTCCCCACCATCTGATGGTCCTCCAGAAAAAAGGATAACAGCCACCATGGATGACATGCTGTCAGCACGGCCAGTCTCACTGGCAGAGGCGGAGGAGGCTAGAAATGTGGAAACAACCAAGGAGAGTGGTAAATTTCCCTTTGGCATTAGTCCAGCTAAGAGCCACAGGAACATTAAGATCTTGGAAGATGAGCCACATAGTAAAGATGAGACCCCCCTCTGTACACTTCTAGATTGGCAGGACTCATTGTCTAAACGCTGCATCTGTGTGTCGAACATCATCAGGAGTTTATCGTTTGTGCCAGGCAATGATTTTGAGATGTCTAAACACCCTGGTCTGCTGCTGATTCTAGGGAAGCTGATTCTTTTGCACCATAAGCATCCAGAACGCAAACAGGCCCCACTGACATATGAGAAGGAAGAGGAGCAGGACCAAGGAGTGAGCTGCAACAAGGTGGAGTGGTGGTGGGACTGCTTGGAGATGCTGCGCGAAAACACGTTGGTCACGCTGGCCAACATCTCTGGCCAGCTGGACCTTTCGCCGTACCCAGAGAGCATATGTTTGCCTGTCTTGGATGGACTCCTCCACTGGGCTGTCTGTCCTTCAGCAGAAGCCCAAGATCCTTTCCCAACCCTAGGGCCTAATGCTGTCCTTTCCCCTCAGAGACTGGTTTTGGAAACCCTCAGCAAACTCAGCATCCAGGACAGCAATGTGGATTTGATTCTTGCAACGCCACCCTTCAGTCGCTTGGAGAAACTTTACAGCACCATGGTGCGTTTCCTTAGTGACCGAAAGAACCCAGTGTGTCGGGAGATGGCTGTGGTACTACTGGCCAACTTGGCGCAGGGCGACAGCTTGGCAGCTAGAGCCATTGCTGTACAGAAGGGCAGCATTGGCAACTTGTTAGGCTTCTTAGAGGACAGCCTGGCAGCCACTCAGTTCCAACAGAGTCAAGCTAGTTTGATGCACATGCAGAACCCTCCCTTTGAGCCAAGCAGTGTGGACATGATGCGTCGGGCAGCCCGGGCACTGCTTGCCCTGGCCAAAGTGGACGAGAACCACTCTGAGTTCACGTT
Organism: Anolis apletophallus; assembly: GCA_030556195.1. Classification (NCBI taxonomy): domain Eukaryota; kingdom Metazoa; phylum Chordata; class Lepidosauria; order Squamata; family Anolidae; genus Anolis; species Anolis apletophallus. The sequence goes on along the minus strand of JARBWK010000011.1, from coordinate 43,525,731 downwards.
GTACGAATCACGGCTGTTGGACATCTCCGTGTCACCTCTGATGAACTCATTGGTGTCACAAGTTATTTGTGACGTACTGTTTTTAATTGGCCAGTCATGACAGCCGTGGGATGCCTATACCCCCCGTGTGCGTGTGTGTGAGTGGAGGACTTAGAAACTGATTGTTGCCCTTTATTTATGCAAAACCACCTCAGAATCCACTGTCTGCCCTGCGCTGTCCTGCTTCTACCTTGGGGAAAAGATGTTCCCCCTTCCCTCACCTCTACCCTTCAAATTTGTCCTAACCCCATTCAAGGAGACAAAGTTCTGCCTACATTAAAAAAAGACTTTTTTATTTTAACCAAAGTTGCTGTTGTTTACAGTGAGTTTGGGGAAAACAACTTTGTCCTGTTATCGCATCAACAGGCACTACTTTCATAACTGTTTTTAATGGTAAACGCTGAAGGACAAAAAAAGTGACTGCTGAACTCTTGTGTGGTTTATCGTTGTACATTCACAATCTTGCAGGAACCAAGAAGCTACCAGTTGTTAACAGACCTTGTCCAATGGAGGCCTGTGCAGTAGAGTGTAGAACTTCATGTACTGTACACCTTAAACTGTAAACATACTGTAATAATGTCTCACATTGAAGAAGAAAAAAAGCTGGATCAGCAGCAAGCTGTAGTTTTTAAAAATGTTTTTAGTTAATGTTGAGGAGAAAAAAGGCTTTTCCCCCAAAGTATCATGTGTGAACCTACAACACCCTGACCTCTTTCTCTCTTCCTCCTTGATTGTATGAATAACCCTGAGATCACCTCTTAGAACTGGTTTTAACCTTTAGCTGCAGCCTAACTGCTGCCACGTGTGTATATATATATGACGTTGTACATTGCACATGCCCTCCTTGCAGTTTTGTTCCCCTCTCCCTGCCACCCCTTTATAGTATGACGAGTTAAACAAGTTGATGACCTGCAAAAGCGAGACACCAATTATTTAATCTCTTGCCAGACATCTCTTTCTCTCTCTTCCTCTCAGTTTCTTTCTCTCTTCCTTGCTCTTGCTCTCTCTTTCTCTGGAGGATGCTGTACAGGTCTCTGTGTATAAAGTCATTGCTGTCTCAGCAGCCAATCAACTTATAGTTTTATTTTTCCTGGGGTTTTTTGTTTTTGTTTTTCTTTCTAATCGAGGTGTGAAAAAGTTCTAGGTTCAGTTGAAGTTCCTGATGAAGAAACACAATTGAGATTTTTCAGTGATGAATTCTGCATATTTGTATTTCAGACGATGTAGCTAAAAAACTTGATGTAAATTCCTCCCTTTTTTCCTTTTTTGGCTTAATGAATATCATTTATTCAGTATGAAATCTTTATACTATATGTTCCACGTGTTAAGAATAAATGTACATTAAATCTTGGTAAGATGTTTGTGAGGGTTTTCATTTTGAATGGCCACAGAAGGACATACCTGGAACCTCCAGTATCTGGTGTCCCTCAAAGTAGCACAGAGATGCCACATGCAAAGATACATATTCCAGCACTATGCAGCCACCATATGGGATAGCAACCTTGTGTAACACGTGTTTAAGGCTGGGGGATGCACAATGGCTAGTAGCAAATACCACACATAACTCTAATCCATAATGTCGCTGTATGCACAACTGGGTTTCTGCCACTGGAAGCAGAATAGGTCTGTTGTCCTGTAATCAAGAATTACATGTGTGTATGACAACAGCAGGATGTCAGCCATAGCATATTAATCAGAAATTATTCATCAGCATAAATTGTTCTCTTGCAATAAAGTGAAAAAAATTACATTATTTTCATATGGAAGTTCAAAGGTTTTTCATTTTAAAATCAGGCATGATTTTGGTACTTCATTCTCAAATAGTGCATTTTCTTAAGAATTTATGACTCCAATTCTGATATCTACATATGTTAAAGAAGATTATATGTGATCACAGAAAGCAATGTAGAGGCAAAGGAGGGTTATGGGTAAGTTAATGTTATGGTAGATTAAACTACCATAGACCAAGTAGATGTACGTGTATAGAGAAGTGTTTTTAATAAAGGCTTATTGGGGAGTGAGACGTATTGTTCTTCCATGATACTTCTGAGTCTGGAACATATCATAGCTAATAGCCATCCGTAGATATATCTTTCATGATATTACTCATTTCCTTTTTAAGCTATTGGCAGCACTCCATAAATTACTTGTGTGTTGTGTGAAGAAAAAGATTCCCACCCTCAGCAATTGAGAAATGACATATTGAAGCCATCCAGCAAACCGTATTGAACTTGAATCTATGCTGTAGAATTAATACAGTCTGACACCATTGTAACTCCTATGCTGACTCACTGAATCAAGAATTTGGTATGTCGATAGATACTTAAGTTTGATACGGTGCGTCTACTTTATCTTGGTTCTTAGACAATAGTTACTAATATTAAAATTCACCAGTATAAGATCTTGAACAGTTAATTTTGTTAGGTTTTAGCCCAGTTTTCTTCCAAGCAGTGCTATCTTGTTATTTAGTTATGTATTACATGTATGTATTTCCTTTGTCAAAGTCCGAGTGGAAGGATTGGCTGAACTGCTTCATTATTTTCACATTTTATAAAGTAAGTCAGGCTGAGAGAATAACTTGCTCAACATCACCTGTGAGTTTAATGACTCAATGTGGACTTGAATCTCAAATCTACACAGTCCAGAACTTCACCCACTACACCACAGGCTGGGAATTATGCAAGTTGTGGGCCAGTACATTTCAAAACCACTAGGGTTGGGAATATATATTTTTGCCCTCCCCAATTCCATCCAATGTATGCATTTAACTAACTAAACCCGACCACACTTCACTGTGGCTCAGTCTGATATGAAATGAGATAGTAAATAAAAGTATTGTAGTGAACATAGATTAACTCATTTCTAAACCCTGCCTTGTGTTGTTGTGTCTATGAGGAAGGAAAGGAAAGATAAAGAGGTTTTTAACAGAAATCATTTTGTATTGTAAAGCTACTGGTGTGACTACATTTTTGGTTTGTCCGTTTTCTGCATAAACATAAAGATCTGATTGTTTACTGACTCTGGAGCATGCAACGTATAAGTGCCCATGAGAGAAGCAATTGTTTTCTAAATTCAAACCGCACACTTGCAAAGATTTCCCCTGCACTTTATTAATAGTCATTGTGAACTGAAGGCATATTGGAAACTGAAGTCGTTCGTTCTCGAACGCCGGTCAGAATGAGTGGTATGTCAATAGTTACCAATCATAGTTCAGCTTTCATTTCTTATACTGCTGAGGTGAAATGACAGCCGCTCCATGATTGGTTGTTATTTTTTCTACTGCTGAGGTAAAATTAAAGCTGCTCAGTGATAGGTTGTTATTTCTTTATCTGCTGCGGTAAAAAGAAAGCTGTGCAGCGATTGGTTGGTACAGCTCAGTTTTCATTTCTTATAGTGCTGAGGTAAAATGAAAGCTAGGCTGAGAGTGGTTGCCTTGGGCCTTACAGATTCCACTTTGTCTTTTACCGGACTGTTAGTGTTACGCTAAATACATGTATTTAAATGCAATGTTGTGTCATAATTTCATTTTACTATGAAAATGTGTATTGGAAAATAACGTGTCAAAATGTCAAGTCAGTCATCCGACTACTTTTCGAGTTCTGCGAGCACAAACATATGCAGGCTAAGATTTTATATATAAAGACTGGATAAAGTGAGCCGTGACTGAGGTGTTTGTTAGTTGGTTTTCAAACCTCAACAGATATTAACATGGTATGAATAGTAGGCGCAACAAGGACTGATGCTTTTTCAGTTTGGTCATGTTTTGCTCATACCCCGAAGCTGCCCCAAGAAAATCACGTTGCTTTATAAAATAAGGCAGCAAATCCCTCCTCTGACATCCCCCCCCCCCAACCCAAAAATCCTGAGTAAAGGTGCATAGTACCCAAGGCCAGGCAAATATTTTCACACTCATTCACAGTAATGACGGAACAGTAATAAAGGCCCAATGCTTTGCTGTTCCTTTGTGAAATCCCAGATCACCTCCTGAAGCAGCTGCTTCACAGCCTTATAGTAGGGCTGAATGTGAAAAGTGTGTGTAGACACAACATGTTTTATATGTTATAGTGATCATTGGCTAACCAAAACAAAGCCTAAGGATTTTGCAACTTCCAGTGTGTATGTTCTGATCTCAAACCCAAACAATTGGTTTAACAAGAGCTGCACAGATATTTCATAGTATATATTGTTTGTCCATAGTTTATCCCTGTGCTTGACCTGCTGGTCTTAGGTGATCCTATACTGCAGCCTAATCATGTGAGCAAAACATTCTCCAATACTCGCAAATGCCAAGTTGGGTCTACATTTAATCATGCTTAAGTGTAAATAGGGCCATGGTGCCACAGCGGGTTAAACTGCTAAGCTACAGAACTTGCTGATGGGAAGGTTGGCAGTTCGAATCCACAGACGGGGTGAGCTATTAATTTCAGCTTATGCCAACCTATCAGTTCGAAAACATGCAAATGCGAGTAGATCAATAGGTACCACGTCGGTTGGAAGGTAATGGCGCTCCATGCAGTCATGCTGGCCACGTGACCTTGGAGGAGACTTAGAAATGGAGATGAGCACCACCCCCCAGATTCAGACACAACTAGACTTAATGTCAAAGGGAAACCTTTACCTTTCAAGTGTAAATCAGAAAACAAAGCTCCATGTGTTGTAGTCGCAGTGTATCAAAAAGAATATGTAGTGGTTGTACCTGGTTCAAATCCTTTTTATTTTACTTAATTTTCTTTTAAATTTTATAAATTTCAATCCAATCAATTGTGCTTTCTTATTTTCACGTATTGAAGAAAAACTAATTGACTTTTTGCTACAGCTTTAGCAAGTGTAACAATAACAAAATAATAATATATTCCGCCCTATCTCCCCATAAACAGCAAACATTCAATGCCTACATAAAACAAACATAAAATCCCAGAAAAACCCCACATATAAAAATAACATTAAAACCTAAAATCAGATTAAAGCCTAACATCAATAAATTAAACCTAACATCAATAAATTAAACTACATGTAATCAAGACAAAATTATATAATATTAACTCTAAACAAAACATTAATTTACAACAAACCTCCTGCATTCAATGTGGGCAATAGTTTTAAGGCAGTGGTTCTCAACCTGTCGGCTTCCAGGTGATTTGGCCTACAAGTCCCAGAAATCCCAGCCAGTTTACCAGCTCTTAGGATTTATGGGAGTCGAAGGCCAAAACATCTGGTGACCCACAGGTTGAAAACCACTGGTTTAAAACAACTAAATTGTGTTCATATTTTTATTTTATTTCATTAGTGTAGACTAGGCTAAATAAATGCTTACAATTTATTTATAAATTTACAAACGCAGGCAGCCCCTGGTATACAAACATCCAACTTACAAATGACTCACAGTTAAGAAGACAGGAGGAAGTGAGAGAAATCTACAACTCAGAAGGAAAACCTGGAGGAGGTATTATCATGGGGTAATGGGATCTCAGCTACAGCTTTATGACCAATCCTTGTTTCCACAACAAGCCAATTTTTTCAAAATCAATTTTTCACAGGGACAGAAAATGAGGTGAAATCTGAACAGGGACACAGACTGCAAAACAAATCCTAGGGGTGTTAACCCTTACCTATGCTATCCAAAGCTCTATCAGTCTTATCGATCAATACTTGACCCTCCTTTCCTTACTGAGGACTTCAGATTGTTCACCGATCAAACATTGAGACTAGCTGGAACACCAGGGTTCCAAGTACAGAAATGGCTGATGTTTTGTTTCTTCTTTGTGGTCTCTATGAAATTGCACATATGGGGTTTCCTGCGCAGTCAGTTTCGGAATTCTCTAGAAGCACTACAAGATCAATTTTGGCGGTAGCCCCGCCCACACTCCCCTCGGTTGTATGTAGCCAGTTGGAGGAGCTACAGCCTCAGTTCCTTCTTTCCCTATTTTGGCCATGGCCATGATGCCTACTGTGACATGGGAGCTGGCTGACATTATAGCCACTGAGATGGTGAAAGGGTAAGTTATGTGTTGGCAATAAGTCCTTGCCTACCTCCTCCGCTCAGTGTAGGCCACAATATCTTCTACATCTCCCTCAGCTCAAGCAGCGCTTTGGCTCCTAAGCACTCGTCAGGTTTTATCTGTAAGGTGGGCCTCCCAGTTGTGGACGTTCCCCCACAGGGGAGGGCTGTCCCTCGGAGCGCTCTCATCACCCCTATCCAACAGTTGTTCCTATGTCCTTATGAAAGGGGCTATGAACACCATAGACGCCATTACTATCATGGCACCTCTCACTGACCTTACAACAACTCTTGGCATTCTAATTACCTTAAGCCAACAACTTAGTTGAGCAGGGCACTGAACTTGAGTCTCTCACCCAAATGAGATCTTGCGCACCACAACCAGTTGCCAAAATCGCATGGGACTGTGACCCAGCCAGAATGTCTCCTGGTTGGCAGCCAGTGCAGGAATATCCAAAGCCAAGATCAACACGTCTGTGCTAACATACACATATTACTATAAGGCAACCCAATGGGTTTGTTTGCTCTTGGCCCTCTGTGTCAACCATAGCTGTACACGTATAGCAGTTATGATGTTATAGGTCTTTTTCCTATCCTAGACACTTTTATGTTACAGTCTCTGGTTTTACTACAGGTATGGGTGACTTACATGTACTGTGTTTAGATCCAAATCCTTTGTTCCTCTTTGTCTAGCAAAAGTTATTTATTTTTCTAATGAAAAGCTGCCATCAATACCCTAGTTTTCAATTCTAATTCAGCATTTAGAACAGTTTTCCATATCGTGTATTGTGACACGTTAATGTGTCAGTTGCAGTGTGTAAGTATATTGTGCAAATGTAATGAGACACCCACCCCCCCAGTTCTATATGAAATAAGCAAGAAACCATAAATTTAAAAAAAAACATAAATGAAAACATAAATGAAAGCTTTTCATGTGATATGTATATTGTGTCACATAATTTACGTCTGTGTCTTTATCTCTCATAAAGGATTGGTCTAATTTGCAGTTTGCTAGTAAAACTGAATTACTGTGTCGTGAAATGATGTGTCTGACTGCATGCGTTCAGGTCTGTAGATTTATGGCAACCCTGTGAATTTAGTAAGCGTTTCTTAGGCAAGAAACAGAATTTTTTATCTGAAATATGGCCTACAAAACCTGGCATTCATTGACGGTCTCCTACCCAAGTACCCTTTTGGGCGTTCAGGATCAGACTAGACCAGGTCCCTTTGGGTATTTAGGCCTTAGAACTGGCCACATTGCTACACAAAGAAGCCCTTGATTGTGAGGTCATTTCTTTTTGTGCTTTTTCTTCACATGGATACAGGATTATAAATTGTACACTGTGCATGATGCACACGCGTGTCAATGAAGAACACTGCATCAACTTTTTGTCCATAGGGAACTTGGTTGAGAGCCTGAGTTAGGTCTGTTGATATGCATCACAAACTTTTAAAGCGGTTTCAACAATACCAATAGCAGGGTCCTCAAAAATGTATATCAAATATGTAATCTTAGCTATGGTGATTATTTGAAAGCTAAGTTGTTTATTAATTCAGTCACTTCTGACTCTGTGATCTCATGGACCAGCCCACGCCAGATCTTCCGGTAAGGCGTGGCCATCCTCAGCTCCTTCATGGTCAAGCCAGTCATTTCAAGGATACCATCCATCTTGTCCTTGGTCGGCCCCTCTTCTTTTTTTTCTTTCCTTTCCCCCCAGCATCATTATCCAAGCTTTCCTGTTTTCTCATGATGTGGCCAAAGCACTTCATTTTTGCCTCTAATATTCTTCCTCCAGTGAGCAGCTGGGATTATTTCCTGGAGTATGGACTGGTTTGATCTTCTTGCAGTCCAAGGCACTCTCAGAATTTTCCTCCAGCACCACTGCTCAAAAGTGTCCATCTTGTTTTTCTCAGCCTTCCTTATTGTTTTAACTATGTAGACCAGTGGTTCCCAATCTTTTTTGGCCTACCACCCCCTTTCCAGAGAAAAAATTACTGCCCCCCTAGAAATTATTTTTTAAAAAATTGAATAGCAATTAAACAGAAAGATATATGTAATGCAGCGGTTCTCAACCTTTCTAATGCCATGACCCCTAAATAAGGTTCCTCATGTTGTGGTGACCCCAACCATATTTTTGTTGCTACTTCATAAATAATTTTGCTACTCTTACGAATTCTAATCCAAATATCTAATATGCAGGTCAAAGCGAAGGGGGCGGGGCCAAAGAAGAGGGCCACGCGACCCCTCCTAAATAGCCAATTGTTCACCACCCCCTTAAAGGGGTTCACCGCCCCCCAAATTCCCCTGAGCCTTCCACTGTCCTCTTGGATTGCCTCACCGCCCAGGTTCCGCCCACTTTGAGAATCAGTGATGTAGACCTTTTGTTGCCAGTGTGACTTTTTACTCTTCATTTTTTTATTGCGCTCTCCCCCCAAGAAGGAAATGTCTTCTGATTTCCTGGCTGCAGTCTGCATGTGCAGTCATCTTTGCGCCTAGAAATAAAGTCTGTCACTGCCTCCACATTTTCTCCATCTTATTTGTCAGTTATCAATCAGTCTGGTTGCCATAATCTTGAGTTTTTTTATGTTTATCTGCAACCCAGCTTTTGCACTTTCTTCTTTTACCTTGATTAGAAGGCTCCTCGGTTCCTCCCCACTTTCAGCCATCAAAGTGGTATCATCTGCATATCTAAGGTTGTTAAGGTTTCCTCCAGCAATTTTAACCCCAGCCTTGGATTCATCAAGCCCCGCATGTCGCAGGATGTGTTCTGCTTACAAGTTGAATAGGTCGGGTGAGAGGAGACAGCCATGCCGTATGGCTTTCCTAATCATGAACCAGTCGGTTGTTCCATAGTCTGTTGTTACTGTTGCTACTTGGTCGTTATGCAGATTCCTCAGGAGACAGACAAGGTGGCTTGGGATCCCAAGACCACCAAGAACTTGCCACAATTTATTATGATTCACACCAGGGCCGTAGCCAGGATTTTGATTCGGGGGGGGGGGGGCTGAGTTTGGTTCGGGGGGGGGGCTGAGACTGGGTGGAAGAGGGTCTACCCTAGCAAACCTTTTGTATTGTTATCCCAATAACCCGATTAATGTGGGATATAATGAGCATGGTGATCAGATCATGATATGAATAAACATAACAGTTTAAATAATGTACCAGTAAGGCCTTTTCGCGGACCACCCTGAGAATTTCGGGGGGCCTGAAGCCCCCTTAGCCACCCCCCCCCCCGGCTACATGCCTGATTCACACAGTCAAAGGCTTCCGAATAGTCAATAAAATAGGTGTTTTTCTGAAACTCATCTGCTAGGTAAATACATTTAAAGAACATCGTAATAGTGATGTGATTTTGCAACGTTTCTCTGTCATTTGATTATTTAATACTGTTAAAGATGTTTATATTTTGGGGAAAGGGCTTGCTTTCTCCCCCAGAATGACAGTATGTTAAAGATGGTGTGGGGGGGGGGGCAGAGGGGGAAAGGAAAGGGCCTGAGGTTGTAAGGAATTGTGGGAGCTGAAGTCCAAAGCACCTGGAGGGCCCAAATTTGCTCATGCCGGCTCTAGCTGATGGTATGTTAGGAATTGTGGGAGCTGAAGTCCAAAGCACCTGGAGGGCCCAAGCTTGCCCATGCCTCCTGAATACATTGCTTGCCCTTAGCAAAGATGTCGTCCGCCCTTCTCAGCTTCCCTAGGAGGTCCTTCTGCCCTTCACAAAGATGGCAGCTGGCCCTTTCCTGGTGGGCTCGGGGCTCCCCCATGGGGCCCTTGCTGGTATTGGCTATCCCTTTCGAAGCTGGGCAATCCTCCTAACTCCAAGGAGGAAGGAAATCTCTCCCGGGGAAATCATCCCCCGGCTCCCAAAGCGGCTGGGATCGCTCAAAATCCCTTCCTCCCTGGCCTCTGAAGACAGCCGCGTCTTCTATTCAACACCGGAAGAGGAGCGTCTTTGGGTTGACGCGCATGCGCCACGCAGCCCATGCCGCCGGAAGTTGGTCTTCGCGAGCCGGAAGTGAGGGCAAACTCTCTCTCTCGCTCTCTGGAGGACCTGTGAGGGAGAGCAGGCCGGAGAAGTTGAGTCTGGACGCTCAGGTGGGGGAGAAAGCGGGAGGGAGGAAGAGAAGAAGGAAGGCAGCTAGGCAGGCCTGAGTGGGGCCTGAGAGAGGAGCCGCCTCCGTAGGCCTTCCCCGCAAAGGCCTCAGGCCATTGGCTACCGCCTAGCCAATGGGCTCTCTTGTTGTTGCCGAGCGAGAGAGGGGGGTTGGCCTGCTTCTCCCTTTCCCTGCCCTTCCTGTCGCCTCCCTCTCCTCGTCGGGCTCCTCAGGAAGGTTGAGACCAGGCCTGGGCACACTTAGGCCCTCCAGGTGTTTTGGACTTCAAGCGGCTGAGGAGAAAAAGAGAGGGCTTGAGGCTGCTAGGAAGTGTGGGAGTTGAAGTCCAAAACACCTGGAGGGCCCAAGCTGGCCCAGGCCTGGTTTACACGCAGCCTTTTTGGAGAAGCCAAGAGTAATCGTGCTGAGCCAATGATCAATAGAAAGGTAGAGAGGCCTACTTGACCTTCCCAACCAAACTTAGGAATTGTGAGAGTTGAAGTCCGAAACACCTGGAGGGCCCCAAGTTTGCCCAGGCCTAATCCGACCCATCCTGTCGTCGTGTTGCGGTGTTTCCTTGGCAAGTTTTGTTCATGAAAACTTCCTCTGAGGCTGAGAGAGTGCGATGCGCCCAAGGTGAACCAGTGAGTCCATGAGAAATAAATAATAAATAAAACGTAATTTCTAACCTCCCCTCTCTCCCCAGAGGGACTCGGGGCGGCTTCCTGACACGAAAAATGGCAAACATTCAAGAACATGTGCAATAATAAATTAAAAGCAAACAGTAGGAGCCCCCAGTAGTGCAGTGGGGCCGAAAGGTTAGAAGCAGTGTGAGCTCTCGCTGTCAGTCCAAGCTTCTGCCAGCGTAGCAGTTCGAAAACATGCAAATGTGAGTAGATCAATAGTTACTTCTCCAGCGGGAAGGTAACAGCACGTAGTCATGTAGTCATGCCTATGGCCACATGACCTTGGAGGTGTCTGTGGACAAAGCCGGCTTTTTGGCATATAAATGGAGATGAGCACCAACCCCCAAAGTCACACGACTAGACTTAATGTCAGGAGAAACCTTTTCCTAAAGCAAACAGTTAACAAACAGTTAAAAATAGAGCAATTGATCAACCTTGGCTATAACATATGCCTCAGTCGGCCTCATAAATAACACCTTAAGCAGATTGAACCATTGAAATCTATATATATATAAAGATAAAAATTTGTAGCTCTTCAATAAGTTAATGTAATCAGTGTCAACATTGTCAGATGTGTTAGAATCAATGGTAAAAACTAGTTATCTTCCTCTCCATAAGCTGGCATACAAAATCAAGTTTTAGTTGTTTCTTGAAGGAGAGGAGAGAAGCATTGTGGCCCAGCAAGTTCAAGTCGTCTGAGCCCTTTTTTCTTTGTGCCTTGTCTTTGCTTACATGTTTATTTGAGTCTATTTTTATAATAATAATAATGCTTTATTTGTATCCCGCCCCCTTTTCCCAAGGGGACTTGGGATGGCTTACAACAAGGAAGGAAAATGATATAAATAATAGTCACACAACCAAATCAGGAAAAGTTAAACAGCAAATCAAAAAACAAATCACAATATAAGGAAACTAAAAGCACAATAATTGTTAATTAAAACACAAAGGAACATCACTGATCATTATAAAACCAGAAAATGATTTACATGTATAATACACACTTTCTCCGCACCAAGGTGAGACTCAAAGCAACTAACAATACAAAAGGAACACACAAAGTAAAAATTAAAACAGATTAAAACCCAATACATTCCTTATCACAACCTGATTATCTAGAACTGTCAGCGATAAAATATAACAGCTATTTAAAACCTTTATTTGGCCCTGCCCCACCTAAGCCTCTCAAAAATCCTCATCTCCCCCCAATGACATATAATTCTTATTTAAAATTTGAACTCCTATTTATTCACACAGAGGAAGCCTGAAAGGTCGTGAACTTGGTCTAAACAGGCTTCCAAAGTACATGCACTTTGCCCCTCTCCATTGTCACCAGCTGACAGCCCTGTACATTCTGTTTTTTTTATTTTTTAAAGGCGAACATCACAATATATATTTATATACCATGTATGAGGCCCATAAAACGATATGAAATGCTGAAAATTCAGTGTTAATAATTCATTCCCGAATTCTCTCCCCCAAACCAACTGGCCCCCCCCCCCCTGTGTGTACTGTGTCCCATCTTGGGCTCTAGGCTGAGAAAAAGTGATTTGATCAAGTTCAGGAAGCTTATGCCTAGTAAGTAGCTGTTGAGCTCTTTCCCTGTTTATTGTCTTGGCCTTCTTCATGTTATGTGAACAAAATGGAGTGGAGGTGTATGTACAAATTCCCTTACCCAGATTACCAGAACGGCCCGCATGAGTGGCTGAGATAATGCTGTTAGAAGTTGACCATAGAATCACACTGGAGGGCTTAGAGATCTCTAGATAGAATGTTTTCGTTTCAAAATTGGGGTGGGAGTGGGATCCAATACACATCTCAAGCAATTTGAATAAGGGATATTCCACTTGTATGATTTCTTTGTTTTGTCTCCAATGTTATTGCCTTAAGTGTATTAGAGAAAAGGTGTGGCTAAGTTTTAAATACACTAATGATAAGGGTTCACGAGGCAGCAACAAACGTGCTGGAGAGCTATTGCTAAAAAAGCAGACAGATTCGAAATAACGTGATCTAGTTCAAGGTGTTTTTCTTTTGTATTTTTAAAAATTCACTTGGTCTGTAGTTTAGTGTTTTGCAATCCTGATTTCTTGATATTTTAATAGGACATGTTTGGGATAGAATTCAGGATCCTGTGCAGATGAAGGGCATGTTTCACCAATCAACAGCAGTTTGCATAAACAGCCTTGCAGGTGCTGTGTAACAGCTACTCTCCAAAATCTTAGGAGGAGCTGAGGGGAAATTTCCACCTTTTCATAGAATTATGGAGTTGGAGGAGATCACATGGGCCATCTAGTCCAATCCCTGCCATGCAGGAAAAACAGTCAAAGCACCCCTGATAGACGCTTAAGACCAAACGTGGGACCTAACTGCTCTGATGCCTCCCATGTCCTTCTCATACACTAAAAAATTCTTTTCATCTAATGTAGACAATCAAGTATATTTGTCACAGCAAGTTTACTAAGAGAAGAGTCCCCTTGAACTTGATACTTCTGAGAAAATGCCCATAGCGTTAGGATCTTATGTCCCATCCAAAATTAACAAGTCCTTCAAAAAAGCCTCTTTAATCAGACATGTATGAGATCACATTACATACATTAAATAATAGGCATCATTTGCCACATGTACATGTTTTGTGCACTGACGAATGACAACAAGAACTAATGTAAAGTGATCTCATGCTAAATCAGCACACATCCATTGGGTGATTTAGAGTCAAGTCTTTTTCCAGATCAGACATTTACATCACATGGCAAATATAATGTTATAATTAATTTGCGTTCTGTAACATAGCAGCATGGTCATCCTTTGGCAAGGCGGCCATGATGCTACAATATTCTCCATTTTGGTGGTAGTTTCCTTCTGTCTTTTTCTCCAGACTCACTAGGCCATTGACTTTGGATGTAGTCATAAGGTAGCAATATCAAGACTGTCTTTGTGTCCAAACCTATACCATGCTTAAATCTTTTATCACAGATTCAGTTGTTATCAGAGAGAGAGAGAGTAGACCCACTTAATCCCAGGGAAATGTGGTATGTAACCTATGTAAGTCTGATGCAGTGAATGTACTTTGATTGAGACTAACATTGTATTTAATTCATGGACAGCTGTCTAAACCATTCTTCTAAAGCTGGGCTCAGAGTGTATATTTCTATAGACTTAATTTAAGAATGTTGTATGTTAATCTTCCTGGTTTAAATCCATGACTGAAACAGTTTGACTGAAACATCATAGTGAGTGTGTGCTGCCCTCTGGTGGTAACTCATCTTGAGTGCTTAACTGTGAAGCCATTTCACTATTTCCATTTTAAAGTATTTTTTTTTTAAAATCCTGCATTTGGCTTATGCATGTGCCCTGTTGATGGTAGGGGATGAAAAATAGGATCAGAGAGAGTAAAAACAGTTTGTTCTTAAACCAGTGAACAGGCTAGGAATTGGCATTTGCTTGACCTGAAATTGCATGAGGTTTTCTTTTGTTCTATTTTAATTGCTTAATTTCATTTGATTTCGATTTATTTTCCCTTTTGTGTTTCACTGTATCATCTCCGGGGGAATGCTTGTGTAACTGTTATAGTGCAAAGAACCGGCTGCTTGATAATCACTGTCCTCTTTGTGTTTTCACTGCAGAGAGTTTTAACATGTCTCAGCATTCTAGACAACATCATATACACAGGCTTGCTTTCTCTTACACAAAAACAGGTATCTTCCTTCCTCACATGATGGTAGGATCTGTCGAAAGGAAAGACTTGTATCTCGCAACAACCCAGGAGAGAGGTGCGTGTAGTGTGTTGGTGTATTTTACATGCAGACATATTTCATATACCCTCTTGTATCCCTGTAAATGAAGGCCTAATTTCTCAGTATTGGGGTGTATGTATGAGAGCAGATTATTTAAAAGCAATAGTGGCTGTATTAGATTTTGAAGGTTCAAATGTAGTCCAGCACTCAAGACTTCTTAATGGGGCGCTACATCCACGGTTGATAGGCCTGTCAGTTTTATTAGCCATGATAGCTAAATGGATCTTGCTGGCTCAGAGGCAGCATATTTTTTACTACCAGGAAAAGGGCTGAATGAGAATTTGAATGAGCGCCTTGTCCAGCGCTAACTCTACTGCACCACTGTAACTATGTTATTCTGGTGTGTGAGTGTTAGCATCATTATTTGCCATTTTATTTACAAACATGGTGCTGTTTAACCTGTACATCCAACTCAACAACAAAAAGTTCTATTGTACAAGCCAGAGACCATGACAAAAAGGCATATATTGCACAGAATAGTACCTTCAGAGCAAACAGGAAATGGAAGACACCAAACAAAGGCTGTTATCATGCTCACACAAAGAAGGAAAACAATGTGAATTATCAATAATTACAGATGCATTTTGGGGAGGGGGATCAATTGGCACTTTGAGTCTCTATGGCAATTTATGGCAATTTTATCTAGCTCTCTCTTTTTGATCTTGTTTGCAGCTAGAGCAAAAAGGGACACTTTATATCAGTGGTTCCCAATGTTTTTGTTTTTTTGTTTTTTACCAGGGACCACTTTGACCAGGGACCACTCTCCAATATTAGTACCAAAAGGGTTCCGAATCAGTTTTTGGTCAACTTTTGATTCGGTTTGATTATTTGTGATGCTGATTCAGAAAATTGCATTTGATAGACCACATCAGCTCTAGTTTCTGATACAGAACATATGCTATGCAGTGGGTGCCATCTCTTTGTCTACAGAAAACCATATTTAATAAGCCTCGGAACTATAAGAGAGTTTCGCTAGACGAGTCACTCTAGTTGCAATGGTGTAGTAATGGTGAGGCCATGGACAATATTTTAGTTCTTGCAGACCACTGGTGGTCCATGGATCACAGGTTGGGAATCACTGCTTTATATGCTAATTGGAGCCGCTCAGCCAAAACTCAACCATTTCTAAAACAGTGTTTCCATTTTGATTTAACAGCAAGGGTTTAAAACTATTTCTCTCTGGTCACTCACTATACCGAGGACAACTTAACATACAATGCACAATGTTTGATTAACTTACATCTTTGGCTTTGTGATCTGATTTCAGGTTTTGAAATTTCCAGATGGGATTCCCTTCATGAAAGGGAGCAGTGAACCATTTGATCCCCTCAAAGGCTAGGATGCTGTTGAGGGATGGGAGAGACCCTCATCGCCGAGAGGTGCTCCGGTTTGCATTGTTTTGCAGAGCTGTCACACTACTCCTTCAGGCAAGTCCTTGAGCACCGAGCACAGATCATGGATGTTACTTAAATGTAATCAAAACATAGGTCCCACTTATTTATTTTAAAATATTGATTCCCCCCTCTTATAACTTAAGAAAGGAGTGTGGCTAAGTAGCTTTGTTTGCCTGCCAGTGTTCTTATGTAAAAATCTCTTGTATCTCCAATTAAATTGATTAAATAGTAGTCTAGATGCTATAGATCAGTTGTTACTAAGTATTAGGATAGCTAGATAGAAGAACTAGCATGTCACTCTGGAAGATCTTGGAGTAAAAAATCAAGCTCACAACACTAGAATGCTGGAGACAAGTGTTTTATTCCTTCTTTCCACAATCCTAAAAAGACAGTTCTAAAGTTTTCCTTCTCAAACCTCCAGCCTCAACTCCCATCTGCCCTCTAGTGGCCATGTGCTGTGCCCACAGTCTGTTAACTGCAGTTTCAATTTCCCTCATGAAACAGATGGAGCTGGCGCAACAAGGGAGTTGTATGCTCCCTGTGCCCTGCTCCCGTTAGTAATCTGGCTGCCAAGCGTTGGATTAATTGCAGCTTCCAGGCAGTCTTCATAGGCAACCTCATGTAAAGAGCGTTGCAGTAGTCTATAAGGGATGTAACCAGAGTGTGGACCACCGTGGCCATGTCAGACTTCCCAAGGTATGGGCGCAGCTGGCGCACGAGCCTTAGCCGTGCAAAAGCTTCCCTGGCCACTGCTGAGACTTGGGACTCCAGGCTCAGCTATGAATCCAGACTGCGAACCTTCAGGGGGAGTGTAACCCCATCAAGCACATGCTGTAACCCTATACCCTGTTCGGCCTTCCGACTGACCAGGAGTACCTCTGTCTTGTCTGGATTTAGTTTCAATCTGTTTGCCCTCATCCAGTCTGTTACAGCGGCCAAGCACCGGTTCAGGACTTGAACAGCCTCCTTAGTAGCAGGTGGGAAGGAGTGACAGAGTTAGCTGATAACACCACATTATTCATGGGATTGTAAGCAAAACAGTAGGGCTGGGTAGGTTTGTCGGAATCTAACAGAAATCGGAATGTGTCGGAAGAAAAGTTACTTTTTGATTGTTTTCGAAATATTAAAGTTACCCGGAAGTGGCGTCACCATACCGAAGCTTCGTCCACCATTTTTGGAAAGGGGGTCGGATGTCATTTCCACCCTTTTCCTGGAGCCTTCCGTCATTGGCTGGTTGCATTCAGGTGGTTTGCAAGCAGCCACATGATTTCCTCCAGCCAATGAGCTATCGCGCTTTGGAAGCCAGGGGCCGAGATTTCCCCCCAATCGCCAAGGCTCTCCCTCGGCTTGGGAGGAACGGCCTTGGCGATCAGGAGGAAATCGCCTCCTAATCTTTGGAAGCCAGGGGCCAAGAGTTGAATTCACTAGCCCTCATATAGTATAGTTTTGATGGAGACTAGAAGGATGTTCACATACTGTGTTCAAATGTATATAAATATCAAACAAACTAAGCCGAGGGAGAGCCTTGGGGAACAGGAGGAAATTGCCTCCTAATCTTGGCCCCTGGCTTCCAAAGCACGCTTTGGGAGCCAGTGGCCAAGATTTCCTCCTGATCGCCAAGGCTCCTCCAGATCTCGGCCCCTCCTCTTGCTCAGCGCCGATTTCTTCCCTCCCCGCCCCATAGTCCTAACTTGGTTAAATATATGCGTGTCCGCCATTTAAAAAGTAATTCCGAAATTTCGGAATTTATCCAAATAAATTTTGGAATTTTAATGGAAATATTCTGAAGTCTATCATATATGAAGTGCCAGCGCCCCCTAGTGCCGAAGTGAGTTTAGAAGCATTTTTAAAAATCAAACAGCCCTACAAAACAGCATTATGAAGAGTTCAGAAAGAACTCTACAAAATGCAGATGCGATTCAGTAGAAAAACAATTTATGCATACTGGGCTCCAAAACCTTGGAGACTTGCCATAGTCACCATTTTATCCATTGTAGGAAACTTGCATATAATAGGGTGGGCTGCAGTTTATGAAATTAATAAAACCTATTAGCCTCTTAAGATACCACAAGTCTCTTTTTTGTTTTGTTTTTCCTGCAACAGAGTATCCTTTCCCAGCAAAAAAATATCTAGAACCTGAAGACTGCCTTAAGTAGGCCTTTGATCTGCTCTGTTGGGATAGATTTTATGATCTTTTTTCTAGGAGTGGGGGCTAATATAACAAATTCTGTTTGATTGTTTTCACAGACATATAGGCCAGAAATACATTAAAAATTATGTGAACTATCTACTCAAGAAATTGTAATTAATAGAAATCAATGCATGGTAAAGGTGGTCTCTGTGGGAGCGCACTCATTTCGATCAAGTCATCTTTCAGTTGTTGTTTATCATGCTCTAGAGAGTGAAGCAGCCTTGATTCTGTTCAAAGGTGATAAATCCCAGTGAGAACACACATTTTTCAAATCTGGTTATGAACTCCTGATGAAGGACAACTTCCTAGTTTGTTTGATATTTATATACATTTGAACACAGTATGTGAACATCCTTCTAGTCTCCATCAAAACTATACTATATGAGGGCTAGTGAATTCAAATGTTCTGATTTGTTTTTGTTTTTTCTGTGTCAGGAGCGACTTGAGAAACTGCAAGTTGCTTCTGTTGTTAAATGTAAGACAGCGTAAACTTGCTCATTTTTTCTAGCCTTGATTGATGGATGTTTTTTGAGCTGGGCATGTCCCATCTCTCAAGGATAAAAGGAGACCTTTATAAAGATGCGAGGCCTGGAAGGAGGGAAGTAGTTGATATTGAGAGTTGGGAGGTGAGCACTCCTTTTTGCTTGAAGTGAAGCACCCCTCCCCCACATCTTCATACTTCAAAAGCTTGAAAGCGGGACAGATAGCCATACAAAGCAGAGGGACTCACCTCCCTGAATACTGAAGAGCTTTTGGTCAGAATCCGGCAGGGTGAAGGGCAAAGGATAATATCCAGCAAGGCCATTAGTCTAGGTCTAGAACAGCCCTCAGAGAATCTAGGGATCAGAGGCAGATCTCATTGATTGGGTTGCTGTGAGTTTTCTGGGCTGTATGACTATGTTCCAGAAGCATTCTCTACTGACATTTTGCCTGCATCTATGGCAGGCATCCTTAGAGGTTGTGAGTTCTGTTGGAAATTAGTGGGGTTTATATATCTGTGGAATGTCCAGTGTGGGAGAAAGAACTCTCGTCTGCTTGAGGCAGGTGTGAATGTTGAAATTGGCCACCTTGATGAGCATTTAATAGCCTTGCAGCTTCAAGGTCTGGCTGTTTCCTGCCTGGGGCAATCCTTTGTTGGGGGGGGGGGGGCTGATTGTTTCTTGTCTGAAATTGTTTCTCGTCTGAAATTTTGAGTGTTGTTCTTTATTTGCTGTTTTGATGTTAGAGTTTTTTTTAATATTGGTAACCAGATATTGTTCATTTTCATGGTTTCCTCCATTCTGTTGAAATTGTCCACATGCTTGTGGATTTCAATGGCTCCTCTGTGTAGTCTGAGCAGTAGGCTTCTCTGTGCAATCTGCTCATTTTCATGGTTTCCTCCTTTCTGTGTAGTCTAAGCAGCGAGAACTTGAAGCTGCAAGGCCATTAAATGCTCATCAAGGTGGCCAATTGCAACATTCACACTTGCCTCAAACAGACAAGAGCTCTTTCTCCCACTGGACATTCCACAGATATATAAACTTCACTTGCCTAGTTTCCAACAGACCTCACAACTTCTGAGGATGCCTGCCAACATGGCCATACAACCCGGAAAACTCACAGCAACCCAGTGATTCCGACCATGAAAGCTTTCGACAATACATCTCATTGATTGTTTATCAGACAGGTAGTCTGGTTTTTTGTCTAAAGGACATTTTATCATCCTTCACAGGCATACTTAGACAAGAGCTTGCCAAGCATTTAGCATTGGTGGCACACTTTTGAAACATGCCTCATTTTGTGACACTTAATTTGATTTTCCTAGCGAACTGGAAGTTCAACAAACTCCTTATAAGAGATACGGACATAAATTGTAATTATGAAATATATGGGGACATAACATATCTAATGAAAATCTTTCATTTATATTTTTGAAAAGATATGAATTCTTGCTTATTTCACATAGACTCAGAAGTTTCTTGTTATATTTGCGCGACACACCTGCACACTGCAACTGACACAGCAATGTGTTGCAACACACATCTTGGAAAGCTGTGATTTAGACTCTAGAACAAGCCTGGGCAAACTTCAGCCCTCCAGATGTTTTGGACTCCAACCCCCATAAATCCTAACAGCCGGTAGGCTGTTAGGAATTGTGGGAGTTGGAGTCCAAAACACCTGGAGGGTCGGAGTTTGCCCAGGCCTGCTCTAGAAGCAACATGAGAGGAACAGAAGTATAGGCTCAGCTAGGCCCCTGCATATCTAATCAGACTGAGCTACTGACCCTGGTACTGTATCTGAGCATTATAAGACCCTGCAGCACAATAGAAGCTTCCTTCTCTGATAGCTGCCTCAGTGGCCAAGGAACTAAAATACCTGGCATCTTTTGCCAGAGTCCCCAGTTCAAAACTCCTAATGTTTCTGAGCATTATTGGGCAATCAACCACAGTTGTGGTTTCCAGACTTGATAACTGAGGCACACTTGAGTTATTAATGCATTCCAAATGCTTTATTTTGATGACTGTTTGAATAAGAATGGCTTGGCTCTAAGGTAGCTGGGCTGACTGCTGCTTTTCAATCCTGAATGGCAGGGTGCAAAACCAAACAATGACTCACTCAAGGTATGCACCAGTCATAGAAGCATAGAGTTAGAAGAGACCTTGTGGGCCATCCAGTCCAACCCTTTGCCAAGAAGCAGGAAAATAGCATTCAAAGCAAAGCAAGTCTGCCTTCTTTGTGTGTATGTGGGGGGAGGGGGATAATTCTGTTGCTTCTCTATATTAGGAGTGCCTCAACATTCTAGATATAGGGAAGAATTCTGTACAACCGAGCAGATGATTAAAGAGGGACCAAGGCAGGACCAGTGTGAATCATATTGATATGCTGCTTCTGAATGGGCGACAAGGGCAGCAGCGTCAGCAAAAAGCAGCTCATGGACTAAATAGTTTAGAGCATCATGCTGAAGAAGATTGTAAATAGGGTTGGTGCAAGAACGCAACCTTGTTTCACTCCATTAGTTATTAGAAAGGGCTCCGAGAGAACGAAGGGCTTCGCGAACGAAGATTCAGGAAGGACTCATCCCACGCTTTTTACAAGTGAGTTGATGACTAAAAAGGCCAATCTGAGATAGGCAAGTTCGTTTGCAGAAAGCACAGCAGAAAGTCTCCTTGGGTGATGTTGTTTCCAAGTTGCGGTTCTTTCTGCGTTGTCGTTTCTCTTCAAGACCCATTCGGCGTGTCTTCTCGAAAGAGGCGTGTCTTCTCGAAAGAGCATTGCGGATAGTGCGTCTCCATGCCTCCCGATGTGAGGCCAGGGTAGACCATTGTTGGTGATCAATCTGGCCGAGCCTGAGATGTTGTTTCAGGGAATCCTTATATCTCTCTTTCGGGGTGCCTCTCTTGCGCTGACCCGTGGCAAGTTCACCATAGAGTAGTATTTTTGGGAGCCAGTGGTCCTCCATCGTATGGACGTGCCCTGCCCAGCGCAGCTGTGTTCTCAATAGCATGGCCTCAATCCTGGTGATCCCTGCTTGCTCAAGGACAGCAACATTAGTCACATAGTCGGTCCAGTGTATATTTAGGATTGTGCGAAGACAGCGCTGATGAAAGCATTCGAGGAGTCGTAGGTGTTGGCGATAGGTGACCCATGTTTCAGGCCCATAGAGAATAGACAGTACGATAGCTCTGTACACACTGATTTTGGTGCTTTGCCTCAGGTGCTTGCTACTCCAGACTCTTTTGTGAAGCCTTCCAAATGCACTATATGCCTTTGCTAACCTGTGATCTATCTCTTTGTCGATCTTGGTATCTGAAGAGATGCTGCTTCCCAGGTAGGTGAACTGCTGAACGGACTTAAGCACAGATGTGCCTATGCTGACTTGGGGATGATGGTGTTCTTCCTGTGGTGCAGGCTGGTAGAGAACTTCCGCTTTCTTCAAGCTGACTTCCAGCCCAAAGAGCTCTGCAGCTGCTGCAAAGCAGGATGTTAGGCGCTGCAGGGCTGCTTCTGAATGGGCGACAAGGGCAGCAGCGTCAGCAAAAAAGCAGCTCATGGACTAAATAGTTTAGAGTCTTAGTGCGAGCCCTCAGACGGCTTAAGTTGAACAAGCTACCATCGGTATGATAGCGTATATATATATGCCGTCTTCTTCGAGATCTGCCATAGCCCTTTGGAGCATCATGCTGAAGAAGATTGTAAATAGGGTTGGTGCAAGAACGCAACCTTGTTTCACTCCATTAGTTATTAGAAAGGGCTCCGAGAGAGCATCGCCGTATCTGATATGTAGGAGGAAGGCTGTTCTGTACATTTGTGCTCTTAGCTACAGAAATCTTAAATTGATTTTTTTTCTGCATAATTTCTCTGGCTTCAATAGTTTGGAAACTATATTCAACATATTTTCTGATGTGTTTCTATTATTACGATGAGAACTGAAAACCTAAAACACATTTGAGGAAGTTCAGTAAGCATATTGGGGATCAAGATTCCATGTAGAACAAACACCTTAATGTGGTGTCTGGAAAGCTTACCAAGAAAGCAATTTCTCTTCTGGCAGCTTGTCCATCAGTGTTTCTATTGTGTCTGCTCACGTTAACTTCCATTGAGTTGCCTTAAGGTCCTTGAATATTTACATTTTTATTTATTCAGCTACTTCTATCTTGCCCTGCATCAGAAGAGCTCAGTTCTTTGAAAACCTGCCAGAGCAACTATGGGTAAAACATTGTAAAAGGAACCAAGTGACTTTTCCATTCATATATGTATAAAAGAAAAGTTATTTCTGTTGAATATCTTGCTCCCTGCAACCAAAGGTTATCTGGAATGCAGGAGAAGCAATGCACAGAAGAATCAATATACCATATATATTCAAGTATAAGCTGAGTTTTTCAGCCCCTTTTTTAGGGTGAAAAAGCCCCCCTTGGCTTATACTCGAGTCAAGCTTATTTATTATTTTACTCTGTTATTATTATTATTATTATTATTTGAAACACAAGATGAGTCACAGCAAACAAGATCACTCTGCTGGCTGTTGTATTGGATCACACATCGGACACTTCTCAAGTGTCTAGGACTGTGTGATGTATCGGCGAATAATTCGTGCAGATCCCAGTAAGGTGGCTTTTTGCAGCTGGCTGATGGTAATTTCGTCAGCACCTATTGTGTTTAAGTGCAGGCCAAAGTCTTTAGGCACTGCACCCAGTGTGCTGATTACCACTGGGACCACCTTTACTGGCTTGTGCCAGTCTTTGCAGTTCAATCTTTAAATCCTTAAATCCTCAAGCTTTTCCAGTTGTTTCTCTTAAATCCTGCTGTTGCCTGGGATTGCAACATCGACAATCCATACTTGGTTTTTTAACACGATAGTGTGGTCAGGAGTATTGTGCTCCAAAACTCTGTCAGTCTGAATTCGGAAGTCCCAGAGGAGCTTGACGTGTTCATTTCCTGTAACTTTTTCAGGCTTGTGATCCCACCAATTCTTTGTCGCAGGCTGTTGTTGTTGTTGTTGTTGTTGTTATTGTTACATTTATTATTTTACTCCATTTATTATTGTTACTGTTACATTTATTATTTTACTCTATTATTATTACATTTTATTCTATTTATTATTACATGTATTATTTTACTCTTTTTATTGTTAGAAGGAAACATAAGCACTTTTACATCAAAGAAGGTTAGAATACTGGTTTAATCAGAGTTGGACAGTCTTATCTTAAATTACAGTTTTATGTAAATATTCAAAAACATTTAACCTATGAATGCCTCAATTAATGTAATTTTATTGGTATCTATTTTTATTTTAAAATTTACCAGTAGCTGCATTTTCCACCCTCGGCTTCTACTCGAGTCAATACATTTTCCCAGTTTTTTGAGGTAAAATTAGGTGTCTCGTTTTATATTCAAGTGTATACAGTAATTAAATATAGATTGTGGAGTGAATTACATTTTTTTGTTTCTTTCCATCTGTAGGCCCTTTTCAACATTTTGATCCCGGATCATGCTGCTGATGCTTTCTCGCCACCGCGCTTGTCAGAGTCTGGGTTTGCGGACCAGTTCTTGGAATGGCTCCTGGGAGGCTTATCCCGCTGGGATGCAGAGCACTTTTTGTTCATTGCAGAGCATGGCTACGTCTATGAGCATAATTGTGCCTTCTTCCCTCTCTTTCCCCTGAGCCTGCGAGTAGCAGCAGAAGCAGCCCTGTGGCCCTTCCGTGGTTTCCTGTGTCTCCGGAGCTGCCTGCTCCTTTCTGCAGCTCTTCTCAATAGTCTTCTCTCTGTCTTAGCATCCTGGGTTCTGTATGAGCTGAGTTGTCTAGTCCTACGGTGTCGCAGGAGGGCTTTCCTCTCAGCAGTCCTCTTTTGCCTCACTCCAGCGAACGTCTTTATGGCAGCTGCCTATTCAGAAAGCATGTTTGCCCTTCTTGTGTTTGCTGCAATGTGGCAGCTGGAGAAAGGGCAGCGTTGGACCAGCGTTCTTCTCTTCTCTCTAGCCACTGGGGTACGCTCCAATGGACTAATCAATGCTGGATTCCTTCTCTATTCCCAGACAAAATGCTTTGCCTCCCAGCTCCAAGCAAAGACTGGATCTGGAATAAAAGTGCTGCAAAACATAGGTCACTTCCTAAGCATGGCAGCTTCTGCAGCAGCAATGTCTGCCTTTGTTTTCCTACCTTTTGCTTTGTTTCAGTTCTATGCTTACTATCGGTTCTGCAAACCTAGTGAACATGCTGTGCCAGGAATGTTGTTGCAGCTGGCTGTTGAGAAAGGCTATCATGTTGCAAGTGTGAAAAATGGTGAACAGCCATGGTGCTCCTGGGACTTTCCTGTGCTCTATGCCTATATTCAAGATGTGTACTGGAACGTTGGTTTCCTCCGGTACTTCGAGCCCAAACAGATCCCCAACTTTATGCTTGCTTCACCTGCTATTTTTCTAGGATCTTGGGCAGTTTGCTGGTACGTGACATCAAACCCTTGGCATTGCCTGACACTTGGCCTGCTGAAAAGAATGAAGAGAGAAGACAAGCCAACTTCTGGTTTCTCCTCTCCTGATGTATTTGTTTACGTGGTTCACGCAGCAGCTTTGTTGATATTTGGAACGTTTTGCATGCACGTACAGGTAAGTCTGGCAGGTTTTTAAAGGGCAGTCACCAGGCTGCCCAAAATAAGGAAAGAGGGTGGTTGCTTCTGCACAGCTCCTGGGCCAAGAAAGATGTATCCAACCAGTGCAGTCAGTCTTAACTAGCAGTACTTCTTGAACTCTCTTCATAAGGGGCCATAAATTATTCAGGTCGAAAGCCTCAGCAAGAAGCCAGGGTTGACATCTTGATCTGATGGGGTAACTGCCTGAAACTTGTTTCATTTCCATATGACATTTTTAAATATCTAAGATGTTTTAGATATATGCCTAAAAATATAAAGTGTGAAGTGATAACATTTTGGACTTGCTCTGCTCTGCTGACCTGACATCCTTTAATGGGATTTAACTTGCCGTACCTTGTATGCTGAGCATGTGTGCTGATAATATAGTTTTAGCGCATATTGAAGCAGACTGCTCCAGCCAAATGCAGACTAGTTGTTCTGGATTGCGACTTCTACTATCCTAGCTACCAGCCATAAAAAGTAAAGGTTTCTCCTAACATGAAGTCTAGTTGTGTCCGACTCTGGGAGGTGGTGCTCATCTCTGTTTCTAAGCCGAAGAGCTGGCGTCCGTAGACACTTCCAAGGTCATGTGGCTGGCATGACTGCATGAAGTGCCCTTACCTTCCCGCCAAAGCGGTATCTATTCATCTACTCACATTTGCATGCTTTTGAACTGCTAGGTTGGCAGAATTTATTTATTTATTTACGACATTTATATCCTGCCCTTCTCATCCCAAAGGGGACTCAGAGCGGCTTACAAGTTGTATGTACATACAATGTATTATTAGCACAATATTCGTATTATATATTATTATATTGTACAGTACCCAAATACTGTAATATTATTCATAAGATTACATGTAATATAAAATATATAATTATATCATATTATTATATTGTATTATATTGCCATCAATTGGGAGCCCCTGCCCCCAGCACCAACTGCTGCTCTGGGACCATAGTGAAGAAAGGGGGCCCAGGAAGACAGTTCCACCTTGTCTCCTATGTTATGCTAATAATATCATATCATATAATAGATTGTATATACATATAATATTTATAATATAATACAATATAATAATATATAATTATATATTTTATATAATTTTTAATTTAATATTTTTAAATATTACTAATAATATTACAGTACAATGGTGTAGTACAATATAGTAATATATAATACTGATATTGTGCTAGGCTAATAATATAATATATTGTATGTATATATATCTTGTAAGCCGCTCTGAGTCCCCTTCGGGGTGAGAAGGGCAGCATATAAATGTCGCAAATAAATAAATAAATATTACATTATAATATTATCAATATTTTATGTTTATACAATATATTATTAGCACAGCATAATATTAGCATTATATATTACTATATTGCAGTATACCACTATACTGTAATATTATCAGTAATATTCCATGTAATATCTATTATATAAATGGGTTCACGTCATGTGATGTATACCTCAAACAAAGAAACCTTACAACGCAGAAACACAATATTTGCCAACAGAAATAGGCCTCAAGCAAGGTATGTTTGTAGCAAAGAAACTTTCCCCCCCAAAACCTAAAAGGCCCCCAAAACAACGAGTAAAAATAAAACTACATTTACCAGCATCCTCCGGGGCAGCCAAAGACTCACCCAGCCTCTACATTCTGAACAACATGATTCGCTGCCAATAAGGGCGGATTTGCATAACTGCTGCACTGGCCAGCCAACATGAAAATTCCGATCCATAATAAACTGCCAAAACAGAATAAGGAACAGGCCTGAGCCAATCCCCAACACAAACACCCAAATCACTTGCAACCGAAAATTTACACCCCAAAAAATCACAGACCACGCCCAAAATTGACAGTAAGGCTTCATTAACTTGATTTCCCTAACTAGCCCTCACTTACTGGGAAGCTGCTTACGCTCTGAATTGACAGTAAGACTTCATTAACTTGATTTCCCTAACTAGCCCTCACTTACTGGGAAGCTGCTTACGCTCTGAATTGACAGTAAGACTTCATTAACTTGATTCTCCCGACTAGGCCTCAGCTCATTGGACATTGTGTATGGCCTGAATTGACATTAAGGCTTCATTAACTTGCTGTTCCTAACTAGGCCTCAGCTCATGGGACATTGTGTATGGCATGAATTTACAGTAACCTACCTTGGCACACAGAGCCCCGACCATGCATGATGGGACTTGAAGTACTACCATGGAAAATGGGATTTGTAGTACTTCAAAACCCATCATTCCCCACAGACCACTGTGGCCCAGAACCAAGACCAATAAAGACCCAACTTGACCCACACTCCATCCAACTGCAGTTTAGAGGAGGGCACACCGTGGATGATTGGACTTTCTCGCATCTCCTAAAAAGGGCACAGCAACGCGTGCCGGGTACAGCTAGTAAAATATATAATTATATCGTATTATTAGTAGTATTATATTCCATGTAATATAAAATAATTAAATTATTCTATTGTATTATTATTGGTATTATATTGTTATAAACCTCTCCATTGGCGCCCCCTTGTTGTGGGGGAGAGGCTTGTGTACCCTAATGAAGTGAGCTATGCTGGCGGTGGCATAATAGCCACTGGTAGGACCTCTCATGCCAGACAGGTCACAACCGAAGGGTCTGACAAAGAGTGTCAACGAGCAGGATGGGCTCTCTAGCCTTTTGGCAACCATCCTAAGAGAAGGAAAACACTAATTTCAAACCCAGGCAGTGCTCGTCTAACCCTGTAAGGTCAATCATCTAGAGAAGGAAACTCAAATCAAACCTATGACCTGAGGACCTCGATGGCACCGTCCAAGCTTGCTAGGCCCTGGCAGACGAACCTTTGGTTTAAAACAGGGCTGTCCAACTTCTTCCGGGCCAAGGGCCGGAAGAAGTGTCACTGATCACCTGGGGGCCGTAGGTGATCAAGGGGCGGGGCGGGGTGGGGCCGCTCGCTCACGTAGCCCCTCCTCCCCGGGCGCGCCGCTGCTCGGATCCCGCTGCTGCTCGTGATCCGAGCAGCGGTGCGCCCGGGGAGAAGGAGGAGGGGCTACGGAGGAAGAAGGCAGCCGGCCGCCTCCTTTCTCCGAAGCCTCCCCTCTTTCCCCCCGGGCGCACTGCTGCTCGGATCACGAGTGGCGGCGCGAGCGGGGAGAAGGAGGAGGGGCTACGGAGGAAGGAGGCAGCTGGCCGCCTCCTTTCTCCGAAGCCTCTCCTCTTTCCCCCTGGGCGCACCACTGCTCAGATCATGAGCGGCGGCGCAAGCGGGGAGAAGGAGGAGGGGCTACGGAGGAAGAAGGCAGCCGGCTCCCCTGCCCTTCCTAGCAGTAGGCAGCGCCAAGGGCGGCGCGTCACGCTAGGCCTCTGACACGCCGCCCTTGGCGCCGCCTACTGCTCCTTTTCGGCGGTTCCCCCTCCCTAGGAAGGGCGGCGTGGAGAGAGGGACGGGGGGCGGTGCAGGGAGGAGGAGCTGGCTCCCTTCCCTCCCTGCCCCCCCCCCCCGGGCCGCTATTTTTTTAAAAAATATATTTTTTAAAAAATATATATTTTTTAAAAAGTTATTTTTTAAAAAAAATCTTTCAGGAGGGTAGCGAGGGCCGTGTCCAACAGGCTGGGGGGCTGTGTGCGGCCCGTGGGCCGCCTGTTGGTCAGCCCTGGTTTAAAAGGTGAGGCCAGTTTTGTGCACGCTCCGCTCCACCAGAAAAATCCATTGCACAGGCTCGAAGGACACATCCAACCTCCGAAAAAACATCAACGCGCTTGTAAAAAGCGTGGGATGAGTCCTTCCTAACAATCTTCGTTCTCGAAGTAATGCCAGAGATTGTTATAATACTAATAATTAGTATTATGTTCGCTGGGGCTAACAGTGGGATATCACCCCATTCCCCGGATTCGAACCACTGACGTTTTGGGCAGCAAGTTCAGCAGCTCAGCAGTTTAATGTCCCACACAGAACCCCCATGACCAGCAGAAAATACTGTGTTTTCTTATGGTCTTTGGCGACCCCTTTGACACCCCCTCGCAACACCCCCCCCCAGGGGTCCCGACCCCCAGGTTGAGAAAAGCTGCTGTAAGGTTTTGTAAAGTTGATCTATTGGCTATTTATTAAAAATAATTGCCATTTGGTCTTTTAAGAGCTGCATAGTGTCATTGTTTGAAATCCCACCCTTTCCCTAATTTAGATCACAAAACTTGAAACAAATGCAGCTAAAATCCATACCATGCCAAAATAGAAAGTGCAAAAACATTGCTAGTAATGAGAGTTTGCCTCATACTGCTCTTTCGGAACACAATGTGTCCCCAAGGAATGGCATTTACAAAATCCTCTTGTGAAATTGATACCTGCCTAGGGAACTTTGAGAGTGGGGTTTATTTGACTCAGCCTTGTCTACATGGTCACAGGTTGCAAAACTCAGTAGAAACTGCTTTTCATTTTTAAGTGACTCATAGTAATTTCAGGGGAAGAAAGTTCAAAGAATGAGGAAGTAGGAAATTTCCCTAGATTATCAACAGAGAGTGTTGCCTGTTCTTTGTGTACTCCTCCAGTGATTCTTCTTTCAGCCTGAGGGTCAACTGTGGAGAGTTATGGCAGAAGATACACACTGGAAAGTTATGTGCCAAAAGTAAAGTTTCAGACATCCAACAGAGTTGATTCAGAACCTCATCCCATGAGCAGGAGCAAAACGGAGGGAACAGTCTTTACTCTGTTCCCTCCCAATGAGCTCCAACTTTCCACTTTTTCCCCATCAAAACACATTCTGGGCCCTGTTTTCATGCGCTGCAGAAATTGAATCCCACCCAAAGTGCCCTTACGCCAGGAGTGCTCATTAGGTAGATTGTGATCTACTGGTAGATTACGTAGGGTGTCCTGGTAGATCGCAGGCAGGACGGGAGGAAGGCTCAGTCCCGCCCCGCAGGCTCCCAACGCCGCCCAGGTGCAGAAGGAGGTTGGACTGGACGGCCCTTGAAGATCTCCTATTCTAGAAACCCATTGTTGTTATTATTATCATCAGAGGCTGAATGGCCATCTGTGAGGAATGCTTTGATTGTGTTTTTCCCTTATGGCAGAAGGAGGTTGGACTGGATGGCCCTTGGAGGTCTCCTTTTACTCTAGGAACCTATTGTTGTTACTATTAGTAGTAGTAGTAATAGTAGCAGAGGCTGAATGAATATCATCATTATTATTATGAATAAATTCAGGGGCTTGTTATACTCACATTTAGTTGAATTCAGTCTTAAAATATATTATATGGCTCTCACTGAAATAAATTTCCAAATACTTTGCTTTTATGGCTCTCTGAGTAGTGGCTAGGTAGATCATTTTGACTTGGTTGTTTTATAAGGAGCTTGCATGCTGAAAAAGTGTGAGCACCCCTGCCTTACGCCATATTTATTTATCGTACCAGAAGCTGGCCATGTGGAGTGCCTCTGGTGTTGCTATAAGAAGGTCCTCCATTGTGCATGTGGCATTGTAATAAGGTGTTCTGTGGTTTGCTCTTCACACTTGTATGTCGTGGAATCCACTTTGGGGCCCCATTTCTTAAGGTTAGCTCTGCCAGAGTGCGGTCTGTTCAGCACCTTCCCAGTTACCCAGTTTTCTGTGTGCCCAGAAGGAAGTCTCTCATCTGGTCTCAGCCACTGATTGAGGTTCTGGAGTTTAGCCTGCCACTTTTGGGGTCTTGCTTGCTGAGGTGTTCCTGCGAGTATCTCTGTAGATTTTAGAAAACTATTTCTTGATTTAAGGCGATGACGTGCTGGCAGATATCCGAACAGGGGATGGGCTGGAGATGGGCCTTGGCCCTTTCATTATTGGCTGCTACTTCCCGGCGGATGTCAGGCTAATACTGGCTAAAGATTATAATTTCTCCAGTGGTGTAGAGTGTAGTGGTGTTTGGTCCAGAAGCAACCAGAACCCTTTACTCCATGTGCGGGACTCTGTTTCTGAAGCGCATGGAAACGGGCAGAATCCGTGGGATGAGGCCTCAGAGTAGACCTAAGACCAGGCAGCAGTCTGGATATTTGAAGCATATTTAGAATGTAACGTGGGAATTATTTCTATGAATTAAAAGTATAGGTTGCTGTTTTGGGCAATACTGTTGCATTTCAAAAATATCACAACAAGCAGGAATGTTGTTGATATAGTGATGTGATAAATAACATTTTAAAGGAGGCAGAATAGTATAGTGATTTGTGTGTTGGGAGGCCGGGTTTGAATCTGTGCTCAGTTGGGAAACCCAGAGTATGACCTTGAATAAGTTGCACACTCTTGGTCTCAGAGGAAGGCAGGGGCAAACCCCCTTTGAATAAATCTTGCCAAGAAACCCCTAGGAGTCACCATCAGTCATGGAGCCCTCTCTGACACAATGGGTTAAACCTTTGCGCAGGCTGAACTGCTGACCAAAAGATCGGTGGTTCGAATCCGGGGAGCAGCTCCCATCTGTCAGCTCCAGATTCCCATGCGGGGACATGAGAGAAGCCTCCCACATGATGGTAAAACATCCAGGTGCCCCCTGGGCAATGTTCTCTCACACCAGAAGTGACTTGGAGTTTCTCAAGTCTCTCCTTGCACACAAAAAGGCAACTTAATGGCACGTAACAATAACAAAAGTATTCATAAAAGGGCATTTTAATGGCAGCCAAGGAGATGACTGTTTCTGAGATTCCAAGCGCAGAGAGGAGAGCAGGCGTGCTCAGCTCATGGCAGTGTGGTGCGCATGTGCAGGTGAGGGAGAGCGTGCAAAGCTGGAGGGAGACCCTTCAAGGCAGGGGAGTTCTTTGTGGGAAGTTTGGCCAAATTCTATCATTGGTGAGCTTCAGAATGCTCTTTGATTATAGGTGAACTATAAATCCCAGCAACCACAACTCCCAAATGTCATGGACTATTTTCCCCAAACTCCACAGTGTTCACATTTGGGCATATTGAGCATTTGTGCCAGGTTTGGTCCAGATCCATCATTGTTTGAGTCCACAGTCCTCTCTGGATGTAGGTGAACTGCAACTCCAAAACTCAAGGTCAATGCCCACCAAACCTTCCAGTATTTTCTGTTGGTCATGGGAGTTCAGTGTGCCAAGTTTGGTTCAATTCCATTGTTGGTGGAGTTCAGGATGCTCTCTGATTGTAGGTAAACTATAAATCTCATCAACTACAACTCCCAAATGAGAAAACCAGTCCATTCATCCCCCAACCCCACCGGTATTCAAATTTGGGCATATTGGGTATTTGTGCCAAATTGGTCCAGTGAATGAAAATACATCCTGCATATCAGATATTTACATTATGGTTCATAACAGTAACAAAATTATTACAGTTACGAAATAGCAATGAAAATAATTTTATGGTTGGGTGTCATGACAACATGAGGAACTGTATTAAGGGGTTGTGGCATTAGGAAGGTTGAGAAACTCTGTCAGAGGTTTGGAGAATGTTTGTACTGCCCAGTTTTTAGCCTTGAACAATGGGTGATTATTTTTTAAAACATCCCAAGTTGCTTGTTGACAGCCCAGTTCTTATTGACCGAAATGAAATGGTTTGACTTTTCCTTATAGCTTGCCTGAAGCCTATCTTTCTACACCTTCTAATTCTCACATATCACTTGTCAATTTCCCCTGCAGCGGTTTCTTTCTTTCAGATGACTGCTGTATTGTGTTCTACCCCACGGTTGAATGTGTTTGTTATGTGAATAGCACTATTGACGTACAGAATGTGTTTACAGTTTTTCCTTAGAACAGTCAACAAAGCAACATATTACTCCATTTCGTAAGCAGGCAATGGCATCATTTATTGCTGTTATTTACAGTTTCCCATCTTACATGTCGTACTCTTGTATAGAACTAAATCAAAACGGATGAGTTGCTTCCTGCAAGGAAGTGACAGTTTAATTCTTTCTTTACAGAGAAATACCAATGATAGTGATCAGATGAAGAATATGTGGATGCAGTGACGTGTACCGGGACTTTATTTTTATAAAGCAGCCACTGCCAATCTGGTGGTTTCCAGGTGGATTGGACTACAATCCCTGTCATCCACACACGACTGGGATCTGTGGGGTTGTAGCCAAGTCCAAAGAGAACTGGATTGGGAATAGCTGCTGTAACAAGATCAGACCTGGGTTTGAGCAAAGGACTTCACATACATTTGTTTCAAGCAGAACTTGGACTCTTTTTTGAATTTTAATCTCTTAGTCAAGGTGGCCACTAACCGTGCTGAGAGGGACATTTTGGTAATGGTGCTCCAAATAAAATTAAAGTTTCCAATGTGGAGGCAGTGGCAGACTTTGTATTTCTCCATGCGAAAATTACTGCAGACGCAAACTGCAGCCAGGAAATCAGAAGGCGTTTCCTTCTTGGGAGGAGAGCAATGACCAATCTCGATAAAATAGTGAAGAGTCGAGACACCACACTGCCAAGCTGAGCCAGCTCAAGCCGAGGCAGAGGGACCAGAAGTAGGGAAAAGCAAGCAGAGGAAATTCTTTCCTTCTCTGGTTTTCCCTCGGCTTCAGCTTGAGCTGGACCAGGGACAAGAAACGGGGGTAAAGCAAGCAGAGGAAATTCCACCCTTCTCTGCTTTCCCTCGCTTCTTGTCCCTGGCCCAGCTCAAGCCAAAGTGAACGGAAAAGCAGAGAAGGAAGGAATTTCCTCCACTTGCTTTTCCCCGCTTCTAGTCCCTCTGCCTCAGCTATCCGGGGAGATAGCAGGGCCGGGGAGATAGCACAGTGGTAACACATCTGTGCTTGCAACCTGAAGGTTGCTAGTTCGATTCCCCGAGCTGGCTTGGACAACCAGCTGTTGAAGCCCTGTCCTTCTGCTCACCCAGCAGTTTGAAAGCAGCCCAGCTGTGAGTAGATAAAACCGGGAACCGCGAAGCAGGGAAGATTTTTACAGAGGGACTTTACAACGCCTGAAATTTGGTTGTCGGGAAGGTGGAATGCGGAACAGAAGCTCCCATCATGAGGATGGAACAACAGCACCCTCTTGTGATGTAACGACGCAATGACATAACAACAATGACGTAATGGAGCAATTCACATCCAGCGACGCACACCCTACGAGGCAGCCAGGAAGAAGGAATCTTCTAAAATTGCACTGTGTACTGTGTACTGTCATTTGTATGTCTTCCGGCAGGGACTATCTCTCGTATGTATAATGTAATCCGCACTGAGTCCCCTTCGGGGTGAGAAGAGCAGAATATAAATAAACAGTTATTATTTATTATTATTGAGCTGGGCCAGTTAAAAGAAGAGGGAGGAAAAGCAAGTGGAGGAGGAAATTCTTTCCCTCTCTGCTTTTCCTTCCTCTTCTTGTGGCTGGTGGCCTGAGGCGCAGCGGGGAACCCTGCCTGCTGCTGCCTGCATGGCTCCAGAGGCAGGCAGGCGCCCTCAGGATGGGCCAGGAGGGGCAGCCGCACAAGTGCTCCAAGTCGCGGGAGGGCAAGCGGAGCCGATGGCACTTATTGCTGAACAGAACACCCTGATAAGTGAGGGAACACTGTACTATGATTTATGTTCTCCACAAATTTAACACAGTTTGTGCCACACAAAGTTTCTGGGGTATAACAACTACTTTCAAAGTAAAGACCTCCCAATGAAACAGGAAATAAAACTTTCAAACCATTTGGAAGTCTCGGAAGTTTCGAAAAGTTTTGAATTTTTTTTCTGTGAAAATTGGAAATGACTTTAGAGCAGGGGTGCCCAAGACGGTGATCGCGATCGACCGGGTGATCTTTGGGCCTCATCCGGGTGATCTTCAGGCCCTCACCCGGTCAATGCGCGCTCCCGCGCACGCACGCTCCCAGCGCCGCCTTCCTCTGCCCTGCGTAGGCGACAGGGCCCCAGCGCGCCCTCGCTGCCCTCTCTCGCCCGGATCCATGGATCCGGCAAAAGAGAGGCGGGGGAGCACTGGGGTCTCTCTCTGTCGCCTATGGCAGGGCGGCAACAGAGAAGGAGGAGGCTCCCCGCGCGCTCCCTCGTCCCTCTCGCCCTGATCCATGGATCCGGCCGAAAGAGGCAGCGAGGAGCGCGCAGGGGGTTTCCTCTGTCGCCGCCCTGCCATAGGCGACAGAGGAGGAGGAGGCCCCCGTGTGCTCGCTGCCTCTCGCCCGGATCCATGGATTGGGGCGAAAGAGAGGTGAGGGAGCGCGCGGGGGGCCTCCTCTGTCGCCACCCTGCCATAGGCGACAGGAGGAGGAGGCCCCGTGCGCTCTCCTCGCCTCTCAGCCGGATCCATAGATCCGGGTGAGAGACAGGCGAGGACAGTGCGACGGGGGGCCTCAAGAGGCGCCATGGATCGGAGTGCCTCCCCCCCCCCCCAAAATCCGGTGAGCAACCAAACTAATAAGAAGCCGCCTGCGGGTGCGCGCGCAGCAGGTGATCTTTTCAACTTGGTTGCTCAAAAGTAGCTCGCATGCTGAAAAAGTGTGAGCACCCCTGCTTTAGAATCTAACCACTAGCGCCCCCTACATCCAAAGCGGGTTTTGAACCAATTTTTTTAAATCAATCAATCCTAGTTGCTCTAACTACACTCCCAACAGGGTGTTGCCTTGTGGGATCAATCATCATTTAATTTTAAATGCTGCAGCACAAAACGTAGCAACACTGCATCTGGCCCAGCTTATTTGCCTGAAAGCATTTGCCTCTAGGTCCCACCTCCTTAAGATCATCTGGGGAGGCCCTGCTCTCGCTTCCGCCAGCATCTCAAATGTGGCTGGTGGGGACGAGCGACAGGGCCTTCTCGGTTGTGGCCCCGCGTCTGGAATGTGCTGCCAAGTAAGATACGATCGACTCCGTCCCTCCTAGCATTTAGGAAAAAGGTAAAATCTTGGTTGTGCGACCAGGCCTTTGCACAATGACATAGCAGCACTTTAACTGGAATGGACTGGCTTTATGACAGAGATGAGGACACGGTTTTACTGTTTTAGCAATTGGATGTGTGAATTGAACATTGTTTTAATTGTTATTTTAATAGTTTGTTGGATTTTGTTTTAATTAATGACTTTGTTTCAATTTTGTATGTTTTATGGCAATTTATGTATTAGGCATCGAATTACTGCTGCCCCTGTTAGCCGCTCTGAGTCCCTGTCACCTCCCCCCCCCCCCGGGAGGGGGGGTGAGAAGGGTGGAGCAAAAATACTGTAAATAAATAAAATTATAAATAAATAAAATTATAAAATTATTGTAGTGCTAGAGTCCAAATCCTATACAGTAAAGTCTCACTTATCTGATATAAACAGGCCGACAGAAAGTTGGATAAAGGAAAATGTTGGATAATACGGAGTCTCCTACAGTCCCCATCCCTCCCAGTTCCATTGTCTTTGACAATGCCTTTCAACTGCATTGTCTTTGACAATGCCTTTCAACATTGTCTTTCAACTGCGCAGTGCTAGACACCTAGAGGCAGCCGGCCCCGAAAGAGGAGGGCAGCAAGGCCAGAGTGTTTTGTGAGGCTTCCGGAAAGGAGTCGGTCAGGCCCAGGTGCTTTTTGAGAGGAAAAAGGAAGCAGTAGGCCCCAGATGTGGGCTGCAAGGCCCAAGAAAAAATAAGGCCCTGGAAAAGATGAGCTGCAAGGCCCAGGGGAGGGGGGAGGTAGAAGACCCAGCTGATACCACCTGCTTTTCTCACTGCCTGCTCTCTTCCTCGCTGCTCCTCGCTCACATCGGCGGAAGCGCTCAGAGGGAAAGAAGGAGAATGCCTCCATTTCTGGTCCTGCGTCCTCCCTCCTTCGGATAAGTGTCAGATAACACAGAACGTCAAATAAGTGAAGGTCGGATAAGTGAGACTACTGTAACTCAGTAGTGAATTTCCCTTCCGAAGGGTAGATTCCTGTTGTCTCACCCCTGTTTAACTGCCTGCACTTTTAAAGGTGTTGCTCGATTCCTCTTTTCCCTTTTTCTTCTTTTTATGTTGCAACAAACTGATATGACAATTTCTTTGATAATTCCTGCTTTGTTATTTTTTTTCAACAGGTCCTAACCCGGTTTTTGGCCTCCTCATCTCCAGTCCTTTATTGGTTTTCTGCTCAACTGCTTTATGACCACGAACCTTTGAGCAGGGCTGCAGATCCTTGTCATGGAAGAGTCCACTCTGCGAAAACCCCAGAGAGTGACTCTCTGTGGGACAGAAAGCAAAACCCTGTGCTGGCGCTTCTGAGCAATTGGAGAAAAACTACGGCTCTCACCCAATGCATTCTGGGATATGGACTTTCCTATTGGCTTCTGGGTCTGGCCCTTCATTGCAATTTCTTTCCTTGGACATAAGTGTTCTAGAACAAGTGAAGAGAGCGTTGAACTCTAATTGGGCTGTAATTGGCTGAATTTGGACTCTTGATGGAAGAGCATGCAAGAAACTAAATGTTGTGGACTAAATAGAATAAGGGGGCATTTAATTATCATAACAGATGCACAATTCTATTTATATAGACCAAGGGTCCAGGTCACAGTCCTTCAAACTGTTGGATGGCTGGATTATCATTTGAAAAGAAACCTGAATGAATTCCTATGCACGCTGCACATATCTTATTTGTAGTACAAAAAACATTTTAAAACTATACAATAATTAAAATGAAAAACAATTTTAACAAATATCAACGTATTCGTATTTTAATGGGAAGTGTGGGCCTGCTTTTGGCTGATGAGATTTGGATTGTTGTGTGCTTTCAAGTCATTTCAGACTTGGGTTGACCCTGAGCGAGGGCCGGGTAAATAACCTTGGAGGGCTATATCTGACCCCCCAGGCTTTAGTTTGGGGACCTGTGATATAGACACATGGAACAAAGAAGTTAAGGGGTTGCATAGGGGAAAGAGAAGGGCAGCGGGGATGCAGGTGGGTGATAAAAATGATAGGAAAACATGTTTATATGAACATGCAGATATATGTATCATCATTGGCCAAATACTTATGGCCGAGCATGATTGTCTTTCAAGGGTAGAGTTTTGGCTGTGGGTCCGTAAGTGAGTGTAGAGACCTGTTTTAATGTTCGTTGTTGATCTGTTGGTGGACAGATTCACAATCCAACAGACTCCAGTATCTTATAGGGTAGTCGTTTATTTCCTGCATAGGTTACCTCCAAAGCCTTGTCTGACAAGCTGCTTTTCAAACAATGCCTCTAGTATAAATGCAGTTCAGTTGTGTCTTCAAGGCACCTTACACCACACCTGTTCTGGAGCTACATGCTCAGACACAATGTGAAGTTGATGTACCTTTCTCTCAGCCTTCTCCCTTTTCCTCCATTTGTTCCTCCTCATAATCCACAGCACTGTTGGCATCAGCTGACCTCCAATTAAGACACTCAAAGGCCAGAACTTCCGAGTTCTCTGTGTTTATTGTACATGTTTTAGGTTAGCTTTAAGCCCATCTTTAGCTCTTTTTCTTATCACCAACTTTCTGTTTTCCATTCTTGAGTGAGAGAAAAGTAACTTCTTTGTGAGACAGTGATTGGGCATTCAGACAATGTGGCCAGTTCAGCAAAGGGATCATGGCTTCAGTGCTGGTGTCGTTACTTCTTCCAGCATGCTGACGTTTGCCCGCCTGTCTTCTTCCCAAGAGATTTGCAGGATTTTCCAGAGGCAACACTGATGGAATTGTTCCAAAAGTTGAGAGTGACATTTGTAGATGGTCCATGTTTCACAGGCATTCATTGGTATCCCTATGAATGTCCTGATCCTTGAACATTGCTTCATTTGAAAAAATGCTGTGGTCACAAAGCTCAGGTAGTGTTGTATTTTGGGATCGATGTTTTGTGTAGAGGTGGCTGCTAACGTAGAAAATGGTCAACATTTTCTAGCTGGGAGGCCAAGCCTTTTATATGCTTCTTCAAAGGTATTCCCAATAATATAAATGGCTTGTAGGTCTTCTTAATATGCACTGCATGTTATCATCAGCACATTGGAGTTGTATAACAGAAGTTGGTGTGACCTTACTTTTGGCTTTCGGCCTGCTGAGGTTAAAAAGCTTGCCATCTTTTGAATAGGTGATTTCCACACTGGTGGGAAGCTTCCCATCAATAAGGTACAGAATCATAGCTGTGGACATAAGGTAATGACACATCCGTCTTTGACACCTGATCCCAGCATAAATGGGTCATTTTGGGAGCCATTGCTGTGCAAGACTTGAATATGGATATGCAAATATATGTTTATTCCTATGCATGCAAGAAAGAAAATAGCATGTAGCAGCTGCAGTCGTGTGGCCTAAAGTAATTTGATACAGTGCAGGACATCCTTTTTGCAACAGTATATGGCTTTCAAAACCAATTTGAGTTCAGACTAAAATGGATGTAACCCTTGTGGATTAAGCCCTTATGTTATGTGGCATCCAATGCATTAGAGTTTCGTTTAACTTTTTTAAAGTCACTCCCCTTTAGGGGAGCCTTTTCAGCCTTGTTATTTCCTGTAGACCTTGAGGTTATCCTAAGCTGGTGAATAATCACAATTGTTTATGTAGGTGATGTCATTTGACTACATAGGCTTGGCATTCAGGAAATCAATCTGTTATTATGTAAGTAAAGATTGCTGATGTTAGTCTGGACAAGATAACATACTTGTAATCAACAGAGCTGCTCGTCTAGCAGGTGTCCATCTGCACTGCATTTGGAGACTCACTTAATGGTGGCTGGACTAGGAATTCATTCCGGCTTTAGGCTGGTGTGCATTCTGCACTTCTTTCTATGGAGCAGGGTGGGTCATTAGAGAGCACAGGGAGCAGCTTTCTGCCACTAATTTTTACTGGATGTGCACCGACTGTAAACAATAGAAAAATGCAAAAAATGGGAAGTGGTTGAAAAACTACTTCTGGATTCAGGAAAACCAATATTTAAATGCTAAAATTTGCAGAGGTCCTGCAAAACTACTGAAGAGGTAAATTACTACTCTTGAACAACATAGAACAGGCAGCGTGTCATTTTAAGGCCCGGAAAAGGGATATTTGGAAGGATTGAGTGCCATAAAAACGGCCTTTGGGAGGGAAATGTACAATTGCGGGCCCATTCTTTGTCCACTCAAGATCCCACTAGAGGACATCTGAACATGTTAATATAAGTTTTATACCCTGCAGCAAAGCACCTCCAAAATTTAGACACTAATACTATGACTACTGTTGTGAGCATACATAGACCTTTCACATTCACTGCAGAAATTGTGGCGTTATGTAAAATAAACCACATGTAGTTCACGTTTGATCAGACCACACACCGCCTTGCCAGAGAATGAAAATATTCCATGCAGGTGAACAGTAAAGAACAAGTAGTTTACTCTTTGTAGTTCGGAACAACATATGTACAATGTGATCAGTCGCATCAATTCACATAATGTAATTTTATGAGAGATTTAAAATACTGTAAGTCTTCCTTTATCCGTGTAGGTAAACTCCTTCAGCAGCTCATGAAGTGAGAGCACACCAAATTCTGTCTCTGCGCCTGCATAGCTCGAGCCTGAACAAAAATGTAATAGTATCCAAAAGTTCCAGGCTCAACCATCTCCCCAGGCATTGTCCAACCAATCAGCTTCATGCATCTTATCTTACAGTTGGCACACGCACATTAACTGATTCCTTGCATGCTCCCTATAAAGGTCAAAAACCCAAAAATAAAAAGGCAATTTTTTTAAAGCTTGAGAGAACACTAGGAATATTTCGTTCTAGTGCGATGTCCTAGATGATCTAGAGATTCCTAGAGCGTCTGTAATAAACAGATGCATAAAAGTGAAGGGAGGGCTCCCTCAGTATTTATTGAGAGCCCGGGGCTCCCTATTTCCCTCTTTGGAAACGTTTATCTCACTTCCAGTTTGCTTCTCAGGGTAATTCAAAGGCTGCCCATAACTTCAAGGAGCCCTCTGTTCCTTAAGATCATCCCAAGGGGCTCTTGATTGTACCTTGCCAACATGAGAGGAGCCTTCTGGGCAAGGAAGGGGAGCAAGGGTTTGATGTGTGCAGGGCCCACCTTGGCCTCCAGGTGGTGTGTAATTTTGTGGGAAAAGACCCTATTCTATCAAAATTCTTGCTCTTGAGAATGAAATTGGAAAATGTTATTTGCAGCTGACACCTCCCATCTTTCTTTTCAAGAGTAAAGTCTTTGCTCTCTTTTAAAGTTAGGCTGTTAGGAATTGCGGTAGTTGAACTCCAAAACACCTGGAGGGAGGGCTGAGGAGGCCCAGGGAGGCCTTTTGCCCTACAGATAGGGTTGCCACCTGTCCCGTATTTTTGCTCTGAATTTTGTGTCTCGTATTTTCAGCTCCTATCCCATAGTGACAGGACAGGTTACAGCAGGAGGCGAGGCCGGGCCAGCAGTGAGCGCCACCACACTGCCAGCAGCTTCTCCGCGGTGCTTGCACTCGCTCACCTCGCACTCACTCACAGGCAAGGCAGGCAGCAGAGCAGCCCCAGCAGCGGTGCGCCTGCCCGGCCACAGGCGGTGCCTTGCTGCGCTGCCAGGCCAGCATCCACCTTCCTGACCTGCCCCCTGCCCTATGGAAGGCTCCGCTCAAGTCAGCCAATGAGGGCAGGCTACCACGGAGCATGCACACGGGAGAGAGGCGAGAGCAGCAGAGACAGCACAAGGCTGAGCTGTGAGCAGGATGATGCTGAGAGAGCAAGAGAGAGAGAGCCAGGCCCAGAACTAAGAAGTTTCCATTCGAAGTGTTGGAACTTAGCAGGGAGCAGGTCAGTGAGGCTTACTGCCTTTTGGGTGGTGATTTAGGAATTTGCCCATTTTTTCATTGGAATTGAGCAGCACCAAAGCTCTGCTATTATAAAGCTATTATTATTATTATTATTAGTAGTAGTAATAGTACTGTATGTAGTAATAGTACTGTATGCATTAGGTATGACAAAACATGCAGAAACATACTATGTACTGTTAAGAGGGTGTAAGTCAGTTTCTTCTATGAATTTCAATCATTATCTTATTCTGTTAATAAAACTATACCTAATGTTTGATTTTCAAGTTTTTATGAAGTGTCCCTTATTTTTGAGAAAAATCCCTTATTTTTAGGTAAATGTCCCTTATTTTTTATATCAAAAAGTGGCAACCCTACCCACAGAGGGCCTCTCTGGGGTGAACTGGGAAGGCAGGAGGAGGACCGCCATTGTGGCCTCCTCTGGGTTGAGGTGGCGGGAAAGAATGGATTGACAGAAAAGCAGGAGGCGGACCGCTATTGTGGCCTCCACTGAGGTTATTCATTTTGTGTCAAAAGCATTGCATAAATAAACAAGTATAAAACTGATAAAGGGAGCACAAGCAAATTTTAGACAAAAACGGGCAATGGCGACCTCATTGTCTGTAGCTTTCAACAGTTCTTCCTCTGTGCATGAATGGCCTTGCAGCTTCAATGCCTGGTTGATTACTGCCTGGAGGAATCCTTTGTTGGGAGGTGTTTTTTCCTGTCTGGAATTGCCCTGTTTTCTGAGTGTTGTTCTTTACTTACTGTTCTGATTCTAGAGGAATTTTTTAAAATACGGGTAGCCAAATTTTGTTCATTTTTATGGTTTCCTCCTTTCTGTTGAAATTGTCCACATGCTTCTTGTGGATTTCAATGGCTTCTCCGAGTCGTCTGACATGGTGGTTGTGAGAGTTGTCCAGCATTTCTGTCTTCTCAAATAATAAGCTGTTGGCGGGGCGTGGGGACAAGGAAGAGGCCTGAGGCTGTTATTTATTTTTATTTATTTACATCATGTATATTCCGCCCTTCTCACCCCGCAGGGGACTCAGGGCGGATCAGAATGCACATATACAGGCAAACATTCAATGCCATAGACATACAATATATATAGACAGACATAGAGGCAATTTAATATTCCAGCTTCTGGCCACCAGGAGGAGCTGTCGCATTCCTTCATTCTTTTTGTGTGTGTATTTCCTGGAGATTTTATGGCCTCTAAATCAGTTAAGTTTAGCCTCCCCACACAAGTAGTACCTAAATTTCTTACTTGACAGATGCAACTGTCTTTTGGGTTGCAAAGGTTGACAATGAGCTACACAACTGGTCGAGAGCTCACCCCAACCCGGGCAGGCCTCGAACTCATGACCTTCTGGTCAGTAGAGATCTTATGCAGCTGACACCCAGCCAGCTGCGCCACATTCCCAGGAATTTATTTATTTATTTAGGACATTTATATGTTGCCGTTCTCACCCTGAAGGGGACTCAGAGCGGCTTATAAGATATATATATCTCTATATATATATATATTTTGACACGTCGTGCATCCTGGCAAATAGACAGCTAAACTATAAGCCGCAGAAGCATGAAAATCGGCAACACATTCCAACATACCACGAGGTACCTATACGGCCAAAAAAACCCGGCCTAGAAACCTCGCAACACCCCCAAACACCACCCCCAAAAAATGGGCAACGGAACCTGGCATCCCTGCCTCTTTGCTGCCAGCGTGCGTTTCGAACGTTCGCGCCACAGCAAACATCCCTCAAACGCAGGCCGGGCCGGGGGCGGGGAAGGCCATGACGGCAGCGGAACCGGCGAGGAGGAAGAAACGGAGGAGGGAGGAGACGGAGGAGGAGGCAGAGGAGGAGGAAGAAGCAGCAGCAGCACCACCTCCTCCTCCCTCACTGGCCCCCTCCCTCGCAAGGTGGGCCTGCGCGGCCTACACCTCGACCTGGCCCAGGCACAGCGGAGGCCCGAGGAGAGCCCTTCCGAGGCTGCCCGGGAGGCCCCCGCTGCGCGCTTTCCTGGCGTGGGTGGGAGAGGCCGTTTACCCCAAAGGCGGAAGGGCTCTCCTCGGCAGAGCCGTGCTGCGGCCTCTCCCACCCGGCCCAGGCCAGCCCGCCATCTGTGAGGAAGGGGCCTGGGAGGGGAAGGGGGGAGGATGGAAGGAAGGAAATGAGGGGGAGGAAAGTGCTGTCAAAAGGAAGGAAGGAAGGAAGG
The DNA here is from genome assembly GCA_030556195.1 of Anolis apletophallus. Taxonomy (NCBI): domain Eukaryota; kingdom Metazoa; phylum Chordata; class Lepidosauria; order Squamata; family Anolidae; genus Anolis; species Anolis apletophallus. Next base: position 43,481,564 of record JARBWK010000011.1, on the reverse strand, counting down.
AAGGAAGGAAGGAAGGAAGGAAGGAAGGAAGGAAGGAAGGAAGGAAGGAAGGAAGGAAGGGGAATAGAAGGAATGCAAGTAGGAAGGGGGGAAAGGTAAGAGAGGAGGAAGGAGAGAAGAAACGGAAGAAGGGAAGGAATGCAAGCAGGAAAGGGAGAAAGCTAAGAGAGGAGGAAGAGACAGAGAAAGAGAGACGGAGAGAGAGAGACAGAGAAAAAGAGAGAGAGACAGAGAGAGAGAGAGAAAGAAAGGGAGAGAGACACAGAGAGAGAAAGAGAGAGAGAATACACACACATATACATAAAGACATGCACAACATGGATGGAAGGAAGGAGGGGAGAAAAGACAGGAAAAGATAGGAAGGATGGATGGGAGGGAGGAAGGAAGGAGGGGAGAAAAAAGCAAGAAAATAGGAAGGATAGCAGGAAGGATGGGAAGGGGAAAGGAAAGAAAGGATGGAGGGAAGGAAGGAAGGAGGGGAGAAGGGAACACACACACACACATATACACATGCACAGAAATATACAAATATACACATACACACATACATACACACATATACACGCATATACATATACAAACACATATACATAAGTACACACATACACATATACATAAGAACACACACATGCACACACACACATATGTACACATAGACACAAATCCATATATATACATACATACACACACAAAACACATATATACAGACTGGGCCACAGGCAAGATAAAAAGCCACAGCAAAGCGTGGCCGGGTCAGCTAATGTGTGTGTGTGTGTGTGTGTGAATGTATGTATGTGTATATATATAAAATTATTAGCATAGTACAATATCAGTATTATATATTACTATATTGTACTATATCATTATATTGTAATACTAGCTGTCGCCTACCAGGCGTTGCTGTGGCCCAGTCTGGTGATCTGGGAAATAAAGTAATGAAAAAGTGTTGGTTTCTAATATATGTAATTTCTTTGTGCTTGTGGGTAAACAGTATTTCTTGCTGTTTCTTTGTCAGTGTTGATGTGGAGATTGTCTGGTTTGTCTACTCTGGAACAGGCAACATATAATTGTCCTTTAGGGGTCCCTATGATACTATATCTGTGTGTGAATCATATGAGGACGGGTCAATAAGTCCGTGACTTTGAATTTCCCGCCTCTTAACTGAAAGGGCAACACTGTTCCTGTCAACAGGCATCTGTCAATTGACTCCTGTCAAAATTTGAACAAGTTGCGTCATTTAGTTTGTGTTTGACAGCCATTGATAGCAGACTACTGCGTGATTTGAGGAGAAAATGGAAAAAAGTGAATTTTGTGTGCTCATCAAGCATTATTTTTTGCGGGGAAAAAACATAACTCAAACCAAGGCTAAGCTCACTGACTTATTGACCCGCCCTCCTATCTATCTATATCTATGGCGAAAGATTTATACGATCTGAAGAGAAACCAGAGTATATCTATGGCTGGATGGCTCTTTGTCAGAAGGGCTTTGATTACGTTTTCTTGCCCTGGTGATGGGAGTTTGACTGGATGGCCTTAAGTATTTTCTGTTGGTTGTGGTGGTTCTGTGTGGGAAGTTTGCCCCAAATCTGTCGTTTGTGGGGTTCAGAATGCTCTTTGATTGTAGGTGAACTGTGAATCCCAGTAACTACAACTCCCAAATGTCAAGGTCTATTTTCCCCCCCCCCCCCAACTCCATCTGTGTTCATATTTGGGCATATGGAGTATTTATGTCACGTTTGGTCTAGATCCTTCATTGTTTGAGTCCACAATGCTCTCTGGGTGTAGGTGAACTACAACTCCCAAACTCAAAGTCAATGCCCACCAAACCCTTCTAGTGTTTTCTGTTGGTCATGGGAGTCCTGTGTACCAAGTTTGGTTCAATTCCATCATTGGTATTGTTCAGAATGCTCTTTGATTGTAGGTTAATTATAAATCGCAGCAACTACAACTCCCAAATGACAAAATCAATTTTTTGAGTGATGGTCACTCCTTGGGTTAGTAGGAGTCTTGTGGCCAAATTTGGTGGCAATTCGTCCAGCGGTTTCTGGGTTATGTTAATCCCACAAACTGACATTACATTTTATGTATATTACATGTAGAGGCAAAGATGAAGTACTTTGGCCACATCGTGAGAAGAAAGGAAAGCTTAGAGAAGACAATGATGTTGGGAAAAATGGAAGGAAAAAGGAAGAGGGGCCGACCAAGGGCAAGAAGGATGGATGGCATCCTTGAAGTGACTTGCTTGGCTCTGAAGGAGCTGGGGGAGGTGACGGCCGACAGGGAGCTCTGGTGTGGGATGGTCCATGAGGTCACGAAGAGTTGGAAGCGACTGAACAAAAGAACAACAATTGTAGAGGCAAAGAAACCAAAATATTTCCCAAAAAGGCATGAGCCCCCTTTCCAATAGGGAGGGTGATGCAGGGGTGGATTTTAACGGTATGCAAAATAAGTGACCGCTGGCCCTGGCCGCCAGACTCGGCGCATGCCCCACCTTTGCTGCGGGCCAGCACGCGGGCGCAACTTCAGGTGGTCAGAGTTGCGTGAGGCGGGAGGCTCCGCCCTGGCTGTGAAACGTTCCTCCATCCTTTTTGGCCTCTTGGAGTGTGCCGCAGCAATGGCGCATGAGCCAGGTGCGCATGCGCAGGGCCAGCTAGTTCCGCACATGTGCCTTAGTTGCAGCGCGACACCAGGTGGTCGGAGAGGCGAAATGCACTCCAAGAGGCCCAAAAGGACGGAGGAACATTTTTGCAGCTCGAGGCGGGAGGCTGTGCCCCGGCTGCAAAACGTTCCTCCGTCCTTTTCGGCCTCTTGGAGTGCGATTTGCAACTCCGACCACCTGGTGTCGCGCTGCAACTAAGGCGCATGTGCGGAACTAGCTGGCCCTGCGCATGTGCACACCGGCGCGCATGTGCACCAGCTGGCCCTGCGCATGCGCACCCGGCGCAAGGCCGGAGAGCGAGGGGGCGCCAAAAGAATGTTCGTGTACCATTTTAAATTACCTTCGTCCGGGCCTGAGGGTGAGGAAGGTCACCACAAAGTTGAATCTTTTAAACTGCAAAAAATAATTTATTGCGTGACCATAGCAATAACGACAAACAAGCATACAGGAATGCAATCAAAGGGTTTGTCGCAACCCCCAATGGGGCTGCAGGGTTTTTTATCACTTTGGTAGTAAATGGAATATACATTTCCATTGGTTCCCAAAGGCAAATCATTTCACTGGTCTAAGCTAGCTATACAGTTGTTCATTAGTTGCTTATGATTTTGATTGACTATATAGCACACGTGGGATCCCAACAATGGCGTAACTATAACACAACTATAGTCTATTGTTCTCTGACCATGACTGTCTTAATGAATCAATCTTATCTGTTAGTCTGTTGCTCATATGACTTCAGAGCAACTGGGAAACTTGAGGTTTTTGTCCGGATGTACTGTTATCCTTGAAAAGTAACTTCTTCTCTGGAGCACTGATTTCTCAATCAATCAGCATTTTCTCTAAACCAGTGTTTCCCAACCAGTGTGCCGTGAGCAATCATCAGGTGTGCCGTGGGCAATTGGAACCTCCAATGCCCTTTCTTCCCCCTCCTGCCGAACATTTTTTCTTCTCCACTCGGGCTCCCTTCTTCCCAGGCTCGCTTTGCTCGCTTTGCCTCACTTTGCTCACGCTGCCGCTTCTGCGGGAGGGGGGAAGGTGTGACCCGTGCGGGCGCTACTGTGGAGACTCGCCCCACATCTTCCTCCCTCTCCTCCACAGTGCTCTCTGGATATAGGTGAACTACAACTCCAAAACTCAAGGTCAATGCCCACCAAACTCTTATAGTATTTCTCTTAGTTATGGTAGTTCTGTGTGGGAAGTTTGATTCCATTCCATCATTGGTGGAGTTCAGAATGCTCTTTGATTGCGGGTGAACTATAACTCCCAGCTGTTGAGCAAGACCTTTGTGTGTGTCTTTCTGCCATTCCTGCCAGGATAGCTATGTTGTGTTCATCGAAACAGGCCAAAGTTTCACACTAAGTGTATAAATACATTTAAAAACATATTAACTATATGCATTACTGTGTTAGTGTCATTTTGTGTTATTTTGGTTGGTGGTTTGCCCCAGGATTTTGTAAATGTAAAAAATGTGCCGCGGCTCAAAAAAGGTTGGGAAACACTGCTCTAAACATAGGCCTACTGCAGAAATAGGCCAATATGGCAGTAAATCATGATATATAGGCATTGGGAACATCTCTGAAAATTCCCTTTTGAAAACCACATCCTCTCTACAATTATTAGTATTATATTGTATTACATTATAAATATTATATGTATATTCAATATATTGCATTACATTACATATTACACTCGCTTGGGGAACCGGCGCTGCCCGGGTTATTTGAGAAAGGCATTGTGTGCCAAGGTTGGTCCGTATCAGTGGTTTCGGGAAGTGAGTGAAGGTACTTCAAGTCCCATAATCCATGGTCCATCCTCCTCCAAATTGCACCAGGATGTAGGGGTTTCTGTGTGCTAAATTTGGTCTTGATCAGTCATTGGATGAGGGTCGCAGCAGTCTCGGGAAGTGAGTGGAGGTACTTCAAGTCCCATCATCCGTGGTCCATCCTCCTGAAAACTGCACCAGGGTGTAGAGTGGGTCATGGGGGCTCTATGTGCCAAGTTTGGTCTTGATCAGTCATTGGATGAGAGTTGCAATGGTCTCCGGAAGTGAGTAAAGTCTCATCATCCATAATCCGTCCTCCCCCAAACTGCACCAGAATGTTGAGTTGGCCATGGGGGCACTCTTTGCCAAGTTTTGTCTTTATTGGTAATTGAATGAGTGTCGCTGTTGTCTCAGGGAGTGGAGCTACTTAAAGTACCATCATCCATGGTCCATCCTACTCGAAGCTGTACCAGCATGTAGTGTGGGTCATGGGAGCTCTGTGTGCCAAGTTTGGTCTTGATCAGTCATTGGATGAGGGTCGCAGCAGTCTCGGGAAGTGAGTGGAGGTACTTCAAGCCCCATCATCCATGCTCTGTTCTTCTCCAAACTACAAACATTCCAATTTATAAAGGTACTAGCTGTACCCGGCACGCGTTGCTGTGCCCTATTTAGGAGATGCGAGAAAGTCTGAGTATGTAAGGGTTGGAAATGATGTTACTTACGGTCTTGGTGGGGTCATGGCTGTGTCGTTGTGGGTTGTTGTGGTGGGTGGGATGTTGAAGTCCTGTGGAGTTGTCGGTGTGTGGTGTTTCTGGCGTTCTGCAGAGCTTGTGGATATACAGTGTTTTTTGTCTTTCCGTCTGCTGTGTTGATGTAGAGGTTGATGCTTGTGTGGGTGGGGTACTTTGGAAGTGAGTGGAGGTACTTGAAATCCCATCATCCATGGTGTGCCCTCCTCTAAACTGCAGTTGGATGGAGTGTGGGTCATGGGGGCTCTGTGTGCCAAGGTAGGTTACTGTAAATTCAGGCCATACACATGGCCCATGAGCTGAGGCCTAGTCAGGAAAATCAAGTTAATGAAGCCTTACTGTCAATTCAGGCCATACACAATGTCCCATGAGCTGAGGCCTAGTCAGGAAAATCAAGTTAATGAAGCCTTACTGTCAATTCAGAGCTTAAACAGCATCCCATTAGTGAGGCCTAGTCAGGAAAATCATGTTAATGAAGCCTTACTGTCAATTTTGGGTGTGGTCTGTGATTTGTAGGGGTTTAAATTTTCTGTGGGAAGTGAATTGGGTGTTCGTGTTGACAACTGCCTCAGGCCTTTGCCTTATCCCCCTCTGCCAGTTTAGAGGGTCGGAATGTTCATGTTGGCTGGCCAATAGAGGCGTTATGCAAATACTCCCTCACTGGCAACCAATCATGTTGTCAGAATGTGGAGGCTGGGAGATTTGCTGGTGGCCGCAAAGGATGCTGGGAAATGTAGGTTTTTTGGATTGTTGTTTTGGGGGCCTTCTAGGTTTTGGGGGGGAAAGTTTCTTTGGTAAAAACCTACCTTGCCTGAGGCCTAATTTTTTTTGCCAAGTTTGGTGTCTCTGCCTTGTAAGGTTTCTCTGCCTAGGACAGTCGTTCCATGACGGGACCTCCTTTATATAATAGACTAGCTGTACCCGGCACGCGTTGCTGTGCCCTATTTAGGAGATGCGAGAAAGTCTGAGTATGTAAGGGTTGGAATTGATGTTACTTATGGTCTTGGTGGGTTCATGGCTGTGTCGTTGTGGGTTGTTCTGGTGGGTGGGATGTTGAAGTCCTGTGGAGTTGTCGGTGTGTGGTGTTGCTGGCGTTCTGCAGAGCTTGTGGATATACAATGTTTTTTGTCTTTCCGTCTGCTGTGTTGATGTAGAGGTTCTGTGGTTTCCCAACTCTGGAGCATGCTACGTAGAGTTGTCCGTGGGAGAAGCATTCTGTGTCAAGGTCTATGCCACAGATTTGTAGTGTTTGTCCTTGAGCCTTGTTTATGGTGATGGCAAAAGCTAGTGTAGTGCACTGTCTTTCTGTTCTGGCGTTTGTTCTGCCCTTTTTTGTTTGATGTATGTAGTGTTGCGAGTGTGTTGTCCGATGCTGTTCTTTTTAGGAGGGATGGCTTGTCTTTTGGGTCAGCTTATGCCTGTGTGGAAGGAAGGAATGGCATACAAATGGGTTGAGCAGTAGACGCAAGGTTGTGTTATGTGCGTATTGTGTTGTGTGTAGGTATTACTTTTGTGTTATTTTGGGGGTATGTGTTTGTCAGTGGTGCCCGTGTCCCTGGTGCCCTATTTGTCTCTATCCTAGGTCTTGGCCTTGACAGTTTAACCCTCAAACACCAACTGTCTAAACTGAATTCACTCAGCATTCTAATCTAGCCTTGGCTGGCTTTGGCCACAGTTACTATGGTAACTGATGTTGGCCAATGGATTTCGCTGGTGGCCGCGGAGGATGCTGGGAAATGTAGTTTTTTAATCGTTTTTTGGGGGCCTTCTAGGTTTTGGGGGGGAAAGGGTTTTTTTTTGCTAAAAACCTTCCTTGCCTGAGGCCTATTTCTGTTGCCAAATTTGGTGCCTCTGCCTTGGAAGGTTTCTCTGCCTAGGACGGTCGTTCAATGACGACTCTTCCTTTATATATATAGATAGAGAAGAGATAGATAATAGAGATAGAGAAGAGAGATAGAGATTAGCATAGCACAGGAGACAAGGTGGAAGTGTCCCCTGGCCTCCTCTCTCTTCACTCTGGCCCAGAGCAGCAGTTGGTGCTGGGGGGAGGGGTCCCCAACTGGTGACACATGCAGGGGACAAGGTGGAAGTGTCCCCTGGCCTCCTCTCTCTTCACTCTGGCCCAGAGCAGCAGTTGGTGCTGGGGGGAGGGGTCCCCAACTGGTGACACATGCAGGGGACAAGGTGGAAGTGTCCCCTGGCCTCCTCTCTCTTCACTCTGGCCCAGAGCAGCAGTTGGTGCTGGGGGGAGGGGTCCCCAACTGGTGACACATGCAGGGGACAAGGTGGAAGTGTCCCTGGCCTCCTCTCTCTTCACTCTGGCCCAGAGCAGCAGTTGGTGCTGGGGGAGGGGTCCCCAACTGGTGACACATGCAGGGGACAAGGTGGAAGTGTCCCTGGCCTCCTCTCTCTTCACTCTGGCCCAGAGCAGCAGTTGGTGCTGGGGGAGGGGTCCCCAACTGGTGACACATGCAGGGGACAAGGTGGAAGTGTCCCCTGGCCTCCTCTCTCTTCACTCTGGCCCAGAGCAGCAGTTGGTGCTGGGGGGAGGGGTCCCCAACTGGTGACACATGCAGGGGACAAGGTGGAAGTGTCCCCTGGCCTCCTCACTCTTCAATGGTGGGAGTTGACGCCCAAAACACCTGGAGGGAGGGCCCAAGTTGGCCCAGGCCTGCCCTAAACAGTCCCCTGTGTCAAGCGTTCGATGTGAGGTAAATGTGGAGGAAAGAAGAGGCCTGTCACTGAGGCGAATTGGCGGGAAAGAAGGGAATTGACAGGAAGGGAGGGAGGAGGAGGCGGAGGCCGGAAGCTGCGTGAGGGGCGCTGGGAGGGAGGCCTTCCTCCTCCTCCTCCCTGCTGCCTTCCCGGGCGGGCGGTGCGGCTCTTGCCAGAGCTGGCGCCCTCTCAGCCGCCGCCACCGGACGGGGCCTGGACGGGGAGGCCTTCCTCGGCTCGCCATGAAGGAGTGCGAGTACAAGCAGATCCCTCCGGGCGCCCCGGCCGCGCCGCCTCCCGTCCCCTCTCCCTCAGAGCCGCTGCCGGAGGGCTCGGGCTCCTTGTCCCCGGCGCCCCCTCCTCCTCCTCCGCCGGCTTCTCCCTCGTCGCGGCGCAAGTGGGAGGCCTTCCCCGGGAGGAACCGCTTCTACTGCGGCGGGAGGCTCATGCTGGCCAGGCACAGCGGCGTCTTCCTCCTCACCCTCGGCCTCATCGTGGCCACCAGCGGCCTCTTCTTCGCCTTCGAGTGAGTCAGAGGGAAAAGAAGAAGGGAGGAAAGCCCAGGCCCTCGGGGGACACACCCACCCTCTCTCCCGCCTTCCCTTCGGGCATGCCATTCATGCAGGTCATAAATATGTCTGTATACTAGGCCTGGGCCACTTCACTTCAGCCCCTTTTCCTTCAGGCTAGGAATGCTGTTGGACCAACTTGGGCCCTAGGCCTTTTCGTTCAGGTGTGTTGGACTTCAACTCCCACCATTCCTAGCAGCCTTTTCCCCTTCAGCCTCGTTCAGGGGGGACACACCCACCATCTCTCTCCCTTTTCCCTTCGGGCATGCCATTCAGGCAGGTCATAAATATGTCTGTATACTAGGCCTGGGCCAACTTCAGCCCTCTTTCCAGGTGTGTTGGACTTCAACTCCCACCATTCCTGGCAGCCTTTTCCCCTTCAGCAGAGGCAGCTAGGAATGCTGGGAGTTGAAGTCCAAAAACACCCGAAGGAGGGGTCCAAGTTGGCCCATGCCTGGTCTATATACTAGGCCTGGGCCAACTTCAGCCCTCGTTCAGGTGTGTTGGACTTCAACTCCCACCATTCCTAGCAGCCTTTTCCCCTTCAGCCGAGGCAGCTAGGAATGCTGGGAGTTGAAGTCCAAAACACCCCGAAGGAGGGTCCAAGTTGGCCCATGCCTGGTCTATATACTAGGCCTGGGCCAACTTCAGCCCTCGTTCAGGTGTGTTGGACTTCAACTCCCACCATTCCTAGCAGCCTTTTCCCCTTCAGCCGAGGCAGCTAGGAATGCTGGGAGTTGAAGTCCAAAACACCCCGAAGGAGGGTCCAAGTTGGCCCATGCCTGGTCTATATACTAGGCCTGGGGGCCAAGGGTCCTTCAGCCCTCGTTCAGGTGTGTTGGACTTCAACTCCCACCATTCCTAGCAGCCTTTTCCCCTTCAGCCGAGGCAGCTAGGAATGCTGGGAGTTGAAGTCCAAAACACCCCGAAGGAGGGTCCAAGTTGGCCCATGCCTGGTCTATATACTAGGCCTGGGCCAACTTCAGCCCTCCTTCCAAGTGTTTTGGACTTCAACTCCCACCATTCCTAGCAGCCTTTTCCCCTTCAGCCGAGGCAGCTAGGAATGGTGGGAGTTGAAGTCCAACACACTTGGAAGGAGGGCCCAAGTTGGCCCATGTCTGGTCTATATACTAGGCCTGGGCCAACTTCAGCCCTCCCCCAGGTGTTTTGGACTGCAACTCCCACCATTCCTACTGTTAGGAATGGTGGGAGTTGCAGTCCAAAAACACCTGGAGGAAGGGCCCAAGTTGGTCCAGGACTGCTCTACATATATAGAGAGAAGAGACTCCTGCAAAGCTAATATATCTCATTGATACAGTGTGCTGCTGCCACAGCATCCCATTGTATCCCTCTGCCCATCAAAAAGGAGGAATGCCCTCTCCCATGTGTCCGTGGCAGAGGTCATAGAAGCATGCGTAAAGGTAAATTTATTTATTTATTTACGACATTTATATCCCGCCCTTCTCACCCCGAAGGGGACTCAGAGCGGCTTACAAGTTATATGTACATACAATGTATTATTAGCACAATATTCGTATTATATATTACTATATTGTACAGTACCCAAATACTGTAACATTATTCATAAGATTACATGTAATATAAAATATATAATTATATCATATTAATATTATATTGTATTATATTGCCATCAAGATAGATAGATAGATAGATCACCAAGATATTATATTACTAGCATAGCACAATATCAATATTATATATTACTATATTGCACTATGCCATTGTACTGTAATATTAGTAATATTACATATAATATAAAATATATAATTATAATATGTTGTTAATATGATGTATTGCATTATAATATTATAAATATTATATGTATATACAATATATTATATTATTAGCATAACAGGAGACAAGATGGAACTGTCTTCCTGGGCTCCCTCTCTTCGCTCTGGTCCCAGAGCAGCAGTTGGTGCTGGGGGGAGGGATCCCCTGACATTAAGTCTAGTCGTGTCCGACTCTAGGTGTTGGTGCTCATCTTTATTTCTAAGAGCCGGCATTGTCTGTAGACACCTACAAGGTCATGACTGCATGGAGCACCATTACTTTCCCGTTGTAGCAGTAACTATTAACCTATTCACATTTGCATGTTTTTGAACTACTAGGTTGGCAGAAGCTGGGGCTAACAGCGGGAGTTCATGCCACTCCCCAGATTTGAACTCACAACCTTTCGGTCAACAAGTTCAGCAATTCAGCAGTTTAACCCACTGCATCACCAGAGGCTCCCATAGAATCATAGAGTTGGGCCATCCAGTTCAACCCCATTCTGCCAAGAAGCAGGAAAATCGCATTCAAAGCATCCCCGACAGATGGCCATCCAGCCTCTTCTTAAAAGCCTCCAAAGAAGGAGTCTCCACCACTCTTTGGGGCAGAGAGTTCCACTGCTGAACATCTCTCCTTACAGTGAGGAAGTTTGTCGTATGTTCAGGTGGAATCTCCTTTCCTGTATTTTGAAGCCATTGTTCAATTGCGCTCTAGTCTCCAGGGCAGCAGAAAACAAGCCTGCTCCCTCCTCCCTATGACTTCCCCTCACATATTTATCATTCCCCTCTCTCTCTGTATCATGATATAGAAACTAGTCAATATGTCGACTATGAATCCAGGAGCAGCTCTGCATATGTGTGTCGTCCTATATATAATCTATTAACTAATGTGTACGTATCGTAGTAAACTCACAGGTTGGGTTGCAGTGAGTTTTCTGGACTGTCTGGCCATGTTCTAGTAACATTCTCTCCCAATGTTTCATCCACATCTATGGCAGGCATCCTCAGAGGTTGTGACATCTGTTGTAAACTAGGCAAGTGAGGTTTATATATCTGGAATAATGTCCAGGGTGGCAGAATGAACTCTTGTCTGCTTGAGGCAAGTGTGAATGTTGCAAATGGATTTGCGGCTTGAATGCCTGGCTGGTTGCTGCCTGGGATTCCTTGGTTGGGAAGTGTTAGCTGGCCCTGATTGTTTCTTCTCTGGAATTCCCCTGTTTTTTTTAATGTTGCTCTTTATTTACTGTTCTGGTTTTAGAGGTTTTTTTTAAATACTGGTAGCCAGATTTTGTTCATTTTATGGTTTCCTCATTTCTGTTGAAATTGTGCACATGCTTGTGGATGTCAGTGGCTTCTCTGAGTAGTCTGACGTAGAGTGGTCCAGCATTTCTGTGTTCCAAATAATACTCTGTGTCCAGGTTGGTTCATCAGGTGCTCTGCAATGGCTGACTTCTCTGATTGAGTTAGTCTGCAGTGCCTTTCATGTTCCCTGATTTGTGTCTGGGCAGTGCTGCTGCGTTTGGTGGTCCCTATGTAGACTTGTCCACAGCTGAATGGTATACGGTAGACACCTGCAGAGGTGAGAGGATCCCTCTTGTCCTTTCCTGAACGTAGCATTTGTAGGATTTTCTTAGTGGGTCTGTAGATAGTTTGTAGATTGTGTCTTTTTCAGTGGTTTCCCTATGCAGTCCATATAAGCCTTTATAAACTCATAAGCCTTTGACTGAACTCAGAACTTGCAAAGTTGAGGAAGAACCTGGACTGTAGGATGTATTTATGGGTGGATTTGATGATTTCTTATAGTTTAATGTATGATTTGGACGTGCAATAGCAACTACTAATATTTGGTTTTCAATGTTTTGACTTTTATTATGCATGTATTTATCTGTTGTAAGCTGCCTAGGGCCCTGAAGTGGAAAAAGGCGGAGTGTAAATAAATAATAAATTAAAAAAACTATGGTATGTATAAAGCATATATATGTACATATATACATATATAATTTTACAGACATTAACATACATACATTATTTTAAGTATACATTATTTGTGTTGCTAATTTGTTTTATTGTTAGTTTATATAGATGTGTATATGTGTGTATATTATCTATACACACATATATCTCCACATACACACACAAAGTTTTACAGGAATCCAGTGCTGCTTTCAAGTTCCTAGTGATCTGAGAAGACCTTAGTGGATAGAATCTGGGATTTATTGTGTTTTAGAACACCTGTGCTTACATATATGTACATGATCAGATATCTTGGAGGAGATGGGGTGTTGTTGTTTTTTCTGTCTGTAAGGTGTTTCTGACCTTGGTGAACCTCTCACAAGAGTTGCTTTGGCAGGGTTTGTTCAGAAGGGTTTGCCCTTGCCTTCCTCTGAGGCTAGCAAGTATGACTTGCCCAAGGACAGGTGTCCATGGCTGGGCAGGGACCCAAATCTAAACACAGCATTCATATAGGTTTCGTATGTGCTCTATACGCATGTCCCAAAGGCAATCTTATGTCATAATTTTGTGCATTAAACAAAAGTTTGTGTACATCAGGGCTGTCCAACTTCTACCGGACCTTGGTCACTGATCACCTGGTGGGCCAAGCCCTGGCTCCGCCCCTCCCCTCCCCCGGCTCCGCCCCCTCCCCTCCCCCAACTCCGCCCATGGCATTGCATAAATATACAATTACATATTATATTATTTAAATAAGGGGAGAGGGAGGGATGGATGGAACACATGAGGGGCATTAATATACAATTACATATTATATTATTTAAATAAGGGGAGAGGGAGGGATGGATGGAACACATGAGGGGCATAAATATACAGAATATCAAGGCAGAAAATCCCACAATCTCTGCTTTGAACTGGAATATATGACTGTTCTACTGGCCACATTGAACAGTATTGAATGGCCTTGCAGTTGAAAGGTCTGTGTGCTTTCATTCTGCCAGTTTACCCCTGGCTGATTCCATTCAGTGCAAGTCATCAAAGTAAACTTAGGTCCCCCCCTCTCCTATGGCTGGCCGGTTCTCTCCTCATTAAAGAGACAGTTCATGAAACGCAAATGAAGGGGTCAGAAAGGAAGGGGCTTGTGTGTGTGTGTGTGTGTCTGAGAGAGCCAGAGAGATCTTCCCTTTGCGCTGGGGAGAGGTGTGCCCAGGGCAGGTCCCCCTCTCTCTCTCTCTGTCACTCACTCACTCACGCTCTCAGACACACTCCCTCCCTCCCAAACCCCTTTTGCTTCCCTGGCGCTGAGGGCCTGAGCGCCTCCCAGACGGAGCAGCAGCAATCCTGAGGAGGAGGAAGCGGCGCTGCCGAGGGGGAAAGCCATGCGGCCGGGTCGCTCTTCCTGTTTGCTGCCAAGGGGGCGGGGCCCGAGAGACGTCCCCCCCTCCCTCAGGAGAAGAGGAGGCGGCCAATAGAAAGCCAAGGGGTGGGACTAAATAATAATAATAATAATAATAAATAATACTTTTTTAATTGAAAAAATATTTTTAAAATATTTTTTAAAATATATTATTTATTGCAGGAGGGTAAGGGGCTGTGGCCAAGGGGCTAGGGGGCCGTGTACGCCCCCCGGGCCGCCTGTTGGACAGGCCTGGTGTACATCAAAGCCTCAGAAAGCAAAGGCATCACTATTTCAGCCACCCATGTGGACAATTTTGGGCTGTTAGATTTTTGGATAAGAGATGTTCAACCTGTGGTACTGCCATCACTACATGTTACGTTAGGCGATCCCTCGTAGCCCAAGGATTATGGTTCTCCATGTCTGGTGTCTTGGGTTCGTAGGTGGCTGTGGAGCCCTATTCTTGATCCTCATGTTCTCCTGCAGTGAGGACATCAGTTTCCAGGTGGAAGGCGGTCCCGGTCAGGGTTTGCTTGACAGGCCATCCTCTTGGCACGTTTCTCCCTTTCACTTTTCATTCGTGCCTCTTCAAATTCTGCAGCACTGCTGGTAACAGCTGACCCATCAACAAGATGAAGTATTATGACGACGAAGATGGAGAATAGGGTTGGGGCAATAACACATCCCTGTTGGACACCTGATTCCACCTTAAATTTATTTTTATTTATTTACCATATTTCTAACCCGCCCTTCTCAACCCCAGAAGGGGGACTCAGGGCGGCTTACATTCAGTCCCAACAAGAGGCTATTTCAACAATACAACAAAATCACATAACATGATAAAAACAACATAATTAAAACCATACAAAGTCATCATTACACATTAAACCAGCCTCATCAGTCTTCACGCCAATCCAGTTCGTCCCTTAAGATGCTGATTGCATTTATTGCATGGTCCCACAGCCATGCCTTTACTTTCTTTCGGAAAGCTAGGAGGGAAGAGATCAATCTTATCTCAGTTGGGAGTGTGTTCCATAGGCGGGGAGCCACCGCTGAGAAGGCCCTTTCTCTCATCCCCGCCAGGTGCATTTGAGCTGTAGACAGGAGCAAGAGCAGGGCCTCCCCGGATGATCTTAGATTTCGAGGTGGGACGTAGGAGTGGATGCATTCGGACAAGTAAGCTGGGCCAGAACCGTTTAGATGGGTCACTATGGGAGCCATTGCTGTTGCCATCATGTCTGTTGCCATCATGTCATCGTGGAAGAGCCGCAGGATGTTGACAAATTCGTCAGGGCACTCGATTTTTTGGAGGATGGTCCAGAGAGCGCTGTGATTCAGTGTGTTGAATGTCTTTGCAAGGTCAATGAATGCCCTGTACAGAGGTTGATTTTTTCCTCCTACATTTTTCTTGGAGCTGTCATGCAGTGAAGATTATGTCCACTGTTCCTCTGGATGGGTGGAAGCCGTTCTGGGGTTCTGGGATGGTGTCTTCTGAGACAGGTAGAAGGTAGTTTGCAAGGATTCTTGCGAGGATTTTCCCAGCGGAGGTTAGAAGGGAGATACCTCGATCACTACAACCCCCAGTTTGATAAAAGTGAGCATCAATTATTAGTGCAGCATAGGCCATGGGCGCTTGTTTCCTATCACTGTCAATCTCTCATGGCAGCTGAGTGTGCTGTCTACTCTCTCCATACCCTGGCAGAAGTCAATTGATCTCAGTAGCATTTACTCCACGTACACTAGTGATTCTCAACCCGTGGGTAGCCTGATGTTTTGGCTTTTAACTCCCAGAAATCCTAACAGCTGGTAAACTGGCTGGGATTTCTGAGAGTTGTAGGCCAAAACACCTGGGGACCCACAGGTTGAGAACCATTGGTGTATAGGGTAGCAACTTGAATATTGCAGATGTGCTTTGTGGTTTCCTCTATGTGTCCCCATGCTTGGTTTAGTGGGGGTTTCTCACAAGCTTTTGTAGGTTAGATTAGTCATCGTACTTCTCCATTCCAGGAGTGGGTAAGGTGAAGCCCGTTTTGGGACAGTTTATATCATCTGAGGAACACAGAAAGTTGCAACCCAACAACATCTGGAAGTTGGCATTTTGCTCAGTTCTGATTTAGCCTATTATGTCTTATGGCTGCAAAACAATTGCTTAGTGCTTTCAGGTATGTGAGACCTCTGTTTGAAGACAGAAAAAGGACACTTATCAAATCTTCAATGTTTAGGCAAGATTATACAGACCAGTGTTTCTCAACCTGGTGGCCAGGACTACCGGGGGGGGGGGGGTAGCAAGGGGAGCTAGAGGGGTTACCAAAGACCATCAAAAACACAGGTTCTGTGTGGGAAGTTTGGCCCAATTCTATCATTATAAATCCCAGCAATGACAACTCCCAAATGTCAAGTCTATTTTCCCCAAACTCCACCCTGGTTCACATTTGGGCATATTGAGTATTTGTGCCAAGCTTGGTCCAGATCCATCATTTTTTGAATCTACAGTGCTCTTTGATTGTAGGTGAACTATAAATCCCAGCAACTGCAACTCCCAAATGACAAAATCAACTCCTCCCCCAATCCTACCAGTATTCAAATTTGGGCATATTGGGTATTTGTGCCAAAGTTGGTCCAGTGAATGAAAATACATTCTGCATATCAGATATTTACATTACAATTCATAACAGTAGCAAAATTACAGTTATGAAGTAGCAATGAAAATAAGGTTATGGTTGGGGGTCATCACAACATGAGGAACTGTATTAAGGGTCACAGCATTAGGATGGTTGAGAACCACTGATACAGACAACTGTACAGAGAAGGCATTGCCTTCATGTGAGGGGGCACATTGAGGAAAGGAGAGACTGCATTGGTTTCAAGGAGAAAAGTATATTAGAAATGCTACAATTGAGAGGTCACTGCTAAAGAGGACCTGCTTTGGGGTATATTGAAACAATCCTTTTATTGCTTAGAATTCTTCTTTGTTGTTCATGGGCTCTATCCAAGGTAGCCTTGCCTTAGCAGAAAGAAAGCTTTTCCATTGCACAAGCTGGAATGCTTATTTTCTGCTAGTGCCATCTGGCTGTTGCCACATCCCAGGCCATATCCCATTTAGTTCCAGAGATTCCCCAAAACCTCTGAAGCAGCTTTTCAAAGGAGACTAGGGGCTTAAAGGAGTGGGGAGGAGGGGAAGGTTATCCAACTTATGCAGACAGAAGCTCTGTATAAAGCCAGCGTGGGATGCAGCCTATGTTTTCATGTTTCTGATCCTGCATTTTCTCCAAAGAACTTCCCTCTACCACCACTTGACCGCCTTCTGTGGTAGGTCAGGCAGAGAGGATAACAGGACTACTGCCATCCAGTAAGCATCATATGTGGGGGATTAAAATCATGGTCTCTCATTGAATCCAGTACTCTGTCCACTGCACGGCTGTGAATATCTGGGGAGGTTATTTATTTCTCTTTGTTAGAGTATTCTAGCATTGCATGTTTGCCATTTTTGTTGAGTCCGTTTGGGGAAATAGGACAGTATATAAATAAAGTATTATAATTATTATTAATATTATTTGGTACATAACAAGATTAGTACACAGCAAACAAGATCACTATGCTGGCTTTTGTATTTGATCACACGACGGACACTTCCCAAGTGTCTAGGTCTATGTGATGTATCGGCGAACAATGCGTGCAGATCCTAGTAGGGTGGCCTTTTGCAGCTGACAGATGGAAATTTTGTCAGCACTAATTGTTTTTAAATGCAGGCCAAGGTCTTTAGGCACTGCACCCAGTGTGCTAATCACCACTGGGACCACCTTGACTGGCATGTGCCAGAGGCTTTGCAGTTCTATCTTTAAATCCTCGTATCGTGTAAACTTTTCCAGTTGCTTCTCATAAATTCTGCTGTCACCTGGGATTGCAACATTGAAGATCTATACTTGCTATTTTTCCATGATCGTGAGATCAGGAATCCTGTGCTCCAAAACTCTGTCAGTCCGAATTTGGAAGTTCCAGAGTAGTTTGACGTGTTCATTTTCCGTAACCTTTCCAGGCTTGTTATCCCATTAGGCAGATAGTTTTTGTGGCACAAGTTCCAATGGATCATCTGAGCAACGGTGTTATGCCTCAGCTTGTAGTCTGTCTGCACAATCTTCTTGCAGCAGTTGAGTATCTGATCCATCGTTTCATTTTGGACGAATCTCAATGGATTGTCCTTGACGAATGCGCCGGGGATGTTGAGCAGAAGGACAGCACTTTACACCTACACAATTCACATCAACAGGATCACTTTTCTGGGGACCGACATACTACATTGCACATAAGGGACACTGTCAATCCTGAAAGTAAGCAGGTCTTGATAGTAGGCGACTCCCTCCTTAGAGGAATGGAAGCCATCATTTCCAGACCAGATGGGATGGCTCGAGAAATATGCTGTCTACCGGGGGGGCTAAAATACACCATATTACTCAGAGGCTCACCAGGCTCCTCAAGCCCCATCACCGTCCGCCCCCAAAATGTTGATTCATGTAGGAATCAATGATATTGCTAGACATACTTTTCAAAAGATCATAAATGATTTTCAACCTCTCGGAACAAAACTAAAACAATGTAATGTACAGGTGGTCTTTTCATCCCTCCTCCCAGCTGTAAGACACAGCCCTACAAGGGTCAGAAAAATAGTGCAGGTCAATAACTGCAAGGCTAAAGCACAAAAGGAGCTCAAGCTTGCCAAGGACATTAAAAACAATAAAAGGGCTTCTTTTCTTATGTCAGTAAAAAAAAGGAAGAACAAGAAGGCGATATGGCCTCTTCAAGGAGAAGATGGGGCAATGCTGACAGGGGATAGGAAGAAGGCAGAACTACTTAATGCCTTCTTTGCCTTGGTCTTCTCACTGAAAGAAAGTCGTCTTCAACATCAGCAAGATAGAGAGAATGAGGGATTAGAGGATATCCAACCCCAAATTGGGAAGCAAGTCATCCAGGAATACCTGGCCACTCTAAATGAGTTCAAGTCCCCAGGGCCAGATCAACTACACCCAAGAGTATTGAAGGAACTAGCGGAAGTCATCTCGGAACCATTGGCCATCATCTTTGAGAGTTCTTGGAGAATGGGAGAAGTCCCAGCAGATTGGAGGAGGACCAATGTGGCCCCAATCTTCAAGAAGGGGAAAAAGGATGACCCAAACTGTCTGGTCAGCCTCACATCAATATCAAGCAAGACTCTGGAAAAGATTGTTAAGGAAGTGGTCTTCAAATACTTAGAAACAAATGCGTTCATTGCTAATAATCAACACGGATTTATCAAAAACAAGTCATGCCAGACTAATCTGATCTCTTTTTTCAATAGAGTTACAGGCTGGGTAGATGCGGGGAATGCTGTTGATATAGCGTGCCTGGATTTCAGTAAGGCCTTCAACAAGGTCCCTCATGACCTTCTGGCAATCAAACTAGTCAAATGTGGGCTAGGCAAAACTATGATTAGGTGGATCTGTAATTGGTTAAGTGGACGAACCCAGAGGGTGATTCTCCCCAATGCTTCCTCTTTGTCCTGGAAAGAAGTGACGAGCGGAGTGCCGCAGGGTTCCATCCTGGGCCCGGTCCTGTTCAACATCTTTATTAATGACTTAGAATAGGTGAAGGGATGGAAGGCATGATCATCAAGTTTGCAGACGACACCAAATTGGGAGGAATAGCCAATACTCCAGAAGACAGGAGCAGAATTCAACATGATCTTAAGCTATTAGAGAGATGGGCCAAAACTAACAAAATGAAGTTCAGCAGTGACAAATGCAAGATACTCCACTTAGGCAGAAAAAATGAAATGCAAAGATACAGAATGGAGGATGCGTGGCTCGAG
Source organism: Anolis apletophallus (assembly GCA_030556195.1). NCBI lineage: Eukaryota > Metazoa > Chordata > Lepidosauria > Squamata > Anolidae > Anolis > Anolis apletophallus. Next base: position 43,462,132 of record JARBWK010000011.1, on the reverse strand, counting down.
AGCGGTACGTATGGAAAAGATCTTGGGGTCCTTGTGGAGAACAAGTTAAACATGAGCCAACAATGTAATGCGGCGGCAAAAAAAGCCAATGGGGTTTTGGCGTACATCAATAGGAGTCTAGTGTCTAGGTCCAGGAAAGTCATGTTACCCCTCTATTCTGCCTTGGTTAGACCACACCTGGAATATTCTGTCCAATTCTGGGCACCACAATCGAAGAGAGATATTGACAAGCTGGAATGTGTCCGGAGGAGAGCAACTAAAATGATCAAGGGTCTGGAGAACAAACCCTATGAGGAACGGCCTAAAGAGCTGGGCATGTTTAGCCTGAAGAAGAGAAGGCTGAGAGAAGACATGATAGCCATGTATAAATATGTGGAGGGAGGTCATAGGGAGGAGGGAGGAAACTTGTTTTCTGCTGCCCTGGAGAGTAGGACGCGGAACAATGGCTTCAAACTACAAGAAAGGAAATTCCACCTGAACATTAGGAATAACTTTCTGTTAGTGAGAGCCGTTCAGCAGGGGAACTCTTTGCCCCGGAGTGGAGGCTCCTTTGGAAGCTTTTAAACAGAGGCTGGGTGGCCATCTGTCAGGGGTGCTTTGAATGCAAATTTCCTGCTTCTTGGCAGGGGGTTGGACTGGATGGCCCATGAGGTCTCTTCCAACCTCTATGATTCTATGATTCATCTGCTTCCTTGCAGAGTCTACACTTGGAATCTGTCGTTGACTTTTCAATTCTGGCTTTGATGTCCTTGGTTCTAACGGCCACAAGAATCAGGCTGTCCATCTCCTTTTTCAATATTATTATTATATACAGTATCTATTTTGGCTTGGCAGCTGGACCACATCACTAGTCCAATTCATGTTTATGATTATTGAGCTGAAGCTACTATTTACAGAATCGTAGAATTGGAGGAGACCCCAAGGGCCACTCAGTCTAACCCCCTTCTCCCATGCAGGAAAAATAATCCAAGTCTTAAAAATTTCAACAGAAGGAAATTCCACCACACTCCATGGCAGCTTATTCCGCTCTTGAACATTTCTTACAATCAGGAAGTTCTTCCCGATATTTAGGTGAAATCTCTTTTCCTGTAATTTGAATACATTGCTCCGTGTCCTAGCAGAAAACAGCCTTGCTCCATTTTCAATATGACCTGCTTTCTAAAACATGGCTGTTGTGTCCCATCTCAACCTTCTCTTCTCCGACCAAAACATAACCTACTCCCTAAGCCGTTTCATTTTGGTCGCCTTCTCTGGATCCATTCCATTTTGTCACTATCCTTGGATTGTTTTGCCCAATACTGGACACAGTATTCCAGGTGAAGTCTGACTAAAACAGAATATAGTAGTATGATGAATTCCCTCAATCCAGACACCATGCTTCTTGGCATTGGCTTTTTCAGATGCCATATCACAATGTTGACTCAGCTGGTGGTTTACTCCGACTCCTGTAAAGTAGTTATAAAACGTCAAAGTTTCCTTAGAATATCGTGGAATCTCCTTCTTTGAACAGAGCCTGGGTGGCCTTCTGTCAGTAGTGCTTTGGTTGTATATTCCTCCCTGGCAAAGGGTTGGACTGGATGGCCCCTGGGTCATCAGATAAAGGAATTGGCAAAACTACCTTGGCGTATTTTCCTTACCTAAGAAAACCCTATGAAATGCATGGGGACACCATAAATCAACAGGTGACTTGAAGGGGCGCAAACACATTTGTTTAGTTGCTTAATTTGATATATACAAAATGAGCTGCAAACAAGTAAATAATAGATAAATAAACAAATATTGGATTTTGCAGCAACCTACCATTATTTATTTACTATTTTTATACCCCGCCTTCTTTCACCCCAAAGGAGACTCAAGAGTGGCTTACAAGTTATATGTACATACAATATATTATATTATTAACATAGCACAATATTAGTATTATATATTACTATATTGTATTATACCACCATACTGCAATATTGTTAGCATACATGTAATATATAATTATTATATTGTAGTAGTATTATTACCATTACTTTTTCCCTGTCTACAAAAGTCTGTCTTGCTTGGATTGTCTCCTGTGTAATTGGGGCTGGCTAACAGCAGTGTAGGATAATTCAGGCTGGTCAGCTGCCATGCATATGCATTTTCCAGCAATCTCTGTGACTGCCATATCTTGAGCAAGCGGAACTTAATCTCTCTAACACACATTTAAGCCCCTGTAAGATTTTCCACTATATGCTTTTAGTGAGGGGTGGGGGGAAAGCCTGGGACATACTAACTTCACATTGTGGTGCTTTGTGTATGTGTGTGTTTTTTAAAAGGTGTTTAATTTTTCTGCTTGAGTTTCAGCAAAGGGTTCCATCTTCCAATTTCAATTGACTGGTGGGCTGCAGCTGCCTAGTGGGATTAGTACCTCCATAGGAAAAGAGCGATAGAGGATTCAGGGATGAATGCAAAGGGCTTATGGCATGTCCTTCTGTCCTTGCACAAAGGAAAAATCACGGGACAGCTGTAGCAGATGATATTGGTGTTGATCTGGTGTGGCTTCGCAAGTGAACTTGCGAGATGCATCAGATTCCTTTAATCCTCTCATGAGTGGGTATCGGGAAGTATTTGGGTAGCTTCCGTATATGTGTTGAGAGTCTATGTGATTATCAGTGCTTATAATAGTAAAATCCTTTAGTGACATAGGGAGGAGTGGGGGGAGAGGCAGTGTTTTTGCATTTTCCTTATGTAAATGGCTGTTTTTTCCAAAGTGCTGGTCTCATCTTAAGCCTTGGTTTGCGTGTCCGGCTCATTCTGTCTTTGGGGGTGATTTAATTTTGTGTTTTTAGCAGTCGGGCCTAATAGTTCTGTGCTTCCCATTTTTGACAGAAAGTGCCTCTGACATGACTCCAGTGTTTAATCCCAGTTACTAGGCCATTGTGTGAATTGAACTTACATATGTGATCACTCAACATGTTTCCATTGATTCTGTGAGTTTATTCTCATTGGGACCTACAATTGGATTTAGTGTCTTTACTAATAGAAATCAGTAAGCCAGTTTTATGTCAAATGTTTTGTCCGCCCATATGACTTGCATTGGTGGTGGATACAGACATTGGGATGACCGCAGTGTGTATTGTTGGACGAATGGGCTTATTAACAAAATACCTTCCCCATAAATGTACAGCAGAGTAACTTATTAGGATACTTTTCTTTGTAGTGAAATAACATGGTTGTACTATTTACAAAAACTAGATTTCCATGACATAAATAAATAAATACCTAGTAGCTTTACACACAGGAGACTTCACACTGGAGCTTTCTCCCAAGACACTTCTCTCACACAAAGGTTTACCTCTCACACCTCAGGACGACATTAGCTTTGGCCCACTGACTCTTAACAGGCTTCAGCCTACTCACTCTCCTCAGGACAACACTAGTTTTATCTCACTGACTCTTAACAGGCTTCAGCCTACTAACTCTTTTCAGTGCCTGACTCACATTTTTGTAATTAAAAATACCTAGTTTTTAATATTTTTGACATATGCCCTATGCACTACTCTCCTGTGGGATAACTACTGAGCTGCAGAATTTGCTGACTGAAAGGTTGGCGGTTCAAATCCAGAAAGCGGGGTGAGCTCCTGCTGTTAGCCCAAGCTCTTGCCAACCTGGCAGTTAGAAAACATGCAAATGTGAGTATATCAGTAGGTACCACTTCTGCGGGAAGGTAACGGCTCTCCATGCACTCATGCTGGCTACGTGACTTTGGAGGTGTCTATGGACAATGCTGGCTCGTTGGCTTAGAAATTGAGTACCAACCCCCAGAGTCTGACATGACCAGACTTAATGTCAGAGGAAACGTTTACCTTTACTAAAAGTAAACACAGTTTATCATATTTCCATCATATAATGAAGGGAATAAGGTCTGCTTTGACTCCTATCTCTCATTTCTACAGTTGCCAGCTTTTCAAATCAAACTGTACTATGAACATTTTGATGTTTCATGTTTAGGAGGTGGAGATGTTTATCTCCATACTGTCGACAACTTCACCTGGTCATTTCTGCAAACAGTGGTGCCTCTTAACAGCACTGGAACATGCAGGGCAATTGTTTCATGATCACTTGGCAACACTGCCACTGTCTGCCACAGACCGCCTTAGTGCTCATTCGGTCACCTCCTACAACCTTTCAGTTCTTTCTGCCAAATGATCCCATCCTCCTGCAAATCTGTTCTTTCCTGAAAAGAACAGAACAGAAATAGTATTGAATTCCCTCATGACACACAACTTACTCCCACTTCTCAACTTAAAACCCTTCGCCTTTTGAAAAGAAAATGATGGTTACCCTTGACAACTCAAGACCTTGAACGTTTTGGTTCCATATTGTTAACTTTCCTCACCCTTTGATGCCAATGGGAAATGTACCTTGGCTCTGATACTGAGCGAACAACTCAGGATTTAGATCAGGCATGGGCAAACTTGGCTCTTCCTGGTGTTTTGGACTTCAATTCCCACAATTCCTGGTCTCAGGCCCTTTCCTTTTCCCCTTCAGCTGCTTAAGTGGTCGAGGGGGGAAAGGAAAGGACCCGAGGCCATGAATTGTGGGAGTTGAAGTCCAAAACACCCAGAGGGGCCAAGTTTGCCCATGCCTGATTTAGATGGTCTTCCATTGTTTTTTTAAAAAAACGTTCTGTTTTAATCTGACTTATATCAGCACAACATTTTCAGAGTTTTGCCTGACTGTCTTGGTTCATCAGGCTGCAACTATGGGTGGTTGGTAAAAAAGACATTGAGGTCAGTTGCTGAAGACATGATTTTTTGAGTAGAAGAGCATAGAGGAAGCAGCTATGCTTCAACAACAAGAACAGATACTACTATAAGGAGTTAAAGTATTTTTTTCTCATCAAAGTACTGTGTTTTCCATTCCAAAATGATTACTTACCTAGTGTGGTCAGATTAGTCAGCATTGCCAGCTGCACTCAAAATTGCATAGTCGCTGAGCCTGGAACCCCAGGTTTCAGCAGCGGCCAGGGGAGCATTTGCAGAATTAAAACTTGTGCGCCCAGTTGCACCCGTACCTTGGGAAGTTAGACTTGGCCATGGTAGTCCTTGCTGTGGTTACATTGTGAATAGACTACTGCAACGCGCTGTATTTGGGGTTGTCTTTGAAGACTGTTTGGAAGCTTCAACAGGCAGCAACCAGATTGCTCACTGGAGCGGTGTACGGGGAGCACACAACCCTCCTGTTGTGCCAACTCCACTGGCTGCCAGTCTGCTACCGAGCACATTTCAAAGTGCTGGCATTAGCTTACCGCAGAATTTGTTAGATCTCTAAAGATACTGGAAGGGTGCATCTGAGGAATATGATATGAATTTGTGTTAGGTTGCAACATATCTTGCCCACTTAAGATAGCCATTGCTAATCATCATCATCATCATCATCATCATCTTTATTTATACCCCACCACCATCTCCCCAATGGGGACTCGGGGCGGCTTACATGAGGCCAAGCTCAATAACACAATACAATAAATGAAATCAAAACACAAACAAAAACATAATAAGTTACATAAGGCATAAGAATACAACAAATAATGTAAAATTAAAATAATATATAACACAGTAACAGTGAGCAGGCCACATGTACAGGATAAAACACTATATCTAAAAACACAAGGTGAGATAGGAGTGGAGCAGATTTATTTCTGAGGGAGAAGCTCTTCAGGACTGGGGTCGAGAGGAGTCTTCATATAGGAGAGTCGGAGGTGTACTCTAAGAACAAACATTAAGGGGTCACAGCAATAATGCATTTATCACCTTGGACAAAAAGGCCTACAGAGATTAGTAGTTCATTTCTTCCAACTAAGTCACATTGCACTCATTTCTGTGGACTGTAGAGGCAAATATGGGGAGTAAGAGAAACCAGCTGCTGAGTAAAAAGCTGGTGCAGTGAGTTGTTGCCCGACTTTAAAACTGTAATGTTTTCATTTCAGCTGTCCATTCCTGGCTCGTAATCTGACCTTGGCCATTCCTATCATTGCTGGCATCCTGTTCTTTTTTGTCATCAGCTCTCTGCTGCACACCAGCTTCAGAGACCCTGGTATCCTACCTAGGGCCACCCCCAGTGAAGCTGCAGACCTGGAGAAATGGATTGGTGAGTGCTTCTTGCCACATTTTATACTTATGGCAAAATGTTTACCAGTGCTGTTTATAATCTAATTGATATCTAGCATCCTTATTCAGGTAATTTCACTTTCTGAGTTTGATGCATTCTTGGGAGGTAGGTTTGCCAATTTAGGGGTTTAAATCAAAATGAGGAGCTTTTTTTCTATAGAGAGAGGACCACAAACTTTTTCTTTGTGAAGAGTGTAAATTGATGGTTGTCAGAACTGGATTATGGCAATGACCAATTTTCTAACAAAAAATCTAAACAATAAAAAGAAGGAAGAACTCCAACAAAAAACAGGTATTCAGATAGTAAAGAAGATAAAATACCTGGGCATACAGATCACGTCGAGTAACGCTCAACTACTTCAGAACAACTACGAAAAAAAGTGGAAGGAAATTAAAGACAAGATGAAGAGTTGGGAGAAACTACAACTGTCCCTCCTAGGAAGAATAGCTATAACTAAAATGAATATTCTGCCAGAAGTGCTATATTTATTTCAAAATTTGCCAATATTAAGATCAAAGAATACAATTAACAAGTGGAAAAAAGACATAAGTAAATTTATATGGCAAAATAAAAGGGCAAGAATTAAACATATACATCTAACAGACTGCACAAGTAGAGGAGGTCTGCCGCTACCGGACCTCCAACTTTACTATGAGGCGGCAGCCCTAACATGGGTGAAAGATTGGGTAACCCTAATAAAGACAAAGCTATTAGCATTGGAGGGAGAGGGATTACGTAGGGGGTGGCACGGGTATCTATGGAGAGAGAAGGAAAAAGTGGGGAAAAAATTCAACAACCACTTCGTAAGATCAGCATTATTGAAAACATGGAATAAATATAAGAACTGGCTCTACCTAAAAACACCAATGTGGTTCTCCCCAAACGAGGCAGAACAGAAAAGAGAAACCCCGTCTATAGGATGGTTAAGATATGACACATTGTTAAAAATTAACAAACAGGAGATAAGCCTGAAATCGTTAGAGGAAATCCACATGTTGGACCCAAAAACAACCTGGTTCCAATTTTGGCAGATTAATGAAAACTTTAAAATAGATAGAAAAAGGGGATTCGAGAAGAAGGAGACTTTCTGGGATAAGGTATTAAAAACAGAAAAGAAATTAATTGGAAAGATATACCAACAACTGCTTCTATGGACGACAGAGGAGGAACAAATAAAAGACGTAATGATAAAATGGGCAAGAATGGTGGGCCACTCTATCGACCTGGCGCAGTGGGAGGAAATTTGGTCCAAGAAGCTCAAGTATGCCTATGCTAGTGAGATCAAGGAGAACTGGATAAAAATGTTCTTTATGTGGTATCTAACACCCGAAAAATTGTCCAGATATAATAAAGGAAAGACCAGTGAAAAATGCTGGAAGTGTGGGAAAGCAACAGGAACTTTCTTCCACCTATGGTGGGAATGCAAAATTGTAAAACATTCTGGTGGGGCATATACCATAAAATGAAGGAAATTTTTAATATGAGTTTTGAATTTAGACCGGAATACTTCCTATTGGGGATGACTGATTTTGAAATTACCCCTAATGATGATAAAGTTTTCTTTTATTTAACCACTGCGGCAAGAGTATGTATTGCTCGACAGTGGAAAGGTAAAGAAGTTATTCCATTCAATGACTGGATGATAAAATCCTTAGATATTATGAATATGGATTTACTAACGCAAAGTTTAGCTCAAAATAGAAAACCATCAAGTCACACTAATTGGGAGAAATTTATTGATTTTATAAGAAGGAATAAGTACAAATATCTATGACAATATAATTTTTGGGACTTGGGAAAGTGGCTATAATACATAAATATTAATTTAGGGCATAAGTAGATACGAATCCCTCGGACTATAAGAAACCCCAAAGAGAAGGGGGACCCAAGTATAGTAAAGGACAATAAATAGCTATCACATTGTGGCTAGGAAGTCAAGAATGTTTCTATATGGGGGGGAGCGATTGGTGCTATGTCTTGTTATGGATTGGTATGTCCGGGGATAGGCGTTTTGTGTTCCCAGGCTCAAGGTTCTTGGCCTGGGGGGGGTTTGAATGTTATATATTGTTTGTCTTCTTGTTTTATGCTCAATAAAAATCATAAAAAAAGAACTGGATTATGGCACACAGAAATCCCATGGCCAACAGAAAATACTGGAAGGGTTTGGTGGGCATTGACCTTGAGTTTTGGAGTTGTAGTTCACCTACATCCAGAGAGCACTGTGGACTCAAACAATGATGGATCTGGACCAAATTTGGCACGAATCCTCAATATGCCCAAATATGAACACTGGTGGAGTTTAGGGGAAATAGATTTTCACATATGGGAGTTGTAGTTGCTGGGATTTATAGTTCACATACAACCAAAGAGCCTTCTGAACCCCACCAATGATAGAATTGGGCCAGATTTCCCACACAGAACCCCCATGACCAACAGAAAATACTGTGTTTTCTGATGGTCATTGGAAACCCCTTTGACACCCCCTCACAACCCCCAAAGGATCCCGACCCACAAGTTGAGAAAACCTGCTTTATAGAATCACGCAGACAGAAGATTTTTGGGTTTTCTTCACATTCCCTCCCCACACCAGAGAAAAGATTGCACTACAAAGCCTCATTTGAAGAAACAAACAAAGGTATTGTGCATTCAACAGAGGAAATTCTAAAAAAAATTAGAACATTATTTTTTCCAAAAGTGGAAGTTTCAAAAACACAATATACCTTACATTTGATGGCGCCTTACACTCAGTGAAATAGGACATTTCAAGCTTTGAAAATTAGGGCTTTAAGCTTTTCTTCTGTGAAAATCAAATATGTCTCTGAGCAGGAAGCCCATCCCTTGTGATGTTGCATCTCCTTTATTCTTGTCCCATTTTTTTGTGTTTTGGAGCCAGAACACTACATGCTACAGCAAAGTGGAGAAGAAAAGAGGATATCCAGACAATAGGAGCCCTGTAGTTGAGAACAGTGGCTTGATTTTTCACTTGGCCCCAAGGCTCTTCCCCACTTCAAAACTGTATTAGTGTTCCCTTGATGAAGAACATTATGAGATAAAAGACTACGGTCACATTTCCAAGATCTGAGATTAATAAATGAAGCCTGAATTCCATCATTGTAGAACAAGTGTGCTTATGAGTGTTGGACTAGGACAGGGGCAGACCAAGGTTTGAGCCATGGAAACCCAATGAGTGACTTTAAGCAAATCATACACTCTTAACTTCTGAGGGGAAAAAACCAGGACAAATTTCTCTTAAGAAAACCCTGTGATAGGTTCAGTTCTTTGAAGAGACACAAAAACAGCAATCAAATTGGATCCTAAAATATTTCTTATCCATTCAACTAACCTCAAAAAAGGAGTGTGTTTTTCTCAGAAAAACAGGATTACAAGTGCATTGAGTTCTGTCTATAACATGCATGGGCAAACTTGGACCCTCCGGGTGTTTTGGACTTCAGCTCCCACCATTCCTAACAGCCTCAGGCCCTTTCCTTAAGCGGCTGAGGGGGGAAAGGCAGGAGCCTGAGGCTGTTAGGAATGGTGGGAATTGAAGTCCAAAACACCTGGAGGGCCCAAGTTTGCCCAGGCGTGGTTTATACCTTCACAGGTAACATGCTCAATCTCCCAGATGACAATTGGATAACATAGTTCTGCTTCCTCTGTCCTGTCACAAGATGGAATTCAGGCTTCATTTATTAATCTCAGATCTTGGAAATGTGACCGTAGTCTTTTATCTCATAATGTTCTTCATCAAGGGAACACTAATAGAGTTTTGAAGTGGGGAAGATTCACTGCAGCTGCAGATGGTGATTAACCTGCTGTGCTAAAGCCGGCCCTTTATTTTTATTGTTATTGTTCCACTGGCAGGATGGAGAACATCTGTTCTTCATATTAGGACCTGGGGCTGGGGGATCTTAAATATTTTGGAACGTGTGCATTTGAGAAAACAGCTCATCCCAGATGTGTCTGCCTGTGTCTTTTCTGTGAGCTGATGAAATGATTTTTAAATGCACTGTTGTTTATAGCCAAGTAGCCTGGATTTGCTTCTGGCTTTGGTTTTACGTTCTGTATTTGATGTGTTAATCTGTGTTAATTGGGTTTTGTGTACATATATTTAACCTGTAAATCACATTGGGGGCTTTGTATGGCAGAAAATGCATCTGAGAAATGTCTAAATAAAATACATACCTCTGCCTCATTAAGAATTATTGTTCAAGAGGATCAGGAGGGGAAATGGCTAGAAGCTGTGTTCAGTTGCTTCTTCCATTTAGCTGGTACTTACCAGATTGTTTGATGCCAGCAGAAAGTGCTTGGATGTGACAGAGTCGAGCTTTGCACTTATACAAGATTTATATTACTCGTTAGCTCATTTCTGGAAACAGTAGCTCCATAAAGAGAGCATTTAAAACGGGAATGTTTTTAAAGGTAATGCAGAGGATTTATCAGACCCTTAGATGTTCCTATTTATATATATATATATATATATATATATATACACACACACACACACACACACACACACACACACACACACACACACAATCCCTTTATTTAGAATGTCTTTGTTGCACTCCAAGGCTGGGAAGCACCTCTGTACTTAACATACAATCCAGTTCACCATAAAATAGCAAAGCAGTTTATTGAAGAATATATATATAAAAGCAATCCAGCAAATAGTGTAAAAATCTATGTCCATAAACAGGAATAATCCACAGAGTTCATGAAATGCATCAAAAACCAGGAATACAAAAGCAGGCAAAGGCCAAACAGTCAACGCAAGTACAGTCTGCAGAAATATTGAACATGGAATTGGGAAGCGTGAACACAAGCTAACCTGAAACTATAAATCCCTTGGAAGACTTGACTTGGCTCCAAAACCAACGTTGTCTGGACTGAGGGAATATTCTGCTGGTCTTTCTAATATAGACAGAAAACTGCCTGTTGCCCTTCCAAAACTGATAAGGGCTACTTCATTAATAGGCGAGCAGACCTTCGCACTGCTTTCTGATATACCCTATGTTGACGGAACATTAATATTTTATCTGTTGCTCATCAGCTGGTCCACCTGGAGTTGTATGTTCCTCCCTTGCATCCTCCTCCCTTGAGCTTATTTCTGCCTCTGACCTTGCATCTCTGGGGAACTGCCTTTCTGGAATGTGGCCTCCCTTTTGTGACTCTCATTCTCAAGGCTTAAAATCTCCTGATTCTCTTGTTAGTCTGCAGGCCCAGAATCCCCACTGTCATCAGGCTACCTAACAAGCCCAGAATCCCAATGAGATCAGGTACAGGAACAATCAAAGGCTGCAACAGTCTTTATAATTAAAGCACAACTGTGTTTAATCATCTTTTGTATAGAATCCTTTGAATGGGCCACAGTCTTTGGTTGGTCTAATCAAGAATTTATTTATGGCCACCGTGTTCTTGCATCTTCCATTCTTGCTTTGTGGAGCAATGACTAAAGAAACTTACCTTCTCATTTGCTTCTCTGTGGTTAGGCGCAAATTGAATTCAAGAAGCAACTATGATCTCCTCTCCCCCTTCCTTGCAAGGAAGACTGGCTAGGACTATGTCAACTTTGACTGCTTCTTGACAGAGGAGTTCCTTAAGTTGCAATTAATGAAAAGTCTCAACTCTGTTCACCGCTTCAGGCCTCACCAGTTTAGGGTTTTCTGTCTACACAGCAACCAGCATTTTCTCCAGTCCTAGAACTGAGAGTTTTGAGATTGCCACAGAGTTGCTGGGAGTATCTCTTGAAAGTTGGGGTTAAATTGGCAACCTGCACTTTGATCAGAAGGCTGGGGTTTAGTTGCCATAATGACTTCAAATGTGTACTTTCAAAACTTGCTTCAAGATATAAGGAATACCCTGTCTTGGTTCATGGTTGGCTTTATTCAGTATCCTTTGAAAGAAATGTCAGCAACCAGCAAACATGAGATGATATACTAGGAAATGATCTGAAGGTCTATAGTCAACTAGATTGAATCATAGAATTTGAAGAGACCTCGTGGGCCATCCTGTACAACCCCTTGCCAAAAAGCAAGAAAATCATATTCAAAGCACCACCGACAGATGGCCATCCAGCCTCTGTTTAAAAGCCTCCAAAGAAGGAGCCTCCACCACACTCTGGGGCAGAGAGTCCCACTGCTCTTTAAGCCGCTCCTCATAGGGCTTGTTTTCCAGACCCTGGATTCTTTGAGTCACCCTCCTCTGGACACATTACAGCTTGTCAACATCTCCCTTCAATTGTGGTGCCCTGAATTGGACACTGTATGATTCCAGGTGGGGTCTGACCAAGGCAGAATAGAGGGGGAGCATGACTTTTATGGATCTAGGCACTAGACTCCTTTTTATGCAGGCCAAAATCCCATTGGCTTTTTTTGCCGCTGCATGACATTGTTGGCTCATGTTCACCTTCCTCCCCACGGGGACTCCAATATCTTTTTCAAATGTCCTGCCGTCGAGCCAGGCATTGTCCCATTCTGTATCTTTGCATTTCCTTTTTTCTGCCCAAGTAGAGTATCTTGCATTTGTCTCTGTTGAACTTCATTGTGTTAGTTTTGGCCAATCAGCTCTAATTTATTAATCCCAACCCCTGAATTACCAAACACATTCAAACCACTAAAAATGATTTCATGCAGCACGACGAATGCACTGCTGAATGCTGCAGCCAGGTTGATAGCGCCACAGGGAATACCGGCTGGACACAGCATGGTCTAGGCTCTAGAGACATCACGCACAGGCTGCCTGTTTATCTTTTTGAAGAGGCAGAGACACGGCATCAGCAAAGGAATGAAGAGAGGTCAGAATGTGGAAGCTGTCCTTTCTGCTTCAAGGGCAATTGATGCACGCACTCATTCCCACACCACCCCCTAAGCTTCTTAAAAATCTTTACGCAAAAAAGTCTTTCCCTTAAATGCAGGTGAATATTCTAGATGGAGATAGATTGTTTGAAACTGTTCCAGTTGTACTCCCAATTCAGTATAACTAATACTCATCAGACAAGGGGGATACTACTTTATAGATTAACCATTAAAAGAAGCAACTGCAAAAATGGATTTTGTTTTTTGCTTGTGGCATGGTGTATTCTGTTGGGCGGGTGGGCTTATTAACAAAAGATCCTCCCCATAAATGTAACTTACCAGCAAAGTAACTTAGCAGCAGCATGACACAGCACCAGTAGCCCAAAGTGATAAAAGGAACAAAAACACACAGACCAATATTATTTCTTCCATAGGAGAATTTTCTTTGTAGTAAAATAATATGGTTGCACTATTTAGAACAACAAAGTTTCTATAACACAAATAAAGTTCTTTATACTTCCTTTGTTGCATCCACGCTGGGCTTCTTTCTTACACACATAAACAGCTTCGCTCTCACAGAGCCTCCTCTCACACTGAAATTACACAGGAGCTTCACATAGTAGCTTTACACACAAGGCCTTTTAACATGGGCTTCTCTCACTGAAGCTTCTCACACTAAGCTTTCCTCACACTCGGCCTTCTGATAGAGACTAAGGCCTTCCTCACACTGTGAGGCCTTCTCTCAAACCGAGACCTTTCTCCCAATGAGGCTTACTTCTGACTGACTGCTACTAAGCTACAGGCACACCTGCTTATATAGGACTGCAGCTTTTGCTGAGTCATTGCATCTATTTAACCCTTTCAGTGCTTTTTGTAATTAAAAATACAGTTAATTTTTAAATATTTCTGACATATTCTATGTGTCATAATTGTAATTTCAAAAACATGTAATGTGGGCAATGCCTTGTATATCCTGTTTCTAAGGGACTCGCCAAGAAGATGGCAGAATCCTTCTTGCTCTTTAATTATATTTGGACCAATTCTACTGTTTGACTATATTGTTTTCTTTGCAGACAACCTGGGCACCTCCACTTATCGGCCACCTGCCCGTACCATGGAAGTTGTGATAAACAAATACATGGTGAAGTTGAAATACTGCTATACATGCAAAATGTTCCGTCCTCCTAGGACTTCGCACTGCAGTGTTTGTGACAATTGTGTAGGTGAGTTTAGAGTGAAACGTCCTACAGATAATCATGGTTGCACTTTCAGCTGCCGAGTAATCTTTCTGGATGCATCAGAAACCTGATGCTTTGGCTTCAGGTAGCATGCTGCCTCTTTCCTTGTTGGTTTTGGCATTGATGATCTTTGAATAAAGAGAGATGATCTGCATCTGTGTGACTCTACGAGGGACATTCATTAAAGCTTTCCCTTGACCCCTTCCTGTGGGCTGAGAGCAATGAAACTTGGCACAGTTATTAGTCCTTCTTTCCATAGGTGCCACCTAGGGACATATACTTCTCCCATCTTTTTAAGCAACTGTAAACACTTCATTTGTAGAAATCAACAAGTTGCTCCAAAAGCCACGTTGTGATTTTGGAAATCAGTCTCATAATCTGAAAAGTGCTTGCCCTTCAAAAATAACTTCGTTGTTGGAAAGAGGTGGAAGTCTGAGGGTGCAAGGTCGGGTAAATAAGGGGGACGCGGTAGAATTTCAAAACCACAGGAGCATGCTTCTTCCATTTGGGCAACAAGTGAGTTGTGAACTGGTGCATTGTCTTGCAGAAGGCACACACCTTTGGTGAGCATGCCACGCCTTTTGGTTTTGATGGCCTACAATTTCCACAGCAGTGAAGCATAGTATGCTCCAGTGATCATAGCCCCTTTGCTAGGAAATCCATCAATACTACTTCATGCTGGTCCTAAAATACTGTGAGCATGACCTTGTCTGCTGAGAGTTGGCCATGTGCCTCCTTTGGGGGTGGTGAGTCATGATGCTTCCATTGCATCGATTGGACTTTAGTCTCAGGATAATAGTGAAGGATCCTGTGTGATCAGTCTGTGAAAAAGTCTTCCTGGTTTCCATGGCACATCATTGTCAATAGAACCTTAGAGCATTTGACTCGTTCCTGCTTCTGGAAAGGTGTGAGCAGCCGAGAGACTCAGCGAGCAGATCCCTTTGCATGGGAAGATGGATGATGATTTGGATGATTTTTTTCTACAGACCCCACACTAATCTTGACATATTGGGCTAGGTGGCAAATGGTTAAGCAGCGATTTTTCCAAAATGGTGGCCACCACTTGCTGGATGGTGTTTTCATCAATAAGCAGAGTGGGGTCACCCAGGAATTTGAGCCGTTTGCACCAAAGTCTGACCGCATTTGAATTGATGATGCCAGTTCTTGACTGCATCATATGATGGGCATCAAGCGTCTCCTTTGGTGTGCGGCTTTTCAAGGAAAGGAACTTGATGACTGCTCTGTATTTGACTGGGTCCATTATCAAACCTCACACCACAAATCAAGCATGGGTAAAATCAAGAGTTGTAAAATGGCACATAACTTATAGAGACTTTTATCATTACACATGTGCAGTTTCAGTGTCCTTTGATAAATAGAAATGGGTTAGGGGGAATCTTTAGTGAACATCCCTCATATCTCTATGTGTGCCTGGTGTCCTTTTCCATGTGCTCCTGCTGGATGGAATTCAGCAAGCATTCAAGGAGAAGAGGGCAACCCACTTTATTTGATCTCATTTTGATAACAAAAAAGGACCATTTAATTTCTTCAGCTTTTAGCTAGTTTTTAACTATCAGTTCTTTAATTTAGATGCTTAATTCTGCCAAGTTTTTAGCTCTACATTTGTATGTTTCATGATATTTAAAAAATGTTGATGCATATATTTTAATTGGTTTTTAGCCAATTCTGGTATTTTATGCCTATCAGCCATCTTAAGATTTTGAATGAAAAAAAAACCAATTGGTAGAACGCGGAGCCTGCTTTCCTCCCCATTCCATTTATCTTTACTTCTCATACTACGATGTATTAAAAAATGGCTCCCAAAGGGGAATTGTCTAATCCCAGCCAAAGTATTTATTGAATCTCACAACGATAAGCCCACATCTAGGTTATAACCAGTGTGATGCAGTTAGCAGGAAGGCTAAAGGCATTCATTGCTTTCAGAGCAAGGAACTTAATATGGCTGCAGCCCTTATTTATAAATAGAAATAAGCCTCTCCTATCACTGTCTGTGTATTAGTAGAAAATTTGTCTTGTTCTGCAACTGCCGTCTACTTAAATTCTTTGCCTGAGCATTCTCTTTGGTTGTTTACAATGTATGTTTTCTTAAGGCTGTCATCTTACTGCCTTCTTTTACCTTTCTAGAACGGTTCGATCATCACTGTCCCTGGGTAGGCAACTGTGTAGGCAAGAGGAACTATCGATTCTTCTATGCCTTCATCCTCTCCCTCTCCTTCTTGACAGCCTTCATCTTTGCTTGTGTCATCACCCATCTTGCCCTCCGTAAGTATAGCATGAACCAGAAGATCTTTAAAATCCAGGTGCCTTTAGAATCCATAGGCTACAATTCTTTCCGCAGAAGAAGATCTCCGAGATCTTCTTAGATCTAGATACCTGCAAGAGCTACTTAGTCCATTCGGCATTTTATAAAGCTTCAACTTCCAGAAACCTTGACTGTTTTGGCTGGAGCTTCTGAGAGGTTGAAGTCCAAAACATCTCAATCAATGGCTTGTTATATATTTTTATTAGATACGACTATGTTTGTTTATGGTGATGGTGCTTGTCTACTTTTATTGTATGTTATGTTTTTGCTTTTTATATGTTGCTCTCCACTTTGAGTCCCGAGTGGGGAGAAAAGCAGGATAGAAATAAATAATAGCTCTGAGAACCATTGATTTAACAGAGTGACTAAAAATAACACTTGGATACATTTATCTACTATAGGTCAAACCTGGCCTTGCCACTCTTGCCTTTGTGACATGCTTCATAAGTCCCTGTGATTTGATTGGCATCATGAGACCTTCTGAGCATTTATCTGACCCCCGCTGTATGGTTAGCAAACTTGACTTAGCAAATGGTTTCTTTTAACTTGATGTTGCTGTTTTTGGGCTTTGCAGGTTCCCAGGGAAATGATTTCATCAGTGTTCTGAAAGCAACACCAGCAAGATATCCTTTAAGTACCTGTTATCCCAGGCATGGGCATTTTTTTTGCCCTGGGGATGCATTGTAGGCCCGGCTGCATGGGTTGGGCTGGGACGGAGTGTGGGCAGGACCAGAAGGGGTGGGGTGTGGGCCGGAAGGGGTGGGGGTGGGCTGGAAGGGGTGGGGGTGGGCGGGGCGGGCAGGGCTGGAGCCAGGAGAGGCATGAGGTGGGTCTGTCTCCAGGGAGACAAACATCCCGCATCTGCTTGGCAACGGCGTGTTTCTCTCCCCAGCTTTTCCGGACCCCGGGAAGGCAGTGGCCTGCCTTCCTGAGGCCAGAGCAGGAAGAGAAATATGCCACTGTCAAGCATGCTTGGTTTCTCTCCCTGGCTCTTTTGGGCACCAGGAAGGCAGCGGCCCAGCTTCCTCAGGGCCCAGAAGAGGGAGAGAAGCACTCTGCTGCTGAGTGCTCTCCAGAGAGCACATGGCAGAGGTGTGTCTCTGCTTCTGCCCTCACAGTCTGGGGACGCGGCGGGCCACTGCGTCCACATACTGAAGGGAAGGCCACAGCACACAAGGGCCGGAACGAAGAGCCCAAAGGGCTGTGTCTGGCTCACGAGCCTGGGTTTGCCCTTTCCTGTGTTATCCTCTCCTCCCCCCCATCCTTTTTGTGACACTGAAAAAAAAGACAGTTTAGAATGGATTACTTGGAAGTAATGCTTTCTAAATACCAAAAGCAAGGAATAGTTGAACCTATAACCAGCAATGCAGAGAAAGGCACACTCTTTATTTATCTTATTGGATAGAATAAGATACCTGTAGCATGCGAATTGGAGCTTCTGGTGGCACAGTGGGTTAAACTGCTGAGCTGCTGAACTTGCTGTCTGAAAGGTCGGCAGTTCAAATCCAGGCAGCGGCGTGAGCTCCTGCTGTTAAATCCAGCTTCTGCCAGCCTAGCAGTTCGAAAACATGCAAATGTGAGTAGATCAATAGGAACCGCTTTAGCGGGAAGGTAACAGTGCTTCATGCAGTCATTCAGGCCACGTGAACTTGGAGGTGTCTATGGACAATGCTGGCTCTTTGGCTTATAAATGGAGATGAGCACCATCCCCAGAGTCGGACACGACTGGGCTTAATGTCGGGGGGACCTTTACCTTTAGCATGCAAAGTGTTGCTGGACTAAATTTCCCATGATGCTTTGTTATTGGCTGCAGTGCCTAAGAGTGATGGGAGTTGCAGTCCAGCAATATCTGGGCCAAACTTGTTGCAGAAATTGAAAAAGGCCTCTGCTTTTAGGTCATGATCTTGTTTTATGAGCTCTTCTTTCAGACACAGGGTTCCGCATAAGGCTTACGATCAATTTGGGCAATATTGTCCAATCTAACCTGGTGCCACACAATTCTCATTGGCTCAAAGCAGCTGTGCTCAGTTCTGCCAGCATCGTTTACTGAGGCTTCATGCCAAATTTGCTATTTTGGGGGGAGATTCACAGGGTGTGTCTTACAATCAGTGGCGTCTTAGAATCAATGAAATACAGGATGATGATGACTCTGTCAGATGTATTTGTATGAGCAATCATTCCTTAAAGTGACTCAAAGGATTCTGATAACCACAAGAGAGTTAAGTTCTCCCTAATTCCATGTGTTGTTTTTTCCTTGATTCTCTGCTCACTGTGTTGGAGCTCGTAATCTGTTTTTTCTCCGTCTGGTCTATCTTTGGTCTCTCAGGGTTTCACACTTACTTAGTTGCCTCCAACTTGACAACCAACGAGGATGTGAGTATAGATATTTACATCTTCTTTCAATAGAAAATTGCCAGGCCTTTAGGCTTAACTCCACAGTCGAGCAAAAATAGCACTTGAAATGCTCTTCTGTGTTGTATATGAATAAATTTATTTTATTTTATTTATTTACCGCATTTTTACCTCGCTCCTCTCTACCCCCCCCCCCCCGGGGGGGGGGGACACAACTCGGAGCAGCTAACAAAGGCAGCAATTCGATGCCACAATCAACACAATATAAAACCATAAATATATATAAAATACATATAAAATTTAAAACCATAACAATAGTCCTTAAAATAAACAATACTCAGTCCACAAATCCATTGATAAGCCATATCCTCATATCATAACATCTTGCCAATCTGGTTCCAGTTAAGTGTTGCTTCTATTGTTTTGCAAAAGCCTGGTCCCAAAACCAAGATTTTAGTTTCTTTCTAAACGCCAGGAGGGATGGGGCGATTGAATTTCGCTAGAAAGTGAATATCACAGGCAGGGGGCTACAACCGAGAAGGCCCTATCTCTCGATCTGTGATCTTGGCGAGAGCAAGACAAGGGCCTCCCCGGCTGATCTTAAGTTGCGAGGTGGGACGTAGAGGCAGATGTTTTCAGACAAGTTCAGCCAGAACTGTATAAAGCTTTATAGGTCAAAACCAGCACTAAATATTTTTAAAGTTCAGTGAATTAAACAAAGGGTGGCACTCGTAAGAATGATGAGCAGACTGAGGTGGAAGTGATAGAATCATAGGCTTGGAAGAGCCCACAAGGGCCATTGAGTCAAATCCCACTCTGCCATGCAGGAAAGGCACAATCAAAGCAGCCCCGACAGATGGCCGTCCAGCCTCTGTTTAAAACCCTTCAAGGAAGGAGCTTCCTCCACACTCCGAAGCAGTGAGTTCTACTGCTGAACTGCTCTTACAGTTAGGAAGTTCTTCCTCATTTTCAGGAAGTCATTACAGCCCAACACATCTAATGGCACTGGTTGAGTAAGCTCTCCTAGGTTAATAAACATGTGCTTGAAACTGAAAGACATTGATGCTCTCTCCCTTTGGCTGGCTCTGCATTCTAGAACAGGCATGGGCGAACTTGGGCCCTGCATGTGTTTTGGACTTCAACTCCCACAATTCCTGAGGCTGTTCAGAATTGTGGGAGTTGAAGTCCAAAACACCTGCAGGGCCTAAGTTCGCCCATGCCTGTTCTAGAATTATGCAATTTGATACTACTTTAATTGCCATGGCCCAGTGCTATGACTCCTGGGGTTTAAAGAAGACTAAAGACCTTTGTAGAACTTCAAATCCCAGGATTTCATTTCATTGCACCATGACAGTTAAGGTGCTGTCAAACTGCATTAATTTTACAGAGTAAGTGCACCCTCTATCCCTCATGCACACACACACTCACACACACACATTCTCTCCTTTACACATACACATCGGTTATTTTAGGGCAGTCACCCAGTTTTTACATAGGGCAGTCACCCAGTTAAAGAAGTGTTACAATGGATTCTTGTGCATTTCTACTTAGAAGTAGTCCCCTGGAGTTCAGTTGTATGCAAGGCAAGTTGTAACAGTCGATTTCTTGTATCACATTCAAACTCTTAAATATTAATAATTTTGTATATTGAAAAATAGTTTAAAGAAATTTTAGTTTTTTAGATGATGCTCACATCTTAGGAGTTATTTTCTGTGGCAGAAAAAGGGAGAATTGTTCTTTTAATATGGCCCTTGCTATCCGATATTATCATAAATTCTTCCTACTAACATATATCTTACTTTAAAAATGGCTACCTAATGAATTAGGGAAGCTTTTTAATTATTGGAGTCGTTAAACTGATTGTTCTCACTAGTTCTTTGACTGCATTTTTAAGACTCTGGTTCTTGACTGATCTTGATCTTTCTAAAGGCATGTTTTTAAAAAAAATCAATTTTACACTTGGAATTTTTATTTGTTTATCTAGTGAAAAATACCCACAAGTGATTTGCAGTAGGGAGACGAATACGCAGAATAGTAGGGCTCAGGAGGAAAAAAGCTAGTAGCTGGTTAAGAGGCCTTATCCATATAATCAGACACATTTATGATTGATCATTGTTGTTTTATACCTGCAGTAATTGCTGTATTTACTGATTTAAACCAGGGGTTTGGTGTAGTGAGATATTTATGTTGGCTGTTAATTGCTTTATGTTATTGTTTCTGCAGTTTTTGCATTTTATGTGTTTGCACCCTTGAGTGCTTTGTAAGCCGCCCTGAGACCCTCTGCGAGATAGTGGCAGAGTATAAATAATAATATATATTATTGACTTGTTGACTGTGTTGTATTGAGGGCAGAGACTGCCTGTGTAAACCGTCCCGAGTCGCCTTCGGGCTGAGAGGGGCGGTATAGAAACATGACAAATAAATAAATTTCTTGGAAAGTGGGAAACATCCTTTCGTATCTCAGTTGGCTCAACAGGGGATGCTTGCTGGCCTTTCTTTCCCTTGTCTAAACCTGTTCTATCTGTTTTGTAGCTCAAAGGGGCATGGTCAAGTAAGAGAGGTTCGGAATTTGCCAATCCCTACAGCCATAAAAGTGTCCTCACCAACTGCTGTGCAGTGCTCTGCGGACCCTTCTATCCCAGGTAAGGACGCCCTTTCCTGAATATACAGTCAATAACCTTGAATGATGTTCATTGGAGGAGGATTGAATACTAGCTCTTCTGTTGAGAAACCCTTCCTCTGAGATGTGGTGCAATAGCGATTTGTGGGAGTCAGAAAAGATGGGGCTGAGAGCAACAGTCCTTTATTCCCCATCATTACTTCCCTCTACTGTAGAGCACTGCTCACTTGGGAACCCAAAGAAATAGTCACTGTATCAGGAAAAAGCAGGTGACCCACAGTCCTGAGCGAAAGAAAAACTGGGCTTGGAAGTTGAACTAGAAAAGATGGTTCCCATTAAAAAATGACAATGGAAGAGGGACGTTTGTTAAGGTAAAAGCAGACAGAGAGTGCTGAAAGAGGCACAGCTTGTACTGCTTGGGTGCCTTATCACACTACAACTGAAAGAGTATATATCCCACCTGAAATCCTGTGGTTGCCTCCTGCAGAATTCTAGGGCTTGTACTTTAGTGAGACCCAGGACCTCTCTGGCTGAGCATCTTAAAGGTTCCTCCTTTAAACTACAAGCCCCAGAATTCTGCAGGAGGCAGCCACAGGATTTCAGATGGGATGCATACTTCTTTAGCACAGCGGATTAAACCACCAGCTGCAGAAAAAAATGTCGATCGAAAGGTTGACAGTTCAAACCCGCATTGAGGTGAGCTCCCTACTATTAGCCCAGCTTTTGCTCACCTAGCAATTCCAAAACAGCAATGTGAGTAGATAAATAGGTACCGCTTCAGGGGGGAGGTTATAAAAGGCGCCCATGAGGACATGGCGGCAATTCGATTGGGAGAGCCTCTAAAGACAACAAAGCTCCACTACATGGAAGATGGAGCGACAGCATCCCTCCTGTGGCCGGGCTCAAGCACATATGCCGGAGATGGAAAAAGATGGAAAGCCTTTACCTCTGTTTATGTATTCTCTGTCTTTGTTAATTGTATAACGGCATTGAATGTTTGCCGAATATGTGTACTGTTATCCGCCCTAAGTCCCCTCGGGGCGATAGAGCGGAATATAAATTAAGTATATTATTTGCCTACTCTTTAAGCTCTAGTGTGATATCAGCTCAGGTCTGATCCCAGTCAAATTATCTTGCTTCTATGTATTGATTTATGTACGGCATTTTTACCCTGCCTTTCTCTACCCCACAGGGGACTCAAGGCGGCTTACAAATAGGCAACCATACGAAGCCATATGATATATACAATTAGAGATATATAAATAGTTATAAAATACATTAAAACATATAAAAGCATACATTAGCAGTTAATCACATGATCCTTAAACGTAGTCTAAAATGTAATTGGCTGCCCCTTTAATAATGTACACTATTTGTGTTTTGAGGTCACCATCTCATTGAACTTGAACAAAGTCAGCCTTGAAAAAATAACAAATGTTGGTATCTGGACATGGCAGAAGTTTTTGTTCTCTTCTTCTGGTCGAGGTCTGAAAGTGCTTATTTATGACCATTTTATTTTTAAAGAAGACAACTCCTTGCTTGATTGGCTCATAGTCTAAGTCAGTGCTTCTTAAACGTTTCCCAGAGAAATTATTTACACGACTCTGGATATATAGGTATATATAATAGGTATACAAATTAAATGTTTACTGATAATAAATAATAAAGAAATGTATTTTTACCATTTATTAAAGTTGAAAGCAAATTTGCATAGTGATAAGATTGATGTGCTTGTTGATTTTTACATAAAGAATTAAACCATAGCTGAATATTTTATATTGCGGGACACCGCACCGTCATCATTTTTCATGCCATGCTGGTGTATGCCTGCTTTGCAGCCTCAAGTGGCAGAATACATTCTGTTGGCTCTCCTTTTTTTTCCTTCTGGCTTCATGTAAATGCCACTAACAGCCACTAGGTGGCAAGCTACACACATTTTCAAATACAGTATTCCCTCACTATTTCACAGTTACTGGACTCGCTGTATCGCGGGTGTGTGTGTGTATAGTCAAGGGGTTTCAGAGGGGATGCTAAAGACCATCAGAAAAACTATAAAAACTTTGACAGAGAAGATCTCTCCACCTGTCCTTCTCTTCCTTTTGGAAACAGACAGTGAATCCTCCCACCAAAAGCCCTTCTCTGCCATGATTAGCTGACCTCTCAGACAAAGGGGAGGGCTGTTTCTGAGACTCCAAGTGGGGAGGGGAGAGCAGGCATGCTTGGCGCATGGCAGTGTGCTGTGCATGTGCAGGCGAGGGAGAGCACGCGAGTGAGTCGCTTCAAGGCATGGGAAGTTTGGCCCAATTCTATTTGGGGTGGGATTCAGAATGCTCTCTGGTTGTATGTGAACAATAAATCCCAGTAACTACAACTCCCAAATGTCAAGGTCTATTTTCCTCAAACTCCACCATTGTTCACATTTGGGCATATTTGCCAAGTTTGATCCAGATCCTTCATTGTTTGAGTCCACAGTGCTCTGGATGTAGGTGAACTGCAACTCCAAAACTCAAGGTCAATGCCCACCAAACCGTTCCAATATTTTCCTTTGGTCATGGAAGTTCTGTGTGCCATGTTTGATTCAATTCCATCATTGGTGAAGTTCAGAATGCCCTTTGATTGTAGGTTAACTATAAATACCAGCAACTGCCAAATGACAAAATCAGTCCTCCCCCCTCCGAACATCACCAAATCAGGGCGTATCGGGTATTTGTGCCAAATTTGGTCCAGTGAATGAAAATACATCCTGCATATCGGATATTTACACTACGATTTATAAGAGTAACAAAATTACAGTTATGAAGTAGCAACAAAAATAATTTTACGGTTGGGGGTCACTACAACATTTGTGTGTGTGTGTGTGTGTGTGTGTGTGTATGGCTCGAGTTACACTTTAAAAATGTACCTGTTCCAGCTTACATGCAAATTCAGCTTAAAAACAAAACTACAGAACCTTCTTACAATCTTCTTTGTAACTAGGGGACTGCCTGTATACCTATTTTATATACTGAAGGTCACATGAAACTTTCTTGGGCAAAAAGAGATCACAAGTTGAAAAAGTTTAAGAAGCTCTGAGTAGGGGATGTTGTGTGTTTCCGGGCTGTATGGCCATGTTCTAGAAGCATTCTCTTCTGACATTTCACATGCATATATGGCAGGCATCTTCAGAGATTGTGAGGTCTGTTGGAAACTAGGAAAATGTGGTTTATATATCTGTGGAATGTCCAGGGTGGGGCAAAGAACTCTTGTCTGTTTGAGGTAGATGTGAATGTTTCAATTGGCCAAATTGATTCGCATTTAATGGCCTTGCAGTTTCAAGGTCTGGCTTCTTACTGCCTGGGGGAATCCTTTGTGTGGAGGTGATTAACTGGCCCTGATTGTTTCTTGTCTGGAATTCCCCTGTTTTTGAGTGTTGTTCTTTTTTTACTATTATAATACCTGGCGCTTTGCTGATAATCTTCTCTCCATCTAGTCACAAGAGGGCAGAATTGGATAAAATGAAGAGTAAGTCTCACATTAGCACAGAGGAGATGCCCATTTGAATGGGTTCATGAATACACGTGGAAAGGAAATGTTGTCATGGTTAATCATCAAAACGTCTAGGAAGCAACATTTGGCTGTGATGTGTTATAATTTTGTCATTTAAGGATGCGTAAGAATCCACCTGAGCCATATTTTCCCAGAGGTACAGTCACACTCAAAAAGTTCAAGGAGTGCCAAATAAATTACCGTAAGATTGTATTTCTCTTCAGATAATCTTGACAATAATATTGTGTGTGCTTTTCTCTTGGCAACGCTGAAATGAAGGCTCAGTTTTAATATAGACTGAAGTATGTGTTACGCTATAAGGGGCTGCAGTGGCACAGTGGGTTAAACCGCTGAGTTGAACTTGCTGATCAGAAGGTCAGCGGTTCAGATCCACTGATGAGGTGAGTGCCTGTTGTTAGCCCCAGCTTCTGCAAACCTAGCAGTTGGAAAACATGAAAATGTGAGTGGATAAAAATGTACCGCTATGTCAGGAAGGTAATGGCGCTCCATGCAGTCATGCCGGTCACATGATCTAGGACAGGGGTGGGCAACTATTTTTTCGAAGGGGCCACATGAGAACCAAAAAATATTGTGGAGGCTGCACCTGAAGGATGAACTACATTCTATATCAACCCTGGGCAGACTTCGCCCCTCCAGGTGTTTCGGACTCCAACTCCCACAATTCCTAACAGCCAGCAGGAATTGTGGGAGTTGGAGTCCAAAACACCTGGAGGGCCGAAGTTTACCCAGGCCTGTTCTACATAATATCAATTGAATTTTTTAAATAACAGTAAAGTCAGGTTGAATGTCAGAGGTGGAGATGCGAAGCACCCCCGGCAGATGGCCATCCAGCCTCTGTTTAAAAGCCCCCAAAGAAGGAGCCTCCACCACACTTCAGGGCAGAGAGTTCCACTGCTGAACGGCTCTCAGAGTCAGGAAGTTCTTCCTAATGTTCAGGTGGAATCTTCTTTCTTGTAGTTTGAAGCCATTGTTCCAGGGCAGCAGAAAACAAGCCTGCTCCCTCCTCCCTATGACTTCCTCTCACATATTTATCCGTGGCCCTCATCATGTCTCCTCTTAGCCTTCTCTTCTTTAAGCCGCTCTTCATAGGGCTTGGCACACTGAACTCTCACTCTCATGAGACCAATAGAAAGTACTGAAAGGGTTTGGTGGGCATTGACCTTGAGTTTGGGATTTGTAGTTCACCAGTTCCTCCTCTCCTTTCCAAAGGTGCAAACGTGGAGTGCAGCAGAGGAAACTGCCTCAGGTCAGGAAGTTAATACGAGAGGGAGGGAGGGAGGGAGGGAGGGAGCATGTGTTGTGGGGGGGGGGGGGGAGCCAAGCAGAGCAAGCAAACAGAAAGGAATGAGTTGAAGAAGGAGAAGAATGTACAGAAATGAGGGAGAAGAGGGAGGATACAAAAGAGTTGGAGGAGAAAGAAGGGAACAGGATGCAAGAGAATGGGAGACTTCAAAACGAAAACTTTTTTCTGCCTCTTTCTTTCCTTTCTTCTTGCAGTGAAGGAAGGGAGGCAAGCAGGGGCGGTCTAAGGTAATTTTAAATAGTAGGCGAACATTATTTTGGTGCCCCCCCAAAAAACATTATTTTGCCGCCCCCCATGTAAAACAAATATACAATTATAATATCACAATACCATTAGTAGTATTATATTGTATCAAAGTATATACAATATATTATACCATACTCATACTATATTATATCATAATTATATTATACTACATTACAATATAATTATATTATAATATATTGACATTATAATATAATGTAACATTCTATTATATTATTATTATAAAATAATAAAATTATTTATTTAAATGAAATTATCCTCTACTAAATATTTTCATGACTCCTATAAAACTCAAATAACCCAAAATAAAGTAAAATAAAATATTATATATTACTATTTTGTACAATACCACTATACTGCAATATTGTTTGTATTATTACATGTAATATAAAATATATCATTATTCTATTGTTATATTGTATTTGTATTATATTGTATGACAATATTAAGCAGAACTGTATAATAATCAACAAGAAATGCAATGTAAATGCATCAAAATCAGAATATATTACCTATCACTCAACCCATAATTCATAGGAGTCTCCCATGAGTCCAAAATTAGGATCCCAATGTTAATGTATATGTCTGAGGAACATCGGCAGGGCCAGGATGGCGCCCCATGCGGCCAGGATGGCGCCCCCTTCCCAGATGGCGCCCTAGGCAGCCGCCTACTTGGCCTACCTTGTAGGACCGCCCCTGGAGGCAAGAAAGAGCTGGTGAAGAAGGGAGCAGCCTCTCTCCCTCTTGCCTGCTGCTTTCTCCAGATAAGGAGGAAGGAGAGGAGGAGAAGGAGGACGGTGGGTGGGTGGGCTCCTAAAGTCCCTCTCCCACCTGCTTACCAGCAGAAGCAGGTGAAGAGACCAGGCAAGGAGGGGACTGGGGAGCCTTTGTCGAGCCCAGGAAAGCCAAGGGCTGCAAGGCTCCCTTCCCGCTGGCGTCCAGGTTGCCCGACAGCCATTCCAGGGACACAAGGGGGGCGGGGCGAAACGAGGCAGGTCCGCGACTCCTCAAAAATGGCCAGGTTGAGAACCACTGCTCCAAAACATCAGTGGAGGCAAAGGCAGCATGGGCTCTCTCTCTCTCTCTCACTGGCCCAGGGGTGCGAGAGGCGGGAGGGGTGCTTGCCCTTGAGTTTGGGAGTTGTAGTTCACCTACATCCAAAGAGCACTGTGGACTCAAAAAATGTTTCATCAGGGCCAAACTTGGCACGAATCCTCAATATGCCCAAATGTGAACACTGGGGAAATTTGGGAAAATAGCCATTTGGGTGTTGGTGTTGCTGGGATGTACATTAAGGATGCTCAGCACTTACATTAAGGATGCGCGGGGGGGGGGGCAGTGGCGCTTCCTCCCAGGCCTCCTCCTCCTCCTCTCCCCCCCCCCCTTCACCTCCGTTGCCACTCTGATGGGAAAACACAGAGGGAAGGGGGAGACAGAGAGGCAACACAAGCACCCATCCATCTTGTCTTCCTTCCTTCCTGCCTTCCTTCCAGCCCCAGTGCATTGTGGGAGTGCGCCCACAATGCACTGCGGTGGCAGCGACCACGGAGGGAGGGAGGGGAAAGGAGGTGGTGAGGAAGAGCCTGCCCAAAGAGATTGGGAGGGTGAGGGTTTTGCCCGTGCGCGCTCACGCCAGGCGCGCACACCCCTCCTCGGCAGGACCTTTCCTAGGCATGTTGAGAGAAATAGTGGTATCGTCCTCTCTCAGCATGCCTAGAAAAAGTCCTGCCGAGGAGGGGTGTGCAGGCCTGGCGTGAGCGCGCACGGGCAAAACCCTCGTCCTTGCCAACTCTTCGGGCAGGCTCCTCCTCGGCCCCTCCTTTTCCCTTCCCCCTCCGTGGTCGCCTCCCTCACCCTCGCCAGCTGTTCAGAGTGCAGGAAGGGAAGGGAAGAGGCGGAGGACATGTGTTCTGCGGCGCTGCTTGCTCTTCACCTCCTCCTCTTCTCCCCCCTCCCCTTCCGTTGCCTGCCGACCTGCCGGGCCGGATAGAACCACCTGGGGGGCCTTGTTTGGCCCCCGGGCCGGCGTTTGCCCATCCCTGATCTAGGAGGTGTCTGCAGACAGCACCAGCTCTTTATCTAAGAATTGTAGATAAGCACCACTCCCCGGATTCGGACACAACTAGATGTAATATCAAGGGGAAAGCTTTACCTTTATGTGTTACACTACAATATAGTGCAAGCCTAGCACTAAACGGGGAGTTTTCTTGAGTTCTGTGGCCATTCAACATTTATGGACTCCAGTTCCCATGTGTCCCACCAGTACAGTTGATGGTAAATGGCTTTGTAGTCCACCACATCTAAACCATTTCCATTATGTGTGGAATAGTACTTGTGGATTTCAACAAGAGATGTCAGCCATAGCAGAGCATTTGATGAACTAAGCTGGACACAACATATTATTTGAGCAGACAAAAATGCTGGACCACTTTCACAACCACCATGTCAGACCACACAGAGAAGCCATTGAAATCCACATGACGCATGTGGATAATTTCAACAGAAAGAAGGAAACCATGAACATGAACAAAATCTGGAAACAAGTATTTAAAAACTCTAAAATCAGGACAGCAATTAAAGAGCAACACTCAAAAATATGGGAATTCCAGACAAGAAACAATCAGGGCCAGCTAATCACCTCTCAACAAAGGCAGTAAGCAGCCAAATCCTTAAAGCCGCCTGGCTATTCAATGCTTATCAAGGTGATTAATTACAGCATTCCCACTTACCTCAAACAGACAGGAGTTATTTCTCCCAAACTTGACATTATTCCACAGATATATGAACCCCACTTGCCTAGTTTCCAACAGACCTCACCACCTCTGAGGATGCCTGCCATAGATGTGGACAAAACTTCAGGAGAGAATGCTTCTGGAGCATGGCCATACAGCAGAGAAAACTCACAGCAACCCGTATATTGGAATTATTTTAGCTTATATGAGGGACTTCTGTCTCTAAAAAGGAGCTGGAGGAATTAGCCTGATCATGTTATGTGCAAAAATCCTACACAAATGGACACTTGAGGCTTGTTTGATGTTATGATGAAAACAAGAGATTGTGCTTTTTGGAGAATCGTATACATTTTTGTCCAGGAAGTATCCTGTCATTCTATTGCATAATTTAAAAGTATCCCATTTCCTATGTCATTTGTAAAATATGCCTTAATAAGATGGAAAAGAGGACTGAGTTACTGTGAGTTTTCCGGGCTATATGTTCCAGAAGCATTCTTTCCTGATGTTTTGTGATTATCTATGGCAGGCATCCTCAGAGGTTGTAAAGTCTGTTGGAAGCAAGGCAAGTGGGATTTATATATCTGTGGAATAATGTCCAGGGAGGAAGAAAGAACTCTTTGTCTGTTGGAGACAAGTGTGATTGGCGACCTTGATTAGCATTGAATGGCCTTGCAGCTTCAAAACCTGCCTGCTTCCTGTCTCGGGAATCCTTTCTTAGGAGGTGTTAGCTGGCCCTGATTGATTCCTGTCTGGAATTCCCCTGTTTTCTGAGTGTTGTTCTTTACTGTCCTGATTTTATAGGTTGTTTTAAAAAATACTAGAAACCAGATTTCTTTTCGTTTTCATGGTTTCCTCCTTTCTTTTGAAATTGTCCACACGCTTGTTGATTTCAATGGCTTCTCAGAGTAGTCAGATATGGTGACTGTTAGAGTGGTCCAGCACTTCTGTGTTGTCCAAAAATATACCGTGTCCAGGTTGATAAAACAACAGAAAGGAGGAAACCATGAAAATCAGGGCCATCTAATACCTCCCAACAAAGGATCCCCCCAGGCAAGAAGCAGCCATGCTTTAGAGTTGCAGGGCTATTCAGTGCTAATCAAGGTGGCCATTTGCAACATTCACACTTGGCTCAAGTAGACAAGAGTTCTTTCTCCCACCCTGGACATTCCACAGATACATAAACCTCACTTGCCTTGTTTCCAACAGACCTAACAACCTCTGAGGATGCCTATTATAGATGTGGGCGAAACGTCAGCAGAGAATACTTCTGCAACATGGCCATACAGCCGGGAAAACTCACAGTAACCCAGGGATTCTGGCCATGAAAGCCTTCGACGACAAAAAGAAGACTTGCTCATTTGCTTTAAAATGACTTCTTATTTGCTTTCTCTCTTGCTTTCTCTCTCTCTCTCTCTCTCTCTCTCTCTCTCTCTCTCTCTCTCTCTCTCTCTCTCTCACATAGTTTAATAGACAGAAGAGGATTCATCCAAGCAGATGCTGGGATCCCGGCCACTCCTAAGACTGAAATCCCTCCTTCCTTTGGAATGAAATCGGATGCCAGCATGGTATGAGTCAACCCTTAGCAGTGCTGACATACGGTCCTGTGCCTAGGCCTACCTCCAGCCGGTGCTTCTCTATTTTACCATTTTCTGGGCTCAGGCAGGACAGCCTGAGTGAGGCAGAGCTTCCCAAGTTCCTACTCAAACCGTATGCCATCATTTTTGGTGTTGGTTTTTTAATTTGGTTTGATTTTTTTTGTACAGTGGGACTTGCCTAGACCTTGTGGACTGCTGCATCTAAGCTCTCGGCAGAGCTTAGAGCAAACCACGTCCTTCTTTGGGAGAAGGCCGTTTCTTAAGAACAATCCATTCTCAGAGGGTCTGCGGTAGGGACTGGTTGGGAAATATGAAGCATAGGGATGTGGCCGTGGTGTAGAGAAAGGGGATACCACATACAAGTTTCATACCCCATTTAGTTCAGTCTTGCTCCTTGATGAAGCATTGGCATTAGTCAGTCAGTCCAGCCGCTTTGCGTGAGCAGTGAGAGAGAGAATTGCTCTTTGGCTGAGCCTTGAGGCACAGCGCACCGTTTGAGGACATGGCACTCCTTGCCTTAGCAGCAAGTGTGGCCTGCTGAGCTGGTTTGCCGAGGACAGCTCTACTGTTCCCACTGATGGGAGCGAGAGGAATGCTAGGTTACGTGAACCCTAGGAAAGGAGCAGGAGCCGTTCTTCTGGGTGCTCCGTGTTGGGGTGCTATCCTTGTTTGCTTCAGTGGAATCAAAACAACAGAAACAGGATGAAGACAGCCCAGTGCCATTGTTTAACTGATCAGTGGAAATTAAGGAAAGCCTACTGAGATCCTTCAATGATGTGAATAGAAAGGGGATATTGTGTTGTCAAAGGCCTTCATGGCTAGAATCACTGGGTTGCTGTGCGTTTTCCAGGTTGTATGGCCATGTTCCAGAAGCATTCTGTCCTGATGTATCGCCCACATCTATGGCAGGCATCCTCAGAGGCTGTGAGGTCTGTTGGAAACTAGCGAAAGGAGGTTATATATCTGTGCAATAATGAAATAACTTTTGTCAGCTTGAGGCAAGTATGAATGTAGCAAATGGCCACCTAGATTAGCATTTAATGGCCTTGCAGCTTCAAAGCCTGGTTGGTTGCTGCCTGTGAGAAAGACAGGAGTTCTTTCTCCCACCCTAGATGTTAAACAGATATGTAAACCTCACTTGCATAGTTTCCAACAGATCCCTCAACCTCTGAGAATGCCTGTCATAGATGTGGGCGAAACATCAGGAGAGAATGCTTCTGGAACATGGCCATACAGCTCAGAAAACACACAGCAACCCAGAGGGGATATTGCCACCTGGTACTTCTGGGTCAGAGAACTATTTTTGTGAAGGGAAACACTGAGCAGAGACTGTGTTCACGGGACAATCTAGAAAGAAACCTTCCTCCCATGGACATGGTCCAAAATGGGGGTTTTTTTTCTCTGTAGGAGGATGAGTCTTCTCATTTGGATTCTCGGCCAATCATAGAAAGGAGGGGAGAGATCATGAAAATGCCTATTGGAATTCCTTTTAGCAGTGCCTCTCATCCTGCTGTGTCAGCCCTTATGTGCACAGGAAGGTTAAATACATGTTAAATACTTGAAACCTGTTTATTAAAAGCTGCTGGATATTTTTTGCACACATTTTGTAGATTTTTCTAAGGATTTTTCAATGTGGGTTTGTTCTACATATACCTGTGTTTGCAGATTTATAGAACCAGGTGATTTTAAAAAAATAGCATTGAAATTAATTTGTAATTCTTCTTTGAGCTTTGGAAGCTCGAAGGAAGGGACAGGAAGTCTTTAGGATATAGACCCTTGTGTCAGCAGGACTGTAGACCAACAGGTCGGAGGTTCGAATCCAGGGAGAGTGCGGATGAGCTCCAGCTCCCCATGTGGGGACATGAGCAGGGCCGGCCTTCCCCATTAAGCGACCTACGCGGTCGCATAGGGCGACGTTCCCGGAGGGGGCGTGGCCACCTGGGAGGGGCGCCGCTCCGCCCCGCCGCCGTATCGCCGCAGCCTGCCGGTGGAGCGGAGGAACGGGGGGGGGGAGAGGGGACTCACGGGGCGGGCTCGCCGCTCACGGACCCCAGGAGGAGCAGGAAGAGGGGGAGGCCACGAGGGCGGCCCCCACGGAGACGCAGCAGCGGTAGCAGCAGCAGCAGCACCACCGGAAGGGCCCGAAGCCAGAGGCGCATCTTCGTGACATCACTTCGTCGCGCCTCTGCCGAGGGGAGGGGAAGGCCTCGCCGGCCGCACGCTGTAAGTACGCCCGGAAGGAGACGCCGGAGGGAGGGAGCCCTGGAGCGCGGCGGCCTCTTCCTCCTTCCCTCCCTCCCTCCGGTGTCTCTTACAGCGCGGCCGGCGAGGCCTTCTCCCCTTCCTCCTCGGCAGAGGCGCAACGAAGTGACGTCACGAAGATGCGCCTCTGGTTTCGGGCCCTTCCGGTGGCTGCTGCTGCTGCTGCCGCCGCTGCGTCTCCGTGGGGGCCGCCCTCGTGGCCTCCCCCCCCTCCTGGGCGCCGCCGGGCGCCGCCTGCGCCGCCGGGGGGGGGGGCGCGAAAATAAAGTTCGCTTACTCCCCCCGGAGAGCTCGGGCCGCCCCTGGACATGAGAGAAGCCTCTCACAAGGATGGCAAAACATCAAAACATCAAGGTGTTCCCTGGGCAATGTCCTTGCAGACAGCCAATTCTCTCACACCAGAAGCGACTTGCAGTTTCTCAAGTCGCTCATGACACAGGAAAATAAAGGGAAGCTTGATGTTCTGTATTCCTGTTGACCTGAAGACACTAGGCTTCACTGAAAACAGAATAGGATTTTGGATGTCATAGGGACAGATCAAGTGTGCCTTTTTAACCTCGTCTCAGCAGAGAATCAGGGATCGCATGAGCATCATACCTGTATTTTTTTAGAAATTGGAATAACTGAAGTCATATCTCAGGAATGCTCCTTGTGAGTGAGGGATAAGATCTTTCCTTCAGCTTTTCCAGACATGCTCTTCTTATACGTAACATCAGTCGCTACCTTTGAGTGGCGCCGCCCTCTTCCAGAGAACATTCTTGAATCCGATCAGCTGCCAGAGGTGCATGGCAGGCCTCCTCCATTGATATGGACAGTATCATTCCTGGGAGAGATCTCTTAGGCTGCGCAAAGGAAAGTAGGGAGCTCCCTGGGCCTTGTTAAGCGGGATTGACATGGGCCCTTTCTCACTGCCTGTGCTTAGAAGTACAAGGAGAATCTCAGTCTCAGTCTTGCACTCTTGATTCACGGTAGTAGATTGATAAGTATTTTTTCTAAAAGGATTAATATTGTATTGTCAAAGACTTTCATGGCCGGAATCACTGGGTTGTTGTGAGTTTTCCAGGCTGTATGGCTATGTTCCAGAAGCATTCTCTCCTGGCGTTTAGCCTGCATCTATGGCAGGCATCCTCAGAGGTTGTGAAGTCTGTTGGGAACTAGGCAAGTGAGGTCTATATATCTGTGGAATGTCCAGGATGGGGGAAGGAACTCTTTGTCTGTTTGAGGTAGGTGTCAATGTTTCAATTGGCCACCTTGATTAGCATTTAATGGCCTAGAAGTTTCAAGGTCTGGCTTCTTACTGCCTGGGGAAATCCTTCCTTGTTTTTGGAAACAACACTCAAAAACAGGGGAATTACCGACAAGAAACAATCTCAGGGCCAACTAATCACCTCCCAACAAATGATTCCCCTGGACAGTAAAAAGCCAGACCTTGAAACTGCTAGGCCAATAAATGCTAATCAAGGTGTATTGTCAAAGGTTTTCATGGCCTGAATTACTGGGTTGTTGTAAGTTTTTCGGGCTGTATGGCCATGTCCAGAAGCATTCTCTCCTGACATTTTGCCTACATCTATGGCAGGCATCCTTAGAGACCTCAGAACCTCTGAAGATGCCTATCATAGATGCATAACATAAGGAGAGAACACATGGCCATACAGCCTGAAAAACTTACAACAACCCACTAATCAAGGTGGCCAATTAAAACATTCACACCTACTTCAAACAGACAAGACTTCTTTCTCCCACCCTGGACAATATTCCACAGATATATAAACCCCATTTTCCTAGTTTCCAATAGACCTCACAATCTCTGAGGATGCTTGCCATAGATGCAGGCGAAACATCAGGAGAGAATGCTTCTGGAATGTTGCCATACAGCCCTGAAAACTCCCAACAACCCAGGATTGATATTATGAGAGAGAGAGAGAGCACTCTTTGCACTTATATCTAAATCTGAAGAAGCTCCCGGGAGAGATCAAAGACTATGAACTTTTGTAGCGTTTTTCTATGCTCGTCTTTAAATTTTTTTTTATTATGATTGGCTTAGTGAACAATATCCATTTGACTGATGAATCAGAGATGGAAAAGTCAATATAATTGGTGCTTCCTTTCTAGAATTTGGATCTACACTTAAAAGATGAGCTTAAAGCATGATACAAAGCCAAAATTGAAATGTGGACATCGAATACTTTGATGCAGTTCCAAAAATTTCCAGTGCAACTTCCAGCAATCAGAATACATGCTGCACACCTGCTTATAATGCATTTTGAGAGGCAAAATTTGTACAGGACTTCAGGTTTTAGTAAATGGGCACCACTTGGAGCGACTCTGTATGTGGCCCACTACCCTGGGAGCTGCTGCTAACTCTTAGGCTCTCAGGGCCTCTGGGATAATTAGAAAGGCAGCTTCAACTTTTGTTCTCTGATGAATGAGGCAGGTGCTTATATTCTTGTTCCTTAGGCGAGTGCCCAAACCCGAGGTGTATATATAGTGAAGGCATTCCCTGGATAATAACCGGCTTGAATCCTCGTGTTAAGCCTGCTGAGGCTGTAGTGCCACTTCTGCCCTGTGAGACTCCCTAGGGTCATGATGAGGATCTCTCTGGTCTCTACTGGTAGGCTGCCCATTTTTGAGCAGCTTTTGCTCCATGTGTTGTCGAAGGCTTTCATGACCGAAATCACTGAGTTGCTGTGAGTTTTCCAGGATGAATGGTCATGTTCCAGAAGCATTGTCTCCTGATGATTCACCCACATCTATGGCAGGCATCCTCAGAGGTTGTTAGGTCTGTTGGAAACTGGGCAAGTGGGATTTATATATATACCTGTGGAATAATGTCCAGAATTCTTGTCTGTTTGAGGCAAGTGTGAATGCTGCAATTGATCACCCCGATTAGAATTGAAAAGTCTTGCATCTTCAAGGTCTGGCTGCTTCCTGCCCGGGGGAATCCTTTTTTGGGAGGTGTTAGCTGGTCCTGATTTTTTCCTGTCTGGAATTCTCCTGTTTTCAGAGTGTTGTTCTTTATGTACTGTCCTGGTTTTAGAGTTTTTTTAAAAAAAAAATACTGGTAGCCAGAGTTTGTTCATTTTCATGGTTTCCTCGTTTCTGTTGAAATTGTCCACATGCTTATGGATTTCAATGGCTTCTCTGTGTCGTCTGACATGGTGGTTGTTAGAGTGGCCCAGCATTTCTGTGTTCTCAAATAATATGCTGTGCCCAGGTTGGTTTATAAGTGCTCAATTTCCATGGAGGCTCAAAGTGCTAATTTAAACCACCCCCCTCCCCAAAATGCATCATCTGTAATAATTGATAATTCACATGGAAACGCCTTGCAGCTTCAAGGCTTGGCTGTTTCCTGCTTACAAAGGATCCCCCCATGCAGGAAGCAGCCAGGCTTTGAAGCTGCAAGGCTTTTCAGTGCTAATCAAGGTGATCAATTGCAGCATTCACACTTGCCTCAAGCACACAAGAGTTCTTTCTCCCACTCTGGACACTCCACAGTTATATAAACCCCACTTGCCTAGTTTCCAACAAACCTCACAACCTCTGAGGATGCCTGCCATAGATGTGGGCGAAACGTCAAGAGAGAATGCTTCTGGAATATGGCCCTACAGTCTGGAAAACTCACAGCAACCCAGTTTTTCTCCCATTACCTGCCATCTCATCCTTGAAGATGTATTTTCAAACAATGGGGTCCATTTCCTAGCACAGAGGTTATAATGCCTATGTGGTTTGACAGGATCTGCCTGTGGAACAAATTGTTTTGGGGTTTGTTTGTGTGGGGGTTTTTTGGGTGGGAGAGGGGACTCATTGTGAAATATGCTCACTTTTTCTTCATGCAGTTTTCCTGCGCACCGTTAGGGTGAGGGGAGTTCCTGAATGGCCAGTGGTAGGGCATGTTATTTCCAGAACGGTGGCCTCCTCATACATTTCCCAGGACAAGAAGCTGTTCTTCTTGAGCAAAAGATCAGACCATCTTTTGAGCCGTAATCATTTCCATAAAGAGTAGTTGAGAAAGAAAAGAGAAAGGACTGTAGCAGTGTTACATTGGTAGGGCTAAACAACCTTTTGGTGGTTGAGCCATTTCTTCTTTTTTGTTTACTTTTGTAATAAAGACATTTTTTTAAAAAGAGCTAATTCCTTTGAGTTTTGTATTTGTGTTATGTTATGTTATGCTAAATTAAGAAGCCCGCCCATTTGCTGTTTCCTGGAGGGAAAGATAAGATTTGCAGGACATTGTAGTAGTAGCAAGTTGCCTGGATGCTGACTCTGCATCTACCAGGCACAGAAGCTGTTGATCTGAGTGGCTTTGTAGAATCTGTGCTATCTATGGAAGTGATTTTGCAGGCAACATACCTGCCTGGCCGCAGCTGATGCCGGCTTCTGCCTGCCCAGAGCCCATTCCGGCCCAGGTGGACAGCTTCCTGTTGCCGTCCACTGCGTCCCTCCCTGTCCCACTCCTGCCTCCCAGACCCCAAGACTGC
Organism: Anolis apletophallus; assembly: GCA_030556195.1. NCBI lineage: Eukaryota > Metazoa > Chordata > Lepidosauria > Squamata > Anolidae > Anolis > Anolis apletophallus. The sequence goes on along the minus strand of JARBWK010000011.1, from coordinate 43,424,481 downwards.
TGTGGTGCATAATCTCTGGTGTCTTCTTCAGGAGGATGCTTGCCAGGACTTTGCCATATCTTGCACTGCCTGATGGGAGAGCCCCTCCCCACGGGATGGGGTTAGTACTGCTCTCTGAAGGTTAGCTGGTAAGAATTTTCTTTCCTCGACCTCATCCAGTGAATTATCTCATTCTCACCGCATGAGTTGCTTCAAGCCTGGAGCCCATCTCCCTTCCCCACCCCTCAGTCTGTGTGGCTGTTCTCATTTGTTGTGTGCCTACAAGCCATACCATCGGTAGCTGAGGCTGTGGGAAGGACTATGGGGTAGAGCAAGGATAGCTTGAAGGATAAGTGGGGAGGACTTTGTGCAAAGTTCATAGGGTCTTCCACTGTCACATCCCAAGTGGCTCCATATGTTGCGACATGGTACACATCCAGCTATTCTTTTCAGTGTTGTCTCTCAAGTGAGTTTCATCCCATAAACCAGCTGCTGGATGAGGTCCTGACTCATCCCACTGAACTTGGGGCCTTAACAGACGGCAAGAAGTGGTGATTGGGCGAGTGGGCTTAATAGCAAAAGGCCCTCCTCATAAATGTACAGCAGAGTAACTTATTAGGAGTAGCATGACCCAGCACCAGTAGCCAAAAGTGATAAAAAGAATAAAAACACACAGACCAACATTATCTCTCCCATAGGAGGCTTTTCTTTGTAGTGAAATAATATAGTTGCACTATTTACAATAACAAGGTTTCCTTGACTCAAATAAAGTATTTTCTGCTTCCTTCTTTGCTTCCATGCTGGACTTCTTTCTCATTCAGATAAACAACTTCGTTTTCCCACAGTTTCCTCTCACATCGAAATTACACAGGAGGTTCACATAGTAGCTTGCTTGCTTTATTTATTTATTTATTTATTTATTTATGTGCTTCATTTATATACTGCTTTTCTCACCCCTGGGGGGACTCAAAGCGGTTTCCAACATATTCACAGCAAAATTCATAAAAACCTAACATAAAACAACAGTAACATAAAACTATAAATTAATCATTTACCGTAACTACGTTTAAACATAAGGAATTAAAAACATATTAATATAAACATTAAAATTGTGTGATTCAAAAGTATGGTCAATGCCCTTCCAGTATCAAATAACAATTGCGCATATTCCGTGTTTGTTTCTTGTCCTGCTTACTTCCCAAATGCTTGGTTCTCACACACTGAGGTCTACCTCTCACTCCTCAAGATGACACTAGCTTTGGCCCACTGACTCTAACAGGCTTCAGCCTACTCACATTTTCAGTGCTTGACTCACACTTTTGTAATCAAAAACACCCAGTTAATTTTTAATATTTCTGACAGTGGCTTCATACCTTTTTGGCCCATCAAGCCCTTCCTCTGTGATTGCTTGGATGTTTGAAACTGAGAACATGCATTGAAAATGGCTTCCCAATGATCCTCTGCCATGATCTAGTGGGGAATGAGACATGCTTCTCTACGTGGCTGTGACTACTGGATTAAAAGTTAAATACAGAATAGTGCTCAATGAGATGCCCGTCCTTTCCCCATCTGTTACTGAGCAGTTAAATCTCCACTGCCTACTGAAAAATGGCTTCTACAGCAGGTGATGTTTTTGGGAGGCGGAAGAAAGGTTGCTGGAGGACCATCTGCTCCCGTTCCCCCACATCTATGTAAAATGGGCCCTTTGTATTTTATGACCATGCTAGGTTGAGATAAGGAAAAAGACATCTGTTCTGGTAGGTTATCAGTTCATATTTACAGGTTACTTCTTAGTTGTTGAAGTGATTTGCATTATTTTGCAACTTCTTCTGTAAGATGGATCTGTTGTCTGAGGTCTGTGCAAGTGCACTACTGACCTTAAGTGGCTTCCCTCATAGCCTCAATGTCACTGTGGAGGTACAGTCAAAGGAGGGACTAGTTCAGGGCATTCTTTACCACACTGCTTTCAAGATGACCTTCCCATGGATGGGCAGAGTATGCATACCACGTTAGACTAAAGCAGAGGCCTAACTGCTGTCTCGACTCTGCTGTTTTATGGCTGCTGGCTCCTCACTGGTGCTCATTTTGTTGCCATGTCATTTCCCCCAAAATGAGCCTTAAATCCTTTCTCATGCGTGTGTGTTATGTATTGCTGGTAAGTAATTATCTGTAAACCTTGTTTATCAAACCAATTGTGTAGATTTCCAGTGAGTAACCCTCGTCATGGCTTTCTATATGATTCTCTTCTGCTTCAAAATTACATTTGGAATTGATTCCAAAATAGAACAACCAGTATGTGAAAGGCCGTTGTCTACTTGGGGGAAGTTCCAAGTTAAACAGATGTCATTTGTTCCAAAATCTTGAGACAGGACACATTAGCATAATAGAGCAAAAGCATTTGGCAGTCCAACCCTTTCTTAACAGAGATACCATAAAGTATGTTTGGCTTGAACTGTGGCTGTTGCCTAGAGCAGGACTTCATCCACTTTTCCCCCTTGTGACCTCTTTTGGCCTGAGAAATGTTTACATAACCATGTGTATATAGGTATATAAAATACGTTTTAAAAAATCAATCATTTACTGATAACAAATCAGCATTTGCAAGGCTTGCTTAACAGGCTGATTTCCCTTTTATGAGGTACAGATGAAGCATCTCCCGGAGAGTCCCATTGGTAAGGAGGTCCATAGGCAAGGAGACTCACTGGGGAAGTTGACCATAGGTATCCATTGGCAAGGAGGTCCATAGACAAGGAAACCCTCTGGGAAAGTTGACCATTGGGACCTATTGGCAAGGAGGCCCATTGGCAAAGAGAGACTGGGGAAGTTGACCATAGGGACCCATTGGCAAGCCGGCCTATAGGCAAGGAGACTCTATGGCAGTGGTTCCCAACCTTTTTTTTGGATCAGGGACCACTTTCCAACATGAGTACCAAAAGGGTTATGAATCAGTTTTTGGTCAACTTTAGATTTGGTTAGGTTATTTGGGGTGCTGATTCAGAAAATTGCATTGGATAGACCACATCAGCTCTAGTTTCTGATACAGAACATATGCCATACAGTAGTCGCCATCTGCTCGCCCACAGAAAACCATATTTAATAATCTAGAGCTGCAGACTGTATTTTAGGTCTTGCGGCTCACCATAGGTCGGTAACCACTGCTCTCTGGGGAAGGTGCATTTGCTGCCACAGAATGCCAGAGGCTCAGATCACAGGCAGGCCGGATTCCAGGCAAAACCCAACTTTCTATTTCCTGTGTTTCCCTACCACGAGATGACCTTTTGTATGAAAGCTAACCTGTCTCACCCAAGGGGTCTATCATGTTCTCCATCTACTGGAAACTGCCAGGATGCTTCACGTCATTTTGGATTTTGAAGTTGAAGCTGTAGCTAAGAATACATGTTAATAGAAGTCATGAATTCTAGGGCTTGGGAAATCATGTAAACACATTTAGCCCATGCCTGTGTAGATGTCAAAGCAGTGCACAATAGATGAGATGTAAAAAAAGTAGTCTCTGAAGTCTTGAAAAAAGATAATTTTATTCTTAAAAAATAACCCTACCTCTATAGACTTCATGAAAAGGTATTCTTACTTTTGCATGCTCATGTGACATGTCTGTCAGATACCATCTTTTTGATTTAGTTCTAATCGGGATTTGTTTGAAATGTGTTTCTGTGTTGACCTGATGTGCTTGTCACCTCTTCTTCCTGACCTTTCTTCCCACCCAAGTCCTTTCAATAAAAAGTGGGCCTGTAAAATGGCAGCCACTCCAGAGTTACAAAACTTGTACTGACTTCCCACTGTCTACTTCTCCTCGCTCTCTCGCCTGCCTGCAGGCACTGCTGTTGTGACCACCCTTTCTTTCTCAGGCGTTTCGTTTTACTAACCCTCTCTCTTTCTCTCTTTCTCTTTCCTTCCTTTGTTCTACTCACCTCCCCTACACTCCTTGGGACCATCCAGTGTGTCCGGGGCACAAAAGAGCTTTTGAGGATCCTCTGCGCCTCGCGGCAGAACCCAAGGCAACCCCAAGAGGCCCTGTCCAATCTCTGAAAGTACAGCCATTGCCACCACCTGTGCCTCTCTACCCTCCAGGGCTATCTGATTTTTGTATTACTGCATCTTTTCCCGCTTCACTGTAATGATAGGGAGATGCCACCATGCACAAGGAAAAGCTCGTCTGAACCCTTAGGGCCGGGAGCAGAGGTGCTCCTACCATTTATAGGTTTGAAGCTTAAAGCCATACAAGCCACCTGCTATGAGTGCAATAAAGGGAGTCCCTTTTGGCTCATGTATCTCGGTGAGGGAACTGGACTAAGCACATGATGGTCGTGGGGGGGATTCCTGTCTCTAGCCTTATTTCAAAGCAAAGATGTCCCAAGGCTTCAACATTCTTGAGGGATGCCTTTAGTAATCAATGTGTAAACATGTGTATCCCCTTCTTCCCAGCCCTGGCCCACATTTGGTGTTAAGAATCCATGCGGTGTCTGTACCTGCAACAAAACAGACCCCTTTCAGGTTGTGTTTGCACTAGTATGTAATGTGCTCCCACTTGGTGCATTGGGTTAAAGTTAGCATCTACGAGGGTTATCCGGAAGGTAAGGTTACAAGGCCTGTATTATTATTATGTAGCTCTTGCAGGGAATTTTCTCGGGGGAAGTTGGTATCACTGCCGTGTAGCAGGAAGCCTGCGGAAGCGAACGAGCAGTGCCAGTCATCAGTAGATAACCGACTGGCATTATGGTGAAGGTTAGAGAGGAGCGTGATCATTCTGTTTCCCACCAAGTGCAAAGTTTGCGCTGTAATACGCTACCTAAATGCTAAGGGCATAAACGCCGCTACAATTCATCGTGAAATCATTTCAGTTTATGGAGAGGACGTCATGTCAAGACAGCATGTGACAAAATAGATATGGAATATATTATGAGACAAAGAAGAAACTTTGCAGAGCCATCCAAAACAAACGTCAGATGCTGACGACAGGAGTCTGTCTCCTTCATGACAATGCGCATCTGTCCGCACCCCACTCATGCAACACAAGAGTGGTTGACTTCATTTGGTTGGGATGTTTGTAGCACACCCCCCCCCCCGTCTCAGCCCCCATCTCACACCCAGTGACTATCATCTGTTCACTAAATTGAAGGAACACCTGGGTGGAAAACAGATTTACGACAATGACGAAGTGAAAATCAAAGTGATGAACTGGCCGATAAAGGCTGAAGGAAACTCCTATAATACAGGCATCAAAAATGTATTGAACTGAATGGTGATTATGTGGAAAAATAATGTGATACCTATGCTACAAACCATGGAAGTTTGATTAAAATATATTCATTCTGTGTATTTTTAAAGAATATTGTAACCTTACTTGGCGGATAACCCTCGTATTTCAATACAATTATGACGCACTAGAATGGTGAGCCCATGCCCAGGCCTGTGAGACCGAGTGTGTGTCTGGTGTGTGTGATGTGACCCAAGAGGAGAAAAAACTGAATATAGCTGAATATAAATCCAACTTCCTTCTTTTTAATTTTTTTATAATATGAGTAATAGAATAATAGTGCTGAAGTTACGCTTTCATGTTTGTGAACATTGTCTGCCTAAATCTCTGAAGGCAGGAGGTTTGTGGAATCAGATTTGCAGTGGCTTGAGAAGAAGAATCTGCTCTATATAGCTGTTTACCTCTCCCTATCACAGAATTATGCAAATACATTGAATATATTGTGTAAAGCAAATCAAGTTACAGAATCTAGGCTTTCTTGGTGCAGAACTTTCCTTCCGCCACAAACTCTTCAAGCACAAAGTGAGTATCCCTCCAGGCCTGGAATGCGAACGTCAGGGATTACCTGTGGCAAGTGGTAGGGCCCAGGTCACATCTTTATGAACCTGATGAAATGCACAAGTGCAGCTAATGCAGCTTGCTCAGAAGAATCCGGCAGAGGTCCTTCATTGAAAATCCACAGCAGGGCTACTTTTTCAAACTTTGTATAAGAAAGATGCTCACTCCTTGTATATAGATAGGCTGGAGTTTGTACCCTTCTGCACCTAACCTGCTAATGGATTGACTTGTGTTGATGGGTTGCTTTAGATCCCTTTCCTTCTCCTGTCGAAACACACAAACACTAAGAAAACCCCAGTATTTTGTAGTATTTATCTAGTAGTTCTTGTACAGAAGTCTGCCCTTGCCTCACCTTCTGCAGAGCAGAGAACAGGGAGATTGCCAGGAGGCCCTATGCAGCAAACAAACCAAACCTTTTTGGCCCCTGAACCAATAGTGATGTAGGGTTTGAAATCCATGTATGCCTTTCACTTTTGTAACAATAAAATTTCTCCTCTCCTATTTCACAAGTGTCTGGTTTCTGTTTTAAATCAATGGGAACACTTTGCATCCCTGGCACCGCTTAATTTCACTTTCCACTCTGATGCCATAGTATTTATCGTATCAGAAGTGAACCAAGGGTACAGTTGTAATGTATTTTAAAAACACAAAGTTTAAAAACTTGGCATTCTATTAAATGTTCTTTGACCAGAAACTGGCCACTTGGAGTGCCTCTGGTGTTGCTATAAGACGATCCTCCATTGTGCATGTGGCAGGGCTCATGTGGTTTGCTCTTCTCCACACTCGCATGTCGTGGACTCCACTTTGTGGCCCCATTTCTTAAGGTTGGCTCTGCATCTCGTGGTGCCCAGAGCTCAGCTTCTTCAGCACCTTCCAAGTTGCCCAGTCTTCTGTGTGCCCAGGGGAATTCTCTCGGTGTCAGCCATTGCTTGAGGTTCCGGGTTTTGGCCTGCCACTTTTGAACTCTCGCTTGCTGAGGTGTTCCTGCAAGTATCTCTGTAGATCTTAGAAAGCCATTTCTTGGTTTAAGGCATTGGCATGCTGGTTGATATCCAGACAGGTAAGCTGGGCCGGAACCATGTAGGGCTTTATAGGCTGAAGCCAGCACTTTGAATTGTGCCCGGTAGCAAATAGGCAGCCAGTGGAGCTAACATGACAGGGAAGTTGTGGGCTGCCACCCGTTGGACCACTTGGAGCTTCCAAACAGTCTTCAAAAGTAGCCCCACATAGAGTGCATTGCAGTAGTCTATTCAGGAAGTAACAAGAGCATGGATCACCGTGGCCAAATCTGACTTCCCAAGATATGGGTGCAATTGGTGCACAAGTTTTAATTGTGCAAAAGCTCCCCCAGCTACTGCCGAAACCTGAGGTTCCAGGCTCAGTGATGAGTTCAAGATCATTCCCAAACTCTGAACCTGTGTCTTCAGGGGAGTGTAACCCCATCCAACACAGGCTGTAAACCTATACCCTGTTCAGCCTTTCAACTGACCAGGAGTATCTCCGTCTTGTCTGGATTCAGTTTTAATTTGTTCGCCCTCATCCAGACCATCACAGCTGTCAAGCACCAGTTCAGGACCTGCACAGCTTCCTTAGCAGAAGATGGAAAGGAGTAATAGAGTTGGACGTCATCTGCATACAGACGACATTGAACTCAAAAACTCCGGATGATCTCTCCCAGTGGCTTCGTGTAGATCAGTGCTGTCCAACTTCTATAGGCCCAAGGGCCGGACGTCTGGTGGCTGACCACCTGGCGGGCCGGGGTGGGGGGCGGGGCCAATCGCAGGGGGCGGGGCCGATCCCCGGAGTGACGCTGTAGGAGGGAGGGCGGAGCAAAGAGGGGTTCCCCTTCGCTCCTCCCTTCTACAGCGTCAAACTGGGCAAGAGGCACGGCGATTTCGCCATGCCTCTTGCCCGGTTTGACGCTGTGGAAGGAAGGGAGGCGCAGAGAGGGGTTCCCTTTGCGCCTCTCTTCCTTCTGCAGCGTCAAACTGGGCAAGAGGCACGGCGATTTCGCCATGCCTCTTGCCCGGTTTGACGCTGTGGAGAAGGAAGGGAGGCACAGAGAGGGGCTCCCCTTTGCGCCTCTCTTCCTTCTGCAGCGTCAAACTGGGCAAGAGGCACGGCGATTTCGCCATGCCTCTTGCCCAGTTTGACGCTGTGGAGAAAGAAGGGAGGCGCAGAGAGGGGCTCCCTTGCGCCTCTCTTCCTTCTGCAGCATCAAACTGGGCAAGAGGCATGGCGATTTCGCCATGCCTCTTGCCCGTTTTGACGCTGTGGAGAAGGAATTTCTCCCTCCTCCTCTTTCCCGGGCACCGCGGCTGTCCCGAGCGCCGCGGCGCCAGGGAAAAGCATGGTGCCCGGGAAAGAGGAGGAGGAGGGAGAGCAGACGCGCTGCCCTTGGCGCCGCCTACTCCTCCTTTTCGGCGACTCCCCCACACTTCTTAGGGAGGGGGAGCCGCCGAAAAAGAGCAGAAGGCGGCGCCAAGGGCAGCGCATCACAGGCCTGGCGGGACGCGGTGCCCTTGGCGCCGCCTACTCCTCCTTTTCGGCGGGAGAGAGGGACGGAGGGGGCGGTGCAGGGAGGAGCTAGCTCTCTTCCTCCTCCCTGCCCCGCCTCCCCCTCCCCCCCGGCCGCCTTTAAAAAAAATTAGATTTTTTAAAAAAAATTAAAAATGGCGGCTGGGGGCATAGCAGGGGCCGTGTCCAACAGGCTGGGGGGCCGGATCCGGCCCCAGGGCCGCCAGTTGGACAGCCCTGGTGTAGATCACTGCTTATCAACCTCCGGGTTGGGACCACTGGGAGGTTCACAATGGGGTTTTAGAGGGGTTGTTAAAGACCATCAGAAAACATGTACCAAGTTTGGTCCAAATCTATCATTATTTGAGTCCTCGGTGCTCTCTGGATGTAGGTGAACTGCAACTCCAAAACTCAAGGTCAATGCCCACCAAACCCTTCCCGTATTTTCCGTTGGTCATGGGAGTTCTGTGTGCCATCGTAGGTGGAGTTCAGAATGCTCTTTGATTGTAGATGAACTATAAATCTCAGCAACTACAATTCCCAAATGACAAAATTACCCCCATCCCACCCTACCAGTATTCAAATTTGGGTGTATCGGGTATTTGTGCCAAATTTGATCCAGTGATTGAAAATACATCCTGAATATCAGATATTTACATTACGATTCATAACAGTAGCAAAATTACAATTATGAAGTAGCAGTGAAAATAATGTTATGGTTGGGGGTCACCACAACATGAGGAACTGTATTAAGGGGGTCACAGCATTAGGAAGGTTGAGAAACACTGGTATAGATATTAAACAACACGGGGGACAATACTGAGCCCTGCGGGACCCCACAGGACAAAGGCTGTGGGGGCGAACAGGAGTCTCCTGCTATAGTGTGAAAACTATAAGATCAGGAACTGATTTAGCCAAGAATTTTCACTTACCTCTGTTGGAGTGCATTGATTATCACAGTGCAGAGTCTACAAAATCCCAAAAGTAGGTAGGATATACAGATGGCCATGGGGCCCCACCCCTCCAGTGCTAACAGTGGCTGTCCACTAGGCAGACAGGGGCAAAAGTTCCCACCCAAATATTTAGCATTACAGCTCATCTTACTGAGTTTTGCTGAAATGGAATTTGAACTTTTCCTTCCTGACAGATGCATTGTAACATGTCAGAAGTTGTCTACACCTTGAAATATGAAGAGCAAAACTGTTCCAGGGGTGTGGGAGAGGCCGGAATAATAAGGGACGTATGCAATCAAAGGCACATTTCAGGTTCAATTGCGTTCACTGGGGTTAAGCAGATGCTTCATGGGAAAGTAGGGCTTGGAGGTACATAATAAAAGAGATAGTAGCCAAAATTCATCAGGGCATTTATCTCACCCCTTTGGCATGTCCTCAAATCTCTGAAAGCAGCTCATAAGAACTTCTTCATAATCGTAGCTCATCTCCCATACGTTGCCTACTTGGAGAAGCTGGGCAGTTACTCTGACTACAGTCATTACAAAATAGGGATCGGAGCATAGCAGGAACTTCTGCAGGTAGAGTTATATGCTTTGGTTGTGCTGCACAAACACAACCTATGTGCTGAATGTCAATGTTGTGTAATTGATTGCACAACTGAAGCACTACTGCTGATTTGAGTGCAGGCAGTTGGATATGTTTCCGCTGAGAATGTTCACCTAAATGTACAACAGAATGCTCTCCGTTGGATTTAAATATACAAGCACTTCTATAAGAATGTTTATAGCAGGCCTGGGCAAACTTGGGCCCTCCAGGTGTTTTGGACTTCAACTCCCATCATTTCTAACAGCCTCGGGCCCCTGCTTTTTCCCTTTCCCTCTCCTTTTCCACTTAAATAGCTGGGGGGGGGAGGAAGGGGGGGAGGCTGTTAGAAATGGTGGGAGTTGAAGTCCAAAACACCTGGAGGGCCCAAGTTTGCCTAGACAATAAATTATCAAGAGCTCAAAATCTATCTATCTATACACATAATAAAAATGAATTTATTTATTTACTATATTTCTACCCCACCCTTCTCAACCCCCGGGGCGGGGGGGACTCAGGGTGAAAAAAAATGTATGTGTGTATGTCACTGGACTATCCACTTCCACAGACAAGCTCCTGTCTCCACAAACAGCTATATCTCCCATAATTCAGGAGACACCAATGGCCCTCCCTCCAATGACATTACAGGTTATAGTGAGTGCCATGAACATGTGCAAGAGCCCTGCCAATGTCCTTCACCAACACCATCCTGCCCACCACCCAAGTGAAGGCTTTCATATGGAGAATTCCATCCTAGATTTTGTGTGTTTCCTCCACTACAGACATCCCAGTGTTTCTTACTATATCTCCATTGGTGTGGAATTTGCATGACCCCCACCCACTGCCTCTCCCTTAATCCTTTCTTATTCTTTTCTATGACACACACAGCAAACAACTGAACATACCAGAGAGGTTTGGGGAGAATTCACCATGATTTATAGGAGTTGTAGATACTGGGATGTATAGTACACCTGAAATCTCACAGCACTCTGAACTCCACCCACGATGGACTTGGAACTAACTTGGCACACAGAACCCCCATCACCAACAAAACATGCTGGAGGTCTTTGGAGGGATTTATAGGAGTTGTAGTTCACCTATATCCAGAGAACACTATGAACCCAAACAATGATGGATCTGGACCAAACTTGGCATGCATACCCGATAACGCCCAAATTTGAATACTGGTAGGTTTTGGGGGGAATTGGCCTGGACATTTTGGATTTGTAGGTACTGGGATTTATAGTTCACATGCAATCAATGAGCACTCTGAACTGCCCCAAAGATGGAATTGGACCAAACTTGGCACACAGAGCCCCCATGACAAAAAAAAAATACTGGAGGTCTTTGGGGAAAACTCACCTTGATTTGGGGAGTTGTAGTTCACTTATATCCAGAGAGCACTGTGAACCCAAACACCGATGGATCTTCACCAAACTTGTTGATATGCCGAAATTTGATTACTGGAGGAGTTTTGGAGGGGAAACTGTCCATTTCTGGGAGTTGTAGTTCACCCAAAATCAGAGAAACTGTGACCTCCATCGAAGATGGACCTGGACCAAACTTGGCACACAGAATCCCCATGACTAGCTCAACCTACTGGAGGGTTTTGAGAGGACTGACTCGCCGTAGTGGCAGTTTACCCTACAACCAGGGAGCACACTGAACCCCACTGATTATGCATCTAATAATAATAATAATACTTTAATATTTGTGAGTCGCCCTCCACCGGCGGTGCTCCGGGCGACTTACAACAGTTAAAACCCTAGGGTGAACAATGTACAACAGTTTAAAAACATGGAATATGAACAGGAGGGGTGGCTCAGGTAGTCCAGGGTACCGAGCCAGTCCCGAACGCTAGGCGGAAGAGCCAGGTCTTCAAGGCTGGCCGGAATCCAGATAGAGTCGGAGAGGCTCTGAGGGTGGGCGGCAGTGAGTTCCAAGTCGAAGGGGCCGCGACGGAGAAGGCTCTCCGCCGAGTTTCCGCCAGTCTAGCCTCCCGCACTCCAGGGGTAGTCAGGCGGTCACCGTTGATGGAGCGTGCTGGCCTCTCGCTGCATTGGGCCGTCAGCCGGTCACTCAGATAGGAAGGCCCAATGTTGTGCCGGGCTTTAAAGGTGAGCACCAGGAGTTTGTAAAGGGCTCTGAACTCTAGGGGCAGCCAGTGAAGTTCTTTAAGAATGGGGGAAATGTGATCCCTCACTGATGACCCAGTAATGAGTCTGGCTGCGGCGTTATGGATACGTTTCAGCCTCTTAGTTGTTGTCTGGGGAGGCCCACATATAGGGCGTTGCAGTAGTCGAGGCGTGAGACGACAGTGGCATGGACCACTGTTCTCAAGGCCTCTGGTGGAAGGTAGGAGCCAGCCGACGGGCCCTACGGAGATGGAAAAAGGCGCCCTTAGCTGCAGCCTGGATCTGGGCCTCCATCGTGAGATTTTCGTCTAGGATCACTCCCAGGCTTTTCACCGCCGGGGCTGGAGCCAGGGACTCGCCCTCGAAGAGTGGAAGTGGTGGGCGGGGTCGGGACGACCCGGCCAGAGGATCTCCGTTTTAGCCGGGTTGATCTTGAGTCTATATGCCCTGAGCCAGCTCGTCACCGCCCTCAATCCTAGGCTGAAACTGTCCGGTACTGATGATGACCCTGGGTCAAGCTTCAAGAGCAGCTGCGTGTCGTCTGCGTATTGGTAGCAGGAGAACCCATGGCTCCTAGCAATATTAGCCAGGGGCTGGATGTAGATATTAAAGAGGGTGGGAGATAGAATGGCACCCTGAGGACTCCACACTCCATTCGTTTTTCAAAGAGACTTGACCCTGCCACTCGACCCGCTGCGAGCGGCCTCGCAGGAACGATTCCAGCCAGGCCAGAGCTCTGTCTTGGATCCCGGAGGCCGCCAGGCGATGGAGAAGCAGGTCGTGGTCGACGGTATCAAAGGCCGCCGTAAGGTCCAAGAGGACTAGGATTGCCGAGCCTCCCTGATCCAGTTGTTGACGGATGTCATCAGTGATTGCCACGAGAACGGACTCCACTCCGTGGGCGCGCGGAAGCCCGACTGGGACGGGTCCAAGCCCCGGATTGATCCAAGAAGACCCGAATTTGGCTTTCTACTGCTCGTTCAAGGAGCTTGCCCAGGAAGGGTAAGTTGGCAACCGGGCGGTAGTTAGCAGGAACCTCGGGGTCAAGCGATGTCTTTTTTCAAGAGGGGGGTGACTCTCGCCTCTTTCAGGGAGTCCGGAAAGGCACTTGTTTCAAGAGAGAGATTCACCAGGTCCCTCAGAGCACCGGACAAGATGTCAGTATTGGACTTGATTAGATGTGATGGGCAGGGATCCGTTGGGCAGGTCGTCGCTCTCGCCCGGTCACCAGCTTCTCACCTCCTCCGTTGTTAGGGGCTGAACTCTGAGAGACGCTGTCCGGTTGCCCGGATGGGGAGCTGGGACCTCAGGCCGTCTTCCTCGGGGATCGATGGTAAGTCCTTCCGAAGGGCCGCGATTTTTCCAATGAAGTGTCTTTGGAAGTCGTCAGCTGTTAACGCCGAGTTGTTAGGTTCCCTTTGTGGGGGGCGAGGAGACTCCGGACAACTTTGAAAATCTGCGCCGAGTGGGAGCCCGCAGCAGAAATCTGGGCTGCGTTATGGGATCTCTTCGCCTTTTTGATCTCGAGTTCATATAGCCTGTGCTGGGCTCTATAGGCGGCTCTGGTTTCCACGCTCGGCTTTCGTCGCCAGGAACACTCGAGTTGCTTCCTCCGATGTTTTATCTGCTTCAGGTGTGTTGTAAACCATGGAGAGCAGGTTTTCCTTGGCGAAGGGGGCGCCTTGGGGCGATCTGATCAATGGCCCTAGAGAGCACACTATCCCATCTGGCGACCAGATCTGACAGAGATCCTCCGGGGACTTCCAAGGGTTCCAGCGCCGCTGCAAAAGCCTTTGGGGTCATCGCGCTCTTTTGGCGGGCTAGGATAGGCCTAGGCTCTGGTGGTGTTGCGAGGGGATGTTGACCTCTACCCTCACGGTCAGGTGGTCCGACCAAGGCACTGCTCTGGTATCACGGTGTTGTATTGCGAGACCCTGACTGAAAATCAAATCCAGTGCATGGCCAGCTTGGTGGGTGGGACCAGTGGCTGTCCTGGAGAGGTCGAGGGCGTCCATATGCATAAGGAATTCTCGTGCAGCGGGTGAAAGGGGGACTGTGTCCGGGTGGATGTTGAAGTCGCCCAGTATAAGAAGCCGGGAACCTTCAAGGCCCAGTCCACGATCAGATCCTGTAAGGCAGAAGTGGCATCTTTGTGGGCCCCGGGGGGCCCGGTAGACGACCAGGAGCCCCGTCTTTCCTTCCTCTCCAAGGGTTGCCCCCAGGCATTCAATGCCGGTCAGCTCCGGTGTTTGGAGAACAGAAATGGTAACCGCGTCCTTCACAACCAGTCCTACTCCACCACCTCGACCTGTAGGTCTTGGGCGGTGGAAGGCTCGAAAGCCTGGGGGGGCTATTTCCTGGAGGAGGACACAGTCACCGTCCTGAGTCCACGTCTCTGTGATGCAGATAGCATCCGCGTTCTGTTCTACAATAAAGTCCCGCAGGGTGGCCCGCTTGTTGCAGATCGACCTCGCGTTGAGAAGTAGCAGTGAGGACCCGGGTGAAATAGGTGTTTGCTGGCGGGCATGGCAGGTAATGGGACGGAGCCAGAATGAAGGGGATTTACGGCGCTGATTGGAGGAGGGTGGGTTGGTGTTCCTTGCCCTCCTCTGCCCGCTGATTACTGGGATGGGGCAGGTGGGAGCGCCTTGGTACTGATGGTTGTAGCCGGGCGCTGAGTTTATGCACGTCCCCGAAAAGGGGACGTTAGGGAGGCCTGATTTTGATTGCAGGCTTGTGGAGGCGAGTAGGACGGTGGTTGTGTCGCGGAAGGGCCGGCGGGAGCTCTGAACCTTCGAGCCCAGAAGGTTCTGGTCCTGAAGGGACCGGGATTGTCAGCTGGGGGTGCCCTGGAGTTGTTATGACCCCTCTGGGTGGCGATGTTGAGTTTGCACTGCTTGGATGGATCTGAGCATGGTGCTTTGGGTCTTTCTTGCGGGCCCTACTCGCCGCGGGGCCGGTGGGTCGGGGTCTGTAGGTTGTGGCGGGGTCGACGCTTCAGTGCCTAATCTAGAGGCCGCTCGCTTCCGCCGGCGCCTCAGGGCCTTCCTTGCCCCCCTTTTTGCCCGCCTGGTCCCTCCGTTGTTATTAATATCACAGTCATCCTCTAATTCTTGAGGGGATGCGCGACTGTGGGCGGTAGAGCAAACTTGCCCAACATAATAAACTTTTAAGTATTGATGGAGTTTTTTGGGGGTTAACCTGGCATGTTGTGAGTTGTAGTTCACCCACAACCTTATGTATTTTGCACAACTAAAAAACTGGCACACATTTGCACAGTAGCAGGTTTTGGGCTCATTTCCTCAGTGCGGAGACTGCGCAGGTGCCAGAATTCTCAAAATCTAACTTTCCTTTCCAAGAATATTAAGATGGGGGGCCTTACGACTGATGTCTGATGCATCCTACAAAACCCTGAGTAATGCCACTCCAAGCTCTGTGTTTGGTCATGAAAAAGTGCCAAGCAAGCACCTCATTAAGCCTGCTGTGATTCTTCAGGGAGATAGAAGGCACACCCTTAAGAACCTACAAGAATGTAAGGAGTTTGCAATTGCTGTTTGGCCGATATCTCAATGCATAATCTGGCGGCTGTAGAGGGCCTCAAGTAATTCTTTTGATTTCCTATGGCATTCCAATTTAATCACCTTTCTGTGCCATGCCTTCAATAAAGAGTGGTGCCTAGTCAATCAATCTAAGTCCATGCACCTACACAACCACCGTACATCTTGCTGCTCCATGTACCTTAGGCCTAGTTCAGAAATGTATGCACATGACATTTGAATTACATATTCAAAAACAACAAGGGGAGAAATACAAAGGGCTATCTGGAAAGTAAGGTTACAAGATTTTTTTAAAAATACAAAGAAATAATATCTTTTAATCAAACTTACATGGATTGTAGCATAGGGATTACATTATTTATCCACATAATCACCATTCAATTCAATGCATTTTGTCATCCGTGGGACGAGTTTTTGATTCCTGTGTCATAGAAGTTTCCCTCCATCTTTTTCATCCGGTTCTCACTTCGATTTTCACCTCGTCATCCCCAGAAAAGTGTGTTCCATCCAGTTGTTCCTTCAGTTTAGTGAACAGATGATAGTCACTGGGAGCGAGACCAGGGCTGTGAGAGAGGTGTCTTAAAACACCCCAACCAAATGACGTCAACAACTCTTGTGTTGCATGAGCGGTGTGTGGACGGATGCGCATTGTCATGAAGGAGACAGACTCCTGTCCTAAGCATCCCATGACGTCTGTTTTGGATGGCCTTGCAAAGTTTCTTCATGGTCTCACAATATATTCCATACCCATTTTGTCACATGATGTCTTGACATTATGATCTCTCCATAAACTGAAACGATTTTGCATATAACAGTGTGAACTTTGCACTTGGAGGTAAACGGAATGAAGACGCTCATCTCTAACCTTCACCACAATGCCAGCCAATGAGCTACTGATGACTGGCTCTGCTCGTTCGCTTCCGCTGGTTTCCCATTACAGGGCAGTGATACCAATTTCCCCCGCGAAAATTCCACACGAGAGGTATGTGCACAATCTTACTTTCCGGATAACCCTCATACTGTATGGGCTCATCCAATGCAGCTCTCTCTAGATGTCCTAGACGGCAACTTCCATTGTCCTTAAAGGCAGGTCCGGATTACCCATAAGGCCACCCAAGGGGGGCACAAGCCAAGGGGGGCACAGTTCACACAGACCCAAAAAAAAAGTTGAAACAAAACCGCAATGCACGGCATGGAGATTACTCTCTCTCTCCCTCTCTCTCTCTCTCTCTCTCTCTCTCTCAGGGGAGGGTGGGGGGAGAGCACTGTGAGGGGGTGTGGGAGGAGGGAATGGCACTCCCCCCTCACCATCACCCCCGCCCCGTTGTCAAGGAAGGAGGGCGCGAGGAGGAGGCGGAGGGAAGCCCCTGGGGCTGCTGCCGGGCATGCGCGGCACCCAGGAACATGGCGGAGGAGGCAGAGGGGCTCGTGCCCTCCTGCTGCGCATGCCCGGCAGCGCCCCCGGGGGCGGGGCTTCCCTCCACCTCCTCCTCCTCGTATCCTCCTTCCTTGACTCAAGGAAGGAGGGCATGCCGCGAGGAGGAGGTGGGGGTGCGGTAGAGGTTGTTTGGGGGCATAATTCCAAAGTGTGGCCTAGGGCGCCAAAACGGGTTAATCCGGGCCTGCTTAAAGGGGTTTAAAAAAGGGATTTTCAATACATTGGAAGGGTACTGGCCTGAGGCAGCTGTCCTGGTGAAATTGCCTCTTGTGCTTTCCAAGAAATAAAAGGGCCTTAATGCTTTGGAAAGCTGCTTTGCTCAGCGCTGTGTGCCAGAACTCACAAAACCTAATTTTATGTTCCAGAAACCTTGGAGTAGGGGTTCCACTAAGGATAGAGAGGGATTACTCCAGTACAAAGAATCTCACTCTGGACATCATCCACGTTCTCTTGCTTAGTCTCATGCCATGCTTTCTTTGTAATTGTTATAAAAGCAGAGAAGGGAGGGTATGTAGCAATGCAGAACCAATACTACATATTGTGATAATTGGTGCATCTGAAATGTCTGGATCCCTGAAACGGTGCTGTCTAGGTTGCAGTCCAAGCCTTAATTCAGCCTTCAGACACTTGGCCTAAACCCAGAAAAGGTCCTTTTCAGGCCTGCAACTTCTCCTGACCCTCTGGCTGGGTGCTTCAGGAAATTGTAATCCAAATGAAGGAGTCATGGATATACAAAATTTTGTAAATGTTATGTGACTGCAGGTCCCATCTGTAAAGCATATGCAGCCAAAGGTGTAGTTACAGAAGGCAGCCACTACAGCTAGAAGAATGATTTCCACGCGTAAACTCCCTAAACTGTCACACAGCAGTCTTGTACTTTCACTTGCAACAAAGAGATAAGCCGTTGCCAGTAGGGCACATCTCAGCAAGAGCCAGGGACATCGGAAGGAGATATGAAAAGTCCCGTATATTCCAGTTTCTGTTGCTTTGCATCTGTTTGTTTCCCTAGTCACAGAGAGCCAATAAAATGTATTAGGTAAGCAGAGACCAATGAAGGAGACAACGTATTAACACCAACCAAAATGTGCCTTTTGGATTTCTGTGGGGTGCGGTAGTTCTCGTATGCCTAGTGCAGGGGTGCTCACACTTTTTCAGCATGCGAGCTACTCTTAAAGCAACCAAGTCCAAAAGATCTACCTGCCCCCGTCGCCGCACGCTCCCGCCGCCCTCTCCTCGCCTCCTGTTCACTCAGTTTATCAAACTGGACAAATACGTAATGCACTCCCCCTCTCCTCCAAATCACTGGGCTCTGACATGAATATTTCGGAGTCTGTGTCACTGGATTAAGATGCTACGGAGGATTTGCTCACCCCACATCCTTAGATCAGCCGCATGAGTCACCCGACAGGACAATTCATGCTGAAGAGGCACAGTGGAGTCGCCAGCCCCACCCGTCCCCTCCCCGCCTCACCTGGGAAAACTCACACAACCACACTGCCGCACAAGGAATGTGTCATAAAGCTGGGCTCCATGCCCCCTACACGCCTTTCTGGCAGAATTAGAAGGAAGAAGAGCCTTCCCGAAGCAAGTAGCAACAGGTTCGAGTCTGAAAGAGAAGGGCTTTTGGGAACTGATGTGGAAAATGACAAAGAACAGGCGAGAACATAACCTCCAAACCATTAGCCAACAAACTAATTAATGAACGCCCTGTTTTTCTCCCAATATGGGACTATGGCAGCTTCCACGTTAAAAGCAAAATACAATTAAAGCAATGTGTAATGTTTAAAAAAACATTAGCCTGAATCGCGGTGGTTAATTTTAACTAGAGCAAACACATTGAAACAATGGTTGAATGGTGATCCATCACATAGGTAAATTCCAGTGATTCAATGAGTCTGTTCTAGACAGGGCTAAGTATAGCATTCAAGCCATACGGTAAAAGGTGCTATTAAAAATTAGGTTAAACATAAATTTTAAAGCCTTTTAAAACTTGTTTAAAGCAGGCAAGTTAATGTTGACTGAAGACTCTCCTTGCACCATGTGAAAATGAAGGAAGGTGAGAGGATTCTTGTAACACTTTTGAGAATGACACATTCAGTATGTTAGCATGACCTGTCCTGGATTAAAATCCACTTCCTCAGAGCAGCATATTCAAGGCTCAGGGTGGCTGAGTCTGAGGGTGTTTACACAAAAGTAAGAGTTTGGGGGAATGATACCAGCTTCCAACCCCCCCTTGTTTTCCTGAAAGAGACATGCATAGCCCAAGGGCAGTTTGGGGACAAAGGGGGCGATTGCCTTGACCTCAAGTCCTCCTCGAAGCAGGTGCCAACCCCTGAGGGGCTGGGGATGCTCGCCGGGGATGAAAATGCAGCTGTTCTGAGCTCCTGGGGGAAGGAAACAGATAGAGCTGGTTAGCCGCCAGAGAAAGTGGATGGAAGTAGAACTGCATGGATGGAACTACACTCTGATTTAAGACCTCAAACCAGAATCCCTCAAACACCATTTTCACTGCAATCTGTCAAAAATATTAAAAATTCACGGGGTATTTTTAATTACAAAAATGTGGGTCAAGCACTGAACAAGTCAAATGGATGCAATGACTCAGCAAAAGCTGCAGTTCTGTATAAGCAGGCGTGCCTGTAGCTTAGTAGCTGTCAGTCTGAGGTAAACCTCAGTGGGAGAAGGGCCGGATTACCCATAAGGCCAACAAGACCATGGCCTATGAGCACAGGCCTAGGAGAACGGCAAATCACGGACCAAAAAAACCCCTTTCTCTACTTCCTTCCCTCCCTTTCTTTCCTTCCTTCCCCCTTCCCCCACATCCGAGAGGGGGCGGGGGCCACCTCAGGGGGGTGGGGGTGGGGAGAGTGCCCTGGCGTCCTGCGCAGCACCCGCCCTTTTTCGGCGGACAACCAACCTGCGGGGCTGGGTGACGTCAGGCGCGGCGGTGAGGGTGAGGAGGAAGAGGCGGAGGGAAACTGCGGCGCCTTTTTGCGAGCGCCGCAGCCACTGCCTCCTCCGCTGCGGCACCCAGGAACATGGCGAAGGAGGCTCGCGAAGAGAGGCTGCGGTGCTCACAAAGAGGCGCCGCGGCTTCCCTCTTCCTCCTCCAAAAAGGTATTCCCTCCGCCTCTTCCTCCTCGCCGCGCCCTCCTTCCTTAGGAGGAGGAAGAGGGAAGCTGCGGTGCCTCTTCGCGAGCGCCGCGGCCTCTCTGCCTCCTCTGCCATGTTCCTGGGTGCCGCAGCAGCCGCCCAGAGCCTTCCTTTTCCGAGGAGGAGGAAGGAAGGGAAGCCCCTGGGTGCCACTGCCGCACATGCGCGGTACCCGGAACATGGCGGAACCCAGCGGCCCAGATTGCAAGGAAGCAGCCCTGCCCAGGC
Organism: Anolis apletophallus; assembly: GCA_030556195.1. NCBI lineage: Eukaryota > Metazoa > Chordata > Lepidosauria > Squamata > Anolidae > Anolis > Anolis apletophallus. The sequence continues at coordinate 43,404,106 of JARBWK010000011.1, read as the reverse complement.
TGGGCGGGGCTTCCAAAGTGTGGCCCAGGGCGCCACAAACAGTTAATCCGGGCCTGTGAGAGAAGCCTCTGTGTGAGGTAGACCTGATGGTGTGAGGTAGTTCTTAGTTTATGAAAAGGCCTGGTGTGATAAGCTTCAGTGAAAGAAGTCCCAGGTTAAAGGACTTATGTCTAAAGCAGTGTGTAGCAACCCAGTTCTCTTTTGTGCCTGGGGGGCAAGGGGCAGCACCGGGAGTCCCACTTGCATTGGAGCCAGCCGCAGCTGATGAGGAAATGCAGGAAGGGGTTAATGAGTTAGCTGGGCCTTTATCTCCCAACGAGAGCTTGGCTTGGGATGATGGATGGCCGGAACGATAACTGGGAAGGTCAGACTGATTCAGAAAGTGTTGATAGTGACGATTGTTATGAGAAGCCAGGTGGTTTCGGGTCGCAGGAGAGAATCAGGGAAACAGTGGAGGAGGAGGCCATGGAAACCGAAGGGGAGTTTGGCTCTCATGAAGATAGCATACCAGGTGCTGGGAGGCAAGGACGGGGCTTCGATAGGAGAGAGAGCATCGAGTCCAGCAGGAGGGGTTGGCACCGCAGCCTAGAACGCCAGAGAAGTGCGAGATCCCGTAGCACAGATTGGCGCCGAAGCCTAGAGCGTCGGGGACCTCGCCAAGGGGATTAAGTATAGGATCCGTGGGAACGGATCCTCAGTAGCTCGGCCACTTCTATCCTAAGCGGAGTGAAGCGAGCGGAGGACCACGGAGCCAAGTTGCTGGCTCGTGCCTTGCCAAGAAGTTTCTTGGGTCTTGTTTGAACTTTGCCTTGTTCCTTGATCCGCATTGCCTTGCGGAGCCTTTTGCCAAGCTTTTTGCCAAGCCTTTTACCAAGCCATTGGATTGGATTGTTATAGACTCTTTCCTTGGATTGATCTTTCAATATTTTTGGACAATTACCTTTTCACCTGTTCTTTATTATTCAATAAATAGTTAGCTGATTACCGTCTCTGTGTGTGTGATTAAGGGGCCGGCCGAGTCCTTGCATCGTGACACAGTGTGTAAAGCTACTATGTGAAGATCTTGTATAATTTTTGTGTGAGAGGAGATTCTGTGAGAGTGAAGCTGTTTATCTGTGTAAGAAAAAAAACCCAGTGTGGAAGCAACAAAGGAAGTGCAAAGAACTTTATTTGTGTTATGGAAACCTTGTTCTTGTAAATAGTGCAACCATATTATTTTGCCATAAAGAGAAACCTATGGAAGAGAAAACATTGATCAGTGTGTTTTTGTTCTTTTTATCCCTTTGGGCTACTGGTGCTGGGTCACACTGCTGCTGATCAGTTACTCTGCTGTGCATTTTTGAGGAGGGTCTTTTGCTAATAAGCCCACTTGCCCAATAAGCAGTCTGAGGTTTTTTGAGTGGTACCCTCAAAAAGGTATTTTTTCCAAGTACCAGAAGCCAAAGGGGTTCACTAGCTAAGCACTAAATGGGCCAATAATTACTCCTTTCTCTTCGAAGCTCTTCTCTAGATACAAAGGAATCTCTCTCTCCATTCACCTATTACATCTGGAGGGTGAGGCAAAAATCCAGGTGAGAGACCCTAAGGTCCTTGAGGAAATTTTGGACTCCAATTTCATCAGCCACAGCCAGCATAACCAGTGGTCAAAACCACCAGAAGTCGAGTCTAATAAAAGCTTGGGAGTCACTTGTTCCTCATTCCTGATCTAATCCATTTTGATGCCGTCTAAGCTGATGGCCATCAACACATCTTCTGGAGAGGACTGCCTCGCTCAACCAAGTTTCACTGTGTCTATTTTAAGCCATGTCAGTTTTGTGTGCCTTAGATCAAAATTGGATAGACTGTTGTTTTTTTGGGGGGGGGGATCCAAGTGCATTTTGTTTAATCACTTAGCACTACTTTTGTATGAATTTTAGTGTAAAATAAGATTTCATATACATTTTGGTTGATTCTTTGTGCCAAGAACTATAATACAAAATTTGGAGAAATGTGAAATTCAGATGATAGCTCAGTGAGAGGTTAACCTTTGACGAGGCACATGTAAGATTGTTCTGTTGGATCTGAAGTCCTACATTTCTTGGGATCTCAATAATTGAAGGAATGCCTCTGAGTACATTGGGGTCTTGATATCCACTGTGATCCCCCAATGGACACCAAAGTCTGTGGAAGCTCACGTCATATTATATACAATGGATTGTTCATGTGAATATTTGGAAGTAATGGATGGTTAAATTCATGAAAACAGGATCTGTGGACATTGAGGGCTGGCTGTATACATCTGTCCAACAACTGGGGGGAAGGAATTCAGAATATGACTTAAATCTCCATGACTGGATTTACATGAATGGGAAATAGAATTTAGTGTTATAATGCACTTAGGGACTGTCATGACATGACTACATATGCATGCCCACTGCACAGTGGTAACCAGGGGGAGATTGATGTGCCATCTCTTCATGTGCAGTGGTTTCCCTGGACATTACTAGGTGTGCTGGCGAGTAACAGGAGTTCCCATTGTTCAATTATATTCTACTTTTATGTCTTATTTGGAATGGAATGTATCTGTACAGTACGTGTCTAAACTTTGTAAAATGCCTTGGGTCCCAGATCTGGGAAAACTGCAAGATATGCCACTACTCCCATAGTCACGTACTGTGGAAACAGTGGATAATAGTGAATCCTATTTGCATGAATTACCATAGAATCGCCCCAGAGGATCTAGAAAATTCCTAGAGAGGGATGTTCCAGGGTGCTCCACAGAATCACCTGGAGGACCTAGAAAATTCTGAGGTGGAAGAGATTTTATCAGATCCGGGTAAGTGAAATCACAGATGTTGCTCTGTGGGTACGGGGGGTGTACTATATAAATAAATAAAACAACAATGAGTATTCAATTGTTTAATATGCTTTTAGCCAAAAAGAACAAAGAACCCTGCAGCACTTTTAAGAGTGAACTGCAATGGGATATAAATATTTCAAGAAATATGAGAAATCCACCCCCTTTAGAGTATTCAAGATACTCCACCCCACAGCTCAGTGGGAATTGTTGTTTATTTGTTCAGTCACTTCCAACTCTTTGTGACCTCATGGACCAGCCTATGCCAGAGCTCCCTGTCGGCCGTGGCCACCCCCAGCTCCTTCAAGGTCAAGCCAATCACTTCAAGGATGCCATCCATCCATCTTGCCCTTGGCCTGCCCCTCTTCTTTTTTCCTTCCATTTTCCCCAGTATTTATTTATTTCTTTTTTGGTTCGACTTAATATACCGCTCTCTCTGGAGCCCAGAGCGGTTTACAGAGTTAATAGATAAAACACATAAAATGCAATAAAATACAATAAGACCAATTTAAAAACCCCAGTTTAAATCAATTCCAGCAAACTGCGATGGCAGTAGAAATATGCTGGCAGCGGCACAACTGGATGCTGATAATACTCATTAGTTATGGGCCAAATGCCTGTCTAAATAGCCAGGTTTTTACGGCTCTGCGGAACGGCATTAATTCCCAGATGGCTCGTAACTCTTCAGGGAGTGTGTTCCACAGAATTGGCGCGGCTACGGCAAACGCCCTCTGCCGCGTGCTGGCAAGTCTATAGACCTTAATCCCAGGCGCATCCAGTAGATTGAGCCCCTCTGAGCGCAGTGATCTCCTGGGCACATAAGGGGTAAGCCACTCCCTCAGGTACACTGGCCCCAAACCATATAAGGCCTTGAAAGTTAAAACTAACACCTTGAAAGTGACCCGGAATTCAATTGGAAGCCAGTGCAGTTCGCGCAAGAGTGGAGTCACGTGGAGTATCATGATCTTCTCCAAACTTTCCTGTCTTCTCATTATGTGGCCAAAGGATTTCATCTTTACCTCTCATATCCTTCCCTCCAGTGAGCAATCGGGCATCATTTCCTGGAGTAGGAACTGGTTGGATCTTCTTACGGTCCAAGGCACTGATAGAATTTTCGTCCTTAAATTTATCCCTGCTGGGTAGGATTTCTACCATTAAAATGAAGATCTTTCCGAAAATAAATTTCCTTTTCCAAATGTTGCCTATACTAAAAAATGAACAGATATTAAAAAGGTGGCAATCCGATCTGGCAAACTTCATATGGCAAGGCAAAAAAGCTAGAATTAAACAGAAACATCTTCAAGAAAGGACAGAAAACGGGGGTTTGGGGCTCCCAAACCTAATTAAATACTACAAAGCAAACTGCATAGAGGGAATGAAGGACTGGGCTCTGTTAAAAAATAAAGAAATGTTAAATCTGGAAGGTTTCAAAAATAAATTTGGGTGACATGGGTATCTAATTTATAATAAAACTAATCAGGATAAAAATTTCAATAATCATGTTATTAGGTCGGCCACTTTTAAAATATGGAATTAATTTTAAAAAATGTTGTACCCCCAAATTCCCCTCTGGACATCGCCATCCGAAGCTTTCCAAATAAAACCAACTGAGATTGAATCCTGTCCTAAATATGCTGATTTATTGAAAAAAGATGGCCAAACTGTCCTGTTAAAAAATCAAGAAGAATTGGCTCACTGGAATCTAAATTGGTTCCAGTATAACCAAATTCTTAAAAGATTCAAAGAGGATGCTAAAATAGGCTGGATAGGACAACCTTCTAATGGTGAGAGAATCTGGCTACAACCCGAAAGGAAGACGGTCAGCCAAATCTATACATTTTTTCATTAGATATTTTTATTGAGTTTTTTTTCCATAGATAAAATACAGTTTGAACAAAAGAGGGGTGGGGGAGAGAGACAGAGATACAAGGAGGGGGTTTGGGATTGGGATGTGTGGAGTGGAATAGAGTACGGGACAAAGAAGAAGATATAGTATAGTTAGAAATATAAATATAAATTTCTATTAGAAGTTGAAAGTGAAAAGAGTAAGGAAAAAGATTTTATGAAAAAATGGTCCGCAAACTTGGGCTACAATATCTCCATGGAGGATTGGGGAAATGTCTGGAGGATAAAGCAGAGGTATACCTATGCATACTGTTTAAAAGAAAATGTATATAAGATGATATACAGATGGTATATCACTCCACACCAACTATCAAAAATATATATAAATAACAATGACTCTTGTTGGAAATGCCAAAAAGAAAGAGGGACCTTCTACCACCAATGGTGGGCATATAAATTAGCCATCATATACTGGAATATGATTCATAAGAATATCCAAGAAATACTTCAAACAAATTGGGTGAAAAAACCGGAGCTCTACCTGTTATATATCACGGGACAAATAAAAAGCAAAGCCTCTGATAAACTTCTAACATATCTCATTATTGCAGAAAGACTCACCTACGCAAGGCTCTGGAAATCTGCAGAAATACTGAAAAAAGAGGACTGGATTATAAAATCGCTTGAAATAGCAGAGAAGGACAAACTTACATGTCTGTTACGGAACAACTCTTCCAAACAATACGAGGAAACCTGGACCCCTTTTGTAAAGTTTGTCAAAGAGAAAGAAAATATAAAATTAAAAGGACGGAGACTTTAACTACTAATTCCCACCAAAGCTATGTAACAAAATCCGACTTAAGTAATGAGATGTGAAGTCAACATTTCTCTTTTTTTTAATTTCTACTGTATACTTATGTCTTTGTTTCTTTCTGTCTGGCCTTTCTGACCAGATGGACCTCTAATTCTTTCTGTACCTCTTCTCTCTTGCCTAATGTCGAAATTGGGCACAACTCCGCTCCCCTATACTTCATGCTGTCCCTTTTCTCTCCCTCCCCTCCACCCTTTTCCATATCCTCTCTCCCACTATGCCTCTCTATCTACACTCGTCTTCTCCCGTCTAAATTAACTCTCTCTTCTGTACAAGTAGTAGGCCACTCTAAGGTGTTTGCCTACTATGTCTATATCGTTTTTAATCCTGTTGTTTTCTGTGTTACTGATTTTTCCAATAAAAGTTTTTTGAACTGAAAAAAAAATTTTCCTCCAACACCACAGTTCAAAAGTGTCTCTCTTCCTTCACTCAGCCTTCCTTATGGTCCAGCTCTCACATCCATAGGTTACTACCGGGAATACAATTGCTTTAACTATGCAGATCTTTGTTGCCAGTGTGATGTCTCTACTACTCTTCACTCTTTTATCGAGATTGGTCATTGCTCTCCTCCCAAGAAAGAAATGTTTTCTGATTTCCTGGCAATACATTTCAGGAAATGCTTGACCATGCGACTCTGCTGATTTTCAAACCATGCCTCCCATATAGAAGGCAAGGCAATGCCACAATGACCCATTAAATTAGTAGTAAATGCAGGACAGAGAATGGGAAAGTACATAAGAAGAGGACCGGTGGTAGGGTTGTGTGGTAGGCCTATGCGCAGTGCCCCCTGGAGGGAAGAGGGACTCTGATCTGAGCTCTGGCTCTTCAGGGGCCATAGACTAAGACCAGCAGGCTCTTACCCAAGAGGTCTCCCAGCCGTCTGTATTTCCTCATCCTGAGCAGGTATGCATTCATTCACTGTTTCGCTCCAAGGTGAATCACTGCCACTTTCCTTTTAAGGCGAGGCTGCACATAGGAAGTGGGGGAAGGGTTCATTGGGAGCTTCTTTTTTCACCACGCCTTGTTCTCGCTCTGGGCTGAGACGCCAAGCCAAAAGCCGATCGCAGCAGCTGAGCTCAACAGAGACTCTGACGGCTCTCCAAGCAGCTGCCTGATCCCTCTCGAAGCCAGCCTCCCTGCCCAGCACTTCCCATCTGCAGCTTCCACAATGGCAAGGAACCACCAAGTACAGAAGGCCAAGCTGGCTGAGCAGGCCGAGCGTTACGAAGACATGGCTGACTTCATGAAGGCAGTGGTGGAGGACGGATCCGAACTCTCCAATGAGGAACGCAACCTCCTCTCTGTCGCTTACAAGAACGTGGTGGGCTGCCAGAGATCTGCCTGGAGGGTCATCTCCAGCATTGAGCACAAGACCGAGGAAGGAGATGACAAGGCTCAGCTGGTTAATGAGTACCGGGAGAAGATTGAGAAGGAGCTGAAGGATGTCTGCAATGTTGTCTTAGGCCTGCTGGACAAGCACCTCATCCCGAAAGCCAGTGATGCGGAGAGCAAAGTTTTCTATTTGAAGATGAAAGGTGACTATTACCGCTATCTGGCTGAGGTGGCTGCTGGTGAAAATCGCAAACAGATCATTGATAACGCCCGGAAAGCCTACCAAGAGGCGATGGACATCAGCAAGAAGGAAATGCAACCCACAAACCCCATCCGCTTGGGCCTTGCCCTTAATTTCTCGGTCTTCTACTATGAGATTGCCAACGCACCCGAAGATGCCATCAAGCTGGCCAAGACCACCTTTGACGAGGCCATGGGAGACCTCCACACACTCAGCGAAGACTCCTACAAAGACAGCACCCTCATCATGCAGCTTCTCAGAGACAACCTCACGCTATGGACGGCGGAGTGTTCAGGAGAAGAAGGCGGAGAGGCTGGCGAAGAGCCAAAGAACTGAACTTTTCAAACTCCTGAAGGATGGTAACTCCCTATCGCCTTCTTCCTTCAACCCCTCTCCTCTCCCTACCCATCCCATTTTTATAAGATATGTCTCCAGATCCTGAAAGTTCTAGCTGGATTTTGACAGCAACAAAGGGGACTGATTCTACACACGGGACTCGCGCGTTTGACCAGCCTTGCTCGCGTGTGGCATTTTTGGGGTTGCTGCTGTCCTTGGGCTCTGGTGTCCCTGGTTTGCGTCGCCCCCTCCGCCCCACGGCCTCAAGTGCCTTGGTTTGTACAAACCCTTGTACCCGGCAGCAGCATTCAGTTAACCCAACGGTCTTCCCGATCTGCCATGTGGGACTGAGTTAGGTATATGTTATCTTTCTCAATGTTTAATTGTTTATGTACGGGAGTCCCAAAACAAAAAGTGACAACCAGAAAAATTGTTTTGCATGGCAAAGATACCAAAATAGTATTGGAAGAGTTAAACCAGGGTAGTCAGTCGCCTGTGCCTTGTGTGGCACCTCTTATTCTGCAGGGTTTTCTCATTCCCAGCATATTGTTGTTGCAAATAGAGGGTGGTGGCGGGCCTTTGCTGAAGGGACGGGGACGGAAGCTTCTGAGTGGGTTCAGAACAAAACTCTCAAGTGGGCCTCTTGTTATTGTGGTGTTACTGAGGTGGTGTGCTACAGTATTCTTCCCCAATAAAAGTTCACTTTCATGCTGGCTTTTGTTTGTACTTGTGGTCTTCAGTTTTGTTGGAGTTTTTCCCCTCCTAAGGGCTATAGCAAGTTGGGAGTGGGGAGGATGTGGCACTCACAGGCCACTCGCTGGCATGCTGTGAGATGGGAACTGGAAAGCCATGAAACACACAAGTCTAAGCAAGGAGAGCAGAGAAAGCAGGTTGATGCATGCTAGTGTGCAGCTTCCCTGCTCTTCTGAAATCACAGGCACTCCCTTGCAGGAGGGAGGGGAAAAGGTGATGCCCTGAAGCGCTACCTGAAGATGCAGTTGGGCTCTAACTGTAAAAAAGAAAGAGGCAAGGGTGGAGTCGCAGAACTCCAAGGAGAGGCTCTTACGGGCGGGAATGGCTTTGATCTGCGTGATAAAGGAAGGCAGAGAAAGACCATGCTCCCTTTCTCTGTGTGAAAATGTGCCCATATTGCTCTCTTTCTTCAGGTGCTTATTCTTGGCTCAGGTGGCAGAGGAGACACAGCTAATTCCAGTGGTGGGCTTTTTATTGGGAGGAAGAGGGAGGCACCTATAGGCTTTCAACAGTCAGGGAAATTTCCATTCTGGCTTCTTAGCCAAAAGAGCCTCACTAGATTGTAAAGTATTGGAGAAAAGATCCGTTGGGCTCATTGAAGGCTCCGGTCAAGCCTGTAGAGCAGTGTTTCCCAACCAGTGTGCCGGGGCACACTAGTGTGCCGTGAGCAATCATCAGGTGTGCCTTGGGAAATTGGAACCTCCAGGAAAGGAGGGGGAATAGTCTAGTGTGTTGAAGTATAAAAACCCTAAGAAACCTACCTCTATAAAGGCACAAAATTACAAACACCCCCCTCCCCACCCGTTGTCTACTTGGTCTCTCCCTCTCCATGAATTGGGAAGGCCCTTTCCCCAAGTAGAGACCTCCTCTTGCCTCCCCCGGGCCTAATGCCGGATGGTTCAGTCCAGCACCAGTCCTGCTCCTCCCCCTCCCCCCCCCCCGGTGCATGCGAAACCGCTCGCGGCCTCCCTCCGGCTCCCTGCCCTCCCCCGCCACCTTCCTTCCTGCCTGCTTCGCCAGCCCCGAGATGCCCAACCGGGCCACCCCGCTGACCCCCGAGGACCTGTGCAGGTGGTGAGTGAGGCTCCTGCTCCCCACGACCCCAATTCAAGCGTGGCGGGGAGGGAGGGGGCAACCTAAGTGAGAGGAAGACTGCTGGTCTTTTGAGCCCCCTCCCTCCAGAAACTGTAACTTCCAAATGTCAAGGTCTATTTTCCCCAAACTCCATCTGTGTTCACATTTGGGCATATTGAGTATTCATGCCAAGTTTGGTCCTGATCCAACATTGTTTGAATCCACAGTGCTCTCTGGATATAGGTGAACTTCAACTCCAAAACTCAAAGTCAATGCCCACCAAACTTTTATAGCATTTTTTCTTCATTATGGGAGTTCTGTGTGGGAAGTTTGTGTCTTTCTGCCATTCCTACCAGGATATCTATGTTGTGTTCATCGAAACAGGCCCAGGTTTCACACTGAGTGTATAAATACATTTTTAAACATATTAACTATATGTATTACTGTGTTAGAGTGTCATTTTGTGACATTTTGGTTGGTGGCGTGCCCCAGGATTTTGCAAATGTAAAAAGTGTGCCGCGGCTCAAAAAAGGTTGGGAAACACTGCTGTAGAGTTCCCCCAGAGGAAGTGAAAGTGGAACCAAAATCATAACCAACCTAGGGGTTGGGGCCCCTGGGGGATCAGGAGGGGTGTCAGAGGGGTCGCCAAAGACCATCAGAAAATACAGTATTTTCTGTCAGTCATGGAGGTTCTGTGTGAGAAGTTTGGCCCAATTCTATCTAGGGTAGGGTTCAGAATGTTCTTTGATTGTAAGTGAACTATACATCCCAGCAACTACAACTCCCAAATGTAAAGGTCTATTTTCCTCAAACTCTACCAGGGTTCACATTTGGGCATATTGAGGATTCGTGCCAAATTTGGTCCAGATCTATCATTGTTTGAACTACAATTCCAAAACTCGAGATCAATCTCCACCAAACCCTTCCAATATTTTCTGTTGGTCATGTAAGTTCTGTGTGCCAAGTTTGGTTCAATTCCATCGTTGGTGGAGTTCAGAATGCTCTTTGAGTGTATAAATTCCGGTAACTACAAATCCCAAATGACATAGTCAACCCTTCAACCCCACCAGTATTCACATTTGTATCAGGTATTTGTGCAAAATTTGGTCCAGTGAATGAAAATACATCCTGCATATCAGATATTTATATTACAATTCATAACAGTAGCAAAATTACAGTTACGAAGTAGCAACGGAAATAATTTTATGGTTGAGGGTCACCACAACATGAGGAAATGTATTAAGGGATCACGGCATTAGGAAGGTATAGATATTAAAAAACATGGGGGACAATACTGAGCCCTGTGGGACCCCACAGGACAAAGGCTGTGGGGGCGAACAGGAGTCCCCTGCTATAGTGTGAAGACTATAATTTCAGGAACTGATTTAGCCTGATTTAGCTGAAGAGGAGGGAGTGTCTATGGGCTTGGTCTGACAAAGCTTCCCCAGGTACAGCAAGCATTCTGTTAATGATATATGCTAGCACATGTCACCTAATGCTTGTGCATGTATTTTTTAAATTTTGTTAGTGTTCCTCCTCCCTCTGCAATATCTAAAAGCCCCCGAGACTCACTGTTGTTTGCCCTATCTCCTCCCACATAGCTATTGCTTATAGCAAGCAGGGATATTTGTAGGAGCGTCCAGTTACAAGGACAGAGCCAGACACAATCTGATGACATGATCTGCTGAGATCACCTCTGGGTGTCTGTTTATGGAATTTCATAGCGCAAGCATGGGCAAACTTGGGCGCTTCCCCTTTCCCCTCAGCCACTTAAGCGACTGAGGGGGGAAAGGAAGGGGTCTGAGGCTGTTAGGAATGGTGGGAGTTGAAGTCCAAAACACCCAGAGGGTACAAATCGGCCCATGCCTGCCATAGCGACAGTTCAGCTGCAGCTGGGAGATACTGATCCCGCCCTACTAGGAAATGGCAAGAAATGAAGCGGCAACCTTTTGCATCCAAAACAAGTGTTATTTCCACTGAACCTCAGCTTCTTCCTATCTCTTTGCCTCTTCCAACATTAGCCTGGTTTTTCATGCACGGAGGCTCTGGGAATTTATCTGTGTGCGGTAATTTCCCACATGGATTAGTCTTTCTCCTTGGCTGCGTGAGAACGAGCAGCACCAAAGTGGCTCCCACAGTCCTGGGCGAGTGTCTCAGGATCAGAAACCGCCAACAGGCAGTGAAGGAAGGGAGTGTCCGAAGCAGGGATGGGCAGATGTATTATATGGCCTAAGAATAGCAAGCAAAAGGGAAAGTTGAAAGAAAGCCGGTTCTCTGGCTGGCCTTGGGCCAATTGATTATCTCTTGGTCCAGTGTTTCTCAAACTGTGCTCCTCCAGATGTTTTGGACTTCGACTCCCGCCATTCATAACAGCTGGCAAACCGGCTTGGATTTCTGGGAGCTGAAGTCCAAAACAAATAGAGGAGCAGAGTTTGAGAAACACTGTCTTAGTCTCAGTGTTTCCTTTTTTTTAAGAGCACTGTTTCTCAACCTTCCTAATGCCGCAACCCCTTAATACAGTTCCTCATGTTGTGGGGACCCCCAACCATAAAATTATTTTCGTTGCTATTTCAGTACTATAGATTTGCTACTGTTTTGAATTGTAATGTAAATATCTGATATGCTGGATGTATTTTCATTCACTGGACCAAATTTGGCACAAATACTTGATATGCCCAAATTTGAATCCTGAGGTGGAGGGGGTTGATGTTGTCATTTGGGAGTTGTAGTTGCTGGGATTTATAGTTCACCTACAATCAAAGAGCATTCGGAAATCCACCAACGATGGAATTGAACCAAACTTGGCACACAGAAATCCCATGACCAACAGAAAATACTGGAAAGGTTTGGTGGACATGACCTTGAGTTTGGGAGTTGTAGTTCACCTACATCAGAGAGCACTGTGGACTCAAACAATGATGGATCTGGACCAAACTTGGCACAAATATTCAGTATGCCCAAATGTGAACCCTGGTGGAGTTTGGGGTAAATAGACCTTGACATTTCGGAGTTGTAGTTGCTGGGATTTATAGTTCACCTACAATCAAACAGCATGCAGAAGCCCATCAACAATAGGATTGGGCCAAATTTCCCACATTCAACCCTCATGCCCAAAAGGAAATATTGTGTTTACTGATGGTCTTTGGTGACCCCTCTGACACCCCTCCCTTGCAACCCCCCCAGGGGTCCTAACCCCGAGGATAAGAAACATTGCAGTAGATTATAGAAGACTTTCATAGGACCTTGTGAGTCTCATTTCATGTCATGCTTTTAAAATATATATATTTTATTAACATATCCACAATAATAAAATATAAAAAGAAAAGAAATGAAGAAAAAAAGATTTTGACCATACATGGAAAGAGGGAGAACATTTATTTTATAGGAAAGTCAGAAATGGAAGAAGGTGGAGAAAAAAATGTCCGAGATCCATAGTAGTAAGAGCAAACAAAAAAGAGAGAGGGGAGGGGGGTCCTTTTACTTCCATTCCGTGCTTTTGCTGTTATTCTTTGTTTCAACCTTCCTAATTTCATTAGGATAAAGTGTATTTATTTACATCTTATTCTATAGATTCATTAAAAACTAAAGCAATGAAAAAGATGTCTGTAAATGTATATTTAGTTCAGGAAGACATCTCTAAGTATTATCCTTCTAGTTCTTTTCTTTTTCATAATCATCAAAAGATGTCCAGTCTTCTTATTGGGCTTCCTGAATTTGACTTCAAGAGAAAAGTAAGTTTGTCCATCAAGAGGTCGATCAAACCTATAGGTTTTTTTTTTTTTTAAATTATGCTAAAATAAATAAAACCCCTAAGGACATAATAGTCCAATTTACGAAAAAGAGAATTAGAGATGAAATTCTTCGCAAAAACAGAAAAACTCCAACATACTATAAAGGAATAAAAGTTGCGATACTCAAAGAATTGCCCAGACAACTTTAAACAGGAGAAGAAAATATTTCTTCCTAACAGAAGAACTTAAGCAGTAACTTAAGAAGAAAAACATCAAGTTCCTAGGTTTAACCACTGTAGCTGAAAATTGGTACAAGATGTTTCATCGTTGGCACGTAACCCCACAAAAACTAGCTAAATTCTATAAAAATATGAATAATAATTACTGTAAGTGTAAAGAACAAATAGGGACATTTTTTCACTGCTGGGGGTCCTGTGGAAAAATTTAAAAATTCTGGAAGTCCATCCACGTGCATGTGCAGAAAATATTAAAGAGTAATATAGATTTAAAACCTGAATACTACCTATTCAATTTAATGGAGGAAAAAGTAGATTAAAATAGCGATAAACTATTACATTATATGTCCACGGCGGCCAGGACAGTGCTGGCAAGGAACTGGAAAAAAGAAGACCCCCTGCTATAGAAGAATGGGTTATCAAATTACACGAACTTATGGACTTAGACACATTAAAAAGTATGGTTAATGACCAAAGTATAAAAAAACAGAACAGACTGACAACCAGTAAGATCCTATTTAAAATCAATAAACATAAAATAATAAAGCTACATATTACCAAGAAAGTCACAAACAAGAATGGTGGAATGAGGAGAAAGATCTATAATTGAAAATACTCAAGCAAATGAAGAATTCCCTGCGGACTGAATTGGAAGATTTCCTACAATCTGCTTCTATGTACTACTTCTTTTTCTCTTCTTATTCTCTCTCTTTCTTCCCTCTTCTCTAATCCCCTCTCCTTTTCCTATTATTTATCTCCTTCTACTTTTACTTCAGTTCTCTCTTCCTCTATTCTCTACATACTTCTTATTTTATCATTGTAAAAACAATATGTATATATATATATCTATATATCTATATATATATATATAAAAGAAGCGACAAATTAGATTTTTCTGGGAAAGAAGCGAGGGTATTATGACTACCTAGAAAGATGAAAAACATTGTCTGACTACAGAAGAAAAGCAAAGGCTTTTAATGACAAATTGATAAAAGAAACAAAGACGGACCATAAAGATCCATCTCCGAAGAAAGGAAATAAGAAGAAAAGACCAAAACCAAACTCTTTAGAGAACAATGACGATGATTCACAGGCACAAGGAGGACAAGAGTTAGGAATGTGGATGAAGAAACTGGCGATACCGGAACTGACAATGACAAAAACAAAAATGATGTATGAGCAACAAATAAAATGTTTCTCAAACAACATCAACAGTCTCAATTCTCCTCAAAAAAGAAAAAAAGATTTTTAATAAACTAAAACAGGGCTGTCCAACTGCCGGCCCTGCAGGTGTTTTGGACTTCAACTCCCAGAAATCCTAGCCAGTTTACCAGCTGTTAGGATTTATGGGATTTGAAGTCCAAAACACCTGCAGGGCCGGCAGTTGGACAGCCCTGGACTAAAACAAGGTAACTATGATATCATAGCACTCCAGGAGACACATATCGCCCATACACATGTTTCCCACTTAACTAATAAAAAGTTAGGAAAGGAATTTTATTCCTCATTTGATAAAAAGAAAAGGGGGTGGTGGTGGTAACTTATGTTAAAGAAAATTTGAACTCAAAGCTTGAATTCAAAGCTCGAGAAGGAAGAGTAGTCGGAGTTAGCCTGAAAATGGGAGATCAAAAAATGTTAATTTGTAACATCTACACTCTAAATGGACCTAAGGTGAATTTTATTGAAATGCTTAAAGAAAATTTTGTCCAAGTTAGAATATGATGAACTTTTGCTTTTGGGGGATTTCAATGGGGTCTTGGATACCCTATTGGATAAAAGTAATAATTTGTGGAGCACAGCACACCACCTAAAAACTTTTTAGCGATAAAGGAAGAAATGAATTTAGAGGATGTGTGCAGGCTAAGGAATAGTAGAAAACAGGATTACACTTTTTAGTCCCATAAAATATGGTCAAGGATCGACATGATTTGGGCTACGAAAAGCTTAACACCTAAGATTGACACCGTAAATATTTTACCTCGAGACATTTCATGTCATGCTTTTACCATCCTGTATCTTTCCCCATGAAGCATGGAACAGCCACCCAAAACTGCTCTGAATTTCTGACCTTCACTGAGACATTAAGTGCCAACAAGGATGCTTCCAGAAGACAACCTGAGGAGGGCCAAGCGTGACATCTCACATCCTCATTTAGAAGGTGGCGCGAAGGCGGCTGATGCAACAGAACACATACACCCCGCCATGGCTGATTCACCCTGCCCTGGCTCATCAAATATGCTGAACTGCTGAAGGAAACCAAGCAGGGAAAGTTTCATAAAGACATAGTTGCTGACTCAGTGCATTACCGAGGTGGCACCTCATTCGCATGAACCATAGGCCCATATATGTAATGTACAAAGCAATTGCTTTCTCTAAATACAAGAAGTCAGATCTGGTGGGGCATCTTTCTATTGGGAAGGTTAGAAGCTGAATCATGTTGCTGCAGAACTGGCAGCAATTCTACTTGGTGGTGAAGGATCTTCGAGGAGCAATCGTGGCCCTCAGAGTGCACCAAATGTTTATTCATTTATTTAACTATTCCCCTGAAGGCTCTAGAATAGATGGAGACATACTAACCATCCCTTCTCACTCACCCGCTCATCAACCCAGCCAGGTAGGTTTCCCTCTGCTACTCACTTCGTACAGTTAGGGAAACAGAAACCGAGAAATGGCAACAGCTACTTGCCTAGGGCAGCACAGCAGAGATGGGATAAGATTTCTCAACCACAGAAATGTGCTGGAACTAGAGCTCACACCTGGTGTGTTTTCTGCCAAAGTACTACTCGCATGCTGTCAACTGGAATATACATTTTTGATCTCCATGCCACGAGAAAGCCTTGCTTGTTAAAACCTTTCTCTCCCATACTGCTGCCACTCAATATGCAGAAATAGTGAAAAATACAAAAGATGGCAATGGCCTGACTACTATTGTAAAATCTAACTAGAGTAGACTGACTCAACGGGGCTTACAAAACTGTTAATGTTCCACATTTTCATGGTCTATTCAAGCAGGAATGGTAGTAGGGTTTCAACCAATATCTACTGGGAGCTGACTCTCTCTCACATGCAAACGCTGTACATACGAGGGCGGGTCAATAAGTCCATGACTTTTTGAATGAAACACAGGTTTTTGGATAAAAAATCATTTTATTTTTCAACGTAGTCTCCTTTGAGCTCCATACACTTTGTCCAATGTTTCTCCAATTTTTTTATCCCTTCCAAAAAATAAGATTTGTCGAGGTCAACATAGGCATTTGTTTGTGAGATATTTCATTGTTGGGAGTCAAATCTCTTTCTGCCAAGCCATTTCTTCGGGTTTGGAAACAAGAAATAGTCACTCAGGACTACATCCAAAGAATAGAGCAGATGAGGGAGCAATTTGTATCCCAATTCATGGATTGTTGCCATGGCAACTGCACATGTGTGCACCCTTGCATTGTCCTGCATTGTGAGCAAATGCGGCACCCATCTTGCGGAAAGCTTTCTCATACCCAAGTGATCATTTAAAATTGAAACCACTGAGCCATGTGAGGTGCTTATGGCTTCCACAATCTCTCGCACTTTCGATCTCCGATTGGCCAACACCATATCGTGAATTTTTTCAATTGTTTCGGATGTAGAGACCTCAACTGGGCGTCCAGAATGTTCAGCATCTTCCGTGCTTGTACGGCCACAATAAAATTCAATAAACCACTTTTATACCATTGAAATTGATGGTGCAGAGTCCCCATAGCATTGATCAAGCTTAGCCTTGGTTTGAGCGATGGTTTTTTCCCCGCAAAAAAAATGCATACAAAATTCACTTTTTTCCATTTTCTCCTCAAATCACGCGGTAGTCTGCTATCAATGGCTGTCAAACACAAACTAAAGGACGCAGCTTGTTCAAATGTTGACAGGAGCAGTGTTGCCCTTTCAGTTAAGAGGTGGGAAATTTAAAAAGTCATGGACTTATTGATCCGCCCTCGTATAATACAAAGGCATAGCCATGTTAGTCTGGAATATCAGCATGCAATGGAATCTTGAAATACCTTAGAGACCAACGGAAAGAACTGTTGATAGCATAAGGTTTCATAGACTTTTGAATGTACCTGAGGAAGCAGCCTCAGTCTAGGAAACCTTATGCTATTGATTTTGTTCTCTAAGTCGCGAAGGTGCATATGCATAGAATCATGAAAATTGGACAAGAACTTTGAGGCCATCCAATCTAACCTCTTTCAGTGAAAGGTCTGCCATGCAGAATGCTGCGACTGCATGATTCCCAGAAATGCCTCTAGTGAAGGAGAACCTGCTACTTCTTCCACCATCAAACAAATGGGGGGGGGGGGGGGACAGAACAGAACTGTTACTTCTCTTGATCTGGACACAATGGGGGCTTTCAGACAAATCTTTGGATGTGTAACTGTCCTACATCACTTGTGGAAGTTTATAGGAAGTCCAGGGGCTGCCGCCATCAATTCGCTATTTTCCCACTATTTCCTAGCTATCAATTTCCCCATGATTTTTTTATTGCTACTGCTAAAAAAACAGGTTTTAGGTGTTTGTTCCTGATAGGTCGGTTCCTTAAAAAAAGGTGACAATTGAGTAGAAGATTCAAACTTTTTGTGTGCCAGAAACTTGATGAAATGTGTGGAGGGCACATTTTCTCTGTCCAGGACAAAGAATGGAACTTTTGTTGTGATTTGCATATCCACATATCAGCATATCCTCATATCTGCATCTTGAGGGTTTCTAAAGAGCAAAACTGCCGAAGTTTCCAATGACCCTCCCGTGGCAACCATTTTGGGGGCTGCAAAATACCATAACAAAGCATCAAGTGTGGACGACAGAGGCAGAAATCCCGGGACCAACACGCCTGTACATGGACCTCTTCTGAAGTCCCGGGATTTTATGCCCATCACTAAAACCCATGATTTAGTGCTGTCTGGAAGTGCCCAGAGGAATTGCTACAAATCACTAAAAACGCAAGATTTCAGTTGCAGGAATATCTCGGTTCTGGCTGGAAAATGTGCACATTCGAATGTCTGTATATCCCTACACTCAGAAAATACGGGTTTTTAATGTTGGTTTGTTCCCGGGTTATACAGGTCAGTTCCTGATTTGGTTCTATCCTAAAAACATGTTGACAGTTGACTAGAGGGTGAAAACTTTATCCTGGCAAAAGAAACTTCCTCCTCCACATGTTTAATGAAGTTTCCAATGCACAAACAAAGGTTTTGTATTATAGTATTAACATATTACTGATGTGCTATGGTAATATACGTATAATATTGATAATAATATTATAATGTAATACAATATAATACTAATAATAATAAAATATAAGAATGATATTTTATATTACATGTAATATTACTAATAATATTACCGATAGTGGTATAGTACAATATAGTAATACATAATACTAACATTGTACTGTGGTAATAATATAATATATTGTATACACATATAATATAGATAATAATATTATAATATAATACAATATAATACTAATAATACAATATAATAATTATATATTTCATATTACATGTAATATTACTAATAATATTACAGTACACTGGTGTAGTACAATGTGGGAATGTATGTTACTAATATTGTGCTATGCTAATAATAAAATATATTGTATTTACATATAATTTGTAAGGCACTCTGAGTCCCCTTTGGGGTGGGAAGGGTGGCATATACTGTACATGTTGTAAATAAATAAATAAATAAATAAATTTTGCCATGTAATCAACTTTCCCCATGTTTTCATCATAAAAGCAATGAGGAACTGATATGTATAACCCAGGAAAGTCACCCTGTTGTTCCTAGGCACAAGTACATGACCAAACCTCTCTGGACAGATTGCCATGCAGCCTCTGAATGAGAATAATAATGACAAAGTTCTTCCTGGCTTGAAAGTATCAGTCCCTGTTTAATAGTGTAGTCTTGTCTTTGAAAGTTGTGGTCCTACTTTGTTTGTGAGTCACAACTTCATTAAACGTGTGAAGGACGGGTTTCTTTTGCCAGGACAAAGTTTTTGTCCTCTAGTTCAGTGTTTCTCAACCTTTTTTGAGCTGCGGCACACTTTTAACATTAAAAAAATCCGGGGCACACCACCAACCAAAATGACACAAAATGACACTCTCACAAAGTAAAGACCGAAGCCAGGGGAGGGGGAGGAGCCAGGCCGTGCCATGCCCCGCCCCTCCCCCCGGCTTCAGTTCTCCCACAGCTTCGCCAGCCTTGAGGGGGCAGTGCCAAGCCAGCATTGTGCTGGCTCTGCCACTGCTGGCATGGCACTGCCCCCTCAAGGCTGGCGGCTGTGAGAGCGCTGAAGCCGGGGGAGGAAGCCATGCCCGCCCCTACCCCAGCTTCAGCTCTCCCACAGAGGAGGAGCATGAGCGGTGGATAGGCTTCAGTGGCGGGGGCTCGTCCTCTGTGCGGCTTCAGAGAGCGAGGGCAAGAGTCATGGTGGGAGTCATGGCGGATTGGAGGCTGGCTGGGAAACGGCCGAAGGAGGCGGTGCCCCGGCCCCTTCTTTTTCTTTGCCGCCGCCCGGTCCTTCCTCCTCCTTCCCCAAGCAGCAGGAGTTCAGCAGGAGGAGGGGGAAAGGAAGGGGGGCAGAGAGCTTTTCTCGCGGCACACCTGATGATCACTCACGGCATACTAGTGTGCCACGGCACACTGGTTGAGAAACACTGCTCTAGTTGACTTTAACTATCTGTTCAGGATAAAAGCAATGAGGAACAGATATGTGTTTGACCCAGGAACCTAAATTGTACGAGCAATGCACATATTCACATCTGCACATTTAATGTGTGTGTGGTTTTTTTTTTTTTAAGCTGAAATATCCGGTGAATGTCCCATGATGGCCATCTTGCAGGCTTCGAAATCCCATAACAAAGCAGCATGTCTGGACGCCGTGTCAGGCAGAAATCCCAGGATCAACAGGCCTGTGTGTGAACTTGCTCTCAGGTCCTGGAGTTTTTTGTCCTACATTTTAAACTCACTGTACCCCCAGTGGTGCAGTGAGTTAAACTGCTGAGCTGTTGAACTTGCTGACCAAAAGGTCGGTGGTTTGAATCCAGGGAGCACGATGAGCTCCTGCTGTTAGACCCAGCTTCTGCCAACCTAACAGTTCAAAAACATGCAAATGTGAGTAGCTCAATAGGTACAGCTCCGCTGGGAAGGTAACTGTACTCCATGCAGTCATGCCAGCCACATGACCTAGGAGGTGTTTACAGACAAGGCCGTCTCTTTGGCTTAGAAATGGAGAGGAGCACCACCCTCCAGAGTCAGACACGACGAGACTTAATGTCAAGGTGAAACCTTTACCATTATTAAACTCGCAATTTGGAGCTGTCTGGAAGCACCCTAAGAGCCCCTGTTTGGAAATACCAAACACTTTTGGGGGGGGGGGAGTTACTGGTGTCTGCACTGGCTCTTCTGTCTGCAGCACTGAACTGCGGGCTCATGCTCAGCATTTGATCCCCTGAGAAAGGTCTGTTGATAGTTAGCCTTTGATAAATAGAGAAGATCACTTGAGCAGGCATGTGGGCAACTAAATCAGACTTAGGGTTGCCACTTTTTGATATAAGAAATAAGGGACATTTACGGGATTTTTCACAAAAATAAGGGACACTTCATAAAAACTTGAAACTCAAGGTATAAATAGTTTTATTAACAGAATAAGATAATGATTGAAACTCACAAAATAAACTGACTTACACCCTCTTAACAGTACATGGTATGTTTCTGCATGTTTTGTCATGCAGAAAAAACATTATTAGAACTACCTTATTTTCTACATCTGTATTTAGTACTTGACTTTGCTGACTTTAAAAGTGCATTGTCTAAACCAGGGGTGGGCAATTATTTTTTCCAATATTATGGAGGCCCGCACCTAAAGGCTGAACTACATTCTAATCTACATTATTTATTTATTTATTTATTTACTATACTTACTATATATTACACATCATTAATATTAACATATTAATATATCAAGAAATGTTCATATATTATTAGTATTAATATCATAATTATTATATTATCTATTATATAAATGGGTTCACGTCATGTGATGTATACCTCAAACAAAGAAACCATACAACGCAGAAACACAATACTTGCCAACAGAAATAGGCCTCAAGCAAGGTACGTTTGTAGCAAAGAAACTGTCCCCCAAAACCTAAAAGGCCCCCAAAACAACGAATAAAAATAAAACTACATTTACCAGCATCCTCGGGGCAGCCAAAGACTCACCCAGCCTCTACATTCTGAACAACATGATTGGCTGCCAATAAGGGCGGATTTGCATAACTGCTGCACTGGCCAGCCAACATGAAAATTCCGATCCATAATAAACTGCCAAAACAGAATAAGGAAATAATTAACTTGATTTCCCTAACTAGCCCTCACTTACTGGGAAGCTGTTTACGCTCTAAATTGACAGTAAGACTTCATTAACTTGATTTCCCTAACTAGCCCTCACTTACTGGGAAGCTGTTTACGCTCTGAATTGACAGTAAGGCTTCATTAACTTGATTTCCCTAACTAGCCCTCACTTACTGGGAAGCTGTTTACTCTCTAAATTGACAGTAAGACTTCATTAACTTGGCCCTAACTAGCCCTCACTTACTGGGAAGCTGTTTACGCTCTAAATTGACAGTAAGACTTCATTAACTTGATTTCCCTAACTAGCCCTCACTTACTGGGAAGCTGTTTACGCTCTGAATTGACAGTAAGGCTTCATTAACTTGATTCTCCCGACTAGGCCTCAGCTCATTGGACATTGTGTATGGCCTGAATTAACAGTAAGGCTTCATTAACTTGCTGTTCCTAACTAGGCCTCAGCTCATGGGACATTGTGTATGGCCTGAATTTACAGTAACCTACCTTGGCACACAGAGCCCCGACCATGCATGATGGGACTTGAAGTACCACCATCAAAAACAGGATTTGTAGTACTTCAAAACCCATCATTCCCCACAGACCACTGTGGCCCAGAACCAAGACCAATAAAGACCCAACTTGGCACACCATGCCCCCCATGACCCACACTCCATCCAAATGCAGTTTAGAGGAGGGCACACCGTGGATGATTGAACTTTCTCGCATCTCCTAAAAAGGGCACAGCAATGCGTGCCGGGTACAGCTAGTAGTATATATAGAGAGACATTATAATATATTAAAATTAAAATATAATATAACATTATATTATTTATTATATTACTATAATAAAATTATTATAAAATAATAATAAAAACCACTAAAATAAAGTAAAATGAAATTCAAGAAGACAAGGTGCGAACCAAGATGGAGCTGACATCCTCAAGAGAGGAAGGATCCCAAGATGGAATGGCCCAATGGACCCAGCCCAGAGGATGGCAAAGCGGCCGCAGCAGAGCAGAGCAGAGCAGAGCCGCAGACGATCAGAGGCTGCAGGCCTCCGCCCGCTCTCGCCCCCAGCCGTTCCCCAGCTGATCGCCCTGCCATGGAGTGCCTGCCATCCCGGCTTTGGAGTCTCTGCCATCCCGGGAGGCGATCCGGGCCTGCAGCAGAAGCAGTTGGCGAGCTGCGGCGGGTGATTGCCCTGGCAAACCAGAAGACGATCAAGTTGCTTGTTGTTGACAATGAGCAAGCCGCCAGGACCCCCAACACCACCCGGCTCCATCACGACGCCGACGCTGGGACAACAGCTCTCGCGAGACTTGGCAGAGCAACAATCTCGCCGGAAACGCCGCCACCTTGAGAGTGGCGGATAGACTTAGACGTCGGCTCCCTGCGCAGGAGTCATGTTATGAGTGGCTAGTCCAGGTATGGCTACACTCAGGCCCGGGATGGCAGGCACTTCAAAACCACCGCTCCTCTTATCGTTCTCCAGAGCGGCAGGCTGTCTGCATACGCAGGCCCCACACCCCATGATGGGATGGCGGCAGTGGCACCCCTTCCTCTTGGCCCCGCCTTCAACGCCCTTCTCCCCGGGCTGGACAGAATAGGCTGCCGGGCCGTATCTGGCCCATGGGCCGGAGGTTGCCCAGGTCTGGTCTAAACATTAAAATAAAATAAATGTTATAAGACAGTACATCTTCATGATTATTATGTCAATAGTTAATGGTATAGTATAGTATGGGATACACAGCATTGTGTAGTATTGGGATACACAGCTAGGCCTATTTTAAGAGTAACTCTCAAGCAACCAGAAACTATCTTTATCCAACATGATCTAACAATCCCCTTGGGTAACGGTTAATTGAGTCTACTGTACTTTGAAAAAGTCCTGTATCGCCTCTTCCTTCCTACGGGAATGCAGGCAGGCACACACTCACAGGTGCGCGACTGTCAGCCTGCCCTGCGAGTTGGAATCCCCGGGCAGGCATTGCCGTGGAAACCGCAGCGCATGCCTTTCTCTGGTCAACCCCGCCCAATCCTGTCCTGTTAGTCAATAATAAGGGACAGGGCCTGAAAAAACAGGACACAAATTTTAGGGCCAAAATAAGGGACGTCCCTTAGAATAAGGGACATATGGCAACCCTAGAGGAAGGGGGGGGGACCCATAGCAAGTGCATCTCAGTGTTCTCGTTCTTGCAACCGTTGAAGTACTGAAACCTCAGGCAAACTGGTTTTCTGATGGGCTCAACGGAAAGTACATCCTGAACTTTGGGAAGCTGGCAGAGAGCTGGGTGGGTTAATGCAATTCCAAGTCAAGTTGCAGCTCCGGAGAAGGCGGCAGATCAGAGAATTCTGCACATTCCAAAGTGCTTCCACACCCACCACCTTCATTCCTTTGGGAAATGGGAAAGTGGAGCAGCTCCTGAACTGCCCCCCTTTTCCTGTTTAATTTCTCCTAAAAAAATTAGGTGGAGCTCAACGAACTCAGCTGTTGCTGGGGTGTCTCACTAGTTTCAACTTGACCAATTAATTGTGGTAAAATCCAGTCATATCACCTAAGGCTATGAACTCATCTAAGCCAGCCAAACAGGGCTGGGTATGCCAAAACATGGAGGGGGAATGGAACAGAGGACCATGTTGATGTTCCATTGCATTTGCACTCCTGCTGCAGGTCTTTTGCTGCTCATTCCACCGTCTTCCTCCTCCTCTGGCAGTCCAGATTTGCCCATCTTTTTCTTAACAGACAGGTAATGTTATGGAACAGAGACGGCAGTGGCTGATTCCAGGAGTTAAAAGATAACAAAAGTTTATTTGAACATCAAATGGAAGTTGGAGTAACAAAAAATAGCCTATCTTCAGCTTTAAAAACCCACAATAATCCCAGGAAACCCAAACAAAAATGCTGTGGAGATGAAAACTCAAAAACAAACACCAGACGTCCTTCTGCGTCGTCCACTCAAAGGAATGTTCATGAAGCGAAGTCATAAGAACATAAGAAGAGCCATGCTGAATCGGGCCTCAGCCCATCTAGTCCAGCATTCTGTGTCACACAGTGGCCCACTAGTTGTACACAGGGATCTCTAGCAGAAAGGAGGGCAAAACCCTCACCTGCTCCTGACCCCCCACAACCAGTACCCGGGGAAAATCCTGCCTGCCTCCATCAACACAGAGGTGGCACTTGGATGTCCATTTCAGTAACTACTGATTTCCTTGGTATCCATGAATCTGTCTAATCCTGCCTTGAAGCTGTCCAGGCTGACAGCTGTCACAACCAAGTCCAAAACCGGTCCGGGAGTCAGAGGGCAGGAGAAACACACAAGGAAAAAGGAGGAGACGTTCCAGAGTCGACAGGAGCTGAGTATACAGAAAACACATAATTCACAGCCCCCATAAAACCCAGCATCTACCTCTCTCCATGTAATATGATACCAAACACTCTGTAACAGGAAACTCACAGCAGTCACAGCGAAGGTCAAGAGGTACACGGCAGCAGCTAAACAAAAAAGCCGACATGAATCCCAAAACCCTCACCTTTTCCCAATATCAGCTAGAGCTGCCATAGCAGCTCTCCCAAGGAACAAAGTGGATAAATAACCCAAAAACTCACAAGTAATTTGGAAACCAGGATCAAAGATACAGGAAAACAGGAACACAGGATACACGAACCAGAATAGCAACTCCTTGACCACAGTGAGGGTCAAGCCAAATACTCACTTCTCTTATAGTACTAACAATCAGAGTAATCAGAGAACCCGCCCTGTTCCAGAGCTGCAGCATTCTCATTCCTTGCAGTTGTTGCACCATGCCCAGATCTCCAAGCTAGCCAAAGCTCTTGTTGACTTAAAGAGCCCCCCTCAGCTTCTGAATGAGAAGACGGCCAGTCTTGATCCGTCTGAAACCTCAGAAATGTGCTGTCCCCCGAATCCGCATTGCATACATCTCTCACTTCCTGCACTAATGCCGAATCTAGATCTGCATCACTTTATTCTGACTGTAATTCTGCATTCCCTGGAAACCCTTTAAATGTATCAGTCTCAGAAGGATCCCTAAGTAGATGCTGAATTTTCCTCCTCTGTTCTCTGTCTTCGTCAAGGCTTGAAGCACTAGCCACTCTCTTGACCCCAGCTGCAGGAGCCTGATCATCCAGAGCCGCGCCCCAAACTGAGCTACTGCTTGGTGTTACTGCCTCAGCACCTTCCTCCATGCTACTACCTGTAGTAACTGGAAGCTCATTCACAACAGGTAACTCACACATTGGGGAGAGAGAAGATGCATGACTAGAGAAGATAAAAAGGGATGCAACTCAACTTACCATATATACTTGAATCTAAGCCGTGGCCCCTAATTTTTCCACAAAAAAACTGGGCAAACACATTGACTTGAGTAGAAGCCGAGGGTGGGAAATGCCACAGCAACTGCTAAATTTCAAAATAAAAATAGATAAAAATAAAATTACATTAATGGAGGCATCAGTAGGTTAAATGTTTTTGAATAATTACATAAAACTGTATTTTAAGATAAGACTGTCCAACTCTGAGTGAATAATTATTCTAACCTTCTTAAATGTAAATGTGTTTATCTATCCTTCCAATAATAATAAAGAGAGTAAAATAATAAATGTAATAAATGCAATAATAAATAGAGTAAAATAATAAATGTAATAATAACAAAAATATTAAAGTAAAATGGCCACGGTGGTCCACGCTCTGGTTACATCCCGTATAGACTACTGCAATGCTCTCTACGTGGGGTTGCCTATGAAGACTGCCCGGAAGCTGCAATTAGTCCAGCGCGCAGCAGCCAGACTACTAACGGGAGCGGGGTACAGGGAGCGCACAACTCCCCTGTTGCGCCAGCTCCACTGGCTGCCAATTATTTATTTTATTTATTTATTATTTTATTATTCGGGCTTCTATGCCGCCGACTCCCTGAGGCTCGCGGCGGCTTACAGGAGCCGAAGGGCACAGTAAAATACAGGCAATAAGCATTTAAAAACAATTAAAAACAACAGCAGTATAGTAATTAATAACACAGTTAACACAATGAACAGCACATCATCCTCAGAAGAACGAATAGATGGCGGGGCATGGGCAGGACTTACTCACCAAAGGCCTGCTTAAACAGGTATGTTTTACAGGCCCGTCTAAACGGGAGCAAGTCCTTCATAGCCCGAGTTCCGGCCGGGAGGGCGTTCCACAGCGTAGGTGCTATGACAGAGAACGCCCTCCGGCGGGTAGTGCTGGTGTTGACCTACAAAACCCTATACGGTTCTGGCCCAGATTACCTGTCCGAACATTTTCTCCCCTATGAACTGTCAAGAGTGCTAAGATCGTCTGGAGAGGCCCTGCTCTCGGTCCCACCACCTTCGCAGGCGCGTCTGGTGGGGACGAGGGACAGGGCCTTTTCTGTGGTGGCCCCCTGGCTATGGAATTCCCTCCCAAATGAAATTAGATCCGCCCCCTCCCTCCTGACTTTCAGGAAACGGGTGAAAACGTGGCTGTGCAATGAGGCCTTCGCAGAATGAAGGAGGAGACCGCGAAGCGACTAAAGACGCCAACCACTTGATACGGACCGAATATATGGGTTGAGTTGGACTTGATTTTACTTTGGTGAAAGGCTTTTTAAATGTATTTATTGTATGTGTATTTGATAATTTTATTGTAAATTTATGATGCGTTTAGATTTTAAATGTTACTTGCTGTCGGCCGGTCAGAGTCCCTCTTCGGACGTGAAAAGGCCCAGGTAGAAAAGTTGTAAATAAATAAATAAATGGAATAATAATAAAGTAAAATGATAAATGTCATAATAATAATAATAATGATTAGAGTAAAATAATGAATGGAATAACAACAATAATAATAAAGAAAAATAATAAATGGAATAATAGAGTAAAATGATAAATGTAATAATAATAATAATAGAGTAAAATAATAAATGGAATAATAATAATAGCAACAACAGATTAAAATAATAAATAACCTTGACTCAAGTATAAGCCGAGGGGGACTTTTTCCCCCTCCGCCTAAAAAAAAAAAAAGGGCTGAAACATAAGAATCGGACCTCAGCCCATCTAGTCCAGCATTCTGTATCACACAGTGGCCCACCAGTTGTACACGGGGATCTCGAGCAGAAGGGAGGGCAAAACCCTGACCTGCTCCTGACCCCCACAACCAGTACCCAGGGAAATCCTGCCTACCTCAACCAACTCCGAGGTGGCACTTGAATGTCCTTTTCAGTAACTACCGATACACTTGGTATCCATGAATCTGTCTAATCCTGCCTTGAAGTTGTTCAGGCTGACAGCTGTCACAACCTCTTCTGGAAGTGAGTTCCATAACCCAATGACCCTCTGGGTGAAGAAATATTTCCTTTATTAGTCCCAATTTTCCTACCTTGGAGCTTCAGGAGTGCCCTCTAGTCCTAGTGTTTTGTGACAAAGAAAATAATTTTTCTTTATTCACCTTTTCTATCCCATGCATGATTTTATACACTTCGATCAAGTCACCTCTTAAACGCCGTCTTTCAAGGCTGAAAAGACCAAGGCATTGCAACCTGGTTTATACTCGAGTATATACATTAAGTCAACTTAAACTAGAGAGCTTTGTAAAGATAAAACACCTTCAAATAGAGGATTGATTGCTGTTAAATAAAGTATATGGAATTATTAAAAACAAGGTAAATCAAAATGAAACATTTAAATTCTATACTATGTTCATCCAAGCAGTAGGAATAACAATGAGATGAGTAAGATACCGAAGACCTGATAGCAACTAGTGAGAACTTTAGTCACCCTTGACTTCCGGAATCTCAGCATCACTGATGTTTAGTAATAAAGGCTAGAAAACAGATTGATTATGTAAAAGGTTGAGGTTTTTAGAAAATACTGTTTTCTGGCATCTTTTGAATAACTATATTTCTGTAGTTTATGATCAGATAATGCCACCTATTGATGCAAATCAGACTTTTCAAGCTATGCTTACACTGAAAACAAATGTAGGAGTAAGTTGGATGCCACCCCAGATTTAAGTATTGATTTGGCAGAGACAAAACCCAATTTAATTTTACAGTTAAAAAAAATGAAACAAATGTATCATTTTAGGCATGAATCCCATATTTTCTTGTATCAAAACAAATGTTTGTGATTATATCCAATATTTTCTTGGACCAAAATAAAGCTTACATTAAAATATTTGTTGCAATATTTAAAATGTTTTCTCTTTATTTCCAAACCTACTACATTATACTACTCAGGGAATAAGAGTCGATTTTTTTCAAGTCAAGAGAACTACAAGGCACTTCTGGTGTGAGAGAATTGGCTGTCTGCAAGGACATTGCTCAGGGGATGCCCAGATGTTTGATGTTTTACCATCCTTGTGGGAGGCTTCTCTTATGTCCCCACATGGGGAGCTGGAGCTGACAGAGGGAGCTCAATCCACTCTCCCCAGATTCGAACTGCTGACGTCCTGCCGGCACAAGGGCTTAACCCATTGTGTTACCGGGAGCTATAAGAGTAGATAAAAGGAGGAGGAGTGTTATGGGTTCGCAATGTGTAGGGTTCAATAGGAAAATCATGGAAAAAGTATTTTGAAGATTCCATGATAGTAAAGGTACAGGTTTTCCCCTAACATTGAGTCCAGTCATGTCTGAGTCTGGGTTGTGGTGCTCATCTCCATGTCTAAGCCAAAGAGCCAGCATTGTCCATAGACACCTCCAAGGTCATGTAGCCGGCATTACTGCATGTAGCCCCGTTACCTTCCCACCAGAGCGGTACTTCTGGTACATGGGGCTGCCTTTGAAGACAGTTCGGAAATTGCAACTAGTCCAACAGGCGGCAGCCAGATTACTAACTGGAGCTACATACAGGGAGCATACCACCCCTCTGTTGTGTCAGCTCCACTGGCTGCCTGTCCACTACCGAGCTCAATTCAAAGTGCTGGTTTTGACCTTAATGTTTATGGTTTTATATTGTATTTATATTGTGTATTGGCATCGAATAGTTGCCGTTTTGTCAGGTCGCTCGGGGGTTGAGAAGAGCGGGGTAGAAATGATGTAAAGAAATAAATAATACCTATTGATCTACTCACATTTGTATGTTTTTGAACTGCTAGGTTGGCAGAAGCTGGGACTAACAGTGGAACCTCATGCTACTCCCCGGATTCGAATCTGTGACCTTTTAGTCAACCAGCTCAGCAGCTCAGCATTTTAACCCACTGTGCCACTGCCACCGGGGGCTCCATGATAGATGATCTAATAAGAAAGGGTGAGATGACAAGTGTGGCTGAGCAAAGGGTGTGCCGCTAAACCTTCCCAGCTGGCTCTGCCTGCGTCTGGGTGTGTGCCCAGCTCTCAGGGTGACTGCATCACACCCACCTTTCATTGTCAACCTGTGCCTGCATCCTGGCCCCCTTTGTACTCAAAGGCATTTCTTGCTGGCAAACCTCTGTGCCTTGTTTGTGTTTTGTTTGGGATGGCTGAATGATTCTGATTTCCATTATGGCCTACACACCTCTTTCATCCTGTCCCAGATTGCATTGCTTTGGAAGCATCCCAGAAAGCAAGGTGTGGCTGAGAGTCAAATCAGCACAAAAATCTGAACTTCTGTATTTCATCGCATAATAGTTGTACCGCCATTTTTGGAGCGGCAAACTCGGAATGTTAGTGTTCCTTGCATAATAGTTGCACCCTTCGTTGACTCACCTGGACGAGTGATTGACGGGTGCAACGCCCTTGCGCGCCTGCCTTTTTGGCGCGACGGGGCTTTACTTGGCTGGCAGCCAAGTGACGCCACTTAGCTGGAAAAGGGGCACGCCTGTGGGAGTGCAAATTTTCACTCCACTGCATACCTGTCCCCTTGCACTACGGAATTTCATTTGACCAATGAGAAAAGCCCCGTAGCGTCAAAAGGGGAGGTGCGCAGGGAGTCTCACCCTTTACTCTCTCACCTGGGCGAGTGAACTAAAAGAGTGACTATTATGCAATGAATACTAAAATTCCAATTCTGAAAATGAGGGTGCAACTATTATGCAATGGAATATAGTAGTTCAGAATTTTGTGCTGATTTAAATATCTGAAAGGCTGTCAGAAGGGATGTTTTGTGCTGCCCTGGAGACTTGGAGCAATGGGTACAAATGACAGGAAAGGAGATTCCACCGGAACATTAGGAGGAACATCCATAAAAGCTGTTCAACAGTGGAACTCTCTGCCTCTGAGTGTGGTGGAAGCTCCTTCTTTGGGGGCTTTTAAACAGAGGCTGGATAACCATCTGTCGGGGGTGCTTTGATTGTGCTTTTCTTGCATGACAGGGGGTAAGATTGAATGGCCCATGCGGTCCCTTCCAACTTCATTATTTTGTGATTCTATGACTCACAGCCACACCTTGCTTGCTGGCCTCCTTCCAGACCAATGCAACCTGGGACATGATGGAAGAGGTGCATAAGCCATAGTGGAAATCAGAATCATTCATCCATTCACTGCACAATAGTCACCCCCTTTTTCATCCAAAAAAGAAGTGGATACGAAGTGTGACTATAACACAGTGCAATAACATATAGTCCACCGTTTCTCAACCTGGGGGTCGGGACCCTTGGGGGGGGGGGTCGTGAGGAGGTGTTAAAAGGGTCTCCGAAGACCATCAGAAAACAAAGTATTTTCTGTTGGTCATGGGGGTTCTGTGTGGGCAGTTTGGCCCAATTTTATCCTTGGTGGGGTTCAGAATGCTCTTTGATTGTAGGAGAACTATAAATCCCAGCAACTACAACTCCCAAGTCTATTTTCCCCAAACTCCACCAGTATTCACATTTGGGCATATTGAGGATTTGTGCCAAGTTTGGTCTAGATCCCTCATTGTTTGAATCCACAGTGCTCCCAGGATATGGGTGAACTACCAATATCGGTGAGCTCCAAATATCAAGGTCAATGGCCACCTTCCAGCATTTTCTGTTGGTCATGGGAGTTCTATGTGCCAAGTTTGGTTCAATTCCATCATTGGTGGAGTTCGGAATGCTCTGTGATTGTAGGTGAAATATAAATCCCAACAACTACAACTCCCAAATGACAAAGTCCACCCCCCCCCCCAACGTCACCAGTACTCAAATTTGGAAGTAGCGGGTATTTGTGCCAAATTTGGTCCAGTGAATTAAAATACGCCCTGCAGATCAGATATTTGCATGACGATTCAGAATAGTTTAGCTTGATGTTGACCTATGAGGCCAAAAGACAGTTGCATCTGTCAAGTAGGAAATTTAGGTACCGCTTTATGCAGGGAGGCTAATTTAACTAATTTATGACACTATAAAACCTTCCAGCAGTGTGCGTAAGAATGAAGAAGTACTCCATCAATAACTCGGTGTCACAAGTGGACAGTGAAGCAGCAGCTCCCCCTGTGGCCGGAATCAAACATACCCTTATGAAGCCGGAAAGCTGGAATGTTAAATTGCCTCTGTGTCTGTCTATATATGTTGCATGTCTAATGGCACTGAATGTTTGCCATGTATATGTGCATTGTAATCCACTCTGAGTCCCCTGCGGGATGAGAAGGGCGGAATATAATATACTGTAAATAAATAAGTAAGTAAGTAAATAAGAGAAATCAAAGTTTTATAAGCAAGAGACTTATTTTATGTTAACAGTTTGGCAAAATGTTGGTGGGAAGTAGATTACTTTTGCATCAAGTTGCTTACTGCGTGTGCTTTTGAGCCTGAGATACAGTTACTATTACTAGACATTTGTTAAGGCCTGCCTTCCGCTTGCGGGTAGTCCTTCTGTTGCCTCAAGCAACTCCAGGAAACAGCAGTCCTGCGAAGCGGGGCAGGATCTCAACAGCATTCTCACTGTCTTCACTCACGGGGTTACAGATGGCACGAATGACTGATGTGTCTGGTTCTTACACATTAGTCACTTTCTGCCCTGCTTCTTGCCCAATGTGTGTACAATCAGCCCTCCACATTCATTTGGTCCAGTGAATTAAAATACGCCCTGCAGACACCTATGCTCACCACCACAGTAGCCCTGCAATGTTGAGCAGTCTGAGGGCAACACTAACCAAGGCCATCCAGGGGTTTTGTGGTGAATACAAGGGAGAAGAGAAAGATATCTGAAAGATTCCTCATTATTCCCTACTTAATAATTGCTATCTGTATTCAAATCAATTTCAGCTGAGGGCAACCCTACCCTCGTTTTGTCTTGGCAAGATTAATTAAGAGGGGGGTTGTGAATGTCTTCCTCTGAGACCGAAAGGGTGTGCCTTGTCCATGATCACCCAGTAGGTTTATATGGTTGAGCGGGGACTGGATTTGAACCCTGACCTCCAGTGTCTTGTTCTAGCACTCAAAGTACTCTACCGTGATAGCTCTTCTTAAATACAGGCAGTCCCTGATTTACAAACATCCAACTTATTTATTTATTTCAGGGTTTTACCCCGCTCTTCTCAACCCCCGAGGGGGGACTCAGAGCGGCTTACAGTAAGGCGCAATTCGATGCCCACACAGTAACAATATAAGACCCCAGAACCCTTCAACAATTAAAATACATTAAAATACAATTACCTAAACATCATGCGCATTCATTCCAGATTAAAGCAATGTTCTGTCCATAAAAGCATTGGCCCTATTCATCCACTTTCCATTAAAATCCCATCTAAAGTGCTGCCTTGTGCTGGTGTGCAAACGCCTGGTCCCACAGCCAGGATTTTACTTTTTTCCTGAATGCCAGGAGGGATGAGGTGGATCGTACATCGATAGGGAGCGCATTCCACAGGCGGGGAGCCACCACCGAGAAGGCCCTCTCCCTCGTCCCCACCAGCCACATTTGAGAAGTAGGCAGGAGCGAGAGCAGGGCCTCCCCGGATGATCTTAGATTACGAGGTGGGATGTAGCAGCTGATGCGTTCGGACAAGTAAGCTGGGCCAGAACTGTATAGAGCTTTAAAGGTCAAAACTTACAAACAACTCATAGTTAAGAACGGGGATGAGAGAACAGGAAGTGAGAGAAATCTACCCCACGAAAGGTAAATCCACTCCTAGAAGATTTATCATGGGGAAAAAGTGTCTCAACTAAAGCTTTATCACCAATCCTTAGTTCAGATTTGGGCATATTGGGTATTTGTGCCAAATTTGATCCAGTGAATGAAAATACATCCTGTATATCAGATATTTACATGACAATTAATAACGGTAGCAAAATTACAGTTATGAAGTAGCAACGAAAATAATTTTATGGTCGGGATCACTACAACATGAGAAACTGTATTAAGGGATCACGGCATTAGAAAGGTTGAGAAACACTGATCTACCAGAATCCGGAACATGGAGGCCAGAGGAGTTTGGGGAAAGGGTAATTTACATGGGATTGGGACAAGCCTGGATTTAAGCATGACGTTGGTGCTGACATATGCAGTTTACTCTGAGCCCTTGTGGGTGCAAATGGCAAACAGCCTGTAATTAGGCAGGGGAAGGGTGGGGTTGAGACAGTGTTGGCCAATTTGGGATGCTCAGAACCAGCATGGCTTCCATTGTGCCTTTAGTGAGGTGTGGCACAGACTGAAAGTGGCTGAACAATGAGAATAGAGGTCTCTGGGTTTTCTCCATGGTGGCCTACATACTTCTGCTAGGACGTCTTTCACAACACTTGGATCCCAGCGCATACTTTAAGACAGTTATCAAGATTTCTATGGATCATTGGGACTTCTGTCATGGCTGGCAAACAAGGGCACACCAGCCTCTTCCAACTGACACTGTCCAAAGAGGTTGGAGTAAATATTTTTCCTTATCAAGGATAACTGGACTTGGATAATTTGGAAGGTATCAGGCAAGGTTTGAGATGACAGAGGTCGTTGTTGTTGTGTTTAGTTAATCATATAGGGTTGCTGAGCTAGCAGCATC
The DNA here is from genome assembly GCA_030556195.1 of Anolis apletophallus. Classification (NCBI taxonomy): domain Eukaryota; kingdom Metazoa; phylum Chordata; class Lepidosauria; order Squamata; family Anolidae; genus Anolis; species Anolis apletophallus. The sequence continues at coordinate 43,369,598 of JARBWK010000011.1, read as the reverse complement.
TCCTTCCCTGAGATTTAAGGGTCCAGAGCTGAGATTGGGATGGAGCCCCTACATCATTGGCAAACTTGGGCCCTCCAGGTGTTTTGGACTTCAACTTTCACAATTCCTAACAGCCTCTAGCCTCTTCCTTTTCCTCCTCAGCCGCTTAAACCACGGGAGGCTTTTCTTTATATTAAAATAATATGGTTGCATTATTTACAAAAACAAGGTTTCCATAACATGAACCAAGTTTTCTTTGCTTCCACCTGGGCTTCTTTCTCATGCTCTCTGTGCTCTCTGGGTGTAGGTGAACTACAACTTCCAAACTCAAGGTCAATTCCCAAGCAAACCCTTTCAGTACTTTCTGTTGGTAATGAGAGTGCAATATGCCAAGTTTGGTTCAATTCCATTGTTGCAAGAGTTCAGGATGCTCTTTGATCGCTCTCATAGAGCTTCTTTTCACAACAAAATTACACAGAAGTTTCACTCAGTAGCTTTATACACAGCAGCCTTCACACTGGATCTTCACAAAGTATATTTTTACACACAGCAGCTTTCACACACGAGGCCTTCAACCTGGAGCTTCTCTCACCGAAGCTTCTCACACCAGACTTTCTCAAACTGAGGCTTACTAACACACTGAGGCCTACCTCACACTGAGGCCTTTCTCCCACTGAGGTGAACTAACACAGAGGTCAACTCATACTGATGTTACCGAACGATTTAGAACAGCCTGGCCCTTAGGGGGCAGAGGCCCAGAAGTACCCCTAAAGTGAGGATTTCAGCAGAACCTCTGGTGAAGTTTTAAAAGCAAATAAAAATCCCTTTCCCAAATGATCTCACCAAAGAAGGCCGGAAGAAGATGCCACTGAAGCTTTTATTCTTGTCATCTGAGAAGGATGACCACTGCAGTTCCCTTGTTGCAAAGCAGTCATAAAGTTACATTGAAACATATGCCATTTTTATACAGTTTACAGAACTCTCAAAATTCAAACCTTCCCGCCCCTGCATGCTGTAGGCTTCATGAGGATTGGTTGGAACCTTGGAAGCCAGCTGTAGCGGGAACCAATCTTGAAACAGCGCCGCTTTTGCCCTGGCGAATGGGAAGCGAGGGACAGGAATGTGTTCAAAACAAAAAAGCAGCTGGAGTTTTCTTGATTAGATCATGTCCATATATTAATGAAGATCCGAGGCTTTGACCTTTCGGGCTAAAGGAATTATTTTGTTCTTGGTGAGAAACAGGAATTTGTCCTTAACGACCCTCCTTGTTGACAAAGGGCCACATGCAGATACTATCCATTGAGAAGTTTCAGCTTTCCAAATGGTAAATAAATGAAATACCTGTAACCACATGTCAGTTTCCGAGGCTGACAGAGGCAGTCAATTATGAAATATGAAAAATAGTTATGCCATTATCCTTCAGTGAGAAGAGGGAACGAAACTTCGAGGCTCTTCCCCCTGAGAGATGAGGGGTATTCGTTGAGAAAACAAAAACAGCCTTTTGTTTTCTACACCAGAAAAGCCCTATTATCATGCAAATGAAGCTAGTGGAGGGATGATTGAATCACAAGCTTTGCAGCTGGCAAGCCTCACCTAAGGTAGCTGCCTAAAGGTAAACAGTAACACTTTCATATTTTTAAAATCATATGGGAAAGGAAAAAACATGCAGGAAAATGGTTACATGGAAGGGGAGGGTTTCAGGAAAATACCACTACCAATATCTCATAAATTATTTCATATGCAAGGAGTAGAAAGAAAGTCCATATGATCTTGAAAAGCATCAAATCCATATGCTTTGGGGAAAGTCCATCTGTGTCCTTGGGAAAACTATAAGAGAAAGGTCCTTTTTGCTAATAACCAGAGGAGAGTCCAAATACATGAAAATCCTTGGAAAACTATGTTTCCCAAACCACTTAGGGCCTGCCCCTGTTGGCCTGTCCACATGCAACTCCATGCACAAAAAGTCCATGGCTTCAGGTCAAGTGAGGCAAGAAAACAGAGAGGTAGAAATGGCTGGAGGTTTTTTGATGCCAAATCCCAGCCTTTGGTGCTAGAGATGCCAGACCACATGTGCAGGAACGTTGGAACTCCCTGCTGCAGGTCAAACCAAATAGGCTGCAGATGGGCTCTCTCTGGGGCTCGCCTTCACTGAGACCTACTAACGTCTTTCACAGAGACATCTCACAGACTGAGGGCTACTAAGCTACAGGCATACCTTCTTATATTGAACCGCAGCTGAGTCATTGCATTCATTTAACCCTTTCAGTGCTTGACTCACGTTTTTGTAATTTAAAATACCTAGTTAATATTTATTTTTTCTGACAGCACATACAGCCACTATCTCTTTCTTCAGCTCCTTCCCAGTGCACTAGTAATGCGACTAAAATGCAACACAATTCAAACACTTTTGCAATGATCTGTAGAGCCCGGCACCACCTGGGAATGAACGAGATGGGTGCCAGGCTTTAGAGCCATCTCTCACACAAAATTCAATTTTTTTTCAATTATCTGATATGTCAGCCAACCTGTGATATGGCAACCATAAATGTTGAAAGCCATATGTTTTAAGGGAAATTCCCTGTGATTCCTCAGAGATGTTCAACTCACAAATAAAGTTCCTGTTTAATTCTCTTTTTTGTGTTTATAATTTTCATTGAAGATAAAAAGGAAATTCATTTTACATAGAGAGTGGGAGAACAATGTGTTTAAAGACAAGTAGGAAATAAAGATAGCTGTAGCCAAATAATTAAACAAAATCTCTTTGTCTTTATCTTTGTCCAAGTCTAGCATTCCTAGTAGAAAATATTCTGGTTCCTTGAGGGCGGGTCAATAAGTCCATGACTTTTTGAATTTCCCGCCTCTTAACTGAAAGGGCAACACTGCTCCTGTCAACAGGCATTTGTCAGTTGACTCTTGTCAAAATTTGAACAAGCTGCGTCATTTAGTTTGTGTTTGACAGCCATTAATAGCAGACTACCGTGTGATTTGAGAAGAATATGGAAAAACGTGAATTTCGTGTGCTCATTAAGCATTATTTTTTGCGGGGAAAAACCATCACTCAAACCAAGGCTACGCCTGATAAATACAATGGGGACTCTGCACCATCAATTTCAATGGTAAAAAAACTGGTTTACTGGATTTTGTTGTGGCCGTACAAGCACGGAAGATGCCGAACGTTCTGGACGCCCAGTTGAGGTCTCTACACCTGAAACAATTGAAAAACATCACGATATGGTGTTGGCCGATCGGAGATTGAAAATGCAAGAGATTGTGGAAGCCATAGGCATCTCACATGGCTCAGTGGTTTCAATTTTAAATGATCACTTGGGTATGAGAAAGCTTTATGCAAGGTTTTCATATCAAACCAGGCCCGGATTAACCCCTTTTGGCACCCTAGGCCAAAAGGGGCTAATTACGCCCCCAAACCTCTACCGCACCCCCCCACCCACACACACACACATTCCTTCTTTCCGCCTGCCTCTCCTCTTTCCCAGCTGGCGCACGCGGGCCCGGCTCCCGCCTTCGGTGCAGCAGTTGCCCAGGATGCTGAGGGCAAGGGTGCAGCGGAGCCTGGGGGTGCCGGCCAGGACCCTCAGCAACGGCGCCAGCCCCCCACGCTCCCGAAAGCGGGCAATGCCGCCAGCCTCCTTGATGTGCTGCGGGGCCAGGCAGGAGCCCAGGGAGCCGCTCCCAGGCCCCTTCCCGGCCCCTGGGCCTTTCGAAGCCGGCACCCAGGAACATTGGGGAAGGAAGGAGGGCACGAGGAGGATGAGGCGGAGGGAAGCCCTGGCCCTGGGGCCGCTGCCAGGCATGCGCGTGCGGAAGGAGGGCGCGAGCGCCTCTGCCTCCTCCGCCATGTTTTTGGGTGCTGCACATGCTCGGCAGCACCCCTGGGGGCTTCCCTTCCTTCCTCCTCCCGAGGAGGAGGAGGAAGGAAAGGAAGCCCCCGGGGCCGCTGCCGGGCCTGCGCAGCACCCAGGAACCTGGGGGAAGGAGGCAGAGGTGCTCGCGCCCTCCTGCCACGCGCGCATGTCCGGCAGCGGCCCCAGGGGCGGGGCTTCCCTTCCTTCCTCCTCCTCGCGCCCTCCTTCCTTGTCAAGGGAGTGCGGGCGATGGCGAGTGGGGGGCGCCATTCCCTCCTCCCCCCCCCCCTCTCAGCGCTCCCCCGCTCTCCCAAAGAGAGAGAGAGAGAGAGAGTCATCATGCCGCGCGTTGCGGTTTTGTTTCAAATTGTTTTGATCCGTGAATTCCCCCCCCCCCCTCGGCTTGCGCCCCTAGGCCATGGCCTAGGGTGGCCTTACGGGTAATCCGGGCCTGTATCAAACTCAAGTTTAATTTACTGTACTGTTTTCACAAAATTAAAAGGTTTAGTCACTTGGCGTACTTATTTTAAAGACTAGATTTTGTACGAGCAAAATGATGCATGTTCTGTGTGCTCAAGAGAGCAGCAAAGTGTCTCAACCTTCGTTTTTGCCATCTGGGAAGCAATGAAATAGGAACAATCCCCTCCCCGCCTACCTATGGGAACTTTCTCAGACAAGGTGGAGCTCGGCAGTCCAGTTGCACCTGCTCCTGGCTTCTCTTCCCCAGCATCTGTCCTCCTTCGCCTGCGCCATCCACGCCCCATCCCTTGGTGCAAAGAGCTGCGTTAGCAAAGCTTCAGCTCTTTGGTGGCCTGTGTGAGAAGATGCCCTGTTCCTCCGCCCTGTGCAAACTGCTTACTAATGACTTTTTTTCTTTCCAGAGCCCCTTCCAGGCCTCCCAAGAGAAGCTGCTAGACCGGCTTTGAGGTTGTGCTTGCCGGTGGCAATACTAGCCCTTTCGGCTTGCTGGAGTCTCTTTCAAAATTGGGCAAGCCAGGTCTCTCCTACATCTGTTAACCCCTTGAAGGCCTTCAACCTCCTTCTAGCGCAGTGTTTCTCAACCTTCCCAACGCCGTGACCCTTTAATACAGTTCCTCATGTTGTGGTGACCCCCAACCATAAAATCATTTTTGTTGCTACTTCATAACTGTAATTTTGCTACTGTTATGAATCGTAATGTAAATATCTGATCTGCAGGTTGCATTTTCATTCACTGGGTCAAATTTGGCACCAATTCCCGATACGCCCACATTTGCATACTGGTAGGATTGGGGGGGGGGGTATCATTTGGGGATTGTAGTTGCTGGAATTTATAGTTCACCTATTTATTTATTTACATCATTTCTTTCCCCGCTCTTCTCAACCCCCGAGGGGGGACTCAGAGAGGCCTAACAAAAGGCAACAATTTGATGCCGATACACAATATAAATACAATATAAAACCATAAACATTCAGAATTAAAATACAATTAGCATTGACACATACTACACATACACTTAAGTTAAAAACAGAGTTCTGTCCACCACATAAACATTGAGCCATAACCAACAACTTTCCAATTCCAATTCCAATCCAAAGTGCTGCATTGTGCTAATGTGCAAAGGCCTGGTCCCAGAGCCACAATTTCACTTTTTTCCTGAATGCCAGGAGGGATGGGGTTGATCGTATGTTGCTCGGAAGCACATTCCACAGATGGGGAGCCACCACCGAGAAGGCTATTTCTCTCGTCCTACCAACCACATTTGAGAAGTTGGCGGGAGTGAGAGCAGGGCCTCCCCGGATGATCTTAAATTACAGGGTGGGACATAGCGGCAGATGTGTTCGGACAAGTAAGCTGGGCCAGAACTGTATAGAGCTTTAAAGGTCAAAACTAGCATTTTGAATTGAGCTTGGAAGTGGACAGGCAGCCAGTGGACCTGACATAACAGGGGGGTGGTATGCTCCCTGAATGTAGCTCCGGTTAACAATCTGGCTGCCGCCCATTGAACTAGCTGCAATTTCCAAACTGTCTTCAAAGGCAGCCCCACGTAGAGTGCGTTGCAGTAATCTATTCGGGTTGTGACCAGAGCATGGACGACCGTAGCCAGATCAGACTTCCCAACCTACAAACAAAGAGCATTTTGAACTCCACCAACGATGGAATCGAAGCAAACTTAGCACAAAGAACTCCCATGACTGAAAGAAAATGCTGGAAGGATTTGGTGGGCATTGACCTTGAGTTTTGAAGTTGTAGTTCAGCTACATCAATAGAACACTGTGGACTCAATGAATGATGGATCTGGATCAAACTTGGCACAAATCCTCAATATGCCCAAATGTGAACCCTGGTGGAGTTTGGGGAAAATAGACCTTGCCATTTGGGGGTTGTAGTTGCTGGGATTTATAGTTCACCTACAATCAAAGAGCATTCTGAAAACCACCAACAATAGAATTGGGCAAAACTTCCCACACATAACCCCCATGACCAACAGAAAATACTGTGTTTTCTGATGGTCTTTGGAGATCTCTCTGATACCTCCTTGCGACCCTCCCTCCTGCCCAGGGGTCCCGAGAAACGCTGTTCTAGCCCCAGTGAGAACATTTCTGTATACTTCCCAACAGTTATTAATAACTTTTGCTTTCTTCCTGCCTTTGTTTACCTTTTTGCCCACACTCTGGTATTGCTCAGCCCCATGGATCCCAGTTTTCTGCTGAGAAATGTTGGAAGATATGCCATTCCATAGAGATTGACCAGTTTGAGGATTGATGGTGACATCCACTACAGCTGAAACTGAAGACCTAAGCGTGCATCTGTAGTGAAGTATGAATGCAGTTTGACACCACTTGGACTGCCAGGGCACAGTGCAATGGTATCCTGAGATTTGTAGTTTGATGAGGCACCAGCACTTTTCGGCAAGAAGATTTGATACCTTGTAAAATTATAGCTTCTAGGATTCCATAGCATTACACCATGGAAATTGAAGTGGTGTCAAACTGCATTCATTCTACAATGGAGATGCAAGATTAGTCCTGGGGGCTCTGTCCTCTAACAGGGAAGGTCTGTCAGAAGCTCAGAAAGAATAGTTCATGTTCTGCTGCCATCTCCTCTCAACTTTTGCCTGAGACAGTCAGCCACTCTGCCTAATGTTCGGCCTGGCTCCGATTACTGATGGAAAAAGACTTTAATTCCTTTTCCCAACCCCGTTCTCAGGCAGGAGGCACGATGATGATGCAGCCCTTCAGATTTTGTAGACCTGCATTTCCCAGCATTACGTATCCTTGCCTGTACTGCTTAGGGCAGCTAAGAGTTGCATTCCCACAGTAAGTGAAGGTCATGGTTCCCGTCCTTGTCATACAGCAAAGAGTACCATGAACACATTAAATCAATAGGCTACTCCTAATTTGCATTTGTAATTGCCTGCCATAGTATTTGGGAGTCAACAATCTGGTTCCCAGGCTAAATATCGTGGGACTTGAGTCATCATAAGCTAGTGCTCCAAAAATGTTGATGGAAACCATAAGCCTTTCCATCAACCATAAGCCTTTTGTCTTCTGTCTTCCTCCAGTCTTTTTCAAGTACAGGTGAAGTATCCATAGACGGAAATAATCAGAAATGCTAAGGATTTGGGATATGAGATAGCTGTACTTGCATATACCAATAATGAAGTATCTTGGAGATGGGACTCGTTCCCATCTCTGAGTCAGGGTAATTTTAGCAATTAAATAAATATGCATACCTACGTATAAGGAAAACCAACTGTCCTAAAGAATGCATGCATACATTGTATAATGTTAGAGCACATGCATTACAAATTTCCTCTTCTCAAAAGGAACATTCCTTTTTCCCTAGTGATACTTGTTCATTGCAGATGATATACATTACATTAAAATTATAATAAATCTGTCACTCAACCAATAGTATGTACATTTAAAAATAGCTCCAAATGCCCTATAAGCTTGTGCAGATGTAAATGTAAGGGGAGGTGGTAAACCCTTTGCACATAGCTTTTGCTGATGATGCTTCAACATTAAGAACAGGCAGGAGAATTAAAACATACACATTACATTTATTATTTATTTATTTATTATTTATTTAGAGATTTTATATGCCGTTCTTCTCTACCTACTACGTGGAGGGACTCAGAACATAGCTTTTCTTCAACACACACTGCCACACATGTAGGCTTCACACATGTCTTTTAATCTTAAATGTTTACAATTGAAGTGAATATATATTTTCATCTATTGCATTTATCACTATATTCTGAAACTAAAGAAAATTAATGTGGGAAAAAACATCATTCAAGCTTTTAAATACCCATGTAGCACGTTTCCTCTAAGAGCGTTGTCTTTGGCACAGTACAAGTATATCCTTTCCTCATCTAACGCTTTGGAAAAATAAAATAAAGAAATATTTCATATAACAAAGAATTATTCATATACTTCACAATAAATAAAAGTTCAACAGATAATTAAATGAAATGAAGAGATCTGAAATTATTATGACCCTATCTAATCTAGTGGACGTGAAACTATCTGATGTTTTAAAGGAGGGAATGTAAACATCAATGGGCCCCTCATCCCGTTTCGCTGGAATTGATGCTTCTTCAGGGCGTTAGAACATAATATATTGAGTATTGGTGGTCACAAGGACAGAAGATAATATCTATAGCAAATATACAAAAAAAGGGTATAAGCCACATGATAAGGAAAAGTTACATTGAACAACAGTATAAAAATGCACAGTACAAAAGGGGGTGAAACTCAACAATCAATTCATATTCAATAACATCACTAGGAAGGAAAGTCACCACCAGGTAGTATGACCAACAGGTAAGTAAAGGTAAGTAAGGGAGCTGTTTAAATGGTAGCCAGAGAGGGAGGACTGCTGATAGAAAAATGCAAATGTGATAGTAATTAGCCCAGTAATAATTAAGTGATTAAAGTCTGAATGCTGATGGTCTCGTTGAGGCCAGCAGGTGTCTCTGTGGAGAGGAGGATGATTCACTTAGATTCGGCCCTGATGAGGGCTGAGTGGATGTCACCGTGCTCACGAGTAGTCACTTTTTCCAAGCCCATGCATTTAAATGAGCCATATGGATGTTTTGTTTCATGGAAATGTTTGTACAAGATAGAATCTGTACAGCCATTTTTTATTTTGGACTTGTGCTCGATGGTTCTGGTACGAAGCTGGCGGCTGGTCTGGTCTATATAGACATAATTGCATGGGAAAATCAAGACATATACCAGATGTGTCGTGGCACACGTGAAAAAACAACAAAACAACTATCTGATGTTTCCCAACATGCACTGTAAATGCACTGCATGTTACCAATATATTCTTTTTATTACTTTCACATTACATTGATACACCTCATTTGAGTAAAAGGGAGTTATGGTTTCATTCAGGTGGTTATCCCAAATTGTTCAAAGAGGGAGAAGGCGGGCAGGGCTTAAAAGAAAGGAACATTCACTTGCAGAAGGCTGTCCTAAACCCATTCCCAACCAGCTAATCACTAATACCTTCCCAAACTCATTCTTTATCAAATACTAGCTAAACCCGACCACGCTTTGCTGTGGCTCAGTCAGATATGAGATGAATGAGATAGTAAATAAAAGTATAGATTCACTAAGAAAACACACCATTCATTTCAATACCCTGCATTGCGTTGCTCTGTCTATGTGGAATGAAAGGAAAGGAAAAAGAGGTCTGGTTTTTTTTACTGTAAAAATAATTTTTTTTATTGTAAAGCTAGTGGATTGACTACATTTTTGGTTTGTCCAGTTTCTGCATAAACATATAGATCTGACAGTTTACTGACTCCGGAACATATGATGTATAAGTGCCCCTGAGAGAAGCAATTGTTTTCTAAATTCTAACCACATAATTGCAAAGATTTCACCTGTGCTTTATTAATCATATTGCGAATGCAAGGCATATTGGAAATTGAAGTTGTTAGTACTCGAACGCCATGTCGGTTGGAACGAGCGCTATGCCTATTGCAAGCAAACACAGCTCAGCTTTCATTTCTTATACTGCTGAGGTGAAATGACAGCTGCTCTGTGATTAGTTGGTATTTCTTATATTGCTGAGGTAAAAGGCAAGTTGCACTGTGATTGGTTATTTCTTTTAATGCTCAGGTAAAATGAAAGCTGATCAGTGATTGCTTATTATTTCTTTTACTGCTAAGTTAAATGGTAAGCTGTGTAGTGATTGGTTGCTAGAGCTCAGATTCCACTACTTATACTGCTCAGGCAAAATGTAAGCTAGGCTGTGAGTGGTTGCCTTGGCCATCACAGATTCCACTTCGTCTATTCCTGGACTGCTAGTTTTACGCTAAATACATGCATATGTTCAAATGCCACATTGTGTCAATACTTCATTTTATTATAAAAACACGTGTGCATTGGATTGTAACATTGTGTCAAAGTGTCAAGTCAATTGACTGATTACTTTTCGAGTTTTGCAAGCATAAACATACGCAAATTGAGATTACCGTATATATATAAAGGTGATAGACTACTAGTCCCATTTTCACCATCCATATTGGCCAGTATTGATGCTGTGTTGAATTGAGGGAGTCGTGATCCAGCACATTTGGAGTATTCCATAGTAGAGGTGACTGTTGTGTCCGTTTCCAAATATCAACCTGACAAAGTCCCACCAAGTCTCTGTTTTCCAGGCTCTTTCCAAGTTCTCCTCTCACGTTCTTTGCGTTTTCACAAGTGATCTGTTCACTACTTTTCTTTTCCCCAAAAAAACAAAAAAAAACTCATCAAGGAGTCCATAGCTTAAGGAGGAGATAAGACTGAGCTGTGTCCTGGATGTTGCAAACAGGGTGAGCAGGTTTGAGATTACGTAGTGTAACCTCCCATGATATTACATCAGACAAAAGATGAGGCGAGTGAGACACACATGGGCTCCCATGGGTAAGTTGTAATTAAGAGAATCTCTAGTTACATCATGAAAAAGACACCCCAGCAGTCTTGAAGATGATGATATAGATGGCCCATTCAGTGCAGGCACGGTCATCTTCAGGACTGCCAACAACTGCCTGGTGTGAGCACTTTTGTGGTGCTACAGCAAAGAGGACCAATATCTTCTTTGTCTATTCAGATTGGACCAGGGATCTGAATAGCCTTCTCCAGGTGAAGTGAAAAACAGATCAAGTAACCCAGTGCTCTCACATTTAAATTTGCAATTCATGTGACCCTGTGACATCATTGGTTACCATTCCCATGGTCTAGCACAGGGCTGCCCAACTGGCGGCCCGGGGATACGGCCCCACGGCCCCCAGCCCCTACGCCCCCTAAGCTTTTTTTAAAAAAAAAAATTGAAAAATAAAATAAATAATAAAAATTAAAAAAACCCTACTTCCGGGTTCGGAGCAAGTATCGCGAGAATACGCAATCCACACGGGATTTCACTGTCAACGCGAGATCACGCCAGCATTGACAACGAAATCCCGTGTGGATAGCGTATTCTCGCGATACTCTTCGGCTACTCTACTACTGGATCGCTGACGCCCACAGACGCGATTAGGACCTTCTTCGACTCAGTTGGTCGTTGCCTCTCTCGTCGTCCGGTACTCCTGGATCCTGCGCGTTTAGAAACGGTAGGCCAAAGCAGGGGACTTCTCACGGGGCTCCTCCTTCCCTCCCCTCATCGCCCCTCCTGTATTAAATATAAAATTAAATATATTTAAAGATGAAATACGAGGAGATGGGATACATTAAAATAAAGGGGAGGGAAGATTGAATTAAATATATTTAATATTAAATAAAAATAAGGGGAGAGGGGAGGATGGAATTAAATATATTTAATATTAAATAAAAATAAGGGGAGAGGGGAGGATGGAATTAAATACTGTATATTTAATATTAAATTAAAATAAGGGGAGAGGGGAGGATGGAATTAAATACTGTATATTTAATATTAAATTAAAATAAGGGGAGAGGGGAGGATGGAATTAAATATATTTAATATTAAATTAAAATAAGGGGAGAGGGGAGGATGGAATTAAATATATTTAATATTAAATTAAAATAAGGGGGAGGAAAGGATGGAATTAAATATATTTAATATTAAATAAAAATAAAGGAGAGGGAGGATGGAATTAAATATATTTAATATTAAATAAAAATAAGGGGAGAGGGGAGGATGGAATTAAATACTGTATATTTAATATTAAATTAAAATAAGGGGAGAGGGGAGGATGGAATTAAATACTGTATATTTAATATTAAATTAAAATAAGGGGGAGGGGAAGATGGAATTAAATATATTTAATATTAAATAAAAATAAGGGGAGAGGGGAGGATGGAATTAAATATATTTAATATTAAATAAAAATAAGGGGAGAGGGGAGGATGGAATTAAATACTGTATATTTAATATTAAATTAAAATAAGGGGAGAGGGGAGGATGGAATTAAATACTGTATATTTAATATTAAATAAAAATAAGGGGAGAGGGGAGGATGGAATTAAATATATTTAATATTAAATAAAAATAAGGGGAGAGGGGAGGATGGAATTAAATACTGTATATTTAATATTAAATTAAAATAAGGGGGAGGGGAGGATGGAATTAAATATATTTAATATTAAATTAAAATAAGGGGAGAGGGGAAGATGGAATTAAATATATTTAATATTAAATAAAAATAAGGGGAGAGGGGAGAATGGAATTAAATACTGTATATTTAATATTAAATTAAAATAAGGGGAGAGGGGAGGATGGAATTAAATATATTTAATATTAAATTAAAATAAGGGGAGAGGGGAGGATGGAATTAAATACTGTATATTTAATATTAAATTAAAATAAGGGGAGAGGGGAGGATGGAATTAAATATATTTAATATTAAATTAAAATAAGGGGAGGGGAAGATGGAATTAAATATATTTAATATTAAATAAAAATAAGGGGAGAGGGGAGAATGGAATTAAATACTGTATATTTAATATTAAATTAAAATTAAGGGGAGAGGGAGGATGGAATTAAATATATTTAATATTAAATTAAAATAAGGGGAGAGGGGAAGATGGAATTAAATATATTTAATATTAAATAAAAATAATGGGGAGAGGGGAGGATGGAATTAAATATATTTAATATTAAATTAAAATATGTGGAGAGGGAGGATGGAATTAAATATATTTAATATTAAATAAAAATAAGGGGAGAGGGGAGGATGGAATTAAATACTGTATATTTAATATTAAATTAAAATATGTGGAGAGGGGAGGATGGAATTAAATATATTTAATATTAAATAAAAATAAGGGGAGAGGGGAGGATGGAATTAAATACTGTATATTTAATATTAAATTAAAATAAGTGGAGAGGGAGGATGGAATTAAATATATTTAATATTAAATTAAAATAAGGGGAGAGGGGAGGATGGAATTAAATACTGTATATTTAATATTAAATTAAAATAAGGGGAGAGGGGAGGATGGAATTAAATATATTTAATATTAAATTAAAATAAGGGGAGAGGGGAGAGGGCGCCGGGGAGGGGGCGGAGCCGGGGGCAGGGGCGGAGCTGGGGGCAGGGGCAGACCCTACGGCCCCCCAGGTCATCAGTGACCGGAATTCAGGCCCCTGGGCTGGTAGAAGTTGGACAGCCCTGGTCTAGCACCATCAGCAACACCTGTACAAGAAGGCAGATAGTCGAGCAGCAAAGCTCTGTCTTTGGCATGCAAATATTTCAATGACTTGGGGAGCCATAGGCATCTGACCCAGACATCTACACCGGCAGCACCAGAAGTCAAAGATAAGTTGAGATTAAAATGATTTTTACCTGACACATCAGAGAACAGTTGCCTATACATTATTTATGAAGACCATAATCAAAAGGGATATGCAGATCCAAGTTTCATTCCACCTTTGACACGGGGGCAAAAGGTACTTGAATGACATAGTACAGTCATATTTCATCTACCTATCAAGCATTTAGTATGTTTTGTTTTAAGATTAAGAATTAAACAGGAGCTACTTTACAAAAAGGGAATATTTTGTTACTAGAGGGTGCGGACTTGAGAAGAGGCTGGCTTTCATACATTTAGTACAATTTTAAAAAAGGATAGAAAAGAATTTTACAAACCATTACAAAAGAGCAGTATTGATTTTTAAAAATCTGGGAAAGATATAAGGAGAGATTTTGCAGAAATACACCTCTCTGGCTATCACCATTGGAAGCCTTCCAAAGAAGGGAGCTAGGGTGGCAAACTTGGCCAACCTATGTAGACATACTAAAGAAAGAGAGAGGAAAAATAGAACTTGAAGAAGAAAAAGAAATCAAACAAAAATTAAGCAACTTTTCATGGTTTCAATACAGACAAAATAACGTTGTTGTTGGTTTTTGGTTGTTTTTTTTAAGACAATGAGAGAGGTTTTGCAGAAAGCGACTCTTTCTGGGACAATATAATGAAATCGGGAAACAAACAATTACAAAAAAATATTTTAAAAAATACTAGAATGGACCACGTAGACAGAAAAGATTAAAGACTGTATGACTAAATGGGCGGCTAATATTGGTCACCCAATAAAATTAGAAAAATTTGAAAAAATTGGAACCAGAAAATTAAATATACCTATGCATTCAACTTAAAAGAAAACTGGCTCAAAATAATACACTGATGGTATATTACGCCACAAAAAAAAATCACAATGTTTTAAAAACGCCTCCAATAAATGTTGGAAATGTGAACAAGAAATAAGAACTTTTTTCATGCATGGTGGACCTGTTCAAAAGCTTGATTTTTTTTTGAAAGATATTCATGGAGATATACAAAAGATACTAAAAAAGAGGGTGGGTCAATAAGTCCGTGACTTTTTGAATGAAACACAGGTTTTTGGATAAAAAATCATTTTATTTTTCAACGTAGTCTCCTTTGAGCTTTATACACTTTGTCCAACGTTTCTCCATTTTTTTTATCCCTTCCAAAAAATAAGATTTGTCGAGGTCATCAAAATAGGTATTTGTTTGTGGGATGATTTCATTGTTGGAGTCAAATCTCTTTCCGCCGAACCATTTCTTCAGGTTTGGAAACAAGAAATAGTCACTCGGGGCTAAATCTGGAGAATAGGACGGATGAGGGAGCAATTCGTATCCCAATTCATGGATTGTTGCCATGGCAACTGCACATGTGTGCACCTTTGCATTGTCCTGGTGCAAAAGAACTTTTTTCTTGGCCAAATACGGTCTTTCCCCCCCCAAATCCTCATTAAATCGACCCAATAAGTTGGCGTAATATTCACCATTGATTGTTTTACCCTTTTGAAGGTAGCCAATGTGGATTATACCGTGTGCATCCCAAAAAACGGTTGCCATGACTTTATTGGCTGACAAACCCACCTTGGCCTTCTTTGGCGCCGATTCACCCAGAGAAACCCACTGTTTTGACTGCTATTTGGTCTCTGGTGTGTTGTGGTGGATCCACGTTTCGTCCACGGGTTACAAAACAGCACAAAAACTCGTCCATATTGCGGTTGAACAACGCCAAACACTCCTGTGAAATTGTCACGATTGTGTTTATGGTCAATTGTGAGCAAACGTGACACCCATCTTGAAGAGGATGACAACTGCAATATCCTTGTCGCAAAGCAGTCACAAGTTTACATTCAAAACCATCTTCAGCTGATGAGACTAAAGACTTTGGTGGCATCTTCTTCCAGACTTCTTTGGTGAGATTATTTGGGCAAGGGATTTTTTAATTTTTTAACTCGCCAGAGGTTTTGTTGAAATCCTTGCTTTAGGAGTACTTCTGGGCCTCTGCCCCTTCCGGGCCAGGCTACTTCCAAATTGCTCGATAACAAAAGTAATCCCAATCAAAGTACACATATATGGGAAAATACATTATAACAAACAAATCACTGAGATTCTGATTTTTCCTCCTCTCACCTCCCAGAAGATGAAATTTATTATGATCAAAAGATAAGGTAACCTCCCAGAAGATCATCACCACAACTTCTTGATGTTATTCAGT
Organism: Anolis apletophallus; assembly: GCA_030556195.1. NCBI lineage: Eukaryota > Metazoa > Chordata > Lepidosauria > Squamata > Anolidae > Anolis > Anolis apletophallus. The sequence goes on along the minus strand of JARBWK010000011.1, from coordinate 43,353,780 downwards.
CTTAAGGAAGAAGGATTTGAAGCAGCAGCAGCAGTACTACTACTACTATTACTAGTAGTAGTCGGAATTTTATTGATTAGCCCTTAGGCCATATCACAATATCAAACAAAACAACAAGGCTTGATAAGACTTGATTGCACTCTACCGTATGTAGTAAGTTAAAATAAGACACTTATAACAATACAGTAAATAAATATGATAAGATATGATAAAACTGAGTATGTACATCATATTTCCTTATCACCCCTACAATTTACCCCGATCAGCCCCACATATGTGGTTCTCAGACATCTTGTTTTATTTAAATACAGAGCTGTTTTATATGTTAGTAGCTGTACCCGGCATGCGTTGCTGTGTCCTATTTAGGAGATGCGAGAAAGTCTGAGTATGTAAGGGTTGGAATTGATGTTACTTATGGTCTTGGTGGGGTCATGGCTGTGTCCCTGTGGGTTGTTCTGGTGGGTGGGATGTTGAAGTCCTGTGGAGTTGTCGGTACGTCTTTCTGTTCTGGCGTTTGTTTTGCCCCTTTTTGTTTGATGTATGTAGCGTTGCGAGTGTGTCGTCCAATGCTGTTCTTTTTAGAAGGCATGGCTTGTCTTTTGGGTCAGATTATGCCTGTGTGGAAGGAAGGAATGGCATACAAATGGGTTGAGCAGTAGACGCAAGGTTGTGTTATGGGCGTATTGTGTTGTGTGTAGGTATTACTTTTTTGGTGAGTTAGTGGGTGTGTGTTGGCATTGTGGGTGGTAGTATGTTGTGGAATGCTTGTGTGGGTGGGGTGTTTTGGGTGTTTGTGTGTGTTTGTAGAGTTTCAGTGCAGTGTTGTGTTTGGAGTATAGGTGGAGTTGGTTTTTGTTTGTGGTGGTGGTAGGTGTTGTGTAAAAAGGGTCCCATAAGGTTGGAGGGATGGGTTATGATAGGAAGTTGTGTTGTGTTGTGTGGGTAGGAATTGCTGGAGAATTGCTCCCTCCTAGAGTTTGGTTTTGACAGTTTAACCCACAAACACCAACTGACTAAATTCAAAGCACTCAGCATTCTATCCTAGCCTTGGCTGGCTCTGCCCACCGTTGCTATGGTAACTCAACCTCCCTGCTTTTTGTGTGGGCCGATGTTGGCCAATGGGTTTCGCTGGCGGCCGCAGAGGATGCTGGGAAATGTAGTTTTTTATCATTGTTTTGGGGGCCTTCTAGGTTTTGGGGGGGAAAGTTTCTTTCCTAAAAACCTTCCTTGCCTGAGGCCTATTTTTGTTGCCAACAATGGTGTCTCTGCCTTGGAAGTTTTCTCTGTCTCTGGCAGTCGTTCGATGACGGGTCCTCCTTTATATAATAGATTTTTGGGTCTTGGCCACATATAAAATATGTTGTTCCGATGTAAGATTCCCAATACATTGTCCGTTTGATATATGGAGCAAGTCTCTCACCTTCCGATACAATTTATTATCAAATAATATGTGTGCTATATCCTCAATTTTAGGTGCCCCGCAAATACAACTCCGTTCATTATAAGGGATGCTGTTAAATCTCCCGTATCTGACCATTGTCTCAAGCTGATCAAATCTAGCTCGAGTGAATACCTCCCTAAAATGTTTTGGTATTTGCATTTTTAGATAGTTAGCCATTGGAAAGGTACATTTATATTGACTCAGCTATTTTAGGTTGGCAGCCTTCCTGAGGGTGGCTATATCTTTTTGTGCTTCTATGTCCAGAATTCTTTGTATAGCATCCTTCTTTTTCAAAAACACACACACACAAAACAAACATTACATCTACTTTTCTCCAAGAAGTTTTGTAGCTTTTGGGGGGAAAGGTGGTCACCGAGTTTGCCATCTATGGTTGATGACTATCCTCTCCCCAAGAAGGTGTGTTGAGCTCAGCACAGTCCCCACCAGGTCACAACAGAACAAGAAGAGAAGGGAGTCAACAGCCCCAGGCCTGCCAGGACCCGCCACAGCCCTGCCCCTGCTCTCTGGTGAAACTGCAAGGTAGTTGCGAAGGCTGGCAAAGCTGCAGGTCCTTTCACAGGTGTGCAAAGCGAGCGCCCACCCCTCAACCGGCTTGCAGGCAGCCAGAGATGAAAGGCTGCCTTAGTGAGGAAATACCGAACAGCTTCTGAAGCACCGCCTATGGAAGAATGCAGAAAACTCATAAACTGGTGGAGGCGGCATTCAGGGCCAACACCTGTGGAAGCCTTAACTGGGAAGTGCTGGGTAGGGTTAGCTGAGTAAAAAAACTGGGGAGGGATCCTGTAATACTGAATGGCTGTGTAGAAGAGGGAGTGTCAGCAGGTACTGTTATCTGGTTGGTAAATAAGCAGTATCTCCTAAAAATCCTTAAGCGGCTGGGGGGGGGGGGGGGAGAAAAAAGAACTACAATGATAAAAAGGGTCCAACATATGTTCAAAAATAGTCCGATCCAAGTAATGGGATGTGTGGGATGTTTAAGAGTGTATGTAATAACGTGATACACAGTTATGTATAAATCCTATATTGTTTATCTAGTTATATACACAAAAATGGGTGGAATATAGCACAGTTTCCCAATATACAGCAAAAATCTATCTATGTATATAATAAAAGTAAGTGTTTGCAGCGGTGTGGTGGTGCGGTGGTGCGGAGGGAGGAATATGTGCCAGCGTTTCGATTGGTTACTACTGTGGGATTATTTGCATAAAGGACACTGATTGGCCAGCCTCAGAACTCCGACACTCTAAGGCAGTGTTTCCCAACCTTTTTTGAGCCGTGGCACACCTTTAACATTAAAAAAATCCGGTGGCACACCACTAACCAAAATGACACTGTAACACAGTAAAGAATGGCTGGGGGATGGTGACCTGCTGGGAGTGCCAAAGCCGGGGAGGGGGAGGAGCCAGGCCACGCCATGTCCCACCCCCTCCTCCCGGCTTCAGTTCTCCCATAACTTCAGGCTGCACCATGCCCTGCCCCCTCCCCCCGGCTTCAGTTCTCCCACAGCTTCGCCAGCTTTGAGAGGGCAGTGCCAAGCCAGCATTGTGTTGGCTCTGCCACCACTGGCTTGGCACTGCCCCCTCAAGGCTGGCAAAGCTGTGGGAGTGCTGAAGCCGGGGGAAGGGGCAGAGCCAGGCTGCGTCATGCCCCCGCCTCCTCCCCCCCCCCGGCTTCAGTTCTCCCACAGAGGAGGAGCATGAGCGGTGGACGGGCTTCAGTAGGCAGGGCTCCGCGCGGCTTCAACAAGCAAGGGGCGAGAGTCATGGCGGATTGGAGGCTGGTGGGGAACAGCCAAAGGAGGCGGCGCCCAGTCCCTTCTTCTTTTTCTTCGCCGCCTAGCCCTTCCTCCTCCTCCCCCAAGCAGCAGGAGTTTGGCAGAGAGCATTTTTTCACGGCACACCTGATGATCGCTCACGGCACACCAGTGTGCCCCGGCACACTGGTTGAGAAACACTGCTCTAAGGCAGTGTTTCCCAACCTTTTTTGAGCCGCGGCACACTTTTAACTTTAAAAAAATCCGGGGGCACACCACCAACCAAAATGACACAAAATGACACTCTAACACAGTAAAGAACGACTGGGGGATGGTGGCCTGCTGTGAACAGCTGCTGGGAGTGCCGAAGCCGGGGAGGAGGCGAAGCCAGGCTGCGCCATGCCCCACCCCAGCGGCTTCACCTCTCCCAGCAACTGCTCCAGCCTTGAGGGGGCAGTGCCAAGCCAGCGGTGCCAGAGCCAGCACAATGCTGGCTTCGCACTGTCCCCTCAAGGCTGGAGCCGCTGCTGGGAGTGCCAAAAGCACTGGGGGAGGGGCAGAGCCAGCCGCGCCATGCCCTGCCCCTCCCCCAGCTTCAGCTCTCCCACAGGCCGTGCCATGCCCGCCCCTCCCCCAGCTTCAGCTCTCCTACAGAGGAGGAGCATGAGCGGTGGGCGGGCTTGACTGGGCGGGGCTTCTCCTCCACGCGGCTTCAGCGCGCGAGGGCAAGAGTCATGGTGGGAGTCATGGCGGATTGGAGGCTGGCTGGGAAACGGCCGAAGGAGGCGCGCCCCGGCCCCTTCTTCTTTCTTCGCCACTGCCCGGCCCTTCCTCCTCCCCCAAGCAGCAGGAGTTCGGCAGGAGGGGGGGAGGAAGGGGGGCAGAGAGCTTTTCTCGCGGCACAGCAAGAGGTCCGTCACGGCACACTAGTGTGTCACGGCACACTGGTTGAAAAAGACTGCTCTAAGGCACCAGATTATTTGCATAAAGGACTCTGATTGGCCAGCCTCAGAACTCTAACACTCTAAGGTACCAGACAGAGGGCATTGGTTGCCACTGAGAGACAATTTGCATAAAGGACTCTGATTGGCCAGCAAAACAGAATGCAACTGAATGCTTGCGAGCAGTGCATATCGCCTCTGATTGGCGACAGAGTTAGCCAGTTGACAGTTTTTTTTCCGTTGGCAATTGAATGTTCATTTTCTGAGAGGATTTCACTACAGTGAGAGGGTTTCCTGATGTAGCCTACTGAGAGCATTACTAGCGTTACAAGCTAGGCCCCAAAATAGACAGACATCCTTCCAGCAAAGTGGCAGCATAAACATGTCTCAAAAAAGGGGAAAAAAAACCATTGGTAATGAAGGGACAACTGATTGCCAAAAATGACCTGGACCAAACTTGGCAAACAGACAACTGGTAACCCAATTTACATCCTAGTGCTGTTTGGGGGAGGGTGGATATCAGATGATAGGATTGGCAGCACCTTCACCCATTTTCAGACACCACTGTGACCCCCACCAATGATCTGGACCAAACTTGAGTTTGATTAGTACATAGTGTAATATATGACTAAGCTGATATTACCTAACATCCAAAAACAAACAATACCCTTTTCAAATAACCCGGGCACCGCCGGGTCCCCAAGCTAGTATGCATATAAACATACTGGCATTAAATTAGTGTTATATAGCAAATATAATCAATATACAATATCATATTATAACAAGCAATGTAAATATCAATCTCATAAAACACAATGCAGTGGAATATGTCAACAATATATGCAACGTTCAAGGTCATATAAATATTCACTAAACAGTCAATAAATACCCAGATATAAACAGAAAACCTGCATAAATATCTTCCCTAAAAAACTAGTTAGTTTTCTAGTAGGGAGGGAACTCAAGAACAGAAGCCAGGTAAATATTCAGCGTTCGTTATCTGCCTGGAAGATATTTATGCAGGTTTTCTGTTTATATCTGGGTATTTATTGACTGTTTATTGACTGTTTATTTACATTGCTTGTTATAATATGATATTGTATATTTATTATATTTGCTATATAACACTAATTTAATGCCAGTACGTTTATATGCATATGTTTGCTGTATATTGGGGAACTGTACTGCATTCCACCCATTTTTGTGTGTATAAATAAACATTATAGGATTTATATATAACTGTCTATCACGTTATTACATACACTCTTAAACATCCCACGCATCCCATTACTTGGATCAGACTAGTTTTGAACATTTGTTGGACCCTTTTTGTCATTGTAGCACTTTATCAGTGGGCAGCCTTTCCCTCTTGTTTTGCTTGGTGGAAAGGAAAGAGACTGAGACTGTTAGGAATGGTGAGAGTTGAAGTTCAAAACTCCTGGAGGGAGGGCCGAAGTTGGCCCATGCCTGCTCTAGGTGCCTCTGGTGTTGCTGTAAGAAGGTCCTCCATCGTGCATGTGGCAGGGCTCAGACTGCATTGTACAGAAATAGGTGGTCTATGGTTTGCTCTTCTCCACACTTGCATGTTAAACCATTTCAAAGTTACTTCCTTGGGCAGTGACGGCACGATCGTCAGCATAGATGAAATTATATGTCCCTTCTGGCAGTGGCTAATCATTTGTGTAAATGCTAAACATTGGTGGAGCAAGCACGCTCCCCGTTCTTCTGTTTTCACCATCTGCTTCTTCGGCCCCGGGTTCACTCCTGCTACCCTCCAAGAACTTGGGGAAAGGAAAAGCCTTGCCCAGAGACTGGAGAAGACCTGAAGAATTCGCTTCCCACCGTTGCTAGAAGTACTAGGGGTGGATATCTCCAATTTAAATACTTTGAAACCCGTTAATATTTCGTATTTGAAATTATTTTGACCCTATATCGACCCCCGGCGTCCAACCCGGAAGTGAAGTTTCAAAACCGAACCCGGGATCGCCATTTTTTTTTGTAAAGGTCGCGTTATTAGGTCGTTTCCCCCCCCTCCTCAGTTCTCAACTCGTGAGAGGAGACTGGAGCACCCTCCTTTCTCCTCTCGCCAGCTGAGAGCTGAGGCGGGCGCTTTGGAAGCAAACCGGCCGAGCTTTCCTCCGTTTCCCCAGGCTCTCCCTCACAAGCGGAGGGAGAGCCTGGAGAACAGGAGGAAATTCCTCCGAATCTCGGAGTTAGTTCTCAGCAGAGAAGGAGGACGCGAGGGGATGCCCTCCGCTCTTCCTTCCCTGCTAAGAACTAAACTGCGTCAAGCCTTGACGTGGTTTAGTTCTTGGCAGGGAAGGAGGGGCGGACCATCCACTCCTCCGTTCCTTCCCCCGCAAGCTCAGAGGCATCCCGGGTTATATTTAACCCACAATGCTTCTGAGCTGGGGAGGGAGGGAGGGAAAAGGGGAGGGCTTGCTCTCCATTCCTCCCTCCCTGCCCTGCCAGCTGAGAGGCATCACGGATTAAATTTAATATGCGCTGCTTCTGAGCTCGGGGGGGGGAAGAGGGGAGGACTTGCCTTCCATTCTTCCCTCCCAGCTGGCGTAAGGAATAATAATGAAAATTCGTTATTAATTACGTTTCAATCACGAAATTTTCTAAAAACATTTCAGATTAATTTCTATAACGACCCAGCAACGGAAATCACCCCCCCCAAATGAGTTTAGAATCAAATTTGTAATGGATCAACCACCCCTAAGAAGTACTATTGCTCTTAGGAGGGACCATGCATGACGTTTGGGTCAAGTACTGCTTGAGGCGAGATTAGCCATCTACAGCCTGTTCCCTCACTCTACACTCTAGGTTTGAAGCTGTTAGATCATGTGAGAAACATATACTAATTCAATGGCAGGAACATATACTTTGCTGCTTATTTTAATATTTGTGCACAGGTATAAAATGGGACCTTTATTTTATTACCAGATATGTTTCCTGCTGGGATAGCTAAGAGGAATAGGGTATAGTCCTGTCTGCACATAATCAAAGCTGCCGGACCAGTTGTGGCAGCTAGTTGAGATGAGCCTTGACCAAAAATAAGACATAGAGGACATTTCTAGGAGCTACTACAAACTTGAAGTGCATGCAGGTAGGAAAGTCTGTATAACACTTCAGTTTTTCTTTTCTTCAATAAGATTTCCCTATTTTTATGTTTTGTTTAATTTTTCTTATAACTTTTTAATGGATAAATCAAACCATATAATTAACCATTCTGGACTCAAGGTGGCAAGAAAGGTATAACAAATGCATATACAACAGTAGTTCCCAACCTGTGGTCCGTGCAAAAAAAAAAAGAACAAAAATATGGTCACCATTACTATACCGTTGCCTTGAAACTACATGGCAATGAGAGCGATTGGTCTTGCGAAACCCTCTTATTGTGCCAAGGCAACGAGGACGTCGGGAGAGGAAAGTGATCCCTGGTCAAAGTGGAGAGTGCTTCCTGGTCAAAGTGATCCCTGGTTAAAAAAAAAAGTTAGGAACCACTGATACAGAATGACCCCACTAAGGCAGAAAAATCCACTAAGTTGAAGACCACTGTGAAGTTATTGAATGAATTACAATAGAGTTTTTACTGGGACCAATAGTTAAGACTATTTTTCTTTCTTTTTATCCCCCCCCCCCCCCCCCCACATATATTTTTTGGTGAAAATTAAGAAGATGAGAGAAGAAGCAGGCAAACATGTTAAAATTACAAGTTAAAGAGGACTGCCCATACATTTATGTGAATAAGGCAAGACAAGTAAGTGAAGAATAAGTCTTTTCTTGCACCGCTCGTATTGCAGTTTTGTAATACAAACTGCCTTCAGACCATTCTGGAAATTATTTCTTGGTTCTCAGCAGACTGGAAGTGTCCACACCATATAACACAAGCATACCAGATTCATACCTCTTGGTCTGTCAAAGGCACATCCCAGGAAATCCTGGGATATGCCATTCCATGAGACACTAAGAGTGGTTCCACACAGCACTTTAATGCGAGTGCAATGGAGTTTTAAAAATACGATTGGGCTCCCATTGAAGTTTGCACACCCTCCCAGAAAGTGCGTGTTTTTTTTGGGAGGGGGGTGTCCGGGCTTTCCAGCAAGGCATCCAGACATCAAGAAAAAAAACCCAGAAAAGCCCTAAAAATGCTGAAGAACTTACCAGGGCTAATCTAAAATTGCTGAGCAAGGGTAGTAGTCACAAGAAAAGCAAGCGAAAGGAGCATTCAAATATGAGTCAAATATACAATGGTGATGCAAATAATTTCTATTTGTTAATAATCAATAAAGCAAAGGATCGTAAACGCACACAATACCATAAGCAGATGGCAAGGAGTCCAATGGTGTGAGTCAGTAGTATCTCCGATATCGAAAACTCAATGTTCACTCAAGGTGACCTCATCTTAACGTGATGAGGTTATGCTCAAGGACCAATCGATCACGAAAAGGACTCGTATATGTATGGATTAAGCCTTGATAAAGTTCTCGAAACGGATTTCAGCGGCCCCGGTTTTTGTGGATTTCTAACCCATTGGCTTTCTGTTATTCTGGATTTTCCTTAGGAGCCTGGATCTTGTAGCTCCTCACTTGTCCTTTGGATATATCGTCCTTATTGCTTTGGATCGCATATCGCTTTTCGCACTGAATAGACTCCATGGACTTCCATTTATGGATTTATAATTATTTTTGGAGACATTTATCAGACTTTTGAGTTCTCTGTGATTGTTGAGTCTAACTCCATGGAACTTTAAATGAACATTGAGTCTTTGATATCAGAGATACTACTGACTCTCACCATTGGACTCCTTGCCATCTGCTTATGGTATTGTGTGCGTTTACGATCCTTTGCTTTATTGATTATTAACAAATAGAATTTATTTGAATCACCATTGTATATTTGACTCGTATTTGAATGCTACTTTCTCTTGCTTTTCTTGAACTTACCAGGGCGCCAGTAGACTTCGGAGCAGAGTTCCTGGAATGCATCATGATGCACAAGAAAGCAAGTGGGGGGCCAAATCGCTCCTGACCCCCCTTGCTTTCTCACGCGTAATGGCACATTCCAGGAAATTTGCTTTGAGGCCTAATGGAGGCCCAGAAAGTTATTTTATTTTTAAAGGGGTTGTGGGGGGGGGGTGTCTAGGGAGGGGGTGTGAGCACTCTGAGTTTTATGGGCTAATTCAGCCCGGAAAAACATGAGAAGGCTGTCTGCACTGTCCCCTCAGAAGTCCAGAACTTCTGAGGGAGCAGTGCAGACAGCTGCCATACTGGATTCAACCTGGGTCTTTCAGGAAGACCTGGGTCTTTCCAGTCTCAAAATAACTCACCACAAAGCAAGGTTTTCCTGCTTGGTGCTGAATGCAGTTGTGTTTACCTGAGGCTTTGTCTGGATGCCCTAGGGGAAAATACAGGAGGGCGTGCGTTTTGTGCCCTGTCTGGATGGGCTCATAAACTAATGATTATCAAACTGCAATCCTCCAGGTGTTCAGGACCAGTTCTCAGAAGACCTAGTCAGCTTGGCTAAGTGTCAAGGATTTTGGGAGTTGAACTCTAAGACATCTTAAGGGACAGTCTAAGACAGGACCAAGTCTAAACAAGTCTAACTTCCAAGATCAATGTTGCTCTCTGAGCTAAAATATAAGGGATGTGCACCGAACCTCATGCCTTCTGACTGTAGCATAGGCCACTCAACAATTTTTACCCACCCAAAGTAATCTGCTTTGCTAACTTCTGCGCTTAGTTTGTACATATCTCCAGAGTGACTTGGGCATACAAAGACACCACATTTATTTTTCTTGGTAAATTTTATTAAGAGAAGATGTGATATTGCCTTCCTCGAAGGTTGAGACTATAGATATCCAATGAGTTTCAATGGGTGAGTGGATATTCAAACCCCCATTTCCCCAGAGTCCTAGTCCAATGCTTAAACCAGTACACCATGCAAACTCAAGTCTGGAGCGTTTTCAGAACTGACTTCCCACCAATTTCCATCTTTATGGCAGCTGCTCCTCTTACTCTTTCAGGCTCAATTCTTATTCTCATGGGATAAGAGGCAACACAGAAATTGTGTATGCGAAGATCTCCCCTCCAATAATTGTCCTCCAGTCTCCTAGGACCATATTGGTAAAGATGGGGACAAATATAAGCAAAGACACTTCTAGGAGATTCTCTTGCAGGGAACGCCAGTGTTGCTTCCAGTGACTGTGCCCTTAATCCAGTTTAATCTTACTGGATTTGGTGCTAAGAAGGGACTGATTGGGAAAATGCTCTTAAAAACCTCCGAGTCTCACTTACATTACAAGATAGAAAACAACTATATTCTAAATGCAACACGCCCAGAATAGTTGGGTTGCCGTGAGTTTTCCGGGTTGTATGGCCATGTTCGGGAAGCATTCTCTCCTGACGTTTCGCACACATCTATGGCAGGCATCTTCAGAGGTTGTGAGGTTTGTTGGAAACTAGGCAAGTGGGTTTATATATCTGTGGAATAATGTCCTCCCCAACACCGCCAGTATTCAAATTTGGGCGTATTGAATATCTGTGCCAAATTTGGTCCAATGAATGAATATACATCCTGCATATCAGATATTTACATTGGTCTCAATGGCCAACCTATAAGGACGTGTTGAAAAAAGATAATGATGAATTCCGTCTTAGAGCAAAGGAGGAAATCACAACTAAATGTAAGTCATTCTCCTGGCTACACCAAATACAAATCAAAGAATATTTTAACAAAGACAAAGAAAAAGGCTTTGCTGAGAAGGATGATTTCTATGACAAAATTATAAAGAAAAAAAATCATTACAAATATATATAATATACTACTAGAATGGGCAACCGAAAGAGAAAGAATGCATGATAACATGGCAAAGAGGTCAAAGAATGCATGATAACATGGGCAAAAAATATTGGTAGAACAATAAAACTGAAAGAATGGGAAGAAATATGGCAGAGGAAAATCAAATATACATATGCTACGGATATTAAAGAAAATTGGTATAAAATGTTCTACAGATGGTATATGACACCACATAAATTGAGACTTATGTACAAAACAGCAAACAATATGTGTTGGAAATGTGAAAGAGAGGTGGGAACATTTTACCATATGTAGTGGACCTATCCTAGGGTGAACATGCTCTGGAAAAAAATTCAAGAAAAATGTGAAAAAATACTAAAAAGAAAGATTAGTATAAAACCAGAATATTTTCTACTAGGAATAACAGATGAAGAAATGAAATTGGGTTTGAATCATGATATTTTATTCACATATTTGACTACGGCTGCCAGAATGGTCTATGCGAAAAATGGAAACAAAAGGAATTACCCACAATAATAATAATAATAATAATAAACTTTATTTATAAGCTGCTTCCCTCTCCCCAAAGGGGACTCGGAGCGGCTTACATGGGGCCATGCCCAAACCACAAATCACAAAATATCAGACATCAAAAAACAATAAACACAATAAAACAGTATACACAGTAAACTGAATACATCTAACAAAAACACAATAACAAATGTGTCTAAAACAGAAGGAAAAAGGAAGACGAGAGGGCGGGCCACATGTACATATAAGATGTTTAAAAGCTGGGGGAGATAAATGGAGTAGGGCCAAAACATGAAGAGTCGCAAAGGGGAAGGAAATCCATAAAAACGGGCGTTGAAGGTTCTAGTCTCCAATAGAAGAATGGTTTAACAAGATTGATGAAATAAAAGAAATGCACAAATTAACTTTTGCCTTGAAAATATGTTATGGGAGACCCATTAAAAAAACGGACTGGAAATTATATGAAGAATTTAAGGAAAAATATAAGGACTAAAGAAAAACCAAATATAAAGTAAATCCCTTTATCAAAATATGAATATCAATTGAAACGGTCCAGAAGGAGAAGTCGGAATAGAAAATACAAAGAAAGAAGAATGATTAAAAAGCAGTAAATGAAGATTTGGAAGTCACATATTACCCCTTCCCTTTAAGTACTCCCCAATCTATCCCACCTGACTCACTTCCCTTTTGCCTTTGCCTCAAACATTCCCAGCTTTTCCTTCCCCAAAATCTTTAAATAGAATGTTTCTTATTGTTATTATGTAAAAAAAAATCTTGAAATAAAAATTATTGGGGGAAAAAAGATATTTACATTGCAATTAATAACAATGGTAAAATCACATGTTCTAGCAATGAAAATAATGTTCTAGCAATGTTCTAGCAATGAAAAAACTCCCCGAGCCACCCGGGAGTGGCGACTCACAAATTTGAACAATAAATAAATAAATAAATAAATAAATAAATAATGTTACGGTTGGGGCTCACCACAACATGAGGAACTGTATTAAGGGCTTGCGGCATTAGGAAGGTTGAGAACTACTGGTCCAGACAGTCAATTACTTGTCTTTGAGACTAACTTCAACATAAGACACACCCAACTGAGTCCCACCTGTTCTTTGCACCAATAGCTCCTCCTTGTGGCACATTGGAAGCAATGCCAAATGCAGCAAAGTATTTGTTCCTCCATTGCCACATGGATGCATTGACTCATGAGGACCCCGTGAATGTCATAAGGCCTTCTTAGGCAAGGAATACTTAGAGGTGGTTTTGCCAGTTCCTTCTGAAATATAGCCTGCAGCACCTGGTGTTTGTTATTGGTCTCTCTGCTTAGCTTCTGAGATCACACAGGATCTCATGCCCTTTAGGGTATATTTAGGCCTTGCCTGCATTAATGTACAGTAATGGACACTCTTGCAGGAGTGTAGTACAGCTAGTGCTGACAGGCATTCAAAACAGCAATAAGGAAGTCAAAATCATGATGGTACAGGGAGGAGTGCAATAAGGAATACTCTATTGATAGGCAGTCCCGGAATTACAAACACCCAACTTAGAAATGACTCATAGTTAAGAACAGAGGTGAGACCACAGGAAGTGAGAGAAATCTACATCTAGGACAAATCAACTTGTCTGAATTGTGGTGCTGTAGGAAAGTTCTACCAATACCACGGACTTCAAAAAAGACAAATAAACTGCCCCCCAAATTCTGAGTTCTCATTAGAAACCAGCATGAATAAATGGAGGCTATCATAATTTGTAAATAATCAGGATACAGTGATTATAAACAATCAAGATAAATGTATTATCGAAGGCTTTCATGGTCGTTGTAGGTTTTTCGTGCTGTATAACCATGTTCCAGAAGCATTCTCTCCTGACGTTTTGCCTGCATATGTGGCAGGCATCCTCAGAGGTTGTGAGATCTGCTGGAAACTAAGAAAATTGGGTTTATATATCTGTGGAAGGTCCAGGGTGGGAGAAAGAACTCTTGTCTGTTGGAGCTAGGCTTTACAGTAGGGGTGCTCACACTTTTCCAGCATGCGAGCTACTTATAAAACAACCAAGTCCCAAAGATCTACCTACCCACTACTCAGAGAGCCATAAAAGCAAAATATTAGGAAATTTATTTCAGTGAGAGCCATATAATACATTTTAAGACTGAATTCAACGAAATGTGAGTATAAGAAGCTCCTCAGCATTCCTCACAAATGGCATGGGAGCCATACATACTGTGCCTGTGATCTGCCTGGGATCTACCAGGACGCCTTTCGAGATCTACCAGTAGATCACGATCTACCTAATGAGCACCCCTGCTTTACAGACTAATGGAGACTCCACCTCAGACATCAGAAGAGCTGCAAGACTGAGAACAAGCCATGAGAGTAAAGACAAAGAGCTACCCAGAGGGAAATTGTTCTTGCCATACATCAAGGGAACCACTTGCCGCAGCATAGAGAAGCTGATGAGGAAATACAACGTACCAATAATATATAGACCCACGAAGAAAATCCTACAAATGCTCCATTCAACAAAGGACAAGAGGGACTCTCTCACCTCTGCAGGAATCTACCGTATACCATGCAGCTATGGACAAGTCTACATAGGGACCACCAAACACAGCAGCACTGCCCAAACACGAATCAAGGAACATGAAAGGGACCGCAGACCAATTCAACCAGAGAAGTCAGCCATTGCAAAGCACCTGATGAACCAACCTGGACCCAACATATTATTTGAGAAAACGGAAATGCTGGTCTGCTCTAACAACTACGATGTCAGACGACACAGAGGACAATTTCAACAGAAAGGAGGAAACCATGAAAATGAACAAAATCTGGCTACCAGTATTTTAAAAAACCTCTAAAATTATTATATTATTATAACAGTAAATAAAGAACAAATCTCAAACACAGGGGAACTCCAGAGAAGAAACAATTAGGAACACCTAATAACCTCTCAACCCCCCAGGCAGTAACAAGCCACACCTAAAAACTGTCAGGCCATTAAATGCTAATCAAGGTGGCCAATTGCAACATTCACACTTGCCTCCAACACACAAGAGAGTCCCCCCCTTCCACATAACTCTTCCACAGATATATAAACCCAATGTTCCTAGTTTCCATCAGACCTCACAACCTCTGAAGATGCCGGTGAAACATCAGGAGAGAATGCTTCTGGAACATGGCCATACAGCCCAAAAAACCCACAACAACCCAATCAAGATAAATTGTCACTATTTGGCATTATAAAGGTATTATAAAATTTTGTTGTTGTTTCCACCTGATGACGACCCTATGACAAGCCTATGACTGTTGAGGGCAGACAAGATTTGTTCTCATTTGTTCCTTCTTTTGAGGCTGAGAGCATGTGACTTGCCCAAAGTCACCTCTTGAGTCCCCATTGCTTGGTGAGGATTCACTCCCTGGCCTCCAGAGTCCTGAGTCAATACACAAAGAATTACACCCTGCTGACAGTTGTTATTGAAAAATGGACCCCTAAAATAATAAATAATTATGACTGGATTTATATTAAATACCTTTTCCAGACAATCTCACAATGCCAATAGATTGTCTCCCTATGTTTCGCCATTTCGATAATGCCGAGCAGGCTGTGTCTCCTTCCTCCCTATGACTGTCTTAATCAAATCACCTTTGGAAAACTACCTAGCCCCTGGACATGTGTACACATCCTAATGAATCCTTTCACAATGGATCAGGAAATCCACTTAATATATGCATAGCTTCCAAGCGCACCGCGGTACCATTGATTCAATCTCTTCTGTACTCATGAACGGAAACGTCTCTTTATTGATAGACTCTTATTTCTTTGAGAAACTTCCCACAGTCATCGTGGCGGGTTTTCTGGCTTCCATTGATAAAATTGGGAGTTGTTTGCTGCTGGGCATTAGTGCTTGAGTTACGGGCAAGCTTAGTCAATTGAATTGTTGTTTACTCCCAATCATCCTTTATGTTCTTTGGACTACCTCTTGGTGCTCACCTGGACTAGATGCTAAGTCAGTCATGAACTCATTTACCATTTATGTCAACACATACTGTGCCACACTTTAAGCTAACCACCAGCTGTAGTAAATCTGCCGACCAAAAGGTTGACAATTCGAAGCCCGGGTCAGGGTGAGCTCTTGGCCTTTAGCCCAGCTTCTGCCTACCTAGCAGTTTCAAAAACAGCAACGTGAGTAGATAAATAGGTACCACTTAAAGTGGGGAGGTATTTAAGGCACCCATAAAGAAATGTCAGGAAAATGCCAGCAATTTGATCAAGGCAAATAAAGCTCTTCAGCAGGGAAAGTGGATCCACTCTGAGTCCTCCTTCGGAGTGAGAAAGGTGGAATATAAATACTGTTAATAAACAAACACATAAATACTGCTGTTCACACCCTTTACTGAGGCAGACCTTTACATGGACCCACACTTCAAACCAGCAAATGACAGCGTCTCAAATTTCCCGCCACCAGGATGATCAATCATAGAAACTGCTGCATGGAGCTGAGCTCCCGGCCAAAAGGAGCCCAGATCCTAGCCAGGCTGGTTTTCAGCCAATTGGAGGCTGCCATGGATATTCTGAATAGCTGTCAAAGTGAATAAATATGCTCTATATTTTCCAGTGCTTTGAGCGCTAGCTCTGCTGATATCCTCTTTGGCCACTGAGTTAGGGTTGCCACTTTTTGATATAAGAAATAAGGGACATTTACCTAAAAATACGGGATTTTTCACAAAAATAAGGGACACTTCATAAAACATAACTGAGGTTATGTTTCACATGGCCTCCTTTTTTTCCTGCGCTCCCAGGGAAACCTCCCACCGCCGCCTCCACGGACCTGGCACCTCATCCCCTCCCGCGCAGCCGCCTCCTCCGCCGCGACCATTACGCAAGGCCCAGAATCCCCAGCAGGCCCGAGATGCAAGCGGCCGTGTACGCGAACCTCACTTTGGCTCCCTCTCTGCGAGTGCCTCCTGCCAACGCCGCCACGCCCCTTCCACCCTCCCTTCCTTCCAAGAAGGCTCACCTCTTCCAGTGAGTCACTCCCGGCGCGCGCAACCAAATCACCCCTTCCCACTTCTGCGCTCACCTCTCTTTATGCTCAAGAGGGAGGGCTAGAGTGGCCAAGGAAGGCACCAAGATGGTGGCACTGTTAGCTCAAGTGAGTAAGCCGGACCAGGCCTGGTGTTTGTGTGGGGAGAGTGGCAGCTACTGGGCATTCATGTAGAGTTCTCCCTTCCTTCGTTACTGCTGGCCCAGCCTCGCCTCCTGCTGCCACCTGTCCTGTCAATACGGGACAGGAGCTGAAAATACGGGACACGAAATTCAGAGCAAAAATACGAGACGTCCTGTATAGTACGGGACAGGTGGCAACCCTACACTGAGAATTAAAAACCTTTGGGTTTGCCTTCACACTGTCTGGGCTTCTTTCAACCCTCTGGCTACTTAGCACTTGGGGCTCATGAACCCGCAGCTTAGCAGTAGCTGAAATCAACACTATCATGCATGCCTTGACAAGCTGGTAAGTTTACTCAATGGGTGACTTCTGTCCAAACCGTAAATACCAGGAAGTCTAGTGGCGCCACAAAGGGCAACACATTCTATTTCTCATAAGCTTTCCTGGACTGTAGCCCACTTTATCAGATACTGGTTAATAAAAACATTGTTCATAATGTGTTGTCCTCATGCTATTTTTGGCAAGCTAGACAGACTGGTAAGAAAGCATTGGAAGGAAGCACAACCCTCCAGCAGTCCAGCAAATGAAGGGCTGCACATTCTCCATCCTTGCCATTCAGGCTGTCTCTTTGGACTGTACGTATCATAAAAATTAAGTGTTTCCAAAGCATTTTATTTCACCCTCTAGAGCAGGGGTGCCCACACTTTTTCAGCATGGGAGCTACTTTTAATAAAACCAAGCGAGAAAGATCTACCTACCCCGTCAAGGCTGGAGAGGGGAGGGGCGGGGCTTGGTGCAGCCTGGGTCCGCCCCCTCTGGCTTCTGCCCCACCAGCAGCTTCTCCAGGCTTGAGGATGGCAATGCCAAGCCAGTGGTGGCATAGCACAAGGCTGGCTTGGCACTGCCATCCTCAAGCCTGAGAAGCTGCTGGGAGCTCCAAAGCCAGAGGGGGAGGGCGGGGCTTGGTGCAGCCTGGCTCCGCCCCCTCTGGCTTCTGCTCCACCAGCAGCTTCTCCAGGCTTGAGGATGGCAGTACCAAGCCAGCCTTGTGCTATGCCACTACTGGCTTGGCATTGCCATCCTCAAGCCTGGAGAAGCTGCTGGTAGCTCCAAAGCCAGAGGGAGCAGGGGCCTGGGGCTTGGTGCAGCCTGGCTCCGCCCCCTCTGGCTTCCGCTCTACCAGCAGCTTCTCCAGGCTTGAGGATGGCAATGCCAAGCCAGTGGTGGCATAGCACAAGGCTGGCTTGGCACTGCCATCCTCAAGCCTGGAGAAGCTGCTGGGAGCTCCAAAGCCAGAGGGGAGAGCCAGGGCTTGGTGCAGCCTGGCTCCCCCCTCTGGCTCTGCTGCCACCAGCAGCTTCTCCAGGTTTGAGGATGGCAGTACCAAGCCAGCCTTGTGCTATGCCACTACTGGCTTGGCACTGCCATCCTCAAGCCTGGAGAAGCTGCTGGTAGAGCGGAAGCCAGAGGGGGGCAGAGCCAGGCCACGCCAAACCCCACCAAGCCCCTCCCCCTCCCCGCTGGCTTTGGAGCTCCCAGCAGCTTCTCCAGGCTTGAGGATGGCAATGTCAAGCCAGTCTTGTGCTAGCTATGCCACTACTGGCTTGGCACTGCCATCCTCAAGCCTGGAAAAGCTGCTGGTAGAGCAGAAGCCAGAGGGGAGCAGAGCCAGGCCGTGCCAAGCCCCGCCCCCTCCCCTCTGGCTTTGGAGCTCCCAGCAGCTTCTCCAGGCTTGAGGATGGCAGTTGCCAAGCCAGTGGCGGCACAGCTAGCACAAGAGCCGAAGCCGGGGGCGAGGCTTGGCGCGGCCTGGCTCCGCCCCCTCTGAGAAGCGCCCCATCCGGCTGGGATCGACCTCCTTCGGTCCTGGGATCGACTTCCAGGGCAGCCCTGCTCTAGAGCAGGGGTGCCCACACTTTTTCATCATGCGAGCTACTATATGAACAATCAAGTTGAAAAGATCACCTGTTGTGCATGTGAGTGTGTGTGCGCGCGCGCATACCCCTACTCCAGCCTTCCGTCTGTGCGGGGCTTCTTTCTTGCCTGCCCACGAACTCGCCGCCGCGCACACCCGGGAAGGGGATCCTCCTTGCCTGCGTGCGCGCTCTCTATTAATGTCTTCGTTGCCTTCCTCCTTCCTGCTGCGTGCTTTCGCGAAGCAGGAAGTCCCCATCCCGTCCTGCTTCTTGCGTGCACAGCAGGCCCCTCCCACGCACGGAGCAGGAGGGTATTTATAGGCGCACCCGCCAGTGCTCCGGCCAGATATGGCTTCGGCGGCGGCTCGGAAGGCGCAGGCCTGGGAAGAGGGGCCGCCTGGTTGCTGCCTGGGCCGGGAAACTCAACCGAGAGAGGGACCCACGTGAGGCTGGAGCCTCCCCACGGCAGCCTCCCCCCCCTCCCTCGAGGCTTCCTTACCTGGGCAGGAGAAGGAAGGGTGGAAGAGGTGCTTCCCAAAGTGACAGATGCAGCGGGGGGTGCCCTTCCTTCCTTCCTTTCGAGGGGTGTCACTCAGAAAGGACGCCCAAGTGGACGGCTGGCAGGAAGGAGGACCCCTCCCACTGGTGGCAGTCCATGCCCACCAGGGGGGGGAGAGAGAGAGGGTGGCTCTGAAGAGCCGGCTCTGAAGAGCCACCCTCTCCCCCCCCCCCCGTGGGTCCTCGCTGCCTTTCTCCTTCGAGGGCGAGGGAGGGCGAGGCGGAGAAAGGCGGCGCGGGCACAAGCAGCAGCAGCAAGTGGAGTCCCCAACCAAGGAAAGAAAGCAGTCCCACACAGCTCGCTCGCCCAGGTCTCGGCTTGGAATGGGAGTCCCGAGGGCAGCAGCAGGGTTTGCGGTGGGGCTTGCTTGGCTTTGGCCCACTTTGCCTGGCCTCCTTCGCCTCTTTCTCTCTCTTCCTCTCTCTTTCCAGCACCTGCCTGCCTGCCTGCCAAAAGGATCCGAAAAAGTTCTCCGGATTTCTTTCTTCTCTCCTTGGCTCTCTCTCTCTTTCACACACACACACATTCCCTCCATCCCTCCCACAGCCTTGCATCCTATCCATGCGTGTGCCTTCGCCTTGCTCCCCCCCCCCAGCAGCAACCAATGGGCGGTCATGTCACCACACCGTGCGTGGCAAGACGAGTGCCAGGGCTGCCCACTAAAGCCTCATTGTGGCAAAAGAAGCCCCGCGAAGGCGGCAGCGGGAGTGCACGTGCGCGCGCATGGCAGGAGGACGCCATCCGGCTGGTGAGGCCCAAAGATCACCTGGAAGAGGGCCAAAGATCACCTAGGTGCTCCCGATCACCATAATGAGCACCCCTGCTCTAGAGGAATTAAACCCCATTGTTTTGTCCCAACTGAACCTCCTTCCAGATACACTACATTGCTCATCTCAGAGTGTTTTTAAACCTTTTAATCTTTGCAACTGGCCCTGCCCTTTGTGTTCAATTATTGTGATTTTATATTGCATTGTGTGTTTACTTTGTATTGTTTTTTTGTATTATTTTCATTATATTTTATTGCTGTATGTTTTATGTTGTATATTTGCTTTGTTGTAATTGTTGGGCTTGGCCTCATGTAAGCTGCCCCGAGTTGGGGAGATGGTGGCAGGGTATAAACAAAGTATTATTATTTGACCTTTGACTTAACTACCGTATTTACTTGAATCTAATGTTCACCTTTTTTTGGCTAAATTACCTCGCCAAAATTAGGTCGCGCATTAATATAGTAATCTTAACACTCAGCCAAAGCAAAAGAGGCGGAGTTAGAATAGCAAAGCTTCTGGCGATGGAATGCAAAACCTTGGGTGCATCTCTGCTGTGGAATGAATTCACTTTTAATGGCCCCTGGACAGTGCCGTAGCCAGGATTTTGATTCGGGGAGGGCTGAGTTTGATTCGGGAGGGGCTGAGTCTGAGTAAGAGAGGGACTACCCTACCAAACCTTTTGTATTGTTATCCCAATAACCCCATGAATGTGGGATATGATGAGCATGGTGATCAGATCATGATATGAATACACATAACAGTTTAAATAATGTACCAGTAAGGCCTTCTCGCGGACCACACTGAAAAATGGGGGGCTGAAGCCCCCTAAGCCCCCCCCCCCCCCAGCTACATGCCTGCCCCTGGATCAATGCTATCAAATCATGTAGTTTTATAAGGCCTTGAGCCTTCTCTGCTGAAGAATGCCAGTGGTTCACCAGACTATAAATCCCAGGATTGCATAGCATGAAGCCGTGGCCATTAAATTTGAAGTGACATCCCTCAAAGAGGAGCTTCAGGGGCTCATATGAGGGGGTGTCACTTCAAATTTAATACCATTGATCCACGGGCAGTTAAAGTGGATTCATTCTACAGCATAGATCAGGCCTGGGCAAACTTCGGCCCTCCAGGTGTTTCGGACTACAACTCCCACCATGCCTAACAGCCGGTAGGTGGGAGTTGTAGTCCAAAATACCTGGAGGGCCGAAGTTTGCCCAAGCCTGGTATAGATGCACCCAAGGTTTTCCTTTTCATTGCGGGAAGCTTTGGTATTTCAACACTTTTGTTTTTTAAGCAGG
Source organism: Anolis apletophallus (assembly GCA_030556195.1). Lineage (NCBI taxonomy): Eukaryota > Metazoa > Chordata > Lepidosauria > Squamata > Anolidae > Anolis > Anolis apletophallus. The sequence continues at coordinate 43,332,582 of JARBWK010000011.1, read as the reverse complement.
AATTCTAAGCAGGCAGCCACTATGATGCACATCTTTTTTTGGCCAAATTACAGAGTGCATTTTTCCCGCTGCGCATTACATTCACCAGTAAATACTTATTTTGGTTTCAGGGTTTTTGAAAACTGAGGTGCTCATTACATTCAATGGCACATCAAGACTATTTCACAAACGTATTGAAAATATGGTAGACTTAGGCCCCTTCTGCACACTCAAATAATCCAGATTACCAAAGTAGATAATCCACATTATCTGATTTGAACTGGATTATGTGAGTCTACACTGCCACATAATCCAGTTCCAAGTAGATAATCTGGATTTTATATGGCACTGTAGAGGGGGCCTTAAGGAAGCTGCTGGAATACCCGAGATGGACCCAATGTTTGCATTACACCACAAAAAGACACATACATTTGGAATATGTTTATTCAGCAGTCTCCTCAGCAGAAGACTCCGTCCAAGGGTGGTTTTGAGGACTCCTGTTTTTGAAAAGAGACTGGCATCGCTGCTTTTCATCTTCAAATTTGAAAATGTTGAAGAACAAGTTGTAGAAGAAATATAATTATGGTCTTCTGTGATAGGTAGCAGGACAAAGCAGTCTCCTCAACCTTGCAACTGTCTTAGGCGTGAGATTTCTCCTCCCATCATCTCCAGCTGTTGTGTCCTCTGACAAGAGGGATTGAAGACCAACGCATCTGAAAGGCAGAGGCTGTCAGGATCAGCCTGGAACTGGCCGCTTCAGTTCTCTGTCATAGAGAAGGGAGGTGGGTGGAAGGGAGGCTGGGTACAGGGAAGGTAGTGTAAATACGACATCTGTTTTGTGAGGGAAATATAAATTGTATTTAACTGACTGTGGGCACAGTGCTTGGCCAATAGTGGGCGGATGGGAGTTGGGCTGTTATATTACAAGGTATTTGAGCGGGAAACTAGAACTGTCTTTTAGGGACTGAGGAAATAAGGAAATAAATCATTTGTCGCCAGCATATTGTTGTGAGCTTGATTTCAACTCCAAGATATTCCAGAGTGTTACAGAGTCTGAGGGTAGACTGGAAAGGAGAATCCCAATGACGGAAAGGCAGAGACGTCACACAGGTTGCTTCTAATGGAAATCTCAAAACAGTACTTATTTCCACTTTTGTGGAGATCTGACCTCAAATGTGACAATACTCTAGTTCTTCTAACTTCTGAGCCACATGATACAACCCATTTTTCTTTGGATAGACACAAATCGGGTAGATGGCCATCATCTTTTGCAGGAAAAGTCATCTTTCTCTCAGCTATGGGCGTTGAAAGGTAAGACCTGCATTGTGACATACTGTTTTGGTGCAAATGACTTGCTCAGGTCCAACACAAATACAAAGCTTTTAGCCTGATGCCCCAAAGAAGAGGGCATCTTCAATGTGATGAACTTCCTTCCTTCCGCCGTTCCTGCAGGCCTGTCACATGTCCATGACTTGTTGTTCCACCGTTTTCTCATCTGGCTGCACATACTTCTCCTGGACCGCCAAGGTGCTGATTATTTGGGAGTTAAGGGGGAGAAGGGAGCAACAAATAGGAACTGATGCTCAAAGTGTACAATGGAAGTTTGCTGACCCATCCTTCTTTATCTCTAGCCAAGGGTTAGCTAACAGCACAATTAATCTGAGGACATTCCATCCAGACTACATTATTATAAAGGGAGGGGGTTACCAAAAAGGAATTGAAGCCACAGCAGAACAAAAGGGGAGAAGTAATTCGTCTCGATCAGGAATGGGCAAGCATGGGACCTGCAGGTGTTTTGGACTTCAACTCCCACAATTCCTAACGGCCTCAGGCCCCTTCCTTTCCTCCCTCAGCTGCTTAAGCCAAAAAACCCAGAGGGCTGAAGTTTGCCCGTGCCTACTCTAGAATAAACCCAACAACAATGAGGAAATTTAAGGATTTCAGCCTAGCCAATTTCAATGGGTCTACTCCAGATATTCTTGAACTGGAACTTCCATTAACCTGAGCCCGCATAGCCTATGGCAGTCATTGTCAACCGCTGTGCCCCGGCACACGAGTGTGCCGTGAGCAATCAGCTGGTGTGCCGCAAGAAAACCTCTTCCCCCCGCCTTTCTCCCCTCCTGAGGGTTTCCAGCGGCACACCAGCTGATCGCGGATCAGCGGTTGGAACACGGCCTCTCTAGGACCTAGAGAGGCAGGGGAGGCAGGAGAGGCTCAGGAGGGGAGGGGCCGGGCGACGCTCTCCTCCTCCTCCAGAAATGAGCCTCCTGGGTCCGTGCGCCTGCCTGTCCCTCGGGAGGCCCGCCCGCCTGCGCGGGCCGGACTCTGCCCACGGAGAGGCAGCTTTCCCTCCTTGCCCCCAGGCTCCCTGCCTCCGCTTGGGTCTCACCAGCGCCCGTCTCCCGCCAGGGCCTCCGGAAGAGCCGGACACACTCGGCTTCCAGGCAGGGCCTGGGCCCTGCGGGGAGCCGTTCTCCTGGTTCGCGGGTTTGTCCGGCTCGCGTCTTCCGGAGGGCCCGGCGGGAGACGGGAGCTGGTGAGACCCAAGCGGAGGCAGGGAGCCTGGGGGCAAGGAGGGAAGGCTGCCTCTCCGTGGGCAGAGTCCGGCTCGCGCAGGCGGGCGGGCCTCCCGAGGGACAGGCAGGCGCACGGACCCAGGAGGCTCATTTCTGGAGGAGGAGGAGAGTGTCGCCCGGCCCCTCCCCTCCTGAGCCTCTCCTGCCTCTCTAGGTCCTAGAGAGGCCCGTGTTCCGCAAGAGAATGGTGCAGTTTGCCTCTCCGCGGGGACTCACCCAGGGCAAAGGCCAGCACACGCAGGCAGGCGGGCGGGCGGGCCTCCCGAGGGGCACAAGCAGGCCGGCGCACAGACCCAGGAGGGAAAGGCTTCCCCTTCTGGCGTTTTCTCAGCCAGAGAGCCGGCGTTCTCTGCAGGAGCCTCCAGAGTCACGTGGCCACTGACTGGAAGGACTGCATGGAACATCATTCACTTATCACCCCCCACCCCGCAGTAGCTATGTTCAATGTGAGTAGATCATGTATTATTGCATGTATTATAGTATGCTGACACCTGCTGTCAATTATTGGTATTACTCCAACCATATAGTATAACAGGTCAATGTATTTTCTGTGATGGTACTACAGACCCCATCAGCTGTACCTTCAGAGTGTCATTTTGGTTGGTGGTGTGCCCCCGGATTTTGTAAATGTAAAAAGTGTGCTGCGGCTCAAAAAAGGTTGAGAAACACTGGCCTATGGTGAAGAATGCTGGGAGCTGCAGTTCAACAACATCTGCTAGGACAGTGTTTCCCAACCGCTGTGACGCGGCACACTAGTGTGCCGTGACGGACCTCCTGCTGTGCCGCGAGAAAAACTCTCTGCCCCCTTCCTTCTCCCCTCCTCCTGCCGAACTCCTGCCGCTTGGCGGAGGAGAAAGAAGGGCCGGTCGGTGGCGAGGAAAAAGAAGGGGCCGGAGCGCCGCCTCCTTCGGCCGTTTCCCCAGCCAGCCTCCAATCCGCCATGACTCCCGCCCCTCGCTCGCTGAAGCCGTGCGGAGGAGCCCCGCCCACTGAAGCCTGTTCACCGCTCATGCTCCTCCTCCCCCCAGCTTCGGCACTCCCAGCGTGCCTTGAGGGGACAGGGGCAAGCCAGCATTGTGCTGGCTCTGCCACAGCTGGCTTGGAACTACCCCCTCAAGGATGGAGAAGCTGTGGGAGAGCTGAAGCCGGGGGGAGGGGATGGGGCATGGCGCAGCCTGGCTCCGCCCCTCCCCCTGGCTATGGCACTCCCAGCAGCTGCTCCAGCCTTGAGGGGACAGTGCCAAGCCAGCATTGTGCTGGCTCTGCCACCGCTGGCTTGGCCCTGCCCTCTCAAGGCTGGAGCAGCTGCTGGGAGAGCTGAAGCCGAGGGGAGGGGGCGGGGCATGGCACGGCCTGGCTCCGCCCCCTCCCCCGGCTTCGACACTCCCAGCAGCTGCTCCATCCTTGAGGGGACAGTGCCAAGCCAGCACTGTGCTGGCTCTGCCACTGCTGGCTTGGCACTGCCCCCTCAAGGCTGGAGCAGCTGCTGGGAGAGCTGAAGCCGTGGGAGGGGGCGGGGCATGGCGCGACCTGGCTCCGCCCCCTCCCCCTGGCTTTGGCACTCCCAGCAGGCCACCATCCCCCAGCCGTTCTTTACTGTGTTAGAGTGTCATTTTGGTTAGTGGTGTGCCCGCGGATTTTTTTAATGTTAAAAGTGTGCCGCAGCTCAAAAAAGGTTGGGAAACACTGTGCTAGGGGACATCCTAAGCATGGCTAAATCTTCATCTATCCCATGTTAGAATATATGAAAACCTATTTTAATCTCCATAGGCTTAATACATTTTAACAACTAAAACAGATCTTCATGCACAGTAATTACCTGTAGATGATTTAATTCACAATTTAAGACTGCCACGTGATAGGTTGTCATTGTGCATGTGCTGGCTTTTTAAAAATTGGAACATGATATTGAAAATGCAGATTTTTAATATTTTGCATTTCTGATATATGTATGACCTAGATTCTATAGATGAAAGAAAATGAGTGGAAGAACCATGGAAAGGATACGATGGGAAGTGGAAATCAGCTCCTACTGCGGCAGACATCAGTGTTCCAAGATTTCTGTGCTCCATGTCCCCGAAAGAGTAGCCATTGGCTTTGTCCACTGCCTGCATCACACGCCTCACGCTCTCCTTATCCTGGCAAGAGAAACAAACGTTAACATCATATAATCCAAAAATCTTGGCCCAAAGCCATTCCAAATATCAAATATCGATTGCTTATAACTCTGATCATTCCATGTATTGCTTACTGCCCAAACTTGGTCCCACAGCCAAGTTTTTTACTTTTTCCAGGTCAGAAGGGAGGGTGCTGATCTAACTTCATTGTGGGAGGGAGTTCCATAGCCAAGGAGCCACCACTGAGGAGACTCTGTCTCTCATCCCCACCAGTCGCACCTGTGAGAGAGGTGGGACTGAGAGCAATGCCTCCTCCGATGATCTTAACCTCTGAGGTGGTTCATACGGGGAGATGTGTTCGGATAGGTAAGCTGGGCAAGAACCGTTTAGGGCTTTATAGGCTAAAGCTAGCACTGGATTATGTTTGGTAGCAAATTGTCAGGCAGTCGAGGTGATGCAACAAGGGAGTTGTATGCTCCCTGTACGGTGCTCTGGTGAGCAACCTGGCTGCTGCCTGTTGGAGTATTTGAAACTTCCGAACAGTCTTCAAAGGCAATCCCATGTAGAGCAAGATGCAGTAGTCTAGCTAGAGCATGGACTACCATGGCCAAGTCTGACCTCAAGGTACAGGCGCAACTGGCACACAAGCTTTAATTGAGCAAAAGCTCCTATGGACACTGCTGAAACCTAGGGTTCCAGGCTCAGCAATGAGTCCAGGATCACTCCCAAGCTACGAACCTGAGTCATCAGGGGGAGTGTAACCCCATCCAACACAGGCTGTAACCCTATGCCCTGTTTGGCCTTTCAATTGACCAGGAGTATCTTCTGTCTTGTCTGGATTCAATTTCAATTTGTTCGCCCTCATCCAGACAGTCACTGCCGCCAAGCACTGGTTCAGGACCCGGACAGCCTCCTGATCCGTAGTTGGACTAGAGTAGTAGAGTTGAATGTCATCTGGGTACAGATGACATCCAACTCCAAAATTCTGGATGATACCCCCCAATGGCTTAATGTATATGTTAAACAACATGGGCAACAATATTGAGACCTGTGGGACTCCACAGGACAATGGCTGCGGGGTCAAGCAGGTGTCTCCCAACACCACCTTCTGGGAACTACCCTCCAGGAAGGACCAGAGCCACTGCAAAACAGTACCTCCAAGCCCCATACCCACGAGTCATCCTAGAAGGATACTGTGGTCTATGGCAGTCATTGTCAACCGCTGTGCCCCGGCACACTAGTGTGCCGTGAGCAATCAGCTGGTGTGCCGCAAGAAAACTTCTTCCCCCCGCCTTTCTCCCCCCTCCGAGGTTTTCCCGCGGCACACCAGCTGATCGCGGATCAGCGGTTGCGGAACACGGGCCTCTCTAGGACCTAGAGAGGCAGGGGAGGCAGGAGAGGCTCAGGAGGGGAGGGGCCGGGCGACGCTCTCCTCCTCCTCCAGAAATGAGCCTCCTGGGTCCGTGCGCCTGCCTGTCCCTCGGGAGGCCCGCCCGCCTGCGCGGGCCGGACTCTGCCCACGGAGAGGCAGCCTTCCCTCCTTGCCCCCAGGCTCCCTGCCTCGCTTAGGTCTCACCAGCTCCCGTCTCCGCCAGGGCCTCCGGAAGACTGAGCTGGACAAACTCGGCTCCCAGGCAGGGCCTGGGCCCTGCGGGAGCCGTTCTCCTGGTTCGCGGGTTTGTCCGGCTCGCGTCTTCCGGAGGGCCCGGCGGGAGACGGGAGCTGGTGAGACCCAAGCGGAGGCAGGGAGCCTGGGGGCAAGGAGGGAAGGCTGCCTCTCCGTGGGCAGAGTCCGGCTCGCGCAGGCGGGCGGGCCTCCCGAGGGACAGGCAGGCGCACGGGACCCAGGAGGCTCATTTCTGAGGAGGAGGAGAGAGCGCCACCCGGCCCCTCCCTCCTGAGCCTCTCCTGCCTCCCCTGCCTCTCTAGGTCCTAGAGAGGCCCGTGTTCCGCAAGAGAATGGTGCAGTTTGCCTCTCCGCGGGGACTCACCCAGGGCAAAGGCCAGCACACGCAGGCAGGCGGGCGGGCGGGCCTCCCGAGGGGCACAAGCAGGCCGGCGCACGGACCCAGGAGGGAAAGGCTTCCCCTTCTGGCGTTTTCTCAGCCGGAGAGCCGGCGTTCTCTGCAGGAGCCTCCAGAGTCACGTGGCCACTGACTGGAAGGACTGCATGGAATATCATTCACTTATCACCCCCCCCCCGCAGTAGCTATGTTCAATGAGTAGATCGTGTATTATTGCATGTATTATAGTATGCTGACACCTGCTGTCAATTATTGGTATTACTCCAACCATATAGTATAACAGGTCAATGTATTTTCTGTGATGGTACTACAGACCCCATCAGCTGTACCTTCAGAGTGTCATTTTGGTTGGTGGTGTGCCCCCGGATTTTGTAAATGTAAAAAGTGTGCCGCGGCTCAAAAAAGGTTGAGAAACACTGGTCTATGGTATCAAAGGCTGCTGCGATAGACACACTTCCCCTATCCAGTTCCTGGCGTAGATCATCCACTAAGACGACCAAGGCCGTTTTAGTTTCATGACCCGATCTAAAGCCAGACTGTGATGGATCCAGATAATCAGTTTTCTCCAAGAACACCTAAGTTGCGAGGCCACCACCCGTTCCATGACTTTGCCCAGAAGGGGAGATTGGACACAGACTGAAAATTGTTCAATTGAGTGGGGTCCAGTGATAGTTTCTTCAACAGCAGTTTTATTACAGCTTCTTTTGTTTTTTAAACAACTTCTACAACCCCCCCCCCCCCGCCGCCCAGCATGACTAGTGGCTCTATTGGCTGGGAGATTACAAGAACTTGTACATAGAATAACAATGATACTGAATGCATTTCAGTCAGGTGCAAGTATCATTTAATGCAGGAGTGGGCAATTATTTTTTCTAAGGGGCCACTTGAGAGCCAAAAAATATTATGGAGGGCTACACTTAAAGGCTGAACTACATTCTAATCTACATTTATTTATTTATTTACTATATATTACACATCATTAATATTAACATATTAATATATCAAGAAATATTCATATATTATTAGTATTAATATCATATCATAATTATTATATTATAGTATATATGTAGACATAACATGACATTATATTATATTATTTATTATATTATTATATTATTATTATTATAAAATTATAAAATTATAAAAACCACTAAAATAAAATAAATTCAAGAAGACAAGATGGATGAAGGCTGACATCCTGAAGAGAGGAAGGATCCCAAGATGGAATGGCCCAATGGCCCCAGCCCAGAGGATGGCAAAGCGGACCCAGCCGCCGCAGCAGAGCAGAACACAGCAGCAGGCGATCGGAGGCTGCAGGCCTCCGCCCGCTCTTGCCCCCAGCTGTTCCCCAACTGATCGCCCTGCTATGGAGTGCCGCTGCCACCATCCCATCGCGGGCTCTGTGGGGCCTGTGTCGGCAGACAGGCCGGAGGAGCGGCGGCTTTGGAGTGACTGCCATTCCTGGAGGTGATCCGGGCCTGCAGGGGGAGCACTTGGTGATCTGAGGCAGCTGTTCGCCCTGGCAACCTGGAAGACGATCAAGTCTTCCGGGTCGCCAGGGCGATAAGCCCCCGCAGGTCGCGGAGTGCTCCCGCTGCAGCCCGGATCGCCTCCAGGGATGGCAGGCACTCCAAAGCCGCCGCTCCTCGGGCCTGTCTGCCGACACAGGCCCCACAGAGCCCGCGATGGGATGGCGGCAGCGGCACCCCTTCCACTTGGCCCCGCCCTGATGCCCTTTTCCCCAGGCCGGACAAAAGCGGCTGCCGGGCCGAATCCGGCCCGCGGGCAATAGATTGCCCGCCCCTGATTTAATGTCAGGTCTTTTAGCTAATAAGTTATACAACATGTCTTCTTCAACATGTCATTCTTCATGTCATTTAGGGCAGTCTTTCTCAACTAGTGTGCCATGACGGACCTCCAGCTGTGCCGCGAGAAAAGCTCTCTGCCCCCCTTCCTCCCCCCCTCCTCCTGCTTGGGGGAGGAGGAAGGGCTGGGCAGTGGCAAAGAAAAAGAAGAAGGGACCCGAGGCGCCGCCTCCTTCAGCCGTTTCCCCAGCCAGCCTCCAATCCGCCATGACTCCCACCATGACTCTCGCCCCTCGCTCGCTGAAGCCGCGTGGAGGAGCCCCACCCACTGAAGCCCGTCCACCGCTCATGCTCCTGCTCTGTGGGAGAGCTGAAGCTGGGGGGGGCAGGGCATGGTGCGGCCTGGCTCTGCCCCCTCCCCCGGCTTTGGCACTCTCAGCAGCTGCTTCAGCCTTGAGGGGACAGTGCCAAGCCAGCATTGTGCTGGCTCTGGCACCGCTGGCTTGGCACTGCCCCTCAAGGCTGGAGCAGCTGCTGGGAGAGGTGAAGCCGGGGTAGGGGTGGGGCCTGGCAGCCTGGCTCCGCCTCCCTGGCTTTGGCACTCCCAGCAGCTGCTCCCAGCAGGCCACCAACCCCCAGCCGTTTTTACTGTGTTAGAGTGTCATTTTGGTTGGTGGCGTGCCCCCGGGTTTTTTTAATGTTAAAAGTGTGCCGCGGCTCAAAAAAGGTTGGGAAACACTGATTTAGGGAAAATAATAACTTCAATAATTCCCTGGTAAGCATGGCTAGTTTTGCGTGTTTTAGAAAAGGCTACTTGAAAAATTAACTTTTCAAAGTTCCCACTAAGCTGTAGCTTAAGCATCTTGTGGGTGTCTATTATCAAACTATAACCATTTGTTTCCTGCAAACGGAGTGTCAGTACCTGGACATTGAGAGGAACAAAGGAGACCAAGCTGTAGTCCTCAATCACTCCCACAAGTTTCTCATTCAAGCGACGGTATTTCTTGAAAAAAGGATCTGAAGCCAAGTGATCCACGAGGTAAGACAGATCGAGAACCTCGGTGTAGTAATCTAGATTGAAAGCTGAAACAAACGTGAAAGAAAATGTTGAGGAAATTTCAGGACAAAAATTCGCATCAAGTCAAATCACCAATGATACTAGTAAGACCAATGTCGCCATTCCGGCTGGGAAATTCTCAAAACTGTACTCCGCAAAAGGATGTTTTACAAGCTCTAGCTGCTGATAATGTACTTACCTCCCTTTTAGTTAAATCCAAGATCCTCTTTGACAGGAAATTAAGGGATCTAGAATTTGGCTAGACATCTTCAGGGAATGGATCAGAATGTCCACATCTCTTTGCTGTTCTAGTTGTGTGCATTCAAGTCATTATGGAACCCTAAAACAGCCCTATTGTGGGTTTTTCTGGAGATGAGAGTTTGTGACTCACCCAAGGCCAACCAGTGGGTTTCCATGGCCAAGCAGGAAATTGACCTCTGGACTCCAGAGTCATAGTGCAACGCTCAAACCACTACCCTACTTTATCTCTATTGAAGTGATTCTCAATCTTCCTTATGCCACAACCCCTTATCCAGTTCCTCATGTTGTGGTGAACCCCAATTATAACATTATTTTGTTGCTACTTCATAACTGTAATTTTGCTACTGTTATGAATCGTAATGTAAATATCTGATATGCCACATGTACGTATAGTTCACCTACAATCAAAGAGCATTCTGAACTCCACCAACGATGGAATTGAACCAAACTTGGCACACAGAACTCCTGTGACCAACAGAAAATACTGGAAGGGTTTGGTGGGCATTGACCTTGAGTTTGGGAGTTGTAGTTCACCTACATCCAGAGAGCACTGTGGATTCAAACTATGATGGATCTGGATCAAACTTGGCACAAATACCCATTGTGCCCAAATGTGAAAGTTTGGAGAAAATATACCTTGATATTTGGGAGTTGTAGTTGCTGGGATGTATAGTTCACCTACAATCAAAGAGCATTCTGAACCCCACCAATGATAGTATTGGGCCAAACTTCCCAACAGAACCCCCATGATCAACAGAAAATACTGTGTTTTTTTAATGGTCTTTGGCAACCCCTCTGACATCCCCTCATGACCTCCCAGTGCTCCCAACCCCCGGGTTGAGAAATGCTGCTCTACTGGCACTTAATAAAAGTCTAGGCTTACTTACTTCACAGCCTTTTATGAACCCATGGCCAGTGGCTCTTACCCAGTTTTCCATATTCTTCTATCAGATCCATTTTGGAAAGCACGTTGACATGGGGCAGCTCTACATGTAACATGGTGGAAAGGGAAGTGCAGAGAACAGAGATGAATTTGCCAGGATCTGTGCAATAATGAGAATCCACCAAATGAACTGCAGCCAGCTGCAAAGAGCAAACAAGAAGAGTCCAATGAAAAAAAGAGTTGCTACAACATTTGCTTGGATTCTGTGTTCCTGCATGACACCTTTGAGGGCGTTTGAGCAGATAGCACTCGTGGTCTCCTCTACTCTATGACTCTATGATTTGGGGCATTTAAACTTGTTAACATATTAAAATAGCAAAGTGGTTATGATAATGTCCTCTACACCAGTTCTTTATATGAGGGAGCTGTTTTTTGGACTGCAACACCGGCTATGTTGGCAAGGGCTCATGGGAGTTGTTGGCCTGAAACATGTAGAGAACCACTGTTGCCTACATCGATACTTCTTTAATTGATGGGGATATATATTAAACGAGGACGTCTGAGTTACAATTCAGGGACATGGAGTCTTGCATTGTTTCTTCTGCTCAAGCGCATTGATGCCCACAACGATCCACAACATTGTGTTAAATACAGTCAGCCACTCACATTAGCCACAGGATTTGTGCCGAATATGCGGATCTTGGCATGTCTGTATATCCCTGCAATCGGAAATCACAGTATTTTTATCTGGGTTTGTTCCTGGATTTTACATGTTTGCTCCTGATTGGTCAGTTTGTAAAAAGATGACACTTGAGTAGAAGGCAAAAAACTTTGTTTGTGCCAGAAACTTCATGAAACCTGTATAGGGCACATTTTCTCCAGCCAGGGCAAGAATGTGGTCCCCTAGTCAACGTTGTACATCTTTTCACAAGAAGAGCAATCTGGAACAGCCATGTATAACTCAGGAACAGCACCCTGTTTGATGCCACAAGTACACAACCAAATCTGTCTAGACAGATGGCCAGGCAGCATTGCTCTAAAAAGTGTCAATGATGACAAAGTTCTGTTCCTGGCTTGAAAGTGTGTGTTCCTGTTTGATTGTGCAGTGTTGACTTGGCAGAAGTGGTCCTACCCCGTAAACTTTGTTTGTATGGCAGATGCTTCATGAAATGTGTGGAGGGCACAGTTTTTCTGGTCAGGACAAAGAACAGAACTTTGCAGTGATTCTCTGCATATCTGCATCTTCTTGAGGTTTTTTTTTAAAGCCAAAGTTTCTAGTGGAAGTTCTGCAGCAGCCATCTTGGGAGATTTTACATCTCGCAACAAAGCATAAAGTCTGGACAACAGAGGCAGAAATCCTGGGACCAACATGTCTGTATGTGGACCTCTTCTGAAGTCCCGGGATTTTTTGCCCGTTTAAAACCCGGGATTTAGTGCTGTCTGGAAGCACCCTGAGAGAATTATGTCCTCTAGCATGACTCTATGGTCAACTTCTGGCAGAAACAGAACACAGAATTGTGCTACAGGACCTAGAGATTCCTAGAAAGAACATATCGAGGGCCGGAGAGATAGCACAGCGGTAACAACAGCTGTGCTGGCAATCTGAAGGTTGCATGTTCGAATCCCAGCTGTGGACACCCAGCTGTGAGCCCTGTCCACTGTTCACCCAACAGTTCGAAAACAGCTCAGCAGTGATTAGATAAAAACTGGGAACCGCCAAGCAGAGAAGGATTTTTTCAAAGGAGGACTTACAACGCCTAAATAAAGTAAGATCAGCTGTCGGAAGGTGGAATGCGGAAAAACAGTGTCTCTCCGTCATGAGGATGAAGCAACAGCACCCCCTTGTGACGTATGACGCAATCACACCCTGTGACACAGCCTGAAGAAAAATCCTTCTAAAATTGTACTTGTTATATGTTGTATGTAATTGTATGTGGAACCGGCAGGGACCGTCTGCCGTATGTGTGATGTAATCCGCTGTGAGTCCCCCTCAGGGTGAGAAGAGCAGAGTATAAATAAAGTGTATTATTATTAGTGTATTATTATATCAATCAAATCCACAAATGTGGAGGTCCAGCCATAGTTGAAAAGAGGAGCACACATTTTAGTAAAGCAGTCCCATCTGGAGATGACTCAAAGAAGGTTGCTATGGTGACTTAATCACTTCTTAGTGCTGTTCGTAATTTCTGAACACTCCGCAATCTTGACAGACTGTCAGAAAAAAATAAAACTGAATGAATTGCTAGGAAAAACTGTCATTGCATTTTCTGATATTGATACTGATAATAATGTCAGCAAATGGCCCATGAATGATAATTTAACAACCTCTTATGGTGGCTCTTCCAACCAATCTAATCCATGAAGATGAGGCTCATGCTTATGGCACAGCTTAAATTGCCTGAGCCATATACTCAGAATGGGACGTTTCATTCAAAGGACTGTAATGGCACACAGAAGCACTCTGGACTTCTACTGCTAGTGGCATCAGCTTGACGCCACCGAATTTTCTCACTGGAAAGCCATTCTTAAGCAAAGCCTTACTATATGATATGGTTTCATTTCTTTATGCTCAGAGAGGGCAACGTGAGGGCCTCTGGATCCCCCACTGGCTTTGCTTCCTTGGGGCTGATGTGACTTGCAATCCTACAACACTTGTCAGGACACAATTTGTCAATCTGTACTCTCTTGCCAAACGTACCCTGAAGTTCCACTTCGCAAGCTGAGCAAAAATGTTTCTCAAGGAACTGTGGTGGGTGCAGAGCTCCACTTGTCCTGGGCAGTCAAATAAGAAGTAATGGCCTTTAAACTGGGCCAGTTTCTCCTGCAGCCAATCCAAATTAGCTTCCAAGTACTCCATGCAATAAATCAAGCCCCCATTGGGTCCCAGGTTCAGGTTCTCCATAACGTCAGTCAAGGTGATCAGTTCTGAGATGTCCACAGCGCACGGGTAAGGGATCCTGTCGTTGGCAGGATCCAGATTCACCACCGCGATCTTGCGCCCAATTGCAGAAAGGAATTCCTGCATGCCGAGGCAGTAGGTCGTTTTCCCGGAGCCGGGAGGTCCAATGACTGCCTGGCCAAAGGCTAATGCGGGCTGCTTCTGGCTTACTGCCATGACGCCAATCTTCTTCCTAGAAACGAGATGGAAAAACGATACTATCAAATGTTCACATTTATCTCTTCCCCTCTTTCCCTCGCACCTTTCCCCCCTCTTTCTTTCTTCCCACAAACTGTATTTTACCAATGTGAAAAAAACTTCAATAAAAACATTTTTTTAAAAAACCAAATGTTCACATTTGACTATGTTTGGGATCCAGCTGCCAAACCCTGAAAACAAATCCATATGTACATCAAATATAATAACACACTCCACGCAGTCATGCCGGCCACATGACCTTGGAGGAGTCTATGGGCAACTCTTGCTCTTAGAAATGGAGATGAGCACCAACCCTCAGGGTCAGACACGACTGCACTGGACTTAATGTCAAGGGAAAAAAGTTACCTTTATCTATACTGCAATATTACTAATAATATTATATTTAATACATAATATACAATTGTCATATTTTATAGTATTATATTGTACTATATTATTATACCACAATATATTTAATACACTATTATTTATTTATTTATTTATTTCCAACATTTCTACCCCGCTCTTCTCTACCCCCGAGGGGGGACTCAGAGCGGCCTAACAAAAGGCACAATTTGATGCCAACATAATAAATACAATATAAAACCTAAAACATACAGCATTAAAACACATTAAAATACAATTAACATTAACACATCATACACATTCTCTTATGTTAAAAACAGTATTTCGTCCATAACAGGAGCATTGAGCCATATCCATCAACTTGCCATTACAAATCCAGTCCAAAGTGCTGCATTGTGCTAATGTGCAAACGCCTGGTCCCACAGCCAAGATTTCACTTTTTCCTGAATGCCAGGAGGGATGGTGTTGATCGTATGTCACTTGGAAACACGTTCCACAGACGGGGAGCCACCACCGAGAAGGCCCTCTCTCTCGTCCCCACCAACCGCGTTTGAGAAGTTGGCAGGAGTGAGAGCAGGGCCTCCTCGAATGATCTTAAATTATGAGATGGGACGTAGAGGCTGATGCGTTCGGACAAGTAAGCTGGGCCAGAACCGTATAGAGCAGTGGTTCTCAACCTGGGGTCCCCAGATGTTTTTGGCCTACAACTCCCAGTTTACCAGCTGTTAGGATTTCTGGGAGTTCTGGTATAGAGCTTTAAAGGTCAAAACCAACACTTTGAATTGAGTTCGGAAGTGGACAGGCAGCCAGTGGAGCTGACACAACAGGGGGGTGGTATGCTCCCTGTATGTTGCTCCAGTTAGTAATCTGGCTGCCGCCCGTTGGACTAGTTGCAATTTCCGAACTGTCTTCAAAGGCAGCCCCACATAGAGTGCGTTGCAGTAATCTATTCAGGATGTGACCAGAGCGTGGACCACTGTAGCCTGATCTACTAGCATGTTATATTATTAGTATTGTATAATATATTGTACCATAGCATGTACCTAGTGGCTCAGTGGGTTAAACCGATGACCTGCTGAACTTGCTGTCTGAAAGGTTGGTGGTTCGAATTCTGAGAGTGGGGTGAGCTCCTGCTGTTAGCCGTAGCTGTCGCTAAACCTAGCAGTTTGAAAACATGCAAATGTGAGTAGATCAATAAGTACGGCTCAGGCGGGAAGCTAACAGCGCTCCATGCAGTCATGCCGGCCACATGACCTTGGAGGTGTCTATGGACAACGTGGGCTCTTTGGCTCAGAAGTGGAGATGAGCACCAGCCCTCAGAGTCAGAAGAAAACCTTTTCCTTTACCTACCATATCATAAGTTGAAATATATACAACTAGCTGTACCCGGCACGCGTTGCTGTGCCCTATTTAGGAGATGCGAGAAAGTCTGAGTAAGTGCCCGGGTCATTTGAGAAGTGCAGCAAGATGTAGAGTGGGTCATGGGGGCTCTGTGTGCCAAGTTTGGTCTTGATCCATCATTATTGGGAGTTGCAGTGGTATCATGAAATTACTGAAGAACATAAGAACATAAGAGCCATGCTGAATCAGGCCTCAGCCCATCTAGTCCAGCATTCTGTGTCACACAGTGGCCCACTAGTTGTACACAGGGATCTCTAGCAGAAAGGAGGGCAAAGGTAGTGGAAGCAGGGGCGGCCTGACCTCTCCCGGAGGGGTAGGCAAGCCTGATTTTGGCGCCCCCTTGCGGCTCCTGGACACTCCCGGCGCATGCGTGGAGGCGTCCCGCCCGCCGCGCATGATGCTGGGATGTCCCCGGCTGCGCTGAAAGCGTCTCAGCGGGCGGGCGCAGACGCGCGGGCGGCGCTCCGCACGGTCGCGCATGCGCGGTGGCATCCCGCGGCCGCGCAAGTGCGTCCCGCGGTGGCGTGCACGCGCCGGGGCGCCCAGCCCAGCCGGCTGCCTGCGGGCGCAGCAGCGGGTGGGGCGGGCCGGCCGGGCGCCCCGGTTGGCGACGCCCCGCCCAGGAAACGTCGCTCTACGCGGCCGCGTAGTCGGCGGAATGGGCGGGGCCGGCGCTGAGTGGAAGTCCCATCATCTCTGGTCCACCCTCCCCCAAAGTGTAGTAGGATGTAGATTGGGTCATGGGGGCTCTGTGTGCTAAGTTTGGTCTGTATTGGTGAATGGATGAGGGTTGCATTGTTTTTAGGAAGTGAGTGAAGGTACTTCAAGTCCCATCATCCGTGGTCCACCCTCCTCCAAACTGCACCAGGATGTAGAGTGGGTCATGAGGGCTCTGTGTGGCAAGTTTCGTGTTGATCAGTCATAGGATTAGGTTTGTAGCAGTCTTGGAAAGTGAAGGAAGGTGCTGCAAGTCCCATCATCCATTTTCTGTCCCCCTCCAAACTTCAGTAGTATGTAGAGTGGGTCACTGGGGCTCTGTGTGCCAAGTGTGGTATTTATCAGTGTTTGTTGGGGGCCACAGTGGTCTGTGGGAACAGAGGGGTGTGAAAGTACTACAAATCCCATCATCCATTGTCAGTCCTCCCCCAAACCTCACCAGGACGTGAAGGCAGTCATAGGGGTTATGTATGCCAAGTTTGGTCTCGATCAGTGATTGGATGAGGGTTGCAGCGGACTTGGGAAGTGAGTAGAGGTACTTCAAGTCCCATCATCCATGGTCCACTGTCCTCCAAACTGCACCAGGACGTAGAGTGGGTCATGGGGGCTGTGTGTGCTAAGTGTGGTCTGTATTGGTCCTTTTTGGTGGCCTCAGTGGTCTGTGGGAACCAAAGTGTTTGAAAGTACTACAAATCCCATAATCCGTGGGTCATGTCCCCCGAACCGCACCAGGACGTCAAGGGGGTTAGGGGGGTTATGTGTACCAAGTTTGGTGCAGGTCCATCACCCGCGCTGGTCGCTGTGGCCTGTGAAAGTGGCAGCCAATCAGAACACTGCCACATACCCGCCCTCCCGCCCTCCGCACACATACATACAAACATTCCGCTTTAGAAAGGTATACAGATATACAATACATTACAAGCATTATTATAAACTGAGTGGATCAAAATGAAAACCAGAAGTGGTGCATTTCAGAGACAGTCCACACTGCAGATTTATAGCAGTTCGACGCCGCTGTGATTGCCACAGGCCCTGATTGGTAGTTTGTTGTGGCACCAACACTTTGAGAAATCCACCGCCTGGGAGTGTGGCAAGTGAACGTGGCCGCCAAACGGGCCCAATTCCCCAGCAAAGGCAAAAGCAACTCACCTCGCAAACAGCTGCAGCACGGACCTTCTTCAGCAACGGACCGCGCCAGGAAAGGGCCAACTACGCCTGGACTTCCGCCCTCACAATGGCTTCACTCAGAACCTGTGACTTCCGGTGTTCACTTTATTCTCATCCGAATAGAAACGGAAGCCGCCGTGAAAAAAGTTCCGAGGAGCCCCCAGGAAGCCAGGAGGCAGGTCAGTCAAATAATCTACGGAGCGAGAGCGCCCTCTGCAGGGGGAAGGCCACATTACACTCCCCATAGAGCAGGCCTGGGCAAACTTGGGCCCTCCAGGTGTTTTGGACTACAACTCCCACAATTCCTCACAGCCGGTAGGCTGTGAGGAATTGTGGGAGTTGTAGTCCAAAACACCTGGAGGGCCCAAGTTTGCCCAGGCCTGCCATAGAGCTATATATTTATCGCCAATTGAAGATACAGTTATAATGCATAAAAAAACCCACAAAGTTGAAAACTTGGCATTTTACTCAATTTACTCAGTTGGAGTGCCTCTGGTGTCACTGTGAGAAGGTCCTCCATTGTGCATGTGGCTGCATTGTAATAGGTGGTCTGTGGTTTTGCTCTTCTCCACTCTCGCATGTCGTGGACTCCACTGTGTGGCCCCATTTCTTAAGGTTGGCTCTGCACCTCGTGGTGCCAGAGCGCAATCTGCTCAGCGCTTTCCAAGTCGCCCAGCCTTCTGTGTGCCCAGGAGGAAGTCTCGCATCCAGTAAGTCAGACTTGGCCACGGTGGTCCACGCTCTGGTTACATCCCGTATAGACTACTGCAACGCTCTCTACGTGGGGTTGCCTATGAAGACTGCCCGGAAGCTGCAATTAGTCCAGCGCACAGCAGCCAGACTACTAACGGGAGCGGGGTACAGGAGCACACAACTCCCTGTTGCGCCAGCTCCACTGGCTGCCAATTAGCTTCCGAGCACAATGCAAAGTGCTGGTGATGACCTACAAAACCCTGTACGGTTCCAGCCCAGTTTACCTGTCCGAACGTATTCTCCCCTATGAACCATCAAGAGTGCTAAGATCGTCTGGAGAGGCCCTTCTCTCGGTCCCACCACCTTCGCAGTCACGTCTGGTGGGGACGAGGGACAGGGCCTTTTCTGTGGTGGCCCCCCGCCTGTGGAATTCCCTCCCAAATAAAATTTGATCCGCCCCCTCCCTCCTGACTTTTAGGAAGCGGGTGAAAACGTGGCTGTGCAATGAGACCTTCGCAGAATGGAGGAGATCGCGAAGCGACTAAAGCCGCAAACCACTTGATACGGACCGAATATATGGATTAAGTTGGACTTGATTTTACTTTGGCGAAGGGCTTTTTTTTTTTTTTAATGATTTTTATTGAAGGTTTTAGTTACATAAGAATGCAGGATAGAAAAGGGGTTTTTGGGCTAGGGAAGAGTAAGGGTCGGGGGAGGAAGGAGGGTTAGGGAAGGGGTGAGAATAGGAAGCATTGGGGGTGACGTATTGAACCGGGATCATACGAGGAAGACACTGGGCAAGGGCAGCGAGCTAGGATAGAGAGCAAAGGAAGAACAGAGAGAAGGGGGGGGGGCTTGTTGGGTTCCATCTTCCTGGGTCACTGGTTTCAATCTGACGTATCTGGTACAGTTCATCTTATTCTTTAGGTTGTCGCTTCTTTCTTTCTGTTCGCCTTCTTTAATTGTATGTCCATGACAGGTCTTCATACGTCTCTTGAAACTCTCCTCTTTTTACTATTATTAGTCTTATCCCTTCTAGTCCTTTAATAAACCCTTCAATTAGATGTTTAGAGTGCCCATGTCCATTAGCTAGTATTTGTCGGTTAGGTAGATAGATCTGTTCATTCCTTTTCCCTGAGGACATAGCTAACCATTTTCTTTGGGGGATCCTTCCTCTCCTTCATCCGCCTCTGGAGGGTCATGTTTCCAGAGGCCATATCTTGTAATCATCACTGCAGCGTGGGGGCATGCTCTCTTTAAGTTTTCTTTATTTCTTCGGCTCACTTTGTCCCCTTGGCTTTTCTTTTTGATGAAGTGCTTTCCAGTTCCGTTGTTTGATTTCTTCGTTGGGAACTGAGAGGGGTTCCTTTGGAGGACCAGGTCCATCTTAGACTTGGTGGGCAAGCTGGCCTTATTCTGAGGTATCACCCCGCACTTTTGGTTCTCTGATGCGACTCCAACTGCTCCACTGCTCCTTGTGTTTGATCTGTAGTTTTCTCCTCTCTCGGCATTGTGGGGGACACCTCTTCCTCTGGTTCTGGTCCTGGTTGTAGGGGGGGCTCCCAGACCGCCCCCATTTGTTTCTCTTGTCGGGACATCCTGGCATCCATCTTTCGCAGAAATCCATCTTGGGCTTCTCCTATCTTTCTCAGCTCAGCCAGGATGTCTCTCAGGATCCATCCCTCTTCTTCTGATCTCTCTCCCTGCCCCATCCTCCACTCTCTTGCTCTAGTGCTATTCAATTTTATTTTTTTTTAATGTGTATTTATTTGTAGTGCACGGGTCGCCCTTACCTGTGAGCCCTTCTGCCCACCAAACCTCTTCCCCAAGCCTGATGATGATTTCAATTCTTGTTCTGGGTGATGGGGGAAGAGCAGGCGGGCCTGGATGTTTCTCCTCTTGTTCCCTCTGTTTCCCTCTTGGGTCTCCTCTCCTGCCTGGGCTTTTATTCACCCTCTTGCCGCTTGTTCCCCCTTAGTTCCCCTCAGTCCCCCAGGCCGCTTCTTCCGCCTCCTCCTTTTTCGCCCTCGTTAGTTCAGGGCCCTTCTTTCCCGCTTGCTGGGCTGCTGCACTACCCTCTCTCTCTCTCTTCTTCCTTCTGTTCCGCCCCCCCTTTCCCTCCGACGCGCTTCCGGTCCAGGTCCGGCTCCCTCTTCTTTCCGGGCGGGTGCACTTCCGCCCGCTCCTCCTTTGCGCCCTTTTCGGGCTAGCGGCGGGAAGAAGATGGCCAAGATGGCCGGCTGTCGTCTTCTTCCCCTTATCCTCGTCGAGCCGCCATCTTGTGTCCCCGCTCCTCTTCCCCGCCGCTCAGGTATGCTCTCCCTTTCCTCTTTTCACTCCTTTTCTTCCCTTTTGTTCCAATTTTTTCCCCCTTTTTTCTCCCCCTCTGCGCTTCCCGGGGCTCTGCTTTCCCCTCTGGTGTTGGTGCTCGGGTCTCTTTGGGTGTTCTTCCCTTGCTGGGGTCCCCTTTCTCTCTACTTACTCTTCTTTTCTTCTTTCAGTGGGTCGGGCTGGCAGTTATTGCAGGCTGATGCCCGCTTCCCGGCCCTCGATCTGCTCGCCGGGGGGGAGCACTGTCGGGCCCTCACAGCCTCCCCCTCTTGAGGAGGGGGCGACTTCTGGGACCAGCGACACTTTCCCCCGACTTCGCTGCCTCTTGACCGCTCCGCGCGGCCCGAGGGGGGGGCGCAATACACCCCCCGATCGATGGGTTCGGTTGATGGCTTGAGGAGCTCTCAAGCCACCCGTCCTGCCGCCATCTTGCCCAGCTCCGTCCCCTCGGCGAAGGGCTTTTTAAATGTATTTATTGTATTGTATTTTATTGTAAAATGTATTGTAAATGTATGATGTTTTTAGATTTTAAATGTTAGCATTGAATACTTGCTGTTTGCCGGTCTGAGTCCCTCTTCGGAGGTGAGAAGGCCGGGGTATAAAAGTTTTAAATAATAAATAAATAAAAGCCATGGATTGAGGTTGCCGATTTTTGGCCTGCCACTTTTGGACTCTTGCTTGCTGAGGTGCTCCTGCAAGTATCTCTGTAGATCTTAGGAAGTTGTTTCTTGATTTACGACATTAACGTGCTGGCCGATATCCAGAGGATGCGCCGGAGATGTCACTGCTTTGGTCATTTCATTGCTGGCTGCTACTTCAGATGTCAGGTGGTGCAGTACCAGCTAAACAGTACAATTTCTCCAGCGGTGTGGGGTGTAGATATCCTGTGATAATGCGGCACATCCACTGTTTTAATGTGGTGAGATGTCTGGGCATGCATACTCAGCAGGAGAGTAGCAAAGTGTAAGGGCAGATGTCTTCACTGTATCTGGTTGTGATCCCCAGGTTGTGCCAGTCAGCTTTCACATGATATTATTTCTAGCACCCACTTTTTGCTTGATATCCAAGCGGTGCTTTTTGTAAGCCAGCACAGTCCACAGTGACTCCCAGGTATTTTGGTGTGCTACAATGCTCCAGTGGGATTCCTTCCCAGGTCTTCCTCAGAGCTCGAGATGCTTGTCTATTCTTAAGGTGAAAAGCACACTTCTGCATTTTAGACGGGTTAGGGATCAGCTGGTTTTCCCTGTAAACCAGCTGATCCCTGGGGTTGGGACCCCTGGGGGGTGGTCATGTGGTTGGTTTCAGAGGGGTTGGAAAAGACCATCGGAAAACACAAGCGAAGGCTGAAGATCTCTCCCTGCTTGAGCGGTGATGGCACAATCGTCATCATAGATTAAACTCTCTGTCCCTTCTAGCAGAGGCTGATCATTGTGTAAATGTTAAACATTCATGGAGCAAGCAAGCTCTCCCGAGGCAGGCTGTTTTTCTGTTTTCGCTATCTACTTCTCTGGCCCTGGAACTCAACAAAAAAGCTCCTGTTTTGTAGTAGCTTTCATATAAAACAGGTGAGATGGTAGTCATATGTAATTTTTTTTTTCCTCAGGAGAAGGCAATGATTTACAGTATCGTAAGCTGCTGATAGGTCTATGAAGACAGCTCCCTATAGAGCTGCTTTACTTGTTTTTGAAATCTCAGGAGGATCTAGCTAACAAAACCACCCCTGGAGTCTTCCTTGACAAAGGAAACCCTATGAATTGAAGGCACATAAACACATAAGATGTGGCCTCCATTCTTGTTCTGCAAATGCAGAAAGCTAGAACTTCCCGACCAGAGGGAAAGGTGCCTTTTTGGACTAACATTCCCAGAATCCCCCAGGCCAAGAGCTGGTCTAGATGAGCTTGGGGAAGGTTCCTATTTTGGGATTATCACTGTTTTGACGATTTTTAAAACATTTTTAAAAGAAAAATATTTTTAACCTAATCCAGATTTAAATTACTGTAATAGGCCATGGATTTTATCCCCAAAGAATGATGGGATATATAAACTGATGTTTTCATTTGCCACATTGTTCCATGCCATCCTCACCTTGATGCACCCTACATCCTAAAAGCAAATATGACCTTTCTGGTTCACTCAATCCCATACTTCCCGGGTCCCAGCGCTTTTCCAATATCTACCTAGAAGGCAATTTGCTAAATTCAAATGACATAGAAGTTGATTTGAGGTGTTGCTTGTGTGACCTATTAGCATGCCACAACCTTTATAAAATGTGCATGTACCGCATTTCACTGCGTAATAGTTGGGCTTCCCCCCTTTTTTCATCAAAAAAGGGAGGTGCGACTTTTATGTGAGGAAAAAAATCTGCCTTTGATTCTCCAGTTTGTTTGTTTTTTAAAATCAGTGTTTCTCAACCTGGGGGCGGGACCACTGAGGGGGTTGTGAGGGGGGTTTCAGAGGGGTTGGCAAAGACCATCAGAAAACACAAATTTCTGATGGTATTAAGAACTTCTTTTTGCAGAGAAAGCTGAAGATCTCTCTGCCTGTCCTTCTCTTCCATTTTGTTGTTGGTGAACTACAACTCCCAGAATTCAAAAACCAGTATTCAATGTTGGCCATGTAGGTAGTGGGCTAAGTTTGGTGCAAATCCATTGTTGGCTGGGTTCAGTGTCTTTGATTGTAAGTGAACTATAAATCCCAGCATTTACAATTCCCAAGACCTATTTTCCCCAAACTCCGCCAGTGTTCACATCTGGATATATTGAGGATTCGTGCCAAGTTTGGTTCAGATTAATAATTGGAGTCCACAGTGCTCTCTGGAGGTAGATGAACTACAATTCCAAAACTCAAGGTCAATCTCACCAAACTCGGTATTTTCTCTTGGTCATGGGAGTTCTGTGTGCTAAGACTGGTTCGATTCCATCGTTAGTGGAGTTCAGAATGCTATTTGATTCAATATTAAAATTAATATAGTGTCCATACTTTGCGGATTTTCACTTATTGCGAAAGTGATACAGTGTTCCCTCACGATAAGTGAGGGAACACTGTATACAGTAATTAGTGTCGGCCTAAAATGCCTGGAGATGACATGGCATAAACTGCTTCAATACCTTGAATTGAAATGAGAGATTTGTAACCCCTCAATAACCCTCCATAACCAAGAGATCTACAGCTTGGTGCTTCAGGAAAGACAGGCTTTCCATTGGTTTTCCTGGACCGCTCATTAGCTGTGCCTCCTTCAGGATGAGAACTATCACATCCTGAAAAGGAATCCAATCATTTCTGATATCACAGCTGTAAGCCCTGTTCTAGCAGATCTCTTGAACCAGGAAGTGCAATGACCTAAAGAGTAAGTTGTAGTTTTAGCCCTTTAAAAAAATCCATAAATACATATATGTTCACCATGTTGTTGTTTTTTTAAATTACTATTTGGTCCAAATGTGGTTAATTCTAACAGTTTTTTTTTAAAAAAAACCCACACACAAATAGAATAAATTTTTAAAATGCTATTGCAAAAGCAGAAGTCAGTCCTTGGTGGTAGCCGCTCAGGACAAAGCAGAGTTCTGGTGAAAACTATGCATGTCATGGGGAAAGTCCACATCTTGCCGATACTTCAAGCCGATTGGTAGCTGACGCCGAAGCAGCTGCTCTTTTCCATCCTCTGGATGGCGGTCATCATAGATGGTGGAGATCAGTGGACAGCCATCTTGCCGAGGCTTCTTGGGCTTGACAAAAGTCTGGAGCTTCTCACCATGGTACCTGGAGGAAGGGATAGGAAGGGTCAACATTTTCAGAAACATGGCGGCGGCAATTTGTGTTTGTCCTGACAACCAGAGGATCCAGTTCATTTCAGCTGTAATAGATGCAAGTTGCAGAATAGTCCACAGATGTGGGATCTGTGTGGCCCGTGGCCAGTAAGCAGCCTGAGGGTTAGAGGCCAGAGAGATAGCACAGCGGTAGCAACAGCTGTGCTGGCAATCTGAAGATTGCTGGTTCGAATCCCGGGCTGGTTTGGACACCCAGCTGTGAGCCCTTGTCCACTGTTCACCCAACAGTTTTAAAAAAAACCCAGCTCAGCTGTGATTACATAAAACTGGGAACCGCCAAGCGAGGAAGGATTTTTTCAAAGAAGGACTTACAACGCCTAAAAAAAAAAAAAGTAAGATTGGCTGTCCGATGGAATGCGGAAAAAACAGAGGCTCTTTGTCATGAGGATGAAGCAACAGCACCACCTTGTGACATAATGACGCAATCACACCCTGTGACGCACCTGTGATGCAGCCCGAAGAAAAATCCTTCTAAAATTATATGTTGTATGTTATATGTTGTATGTAATTGTATGTGGAACCGGCAGAGATTGTCTGCCATATGTGTGATGTAATCCGCTCTGATTCCCCTTCGGGGTGAGAAGAGCAGAATATAAATAAAGTGTATTATTATTATTTAATGTAGTTCTTAGTCCCTACCAACTAGCCGCCAGATTTAAAGATCCTTCCAAAGATAATCTAATTAGGAATGTAACTAATTTAAGTAATAAAGACACTGGAATGGTTTTTTTGAGGCACCCACATATGTCCATATATGTCAGAAATATTAAAAAAATTAACTAGGTATTTTTAATTACAAAAATGAGAGTCAAGCACTGAAAGGATTAAATGGATGCAATGACTCAGAGAAGCTGCGGTTCAATATAAGTAGGTGTGCCTATTGCTTAGTAACGTTGTCAGTCTGAGGTAAACCTCAGTAGGAGAAAAGTCTCAGTTTATGAGGCAGGCCTTAGACTATGAGAAAGTCGAGTGTGAGAAGGCCTGGTGTGAGAAACTTCAGTGAAAGAAGCCTCAAGTTGAAGGCTTCATGTGTAAAACTCCAGTATAAGTTTGTTGTGAGGGGAGGCTATGTGAGAGTGAAACTGTTTATCTGCATGAAGAAGAAGCCCAGCATGGAAGCAAAGGAGGAAGTATAAAGGACTTTATCTGTGTTGTGGACACCTTGTTCTTGTAAATAGTGCAACTATATTATTTCACTACAAAGACAAGCCTCCTATGGAGGAGATAACATTGGTCTTGTGTGTTTTGTTCTTTTTATCACTTTGGGCTACTGGTGCTGGGTCACGCTGCTGCTAATAAGTTACTCTGCTGTATATTTATGAGGAGGGTGTTTTGTTAATAAGCCCACTCACTCAACAATAAAGCCTCCATATATGCCCCCATGTTGAGCTAACAGATGAGCAAGGTGCTATTTTAATGCCTAGGAAGGCATTGCCTATTATCTCTGATGTCTAAGGTGCTACAGGGTTCTTCTACAGGGAAGGAATTGCACATCTCAGTTAGGATGTGTTTAGTCGATTTGGGGGGAGACCTGAAAGCACGTAAGCCATTTCTTCCAAAATCTCCAGTGACTTTTCTTGTTTTGTTTTAGAAGTGGAAGCTCCAAATTCCTGCTTTTTCCTCACATTATTTCTTGCTCCATTTTGCCAGTAGGGTGTAGTAGTTTGGCAAGGCAACAGGGCAATTTGGCAGAGAAAAATTAAGACCTTGTAAAATTACAGCTCTCATGATTCCATAGCATTGGGCCATGGCAATTATAAAGTGGGGTCAAACTGTGTTAATTCTACAACGTAGATGCACTCTTGGCACGCA
Organism: Anolis apletophallus; assembly: GCA_030556195.1. Taxonomy (NCBI): domain Eukaryota; kingdom Metazoa; phylum Chordata; class Lepidosauria; order Squamata; family Anolidae; genus Anolis; species Anolis apletophallus. Next base: position 43,306,433 of record JARBWK010000011.1, on the reverse strand, counting down.
AAATTGTATTATTTGGTGTTTTTAAAATCAGGTTTTAAAAATATAAAACTGTCAGTTTTGCAAAAAAAAAAATGACAAGACACACCCACATGCCCCCAACACTTGTCCCATGCTGACCTACATTAATTCAAAACAGAGCTGACAATCACAACTTTTAGACAAGGAGGTGGTGTGTTTTAAGGGGCCAACCCATCACTTATAGCCCCTTGGTGGCACAGCAGGTTCGAATCCGGGGAGCGGGGTGAGCTCCCCTGTTAGACTCAGCTTCTGCCAACCTAGCAATTCGAAAACATGCAAATGTGAGTAGATAAATAGGTACTGCTTCTGCAGGAAGGTAACTGCGCTTCATATAGTCATGCTGGCCACATGACCTTGGAGGTGTCTATGGACAATGCCAGCTCTTCGGCTTAGAAATTGAGATGAGCAACACCTCCCAGAGTTGGACATGACTAGATTTAGCGTCAGGGGAAACATTTACCTTTTTACCCATCACTTACCCCAAGCCTCTCTTGCATTTGGGATTCTGGCCATCACCAATCAGTGCTTCTGGCATCCCTGAATTGCTGCTTCCCAGGCCAAGGCCTTCAGTCCAGCCCTGTTTCTCCATCACTTTCCTGCCGATGCCCTGAAGAAGGGAGAAGAATTTCTAAAGCTACTGATTCAAGAAAATAATAATAATGAAGTGTTCATCTACATACAGTCAGTATCATTAGAGAAAGGATGGCTGGAATGCCAAATAACTCTTTATACTGAAATCAGCTTTCAGTTCTCTCGGCCTAGAAAATAAAGCAAGCAAGGTTCTTCAAAATCTGCTCCATTAGGAACATTGAAGGACCTTCCTCATTGCTTCACACAATTTCAGTTCTTACCTTGGTATATTTTTCAAAGTTCCCAATTGTTTGTCCCACAACAGACCCATCTTCCAAACCATCTCGAAGTCTCTGCTCAAGCCGCATCTGGACAAAATCGCGAGCGTCCTTATCACCACCATCTGGAATGAAGAGAAATCCCATGTCAGTCTCTGCTCCAGGAAAAAAAAGCCAAAAGCTATGAAACAGCTCAGTGAACCCATCCCTATATCAGTGCTAACAGATGTATTAAGCAAGAACCCCTGAAATCGGAGGTTGGAGCCTAAGACAGTCGATGGGACGAGGTATGGGAAGGCTGGGAAAGCACATGTATGCAGATGGATCTGAACACCTCTAGTTAAGAAGAGGCCAGATCAAAGTGCTGAAAAATACCTCCGTCAGACCCAGAAGCACTGAGCGTAGTTCTATGTATCAGTGCAGTAGATTGGAAACGTTTCAGACACCAAATGGTCCAATACTTGCAACATTTAGTTTTTTAAAAGGGAATCTGGTAAACAACTAGGTATGGATAGTTTGGCCTAAAAAAGGTATGAGATATTGGAAAGCCCATAACCTATTGGAAATAACTGCATCATAACCTTATTGAAAAGGTAAAAATGATGTCACATCAGTTTGGCAAATGTGAATCTGAAACATGTGAAAATGTGAAACATGTGGAGACCATCTTTTGAAAACCACTAGCCAGGAAAAGCATGATTTTGTTAGAAATCAACCCTTTGAACAAGTGATGTTCATGAGCATTCATGTAATGGCACACAGGTAACTCAGCTGTCAAACTGAAGAACCATGTCTTTAAACTGCCAAGGATAAAGACATGCCACTACAAAAATATTTTGGTTAGCAGATCATGCTTGTTTCTTTGAAGGAGAATACAAAACTGAATACAAAATGGAGTCCTGAGTCTGCACATGCTCAGTACAATCACGTATCTATAACTCCTCCCACACCAAAAAAGGTACGTCAAACTGGCAAAACAACATACACATAGAATACAGGTTAGCAAATATATACATTAACAAATAAATGGTGAAGGGCTTGGGAGGTTGGCATTTCCGACATGGGAAGGAAGAAATGGTTTCTGTTCGTACATAGCAATAGAAGATTACACTACAATAATACAAAAGTGTTAAGTGTCATTTTGAGCTCATAGCTGGGAGAGGACTGAAAAGATCACTGACGTGTGTTACATTAGCCCCCCAGTAGCCCCTTTGAAGGCTGACCATTGTGTATGGGAAGGCAGGGTGGTCAACACAGATACTCTCTTTCATTGTGCTTGGAGTATTAAAAGGCGACACTGCCATCCCAGCCAGGAAGGTAAGCGAAATACTTTTCAATTTCACTAAGAGAAAGTTTGTCTAGTGTATGCTATGCTGGAGCTCCCAGTAGCGCAATAGGTTAAACCGCTGAGCTGCTGAGCTGTTGACCGAATGGTTGGCGGTTCAAATCCAGAGAGCGGGGTGAATTCCCACTGTTAGCCCCAGCTTCTGCCAACCTATTATTTATTTATTTATTTATTATTTGAACTTGTATGCCGCCACTCCCCGAGGGCTCTGAGCGGCTTACAGTTACATAAAAACATACTACAATCAAACAGCATTGAAATTGACCAAAAATAGTTACACAATTTAGCAGTCAAATGCTAACCGAAAGAGATAAGTCTTGCAGGCCTTGCAGAATGCTGGTAGGTCTTGCAAGGCCTGGACTTCATTTGGGAGGGTGTTCCAAATTGCTGGTGAGCACCACCAAAAAGGCTCTACGCCGAGTGGACGCTAGGTGGATAGATTTAACGCTAGGTACCTCGAGGAGGTTCAGGAGTTCGGAGCAAAGTGATCTCCGGGGGGTAAGACGGTCCCTCAAATACAATGGCCCCAGACCATGCAAGGCCTTGAAGGTTAACACCATCACCTTGAAGGTGATTTGGTGCTCGACCGGAAGCCAATGAAGCTGCCGAAGGATGGGAGTTATGTAACCTCTCACCGGAGTTCCAGTAAGAAGTTGCGCAGCAGCATTCTGGACGAGCTTAAGTTTCCGGATCAAGGACAGGCCCATGTAAAGGGCATTACAGTAGTCCAGTCTCGAGATGACCGTGGCTTGGATCACCGTGGCCAGGTCGTCTCTGGATAAGTAGGGAGCCAGCCGCCTAGCCTGCCGCAGATGGAAGAAAGAGGTTTTGCTGATGCTGGAGATTTGAGCTTCCATCATCAGCAAAGGGTCTAAAGTAACCCCAAGGCTTACTTGATCAATAGGTACTGCTTTGGCGAAAAGGTAACGGTGCTCCATGTAGTCATGCTGGCCACATGACCTTGGAGACGTCTACGAACATTCTTCGGCTTAGAAATGGAGATAAGCACCACCTCTCAGAGTCAGACACGACTAGACTTAATGTCAAGACAAAACCTTTACCTTAATTTAATCTCTCTACATCCCAGGCATCATAAATGGAGACATTTAATTCAAATACCTCTGTCATAGTAGATGCTCATGTCTACATCCCAGTCATCTGCTGTCTGCTCATCAAAATCTGTCAAAAGAAAAGTTACATGTGAAGCCATGAGTCTGTATCAGCTAAACATTGCTCTTGTGAGCAGCGCAATCGTCATGCCCAAATGTTTTAGGGATTCTGTCAATGTTTGGATAAGCATTTTAATACTACCTGGCTTATTGTGGGAGGATATATATATATATACAATATATACCGTAATAGAATGTATATATAGTATATTCTATTACGGTATGTATTGTCTATATGACTATGTATATATATACTTTGTTTATTGGGTTATGACGGTTACATGTTATTGATTGCTATTATTGATGATCCTCAGGAAAAGAACCTGCTTATAATATTTTATAGCCTTGAAAAAGATGCGAAACGGATAACAGTGGCCCCGATCCCAGAGCATACCCTCCCGCCGGCTTGCCTCATTTGATTTCTGGGAGCCTGGAAGTTTGGCTCTGGTTCTTTGCTTTAATGCGACTCCTATATTCGGAAAGGGTTTCTACACCTGTATTCCTTGGATTATAATTTTCAAATGACTATGGACACTTGGATTATCCTTTGAGACTCTGTTTGGACATTACATTTGGATTTTCATTCTCCTGCATTCTGGACTGAGATACATAGACCAGTTTTGCGCCGAGGATACGGTAATATGTATGTGACATGCTGATATATGATATATAATATCGTGAAACCCTACCATAATATATATGAACTAAAGATATTGATTGTGTGTATAACCTTTTTTGAACATTGATTGCGTACTAACCCTGACTCTTAACTGTTAAGACAACCCTGTCTGATGCCAGCCAATCATTGAGAGAATGGTGCGATGGTGGAAGGAGTAAAAACTGAGCCTTGTATCCGATAGAAGGCAGATAGGGGAGTCCAGTCCAAGATAGGGAAAAGATTGTGTAGCAATAAGGAAAAGATGATTCAGAGATAGGAAAAAACAATAATAAAGATAGGTACGCGCCAGAAGCATCTCCCTCCCAGTGGGCAACAGAAGTCAGCAAGAACATAAAAGAGGGACCTCAGCATCAAAGGATCTGAGAGATATAGAGGTAAAAGTAACATCAAGAGTCCTTTATGGAATCAAGCAAGATATATGCCAGGAACAGTGTTCAATACAGACCACTAATCTAATATTTCCTGAAATTGCATTAACCTTCTGCAAAATGACTGCAGGCTGGACTGGGGTTAAAAAATAATTATTCAAAGATTAGTATGTCTTTAGTCATTACCTCCTTCTTCCTCTTCCTGCCAATACTGTGCATCTGTATAGAAAACCAACCCAGAGCCTCCCTTTTCCCATTTCAGTTCAATCTCCTCCTCATAGAGGCGCTCCTTGATTCGTTCCTGGCTTGTGACATCTTCATGCAAAGCCTCGTGTCTCTCCCACTCTTCACATCTATCATCATCCGATTCCTGTAGCAAAGAAGTGGGGAAACAGAATAACAGCACATCTAAGGTTGGACTCAGCCTCCTTTAACCAACTCCTCCCTTCAATAATTCTAGTAGAGGAAATGTATTCCTAATCAGCCAGTGGGATGAGGTTGCTCAGACAAGTTGGTCTGAATGTCTATAGAGACAAAGCTGCCCAGTCAATTGCGATCGACCAGTCGATCCCGGGACCGAAGGAGGTCGATCCCTGCCAGATGGGGTGCTTCTCAGAGGGGGGCAGAGCCAGGCCGCACCAAGCCCCACCCCCCTCCCCCGGCTTCGGCACTCCCAGCAGCTTCCCAGCAGCTTCTCCAGGCTTAAGAAGGGCAGGGCCAAGCCAGCCTTGTGCTAGCTATGCCACCACTGGCTTGGCATTGCCATCCTCAAGCCTGGAGAAGCTGCTGGGAGCTCCAAAGCCAGAGGGGGAGGGGGCGGGGCTTGGCTCCGCCCCCTGTGGCTTCAGCTCTACCAGCAGCTTCTCCAGGCTTGAGGATGGCAGTGCCAAGCCAGCCTTATGCTAGCTATGTCACCACTGGCTTGGCATTGCCATCCTCAAGCCTGGAGAAGCTGCTGGGAGCTCCAAAGCCAGAGGGGAGGGGGCGGAGCCATGCTGCGCCAAGCCCCACCCCCACCCCCCTCCCCTCTCTCCCCTCCTCTCTCCAGCCTTGAGGAGGTAGGTAGATCTTTCTGACTTGGTTTTATTATAAGTAGCTCGCATGCTGAAAAAGTGTGGGCACCCGATAGAGATTTACCCTCCCTGTCTTGCCAACATGCCCTCTGTCTCTTTATATAGCCGTAGAAGACCAGGCCCAAGCAGGATCTTCAAGTCAATTTGCTTTCACACCCAAGCTGCTTTTAAGGTCTCTTTGGCATTAATGTGTCTTAACTCTCTGTCAGCTTGGGGGATGCGGGATTGCCTTCTTTTGGAACAAGGAACCTCACAGAATTAATGTCCATACTGTTGCTTTGAGGAAAAGGTAACACTTTATTAACAGATCTTGGGTCTGACTCCACTCTGACACTAGCTTGATTTCCCCACAACTAAGTTCACATTTCAAACTTGGAAGGTAGCTTAATGATTCTGAAGCTGCCAGACGTGGATGTTTCTGAGGATAATAGATGACAGTTTCCTTTGCTCTCAGTCTCTGGTATAAGGGTGTCTGAGGCGCCCAATGCCCAAGGTGTTAACCAGTTGTTGTTTAACTAATTAGTTGAAGTACTGGTTGTAGTAGGTAAGTGGTCTGAAGTAATTGGTTGTAGGTAATATAACTGGTTATAAGTACAACTGGTTATGAAGTAACTGATTATATATTATTGGCTTGAAATGGCTTGTCCAAGCCTGAATCTCTGGGACCAACTGAAGACATGTCCTGCCTCAAGGATTCCCTGGTGGTCTATGATCTAAATTACCTCAGGTAAAGGAGTGTGGCCAACCAACTGACACAAACGGCTCCTTTTTTCTCAGGCAAAGGGCAAACAAAATGGCTGACACAAACCAGGAAGGGTTTTCCTAAACTCTACCCTCATATAAACTAACATAAAAGTAACTGCTTTAAAACTATGGCCGAGGAAGCCAGACAAAGGGATCTTGAACTGGTGCAGGTCCTTTCTATTTAACACATATTCTGCCTTGCTTAATTCTAGCTTTGCCTCAAAGAACGACCAGTACTGTAGCATCGGAAAGATGCATTTCTCAAATATTACATCCAGCTCAGAGGTGGGTAATAGTGTGCCTTCCAGATATTTTGAATGCTCAACACTCCTAGCAAGCATAATAATTGGTGGGAGATAAAGGAAATAGGAGGCCAAAAACATTTTGAAAGCCCCATAACTCCTGTTCTATATGCATATGATCAGAGGAAGAGAGGATGGAGGCTTGTAAACACCGAACTCATTTCAAACACACTTCATTTCAGGAGATACCCCATAGTGGGTATAACAAGAAACACCTTATATTTTGTTAGTGATTAGCTACCTATCGGTATATAACACTAAGAAAATGAAATAGGATCACACACTTTTAAAAAAAAAATTCCAATTTTATGTATGCATATGAATAATGCTACATTCCTTGGAAGTGTCCTCATTGTGGTAATATTACTATTTTATTTGAATGATATCACTTCATGGCCATGAAAACCCATTGGACGACCTTGGGTAAATCACACTCTCTCAACCTCATGGAAAGGCAAGCCTCCTCTGAATAAATCTTACAAAGAAAGCAGTGTGATATGGTCACCTTAGGGTCTCCATAAGTCAGAAATGATTTGAAGGCAAACAACAAATACCAAATATTCACAAAATCACTTCTTCCTTCATTGGATTACCTCTCTACAAGAGCTAAAACTGTGTTTTCACATCTTCTAACCAGAGTAAAGTACTTACGCTGTTCAGAGGAGACTCTGCTGCTTCTTCCTTCCCTGCATCTTCCCAGTCTCTCTCCTCGGTGCTTCCATCATGATTGGCCATTCCTTCTCTTGGCAGGGGCTCTCCTTCTGTGATCTCCTCTCCGGTAGCTGTGTACACTCGCTCCTCCTCCTCAACACACTCAGTTTCCTCATAGGTAAATGGCACTTTTCCATATCTGCGAGAAGAACCTGATTTGGGGAACTGCAACTGGAGCTTCCTGATAATACTGGAAGGCATTCGGCAAGCTTTGATGAGATCCAAGAAGACTCTCAGAGGAGTTCCTACATTCCCATAAGGCATGAATGCAGGAGGATTTAGTTCAGGGAGATGTTTTAAATCACCTTGAGTGAAGGATTCCTTTGATATTCTGTGATGCTCCTTTTTGGTTTTATAGGCAAATGTGTCAACATCTGAGAAAAATATATAAACAGAATGGATGTTTTAAAGTAATCAATATACCCAGCTTGAAGTTCTCGCCTATCAAGAGAAAAAAATCTTTTTCAAGCAAATACTCTCTGACTGTTACAACAAACACAAAGAAAGTACATGGCACACTTCAATTCTTGTGACCACGTTTTGACACACAGTGAGTTACTCCATTGGCAGGACTGTCCAAAATGAACAAGGGCTACCTCTGATCTCCTGAAGTAACGGTACATACTAATATCCAAGGCCAGCCACGTTGTTTTGATACATGAGACTGAAAACTCAACAAGTCTCTCTTTTTCCTATAGCAGTAAATACAGGTCCTTCTCAAAAAATTAGGATATAGTGCTAAAGTTCATTATTTTCCATAATGTAATGATAAAAATTAAACTTTCATATATTTTCAATTCATTGCACACCAACTGAAATATTATTTATTGGTTCTGGGTTATAAATGTCAATTCCTAATTGGTTCTACCATAAAAACATGGGAAACAGGGGTTGTTTTGGTTTTTTTTGCAGGAGGAACATTGTGCAGCACATTTTGCAATAGTTTTTCCATCACCGAGTCTCAACCAATTCAACCTAGATTGTGGCAGACACAAAAGCAAAGTTTATGGAGTAGAACAACTACTTTCAAAGTAAGGACCGCACAATGAAACAGGAAATATGCGTTGCTGAAGGCTTTCATAGCTGGAATCATTGGGTTGCTGTGAGTTTTCCGGCTGTTTGGCCATGTTCCAGAAACATTCTCTTCTGACATTTTGCCCACATCTATGGCAGGCATCCTCAGAGGTTGTGAGGTCTGTTGGAAATGAGGCAAGTGTGGTTTATATATCCATGGAATAATGCCCAGGGTGGGAGAAAGAACTCTTTTCTGTTTCAGGCAAGCGTAAACGTTGCAATTGGCATAGTCTGGCAGCTTCAAAGCCTGGGGTAATACTTTGTTGAGAGGTGTTAGCTGGCCCTGATTGTTCCCTGTCTGGTATTACACTGTTTTTCTTTATTTACTATCCTGATTTTAGAGTTTTTAAAAACACTGATAGCCATAATTTGTTCAATTTCCCGGTTTCCTCCTTTCTGTTGAAACTGTCTTTAGTTATAGGCGAAAGATTTATATGATCTGAAGAGAAACCAGAGTATCAGCAATTAAGATATTTCAGGCAAAGGTGCTTCCACAATTACTGTATGCCACCCCAGTATGGATCTTGGGCTTTACATCTCAAATGGAACGGGTTTTATCCATGTTGTTAAGAAAACGATTTGCCGTACCCAACTGCGTGCCCTCAGCAGTACTGCGCCTAGAAGTGGGTACACCAACTGTAGAATGTATAGCATGGAAATGGGCGCTAGGATACTGGATAAAACACATGTCTAGGGATGAGGAGGATGACTATGTACACTTGCTACAGAAAGACTTCTTCATTTCTCAAATGAAGAAGACATTAAAAGAGAAAATACTCAATCTGGGGATCTCACAAGACCTATTACTCTCCCTAGACCCAAGTAGGGCAATACAAATTCTGAAACAACGAATAATTGACATAGATATGCAAAATTCTACAACTGCAGCAAGTAGTACTTGTTCCCCTATAAACATGGGCCTGGAGTTTAGACCACTAAGTGGAGCTAAATACCTAGAAAACTTAAATATCCCTAAATATCGACAGGCGTTTAGCAAAGCCCGATTCAACGTTATTCCCTCAGCTATCCTAGAAGGACGTTTTCAATATAAAGATTACCATGATCGGCTTTGCCCATGTGGGGCGGGCGCAATAGAGTCTCTACTGCATGTCATGATTGAATGTTCCTTTTATAGGGATGAAAGAAGGAAGGTAATAACACCTCTTATCTGTCATTAGCCAGGAAGATCTTTACAATGGTATTTAAAGTATCTTATGGGGGACTCAAATAAAAAAGTTACAGAGGAGATAGCAATTTTTTTTTGCTCATGCCTCAAAGACCCGAAAGAGCATTTTATCCAAGAAAAGTAACCGAAGAGAAGCTGAGATATTTAACTACAGTCTTTATGTGATTATAAGTGTAGTACACTAAATAGTAGAAAACTACACAGCCCTAGATACATATTATTAGCTATTAAGAGACAGAAATTTTAAGGCCCGCAATCTTAATATGTGTAAATTTGATAACCTGTGACTTTTATCTCTATTATATCTTTCTGTATCTGCCTAAGGTTTGTTAACTGAAATAAAGGCAATTGATTGAAATTGTCCACAAACTTTGTGTGGATTTCAATGGCTTCTCTGTGTAGCCTGACATGGTGGTTGTGAGAGTGGTCCAGCATTTCTGTGTTCTCAAATAATACCCTGTGTCCAGGATGGTTTATCGGGTGCTCTGCTATGGGTGACTTCTCTGGCTGAATTAGTCTGGAGCTGTGGACAAGCCCAGGCCCGGATTAACACCCTTTTGCGCCCTAGGCCACACTTTGGAATTACGCCCCCTTTAAGCCAACCTCTACTGCAACCCCCCATCCTTTCATCCGCTCGTCCCCATTAGGGCCCCGCATCCAGCTCTCCCAGTGTGGCCCTACTAGCTCCGCCACAGGAGTTTCCCTCTCGGCAGGCACTATGGATGCAGGCATTGGGGGGGGGGGGACCTCCTCCCCAATGCCGGGGCTTGAGGCACTTGGCTCCTACCTGGTATCGGGGATTGCGCATGCGCTATAGTCAGCAGCTGTACCAATGCTTCTCCCCGATACCGGGGCTTGTCGCGTTGGGCTTCTCTCTTGTACTGGGGTTTGCGCATGTGCCGTAGCCGGCAGTTGCGCTTCTCTCTCCAGTAAGGAGTCTCCTCTTTGTGTTGGAGGAGGAATATCAGCTTTCATGGTGTTGTACTTGCACTGAAGGTGCCACCAAGTGGATGCTGTCGGCATCGAGGGTGTTAATTGTTCCTCCTGTCGATGTCGACGCCAGTGTTGAGAGCCCCTGCGCATACGCCGTTTGCGCAACAATAGCAGAGGCAGGAGCTGATATTCAGGAAGGGGCAGGGGCAGTGCCGAAAAGGAGGACCTCCGGTATCCTTCCTTCCTCATCTCCATGCGCGTTGCGTTTTTATATGTTTCAACATTTTTTTTGGTCCGTGATCTGCGCCCCCCCCCCCCGGCTTGCACCCCTAGGCCAGTGATTTTCAACCAGTGTGCCGTGGAACACTAGTGTGCCGTGAAAGATCATCAGGTGTGCCGTGAGAAATTATTTTCGAACTTCATTCATATATAAACTATAAGGCGCATCTGTCCCTTTAAGAAATGGAACCATAGCACTCTCGAAGAAGTGATGCGAGAGTGCTATGGTCGCGCCATCTTGGATTCGTTCAGATGCGGCTAAGTAAACAAAGTTAGAGTTAGTGCTGCAGCTGCGCGTCAAGTGACAGTGGCAATTTGGGATCACAGCAAGACAAGTGAGTGACAGCGATGGAGAAGTTTCTGAGAAGGGAAAATGCAAATGCCGAACAGGGCCCTGGACAAAATTATGACTCAGATGAAGGCCCTAATATGAGTGGTGGACAAAAGAAAAAATAAAAGACGGTGAGCTCGAAACAGGCCCAGGTTTCACACTAAGTGAGTGTATAAATACATTTTAAAAACATTTTAACTATATGTATGACTGTGTTCGAGTGTCATTTTGTGTCATTTTGGTTGGTGGTGTGCCCCAGGATTTTGTAAATGTAAAAAATGTGCTGCGGCTCAAAAAAGGTTGAAAATCACTGCTCTAGTCCATGGCCTAGGTTGGCCTTATGGGTAATCCTGGCCTGGACAAGCCTGCATAGCGACCATAAAACGCAGCGTCCAAACACCAATCAAGGAACGCGAAAGGCACTGCTGACTAATTCAACAAATCTTCCTCCTGGCAGGAAGCTGCCAGGCCGTGAAGCTGCCAGGCTATTCAATGCTAATCATAAGAACATAAGAAGAGCCGTGCTGAATCGGACCACAGCCCATCTAGTCCAGCATTCTGTATCACACAGTGGCCCCCCAGTTGTACACAGGGATCTTGAGCAGAAGGGAGGGCAGAACCCTCACCTGCTCCCGACCCCCCACAACCAGTACCCAGGGAAATCCTGCCTACCTCAACCAACTCCGAGGTGGCACTTGGATGTCCTTTTCAGTAACTACTGATTCCCTTGGTATCCATGAATCTGTCTAATCCTGCCTTGAAGCTGTCCAGGCTGACCGCTGTCACAACCTCCTCTGGAAGTGAGTTCCATAACCCAATGACCCTCTGGGTGAAGAAATATTTCCCTTTATTAGTCCTAATTTTTCCTCCCTTGGAGCTTTAGGAGTGCCCCTAGTCCTAGTGTTGTGTGACAGAGAAAATATTTTTCTTTATTCACCTTTTCTATCCCATGCATGATTTTATACACTTCGATCAAGTCACCTCTTAAACGCCGTCTTTCAAGGCTGAAAAGACCAAGGCGTTGCAACCTGGTTTCATAAGGGAGCTGCTCCATCCCTTGGATCATTTTTGTTGCCCTTCTTTGTACCTTTTCCAGTTCCGTTATATCCTTCTTGAGGTGCGGTGACCAGAATTGTACACAGTACTCCAGATGTGGCCTCACCATAGATTTGTAGAGAGGCAATACTGCGCCGACCTATTTTCGATTCCTTTTCTGATCATGCCCAGCATAGAATTTGCTTTTTTACTGCTGCGGCGCCCTGGGTTGACATCTTCATTGAGCTGTCCACCAAGACCCCAAGATCCCTTTCCTGGTTTGTCTCGGAAAGCTTTGATCCCATCAGTTGATAAGTGTATTTGGGGTTGTGCTACGCAAGTATTGCAGAAAACGTTTAAAGACTGGGCCTTTTCTATCCCCTGCATGATTTTATACACTTCGATCAAGTCACCTCTTAAACGCCGTCTTTCAAGGCTGAAAAGACCAAGGCGTTGCAACCTGGTTTCATAAGGGAGCCGCTCCATCCCTTGGATCATTCTTGTTGCCCTTTTTTGTACCTTTTCCAGGTGGCCAATGGCAACAATCACACTTGGTTCAAGCAAACCAGAGTTCTTTCCCCCACGCTGGATATGATTCCACAGATGTATAAACCTCACTCGCCTAGTTTCCTCTGAGAATGCCTGCCACAGATGGGGGCGAAACGTCAGGAGAAAATGCTTCTGGAGCATAGCCACACAGCCCGGAAATCTCACAACAGGAAACGACAACCTGGGCTTCCCCGCTCCTGCTCGGCCCACTCTCACCTTCTTCCTGCGGGGAGACGAGGACCCTGCGGACGAGGCACCGCCCGGGCAGAGCGTCGCCTTGCCGGTCGAGCCAGCGCTTCCCGGAGTACATGCGGACCAAGCGGCGGGACCAGCCGGCCTTGACAGACACCAGGCAGCAGCAGGTGGGGCCTGGGCGCGGAGGGAGGCCTTCCTTCTCGGGGCGGTGCCGGTAATGGAAGCAGAGAAACCCCCCGGCTTCGACGAACTGGCTGAAGTAGCTGCGGAGGTCGGCGGAGCGGAGCCGGGCCGGGACGCCGCTCACCAGGCAGTAGCGGCCGCCGGGAGGGAGAGAAGCCTGGCTCGGAGCGGGCGCCGCCATCTTGGGAGCTTTCCCAGAGAGTCACGTGAACGCCTGGCAACGCAGCGTGTTGGTAACGCCTTGTGACATACACAAGGGGCGGGCACGTGACCCAGCCCAGACGTCACCGGCCCGCTGTCGACGTAGAACTTCAACTCCCAGAATTCCTCGCCGTTCGCCGAGCTGGCTGGGGCGTCTGGGAGATGAAGTCCAAAACCGTTGGAGGCCCCAGAGTGTCATAAACACTGATAGAAGCCAAGCTCCTCTTCTCTATTTTGTTATTCAGCTTTCATTGCCATATAGACCAGGCCTGGGCAAACTTGGGTCCTTCAGGTGTTTTGGACTTCAACTCCCACAATTCCTCACAGCCTCAGGCCTTTTCCTTTTCCCCTCAGCCGCTTAAGCGGCTGAGGGGAAAAGGAAGAGGCCTGAGGCTGTGAGGAATTGTGGGAGTTGAAGTCCAAAACACCTGAAGGGGCCAAGCTTGCCCAGGCCTGGTCTATATGGCAATATAATGTTTGGGTTTGTAGTTTAGTGCTCTCTGCTTGAGGCTTTTCTACAAAGCTCAGGGTTGCATAAGATGTTGCCATGGCAGTTAACGTGGAATGATAGCGCTATAAGTGTGTAGTGTGGCAGGGCCCCTAGACCTCAAGGCAAAACTCAGTGCTTCAAACCACTGGGCATAGAGTTGGCTTTCTATCAAGGACCTGGAGACCAAGCCCTATGAGGAGCGGTTTAAAGAGCTGGGCATGTTTAGCCTTCAGAAGAGAAGGCTGAGAGTAGACAGGATGAGGGCCGTGGATCAAGAGGTGAGGAGAAGTCATAGGGAGGAGGGAGCAGGCTTGTTTTCTGCTGCCCTGGAGACTAGGACACAATGGAACAATGGCTTCAAACTCTCTCGGCATTACTTGGCGAACGAAGATTCTTAGAAAGGACTCATCCCACACTTTTTACAAGCGCGTTGATGACTAAAAAGGCCAATCTGAGATAGGCAAGTCCGGTTGCAGAAAGCACAGCAGAAAGTCTCCTTGGGTGATGTTGTTTCCAAGTTGCGGTTCTTTCTGCGTTGTCGTTTCTCTTCGAGACCCATTCAGCGTGTCTTCTCGAAAGAGGCCGCAGCATTGTAGATAGTGCGTCTCCATGCCTCCCGATGTGAGGTCAGGGTTGGTGATCAATCTGGCCGAGCCTGAGATGCTGTTTCAGGGAGTCCTTATATCTCTTTTATGGGGCGCCTCTCTTGTGCTGACCTGTGTTGAGTTCACCATAGAGTAGTATCTTTGGGAGGCAGTGGTCCTCCATCCTAGAGACGTGCCCTGCCCAGCACAGCTGTCTTCTCAATAGCATGGCCTCAACGCTGGTGATCCCTACTTGCTCAAGGACAGCAACATTTGTCACATAGTCGGTCCAGTGTATATTTAGGATTGTGCGAAGAGAGCGCTGATGAAAGCGTTCGAGGAGTCGTAGGTGCTGGCGATAGGTGACCCATGTTTCAGAACCATAGAGAATAGACAGTATGATAGCTCTGTACACACGGATTTTGGTGCTTTCCCTCAGGTGCTTGTTGCTCCAGACTCTTTTGTGAAGCCTTCCAAATGCACTATATGCCTTTGCTAATCTGTGGTCTATCTCTTTATCAATCTTGGCGTCTGAAGAGAGGATGCTTCCCAGGTAGGTGAACTGCTGAACGGATTTAAGCACAGATTTGCCTATGCTGACGTGGGGTTGATGGTGTTCTTCCTGTGGTGCGGGCTGGTAGAGGACTTCCGTTTTCTTCAGGCTGACTTCCAGCCCAAAGAGTTCTGCAGCTGCTGCAAAGCAGGATGTTAGGCGCTGCAGGGCTGCTTCTGTGTGGGCGACAAGGGCAGCATCGTCAGCAAAAAGCAGTTCACGGACTAGATAGTTTAGAGTCTTAATGGGAGCCCTCAGACGGCTTAAGTTACGATAGCGCGCGTGCGCGCGCGTGTGTGTATATATGCCGTCTTCTTCGAAATCTGCCGTAGCCCTGTGGAGCATCATGCTGAAGAAGATTGTAAATAGGGTTGGTGCAAGAAGCCGCATTGGCTTTCCGGGAGAAGTTCTTCTGCAATAGCAGGAACTAATCTGTTCAGGAGTATCCTTGCAAGGATTTTTCCAGCAATGGAGAGCAGTGTTATTTTTCCGCCAATGGAGAGGACTTCAAACTACAGGAAAGGAGATTCCTTCTGAACATTAGGAAGACCTCCTGACTGTGAGAAGAGCTGTTCAGTAGTGGAACTCTCTCCTTCTTTGGAGGCCTTTAAACAGGCTGGATGGATATTCGTTGGGGGTGCTTTGAAGGCGATTTTCCTACTTCTTGGCTGAATAGGGTTGGACAGGATGGCCCACGAGGTCTCTTCCAACTCTGTGATTCTATGGCTTCCTTTCCTTCCTTGGTTACCACTGGGCCTGTTTCTATTTTGTCCACATGCTCCTTTACACCGAGCCCAGAATAGGATTAACTCAATATACCAAATAAAATAATTATAATAGATCTGTCAACCACAGTCTCCGTAATCTTCAAAAAGACACCAGCCGTTGGTTGTATTTCAAAACATTTTATTTGTTTTCTTTTTAGAAAATAATAATTTAGCACATTGTTGTTAACATACAAATCACATAGAGACACAGTACACACAAAATACTGACATCAAGGGCCTGTGCAAAGATAGTGTTACTCTGTGTATGCAGCACTTGTGTGAACTTAAGCGGTAAGCGGCCCCTTCTCTGGGCAAGACATTCGTTTTTGTGATGAAAAACTGGAAAGAGATTTTGTGATGTGATGAAAAACTGGAAAGAGGAATGAAGTTTTCTGTCCTTCGGATGTTCTTAACGGCATGAGGATCAAAGGTTGGTTAGGGTGCATCTACACCGTAGAATGAATGTAGTTTGACATCACTGCCATGACTTAATGTTGTGGAGCCATGGGAACTGTAATTTTATTTATAAAGATTTATTACAGTTCCAAGCCAGTACAAACCCAGCTAAAATCATAAATATCACAATAAAATTAGTTTTGCAAGGTCTTTAGCCTTGTCTGGGGTCTTGCCAAACTACAAATTACCCAAAGCATTTAATCATGGCTGTTAAAGTGGTGTCAATCTGCATTCATTCTGCAGTATAGATCCGCTCTGGGATGCCCCACAGTCATAGAAGCATCATGAAGCCCAGTGGCGCCGCGGGTTAAACCCTTGTGCTGGCAGGACTGATGGCTGACAGATCAGCAGTTCGAATCAGGGAGAGCAGGTTGAGCTCCCTCTGTCAGCTCCAGCTCCCCTTGCGGGGATATGAAAGGATATGGCGAAACATCAGAAACATCTGGGCATTCCCTGGACAACGTCCTAGCAAACAGCCAATGGGCCATTGAGTCCAAGTCGCTACGCAATACATGAAAATGTATTTGACTCATTCATACCAAACAGTGCAATTTGAGACTAGCTATTTTGTCTTCTATCATCATAACTCTTGGAGGGCTATCACTTGGAGTACTATAAGGGAGACTTCTCTGCTAGTCATCAGCAGGTTGGCTTATGTGTAAATAAATTCCTTATTTAAGCTGAACTAGTCCCAATATCTATTATTTCAAAACGAGAGTAAGATAAATATCATGACTAAGATAGTTAAAAGGCAGTGATGTATTATTACAGAAGGAAATACGTTTCCTCTCATTGAAACGTTACTGGAAGCTGCAGTCCCTTGAGGAAGGGCAGTGGATACGAAGACATCTCAGCACCATCCGAAAAACGGAACTCCCAGCATTCTTTGAGAAGTATGAGGATGGCATAAGGGTTAAGATGGAAGGAAAACCAATACAAGTTGTCAATCGCATGCCTTTAAACGCTGCAGGGGTTTTGACCTGCATTATCCCTATTTCATAACTGGTGATTGTGTGTATTTCTAAGATATCCTTTGCAATGCTTCACAACAATAGGAGCCCCCCAATAGCATGATTCTGACTCCAGTTGCTTGAAAGACCAGATAGCAAGTCACTTTCTTGTGTTTTGACATCTAGGCAAAGAATAAGTTTCTTTATCTGCAAAGTCTCATTAGGATGCTCTTATCCACGACGTGGCCCACATCTTCTTGAATTCAATAAAGAGTCACAGGTTTGATGCATGCACAGAAGGTGATGTCAAAGGAGCTATTTCACTAGCAACATATCCGAGAGCAGTTCGAGAATGTCCATATTGCCAATGATGGGTTTAAAGAAAAGTTGGGTGATGAGAGAAGGAGGGATGGACTTCAAGGAGGAGGAAATCAGCAAGACGCGGGCGAAACGGCCTTGATCTTCCAGGTGAAGAAGCGCCAAGACCTCTTGGAGTGCTCTCTGAGCTTCTTTCTGGAGGCTCTCGATGTAAGAGGATGCTTTAAGACCAGGAATGTCTGAAGGAGGAGAAAGGAGTATTCAGATTAACTGCAAACTGTAAACATGTCCAATGGAATCCTGGAAGCAGACAAACTTAAGTGCTTTCAAGAGTGTACATTATCTCAAAGATTTATTACAGTTCCAAGCCAGTACAAACCCAGCTAAAATCATAAATATCACAATAAAATTAGTGTAAATCAGTGTTTCTCAACCTTCCTAATACCACGACCCCTTCATACAGTTCCTCATGTTGTGGTGACCCGCAATCATAAAACTATTTTTGTTACTACCTCATAACTCTAATTTTGCTGATGTTATGAATTGTCATGTAAATACAGGTCCTTCTCAAAAATTAGCATATAGTGTTAAAGTTAATTATTTTGCATAATGTAATGATAAAAATTAAACTTTAATATATTTTTGATTCATTGCACACCAACTGAAATATTTCAGGTCTTTTTTTGTTTTAATACTGATGATTTTGGCATACATATCTCAAAAAATTAGCATATTCCATCCGACCAAATATGCTAATTTTTTGAGACAGTATTTTTGGGTTTTCAGGAGCTGTATGCCAAAATCATCAGTACAAAACAAAAAAAAGACCTGAAATATTTCAGTTGGTGTGCAATATATGAAAGTTTAATTTGTATCATTACATTATGGAAAACAATGAACTTTAGCACTATATGCTAATTTTTTGAGAAGGACCT
The DNA here is from genome assembly GCA_030556195.1 of Anolis apletophallus. Classification (NCBI taxonomy): domain Eukaryota; kingdom Metazoa; phylum Chordata; class Lepidosauria; order Squamata; family Anolidae; genus Anolis; species Anolis apletophallus. Next base: position 43,288,157 of record JARBWK010000011.1, on the reverse strand, counting down.
GTATATGATATGCAGGATGTATTTTCATTCACTGGACCAAATTTGGCACAAATACCTGACACGCCCTAATTTGAATACTGGTGGGATTTGGGGGAGATTGATTTTGTGACTTGGGAGTTGTAGTTGCTGGGACTTATAGTTAACCTACAATCGAAGTGCATTCTGAACCCCACCAACAATGGAATTTAACCAAACTTGGCATCCAGAACTCCCATGACCAACAGAAATATTTTATTTCACCCCCAAGGCAGTGTGTGGGCTGATCAAATGTGAACTATGCATGATTTTCACTCTTCCAACTCTTTGTGACCTCCTGGACCAGCCCACAACATAGCTCCTTGTCGGCCGTAGCCACCCCCAGCTCCTTCAAGGTGAAACCAGTCACTTCAAGGATACCATCCATCCACCTTGCCCTTGGTTGGCCCTCTTATTTTTTCTTTCAATTTCCCCCAGCATCATTGCCTTCTCCAAGCTTTCCTGTCTTCTCATTATGTGGCCAAAAGACTTCATCTTTGCCTCTAATATCCTTCCCTCCAATGAGCAGTCGGGCTTGATTTCCTAGAGTGTGGACTGGTTTGATCTTCTCGTGGTCCAAGGCACTCTCAGAATTTTTGTCCAACACCACAGTTCAAAAGCGTTTATGTTCCTTCACTCAGCCTTCCCTATGGTCCCCACGCAGCTTCCGCTATCTAATTAATTTAAATCGTTTTAATTCTATAAACTGCATTTCAAAAATGTTGCTATTGATATCTCTGTGTATATTTTAATTTGCATTCTATTTTTGTAAGTCCCAGCAAAGGATATGAATAAATAATATGAATATTTGTAATAACTCTAAAATTCCCTCAAGACTTTATTTTGCTTGTGCAAATGTTTGGATTCTCCCAAGTTTGCTGACACCACTCTCTTGTGCACGGATGTATAGTTACTTCTGGCTTCAGAGGTTTTTTTTGTACCCATACACAAATTTAATGAATAGACTAAATAGAAAAAATAGGTTGAATTAATGCATTATTTAACCCAGATTGCTATGCCTTTATGTTGAGTGTGAGAGGCACAAGTCCAGCTCAGTCATCTTGTTGTATCATGGGGTTTTTTGGAACTTGACCCAGATCATCCAGTGGTTTCATGGCTGAGTGGGGAATCGAACCCTGGTCTCCAGTTGTAGTTCAGCACAGCCAACCTCTACACCAGCATTTCTCAACCTGGGGGTTGGGACCCCTGGGGGGTTGTGAGGGGGTGGCAGAGAGGTTGCCAAAGATCATCAGAAAGCACAGTATTTTCTGTTGGTCATGGGAGTGCTGTGTGGGAAGTTTGGTCCAATTTTATCATTGGTGGTGTTCAGAATGATCTTTGATTGTAAGTGAACTATACATCCCAGCAACTACAACTCCTAAATGGCAAAGTCGATTTTCTCCAAACTCCACCAGTGTTCACATTTGAGCATATTGAAGATTCGTGCCAAGTTTGGTCCAGATTCATCATTGCTTGAGTTCACAATGCTCTCTGGATGTAGGTGAAATACAACTCCAAAACTCAATGTCAATGCCCACCAAACCCTTCCAGTATTTTCCTTTGGTCATGGGAGTTCATTGTGCCAAGTTTGGTTCAATTCCATCATTGGTGGAGTTCAGAATGCTCTTTGATTGTAGGTTAACTATAAATCACAGCAACTACAACTCCCAAATGACAAAATCAACCCCTCCCAACCCCACCAATATTCATATACTGGACCAAATTTGGGTATGTGTGCCAAATTTGTTCCAGTGAACGAAAATACATCCTGCATATCAGATATTTAAATTACGGTTCATAACAGTAGCAAATGTTAGCTATGAAGTAGCAACGAAAATAATGGAGCCCCTGGTGGCATAATGGGTGAAACCCTTGTGCTGGCAGGACTGAAGATCGACAGGTTGGTGGTTCCAATCCGGGGAGAGTGCGGATAAGCTCCCTTTGTGAGCTCCAGCTACCCATGTGGGGACATGAGAGAAGCCTCCCACAAGGATGGTTAAACATCAAACATCCGGGCATCCCCTGGGCAATGTCTCTTGCAGACGGCCAATTCTCTTTCTCAAGTAACTCCTGACACAAAATTAATTTTATGGTTGGGAGTCACAACAACATGAGGAACTGTATTAAGGGGTTGCGGCATTAGGAAGGTTGAGAAGCACTGCTTTACACCATGCTGGCTTTCCTCTTTCCTCCTATTTCTTATGAAAAGCTGTCCCCTTTCTCACAAACCTTACTACACATGAGTTCAAGCAGGACTTACCAGGGTTGAAAAGAATGGCACCTTTCAGGTAGGCATATTCTTTAGGGCTCAGGTCCAGGCTATAGAAAGAGTTCAAGCAGCACTGGAGACGCTGCACACTGGCCAGTGTGGGCTGCGTCTTCTGCGGCTCCTGCCTCTTGCAGGGCCCATCGAGGAGGATCCTCTCCAGCATGCTGGGGGCAGGGGTCTCCATCACCTCAAAGGTCACCATTTCTTGGACCAGCCCCAAAAGGAAGAGAGGTGCCCAGCAGTTGTCCAGCAGCAGGAGCTGGTCTTCCCAGGGCAGGAGCTGGAAGGACGGCAGGTTCTTCATGAAGCTGATGGTCTTCACCAAGACATCAGAGGCCGCCTGACAGGTCACCTGAGGGGTCCGGAGGCAGACCGTGCGGCGCTTGTGGCACATACAGCTCTGTTGGGAAAAGCCAGTGCTGCTCCTGTTAGGGCTCAAGTTCTGGCTCAGGAGGGTGTAGAGGATGGCGTTCTGGTTTTCCTCATGGTGCCACGGGCACTTTTCGCACTCCATGACCAGGTTAGAGCAGAATGTAAGGAACCACGATCTTTCCCTATGCAGGTGCTTGGCAAGTGTCTCGTACCACAACACCTTTCAGTCACTTCACAGCCTCTCCTGTCTTTTTTGTAGCTGCCGTTTCCCAGCTCCACTTATAAGGCCCCTGAAGGGATGGTTGGAAACCACCCCCACTAGCAGCCTTGACCTCCCTTTGACAAGCAGCCACTGGCTCATTGAAAAACAAGTCAACCCTGAACCAATTGGCTGGGGAGAAATTGAGACTTCACGTGGCCCGGAGAAAGGTTTTCTCAATGAAGGTGCCAGCCGGGGCCAGGAGACCCAGGGGACTACTTTTATCTCAGCTGTCCTTATCAGTATAAACAAAGTCATTAACCCAGCCTGTACCAAGGCACCAAGGCTTCAGGTGTGTAATCAGGTTTCAGGATATGGCCGGGGTCACTGCCAAGGAGTGTGTACACAGACACACTCCGTTTACAGCCCAAGAAAGACAGCCCAGTGGCAAAACAGCTCATAAAGCTTTAGCCTTGGAACCAGCAACCTGGAAGTCAATTTATGTGACTTGTTTGTTTAACTCAGACAGTTGCTCTTTGCTGATAATGAAGAAAGGGTGGGGAGCCAAAAACACCTAACAGACCAAGTATTATGAGGCTCCTACAGAGGAAACCGTGGAATACCCATACTACAGTGGCTACACCTCTTATTTTTATGCAAAACTGCATGCACCTGATTCTGTCTTCCCTATTTCTCCAGCTTTTTGATCCAACAGGTGATCACACTGCACCCCATTAATCAATGAACCGAAGATATGATAATCAGATTTGCACAGATCAGGTCTTACACATAAAATTTCACAATAGGAGGAAAGTTAGTTGAGTGCCAGCTGCAAGAGCCAGTGAACAATCAAGGCCTTTCAAAGGTTCGTGAAATGACAAGGCGTGACACACTGGTGCACCACGACAGGGAGCCCTGCAGTCAGTGAATGGTCATAAAGCACATAGGAATGGGGTCAATGGCCTGTTCTCAGATCAGGAAAAAAAGGAAAGCTTGCAATTTCCAGCAGGGGAAAAATGTTGTAAAAGACTTGCAGCATTGAACATAATGAAACTACCACTTGCAATGCTGTTAACAGCTTATTACCCTTATACAGTCCTTTCTGAAGGCTCTCTTAGGACCTTATCATATTGGGATATACTATACACACACACCCCCCATATTTCTGGGCGCATACTGTATTAAGATGGGATTCTTATGTTTTGAAAATACTAAGCTTTGACTTATCACATCATCTGAATCCGCCCCCCCCCCCAATTTTACTCAGTGAAGTCCCGACTTTTAATTCTCGCAAGATTTCAGCTGACAAATACATACCAATTTTACAATCACACATAAAAACAGTACCTCAGAAGCATATGAAATAAAATATTATTAGTATCCTATGTGTAATTACTTCAATTTTGGCATGTTCTGCAGAGTTTCTGACAGATTTCTGACGGAATGGGACAAACATGTGATAGAACCTGTTCAGAATCGTGCTCAAAGTGTCTCTGAAACAGAGTATATCCCAATGGGATAAGGTTCTTATATTTGAAATGTTGAACTATAAAGCCAATTACAAGGATTATCCGGAAAGTAAGGTGACAAGGCACGTAGCACGTAGCTCTCATGGAGGATTTTCTTGGGGGAAGTTGGTATCACTTCCATGCATTGTAGCGGGAAGCAAGTGGGAGTGAACGAGCAGTGCCAGTCATCAGTAGCTCATTGACTGGCGTTGTGGTGAAGGTTAGAGATGAGCATCCTCGTTCCATTTCCCTCAAAGTGCGAAGCTTGTGCTGTAATAACGCTATCTAAATGCTAAGGGCATGAATTATGTAAGTTTTGTTAAAATATATTTATTTTTTGTATTTAACCTTAACTTTCCAGATAACCCTCATACCTTGACCCAAAGATCCAGCTGAGTGGGACTACAACTTCTAGTCCAAAACTACCAGAGTAGCCCATATTGTGTACATTTCTTTACTGAAGGGGAAAGACCTGACAAATGGTTTTAATTATACAACGTAATACCTAAGTTTCTACTAAAGTTGCTAGCTAATTCGGTATTATTTTGGTACGTAGGTGAAAAAAATAGAGAACCCAGAGTGACACCACATGAAAACATAACCTTTTTAATTGTACATGCAGAATACAAGCTGCTTTAAGCAATAAAGAAGGAAAAAGCAGGAACATCTGATCTTCCAATGCCGCAAAGATCTGCTTGCCATCCAATGTGCCCCTGTTAACAGTGAAAACACCCACTTGCTTATTGTTACTATAATAAAATAGGACAGTATTCCTCAACCAGGAGGCTGCCAGGTGTGTTGGATTACAATTCCCATCATTCCCAGCCAATGGCCGTGTTGTCTAAGAACAATGGGTGGCAGTTCCAACAAATCTGTAAGATGTCAGGGAAGGGCTACAGTAAAACTTCTGCACAGTTCACATGGGTCAATTTATCTTAAGCAGGGTCTAAGTCATTGGTGTCAAAACTGTGGCCCTCCAGAATTCATGGCCTTTGGACAGGCTGGCAATAGGGGTTTCTGGGAGTTGGGGGCCAACTGTGCAAACTAAGGGCATGTTGTTCCTAAACAGCATCACTTTCTGGAGGTTAGAACAGGCATGAGACACTCATGGGCTCACCTGACAGTGTTTCCTGTATGAAACTACTTTAAGAGATCCTGCACTGAGTTTACATTGACAGGGCTTACTTAGTTTGGTGCAGGAATGCTGGAGGGAATGATGATTGGGTGTTTGAGGAAAGATGTCCAGTTCTCAATTCAAAAGCAGGGGCTGAAAGAGCAGCAGATGAGCATGGCTGGCGTCATCAATGCTCGAAACAACCAAATCTCATCCTAAACTTGTCCGAATAGTAGAGATGGAAGGGGAAACACAATTTCTACAATGAATCCCCTTTTGCTTCATTTCTAATTCCCTGACATAACTTTCTCTACAAAAAGAAAAAAGAAAAAGCAAACCAGGCTAATAAATAGCGCTGCTAGAAATCCCAGGTGGCAACATGGATTTTAATTATTTTAATTGCAGCACTGCAATTCTTATATTGAGAGCTCAATTTGAGATAATGTCAACATTCACAGCATCTCAAAGAAAGGGACAGAATGTCCTGCTCAGAAATATTTTTCTTTAAAAGTTGTTGGGAGAAAGGGAAAGGAGAGAGAGAGGGAGAGAAAAAAGGGGCAGGGTAGAATCCACTTCAGTTGAATTTTGCTTTGGAGAAGTCCATTTCTGGATGTTGTTCCATGAACCTAGGAGAAGAAGAGAAATTCACATTAGTTGAGATGGCTAGGGAGATACAGCAAGCTTAGGCCATGGATACTTGAAAGTCAATTTATATCCTTCTCAGAACAGTATACCTGTTTGCCAACTGTGCATACAGGCCTGGTTTGGGGAGGATTGAGTCACGATTTTGGGAATTGTAGTTCACCCACATCGTTATGTATTTTCTAATGGGAGCATTCATAAAAAACAAAATCAAAGACTGGCTTTTTCCTAATAAATAGTGTTACTAATTAACTAAATGATATAACCAAACACCCCAAAACAAACAATGCCTCCCCCCCAAAAAAATAACCCGGGCACCCAAGCTAGAATCATATAAATAGGGATCCTGTGTCTCCTTCACAAACACACCTTGGATTAAAGATTACCATATATACTCGAGTATAAAACGACCCAAATATAAGCCGAGACACCTAATTTTACCACAAAAACTGGGAAAACACACTGACTCGAGTTTAAGCCAAGAGTGGAAAATGCAGCAGCTATGGGTACATTTCAAAATAAAAATAGATACCAATAAAATTACATTAACGGAGGCATCCGTAGGTTAAATGTTTGTGAATATTTACATAAAAGTGTAATTTAAGATAAGACTGTCCAACTCTGATTAAACCATTATTCTAATCTTTAAAAAATATTTTTTATTAGTGAATTACAATAACAAAAGTGAAAATAGAATTTAAAAAAAGAGTGGGGCTGGCATAGAGGGGTAAGTAGTGAGATATGAGGGATGTCTCCCAGATATCTATGTTCTTTGGGGGGGGGGGGTGTTATACAAGAAATTAAATAAGAATAGGGTGTGTGTGAATGGGGGGAAGAGAGAACGGGGTTTTTTTTAAACAAAGAGTTTGACTTCCCAATCTTCTCGACTGTGGTCTTCTTCCTTCTTCGTTTCCATGCTTTCTAATTTTAATCTACTTTCTCAATTTCTAATCTCTCATGTAGTGACATTTATTACTTCTTATAGGTCTACTATCAATGTTATATTTTCTTGATTCTAACCTTCTTCAATGTAAATGTGCTTACGTATACTTCTGATCCTTCCAATAATACTAGATTAAAATAATAAATGTTATAAGAACAATAATAAATACAGTAAAATACCGACCCTGGATGGCGTGGCACTATGCCCGTCAGCATCAGTAAAAAGCCTGGGAGTCCTTCTGGACGCTCTGCTGTCAATGGAGGCCCAGATCTCCATGGTCAGCAGAACAGCATTTTTCCATCTGCGACAGGCTAGGCAGCTGGCCCCCTATCTGTCTTGGAACGACCTGGCCACAGTGATCCAGGCTACGGTCATCTCGAGACTTGACTACTGTAAAGCTCTCTACATTGGCATGCCTTTGACTGTGATCCAGAAACTCAAGCTAGTGCAGAATGCTGCAGCCCAGCTACTGTGGGGGGGGGAGCCCGTGAGTTGTCGCATCACCCCGGCCCTGCAGGGACTGCACTGGCTACCAATTGAGTACCGGATTACATTCAAAGTATTAGTCTTAACTTTCAAGGCCTTACATGGTCTGGGGCCAGTGTACCTGAAGGATCGCCTGTTCCCATATAATCCCTTGAGATCACTACGGTCCAAAGATCAGAACCTTTTGGTCATTCCTAGCGTGAAATCCTATCATTTAACAGCAACCCGACGGAGGGCTTTTTCTATCATTGCTCCAGTTCTTTGGAATGATCTACCATCAGAGACTCGGGCTATGCGGAATTTGGTAACCTTTCGCAAAGCTTGCAAAACCTTTTTGTTCAAACAAGCCTTCGAGTCTTAATGTTATGTTTTTAACATGTATTGTTTTATTGTTCTACTGTTTTGCTGAATTCTGTAAACTGCCCCGAGTCCCTGGGAGTGGCGGTGTACAAGTTGAATGAATGAATAAATAAATAAATAAAATAATACATGTAATAATAGAGTAAAATAATAAAAGTAATAAAAATAAAAATAGAGTGAAATAATGTAAATGTAATAAGAACAATATTAATAGATTAAAATAATAAATATAATAACAATAATAAATTGAGAAAATCAATGTTCAATAATATAAATACAGTAAAATAATAAATGTAATAGTAAATAGAGCAAAATAATAAATGTAATAATAATACTAACCCAGTAAAATAATAAATAACTTTGGCTCGAGTATAAGCCGAGGGGGGCTTTTTCAATCTTAAAAAAGGGCTGAAAAACTTCGCTTATACTCGAGCATGGTTTGTTTTACATATGCAAACACAGGCCTTTGAAATAAGAAAAATGTGATCATGACTATTTATATACTACCATATATTCTCTGATTTCTAGATGCTTTGTAGTAGTTTTTCTTTGCGTAAATGCTGCTTTAGTTTTTTTTATCTTGATTACTTTATATGGTGATTATACTGGCCGACATTTTGTGATAAGGTAAGGTAGAAATATATTGAATTATAAAAATACATCCAAAGAGACGGAATTATTAATTCTGAAGGCACTTCATACAAACAAGAAAGCTAAATGAGGGGTTCACAGGGGAGATTCAGCCAATGAAGCAATTTTATCTGGCTCCTACCAGAAAAAGGCTTCTAAGTTTGAAAGGTGATAGATTTCATATTTCAATGCTATCTCTTTCGCATGTTGCATAAAACCCTACTGCAGAACAATCTCCCACTTATAGTGTAAAGTCTCAGGTTTTCCTGCTATCTGTGTAGCTCTGTTAAGGTCACTGCTATGATGCCACATAAACTCTCTCATTAATAATATCAGTATAATTGCCCCAATCCGATACACTACAAGCTGTAAACAGGTGATGGCAAATAAATCAAATATGCCCTTGGGAACGCTAAGCTCCAGGTCAGACACGTAGCACCTGGCTTAAAGAAAGTACTGTAAATACTCGAGTATAAGCAGAGTCTTTCAGCCCTTTTTTAGGCTGAAAAAGGCCCTATACGCGAGTCAAGGTTATTTAGTATTTTACTGTTATTATTTTTATTGCATTAATTATTTTACTCTATTTATTATTATTATTATTACATTTACAAGATTTTACTCTATTATTCTATTACATTTATTATTTTACTCTATTATTATTAATATTCGGTCAAAACAAAGATAAGGTACAATAGAGGTATTGAAAATAATGGATGTCACACAGAAAAAGGAAAAGTTTTCTTTTTTCCTCCAAATATTAAAATATAGAGTCACCCAGCCAGGCTAAATGAAAAGAGATTCAGGACAGACAAATCTGAAGTATGTCTTTTGATATGGTAGTTAATTGGAATGTATTCTCGAAGGTTTTCATGGCCAGAATCACTGGGTTGCTGTGAGTTTTCCGGGCTGCATGGCCATGTTCCAGGCGCATTCTCTTCTGACATTTCACCCACATCTATGGCAAGCATCCTCAGAGTTTGTGAGGTCTATTGGAAAGTAGGGTTTATATATTTGTGGAATGTCCAGGGTGGGAGAAACTCTTGTTTGGGGGGGGGGGGGGTAAATGTGAATGCTGCAATTAATCACCTTGATTGGCATTGAATAACCTTGCAGCTTCAAGGCTAGGCTTTACGGACTCCCAAAAATCCATAAGGACTCCACCCTGTTCAGAGCCATCATGAGTGCCATTGGATCCCCCACATAAGACTTGGCAAATTTTCTGTCCGCAGTGCAACAATCCCATATTGGGCTCACTACGCACTACATCAAGGACTCAGCTCACTTCATAGAAAAAATCAGCAACCTCAAGCTCAACACCGATGACGAAGTGATCAGCTTCGATGTGGTGTCTCTATTTATCAAGGTCCCGGTAGCCAAAACCATTGCACTAATCAATCAGAATTTCCCAGAAGGTATCACAGCCCCGTTGTCACTATGGCCACACCACAAGCTACTTCCAGTGGGACAATGAATTCTATGAACAGAAAGATGGAGTAGCTATGGCAAGCCCTCTCAGATCAGTCAGAGCAAATTTCTACATGGAAAACTTTGAAAACAAGCCCTGGAAACAGCAACAAAAAAACCCCCACCATATGATTTAGATATGTGGATGACACCTTCACTATTTGGAGCCATGGAGAAGAATTAAACAAGTTTCTGGACCACCTTAATAGCATCCACTTGAATATCCAATTCACCATGGAAAAAGAAAATGAAGGAAAACTGCAATTTCTAGATGTCCTAGTCATCCGCAAACCAGATCAACAATTGGGTCACACAGTTTACAGAAAACCTACACACACAGATAGACACCTACATAAAAACTCCAACCATCGCTCAAGTAAAAAAAAGAAGCACAATTAAAGCCCTGGAAGACCGTGCAAAAAGAATCTGTGAACTCCACCTCCTCCAAGGTGAACTGAACCATCTAAACTGAGTTTTACAGGCCAATGGAGATTCCACCACAAACATCAGAAGAGCTGCAAAGGCCAAGAACAAGCCACGAAAGTAAAGACAAAGATCCACCCAGAGGAAAACTGTTCTTGCCATACATCAAGGGAACCACTGACTACATAGGGAAACTGATGAAGAAACACAACCTACAAACTATCTACAGAACCACTAAGAAAATCCAACAAATGCTACGTTCAGCAAAGGACAAAAGGGATCCTCTCACCTATGCAGGAGTCTACCGTATACCATGCACCTGTGGACAAGTTTACATAGGGACCACCAAACGCAGCAGCATTGCCCAAACACGAATCAAGGAACATGAAAGGCACTGCAGACCAACTCAACCAGAGAAGTCAGCCATAGCAGAGCACCTGATAAACCAACCTGGATACAGTATATTATTGGAGAACACAGACATGCTGGACCACTCTCACAACCACCATGTCAGACTACACATAGAAGCCATTGACTTCCACAAGCATGTGGACAATTTCAACAGAAAGGAAGAAACCAAGAAAATGAACAAAATGTGGCTACCAGTATTTAAAAAAATCTCTAAAATCGGGACAGTAAATAAGGTGGAACACTCTGAAAACAGGGGAATTCCAGACAGAAAACAATCAGAGCCAGTTAACACCTTCCATTAAAGGATTCATCAGACAGGAAGCAGCCAGGCTGTAAAGCTGCAAGTGCTAATCAAGGTGATCAACTGCAACATTCATACCTGCCTCAAGCAGACAAGCGTTCTTTCTCGCACCCTAGACATTCCACAGATATATAACCTGCCTTGCCTAGTTTCCAAAAGACTTCACAGCCTCTGAGGATGCCTGCCATAGTTGTGGGCGAAACGTCAGGAGAGAATGCTTCTGGAACATGGCCATACAGCCCAGAAAATTCACAGCAACCAAATGGAATGTACTTCCACAAGATACGACAACCACTAACATGGATAGTTTTAAAAAGGTATTAAGAAAATCTACAAATAGTGATGGCAATGTCATCTTCAGTACCAAAGGCAACCTATTTGTGTAAACTGGCAGCCTGAAAATAAAAAAATGGGTGATCCTATTTTACTCATGTTTAGTTTCTGGGCTTTTCAAATGCATCTGGTTGGCCATTCAAGGAAATTCAGTTTGAACTAGAGAGGCCTTCAGTCTGATAAAACACACCTGATAAAATATATGAACCATTCACTCCCCTTTTTTGAAGGGGAGGCAGTGCATGTGAAGTGTTGTGTTAAACAGAGCTAAATAGCAAATTAAAAATCTGCCATTTAGTAGCAGAAATACGAGACCAGCTTTCTCTCAATTTCTCACAGCAGTGCAGCAGAAAGAGGATTCACGGTGAAAATCGTGCAGTGCTAGAAAACTTGGCATGTATCAGAGGATGGTGCTATATTTCAGATCACTACTTTAAGTAGTGGGTTATCAGAAGTGGGATTTGTATCTGGAGACATTAAAATGGTCTCTGGACACTACAAAACTCACTCCTCTTGCATCATTTCCCCTACCATCATTAAAGCTATTCAGAATGGAGGAAAGGTAGCTGTGTGCCCTTAATGACTCAGGCGCTAACCTGAGAGCAGGGAGCATCACCCTGTGCGGCACTAGAATTACTCACAGAAGCTTCTATGCACACCTTTGCCAAGCAGGGCAATAAAGCGATAACAGTATAGCTGTCTAGTAACCCCGGCATTTGACAGAGAGGCAGGGAGGAAGTCGTGTTATCTTGTTTTGAGGCAAAAGGAGATTAAGAACCAGAAACACCATGTCATGGTTCAAGCAGAGATGGCACTGCCAGGTTCCTGAGTCCCGACAGCGTGCTGCTGCTTGCTGCGCTGAAGGGCAGGATCCGACCTATAGTCAAACTTGTAACAAGGACAAGGGTCATTTGTGATCCTCCTTTCCATTGCATATTTCAAGGCACCCACAGACGCCACTCACTTTTTCAGGATGTCCTGCTTTTTCTGCTCATCCGATGTGGGGAGACCCATTGACTTCTGCCGCTGATCGTACATCATTTTCTCCACCATGCTGCGTGTTTCACTGTCCAAGTCTGAGAGCTTAGAAAATGGCAATGAGAAATTGCATGTTTATTCAGTTATGCATCTAAGAAATAAACATCCTATTTTTGGAAAAAAATTCTAACAACAAAAGCCCATTAAAAGACTACCATCAATAACAAAACGATGTGGCCTTGTCCAGGTTGCCAGGATTGCTGAAACCCTTTCCTGCTCTATTCTTTCTTTGCTCATTGATCTTTTTTAGCCACCGACAACCTCTATGGAAGATCTCCCACCACAGGTTTGAGATTAAACAGCCAGTACTTGCTCAGGCTGGATCTACACTGCCATAGAATGCAGTTTCAGAATGCAGATTAAATGCATTGAACTGGATTATATCAGTCTACATTGCCATATAATTGAATTCAATGCATTCTGAAGCGGTATTATATGGCAGTGTAGATCCTTCTTCCATCCCTGATGATGGCAAGACATCCCTTGCCTGCAGTATCCAGTAATCTATACACAAAATAAAAGTGAAAAATGTGTATGTATGTATGTGCTGGAGGTGTCCACTTACACAGACAGCCTCCTGACTCCACAAACAGGCTATGGTTCCAAGTGCTGAGAAGCCTCCCAAAGGCACTCCCTCAACTGACATTGCAGATTATAGCAAGCACCATGAACATGTAGGCCAACCCCTGCCAATGTCCTTCCCAAACACTATGGCCCACCACCCAATAAATGTGTTCATTCGGGAAGAATGTCATCATAGACTTGATGTGTTTTCTCCACCACAGGTTGGCATCTCAGGGTTCCTCGTGTGGAATTTGCATGACCCCGCCCACTGCCTCTCTCCCTTAACCCTTTTCTACCCTTTCCTATGGCACATAGCAAACACAGAGGAATTGATCAGCAACTGAACAGACTGGAGGAGTTTGGGGGTGGTTGCCCTGGGAATCAGGGAGTTGTAGTTCATCCTTATCCAGAGAGCAATGAACCCAGCCAACGATGGATCTAGACCAAACTTGGCACACAGAGCCAACATGGCCAGCTGTGCATACTGGCAGGGTTTGGGGGTGATTGTCCTGGGAATCTGGGAGTTGTAGTTCACCCTTATCTAGATATCACTAAACCCAGCTGATATTGGATCTGGACCAAACTTGGCACGCATACCCAACATGGCCAACTTTGAATAATGGCAAGGTTTGGGAAGGACTGACCCACAATTCTAAGAACTGTAGTTCACCCATATCCTTATGCATTTTCTAATGGGAGAATTCCTAAAAAACAAAAGGAAAGACTGGCTTTTTTCTAATAAATACCATTACACATTACCACACTAATATTACCAAACTTCGCAAAACAAACAATGCCTTTATCAACTAACCCGGGCACTGCCGGGTCCCCAAGCTAGTATCATATAAAGAGAGACCCTGTGTCTCCTTCACAAACACCCCCTGGATTAAGGATTACTGCATATACTTGAGTATAAGATGACCCAAATATAAACCGAGGCACCTAATTTTACCACAAAAAACTGGGAAAACGTATTGATTCGAGTATAGGGCGAGAGTGGGAAATGCAACAGCTACTGGTCAATTTCAAAATAAAAATAGAAACCAATAAAATTACATTAATTGAGGCATACGTAGGTTAAACGTTTTTGAGTATTTACATAAAACTGTAATTTAAGATAATACTGTCCAACTCTGATTAAACCATTATTCTAACCTTCTTCAATGTAAATGTGCTTATGTATCCTTCCAATAATAATAATAAAGTAAAATAATAAATGTAATAATAATAACAACAGAGTAAAATAATAAATAACCTTGACTCGAGTATAAGCCGAGGAAGGTCTTTTTCAGCCTAAAAAAGGGCTGAAAAACTCAGTTTATACAAGAGTATATATGGTATACTTATTTTTAACACATTGGCAATATACCTGTTTCAGCCAGATAACTAAATCTCTTGATAAGTTCTTACGTTTGTAAAATAAAATGACAAGATGCTGTTAACTGTCCTGTTAGTTTCATTTAAAAAGAAGTACTTACTTTGGAGTTCTCTGGGTTAATTTTCTTGGTGTTAATCTCAGGGTCTGTTTGAACAAACTTGTTCCACCACTCCATCTTGTTGATCTAAAGGAAAGACAATTGAGGATTTCACAGTAACTGCAGCTTCTATGAAAGGAATGAGTGCATTGGGAAATTAGCATTTTATATTTATTAGTGAGTAAAGATTGACATACAACCCACTTTCTCATCACAGTAAGATAACCCCATTACACTTAAAGTCTGAGAACGCAGAAATACTGAACCACTCTAACAACCATCACGTGGGACCACACAGAGAAGCTATTGAAATCCACAGCATGTGGACAAATTTCAACAGAAAGGAAGAAACCATGAAAATGAACACAATCTGACTACCAGTATTAAAAAGTTCTAAAATCAGGACAGTAAATAAAGAAGAACACTCTGAAAAGAGGGGAATTTCAGGCATGAAACAATCAGGGCCAGCTAACACCTACTAACAAAGGATTCATCCAGGAAGGAAGCATCCAGGCTTTGAAGATGCAAGGCCATTCAATGCTAATCAATGTGGCCAATTGCAACATTCACACCTGCCTCCAACAGGCAAGAGTTCTTTCTCCCACCCTGGACATTTCACTGATATATAAACCTCCCTTGCTTAGTTTCCAATATATCCCACAACCCCTGAGGATGCCTGCCATAGATGTGGGCTAAACGTCAGGAGATAATGCTTCTGGAACATGGCTGTACATCCCAGAAAACTCACAGCAACCTACTGTCTCATTCTGGAAGCTCCTCTCTCCAAGTGATATTACCGCTAGCAGTTCAAACTCTAGCAAACCTAGCCACAAACCTAAGCACAAAATGCTGTGTGGTTGGTTACCTTCTCCAAGTGCACGGTGACTATTTTCCCATCCTCGATCAGCCATGAGCTCTCCTCCACTTTCACCTCATTGTACAAGGGTGCGTCAATGACAGGTGGCTGGCCCTTCAATCCCACCTTCAGGTGCCGTCGCTGTATATCGACTGACACATCTCTCCCCTTCAGCCTGAAGTTCACTTGGATTGGGACAGCCAGCTAAACAACAGAGGAAGCAAAACAAAGGAAAGTATTGAATTATCATAGAAACATCTCTGGTACAGATGATGTGCAGATCGCTGTGATGATCTATTATACCCTAAATCATGAATGGGCAACCACAGAAGGCTAGGATATTGGCATATACATATTGTCCCCAAAGAGCATCTTGGAAACCTGGGGACATTTCCACTTTTTAAAAAAAGTATCCCCAGCCCTTGAGGTCATTATGTGACAATTGGGAGCACAGAAGTATTGTGGGGGGATTGATCCATGGAGATATTGAGCACCACAAAAATGTCAAGTCTTTTGGATTTGCTTTCTGTGGCCAAAATTGTTGGGCAAGTGGGCTTATAAACAAAAGACCCTCTCCATAAATGCACAGCAGAGTAACTTCCTATTCGTTATACTTCCTTATTTTCTTCCATGCTGGGCTTCTTTCTCATGCAGATGAAAAAATTCACTCTCACGCAGATAAAAAGATTCACTCTCACAGAGCCTCTTCTCACACTGAACTTACACAGGAGCTTCACACAGCAGCCTTCACACATTGGAGCTTCACCCATGATGGCCTTCAACCTGGGGCTTCTCTCACCAAAGCTTCTCACACCAAGCCTACTCATACTAACACTGAGGCCTTCTCACACTGAAGCTTACTAACACACTGAGGCTCTTCTCCCACAGAGATCCCTCACAAACTAAAGCCTTTCTCAGACTGAGGGCTCCCTCAGACTGAGGGCTACTAAGCTACAGGCACACCTGCTTATATTTAACTGCAGCTTTTGATGAGTTATTGTATCCATTTAACCCTTTCAGTGCTTGACTCACATTTTTGTAATTAAATATACCTGGCAAAAAGGTGTACTACGTGAAGCTGCCATTTAACAAGATAAAAAACGAAGAAGACTAACTCCCAGTGTTCTTTACCTTCTTTCTGTAATGCTAAACTCCAAAGGGATGCAGACTCTGCTTCCTTATTTCACAGATTCAACCTAGCCACAAATGGATACAAGCCACTCCTCTTTAATGAAAAAAACTTTCTCAAATTCTAATCAAAGATTGTACTTACATCTAGTTCAGAGAGGGTCTGGGTCCATCTATAGTTTGGAAGGTCTGCTCCGTTCCCAGAGTTTGGTCTGAGCTTGCCTTTGTCCTTCTCATCTTCTTCTTCCTCATCTGTATCCTAATGAAACAAACATAGCATATGTATTCTTCACATACATTCAACTTTTATCAAGCTTAATAAGTACATGGGAGATTTTTCCTGTCAGCTGCATTACTTGAATAAGAGTGGTTCAACTATTCTGCATATACAGTAAGCCTTTGTTATCCACTAACTAAGGCTTGGTTCCAGGCAGGGAGTATCCACTCCATGCATATCAAAATATATGAGTGACCAAAATCTATGGATGATTATACACAATGGCATGGTAAAATGTTTAAGTGAAGGTTGCTTTTTAGATTAAAAACATTATTTTGAATCTGTGGATGATTGAATTTGTGGATGTAGAATCCATGGCTATAGAAGGCTCCCTTAGATCAGCTCCTTCCCTCTTGACGTATAGGAAAAAAACTAACAATATGGCTATGGGACCAAGCCTTTGGTCAGTAATTTTCAAACAGTGAAAGTAAATACGAAATATTGCAATGAATGGAATGGCTCTGGATTACGATTTTGGACTATGTGGTTTTAATGAACCATTTTAATGTCTAATGTTTGATGTTTTAAACTTTTTGAATTTTAATGTATTTGTCTATTATATGTATTTGTGCGGCATCAAATTGTTGCCTACTGTAAGGCTGCTCTGAGTCCCCTTTGGGGTGAGAAGGGCAGGGTATAAACGTGGTAAATAATAAATAAATAACTTGGCTGTTCCCAGGCTCTGGAACTCCCTCCCAAGAGAAACCAGAATGGCCCCATCCCAAGCAGGGCAAGACCTTCCTCTGCCAACAGGCTTTTGGGGAAGGGTAAGGGGAGGCTGTGGGGAGGGTGTGTGGGATTGTTGGGGATATGAGTTTTAAAGGCCATTTTAATGTATTTGCTGTATTTTAATCTGTTTTACCACACTGTTATTATTATTTTTTAACTTTTGTATTGCTCTTTGTAAACTGTTTAGTGTGGATAGATGTTAGCAGCCTTGAGTCCCCACGGGGAGAAAGGCGGGTTATAAATAAAGGTAATAATAATAATAATAATAATAATAGCTGACTGTATAGTTTAAACTGCCTGAAACATCTATTTGAAATTCCAACAGAGAGACTGAAAGTTTAATCAATTTATATGACTAAATATTTTCATGAAATGTTGCATATACTCAAGTATAGTTCTAGAAACTTTAGTCAAGAAATCCATCCAACAAACCTGGGATGACTTATGCATACGTCAATGGAAGTCAATTAACCTTGCCCTACTCTGAGCAGCGTGGCAAGAGCTCTGACCTTCTCTGCGGTCTCCTCTCAGGTGGAACTGACACTTTTTGGAATGACCCTTGGCTTAACCATGGGCACATCAAAATCCATAATTTTGGCACCAAAAGTTGCCCACAACTTAGACATGAGTACATATGGTGGATTCTACTCCTGAAGCTTGATGTTTTATCCTGATCTACAAGTATATATACAAAATTATTTAGATTGTATAAATAAATGGAGAGGTCAAAGAGAAATACACTTTTAGTATTTAATATTCTTGTGCCCTCGCTGCTTATTCATACTTGCAGTCACATGCATATGCTAAGAATTAACATTTCACATACAGCCCATGAAAGCTTATTGTGTTACACAGGAAACTAACTTTTGGTAAGTTCTTTCGACCATCAGTGAGTGGCAGAAGCTCTCCAGAATCTCAGGCAAGCTTCTTTCCTTCTGGAAATCCACTGAACTCTCTGGTGCAGTGGTTCTCAACCAGGGGGGGGGGGGGGTGATTTTGCCATTTGGGAGTTCTGGCACACAGCATTCCAATGACCAACAGAAAATACTGGAAAGGTTTCGTGGGCATGAACCTTGAGTTTTGGAGTTGTCGTTTCCAGAGAACACTGTGACACATCCGGACCAAACTCTGCAAGAATACTCAATATGTCCAAATGTGAACACCGGTGGAGTTTGGGGAAAATAGACCTTGACATTTGGGAGTTGTAGTTGCTGGGATTTATAGTTCACCTACAATCAAAGATCATTCTGAACCCCACCAATTATAGAATTGAGCCAAACTTTCCACACAGAACCCACATGACTAACAGAAAATACTGTGTTTTCTGATGGTCTTTGGCGACCCCTCTGACACCTCTCTCGTGACCCACCCCAGGGGTCCCGACCCCCAGTTGAGAAACACTGCTCTGGTGGGTTTTTCAATTTAAACTTTATGCCTTATTTGTATGTTTTCTGGTTAACATGCTTTATTATAATTACAGAAAACCTGGGATATCACATATTTTGGTAACCATGTTATGGGTATCATCCAAAAGAACTATGTCACAGCAATGCAATTTCAATATGGGAATCAATGCATGTTTACATCTTCAAAAACTTCTAAGGCCACATTACCTGCTTGATAGACTCTGGTGTTTCCACAGAATTCTTGGAAGATTCAACTGGGATACTCTGGGCCTCACTGTCTTTTTTCTCTTTCTTCTGCTTCAAAAAAGACACATGTAGATGCACAGAGAGCTAGAAACAGTCTATGTTCATTTGCTATTAAGACTTCTCCACTTTTCATGTTCAACACAGGTGATAAAGATTAATCAACCCAACAGGAATGTTTGGGTGAGTAATTTCCAGATACAGTCAGTGCATAAAGAATGAGAAAGCACAGTAGAGTCTTGCTTATCTGACATAAACTGGCTGACAGAACATCGGATAAACGAAAATCTCATATAATATGGTCTCCTACTCTCACCTGTCCTGACATTGCGCTAGACAGCTAGAATACTAACAACAGGAACTCAAAGGGTTAAGGCAAGACAATGCCTAGGGGCTAGAGTGGCCCAGCAGGAAGTGCCTGGATACGGAACAGGAGCATGGAAATCACAGAGGGAAGGAAGAAGGGTGCTTCCACTTCCAGTCCTGTCTCTTTTCCCCTTTTCCTCCCTCTTCCTCCTCGTCTTGCCTTTTTCACTTATTGGGAATGGAGAGAGTTGAGGAGCACTCCTTTAATTGAAGAGGAAATGCTGGAGGAAAAGGTTTTTTTTGGATAAGACGGAATGTCGGATAAGCGAAGTTCGGATAAGTGAGACTCTACTGTACAACAAATGTGATTAAGAGAATGGATAAGTGATACACTAAGACAGAAAATTGTTATTTATAGAAACTGAGGCTTTCTTGAAATGCAGTTTTCAATCAAGATGGAAGCAACCTATTGACAAGCAATGCCACTTTAACTTCTCACCAGTTGTAACAAATGGAAGTTCTACCTGATCAATTTCCAGCTGCAACCTTTCTGCCTCTTCATCAGTCAGTTCCTTAATTCGTGGCTCACTATCTTCTTGCTTTTTTTCCTTGGCAAGTTTAGCAGCACGTTCTGCTTTTTCTCTCTGCTCCGCCTCTTGACGGGCCTTCTTCTCATTCTGTGCCTTTTGAGCCAGCTTGTTGTGGTGGCTGAAATTCTCTGTGATTAGCTGGAAGAGGTAGAGGCTTTGGTGTGAATTAACTTGGTGAAAAACTACTGAAAGAATAATATTTTATAATACAGGTGTTGTCAATTTGTAGCTGGTGTACTCCCAACTCTCCAGCCCCCATTTATGATTACCAAATGCCAGGAGAGTTGAGAGTCATAATTCATTAACCGCTCCACAGCTTTACTGTAGCATCTAAAAACCGTTTTATGAATCTCAATTATTCAAACAGTTGTTGTTTATTTACTGTCCTGATTTTAGAGTTTTTAAAATACCAGTAGCCATATTTAGTTCATTTTCATAGTTTCCTCCTTTTTGTTGAAATTATCCACATGCTTGTGGATTTCAATGGCTTCTCTGTGTAGTCTGAACAAAATATGGCTACCAGTATTTAAAAAAAACCTCTAAAATCAGGACAGTAAATAAAGAACAACAGTCAGAAAACAGAGGAATTCCAGGCATGAATCAATCAGGGCCAGCCAACACCGCCCAGCAAAGGATTCCCCAAGGCAGTAAACAGCCAGACCTTGAAACTGAAAGGCTAATAAATGCTAATCAAGGTGGCCAATTGAAACATTCACACCTGCCTCCAACAGAAAATAGTTATTTCTCCCACCCTGAACATTCCACAGATATATAAACCCCACTTTCATAGTTTCCACAATACCTCACAGCCTCTGAGGATGCCTGCCATTGATGAAGGTGAAACATCAGGAGAAAATGCGTATGGAACATGGCCATACAGCCTGGAAAACTCACAGCAACCCAGAGATTCTGACTATGAAAGCCTTTGACAACACAGTTTAGTAGCCGTTCAAAACTTAATTTGGGAAAAATCCTAACTGGAGTATCTTTTAAAATTCTGCAGTAGTTGAATATAATCGAGTATATATGAGATCTAATAGAAGGCAAGCCAACTTTTGCTTGAACCAGAGCTGCAAGAGTGCTAGGGGGAAGAATTAACAGTTTCTTTAGAAATGTATTCTGAAGGGTCTCCAATATGGCTACCTGGGAGTCATCCCAGATAGCAGAACTATCAGAGACTGGGAAATGACTTTTCCCTGGAATATTTTCAGGGCTGGGACATCCAGTTGCCCTTTCTACAAAACAGTATGGGCTTTGAGATCAACAGGGGAGGCCCTTCTCTCGGTCCCACCACCGTCTCAAGTCTGGTTGGTGGGGACGAAAGAGAGGGCCTTCTCAATACCTTCCCAAAAGAGATTAGATTAGCCCCCACCCTTCAATCCTTCAGTTCCAACCTGAAAACATGGATGTTCAGACAGGCCTTTGACCCTGAGTAGGCTGAATGGACCCATATGAAGCGAACACTTGTCACCTTGTGAATTGACAGCAGTTTTATCTACCATTGTTTTAAAATTGTATTTCAATTTCATGATATACCGTATGTGTTGATGGGGGTTGTTGTTATAATGTTATGTGACTTGTATTATACTTCTGTACTGTTTTTACCTGTTATATGTTATATGTGCACCCTGGGGTGCTTTGTAAGCCGCCCCAAGTCCCTTCGGGGAGATGGTGGCTGGATATAAATAAAGATGATGATGATGATGATTATTATTATTATTTCTGCAGTCTTGTAAAATCTAAGGATTGCTCCAATACTTCTCAAGCTCTAGTAGCTTCTATATTGTCCAATAAGTTATTTACAGATCTTTGCAAAGTACACTTTCTTCCTCATTCAATGTTCTAACAAGAGGTACAGAAAGTACTGCAAAGTTTGAAACATTTCAAAAACGACATACCTGTCTTCCCCCCACCCCACCCCAGTATTTAGAATGGGAACAAATGCAGCCACCTTTGTCCACAATTTAGAAGAAACAGACTGAGGGTCAGGGCTCTAGAATGTTTGCTCCAGGAGGTGATGCAGTCATCTGACTGCAAAACTGGCCAAATTTCAAGGGTTCCCACTGTTGGGTGACCTTCACAGCTGTCGCAGCAAGTGATAGCCGTAAACAGAAGGCACAGAATTGGTCACCTGTGATCTAATATGCCCTTTGGACACTGACATGTTGGAAACTTGGACCTACTAGTAAAAAACCATGCTGGCATTGTTGCCATCCTCGGATTTAAAAAATAGTGCTGGAAAGAAGGAATCTTTAAATAGCATACTGTTTGGGCACCATACATATAATAATAATAATAATAATAATAATTTATTTATATTCCACCCTATCCCCCCAGAGGGACTTGGGGCGAATTCCAAACATAAAAGGCAAACATTCAGTGCCAGAATACAACAACAATAATGTTATGTGACATCCATAACAATACATCCATGGTAATGAAATTTAACAAATGCTGACTTAACTAAAATTAAATAAAAAAAAACACAGCCTGTTATATTAGAGAGAGAGAGAAATAAATCTTTGGCCCCATTCCTATAATGTGGAATCTAATTTTCAGCACAGAATCTAGTGGATTTATCATGCATTAAAAATCTGTTAAACTTTCAAAATTCTATTTGTCAGCTTGAAAACAGGAAAATATTCTGGGCAGTGCTTCTTAGCCTTTTAAGGAGTAGCATGGTATTCCTGCTTCCTTAGATTAGTGATCATACACTGCCTCTTGAATGCTCCATGATTCAAAAAGAGAACAGTCTGATTCTGAAATTCTGGGCATAATGTCCAGGGCTTCCTAATTAAGTTGGAGGACCAAGTTTCCTATCCCTAAGATGAATGTTCAAAATTAATTTTCTGCCTTATTCCCCTAGTGCAGGGGTTCGCAAAAAATTTTAAGCCACAGAACCCTGAAGCACCGGTTACTCATGGGGAACAAAGAAATATTTATATATTATATATTATATTATCAAATATCTATCTATCTATTTATCAGGCAAGATCTAGGCCAGTGGCAGATGAATAGGGAGTGTTTGTGTGAACTAATTCAAACAGTGCAAAAAAAGTAAGGAAAGAAAGAACAATACACTATTCAAATTGAAGACCAATTTATACCAACTTAGTAGTATTTCAGTGGAAGACTCCCAGGGCCAACCCCCTTCTGCCATGCAGGAAAAGCACAATCAAAGCATCCCCAACAGATGGACATCCAGCCTCTAGTCTATAATAGCAATAACAACAACAGTTTGCAATTCTATCTTCTTATACTTACACAATATGAGGATTTAAAGATAGAATTGCAAAGACTCTGGAACAACTGGCTTGAATCAAGGTGGTCCCAGTGGTGATCAGCACACCGGGTGCAGTGCCTAAAGACCTTGGCCTGCACTTAAAAATCATCGGTACTGACAAAACTACCATCATTTTTCGCCGATACATCACACAGTCCTAGACACTTAGGAAGTGTCTGACGTGTGATCAAATACAAAAAGCCAGCATAGTGATCTTGTTTGCTGTGTACTAATCTTGTTATGTATCAAATAACAATAACATCAACAACCCCAAGGGCTCTGTGGAGCAGAATTTGAGAACCCCTGCCTTAGCAAAATAAACCTTGCTGCAGTAATCATGTTCCTACCTCTACTTCAGAAACCTCATTTACTTTGGGGGGGGGGGGTGACATTTCCTACTGTAAGACATGCAAGAACAGGCAAAATAATAATGGTGGCACAGACTCCAGACCAATTAAAATTGGAGCTTTATTTTTTAAAAACCACATCACTAGACAGATTACATATTTACTATAAAATCTGTATGTTGATAATAGAGAATGGATCAAATTTAACCAAATTTCTAAAGATTTTCAGAAAATATGGCTTTCAGATCTATTTATGTCAGATGTAAGACCTATATAGTCCTCCAGCTGTGACTAGGTTGCGATTCCTAGCAGTTGTAGCCAGTTGTAGTTGTGAGGAATGCTGCAAGCTAGATAACATCTGGAGGGCTGTATGATTCCTAAGGATTATTTACATTTGCCATCAATTACTTATGAGATACAATATTAGAAAAGGTGAGTGAGGAGTCAAATTCCAATCCCCGCTTCAAATAGCAAAGGTACCAAATCTCACAGCATTTAGAATGGGGTACATGGGTCAAGGGTCTCCCCGTCCATGAGACACAGCACGACTCTGGGTCTGAAAAGTGATGTAACATTCATCCAAATTTTGGATGGCAAATATGACATAAACTGTGTTTTCGCATATATATTTCAGGGGCAAAGGGGGAACGTGCCTCTAGCAGTTATGTCTTTGTGGTGATTTGGGTCTTTTGAGGGAAAATGATCCAGGCTGGAAAACAGGGTGACCTTTTAAAGGAGGAGCTCCAGAGACCTCAAGGAGGAGGGGGCTTCAGAGGCTGAAAATGGGTGAAAAGCCACTTATGGGCTGCTCTTTCCCCGCCCCTCATTTAGGAACACTAATCACACACATATAGGTTAGGTAAACTCTGCTGTTTGGTTGCAATGCCACTGCTATGAAAGTGGACTTTAGAGCTTTTCTAGGAATGAACAAAGTAAACTGAAATGATTGATCCTGTGCTGTCTGCCAGAGTTAAATTAGCACATTTTGGCATGCCAGCTTTTCAAACTAGCCTTTGGTCAAAGAACAGCCCCCCTCCGCCCCCCCCAAGCAAACAAAAAGAATACAAAATTTATTTTGGTGCTATCCATTGAATAAACCTGTCCAGACATGTCAGTTACTACATCACATGGCCTCTTCTGTTACTTTCCAGATTCCAGGTATTACAGCAGACTTGGGGAAAAAATTAATGGCATACTTGAGTCAAAAAATGACATTGAACTAAGCCATTCAGACTGCACCTGATATGTACCATCTTTTCACAGGGCGAGGGGTGGTTCTTTGGTCACATACCTTCTCAGCAGCGCCGTCTTCTCCTCCTACAAAGAAATCAGTTTTGCGTCTCAAGAAGCTGAAGAAGGTGTTCACAAGCTGTAAGGAAAAGAGGCAGAATGTTTTCAAGGGATAATCATACTTTATTTTCAAAAGTCCGAGCAATATCTTGGGGCAATTTCATTTGTTTCAAAGCCCTTGTAGTAGCTTCTCTTGTTTGCAATATGTTCTTGGACACATAAAGCAAGTTAGAGAAATGTAAATCACACATAGGAAGTTATTTCCATATGTGGTGGTCCTGCCCAGAAACCATTAAATATTGGAGAAATATTCATAAAGAAACCCAAACTGTATTATAATTAAAATTCCCATTAAAACCAGAATATTACCTATTGGGACTAAATGACAATGATCTAAAATTAGACAAAAATAAAGATATACTTTTTACTTATATGACAACAGCAGCTCGAATTGTTTTTGTCAAGATATGGAAAACAGATCAAATACCACAAACAGACCAATGGTTAGACAAGATCAATGAGATAAAAGATATGGATAGATTAACTTTTTATCTAAGAAGAAATACTGGAAACCCAAGAAAACCAACAGATTGGACTCTATTTGAAGAATATATTGAAACAAATAAACTTTAAGACTGATTGATAAATCCACCAAGAAGACGAATGGAAGTCACCATGTATATATATTATTTTCACTGATGTCTTTTTCTCCCCCTTTCTATTCTAAACCCCTATCTCTATTCATCCCTAAACTTTATTCACACACCTTACCCACTAACTATTCTGATCCCATCTTCTGAAACTACCCTACTTAAGGGAACTTTTCATACCCCAATATTTTTTCTTTTATTGTATCACAATTAATGAAAATCAATAAAAATTGTTTGTTTGTTTTTTAAAAAAAAGAAAGTTAGAGAGCACGTTACAGAACAGCGGTTCTCAACATGTGGGTCCCCAGATGTTTTGGCCTTCAACTCCCAGAAATCCTAAAAGCTGGTAAATTGGCTGAGATTTCTGGGAGTTGTAGGACAAAACAACTGGGGACCCACATGTTGAGAAACACTGTTATAGAAGCTTATAGCAGGACCAATATCGTTCTGGCCCAGAAATCTACAACAAATCACCAAAAAACCAGCATCAAGGACTTTCTCCACTCATAACTGTGTATACATTTTAGAAACCAAAAATATTAGGACACTTCATGAGGTTTCATGGCTTAGCTTTCTCAAATGAACCTTGCATTGAATAACAATCTTTAACTGACGTGTTGATACACTTGGCATTAATGCTACTGCCATTTCATTTCAATCACTTCAGTTCAGTTTAAATCATTAAATTAGCTGTTTAGAAGACCAAAGGTTTTTGTTGCGGCCTAAGCTAAACTTGGCCTGCTTATTTTAAAAGGTGTAGGAATTACATCCTGTGTATGTTTGCTAGGCCTTGTCACTGTTAACAGGCCTCTTTGCAGTTTGGGGCTGAGTTGGTTTTTTTCCTGGGTGGGAGGGGCTCATCCTCTTAGTTTCCTTTCCAGGAATCACCTCATAGCCTTATCCAATCACCACCTAAGATTTTCCCTCCAAAAGCCACCCGAGCCTCCATCCACTCAGCTCCTTAGATTTTCCCTCCATTTTTTCCCCTACACATCTCAAAGGTTATCAAAGAGGGGGAAACCACTCTGTTTTGCTCAGTGACTACCAGGGACGTGTGACTGAGCCACGGGGCTGTCAGCTCCGGCCTGCCACCTTTTAATGAAAAAAAATACTGCTTTCAACCAGCCCTGGACTCTTAGTTTCCTTTCCAGGAATCACCTCATAGCCTTATCCAATCACCACCTAAGATTTTCCCTCCAAAAGCCACCCGAGCCTCCATCCACTCAGCTCCTTAGATTTTCCCTCCATTTTTTCCCCTACACATCTCAATGGTTATCCAAGCGGGGAAACCACTCTGTTTTGCTCAGTGACTACCAGGGACGTGTGACTGAGCCACGAGGCTGTCAGCTCCGGCCTGTCACCTTTTAATGAAAAAAAATACTGCTTTCAACCAGCCCTGGACTCAGCATAGGAATGATTCGCCCTTCATCTTATAGTGGGTGCAAGTCTGCTGTAATAGGAGTCCAGTGGCTGGGGTCTGTCCATCATCCGTGGCGGCTGACCAGAGAGAGAGGAGGAGAGACGTTCACCATCCACCCTTCACAGACTGGAGAAGAGGATTACGTGAGACTGCTTTGGATTCTTCAAGCTTTGTAATAGATTTGGAGCCAGACACTTACAGCTTTGTGTCTTGTAAAGTAAACCCAGCTACCTTTTTTCAAGCAGTTTTGTTCTGTTAAGTCTTTGGGGCCCTCTCCCTCAGAGGAAAGCAATCCGCATCCCCTGGGCATAGGATTTTTATAGCAATTTACGTGGTCACTCCCTTTAAGCCCAGGCGTGACGCCATAGTTTTGTCCAATATACTCCCAGGGCCGTTTCTGGCATAAAAATGCTGCTTTGTCCTCTCTCTTGATGTAAAAACAGCAAATAATACCCACAAAACGCTCCCAGAAGTGACTGGGAAGGATGGAAAGTCAATCCTAGTTACCCAAAATGGTGGCGATGGTGACAATGATGAAAATTTTGGCCATGGAGAAAGCTCACTATTCCTTTATGTTTTCATCTTTCACAGAGAATACAGGGAATTTCTCTTGAGGTTGTGATGTCAGTTGACTAGAATGCTCAAGGCTGGTATCTTCCTTTTTTTCTTTTCTTTTTTTGAAGTAATTTTTTTATTGAAGTAGTAAGATAGTGATTTTTGTCTATATTAAAATCAGGGAAAGGGGAAAAAGTTGGGTATACTTCAAAACTGGAGAAGTAAAAGGTTTTTTTTAAATGAAAAAAGGTGGGAAAAGGTGCAAAAGGTAGTAGGTATGGGGAGGAAAGGAACGTTTTTAAAAAACTAGGCTTTGCTTCCAATCTTCTCCGTGGATATTTCTATTGTTGTGCTTTCCCATTGTTGCTTTGAAAATAAAGCAGCAAGTATTTGCTATCAAAGCATCTCTCAGAAACAACATATTGGGTAAAACACCAATCACGAATTCATAATTTATTATTAGTTCTAAAAAGCCAGGTTATGTTTGGCTAGGTATAATGTAACCTCCATGTTATATGTAGGTATCATTTTATTTTTAAAAAAAAGATTCATAACATACTGTAGATAGAAATAGCATATAATAATCATAGTAAGGATAAAAAATAAGGCAGAGACCAGATCAATGTGATTAAAAAAAGATGAAAGAATCTAAGGAAGGAGACTGTAATATGTCACATACATCAGGAATCCAATACCTTTTACATATATACAGAGGGTGGAGGAATCCTTAGTTCAAAGTACCTGTACTTGATGAAGGGGGTGAGGGTGGGAGCAGGCTGGAAAGGGTAGGGTGGGAAGTGAATGGAGGGGAGGATTAACAAAGGATAAAATGCCATCAGTTCAATCAACTGTCATTGAGCCATGGGTTGAAGATATGAAACTGGAGTGTAATAAGGTTGGGGGTGTTCCAGTGGTCGAGCCCCCCCCCCCCAATAGTAGTAATAAAGGGGAAGGGGAGATACGGGAAAGGGAGACCATTAATTTGGCATAGGGAACGTGAATCAACATTAGTAGTTCCAAATTGGTCTCCTGACACGGTAAATCGGAGTACCCAGGATGGTGGTCCCTCTGGATTAAAGGTGGTGCTGTTGAACGTCAGATCTGTCAGTGGAAAAACAGCTTTCATCCAGGATTTAATTCTGGATGAGTGGGCAGATCTGGCGGGCAAAACTGAGACCTGGTTGGGTGATGCTGGAGGTGTAAATCTGACCCAGCTTTGCCCACCAGGTTTCTCCGTGCAGCACCAGCCAAGATCTGGAGGGCAGGGAGGAGGGGTTGCAGTGGTCTATAGGGATTCCATCTCCCTGACCAGGTACCCCATCCCACAGTCAACCAATTTTGAATGTGTGCACCTGAGGGTAGGTGACCGGGACGGAATAGGGATTCTCTTAGTGTACTGTCCAACCTGCTGCACTACAGTCTCCCTACTTGAGCTAGCCGGGGTGGTCTCGAGCCTGGCGTTGGAGTCCCAGCGGCTCATTGTTCTGGGGGATTTCAACGTCCACGCCAAGGCCACCTTATCAGGAGCGGCTCAGGACTTCCATGGCAACCATGGGGCTGTCCCAACTAGTAACTGGTAGGCTTGGTTGATTTAAAAAATGGTTCAAAACACGTTTCGGATGTAGGAGGTGCTGGTGGTTCGATTTGGAAATGAATTCCGAATTTCTCCAAAAATAAATTCGGAATATTTCCGAAATTTCTGAATTGCTTCGTTATTTGCGGGCGCGACTGTGCAATACGTGAAAAACAGCAAGTGATGCTGGGCAAACTTCTAGGGATTCCCTCTCCCTCTTTTTTAGACCACTACTTACAAAACTTGCCACTGGTAGAAAACCTCCTCCTCTGTCATCATACTATATTTCAACATGTTTAGATGATCCATGGGTTTAAGACAATTTCTTAAGTAATTTAAGTAATCTAATAAGTATTACAAAAATAAATGTGCTGCCTCCAGGATTCAATAGGAAAACTGTAGTATACCCAAGGCCAACTCAGAGCAACATGTGAATGAGGTTATTTTTGTTTCTATACATGAATTTGGTGTTTCAGCAAGGAATATAGTAAAAGAAAAGGGGCTTGTTAGTATACCCAAGAACAAAGTCAGAGCAAGATACGAATGACTACAAACTAAGTACAAACTCAAACCAAATTGGGAAGGGTCTACAAAGTTGGATTCACGGCTTGTGCAAGGAAAATAATAGGAGAAAAGGGGATTCTGGTATCTCTAACTGCTAATTCTAGCCAAAATTGGAAGGAAGGTTATTCAAAGTTGGATTCTCTGCTTGTGCAAGAAAAGTAATAGGAAAAAAAGGGATTCTGGTATCTCTAACTGCAAACTCTAGCCAAAATTGGAAGGAATGTTCTTCTAAGTTGGATTCAGTGCTTCTGCAAGAAAATAGGAGAAAAAGCGATGCTGTGTGCTGTCCTGCCTCCCCCAAACACCACAAGTGGTAAGGCTTCAAGGATCGCGCAGGCAACAGGCCTGCTAACAGCCGTTCTCCCCTGTAGTTCCCTCCCAAACAACTGTTTTTCCCTTCCATTACCCTGTTGTTCCCTTCTCAAGCAGTGCAAGAACCTTTCCCATCCAAGCTTCCTTCGCAATGACCTCCCGAGGCATGCACAGCCCTTTTTAAAGTGCAATGGCTGCCGTGCCAAAACCCCTCCCCTCCCCACGTTATCCCCTCATTAGCTGGAGGCAAGCATCCCAGCATGCAGGCTGTAGCTTGCCTACAAACACCTGAGTTTTTTCAGACTCACTTCCTGAGTCGGAACAAAGATGGCGACAGCAGTTTCAGAAGGGCAGAGATACTTCCAGTTTCAGGAAAAAAATCAAAATCGATTCAAAAAGGAATTTAATCCGAATTACGAAGATTCTGACTGGACCTAACCATGCCTAGTAACTGGCTTTACTCACAGTGCTGGGCACACATTGGATCTGGTTTTCTGCCAGGGATGGGGGCCGTATAGAGGAGCTGACTACCACTCCGTTGCCATTAACCGATCACTACCTAATCAGGTGTGGGCTCACTGCACCCGCTAACCTCCGCAGAGGTGGAGGACCCATTAAGATGGTCCGCCTCAGGAGGCGTATGGATCCGGAGGGTTTCCTGGGGAGTTTCCCGCCATCTCGGTAGGTGATTCTGACGATGTTCTGGTCACTCTCTGGAATGCGGAGATGGCCAGAGCAATAGACACGGTTGCTCCAGAACATCCCCTCTCAAGTAGCCAAGCTAAACCAGCTCCTTGGTTCAACGAGGAGTTGGCAGCAATAAAGTGTAGGAAGAGGAGACTAGAGGGTGTGTGGCGTTCGGATCCGAGCAGGCCAAGTCGAACACGGCTTGATACCCTTTTAAGGGCATATAATCTACACCGGGAGGTAGACAGGGGGAGTGTGTCCCTGTTGGTTCTGCTGGAACTCTCAATGGTCTTCGATATCATTGACCATGGTATCCTTCTGAGACACCTCGCCAGAATGGGCCTGGGAGGCAATGTTTTACAGTGGCTTTGGTCCTTTCTGGAGGGTCGCACCCAGAAGGTATTGTTGGGGGACATCTGTTCAACCTGTCAACATTGTCTTGTGTTGTTCCTCAGAGCTCAATACTGTCCCCCCATGTTGTTTAACATATACATGAAGCCACTGGGGGAGATCCAAATCCAACTCTCTCACTCCTTCCCACCTTCTACTAAGGAGGCTGTTCAGGTCCTGAACCAGTGCTTGGCCGCTGTGACGATCTGGATGAGGGGCGAACAAATTGAAACTGAGTCCAGACAAGACAGAGGTACTCCTGGTCAGTTGTAAGGCCAAACAGGGCATAGGGTTACAACCTATGTTGGATGGGGTTAAACTCCCCCTGAAGACGCAGGTTCGCAGCTTGGGTGTGATCCTGGATTCATCGCTGAGCTTGGAACCCCAAGTTTCGGCGGTGACTGGGGAGCATTTGCACAGCTAAAACTTGTGCGCCAGCTGCGCCCATACCTTGGGAAGCCTGACTTGGCCACGGTAGTCCATGCTCTGGTTACATCCCATATAGAGTACTGCAACACGCTCTACGTAGGGTTGCCTTTGAAGACTGTCCGGAAGCTTCAAATGGTCCAACAGACGGCAGTCAGATTGCTAACAGGAGCAGCGCTCAGGGAGCATAGAACTCCCTGTGCCAGTTCCACTGGCTGCCAGTCTGGTACCGAGCACAATTCAAAGTACTGGCTTTAGCCTATAAAGCCCTAAACGGTTCTGGCCCAATTTACCTGTCCGAATGCACCTCCCCTTATGAACCATCTAGGACTTTAAGATCATCCGGGGAGGCCCTGGTCTCGATCCTGCCTTCATCACAAGTACGTTTGGTGGGGACGAGAGACAGGGCCTTCTCGGTGGTGGCCCCTCGGCTATGGAACGCCCTCCCTAAGGAGATTAGATCGGGTCTCTCACTCTTAACATTTTGGAGACAAATTAAGACATGGTTATATGAACAAGTGTTTACAAATGCAGAGTAACTGACATAGGAAATGGAATCACTTGACAATGGAATTTGGACAATGTTTTTAACTAGGAGATGCTGATGATAATGATGTTGGTTTTTATTGTTCCTATTGTGGTTTTATATTGTTTTGCAATAATAGTTTTAATGCTTAATCTGCATTTTGCTATTGTGTGTACTAACATGTTGTAAACTACCTTGAGTCGCCAATAGGCTGAGAAAGGTGGTATACAAGTATAGTAAATAAATACATGAATGAATAAATGAATTCAAAGTGACTGTGTCAGGTGACAGGTGAGATTTCACTTAAACATCAGGAAGACCTTATTGAGGGATAAAACCTGGAATGACAGAAGGTTGTTGACAGATGGGAAGAAAACCCACAAAAATGTCTGAACCGCTTGGTGCTTTAAGTCAGTGTTTCCCAACCAGTGTGCCGGGGCACACTAGTGTGCCGTGAGCGATCATCAGGTGTGCCGTGGGAAATTGGAATCTCCAGGAGGGGAGGGGGGAGAGTCTAGTGTGTTGAAGTATAAAAACCTTAAGAAACCTACCTCTATAAAGGCACAAAATTACAAACACCCCTCTCCCCACCCGTTGTCTACTTGGTCTCTCCCTCTCCATACATTGGGAAGACCCGCCTCCCTTTCCCCAAGTAGAAACCTCCGCTTGCCTCCTGGGGGTTCTGTGTGGGAAATTTGGCCCAGTTCTATCATTGGTGGGGTTCAGAATGCTCTTTGATTGTAGGGGAACTATAAATCCCAGCAACTACAACTCCCAAATGTCAAGGTCAATTTCCCCTGAACTCCATCTGCGTTCATATTTGGGCATATTGAGTATTCATGCCAAGTTTGGTCCTGATCCAACATTGTTTGAGTCCACAATGCTCTCTGGATATAGGTGAACTACAACTCCAAAACTCAAGGTCAATCCCCACCAAACCCTTACAGCATTTTCTCTTGGTTATGGGAGTTCTGTGTGGGAAGTTTGTGTCTTTCTGCCATTCGTGCCAGGATATCTATGTTGTGTTCATTGAAGCAGGTCCAGGTTTCACACTGAGTGTATAAATACATTTAAAAACATATTAACTATATGTATTACTGTGTTAGTGTCATTTTGTGTCATTTTGGTTGGTGGTGTGCCCCAGGATTTTGTAAATGTAAAAAGTGTGCCGCGGCTCAAAAAAGGTTGGGAAACACTGCTTTAAGTAACTATATAACTGAATCATTTTCAGTTCTGAAAACAATTTTGTGTTGTCATAAATCTTGTTTCCTGAATAAAGCTAGCTGAGCCTGCTGAACCATGTGTTTCTGAACTGGAGTTTGCCAGTAGTGTACATTATAGGTTGGAGTGCTTATATTCCTCACGAGCTCTTCCAACTTGATTTTATGTCCACATTCCCTCCTCCACACTGGCAGTAAAAGCCTTTACCCTTTAGCATCTGATCATCTTGGAGTTTCACATATTGGCCCTTCAAAGATGCCTTTTGATATCAACTTATCTATCATGACATTCCTACACAAATTTAGGCATTCTTAGAAGAGCTCTTGAATACACATCTGACCCTAAGTATGACACTGCATGAATGGACAATGAATGCACTGCAAGAAATGTTCAAAATTTCTTAACGCCTATATAATGCAGATTAAGCATGATGAGCGTATTATCCTCCAGAGAAGCTTCTCTACCATTACGTATTACTAGGTTGCAGAACTCCCTGGGGTTCCAAGCCCACTCCCCAAAGAGAGAAAACAGTGGCTAAACTTTTTTTTGACCACTTGGTTAGGGCCCACTTGATTAGAAGAACTCATTTTTGCAGGCAAACATATATAACCTAAATGCTGTGCCCTATTTAGGAGATGCGAGAAAGTCTGAGTATGTAAGGGTTGGAATTGATGTTACTTATGGTCTTGGTGGGGTCATGGCTGTGTCGTTGTGGGTTGTTCTGGTGGGTGGGATGTTGAAGTCCTGTGGAGTTGTCGGTGTGTGGTGTTCCTGGCGTTCTGCAGAGCTTGTGGATATACAATGTTTTTTGTCTTTCCGTCTGCTGTGTTGATGTAGAGGTTCTGTGGTTTCCCAACTCTGGAGCACCCTACGTAGAGTTGTCCGTGGGAGAAGCATTCTGTCAAGGTCTATGCCACAGATTTGTAGTGTTTGTCCTTGAGCCTTGTTTATGGTGATGGCAAAAGCTAGTGTAGTGCAGTGTCTTTCTGTTCTGGCGTTTGTTCTGCCCTTTTTTGTTTGATGTATGTAGCGTTGAGAGTGTGTCGTCCGATGCTGTTCTTTTTAGAAGGCATGGCTTGTCTTTTGGGTCAGATTATGCCTGTGTGGAAGGAAGGAATGGCATACAAATGGGTTGAGCAGTAGACGCAAGGTTGTGTTATGTGCGTATTGTGTTGTGTGTAGGTATTACTTTTTGGTGAGTTAGTGGGTGTGTGGTGGCATTGTGGGTGGTAGTATGTTGTGGAATGTTTGTGTGGGTGGGGTGTTTTGGGTGTTTGTGTGTGTTTGTAGAGTATCAGTGCAGTGTTGTGTTGTGGTTGGAGTATAGATGGAGTTGGTTTTTGTTTGTGGTGGTGGTAGGTGTTGTGTGTGCAGGGTCCCGTAAGGTTGGGGGATGGGTTGTGATAGGAAGTTGGTTGTGTTGTGTTGTGTGGGTAGGAATTGCTGGAGTATTGTGCCTGGGATGTGTGTGTATTTGGAGGTGTGTGTGGTGGTGAGTAGTGAGTGCAGTCCTGGGTTTTGTGTTGGGGAAGTTGTCAGGTATTTGTGGGGTGTATTTTGTGTGTGTTGTGGTGACATAGTTGTCTTAGTTTGGCTGTGTGCTGGTTGTGATGTGGAGGGGGTGTTGCTTTTGCCAGTGGTGTTTGTTGTGTATTTTGTTTAGGGTGGGTTTTTGTGTAGCAGGATTGTGTTTTTTTTGTGGGTTTTGCAAGTTTGTGTTATTCTGGGGGTATGTGTTTGTCAGTGGTGCCTGTGTCCCTGGTGCCCTATTTGTCTCCCTCCTAGATCTAGGCCTTGACAGTTTAACCCTCAAACACCAACTGACTAAACTGAAATCACTCAGCATTCTATTCTAGCCTTGCCTGCATTTTGTGTGGGCCGATGTCGGCCAATAGGTTTCGCTGGCGGCCGCAGAGGACGATGGGAAATGTAGTTTTTTTAAATCGTTGTTTTTTTGGGAGGGGGGAGTTTCTTTGCTAAAAACCTTCCTTGCCTGAGGCCTATTTTTGTTGGCAAGTTTGGTGTCTCTGCCTTGGAAGGTTTCTCTGTCTCTGTCAGTCGTTCGATGACGGGTCCTCCTTTATATAATAGATGAATAGTTTCTCTTTAACATAAGGCCAAAGGGCCAACACAAAAGACAAAAAGAAGTTGATTAGAGCAGCCCCACATAATCTAGTGTGATCCAGATGTATTGGACTACACTTTCCAACATCAGCAGGAACTGTGGCCTTATTAGCTAGAAGTTGTCCAATGCACCTGAAAGACACTGAATTAGAATACATTGAACAGTGGGCCCGTGGCATCTGCTGGGGTTTGGTCGCACGCCCCCTGTGGATACCAAATTCCATGGACACTCAAGTCCCATAACAAACTATGACAAAATAAAATGGCACACCTTATATCAAATGGCAAAATCAATGTTTGCTCGACTGCTGTATTATTTTAACAGAGTTGTTTTAAAAGAGTCCTTTATCTTTTAAAATAAAATTTTATCCTTTCACTCACCTGAATATTGTAACTCATTTAATCCTATTCTATTGTTTACTATATTAGTATTTACTTTTTATATGTTTGTAATTTTATTGGGTTAGTGTGAGTTTTCCGGGCTGTATGGCCATGTTGCAGAAGCATTCTCTCCTGACGTTTCACCCACATCTATGCCAGGCATCCTCAAAGGTTGAGGGATCTCTTGAAACTAGGCAAGTGAGGTTTATATACCTGTGGAATGATGTCCAGGGTGGGAAAAAGAACTCTTGTCTGCTTGAGGCAAATGTGAATGTTGCAAATGGCCACTTTGATTAGCATTTAAAGGCCTGGCAGTTTCAATGCCTGGCCGCTTCCTGCCTGGGGGAATACTTTGTTGGGAGGCGTTAGCTGGCCCTGATTGATTCATGTCTGGAATTCCCGTGCTTTTTGGTTGTTGCTCTTTATTTACTGTCCTGATTTTAGTTTTTTAATACTGGTAGCCAGATTGTGTTCATTTTCATGGTTTCCTTCTTTCTGTTGGAATTGTCCACATGCATGTGGATTTCAGTGGCTTCTCTGTGTAGCCTGACATGGTAGTTGTTAGAGTAGTCCAGCATTTCTGTGATCTCAAATAATATGCTGTGTCCAGGTTGGTTCATCAGGTGCACTGCTACAGCTGACTTCTCTGGTTGATTTGGTCTGCAGTGCTTTTCATGTTCCTTCATTCGTGTTTGGGCCTTGCTGCGTTTGGGGGTTCCAATGTAGACTTGTCTGCAGCTGCATGGTATACGAAATCCTTTGCTGAACATAGGATTTGTTGGATTTTCTTAGTGGGTCTGTAGATTGTTTGTAGCTTGTGTTTCTTCATGAGCTTCCCTGTGCAGTCAGTGGTTCCCTTGATGTACGGTAAGAACACTTTCCCTCTGGTGGATCTTTTGTCTTTGCACTTGTGACTTGTTCTTGGACCTGTAGCTCTTCTGATGTCTGTGGTGGCATCTCCATTGGCCTGTAGAGCCTAGTTTAGGTCCACTCTGGTTGTGTGGACCTTCTACTCAACCAGAGAAAGGAGGAAACCATGAAAATGAGCAAAATCTGGCTACAAGTATTTAAAAACTCATAGACGCATAGAATCATTGTGTTGAAAAAGACCTTGTGGGCCATCCAGTCCAATCCCCTGCCAAGAAATTGGAAAATCGCATTCAAAGCACCCTTGAAAGATGGCCATCCAGCCTCTAAAATTAGGACAGTAAATAAAGAA
Source organism: Anolis apletophallus (assembly GCA_030556195.1). Classification (NCBI taxonomy): domain Eukaryota; kingdom Metazoa; phylum Chordata; class Lepidosauria; order Squamata; family Anolidae; genus Anolis; species Anolis apletophallus. Next base: position 43,251,107 of record JARBWK010000011.1, on the reverse strand, counting down.
CACCACTCTGAAAACAGGGGAATTCCAGACATGAAACAATCAGGCCCAGCTAGCACCTTCTAACAAATGATTCCTCCAGACAGGAATCAGCCAGGCTTTGAAGCTGCAAGGCTTTGCAATGCTAATCAAGGTGATTAATTATGGTGGAGCATCCATGTGGTGGAATATCAATTGGCCTGTAGATCCCAGTTTAGGTGGAACATGGCCACACAGCCTGGAAAACTCACAGCAACCCAGTTATTCCAGTCATGAAAGCCTTTGACGAAACATGTCATTGTACTCTTCTTTCAAACTGTGAGCCTCTTTTAGGCTGTTGGAAATAGCAACTTGGATTGCAGTTTGTCTCCTTTCAAACTTCAGTTAGTACAGTTATATTACATCTATACGCTTAAAGACATTGGTCTAGTATAGTGAATATATACAAGAAATTTGTTAGTAAAGCTGAGATGTTATTTTCAAAGACGGCTTTGTTTTGTCTCTTGAGTGTATGTTTTAAACAAGATGTTATTAAGGGAGAGGAGATGGGCAACTTCAAAGAAACCACCATCCTCTGCTAACCCAATATATTTTTGTAGTAGCATGTGTTTATCCTTGGCAGTTGAAAGACATGGTTCTTCAGTTTGACAGCTGAGTTACTTGTGTGCCATTACATGAATGTTTATGAATATCACTTGTTGATATTCATAAATTCATCAATGGGTGTCCTCCTTTCTCCTAGATCGGGGACAGCGAGTGGAGAGGGGAGGCATGGTTTCCGGGAGGCTACCCTTAAGTTGTGGGGTGCCTCAGGGAGCCATTCTTTCCCCTTTATTATTTAACATACACATGCGACCACTTGCCAAATTGGTGCGGAGCTTTGGTCTGGAGTGTCATCAGTACGCAGACGACACCCAGCTGGTGCTGAGGATGGATGGCCGGCCGGACTCTGTACCTGATTGTTTCCAACAATGCCTTGAAGCTGTGACTGGTTGGCTACGAGCCAGTTGTCTGAGAGTGAATCCATCTAAGACGGAGATCCTCTGGCTGGGTCATCCAGGTGGGTGTGGGCTCCAGCTTCCTACTCTGGACGGCGAGGAACTACGCCCGTCGCACTTAGTAAAGAGTCTGGGGGTCCAGTTAGATCCGCTGCTGACTCAGGTCTCCACTGTCAGCAGATCCACCTTCTTCCATCTGCGGCAGGCTAGGCGGCTGGCACCCTATATCACCGGAAATAACCTAGCCACGGTGATCCAAGCGACGGTCATCTCGAGGCTGGACTACTGTAACGCCCTTTACATTGGTCTTCCTTTGTCGGTCATCCGGAAGCTTAAACTGGTGCAGAACGCAGCAGCGAGGCTCCTGGCCGGGGTGCCGACCAGGGCTCATATCACTCCAACTCTGCAGCGACTGCACTGGTTGCCAATTGAGCACCGGATCATCTTCAAAGTGTTGGTTTTAACCTTTTAAGGCCTTGCATGGTCTGGGGCCGGTGTACTTGAGGGACCGCCTACTCCCATATGTTCCCCAGAGATCTCTTCATTCAGAAGACCTCAATCTCCTGCAGATTCCTTTCCTGCGAACCATCCACCTGTCGTCAACCAGACACAGAGCCTTCTCTGTGGCAGCACCTCAATTGTGGAACAGTTTGCCACCAGATGTTTGAGCAGTTAATGAGCTACTGGCTTTCCGGAAAGCTTGTAAAACAGCACTGTTCCGTCTTGCTTTCAATCTGTAACCACCCTGGTTATAGCAGAATATTGTTAAATTGGTTTTATTGCTTGTTTTATGTGTCCTGTTGGTTATTGATATGTTTTATGATGTAATTCGATATGCTGTAAACCGTCCCGAGCCAGTCGGAAGGGACGATATACAAATCAAAATAATAAATTAATAAATCAATTTTTAAAAAGGGTTGACTTCTGACAAGATCATGCTTTTCTTGACGAGTGGTTTTCAAAAGGTGGTCTCCACATGTTCATGAAGATTCACATTTGCCAAACGGATGTGACATCATTTTTACCTCTTCAATAAGGTTATGGCGCAGTTATTGCCAATAGGTTACGGAATTTCAAATAGATGCCCCCATCTACACTGCTATATGATCAAGTTTGAAAGTGCACTGTATAGTCTGGGATCCTCAAACTGCGAACCTCCAGGTGTTTGGGCCTCCAACTCCCAGGAGCCTTGGCCATCTTGTTCAATACAAACAAAAACGAAAGGGCAGTTAGTGTCTATGCCAGGGGTGTTCATTAGGTATATCGCGATCTACTGGTAATCATGTAGGGCGTCCTGGTAGATCGCAGGCAGGGTGGGAGGAAGGCTCAGTCCCGCCACACCCGATGCCGCCCAAGTGCAGAAGGAAGTTGGACTGGATGGCCCTTGGAGGTGTCCTCCTATTCTAGGAACCTATTATTATTATTATCAGAGCCTGAATGGCCATCTGTGAGGAATGCTTTGATTGTGTTTTCCCTTATGGCAGAAGGAGGTTGGACTGGATGGCACTTGGAGGTCTCCTTCTACTCTAGGAACCTGTTGTTGTTGTTGTTACTATTATTAGTAGTAGTAGTAGCAGAGGTTGAATGAATATTATCATCATTATTATTATGAATAAATTCAGGGGCTAAATGTAATTTTGGTCAGAGACAAGAGCAAATGATCGCAGCACTCAACATGTTTTGTATAATTGTGAGATTCTTCTTTATAAACTTTATATATTCTTTGGCTACTCTCGGGAAGTCGTTGTAAACCCAACCCTACACGCTCCCAACCCCCCCTTCACTACTACCCTTCCCTGCCCCTCCCCCCTCTCAGCTGGTCTGGTACCAGGAAAACTCAATAAAAATCTATTTTAAAAAATAAATTCAGGGGCTTATTATACTCACATTTAGTTGAATTCTGTCTTAAAATATATTATATGGCTCTCACTGTAATAAATTTCCAAATATTTTGCTTTTATGGCTCTCTGAGTAGTGGGTAGGTAGATCATTTTGACTTGGTTGTTTTATATGTAGATCGCATGCTGAAAAAGTGTGGGCACCCCTGGCCTGGGATCCTCAAACTGCAAACCTCCAGGTGTTTGGGCCTCCAACTCCCAGGAGCCTTGGCCATCTTGTTCAATACAAACAAAAACGAAAGGGCAGTTGGTATCTATGCACATATAAATCTATCACAAACCCCCCAAGAAAGGATCATGTAATCTCATATAGACAACACTCAAGTCAATTCTCTTGACTTTAGATCAAACAATTCATCTGTACTAACTAAATCAGCCATTCAAAATGGAAAGTGTCCAATATTACATTGATGCATTTCATATGGAGAACTGATACAGTGAAGCAACACCATATAGTGCATTCGCTGTATCAGTTCTCCATATGAAATGCATCAATGTAATATTGGATCCTTTCCATTTTGAATGGCTGATATTTAGTTAGTACAGATGAATGGTTTTGATATAAAACACAGTCAAGAGAATTGACTTGAGTGTTGTCTAGATGAGATTACGTGATACTTTTGGGGGTTTTGTGATAGATGGATATGTGCATAGACACGAACTGCCCTTTCGTTTTTGTTTGTATTGAACTGGCAGCTTCCCTTTGTTTCTCATCTTGATCAATCGCCAGGAATGATGGGACTTGGCGGCACAAAGAAGCTGGAGGGAGGGTGGTCTGAATCACACGGGGGACAATCCTGAATCCTGCGGGATCCCACAGGGCAGCGGCTATGGGTCGAACAGGAATCCCCAGCGGCAAAAATAGTGACTCTCAGTCCCATTCCCGCGAGGCGGTCCAGGGGGATTCAACGGTCAGCAGGGCCTGGGAGCAGGAGAGCCTGCCTCCTCGGAAGGGAGGGAAGGAAGGAAGGAGGAAGGCCCTCTTCGCCCTGCCCGTCCTCTCACCTCCCTCACGCCGCCCGGGTGCTGCTGGGCCATGGCCAGCAACATGCCGTCGAAGCGTTCCTCGCTCTCGGCCGCCTCCTCCCCGCTGGCGCCCATCTCGCCTCCGCTTCGCTCCAAAGCCTCCTTCCACCACCGACGACGGACAGCCTGTGACACACACGCACGGCCCGCGCCGCCTCAGGAAGCGGAACCGAAGGCCTTGCCCAACCCCTTCCGCATGTTCCCAGCCAATCGCCGAACGGGCGAGCACAATCGGCAGCCGAGCCTTCCAATCAGGGCTCGGGGGAAGGCGGCGGGCGATCCGTTGGGCCTCGTGCTGTGGCGTCCGTTGCTATGGTTACGGAGCCTCTACAAAGGGGCCGTTGGGAAGTGATGGAATGGAATTGAAACGGCCTATATTGCAGTCTTAGGCCAACTTGGGCCCTCTAGGTGTTTTGGACTCCAACTCCCACCATTCCTCACAGCCTCAGGCCCTTTCCTTTCCCTCCTCAGCCGCTTAAGCGACACAAATGACACTCTAACACAGTAATACATAGAGTTAATATGTTTTTAAATGTATTTATACACTCAGTGTGAAACCTGGAACTGTTTCGATGAACACAACATAGATATCCTGGCAGGAATGGCAGAAAGACACACACTTCCCACACAGAACTCCCATAACCAAGAGAAAATACTATAAGAGTTTGGTGGGCATTGACCTTGGGTTTTGGAGTTGTAGTTCACCTATATCCAGAGAGCACTGTGGACTGAAACACTGTTGGATCAGGAGCAAACTTGGCATGAATACCCAATATGCCCAAATGTGAACACAGATGGAGTTTGGGGAAAATAGACCTTGACATTTGGGAGTTACAGTTTCTGGAATTTATAGTTAACACACAATCAAAGAGCATCCTGAACTCTTGCAACAATGGAATTGAACCAAACTTGGCATATTGAACTCTCATTACCAACAGCTTTTAATGCAAAATGACCAAATAGAATTGAACCAGAATTCCTACCTCTGGGTGCTTTGGACTTCAACTCCCACCATTCCTAACAGCCTGAGGCCCTTTCCTGCTTAAGCGGCTGAGGGGGGGAAGGAAAGGGCCTGAGGGGCCTGAGGCTGTGAGGAATGGTGGGAGTTGGAGTCCAAAACACCTGGAGGGCCCAAGTTGGCCCAAGACTGCAATTTAGTGTGGTGTGCTGTCGCTTCTGAATTGAAATGAGCCATACATAAGCATACCTGGTGGTGCAGCAGCTATATTTATTTACATTTCTATACCCCCCATATCAAAACATAATACAGCCAAAAATCCTCTGCATTTCATTACCAAATCATTCTCCAGTCGCGGTTAAACCGCTTGAAGGCGAGCCCCAGAAGAACCCCCTCTGTATCTGAATTGGTTTGACCTGCAGCAGGGAGTTCCAAGGTTCCTGCATGCTCTGTGGTGTGGCATCTTTAGCACAAAGGCTGGGACTAAGCTTCAAAAGACCTCCAGCTATCTCTCTCGTTCTATTTCCATGCCTCACTTGACCTGAAACATTGTAGCTTTAATGAAGAACACTCCACATCGCAACATGTTTCCCTGCAGCAAAGATACAAAGTGTCCCCTATGGCTCACACTTGCAGATCTTACACAAACAAACCTTTCTGGGCTGCAGAACACTGCCTCAGACCGTTGTGTGTGTGTGTGTGTGTGGGGGGGGGGGGGGGACCATAGCTCAGGTCTCAAAGTATGTTATATGTCTTATTGAAACCAGCATCATCATTGCCATAGGGGTTAGCAAGACCATGAGGATGCATAAAACATAATGCATACATGCACAAAATAGAACATACTTTGACCTGAGTAAATGGATATTTATTTATTTATTTATTTCCACCATTTCTACCCCGCTTCTTCTCAACCCCCGAGGAGGGACTCAGAGCGGCCTAACAACGGCAACAATTCGATGCCAACACAGCATACATATAATAAAAACCCCAAAACAGTTAAAATTAAATACATTAAATTACAGCTGGCATTAAAATTCCTTAAAATACAATTCACATTAAAATACATCATATATATTCACATCAGTTAAAACAGTATTCCGTCCATAATTGAAGCATTGGGTCTTGTCCACTAGTTTGCCATTTCAATCCAATCTAAAGTGCCATATCGTGCAAATGTGCAAACGCTTGGTCCCATAACCAGGATTTCACTTTTTTCTGAATGCCAGGAGGGATGGGGTTGATCGTATATCCATAGGGAGTGCATTCCACAGACGGGGAGCCACCACCGAGAAGGCCCTGTCTCTCATCCCCACCAACCGCGTTTGAGAAGTAGGCGGGAGCGAGAGCAGAGCCTCCCCGGATGATCTTAAATTACGAGGTAGGACATAGAGGCAGATGCGTTCGGACAAGTAAGCTGGGCCAGAACCATATAGAGCTTTAAAAGTCAAAACCAGCACTTTGAATTGAGCTCGGAATTGGACAGGCAGCCAGTGGAGCTGACACAACAGGGGGGTGGTATGCTCCCTGTATGTAGCTCCCGTTAGTAATCTGGCTGCCGCCCGTTGGACTAATTGCAGTTTCCAAACTGTCTTCAAAGGCAGCCCCACGTAGAGTGCGTTGCAGTAATCTATTTGGGATGTGACCAGAGCTTAATGGTCGCTTTGTAAAATAAAAACATATCAGTCTTGTATAGTAAATTTTTCTCTCTCAGATGATACTATTCATAAGCATTTTCAGGTAGTCACTTTTTAAAATTATTTATTTATTTATTTCTTGTTCACTTTTATATACCGCTCCTTCCAGCAGGCTCGGGACGGTTTACATAAAATTCATAAAACAGCAACAGTTCAATTTGATAACAGCAACAATGTAAAAACAAAACATAAAACAACAATCTACTATGACTCAAAAATTTGGACAGCTTTGTCAGGAGTCATTTTGGTTAAAAGCCTGCCTAAAGAGGGTCGTTTTGCAGGCTCTCCGGAACGGGGCCAGTTCTTTGATGGCACAGACTTCATCTGGCATTGCGTTCCACAGCGTTGGTGCCGCTTCGGAAAAGGCTCTTGATCTAGTTGATGATAGATGGCAGGACTGAATAGATGGCACTACTAGAAGATTTTGCTCTTTTGAGCGTAGTGATCTCGGGGGAACGTATGGGGTAAGGCAGTCCCTCAGATACACTGGCCCTTGACCATTCAAGGCCTTAAAGGTCAGCACCAACACCTTGAAAACAATCCAGTACTCTATTGGTAGCCAGTGCAGTGGCTGCAAAATAGGTGTAATATGCTCTCGAGCAGGTGCTCCCACCAGCAGTCGAGCAGCGGCATTCTGCACTAGCTTGCGTTTCCGGATTGATGACAAGGGAAGGCCAATGTAGAGGCCGTTACAGTAGTCCAGTCTCGAGATGACAGTTGCCTGGATCACCGTAGCTAGATCACTCCTGGACAGATAGGGAGCCAGCCGCCTAGCCAGTTCTGCATACCGTGGAGATTAGCATCTCCATGGATAGCAGCGTGTCCAATTGGACCCCCAGGCTCTTTACTGAAGGTGACGGGTGTAAAAGTTTGCCGTCCAGGGTAGGCAGTTGGATTTGAAAGACTTAAAATTAATTTCAACTGAATCATCAGAGAAAAAAACTATACAAGATTTCAGTTTACTAACCATTCTTATACATTTAGTTACAGTTTTATTAGATCCCAAAAATGGCATTTTCTTCAATATCGTGCGCACGCTGACTGACTACCCTTCAGATAAGGGGGTCTAGATCAGCACTATTGCAGTTAGAGACCTCAGATTTTGCGAAACTTAGTTTAACGCCTGACCGGTGCTGCAGCTAAAATATGAACAAAATTGGAGAACATGATAGTGGGAACGTAAAAAAAAAATTCAGACTACTTGGCATGGAATGTCCCATCCTCAGATTTTGGTTTTCATAGTGGGTCCAGGAACCAAACCCAGTGGTTACCAAGGCCCTCGGTAGCAGAGCTAGGAAATAATCCCTCCTGAAACCCCTGTAAATCAACTAGAAAAGGCCTGATTTAATACAAGGCAGGTCCCCCTGTTCCTAATTCACAGCTCATTTAATTTGATAGCAAACACAGCTCTAATCTGCCACCCAGTGGGCACAGGTGACTTTTTCTTTATATGCAGTAATGTTTTTTGTGTGTTGTGTTTCCTTTATTTCCAAAGACAAGGAAGTATAAGGAGTTGCAAAGTCAGATTAAATGGGTTGGTATTACGACGACCAACATAGATTATACCATTCAAAATATTTAAATGACCCTCAAAAGGAAAAGTAACATGTGCATAGGCCTCCTAAATGGGACTGGGGCAGGGAATAGTGAAATCCTCACTCAATTTTAGTACTATGTACTTTTCCAAAAAATGCAATCACTTATTGCATAGATAGTGTTGCTTGAACTGTGTTTTTGGCCTCCTTTCAGCAAATTCTTTGGTTGTGCAGAAGTCTTTACAGAGTAACACTCAAGAAGCTGAATTACTGTATTTCTTCAATTCTATGATGCCCCCCCCCACCATATAAACATCTCTCAAAATGGAGTGCATCTTAGAATTGCAGCTGTATCTTTGTTGGCGGTGGTGGTACTGAAATTAGGGTGCATCTTACAATTGATGGCATCCTACAATTGATTAAATATAGTATTCTACAGCTCAGTAACAGATACTATGTTTAGCATGTACACAATCCTAAATTCATTTCCTTGCATCTTGTGGTAGGTCTGCAAAAAATCATGCCTGAAATCTTTGTGAGATGCTGCCAATCCAGACCATCAATTTGGCACTTGTTGGAAATAGCAACCTTCTACAAGCCTCCTTGTTGTTATTCGTTCAGTCTCTTCTGACTCTTTGCGCACCGGGAATGTGTTGCAGCTGGCTGGCAGTCAGCTGCATAAGATCTCTAATGACCAGAAGGTCATGAGTTTGAGGCCTGCCCGGGTCGGGGTTAGCTCTCGACCAATTGTGTAGCTTGTTGTCTGTCTATATATGTTGTGTGTCTATGGCATTGAATGTTTGCCTGTATATGTGCATTGTGATCCACCCTGAGTTCCTTGCGGGGTGAGAAGGGCGGAATATAAATGATGTAAATAAATAATAAATTTGTGACTTCATGGACCAGCTCACGCCAGAGCTCCCTATCAGCCGTGGCCACCCTCCTTCATCTTGCCCTTGGTTGGCCCCTCTTCCTTTTTCCTTCCTTTTTCCCCAGCATCATTCTCTTCTCCAAGCTTTCCTGTCTTCTCAATATCTGGCCAAAGTACTTCATCTTTGCCTCTGATATCCTTCCATCCATTGAGCAGTCGAGGATTATTTCCAGGAGTATAGTTTGGTTTGGTCCTCTTGAGGTCCAAGGTACTCTCAGGATTTTCCTCCAATACCACAGTCCAAAAGCGTCTCTTTTCCTTTGTTCAGCCTTTCTTATGGTCCAGCTCTCGCATCCATAGGTTACTATGGGGAATACCATTGCTTTAACTATGCTGATCTTCATTGCCAGTGTGATAGCTCTACTCTTCACTATTTTATTGAGATTGGTCATTACTCTCCTCCCAAGAAGTAAACATCTTCTGATTTCCTGGCTTCAGTCTGCGTCTGCAGTCATCTTCACACCTAGAAAAACAAAGTCTGTCACTGCCTCCACGTTTTCTCCCTCTATTTGCCAGTTATTGATCAGTCTGGGTGCCATTATCTTGGGTTTTTTTTATGTTTAACTGCAACCCAGCTTTTGCACTTTCTTCTTTCACCTTAGTTAGAAGGCTCCTCAGCAACTGCTCGCTTTCAGCCATCAAAGTCGTATCATCTGCATATCTAAGGTTGGTAATGTTTCTTCCAGCAATTTTAACTCCAGCCTTGTATTTGTCAAGTCCCTCAAGTTTAATAGGTTGTTTAGTAAGGTAATGATCCTTTGCTGGAGACAAGCCTCCTATACTAGGTGATATATATATCTCAGATTGTTTACTATACTATATTGTATGTATATTTTGATATGCAGTTGTTTTCCCTTAACTCGATGTTGTTTGAGGTTGTGGAAGGGACTACACAACCTCAGTCTGGCACTGTTCAGACTGAGACTTCATTTTAGAAATCAGTTTTGCATCAGAAGCAGTATAGTGCAGTTTAGAAGTCAGTAGTCAGTATGCTGCAGTGTGTAGTCAGTCTATATTGAGTCGATGTTCAGCAATGTATTAGACTGAAGAGAGTATTAGTCTGTAGGCAAGAAAGAAGAGACTGGAATAGAATACTTTAAAGCAGTGTTTCCCAACCTTTTTTGAGCCGCGGCACACCTTTTACATTTACAAAATCCTGGGGCACACTACCAACCAAAATGACACAAAATGACACTCTAAAACAGTAATACATATAGTTAATATGTTTTTAAATGTATTTATACACTCAGTGTGAAACCTGGGCCTGTTTCGATGAACTCAACATAGATATCCTGGCAGGAATGGCAGAAAGACACAAACTTCCTACACAGAACTCCCATAACCAAGAGAAAATGCTATAAGAGTTTGGTGGGCATTGACCTTGAGTTTTGGAGTTGTAGTTCACCTATTTCCAGAGAGCACTGTGAACTGAAACAATGTTGGATCAGGACCAAACTTGGCATGAATACTCAATATGCCCAAATATGAACGCAGATGGAGTTCAGGGGAAATAGACCTTGACCTTTGGGAGTTGTAGTTGTTGGGATTTATAGTTCCCCTACAATCAAAGAGCATTCTGAACCCCACCAATGATAGAACTGGGCCAAACTTCCCACACAGAACCCCCAGGAGGCAAGAGGAGGTCTCTACTTGGGGAAAGGGAGGCGGGCCTTCCCAATGCATGGAGAGGGAGAGACCAAGTAGACAACGGGTGAGGAGGGGGGTGTTTGTAATTATGTACCTTTATCGAGGTAGGTTTCTTAGGGTTTTTATACTTCAACATACTAGACTCTCCCCCTCCCCTCCTGGAGGTTCCAATTTCCCACGGCACACCTGATGATCGCTCCCGGCACACTAGTGTGCCCCAGCACACTGGTTGAGAAACACTGCTTTAGAGAACTGACTGTTTAAACTACCAGCCAATAAGAAATGCACCTGTATGCTGAATACATGAAGTCTGTAAGTAAATCAACTATGTTACTTTAACAAAGACTACCTATTTTTGTCTCTTTAGAGCAGGGGTGGGTAACTATTTTTTCCAAGGGGCCACATGAGAGCAAAAAAATATTATGCAGGGCCGCACCTAAAGGCGGAACTACATGCTAATCTACATAATTTATTTATTTCACTTACTATATTTACCATATATTACACATCATTAATATTAACATATTAATATATCAAGAAATATTCATATATTATTAGTATTATTATCATAATTATTATATTATAGTACAGGGGTGGGCAATAATATCCATGAAGCAATTAAATTTATATTATATCTCCCAGAACACAATTATATCAATGAAGCAATCAATTTAATATTACATCTCCCACAACAAAATTACATCAATGAAGCAATCAATTTAATATTATATCTCCCACAACAAAATTACATCAATGAAGCAATCAACTTAATATTATATCTCCCAGAACACAATTATATCAACGAATCAATCAATTTAATATTATATCTCCCAGAACACAATAACATATATCTTCTTTCCTCCTTTGGAAGAGGAGGTCCGGGCAGTGCGCCTTCCCTGGCGAAGCCAGGTGCTTTTTTGTATCTGGCGAAAAACAAGCATAAGGCGAACGCGGGGTCCCCTTCCTCTCGTTCACGTTGCCAAACAAACTGCAGAGGAAGCGCTGCCCCCTGAGCGTGTTCGGCGATGCCGGCTGCGACGTCATCGCGGGAGATGCTCAGGGGGCGGGGCATCCTCCGGAGTTTGTTTTCAAGCGTGCGCGAGAGGAAGGGGACCCCGCGTTCGCCTCCTATGCTTGTTTTTCGCCAGATACAAAGCAAAAGCAAATATAGAGCTGACGATGCCGGCTGCGACGTCATCGCAGGAGACGCTCAGGGGCAGGGCGTCCTCCGGAGTTTGTTTTCAAGCGTGCGTGAGAGGAAGGGGACCCGTGCACCGCTCCCTTGTTTGCTTTTTGCCGTAAACAAAGCCACGCATGGCTTTCTACCTGCCCGGGCCTCCCTTTTTTCGCCCGGTAAGCAGCACTGCAACCGGCTCCCTCTCTCCCCCGGTAAGCAGCGCTGCCCAAGGCCCCTCGGGCCGGATGAGAGCGCCCAAGGGGCCGCATCCGGCCCCCGGGCCGCCAAATGCCCATCCCTGCTTTAGAGCATGATTTAAAAGCAATATATTTTATGGGAGAGTAGATGTTTTTGGGAAACTGAAACAACACTTCTGAAGATCTGCTATATATTTTGTGCATTGACATATCTTTGTTCCTAACAGTTCAGAGGGATAACCAGGTATATCATTCTAACAACTGAGAAATCTAATTTTCCTTGCATGAATACTAGTGGATATTTACCACTCAGGAGAAGATTCACTCAAATGAGTATTTAACTCTTCTTAGGAAGATCATACTGTACAAAAGGGTTATAATTACTCCAGAAGGGTCAAGTTTCCAAAAGGCTATGGAGATTTCTGGTTTCCCAAAAGGTTATGATCTCTAAAAACTCATGCCCTTCCAAAAGCATTAGACCAGAGGTTGACAATTGTAGAAGGTGGGGAAACTCATTAGCCCCCCAGGAAACATTGGAGGACTTATCACCCTTTGCCACATCTACCTCTGCAAAGAAAACACAATTTCTTAAACCTTTAAATGCCCTTAAGGGAACAAGTGTTATCATTTCCACTATCAATGCAGACAATCTTGTGTGAGGAGTTTTTTTCCTCTTAACAGGAAGTCAGCAGAAGTAACCCAGTTATTAAAAAAGGGCTTCACTTGGGGCTAAAGTGACCCAGGGTCAGCCCCAAATTGGCGGAAATGACCTCGTCGTCGCTAGACTGGAAAGCAAAACATGTTTTTGCACATTTTTGTTCATCTTATGGGATCCAAGGGCCTTGAAATGTGGCAGAAATGCCCTCTCCATCTTCAGAAGGTATTTGAGGGCATTTGGAGGCAAAGCTGTTGGGGGCAAAGCCATGGCATGCTGCCCACGGGCTGCTAAATGGAACAAAAACAGAGTCTCCTTTGTGAAGAGAAAAAGTGGAGTGTAAATAAACATCATTTCATCACTATGAGGCAGCTTCCTCTAGGTCAGGAGTCCTCAAACTAAGGCCTGAGGGCCGGATACAGCCCTCCATGGTCATTTACCCGGCCCTCACTCAAGGTCAACCTAAGTCTGAAATGACTTGAAAACACACAACAACAATAACAATCCTATCTCATCAACGAAAAGCAGGCCCACACTTCCCATTGAAATACTAATAAGTTTATATTTGTTAAAATTGTTTTTCATTTTAATTATTGTATTGTTTTAAACTGTTTTTTTGCACTACAAACAAGATATGTGCAGTGTGCATAGGAATTCATTCTTTTTTTTTCCAAATTATAATCTGGCCCTCCAACAGTTTGAGGGACTGTGGCATGGCCCTCTGTTTGAAAAGTTTCAGGACCCCTGCTCTAGGTCAGCATTTCTCAACCTGGGGAGCGGACTCCTGGGAGTGGGGTCACGAGGGGGGCGTCAGAGGGATTTTCAAAGATCATAAGGAAATACAATATTTTTTGTTGGTCATGGGGGTTCTGTGTGGGAAGTTTGGCCCAATTCTATCATTGGTGGGGTTCAGAATGCTCTTTGATTGTAGGTGAACTATACATCCCAGCAACTACAACTCCCAAATGTCAAGATCTATTTTCCCCCAAACTCCGCCAGGGTACACATTTGGGCATAGGGAGTATTTGTGCTAAATTTGGTCCAGATCCATTGTTTGAGTCCACAGTGCTCTCTGGATGTAGGTGAACTACAACTCCAAACTTAAGGTCATTGCCCACCAAACCCTTCCAGTATGTTCTGTTCGTCATGGGAGTTCTGTGTACCAAGTTTGGTTCAGTTCCATTGATGATGGAGTTCAGAATGCTCTTTGATTGTAGGTGAACTATAAATCCCAGCAACTACAACACCCAAATGACAAAAATAATCCCTCGCAATCCCACCAGTATTCAAATTTGGGCATATCAGCTATGCGTGCCAAATTTGGTCCAGTGAATGAAAATACATCCTGCTTTACAGATATTTACATTACGATTCATACAGTAGCAAAATTACACTTATGAAGTAGCAACAAAAATAATTTTATCATTGGGAGTCATCACAATATTAGAAACTGTATTAAGAGGTTGCGGCATTAGGAAGGTTGAGAAACGCTGATTTAATGAAATCTGTGAATAACCGAACTCGCAAATGTCAGGAAGGCCAACTGTAGCGCCTTTAAAGTAATAGATGTTTCTTGGCCCTGTCATTAATCAGGCTGACAGAATTTTGAAATAACGGGGAGCAGAGAAACACTGCTTTAAGCCCACTGGAGGAATCGCAGAATATAAATGTAACAAATCAAATAAGCAATACGTCAGGAGGGGCAACATTTCATGGAATTTTGTTTCCCTTTCTGCTTTCTTTGCTCAGCACAATTTTCCTTTAAAGTTGTGACCATTTTGCTCCCAAAATTGTTTACAGCTGGTTCCTGGAAATGAGCTGTTGATCTGCAAAAATAAAAATGCTGACCGAAACTAGGGTTGACAAAGAGGTGGGTGCTACTGTGGAAAGGTGCATTGGTTTGGCCTAAATGTATGAAAAATGGGTTTAAAATCTTGTTTGTCTCTTTCTCATAGAATATATAGCTTCAGGGGAATTCAAAGGGCAGAATGTCCTGGACTTGAAGGACCAGTTTTCCCTATTTTCTACTGCGGGAATGGAAATCTACTGTGTCATAATCAAGTTCCTATGCAGAAAAAAAATCATTTTAGGTTCCTTCTTTGACTCTTTAACCACTTTCTACCATGTTTCCCCGAAAGTAAGACAGCGTCTTACTTTCTTTTCCCCCCGAAAAGTCCCCCTACGGGTTACTTTCGGGCACGCCTTATATAAACTAAGACGTACCCGTCGCCACGCCCACCACGCCGCCGCCGCCGCCACAATCCGGCCCCATCGGCCGCGGCACACCTCCGCGGCGCAGCTTTTCCTTGACGAAAAGAAAGGAGGGGGAAGGAGAAGGGAGGGGGAAAGGAGCCAGGGGCGTGGCGGCAGCGCGCGTCAGAGTGACGCTGCCGCCGCTTGAAAGCTCTGTTTCCCCCTCCCTTCCTGGACGAAAGAAGGGAGGGGGAAAGGAGCCAGGGGCATGGCGAAGCAGCGCCGCGTCAGAGCTAAAAACAATTTCAAACATTCTTGTGTTTTGTGGTGTAGGCCCTTCATAAAGATAGAAATCTGCACATTACATGACTTATGAATGTGGACAGTATGATAATTGTATAGGGAAGCATGTGGTGGAGGTAACTGAAGTCATTACTTTCATTTGGGTATTTAGCACGCAAACCTTTTAGTACCTACTTCCTGATTGGCAACCTGCATATTATGACTTTCAGTTCTTTACTGCTGTTTTGAAAAATCTGGCAATACTAGTAGCCTTTGATTGTTATCGTGAGCAAGTGAACCAAATGGGGTTTGGGAGATGGAGGTTCAGCAGTTAGCCCTCCACTTTCACATCCCTACGAAAGTGGGGAAAAACACACACAAACATCTATTTGTTCTCTAGGAATCTCTAGGACCAGCAGTATAACTCTGTGGTTAACTTCTGCTGGAAAGTGACCACAAAATTGCACTATAGGACTTAGAGATTTCTAGACATAACAATTTAATGCAGCATTTCTCAACCTGGGGGTCGCCAAACACCATCAGAAAATACAGTATTTTCTCGGTCATGGGAGTTCTGTGTGGGAAGTTTTACAGAAATTTACATTACGATTCATAACAGTAGCAAAATGACAGTTATGAAGTAGCAACAAAAATAATGTTATGGTTGGGGGTCACCACAACATGAGAAAC
This sequence comes from Anolis apletophallus, assembly GCA_030556195.1. Taxonomy (NCBI): domain Eukaryota; kingdom Metazoa; phylum Chordata; class Lepidosauria; order Squamata; family Anolidae; genus Anolis; species Anolis apletophallus. The sequence continues at coordinate 43,235,247 of JARBWK010000011.1, read as the reverse complement.
TGTATTAAGGGGCCGTGGCATTAGGAAGGCTGAGAACCACTGAACTCAGGAACCATAGGTACTCTATTCCAATAATAAAATTGATTTGTTGCCCTTGCCATTGGGCATACATTCTAAGACAATTTATTTGAGGAAAGGTTATTAGGGTCTCTCTGATTTTGTATTGGCTTGGAGATGATGAATGAAAATTCATAGTTAACTGCATCTTGGCACCTATGCCATTGATTAAATTTGGAAAATGGCTGAGTTTTTCCTTCACTTCTGAAAGTGACTTCATTAGCTGTAAAACTCTGTTTGCATTGACTTAAAAGTCAACTCGGAACTTAATGGTGCTTCTGCATGAGCAAACATAGGCTTGTGCTGTACATTTGCAATGCTTTCTACCCCAGAGAAAGACAAAGCTAGCGAAGTCACCACAATCATTTGGATGATAAACCACAGACTGCAAAGCTCGTGTCTGGCTCTGCTTTTCCCAATTACAAGGTCACAGCCGTGTAGTGCCACCGAGGCCATTTTGTCACCGAAGCCCAAAATGTTCAGGAGCCAAGGCCTTGGCTGCAATTAGTGCAAATAACCTACCCTGTCCTCCTGCTCCGGGAACAAACAGACTCCGTGAGAATGGACTTCAACCCTACATCCAACCAGCATGTCCTTTTGTTGGTGTATCGTCAGCCCCTTTAAAAACTTAATGGGATTATGGTGATGACTTTGTTGAGCACAGAAAATCATGGAGAGATGGGAAGATAATTTTTGACTTAAGTATTCTGTTCAAGTAGAAATTATTCACCTGTGTATATCCATGAGCGGAAATAATCAGGCAGATTTTTCTGGCATGGCTGAATTGCACATTACAGAGGGGACTAACCTGCAAACAAGATTTTGGCCAATGCCAGGTCAACGCACACAAGCTGGACCTTGATTTCATTGACACCAGACAAAGTGCACTAGGTGAAAGCCAGGAACAGCCAGCCAGCCTGATAACTAAATAAAACACATAGTCCCCAGAACACAATAGCCCTGTGTAGGTCAGGAGGGTTAGAGAAATAATGGGAGAAAAAAATACAAGAGTGCAAGACTTTAATGTGCATGCAGCCCTTCTTGAAGTTGATAAATAATACATCACTTTTGGTTAACATCTATCCACATCTGTCTATACCAGTGTTTCCCAACCAGTGTGCCGTGGCACACTAGTGTGCCGTAAGCGATCATCAGGTGTGCCGTGGGAAATTGGCACTCTCCCTCCTCCTAGCAGCCCCCTCACAGGTTTCCAAGAAACAAATTGAGCCTCTCCTCTTGGAAATGTTGTTTTTTAACTGTTTTACTGGATTTTTTGAGAGTCCCCCCCCCAAAGGAACTGTTTAAAACAGCTTCATGACATCCATAGTTAACTGGAAGCAAGTTTCACTCAGGGTGAAATTTCACAAAGGTCTGGAGAACAAGCTCTATGAGGAGCGGTTTAAAGAGCTGGGCATGTTTAGCCTGAAGAAGAGAAGGCTGAGAGAAGACATGTGAGAGGAAGTCCTATATATGTTTTGTTCATCGAAACAGGCCCAGGTTTCACACTGAGTGTATAAATACATTTAAAAACATATTGACTATATGTATTACTGTGTTAGAGTGTACTTTTGTGTCATTTTGGTTGATGGTGTGCCCCAGGATTTTGTAAATGTAAAAAACGTGCCGCGGTTCAAAAAAGGTTGAAAAACACTGGTCTATACACACAATAATCTATATATAAATAAAAATGTAATGTTTGTTTGTAGGATTAACATAGCTCAAAAACCACTAGACGAATTGACACGAAATTTGGCCACAAGACGCCTACTAACCCAAGGAGTGACCATCAGTCAAAAATAAGAGAGCACTGTGAACTCAAATGATGGATCTGGACCAAACATGGCACGAATATTCCATATGGCCAAATATGAACACAGATGGAGTTTGGGGAAAATAGACCTAGACCTACAATCAAAGAGCATTCTGAACCCACAAACGACAGAATTGGGGCAAACTTCCCACACAGAACCCCATGACCAACAGAACATACTTAGGGTTACCTAGTCCAACTCCCTTCACACATACAGTATCGTAGATTTGAAAGGGACCCCTAAAGAAGGACAATTATATGTTGCCTGTTCCAGAGGAGGAAACCAGACAAAGAAACAGCAAGAAATACTGTTTACCCACAAGCATAAAGAAATTACATATATTAAAAACCAACACTTTCTCATTACTTTATTTTCCAGATCATCAGACTGGGTCACAGCAGTGCGTGGCAGGGGACAGCTAGAGTACAGAATAATAAACATGGAAAAGGTGTATGTGGTGGAGGTGTCCACTTATACAGACAGCCCCCCAAAATAAGATATAGCTCCAAGTGCTGAGAAGCCTCCAAAGGCACTCCCTCAACTAACACTGTAGGTTATAGCGAGCAACACAAACATGTTGCCCAAACCCTGCCAATGTCCTCCCCAAACACCATACTGCTCACCAGCCAAGGAATGCTTTCATTCAGGGACAATTTCATCCTGGATTTGATGTGTTTCCTCCACCACAGGCAGGCATCCCAGGGTTCCCTGTGTGAAATTTGCATGGCCCCACCCACTGTCTCTCCTTAACCCTTTTCTACCCTGTAGAAATTGACTATGGCAGGGTTTGGGGGTGATTGCCCTGGGAATCTCATAGTTGTCGTTCACCTTTATCCAAAGAACACAACCCAGCCAATGACAGTTCTGGACCAAACTTGCCACACAGACCCACCATGGGAAACTATGAATACTGGCTGGGTTTGTGGATGACTGCCCTGGGAATCTGGGAGTTGTAGTTCACCCTTATCCAAAGAACACTGAGTCAACATGGCCAACTTTGAAAAATGGTAGAGTTTGGGAAGCACTGACCCACAATTCTGGGAACTTTAGTTCACCCACATCCGCATGTATTTTCTAATGGAAGCATATATAAAAACAAAAGCAAAGACTGGCTTTTTTCTAATAAATAGTANACATTACCAAACTGATATTACTAAATTTAAAAAAACAAACAAACAATGGCTTCTCAAATAACCCAGGCACCGGTGGGTCCCCAACCTAGTACATATATAAATACTAGCTGTACCCGGCACGCATTGCTGTACCCTATTTAGGAGATGTGAGAAAGTCTGAGTATGTAAGGGTTGGAATTGTTGTTAGTGAATTGGGTGTTTTATGTTTGTGCCTCAGCTCTTTGCCTGCAGTCCTTCGGGTTTGACTTGTACCATGGCCAGGACGGATCAGCTTGGGGAGGGCTTGTCCTGTCAGGGATCTCTTATCTTCACAGGTGCGTCCAGTGTCTGTTGGGGGACTGTTAAAAATCCTTTCCGTATCCTTTTAGCCACCTTTCTCAAGATCTTCATGTCTAGCTTACTTTCTGCTCCTTTCTTTTTCAAGATGTCCTGCTCTGTGTGTTTTGCACCCATTGGTCGATGTCCGATGAGGCTTTGAAAGTGTTGGAAGAGGCTCTGGCTGACAGTTTGTTATGGGTCGGAATGTTCATGTTGGCTGGACAGTACAGCAGTTATGCAAATCCGCCCTTATTGGCAGCCAATCATGTTGTCAGAATGTAGAGGCTGGCAGCCCCAGAGGATGCTGGGAAATGTAGTTTTATTTTTACTCGTTGTTTTGGGGGCCTTTTAGGTTTTTTTTGGGGGAGTTTCTTTGCTACAAACATACCTTGCTTGAGGCCTATTTCTGTTGGCAAGTTTTGTGTTTCTGCGTTGTAAGGTTTCTCTGTTTCAGGTAGTCTTCACATGATGACTGTTCCTTTATATAGATACCGTGTTTCCCCAATAGTAAGACACCCCCGATTGTAAGATGTATTGGGGGTGTCAGGGGGGTCGGCTAATATAAGCTGTACCCCGAAAGTAAGCCGTACCTTGTCGCGCCGCCCAAGAATAACCGGCCCATCGGCGCTGGCACACCTCTGCAGCACACCTTTCTGCCAGGCCTCCAAGGAAGGGAGGGGGAAGAGAGCCAGAGGCGTGGGGAAGCAGCGCCGCGTCAGAGTATTTGGGCATATTTTATAAAATGAAAAGCTTTCAAAGTCTCCAAAAAAGGGGGCATCCCTTTAAAAAGATGCCTGTTCTAAAAGGACCAAGATATCCATCCCACAAATATCAACGTTCTACATAAATTTATCACGGAGTCATCCTGTAGGATCTAGGGATTGCTAGAGAGGTGTTTAAGAAAAATGTTTTTATTAACATTTTTTCCACTTTTGACAAGGTCCCATGTACCTAACTCCTGTGAAAGTGGAACTATGAGGGGCGTTCATTAAAGATTTCCCCTGATCCACTTCCTGTGGACTGAGAGCAATGAAACTTGGCCTAGTTATGAGTCCTTCTCTCCATCAGTGCCACACACACTTCTCTCACCTTTTTAAGCAACAGTAAACACATCGCTTGTAGAAATCGATAGGTTGCTCCAAAAGTCATGTTGTGATTTCGGAAATCAGAGTCTCATCATCTGAGACCCTTCAAAAATAGCTTCATTTTTTTTAAAGAGGTGGAAGTCCGATGGTGCAAGGTCGGGTGAATAAGGGGGGTGCACTAGAATTTCAAAGCCACAGGAGCATGATTCTTCGATTTGGGCAACAGGTGGGTTGTAAACTGGTGCACTGCTTTGGTGAGCATACCACATTTTCCTTTCGTTTTGATGGCCTCCCACAATTTCCGCAGCAGTGAAGCATAGTACCCTTTGCTAGGAAATTCATTAATACTACTCATACTGTGAGCATGAACTTGCCTGCTGAGAGTTGGGCACATGCCTTCTTTGGTGATGGCGTGTCAAGATGCTTCCATTGCATCGACTGGACTTTAGCCTCAGGATCAGAGTGATGGACCCAACTTTCATCCTGTGTGATCAGTCTGTTGAGAAAGTCCTGAATGTACACCCTTTTGTAAATCTTTTGCATATTTTTTCTCTTTTGTTCTGTTTTTTAGGGGTGCTCATTAGGTAGCTCGCGAGCTACTAGTAGATCTTCGGCCCTCTTCCAGGTGATCTTCGGGCCTCACCAGCCGGATGGGGCACTCCTGCCATGTGCACGCACACCCTGCGCAAATGCGCGCTCCTGCTGCTGGCTTTTGCTCTCGCGGTGCTTCTTTCACCTGCGGGGCATTGCAGGAAGAAGGAAGCACGAGGCGGGGCCTCTGGAGGGATCGCCCTGCCTCTCTCTCATCCAGAAGCAGCTGTGCAGCCTCAGTTGCTGGCTAGACAGGCAGGGCGGAGCGCTCCCTCTGGATGCCCCGCCTCGTGCTTTCTCCTTCCTGCAATGCCCCGCAGTCGGAAGAAGCACTACACAGGCAGAAAACAGCAGCAAGAGCACGCGCGGGAGCGCGCAGGAGTGCACGGCGGTGGGGGCAGGTAAATCTTTTGGACTTGGTTGCTTTAAGAGTAGCTCACATGCAGAAAAAGTGTGAGCACCCCTGATATACACTATAAAACATTAACATTATTTTTAAAAAGAAGACAAAGTCCTCTTGGTTTCCATGGCACATCATTGTCAATAGAGCCTGAGATCATTTGACTCATTCCTGCTTCTGGAAAGGTGTGAGCAGCCGGGACACCCAGTGAGTGGATCCCTTATGCATGTGAAGATGGTCTTGGGTGATTTTTCCCACGGACCTCACATTAATCTTGACATTTTGGGCTAGATGATGAATGGTTACGTGGCAATTTTCTAAAATGGTGACCTCAATTTGCTGGGTGGTGTGTTCCTCAATAGCAGAGTGAGGTCGCCTTGGAATTGGAGCTGTTTCCACCAAAGTCTGGCCACATTGGAATTGACAATGCCAGTTCTACATCATATGATGGGGAATCATCACTAGAAGCCTCTTTCATCTCATCAAATGTCTCCTTTGTTGTGCGGCCTTGCAAGGAAAGTAACTTGAGGACTGCTCTGTATTCTGCTGGATCCATTATCAAACTTCATACCACTTCAGCACCTGTAAAATCATGACTGTTATCAGTTCTGAGTTGTAAATTGGCACGTAACCAATAGAGACGAAGATCATTACCCACGTGCAGTTTCAGTGTCCTGTGATAAACAGAAGTGGGTCAGGGGAAATCTTTAAGGAACACCCCTCATAACTAATGTACTGCATTCCAGCCCTACTAGTGACATTCCTCAAATCATATAGCTAGCAGCCAGAGAGTGAACATGAATGCTGTGCTAGGAGAGGGTTTGGTTCAATTCAGCAAAGCTGCTGTTTTAAGGAATCCAGGATTTCTATGCCACACACAGCTCTTGATCTTTGCCTAATAGCTTCTGTTCCTTGTTTGCTAAAGGAGGGAACCTCCAAGCCATGGGATCTCCACTTTGCATGAAAAAGTCATTTCAGCATATCTCTGAACATCAGTTTGCTAGGGAACGCGAGCAGCAGGAGGCTATTATGCCTGCAGAGTTTCCAGGGACTTCTAGTTGGCCATTGTGAGAAACGACTTGGGCTTGGGTTTTTGCTTTTATATAGCACAATTCTTCTTGTCAGAGCCTGGAAAAGCTATTTTGAGAAACCCTCCCAGACTCTACCACCAACATGACCAGTTGTTATTGATGTGTCTCTTCAAGTCAGAAGATCTTGATAATAGGGTCCAGAGGAGATTTGCCATGGTCTTCATCTTATTGCAAGAGAGTGTAACTCGCCAAACATGACCCTGTGGGTTTCCATGGATGAGCAGGGATCTCCCAGAGTCCTGGTCCTGCTCTGACACCTTAATTTCCTGCTACAGCATGGGCATAACAATGTAATATTTGTGAGTAGAGGGTAGCCTTTCCTTCAGTGATGAAGCATCACTTTGTATGTAGAAAAGTCCAGAATTCAGTTTCCCAGAAGCCTGCTAAAAAAAAAGAGTCCAGTTACGAGGGTTATTCGGAAAGTAAGGTTACAAAGCACATATCTCTCATGGGGAATTTTCTCAAGGGAAGTTGGCATCACTGCCTTGTAGTAGGAAGCCAGCGGAAGTGAACGAGCAGTGCCAGTCATGAGTAGCTCATCAACTGTTGTTGTGATGAAGGTTAGAGGTGAGCATCCTCAATAGAGTTCTTATGAAATGTCCCTTATTTTTGTGAAAAATTCCCTATTTTTAGGTACCTGTCCCTTATTCATATGGCAACCCTAATCCTCAATGTGTTTCCCTCCATGTGTGAAGTTCGTGCTGAAATACACTACCTAAATGCTAAGGTTATTAATGCCACTGCGATTCATCGCGAAATGGTTTCAGGTTATGGAGAGGACGTAATGTCAAGACAGCATGTGACAAAATGGGTACGGAATATATTGTGAGACCATGAAGGAACTTCACAGAGCCATCCAAAACTAATATAATACTAATATTGTGGTGTGTTAATAATATAATATATTGTATACAATATAATATTGATAATATAATGTAATACAATTTAATACTAATAATACAATAATTATATATTTTATATTACATGTAATATTACTAATATTACCGTATAATGCTATAGTACAATATAGTAATATATAAAACTAATACTGTGCTATGCTAATGATATAATATATTGTATGTACATATAACTTGTAAGCTGCTCTGAGTCCCCGCGGGGAGAGAAGGGCGGGATATGAATAACATAGATAATAAACATCATGGGATGCTGGTGGCGGGAGTCTGTCTCCTTCATGACAATGCACACCTGCACACTCCTCTCATGCAACACAAGAGTTGTTGACTTTATTTGGTTGGGATATTTGAAGCCACCCCTCTCACAGCCCCGATCTCGCACCCAGTGACTATAATCTGTTCGCTAAATTGAAGGAACACCTGGGTGGAAAACACTTTTCTGATGAGGTGAAAATCGAAGTGGCGAACTGGCTGAAAAAGGCGGAGGGAAACTTCTATGACACAGGCATCAAAAACTCATCCCACAGATGACAAAATGTATTGAACTGAATGGTGATTATGTGGAAAAATAATGCAATACCTAGGCTACAATCCATGTAATTTTTATTAAAATATATTCATTCTTTGTATTTAAAAAAAATCTTGTAACCTTACTTTCCGGATAACCCTTGTAGTTCTGTCAAAGTAGACAGTTCAAGGCTAGACAGAGCTGTTTCCCTCTCAAGCTAAAGCACCTTTGTGGGGCACACGTTTCCCCTCGCTGTTTAGAAAATACACGTTCAAATGCATTTTTCAGATTTTATTTCCAAATGGAACCAGAAGCAGCCATCACACTGCTCTGTAAAAGTGATACCCTTATTTACAAAAGGCACAATATCCACTCTTTCCCAGCTGCGACCACATTCCATTTGTACACATGGAAGGGAGCAAGCTTTCTAAAAGGTAAGGGTTTGGTTTAAAAACAAAAAAAAACATTAAAACATTTGCTTGTCTAAAAAAGCAAAAGCACAAGGAATCAAAGTTACCTAAGATCCAATAAGAGCCACCATGCTCTGCATTTCTAAACCCTTCCTTCGGACAGGCCAAGGTTCATACGAGACAGAAAAGTGCAGAAGTGAGGCAAGTGAGGATGATTTCGATGGGGAAATCGGCACATTTGGGGGTGGGTGGGTGGAGAATCAGCACAATTTTATTGATTGTGTTAGTCACAAGACTGTACATTTGAAGTGTGCGAGTGAGGAGAAAAACACAACAACTATGATCAGGGTTGAGTTCAAACTGAGGATGAGGAAATGGTAAATGGCCCAACGGATATCAGTCACATCAGGGAAGATGACAGACCGAGGATTTTCTTTTGGCTCTGGCATGGGAAAAAATCCACAAATGCCAGTCCTTATCTGGCAGGTTTCTGGGACTGAAGGGTAGGAAAGAGGAAGGGAGTTTGCCTGTGTTCGCCTTTGAAAGGGAATTTGGGAAGTGGGGTATGTTCTTCCCATTTCGAACATGAATTCACTCATGTCTACACCTCCACCTCAAGTGGTCTGCATATTTATTGGGCCACTATTTCCATTCCACTTTATAATTAGGCTCCAATGCTGTAACCAAATAGGACCTGATTGTGAAAGAAGGATCTGAAAGTCACCTAAGTTGATCATGTATTGACTGAGTTGAACAGCGTGTGATGTGCCGGATGCTGTGGCAGCAGCTCCAAGGAAAACGATATCGCATAGCCTCATATATCTCTCCCTTTCACTGTGCGTGGGAGGCTTACAAGTGAGTTGGATTTAACTGTTGCATGTGTGTCCATGAAACAATAATCTAGTATTAAACTTCACTTTGCATGATTCTATCTACAATATGTACATTTGGGGTTCTTTTTTAACCTTCTCTTAAGCATAAGCAAATCTGCTGCTCAACCAAAACAAAAGAGGAATATATTTACTGGCAGACACAACCAGTAATTCTCAATGTGTGAATCCCCAGATGTTTTGGCCTTCAACTCCCAGAAATCCAAACAGCTAGTAAACTAGGTTGTTGTGTGTTTTCTGGGCTGTATGGACATGTTCCAGAAGCATTCTCTCTTGACGTTTTGCCTGTATCTATGGCAGGTATCCTCTGAGATTGTGAGGTCCTCACAACCTCTTTGAGGATGCCTGCCATAGATGCAGGTGAAACGTCAGGAAAGAATGCTTCTGGAATATGACCATACAGCCCGGAAAACACACAACAACCCAGTGATTTCAGCCATGAAACCCTGGCTGGGATTTTTGTAGACCAAAACACCTGGGGATCACAGGTTGAGAACCACTACCACAGACTGATTTAACTGTGCCATGGTGGAAAGATAACTCCAAACATTTGGCAAAACAACCCATATCAGTTGCAGAAACTATTTACATCATAGTCCTTTTCACAACTTTTAAGGAGAAGCAACATAGAGCTGAAGTATTAAGCGGAAAGCATAGCTTTCATGAAAGTTGTACTCTGTTGTGAACTCTCTGCCACATCCGGACTACAAATATAAACCAGTTTTGGATTGTTTTCAACTTGCTTTCAGTCATAGAACCTCAGGTATCTCAGTCTTGCAAACAGGGGAAGATATCTAAAAGGGTTGCCCTAAACTACAGTTCCTATTGTTCTTCAAGAGTAGATAAAACAAACTAGACTGAAACTAGTCTGCCTCTGTAGATATGCAACAAATTCCTATTCATCTCTCTCAAAGTCCTTTGTTCCTCTTTGTAATAGACAAAACCTATTGGGGAGAGTTTCTCGATGGCATCCTTGAGCCTAGTCATTACAATGAAAACTATTATTTGTTCGGTTGTAAATCAGCTTCTTATCTTACTGGCCAAGAATTAAGGTTGGGAAGGATAAGATTAGAGAAGCGGAACTGACAACTTCATTTGAAACAGCATCCCATGGCATTCAACTGGCACTCAGAACCTATCTGTCCTGTCTCAGCATCATTGTTTTCAACGGGATGACTGAAGAACAATTTGCTTAACTCCAACCTTGATTTCTGACTCTGGCACTTCATTGTTCATCAATCAGTCAGCAATCCACATAAGACTCAAATCTTGGCCAGTTCATTTGTAGCTCATGTCATGTAGCTTTCACGACATGTAGTCCCAGATTACGTTGCTTGAAGTCTCTTGTAGTCCAGCCAAAAGACTGAGCAGGCACTTTTCGGTCGAAGCTTATGGACACAAGTCCTTCAAATCTTCAAAAGGACCACAAAATAGATGGATTCATGTCAACATGTGAGATCTTGCATAGCAAGAGCATGAATACGTATTTTTGGCTTTTGCATTTAGGATGATTAGACGAAGATTGCTCACAAAAGGGTTTTTTAAGAAGGCACCAAGCAGTCATCAAAAGGCACGTTTGCAGCAGAATCAGGCTTGAAGAAATGCAGTGATCCTATTAACATATTAGTTCCTTCCCTGCTTTTTGGCTTCTATACTATACATGTGCCACCTGCTTGTCAGGGTCTTTTAAAACTCAAATTAAAATGAGACAAATTGAATTTTAAGAGCAAAGCAACAAGTGGTGGTGAGTTCGTTTACAAAACAGGAACTTGCCCCGGCGGGTACGCTGCCCATTGCATGTTCCTGAGGTCCACTTTCTCAGCAATACGCTTTAAGTAGAGGGGCTCCGGAAGAGTCTGTCTCTGTGTCTTGGTAAGAAGAGCCTCTGCTCAGTGGGGATCCTGTGGGTACAGAGTGGGAGAGAAGAAGAGGATAAAAATAATAAACTATATACCAGGAACAGAGCAAAACCCGGGAATAAATGTATATTAGACAGTAATCAGGGCTGGGTTATATAACATGTTTACACTCAGATTCTTTGCAAGAAAATAAAATGGGGCAATTATGGACATTTGCTTTTGTTTATATTCTTGTAAGACACTGCAAGGTGAGGCCTGTCATTTATACGGTAAGCCTTCTCAACAAGACACCCTCCAGTGGGGATGGTGGGACTTGTAGTCTGACGCATCTGGAGGTTACCAGTTCAGGAAAGTCTATTTTAAAGGGCATATTTGATGAGCCTTTAAACCTTCTTGCAATGAATAAACTGCATGAATGAATGAGTGCTGGGAATAAATAAAAATAAATATAAATGTTGGCTCACCCCATTAAAATGTACCATATATACTTGAGTATAAGCCGACCTGTATAAGCCGAGGCACCTAGTTTTACCACCATAAACTGAGAAAACGTATTGACTCGAGTATAGGGATGGATGGAATACTGTTTTAACTGTGGTGAATGTTCATGATGCATTTTAATGTTAATTGTATTTTAATGTATTTTAATCTTAACTGTTGTTTTTACTATATGTATATTGTGTGGCATCGAATCGTTGCCGTTGTGAGGCCGCTCTGAGTCCCCCCTCAGGGGTTGAGAAGAAGCGGGGTATAAATGGTGGAAATAAATTAATAAGATGCAGCAGCTACTGGTAAATTTCAAAATATAAATAGATACCAATAAAATTACATTAATTGAGGCATCAATGTTTTGAATATTTACACAAACCTGTCATTTAAGATAAGACTGTCCAACTCTGATTGCACCATTATTCTAACCTTCTTCAATGTAAATGTGCTTACGTATCCTTCCAATAATAACAAGGAGAGGAAAATAATAAATGTAATAATAATAATAGAGTAGAATAATGGAAATGTAATAATAATAGAGTAAAATAAAAGATGTAATAATAATATAATAACAACAACAGAGTAAATAATAAATAACCTTGACTTGAGTATAAACCTTGGGGGGCTTTTTCAGCCTTAAAAAAGGCCTAAAAACCCTGCTTATACTCAAGTATATATGGTATTTGAAATGGCACAAATTAGCAAGCCTAGTCAGTCGAAATACCAAGAACACCAACAACTTTTATTCTTCCAGAAAAGGTACCCATACTTAATGTACAGCACTCAAACATCATGATGTATGTAGAAAGAAAATCTGTCTGTATTAATGTAAATGTTTTTAAACCATTCTCTCTTTAAAAATCCTGTTTCTGCTTGCCACAGAGAGGAGCACCAAGTCTAACAGACCACAGAGACCATCCTGCTAGGATTTCACTGTATGTTTTAAGTCTATCTTGTATTACATGCAATCACTAGTCCCACAGTTTATAGATAAGCAAATGAAGGTCAACATTTCCCATGCTCACACTTGGAGTTGTGGGTGCATACAACTCTGACCACCTTGTTAATAACTATCCCAAGATCTCACATAAAAAGAAAGAACTTCATCCAACCATTCCTGAATCAAGCATATAGAATATAGCTTGATTATGAGCTATTTTTGCTGACCTCAAACTCTGCCACAGTTATATGTTCTTAAAGCATAGCTACGGCGCTCCAGAAGGGCCCCCTGGTGGCGCAGTGGGTTAAACCACAGAGCTGTGGAACCTGCTGACCGAAAGGTTGGTGGTTTGAATTTAGGGAGCGGGGTGAGCTCCCACTGTTAGGCCCAGCTTCTGCCAACCTAGCAGTTTGAAAACATGCAAATGTGAGTAGATCAATAGGTACCGCTTCTGTGGGAAGGTAGCGGCGCTCCATGCAGCCATGCCGGCCACATAACCTACGGACAACAGCGGCTCTTCGGCTTAGAAATGGAGATGAGCACCACCACCCAGAGTGCGACACGACTAGATTTAATGTCAGGGGAAACCTTTACCCTGGCATTCCCGTGCTACCATAATGATGTGGCACCATAATGATGTCGCCCAACGTGTTCTGGACTTCAGCTCCCACAAACCCTAACAGCTGGTAAGCTGGCTGGGATTTCAAAGCAACTGGAGGACCAAAGGTCGGGAACCACTGGCTTAGAATGAAGGAGACATAGTTTTAAAAGGGAATTTTCAGGGATCCTTTCAATGATTGAAAATTGTATGTGCCTGCTTTTGCAGAGGGCCTTTGTTTGCAAAAATGCTGATCTGTAGAAAAAGAGCTGCCAAGGATAAATTCACCAGATGGACATATAGTACTGCCTAATACTCCCTTAAGTTCCCAGCCGCTTGAAATATTGACCTATACTTTCCAACTGAGTGTTCATGGCTGGAAAACAAGACTATAGTTGTGCCATTGTTAAGATCCCATGTGTACCTTCCTGTCTGTTAGAATTAGGGAGAGCCAATGAACATCTGCATAGCCAGCTTGGACAAATTAGATAATTGATTACTCTACACCAATGAGAATGTGTTTTCAATTTTCTGTGAAGACTGATAAAAAGCCGTACAACCCCATTTCAGGTGCAGTGGGCACTAGGTAAAGGTAAAGGTTTCCCCTGACATTAAGTCTAGGCGTTTGCACATTGGCACGATACAGCACTTTAGATTGGATTGAAATGGCAAACCGGTGGACATGACCTAAGGCTTCTATTATGGACGGAATACTGTTTTTAACTTATATGAATGTATTTGATGTATTTTAATGCTAATTGTATTTTAATGTATTTTATTGCTAACTGTATTTAATGTATTTTAATTTTTGACTGTTTTTGGTTTTCTATTATATGTTTACTGTGTTTGGCATCGAATTGTTGCCGATGTTAGGCCGCCCTCGGGGGTTGAGAAGATGCGGGGTAGAAATGGTGGAAATAATAATTGAGCTGGCATTGTCCGTAGACACCTTCAAGGCCATGTGGCCGGCATGACTGTATGGAGCACCGTTATCTTCCTGCTGGAGCGGTACCTATTGATCTACTCACATTTGCATTTTTCAAACTGCTAAGTTGGCAGAAGCTGGGGCTAACAGTGGGAGCTTACCTTGCTCCCCAGATACGAACCGCCGACCTTTTGGTTAGCAAATTCAGCAGCTCAGCGGTTTAACCTGCTTCACCACTGGGGGCTCCTACTATCACCTTATTGCTTTGGCCCGTAATAAAAGCCTTTGTAGCAGGCATGTAGCCGGGGGGTCCGTGAGAAGACCTTACTGGTACATTATTTAAACTGTATGTTTATTCATATCATGATCTGATCACCATGCTCAATATATCCCATATGCACAGGGGGAATTGGGATGATGATACAAAAGGGTAGACATTCTCTCACTCGGACTCAGCCCCCCAAAATCAAAATCCTGGCTACGGCCCTGCTTTGTAATAACAAATCCAACTTATGGCCTCTTCATTGCGCCCTTGCCCAGGCCTTAGGGGACTTCTAAGCTCATCCAGAATTTGCCTGGAGTACTGGTGAGTCATTGCTCCTATAAGAGGAACCTTGATATTAAAATCTCAGTGTATGTCATCTTGGACTCATATAACATCAAACTGTTCCAAGAGGTCTGAAGTCACCCCATTTCTGGTTTAAAGACACATTTCCTCTTAATTCTAAGTGCATGACACTTTCCCGGAATTTGGCACCTGTTTCAGGCTGGTGGATTTCAAACCAAGCAAGGATACCCCAGAGTATTAACATTTGCCTACCTCTGTTTTAAAGTACCTTGGAAAAGGGAAGAAAAAATATTGCATGTCAACGCCCTATAATCCAACGCAAGCAGCCAAGCCTCCTGTAGAGTCTGCAGCCATGAGGGCTGGAACCTGCCTTTGAGCAAGAACAAGTGAACCCTGAGATCCCACTTAACCCGGTAGTGTTCTCATTTAAGGTTACAGGCGGGACTAGGGAACATAACCATGACTAGTTAGATCTTCAAGGGCCTCCCTTCCCTCACCCAAGTATTCTGCTTTTGCGAACTGGTATTATGGGATGGAATTCAGAATCTGCACAATCCCAGTTAACCTTCTAAAAACACAAGCAAGTTCCTAGCCCTTAAGGCTGTGCAAACGGGCTTGAAAATATGCCAATTATGCCTGAAGAAACCTCAGAAGCCAGCAAAGCATTGGAGCACCGCTTCCAGCAGTCCAAGAGCAGAGCTTCCATACCTTGTACAGTGCTTTGCCTCTCTCCATGGCTAGCAGAAAAAGAATAACAATACAAAAAAAGTGTTTTTTTTCTTCACATATCTGGAAAGTTGTATTTTATTAGAGGGCCAAAACCCTGAAAACAAAATGTATTTCTGGGTTGCTGTGAGTTTTTAGGGCTGCATGGCCATGTTCCAGAAGCATTCTCTCTTGACGTTTCGCCCACATCTATGGCAGGCATCCTCAGAGGTTGTGAGGTTTGTTGGAAACTAGGCAAGTGAGGTTTATATAACTGTGGAATGTCCAGGGTGGGAGAAAGAACTCTTGTCTGTTTGAGGCAAGTGTGAATGCTGCAACTGGTCACCTTGATTACCACTGAACAGCCTTGCAGCTTCAAAGCTTGACTGCTCCCTGCCTAGGGGAATGCTTTGTTGGGAGGTGATCAGCTGGCCCTGATTGTTTCACATCTGGAATTCACCTGTTTACAGACTGTTGCTCTTTATTGACTATCCTGATTTTATAGTTTTTTATTTCGATACTGGTAGTCTCTGAGGATGCCTGCGATAGATGGGGGTGAAATGCCAGGAAATAATGCTTCTGGAACATGGCCATACAGCCTGGAAAACTCACAGCAACCCAGTGATTCCAGCCATGAAAGCCTTTGACAACAAAATATATTTCAATTATGCACTGGGTGTTTTGTTTTGTCTTAGTGACGTGAACATCCAAGAATTCAAAGCAAGTCAAACATTAAAACTGTGTAAAACTCTGTAAATCCCCTTCCCTCAACCAAGCCTCCTTTATCCTTCATCATAAATAGCACTGAAATAGTAAGCTAGCAAATAGGAGGACGAAACACAGTCATCAGTACATTTCCAGACTAAAGTTAAAATGCTGGTGTTAATCTAGGATGACATAAGTGTTTTGGGAACATTCTTGAAAAGGCTACCTCCACCTATACATTAAGATCTCTTTCAGACATGCTGCTCATGAGAGACAACTGTTAAGATCAGTTAGGCTGGAAAGCCAAAGGTAGTTGCCCTACAACTGTGAAGAACCCTTCCAATTGACGTGCCTTGCTCCTTTGGTAATATGTGTATCTAATTGGTCTTAGCGGCCTTTCACTAAGGTTATAAATGATTCTGTCACAGTAGCAAAAACAGTTACCTTCTGGTGTTCCTATGTATTTACTGTGCCAGCGTATTGTTTGGGAGAGCAACTCTGGCAACTCGGGTTCGAATCCTTGTTCAAACAAGGAAACTCACAGGGTGACCTATGGGAAGTAGGAGCCCTGGTGGTGCAATGGGTCAAACCCTTGTGCTGGCAGGACTGCTGACAGACAGGTCAGCTGTTTGAATCTGGGGAGACTGGATTGAGCTCCCTCTGTCAGCTCCAGCTCACCATGCGGGGACATGAGAGAAGCCTCCCACAAGGATGGTCAAACATCAAACATCCAGGAATCCTCTGAGCAATGTCCTTGCAAATTCTCTCACATCAGAAGCGACTTGCAATTTCTAAAGTAGCTCCTGACATGAAAGAAAAAACTATGGGAAGTCATGCTATTTCAACCTTAGAGGGAAGCAAAGGCAAACTCCCTCTGAACAAAAATACCCCCGATATTGCAACCCCAAATCAGAAATGACTCAAAGCCACACATCAACAAACAATAATTATTTTTATCAGCAAAGCAATGCAATCGGATGATTTGGAAAAGGAGATTCCATAATACTTGGAAATAAATTTATCATATGAAAGTCTGTTGATATTGCTTGAGAACAGTGGTGTCAAACTTGTGGCCCTTCATGTGCTTTGAATGTCAACTCCCATAATTCCTGGCCATTGGACAAACCGTCTAGGGCGTTTGGGAATTGGATGCCCAAACATCTGGAGGACAACAAGTTTGACAACCTGCTTTAAAATATATTTAACATGACATTCAGGAAGAAAGCAAAAACATGATTATGTGACCAAGCTTTCAGACAGCAAAGCTCGTAGTGCCAAAAGATAATAAGGAATAGTTAACAGAACAATGGAACAACTATGGACTCAATTTTGGATGGCATGATTTTTAATAACTGCTTTAAATTGTGTTGTTTATTGGTGGGTTTTAATATAAATGTTATTGTATTATCTGTGTTTAATTTTTTATGCCTTATGTCTAAATGTGATTGTGTTTATGTTTTACTTGGTTAGGTTAATTTATAGTTATATGTTATTGTCTTGTTATTATTGTTTGGTTTTCACATGTATGTACGGCATTACATTTTGCCTTTATAACGTTCAAAACTGTTTTGAGTTCCCTTAGCGGGAGAAAAGTGGTATCTAAATGTTGCAAATAAATAAATAAATAAATAAATAAATAAATAAATAAATAAATAAATAAATAAATGTTCCGACAGTCTGTTTGCTGCCTAATTTTTTTACCTAATCCAATCAGGTAAAAAACAAAAACAAAACCCTCCTTGCTCTTTTCCTGCCCTTATGTCTTTACTGGCAAGATCATATCAAAAGCATCCTGGACATACAAACAGAAGTCCTGTTCTGATAACATGCCCAGGATAGGCAAACAATATATGAAGAAGGGAGAAAAAAATGTAACATTTTGTCTTCAAGGATTTCCTGTAATATAGCTAAAATCATGGGTATAATGATACATGCAGGAATTTCATACATAAATTCAATGAATATATGCATTCAAGGATGCAGCTGAAGGGGAAATGCAGTGTATTCTTCCAGAGGGGTCCAGTTATATTCTGAATTGTTGAGGTTCTGAATTAAGACAATTTTCTAGAACTGAGAGGGTTCATCCAATTAAACCAGGACTGTGAGAGACACACTTGTCTTCCCTCTATTTGATGTGATCTTTTATGCTAAGGACGATAGTGCCATCATCACTCAAGCAGGGAGCTTTGAAATGGTGGAACAGAAGCTCTCAGAAGCTTTAGGTGCTCTTATTGCCTATTACAGGGGAAACCAGCTGATTCCTAATCCATCTAAAACACAGACATGCGATTTTCACTTTAAGAACAGATAAACATCTCGAGCTCTGTGGATTTCCTGGGAAGGAACCCCACTGGAGTATTGCAGCACACCCAAATACCTGGGAGTCACTCTGGAATGTGCTCTAACTTACAAGAAGCATTGCTTGACTATCAAGCAAAAAGTGGGTGCTAAAAATAATATATGAAAACTGACTGGCACAACTTGGGGATCACAACCAGACACAGTGAAGACATCTGCCCTTGCGCTTTGCTACTCTGCTCCTGTGTATGCATGTCCACTGTGGAATACATTTCACCACATTTTAAAAGTGGATGTGGCTTTTAATGAGACATGCCGCATTATCACAGGTTGTCTATGCCCTACACCAGTGATTTTCAACCAGTGTGCCACGGAATACTAGTGTGCTGTGAGAGATCATCAGGTGTGCTGTGGGAAATTATTTTCGAACTTCATTCATATATAAACTATAAGGTACATCTGTCCCTTTAAGAAAAGGATCCATAGCACTCTCGCGTCACCTAAGAAGTGATGCGAGAGTGCTATGGTCGCGCCATCGTGGATTCGCTCAGACGCAGCTAAGTAAACAAAGTTAGAGTTAGTGCTGCAGCTACGCGTCAAGTGTGTGTCTTTCTACCATTCCTGCCAGGATATCTATTTTGTGTTCATCGAAACAGACCCAGGTTTCACACTAAGTGAGTGTATAAATACATTTAAAAGCATATTAACTATATGTATTACTGTGTTAGAGTATCATTTTGTGTCATTTTGGTTGGTGGTGTGCCCCAGGATTTTGTAAATGTAAAAAATGTGCCGCGGCTCAAAAAAGGTTGAAAATCACTGCCCTACACCACTGGAGAAATTACACCGTTTAGCTCATTGATTCTCAACCTGTGGGTCCCCTGATGTTTGGGCCTTCAACTCCTAGAAATGCTAACAGCTGGTAAACTGGCTGGGATTTCTGGGAGTTGTTGGCCAAAACACCTGGAGACCCACAGGTTGAGAACCACTGGTTTAGCTGGTATTGCACCACCTGACATTCGTCGGGAAATAGCAGCCAATAATGAAAGGACCAAGGCAGTGACATCTCCGGCCCATCCCCTGTTCGGATATCAGCTAGCATGCCAATGCCTTAAATAAAAAAGCTTCCTAAGATCAACAGAGATGCTTGCAGGAACACCTCAGCAAGCAAGAGTCCAAAAGTGGCAGGCTAAAACCCGGAAACTCAATCAGTGGCTGCAACCAGATGAGAAACTCCCTCCTGGGCACACGCAAGGCTGGGTGACCTGAAAGGCGCCGAACAGACTGCGTTCTGGCACCACGAGATGCAGAACCAACCTTAAGAAATGGGGCCACAAAGTGGAGTCCACGACATGCGAGCCTGATCCTACTACAATGCAGCCTGAGCCCTGCTACATGCACAATGGAGGACCTTCTTACAGTGACACCAGAGGCACTCCAAGTGGCCAGCTTCTGGTCAAAGGAAATTTAGCATAATGCCAAGTTTTAAACTTTGTTTGTGTTTTAAATACATTTTAACTGTACCTTCAGTTTGCTTCTGACATGATGAATAAAATACTAAGGACCATTTTAAAGAGTTAGTTGTGCATAAGGAGGAAGGAGAGATCTCAGAGAGCAAGAGGACAAAGGGAAAAAGTGGGAGTAGGAGAGAGAAATTGAGACATTTTAAAAACAGTTGGAAAAATGGAAGGGCAGAGGGTTAAACGGGAAATCAAATCCTGCAAATCAAAACCACTGGAGTTCATAGTATTGAGATCCATATGAACCATTGGTTTTGCCCAGTGGGTGGGAACATTATGGCAAGCGCTATATGTTGGGAAGCTATGGTCTGAGCACTGCAGATCAAAAAATCACCACCACCAAAGTTCTTGCTGTAATGTAAAGGAAGCTCACCTGTAACGCTATACGGCCCATGCCTCATGTACCTGGCTTGCACATCTGCTGTGGTTTCTACTGATATCTTCACAGACAAGTCTAAAAAATGAGCAACAAAAACGTTGGCATTTAAAAGCACTTATATCCTACCACACAGAGTTTCTTTACCAATACACTATACATGCCCTTAAATGGGAATTCCAGCCCGATCACCGCACCCTGGCAATCCTATTTGGTAGTGAAACAAGCTGTCTTTCCTTTAGTGAGGAGTGTAATGCTCAATTTTGAGGTGCAGGCATTCATGACAGTCATGCCCCCAAGGAGAATCCTAAATTGCAAGCAGCTGCATTGATCCATATCAAACCAGTTCTAGCACTTTTCATCTCTGCTAGGAGACCATTTGTAAATCTAATAGGACGTAATTGTTCCTTCAAGATCAAAGCATTCCAACACACTTTGCATTACAAGAGTGGTAGTGCCCAAGAATATACTGCTGCTGTTGCTGGGGAGAAAAGCCAGTCTCTGTACTCCTATGAGAAGACTATTGCTAAGTTGAGGGAGAACAGGAAATCCTGAAATGAAGCCGATCAAACCATCAGTCCTTGATAATCAGAGTTCCACCATGTCTCCTGGGTCATCGGTTGGGAACCCCTCCCCCAGTAACAAAATAGTAATATGTAATACTAATATTGTGCTGTGCTAATATTATAATATATTGTATTCACATATAATATTGATAACAATATTATAATGTAATACAATAGAATACTAATAGTTGTTCATTGGTTCAGTAGCTTCCGACTCTTCGTGACCTCATGGACCATCCCACGCCAGAGCTCCCTGTCGGCCGTCACCTCCTCCAGCTCCTTCAGAGTCAAGCCAGTCACTAATATTAATAGTACAATACAATAATTATATATTTTATATTACACGTAATATTACTATTAATATTACAGTATAGTGGTATAGTACAATATAGTAATATCTAATTTATTTATTTATTTGCCATGCTTCTATACCGCCTCTCTCAGCCCAAAGGCGACTCGAGGTGGTGAACAAGCGGCAACAAGTGCCCATATACAATACATCACAAGATAAAAACAGTCATATAAAAACATATAAAATTAACAGTTAAAAACTACAAAATGCAAATCAATATGCTAATATTGTGTGCTATGCTAATAACATAATATATTGTATACACATATAATATTGATATTACAATGTAATACAATGTAATATTAATAATACAATATAATAATTTTATATTTCATATTATATGTTACTAATATTACAATATAGTAATATATAATACTAATATCGTGCTATGCTGATAATATAATATATTGTATGTATATATAACTTGTAAGCCGCTCTAAGTCCCCTCCGGGGTGGGAAGGGTAGCATATACATGTCGTAAATAAATAAATAAATAAATAATCAAAGAATTTCAGTGCTTTGACCCTGTCAACCCAAGCTCCATTACTGGACTTGGTCCCCATGTAAGCCGCCCTGAGTCCCTTTGGAGAGATGGTGGCGGGATACAAAAATAAAATTACTACTACTACTACTACTCTTAACGTATGAATTTGTTAATAAAGGAGTCATTTTATTAGAAGCAATGAATTCCTGTGTCAACTACAATTCCCAAATGTCAAGGTTTATTTTCCCCAAACTTCACAAGTGCTCACATATGGATATATTGAGTTTTCGTGCTAAGTTTAGGCCAGATCCATCAATGTTTGAGTCCACAGTGCTCTCTGGATGTAGGTGAACTACAACTCTAAAACTCAAAAGTCAATGCCCACCAAACCCTTCCAGTATTTTCTGTTGCTCATAGGAGTTTTGTGTGACAAGTTTGGTTCAGTTCCACCGTTGGTGGAGTTCAGAATGCTTTTTGATTGTAATTGAACTATAAATCCCAGCAACTACAACACCCAAATGACTACTGTAATTTTGTTACTGTTATGAATCGTAATGTAAATTTCAGATATGTAGGATGGATTTTCATTAACTGGACCAATTTTGGCATAAATACCCGATACGCCCAAATTTGAATACTGGTGGGCTTGGGGGGGGGGGGGTGTTGCTGATTTTGTCATTTGGAAGTTGTAGTAACTGGGATTTATAGTTCATCTACTCAACACTTGTATGGGACTCAGCTGGGCCCCTTCCCCAGTTTTGCCCCATTAGAGCTGGTTCAGTCAAAGCTTCTGAGATCGGCCTTGCAGGTACCTAAATGCGTCTCTAATGCCTCCTTGCAACTGGAGACAGACTTTATGAGGGTGGAGGCCAGGGTGTGGGTGGCCATACCCAACCTCTGGCTCAGAATATCCCATGCCCCCCTTGGTCTTGCCCCACTAACCATGGAGGATGACTTCCCATCCACATGGAAGCAGGAGGTAGCATCCAAAATCTCCTCATTGGGATTTTCTCCCGGTCTACTACTCACTATGGATTACAATCTCACCAAAGCACTTATTAAACAACGTATCACAGACACAGAGTGCCAACTAGATCTTCCTTATCAATGAAGACAGCAGATATCTTGCCTCCCCTGTGGAATATTTAACAAATTTAGAGGTTCCCATTCTTCGAAGGGCTTTCACCCTGGCTCAATGCCACGCTCTCCCATCAGCTATACTCGAAGGCCGCTACCGGAAGATTCCTTTCCCAGAGAGACTCTGCCCCTGTGACTTGGGTCATATAGAAACAATAGAACATGTGCTCCTCCAGTGCCTGTTCTACAGGGATATCCATGCCAGGCTTATCTTACCTCCGATATACAAACACTCAGGCTGTTCAGGACAATTTTATACCTCCCTGCTACTTGTAGATACTCATTCGGCTACAACCTACAATGTTGCAAAGTTTTCTATTTCAATTGTACTAAACGTACCTAGTTCATATGAAACTGAGTTTTATTTCCTGTTCTGGTCTATGACCGAAATAAATGATTTGATTTGATAGTTCACTTACAATCAAAGAGCATTCTGAACTCCACCAATGATGGAATCAAACCAAACTTGGCACACAGAACTCCCATGACCAACAGAAAACACTGAGAGTGTTTGGTGGCCACTGACCTTGAGTTGTGGAGTTGTAGTTCACCTACATCCAGAGCGCACTGTGGACTCAAACAATGATGGATCTGGACCAAACTTGGCACAAATACTCAGTATTTTATTTATTTATTTATTGTTTCAATTTATATACTGCCTTTTCCAATAGGCTCAGGGTGGTTTACAGCATGTTAATATAATATCAATAAAATAGCACTAAAAACATAAAACAATAAAACACCAAAACACTGAGACAATGTTACTATCAGCATACGAATGAATGACCATTTAGGAATTAAATGCCTGCCGGAAAAGAGCTGCCCAAGTGTGAACACTGGTGGAGTTTGGGGAAAATAGACCTTGACATATGGGAGTTGTAGTTGCTGGGATTTATAGTTACTACTATAAACCAACAGTTTCATGCTTTAATGTATACCGAATTCATATGACTTTGTATTGTTGCATTGATTATATATATGCCAGATACACCCCCCACCCCTCTCTTTACCCTGTGTCCCTTCTATTGATCTGTTTAGAACGGAATTGCTTTGTGAAAGATGTATTTATGACTCCACTTCTATATAATGACTATTGTATTTATATATGAACCTAGATTAACCATATGTGATTGCATGATATCCTATGTAACACTCGACCTACCTGCTAATATTGCTTGACTTAGATTGCGCATATATATGCTTATATATTGTCATTCTACCTATGATTGCTGTATTGGGACGCACTTAGGATGATTGTATCTTTTTATAGAGATTATATTTTACATTGTAATTGATTGTTTGGTCTCTTCATGTAGACAGTGCTTGTGCACTACTCAGTGTGTTTACTATTGCTAGGGATTTATAGTTCACCTACAATCAAAGCAGGAGGAGGACTTTTGGTGGGAGGATTCGCCATCGGTTTCCAAAAAGGAAGACAAGGACAGGCGGAGAGATCTTCAGCTTCCTCTGCCAAAGGGGTTCCTAAGACCATCAGAAAAATGTGTTTTCTGGTGGTCTTTGACGACCCCTCTGAAACCACCCTCATGTCCCACCCAGGGGTCCCGACCCACAGGTTGAAAAACGTTGCCTTAGTCTAGACCAGGGCTGCCCAACTGCCGGCCCTGCAGGTGTTTTGGCCTTCAAATCCCAGAAATCCTAACAGCTGGTAAACTGGCTAGGATTTCTGGGAGTTGAAGTCCAAAACACCTGCAGGGCCGGCAGTTGGACAGCCCTGGTCTATACCAATGGTCCCCAACCTTTTTTTGACCAGGATCCACTTGACCAGGGACCTCTCTCCAACATTAGTACCAACAGGTTTACAAATCCGTTTTTGGTCAACTTTAGATTTGGTTTGGTTATTTGGGGTGCTGATTCAGAAAATTGCATTGGATAGACCACATCAGTTCTAGTTTCTCATCCAGAACATGTGCCATCCAGTAGTCACCATCTGCTCATCCACAGAAAACCATACTTAATAATCTAGACCTGATGTGGCAGTAGTAATCTTTTGTGAGTAGTCAGCCTCTCCCCTCCTGACATCCCTGTTGTCTTGGGTTTCGTGAGACCAGACGTTCTTGTTGCCATGTGGTTTCAAGGCAACGGTGTAGTAATGGTTAGGCTGCAGACTATATTTTCGTTCTTGTGGACCACTGTTGATCCACGGACCACAGGCTGGCATTCACTGGTATATACTAAATGAACTGATCCTCATTGAGAACTTGAGACTTGAGCAGTGTAGGGTTAAATCCCAACAAAATTGAAGAGATTATGCAATTCACACATGCAGTATTCCTGCTGACAAAAACCTATTCCAGAACTGCTATTTGCAGGTATTATCTGAATCTCATGCCTTCATACTATAGCCATTCATTTTAAAATAAAGAACTATAGATCTCTAGCTTGATCCCCGGCCAACAATAGGTATTGTTTTTATATTTACAAAGCTTACTTCAACAGGGGAGGCATGCAGGCTTATTCTATAAACATAATTTGCCTACTAACTTTGGTTTTAAGGTTTCAAACAACTGCACTTGTAGGGAGAATTATACCCTTTTCTGGTCATTGCTTGCCTCTCTATGTACAAACAAAATTAATAAATAAGAAATTTGACTGTGCATACATATTACTTTTTTATTGCCAAGCTTTTCTCTTTCAGAAGGGCCTGGAAATTTTTCTATTTTTATATGTGCATGTGTTCTATTGTTTTGTAGTTTACATTGTGTTCACTTTAATGTTTGTTTTAGGCACTTTTTTGCCGCCTGTAAGCTGCAGGATATAAGAATAAAGTTGTTGTTGTTGTTGTCAAACATTTTGTTGTAAGAGGAGCCTGGGGACACCTCTTTAAACAAACAAAAGAGAGGCTAAAGAACATGCCAGACTGATGCTGGAGCATTTAAATATGTCATATATTGACAAGGTGAAACAAAACGTATAACACATTATGTGCTTTTGAACAATAGGTTGCACATTGGGGAAAAAAGACATGAAATTAACTTTATCCAACAATTTGTAAGACCTCTATTATGCATTATATATACTTGTTGTTTACAATCTAAAAGAAATATTTAAAATCAAACCTATTGAAACAAGTTATCCACAGGTCAATGTATGTAGTGCATCTTGATTATTTTATCAAAAAAGGAATCGCCTCTCAGTAGATTGGTGCAAGGCAAGAACTTAGTCCATCCTGTTGGAGCATGTAAACATCGGTTGGTGAGTGTGTTAATTGGAAAATGCAAAGCACGAAGCTAGCTGAGCCTGGGAGTTTTGGCAACAGTTACATTTTTAGGTTTTTGGTGCAGCAGCTTACCAAGGCAGTTTGTATTTTTGCTTCTGGCCTGCTGGAAGCAGTTCTTTTACATGGACACCTAAAGACCATTTGAATCTCTCTCAAAGGACATTGTGTGAGTCAATGCAACTGTTCACATGACCGTATATATGTTGCTCTGCATAACAAAGAGTAAAGACCTTATTCTTTACTGATCATCTGTATGGCATAGCGTTTCTCTAGCAAGGCAGTGTGTGGATTGGTAAAGACGTGAACTACGCATTATCTTCATTCCGTCACACTTCACAGAAGAACTGAAAAGAAACATTAACCCCTTTTACTTTCTCCACCTTGGCGTCACTTCTGGCCTTTTCTGATTGCAGAGGTGACAAGGGGCAGCTGGCAGTTTCCCCTCTCAGCAGAATGACCCCCAGCTTATCACATCAAAATCAATAATCTTAGCCTCAAAACAATACCATTTGCTTATACATGGAGTTGATTTATATATGGGTAGGTTCATCTGCAAGAGTGCCGAACTAGTGACCATTACTACATCTTATGGCAGTGAATTCCAGCAGCTAGTTTTGTAGGGTCGTACTTCCCTTGATGCCTCAGTCTAGACTAGGCATGGCCCAACCTGGATCCTCCAGGTGTTTTGGACTTCAACTCCCACCATTCCTAACAGCCTCAGGCCCCTTTCTCTTCCCTTTCCCCCTTAAGCAGTTGAGGGGAAAAGGAAAAGGGTCTGAAGCTGTTAGGAATTGTGGGAGTTGAAGTCCAAAACACCTGGAGGATAGTCTTGTACATTTGTATAGAATCACTATCTGTTTTGGTTTGTTTAATTCGTATGGCCCCGTTTTCAAGTACTGCTTCCAAAAATGGGTTTTTCCCCCCCGAATCAGCTGTTTCATTCTTTTGTCCAAGTGAACAAAACTCTTTTGGACCACTGGTCAACATGGTTGGCCTTCCCAGGCTCCCCTTTCCCTCAGTTTTAGGACTAGAGGGGTGACATTAACATTTGGGTCATCCTCCAATTTTTAGGGATGTTTTCTTTCGATAAATAAATTTTCCTTAAAAAACATTTCCTCTTTTCCTTCCTCTTGATCTGCGGAGGAGCCCTGAGGTTAAAGGCAGGGCTTAAGATATCACTGATTTGGAGAGGTTTTCCTCTGGATATGCAGAGGAGACCTGGTTTTAAAGGCCGAATGAATGGTACAAAACTAATACCTGAATGAAAAAATTGAACAAATACTGCACCCGCTTCTACTGGAAGGCCCAAGTTTGCCCATGCCTGGTCTATACAATCTTGCCATGCCATTTGGCCAGACCACTCGCTCTTTCACACACACGCGCACACACACACAAACGAAAGTGTTTCTCTGTGTGTCACTCAGGATTTTGGAAGGTCTTTGGTTATCTTCTCCGTCCCTTGTCCTTTATTTATCTTCCTGTACTTAACTGAAAATCCCCCCAAAGTTATTGAGTTTTCCCAGAGGTGTAGCCTTTCAGCATACTGGCCAAACTCTCTCCTATACCTCCTATGCCTTTGTCCCATATGGAGTGGGCATGCATACATACCTTCTTCGCTGGTCAGCACAGAAGCCAACATGGTTTCATTGCCACTGTCTGGCGGGTTGCCCCGGTTGCTGTTCTCCTCTTGGCATGGGAGGGTGGGGACACAGACCCGGGGCCGAACCCGGCTTTTGCGTGTGCTGATGCGAATGATCCCCCGGACCAGTCTACATTCAGCATCCTGCTCATCCAGGTGATAGTCCTGGGTGATGCTGTTGATGAGGTCTGAGATCTTGTTGGTCTTCTCCAGGAAGACCGTGTCTGAGGTACACTTGGCCAACTCGTCAATCTGGTGGACGCTGAAGAGCTCAGTCAGTTTCCTGAAGATCAGGATGTCAATCTCCCTGCTGGACATGGAACTATTCAGCTCCCCAAACTCAAAATCCGACTCATGGAAGGAATAATGTTCTTCAGAGCTACGGTGGCTACTGGGAGGATGCTGCTTCGGGTAGGTCCAGGGGCTCTTTTCTGACAAAGGCTCCTTGTAACAGGAATCCGTGTCTGTGTGAGAGCTAGGACTCCGGTTTGGAAAAACTGGAATCCCTTTCAGTTTCACATCTGGGTAGCTGAAACTGCTGCCCACAGTGCTCTTTTTGGTTTGGCTCCCATTCTTTTCGGTGGGGGAGCTACTGGCCGGGCTGCTTGGTGAACGTCCATTGCATTCTTGGCTCTTGACATCCTCTGTCAATGTCTCAATGTATGGGTATGGGATTTTGGGTTTGCAATCCCTGAAGCAGCCCCCACAAGTCATGATGCAGCAGAAGATTGCTTTGTATGCACTCCAGGCCTGAGAGAAGTTGGGGCAGCACGTAGACTGGGGTGGCTCTGAAGGGCCAGAGATAAAGGTGACGGTTTCTCCCTCCCTCCCATTGGTATCTTTGGGATCAGCTTTGCAGTGTCTCCTATCCCGGGCTGGCTTGCGGGTCGACTTGAGGTCCGGGGTGGAGCCACTGAACACCTCCAGGTTAATATTATTTGCCCTGGGAGTAACGATCCTTGGAGCGACAGCCACATCTTCATGGGGCTGGTGGTGGTCACTTAGATTTTGGTGAAGCCCTTGTCTCCTTCCAAGCATGACTTGCCACCCTTGAAACACCTAATGTCAGAAAGGGGAAACACAGAGAAGACACACATTCCCTCCACATTAGAACCGGATAGCCTGGGAAGAGATAACAATATTCACGAACCCCTCTGATGAGCCAAGGTTTTCATTTACAATCACAGCTCTTTTTGTTCTGAATTATTTGTGCTGTACTCAAGCAGTAGAACACAAATTCATGCAAAATATAACCACATGTAGACCAGGATGTGGAGGGGTCAATAATTTAACTCCCACCAAGGCTTGGGAAATATTGACAAATAGAAGGTAAAGGTTTCCCTGACATTAAGTCCGACTCCGGGGGTTGGTGCTCAATTCCATTTCTGAGCTGGCATTGTCCGTAGACACCTCCTATGTTATGTAGCACCATTACCTTCCTGCAGAAGCAGTACCTATTGATCTACTCACATTTGCATGTTTTCGAACTGCTAGTTGGCAGAAGCTGGGCCTATCAGTGGGAGCTCACCCTGCTCCCTGGATTCTAACCGCCGACCTTTTGGTCAGCAAGTTCAGCAGCTCAGCGACTTAACCTGCTGCGCCACCAGGGGGCCTGACAAATACTCACTAAGATACTACAAAATGCTGGCATCACTTTGACACACAACATACCCTCTTCCTTTTTGTGATCTTTGCAAAGATATTATGGACTCTCATGGCTAATGAATGGGCTGATTAAGTCGGCAGTTCAAATCTGGGGAGCAGGGTGAGCTTCTGCTGTTAGCCCTAGCTTCGGCCAACCTAGCTGTTCGAAAACATGCAAATGTGAGTAGATCAATAGGTACTTCAAACTACAAGAAAGGAGATTGTATCTGAACATTAGAAAGAACTTCCTGACTGTGATAGCTGTTCAGCAGTGGAACTCTCTGCCCCGGGGTGTGGTGGAGGCTCCTTTTTAGAGGCTTTTAAACAGAGGCTGGGTGGCCATCTGTCAGGGGTGCTTTGAATGTGATTTTACTGTTTCTTGGCAGGGAGTTGGACTGGATGGCCCATGAAGTCTCTTCCAACTCTATGATTCTACCACTTCTGCAGGAAGGTAATGGTGCTCCATGCAGTCATGCTGGCCACATGACCTTGGAGGTGTCTGCGGACAATGCCGGCTCTTCAGATTAGAAATGGAGATGAGCACCACACTCCAGAGTCTGACACAACTAGACTTAATGCCAGGGGGGGAATCTTTATCTTTTGTACTGTCCTGAACCCCCTTTGGTATAAAGATGCAACGTGTGTGTGTGTGTGTGTGTGTGTATTACGAGTGCTTGTTTTGAAGCTGCCAAGAGTCATGCCCCCCCCCCCCGGGGGGGTGAGAGAGAGAGAGAAGGACGGGGTACAAATGTACTAATTAAGATAAATAAATAAGTATTAAGAAGCAACGTTTCATGGACTAGATTCTGGATTTGATAGAAGAAATGTTTAAAAATGAGAGCAGATAGAGAGGACTGTGTTGAGTCCTGCACCTCTGTGTATACATCATGTGCAGAGTTCAGCTTCTTGGGAAACTACAGCTTCAATTTTTTAAAAACACAAAGTTTCTAGCCCTTGCGGCTCCAAAAATATGGATGAGATGCAGACACCTACATCCCAGCATTCTCATGTTTCTGCTTTGTGGGAAGGAGATCAGGAATGTTGACAGACTGAACTTTCTAACTGCAACCCTTTGTATCATGTTGAATTTCTGTTTTGACGAGTTCCTAACTTTTACAAACAGCTTTCTGGAATTGTGCAGAAAGTGTCATAAGTGAAGTCTCACCCAACCTCATGCCCTCTAGCTATTTGGCATTTTTTAAAACTCCCACCAAACCCAGTCTGAATGGTCAAAGGTTAGGAATGTTAAGAAATTACAATCCAAAACAGCTGGAAGGTTCAGGAGGAGTGCTCTTTTGTGTGTGCAGAGACAGTGCAAAGCTCTGAAGATTGAAGAACAGCTATGATCATGGACCGAGATTAAATATCTCAGAGCGATCATTCCAAGAACTTGAAAAAGCGACTGCCTTGGACAGCATGGCCATTGGCTTTGTAAGATGGAATTCTGGGAATTGTTGATACAGTAGAGTCTCGCTTATCCGACATATACAGAATGGCAGAACATTGGCTAAACGAAAATGTCAGATAATACGGAATCTCCTACTGTTAGCCATCTGATTTGGCCCCAGACACCTAGAACAGTGTTTCCCAACCAGTGTGCCACGGCACACTAGTGTGCCGTGAGCGATCATTAGGTGTGCTGTAGGAAATTGGCACTCTTCTCCCTCCTAGCAGCTCTTTCTCCCTCTTTCCCTCCCCAAGGCAAAGGAAGAGCTCCGTCGGATGCCAGGGCCAGGCCCGCCTTGAGGAAGCCTTCAGGAGCCTTGACTCAGCATGGGTCCATACTCTATACGTTTCATAGATCTGTGTGGCCTCTTTCGCTGCCTCCCTCCTCCCTCCGTGAAAGCAGAGCACTGGGCGGAAGTGATTGAGTTGGTGTTTTCGCGTTGGCTTGGATTTCTCGCGAGAACAGCTAAAGCCGGAAGCTCCACGTCAGTGAATTGGGCAGTGAGCAAACCTGGGAGCATCAGGAGGCTGAAGCATTCACAGGTTTCCAAGAAACAAATTGAGCCTCTCCGCTTGAAAATGTGTGTGTGTGTGTTTTTTTTACTATTTTACTGGATTTTTTGAGAGTTGCCTCCCCCCCCAAAGGAACTGTTTATAACAGCTTCATGACATCCATAGTTAACTGGAAGCAAGTTTCACTCAGGGTGAAATTTCACAAGGGTCTGGAGAACAAGCCCTATGAGGAACGGCTTGAAGAGCTCGGCATGTTTAGCCTGAAGAAGAGAAGGCTGAGAGAAGACATGATAGCCATGTATAAGTATGTGAGAGGAAGTCATATATATCTTGTGTTCATCGAAACAGGAGAGGTTTCACACTGAGTACATTTAAAAATATATTAACTATGTATGCATTACTGTGTTAGAGTGTCATTTTGTATCACTCAGTGCCAATTTCCCACGGTACACCTGAGTGATACCTTGTTATAGAGTATCATTTTGTGTCATTTTGGTTGGTGGTGTGCCCCAGGATTTTGTAAATGTAAAAAAAGTGCCGCGGCTCAAAAAAGGTTGAAAAACACTGACCTAGAATACTAACAACATAGACTCAAAGGGTTAAGGCAAGGCAACACCTCGGGGCTAGAGCAGCCCAGCAGGAAGTGTCCGAATGCGGAAGAGGAGCGTGGAAATTACAGAGGGAAGGAGGGAGGACGCTTCCGCTTCCGGTCCTGCCTCTTTTCCCCCTTTCTTCCCTCCTCCTCATCTTGCCTTTTTTACTCATTGGGAATGGAGAGAGAGAGTTGGGGATTGCTCCTT
Organism: Anolis apletophallus; assembly: GCA_030556195.1. Lineage (NCBI taxonomy): Eukaryota > Metazoa > Chordata > Lepidosauria > Squamata > Anolidae > Anolis > Anolis apletophallus. Next base: position 43,203,237 of record JARBWK010000011.1, on the reverse strand, counting down.
TAATTGAAGGGGAAATGCTGAAGGAAAAGGGGGGCATTGGATAAGAACGTTGGATAAGATGGAATGTCGGATAAGCAAAGGTCGGATAAGCGAGACTCTACTGTAGTTGCTCTGTCAAGCTCTATTTCTTGTTTCGCTGCAATCAGTGAGAAAATTAGGATTGAATTATGAAAAACAAATACAGCAGAATTATATAATCTGAAAAAACTAATAAGCTCCATTGGGCTCATTGGTTACAGGGCTAAAAATTCAGAAGCAGAAATATGACTGCTTGGCGAAAGGTCTTTAGCCTCCATTATACACATGAGAGCAGGGATAAGAAGGTGAAGTCCTTGACCGTTGGTTTTGCAGCCTCAGAGGCAACTGCAGTGACCCTCCACAAGTAATATCTTGCCCATTAGGTTTTTCTAACCTAGAAAGAGATCAAAATGGGCCAAAACTACATCGGAGGAAGAAGAGCAGACAAGGCTGGACTTCCGACCGCCTAGAGGAGCGCCTGGGCGCTTCCCAGTCCTCCCAACAGCAGCAGGAGTGGGTGGTAAACTTTCGTCCTCGGGGAATACCCAAACCCTTAGAGGCCACAGTAAAGCCATCAAGAAAAAGGAAACCGAGAATCTTCAGAACAAAGACCTTCTGGGGTTTGACTCCAGGCAGTTGGTCTAGATCACACTTTTATAAGACAAAACTCGATCTCCCAAAGGAAACCATGGGCTCTAAAACTGCCTCTGGTCCCAGGAAGGCCAGTCCTCTTCCTGTTAAGGTCGATGCCCACCGGAAGCCCCCTGAGAGACTATTAGACAGAATTACCTAGGCTAGCATCTCCCATGACTTTTTGACCCATTGGTAGGACCCTAACTATTGTACTGTATTTATATATTGTTGTTGTGTATGGTGTTTTACGTATATTTTAGTGCTTTCTATGTTGTTGCAAATACCCACTGGTCTTGTCCAGTAACTTTGTGAGTTGCCCCGAGCCGCACGGGAGTGGCGACTAATAAGTTCGAATAATAAATAAATAAATAAAACAAACTACTTGGAAGTGCTCCCATAAACAAAGTGTCGAAAAGCTGAAAATTGCCCCTACTTTCCACTCAGTTGCCACTTCTGCGGTAAGAGAAGTAACTTTTTCAGCCCGAGAATCAAACTGGCTTTGGGTGAAAATGCCAGCGTAAGCGTGCCAGTATTACATGATAGATAGGGGCTGCTCCATGCTGGCATGTGGTCCCAAGATGATAACCCACTCCAATCCCTGAGTTAGGTCCCAAAACCCCATTGCTGACATACAACTTCATTGAGCTCCACTCTACCACCTTGCTTTCTTTCATCTCCTCCACAAAAGCCCTGTGCCCTTGTGCCGGCAGGACTGAAGACTGACAGGTTGGAGGTTCGGATCTGGGGAGAGTGTGGATGAGCTCCCTCTGTCAGCTCCAGCTCCCCATGCGAGTACATGAGAGAAGCCTCCCACAAGGATGGTAAAACATCAAAACATATGGTCATCCCCTGGGCAACATCCTTGCAGATGGCCAATTCTCTCACACCAGAAGTGACTTGCAGTTACTCAAGTCGCTCATGACACGAATTTTAAAAAGTCTTGTATTTTGAATTATTTACCTTTTGTTTTGCCTTCTTTGGGGTTACGTGAGACCCTAAACAGCTGCTTCATCCATTTCAGAAGATCCTGTACTTAGAAGTTAAAAAAGAGTGATGCCAATTTAACAGTAAATTGATTTGAAGCAAGCAGGAATGCTATTTAGAGGGAGTCACCAGCTTACCTGGCATTTAACAGAGTTACATGGGTCCAAAGAGGCAGTTCCCTGTTTCCTAGGAGCTTAAAATCTAAAACAGGGAAAACAAGAGAGATAGGAAACAAAGGTATTTAATTAAAAAGGTAAGATACCATCCTTCATATTCTTTCTTTGTATCTTGTCTTTCCTTTCCTCCAGGAAGCTCACTGTCTCACAGAGTTTGCCATGAGGTTCATGGACAAGTGGAGATATTAGAACTGGCTCTCCCAAGTCTAATTCCAAACGCTGATCACCACAATGCACTCATTTTCTCATATTTTAGAATGCATGTATCTTACAATGGCAGGCAAAAGTTAGTGTTGGACAGATGCAATTACAGGTGAGAATGAAAGACAGGACAACCTCTATTTCCTTTGAGACTACAGCAGTGTTTCTCAACCTTCCTATTGCCACGACCTGTAATACAGTTACTCATGTTGTGATGATCCCCAACCATAACTTTATTTTTGTTGTTACTTCATAACTGTAATTTTGCTACTGTTATAAATCATTATGTAAATATCCGATATGCAAGATGTATGTTCATTCACTGGACCAAATCTGGCACAAATACCCGATACACCCACATTTGAATACTGGGGGATTGGTTTTGTCATTTGAGAGTTGTAGTTGCTGGGATTTATAGTTCACCTACAATCAAAGAGCATTCTGAACTCCACTAATGATGGAATGGAACCAATCTTGGCACACAGAACTGCCATGAACAAGAGAAAATACTGAAAGGGTTTGGTGGGCATTGACATTGAGTTTTGGAGTTGTAGTTCACCTACATCCAGAGAGCACTGTGGACTCCAGCAATGATGGATCTGGACCAAACTTGGCACAAATATTCAATATGCCCAGATGTGAACACTGGTGGAGTTTGGGGGAAATAGACCTTGACATTTGGGAATTGTAATTGTTGGGATTTATAGTTAACCTACAATCAAAGAGCACTTTGAATCCAGCCCACCCAGCCCACAATTGATCTGCACCAAACTTGGCACACTACCTATTTATTTATTTATTTACATCATTTCTACCCCACTCTTCTCAACCCTCGAGGGGGGGGGACTCGGACCGGCCTAACAAAAGGCAATAATTTGATGCCGATACACAAAATAAATACAATATAAAACCATAGACATTCAGGATTAAATACAATTAGCATTAATACCTACATGGCCACCATTAAATACTGTTTGAGTTGGGGGGACTGTTTTTGAATTCTGAGAGTTGTTGTTCACCAACACCAAAAAGGAAGAGGACAGGCAGAGATATCTTCAGCCATTTCTGCCAAATGGGTTCCTAGGACCATCAGAAATATGTGTTTTCCGATGGTCTTTGGTGCCCCTCTGAAAGCCCCCTTGTGACCCCCTCACCCTCAGAGGTCCTGACCCCCCCCCCCCAGGTTGATAAACACTGGACTAGAGGCAATATGTTAATGTCCACACTGAAAACAGGAGAAATCACAAGTAAAAAGAGATAACCCTCTCTTTAGGAGGGATCTAAAGGAGAGAAAAAAAGGTTGCATCACAAAGAAAGGCAGCACTAGAACAGCAAATGGACCTTGTTCTAAATTCTAAAGCCTGGAATAGCACCAAAGGCTAGTTAATTTATTCTGAAACTTGAGCCAGCAAATACCACAAAATTGTTTTCTAGCTGTGAAGATACAACAAAATTAGCCATTTCCTCTTCTTTTATGAAACCCAAATTTACTGCTCAAGGTAAATGCTGCACGTTGCCCAATGATGAAGCTGGCCTTAATATTTGTGCATAACATTCAGTGAGGTGTCAAAGCTTGTTTAAGAAAAAGATTCAAAGGATACCATAAAATAACCGGTTGTTCCTGCATGCATAAGGAATTCCAGAGTGGTCTGTCAGAGGCCCTGACATAAAAAGCCTACTTGAAGAAATAACATTATTTTCCTGAGTCCAGATTGGACAACCACAGCCATCTGTATGCAGCCCTTGTCAGTTCTAGTTTAACCTATCAACCTAGCCTAGTGTGAGGGCCAATGGGAGTTTCAGGGCAACAAGTGCAAGATTCATGTTGCTATTCACCCTTGTTTCATACAATCACTCAGCAAGGCAGTGGCAAAGTCATGTGGCTTACTTCCATATTAGCTAGATATAAAACATATAACCCATAGAAAATAGTGGAACAGTTATTTTAGGCAACTGCAAATTTCATCTTCAAAGAAACATCCATCCTCTGCTAACCCAATATATTTTTGTAGTGGCATGTCTTTATCCTTGGCAGTTTAAAGACATGGTTTTTCAGTTTAACAGCTGAGTTACCTGTGTGCCATTACATGAACTGTAACATAAGATGCATGGAGCTGACTGGTTGGCGTTGGACAATGCCCAGAGAGATGGGTGAGCCTGGGACTATTGGATACTGTTACATTTTTGTTCAGGCTTGAGCTATGAAAGTGCAGAGACAGACAGTTTGAAGAGAGAAGCAGAGAGAGATGGTTTAGCATGTGCTGCTAAAGGAGTTTGTCCAAATGGACAAAGAAAGACTATTTCAAACTTCTCATAAAAGGACATTATGTGAGTTGATGCAACTGATCACACTGTACATATGTTATTCTGAACTAAGAAGAGTAAACTACTTGTTCTTTACTGTCCATCTGCATGGCATATTTTCTTTCTCTGGCAAGGCAGTGTGTGGGCTGATCAAATGTTTTATTTTACATGACTCCATGCTTTGGCATGATTTGTAGAAAAACCTCGGACTTTATACCACCATTTTGTGCATATAATACTGTATTAAGACCCACACCAGTTGTTTCATTTATACCCTTCTCCTGTTTCAACATTGAATTATGTCAATTTGAAGAAACCTATATTTTTTGGCGGCGGAGGAGGAGAAAAACTAGATGAGACCTTTGTTTCACTTATTAATAAAAATAATAATCCACAGGATTAGGCACAGGTTTCACTGAAATTGATAGGAGAGAGAACAGGCACATGCAGAAGACCTTCCTGGTGAACTGAGAGCAGACCTGATTTGCTTCTTTTTTAAACATCTCAGACCACAGATATTTCTTTTCCTCCAAAGGTCACCAAATGTTGCAAAGCTTCTTTTCCCCATAAATCATACTTCCAGTACTCTGCAAAAGGGTGGCAGAACCTGATTCAGAGGCACAGGCGGCCAGCACAAAAGGGGAATGTGAAGATGTTTATATCATTTGGACATTTCGAGCCCTCGAGACAATGGAAAACGAAAGACCCACTGCTAAAAAGCACATTAACAAAAACAACAAAGGTAATCTTCCAGCAGCTTTGCACTCCTGATGCAAATCATACAGACAGTGGAAGTAATGTCATGGCACGCTCAACGTGCCCACTCCAAACAATACCAATATTTCAGCTTTTTTTCGTGTCAGGAGTGACTAGAGAAACTGCAAGTTGCTTTTGGTGTGAGAGAATTGGCCATCTGCAAGGACGTTGCCCAGGGGCTGCCCAGATGTTTTACCATTCTGTGTGAGGCTTCTCTCATGTCCCCGCATGGGGAGCTGGAGTTGACAGACAGTTCACGCCGCTCCCCGGATTTAAACCACTGCCCTTTTGGCCAGCAGCCCTGCTGGCACAAGGGTTTAACCCACTGCGTCACCGGGTATCATTTCCACTTGAAGGTCAGGACAGTAAGAGATTCTTGGCGAAATGAGTGGGAAATTTTAATACCAAGAAAGCCACACTGTATTGTCACTCACTTTTGACAGCAAAAAAGGACACAGCAGGGTCTCACATCAAGACCCACATGGAATGCCAACTTCTGTTCAAGGAGCTGGAGGTCTTTGTCCCGAATCACTGAAGTCTTAAACACTGAATGGTCAAACTGAGAAGACATTTAAGATTTTGCCAGAACTTTCATAGAATCATAGAATCACAGAGTTGGAAGCGATCTCATGGTCCATCCAGTCCAACCCCCTGTCAAGAAGCTGGAGAATCACACTGAAAGCACCCCCAACAGATGGCCATCCAGATTCTGTTTAAAAACCACCAAAGAAGGGGCCTCTACCACACTCTGGGGCGGGCAGGCGGGCGGGTGGGCAGGCAGGCAGGCAGGCAGAGAGAGAGAGAGATATCCATTGCTGAACAGCTCTCACAGTTAGGAATGTCTTCCTAATGTTCAGGTGGAATCTCATTTTCTGTACTTTGAAGCCATTGTTCCACAAACTTTGAATTTTTGTGGGGTTTGGGGTGATTAGCCCAAATTTTTGGGAATTGCAGTTCACCCACATCCTTATGCATTTTCTAATGGGAGCATTCATAAAAAGCAAAGATTGACTTTTTTCTAAGAAACAGAGCTTCAAATTACATAACTGATATTACCTAACACCCCAAAACAAATAATACCTTTTTCAAATAACCTGGCCATTGTCAGGTACCCAAGCTACTAAATATTAAAACTATATTTTTTTATCCCGCCCCATCTCCTTGAGGGGACTTGGAGCAGCTCCAAGCCCCTGCCATGTAGGAAAAGCACAAAGCAACCCCGACAGATAGCCATCCAGCCTCTGTTTGAAAGTGTCCAAGGAAGGAGCTTCCACCACACTCCCAGGTTACACTTACCTTTCATGATCCAACAAAAAATATTGGTGGGGGGTTTTTTTTGGAGGGGGTGATAGAGAATGATGGGAGATGGAGTTCAGCTACATTTGGAGAGCCACGTGATTCCCACTCACAACTAAAGGCACGGCTCTCCTCCTAATCGTCAGATGGCTCAGCCTGTTTCCCAGGCTGCATCTCCCAGCATCCATTCACTAGGAAGGCTGAGGATGTTGGGAGTTGGAGCCAAACAAGAAGACTGAGCCATCCGACCAGTTAAAACGAGAGCCACAATTTGCAGGCCAGCCAGATCTGGGACTGATATGCATTGCAGCTGCACAGTTCTGAGGTTGATGAGAATTACAGCCGACCAGTTCTGGAGCTGATGGGAGTTGCAGCCTGACCATGTCTTGGGCTGAGAGGAGATGTAATTCATCCGATGTAAGATTTTATGAAAAGGTCGCATTATACAGACATACATTTTTAACTTGATGTTTCCCAACCTGTGGTCCATGGACCACCAGTGGTCCACAAGAACTAAAATATGGTCTCACTGTTTCTACAGCATTGCAACGAGAGCAACTGGTTTTGTGAAACCCTCTTATAGTGCCAAGGCTTATTAAATATGGCTTTCTGTGGGCAAGCAGATGGCGACTACTGGATGGCGTATGTTCTGAATCAGAAACTGGAGCTGATGTGGTCTATCCAATGCAATTTTCTGAATCGGCACCCCAAATAACCAAACCGAATCTGAAGTTGACCGAAAACTGATTTGTAGCCATTTTGGTACCAATATTGGAGAGTGGTCAAGCAAACCCCCTGGATAAATCTTGCCAAGAAAACCACGTGATAGTTGGCCTTTAGGGGTCACCACAAGTCAGAAACAACCTGAAGGCACACAAAATAAGATACTGGCTACCTTACATAAATACCCAAGCTTCAACCATCTACTTAGTGGTTCCCAACCTGTGTTCTGTGGACCACCAGTGGTCCACAAGAACAAAAATATGGTCCGTGGCCTCACCATTACTACACCATTGCCTCGAAACCATGCAGCAACGAGAGCGACTGGTCTCGTGAAACCCTCTTATAGTGCCAAGGCAATGGGGATGTAGGAGGGGAGAGGCTGACTACCCACAAAAGAGTACTACTACCACATCAGCTCTAGATTATTAAATACATTTTTATGTGGGTGAGCACATAGTGACTACTGTATGGCATAGGTTATGTATCAGAAACTAGAGCTGATGTGGTCTATCCACATCAACCAAACCCAATCTAAAGTTGACCAAAAACAGAGTCATAACCCTTTTGGTACTAATGTTGGAGAGTAGTCCCTGATCAAGTGGTCCCTGGTCAAAAAAAGATTGGGAATCACTGTTCTAAGTGGACCATTCATACATCGAAAAGGCAACACAGGATATATACCAGCGTTCCTCAACCTGGAGGTCGGGACCCCTGAGTGGGTCGCAAGGGGAGTGTCAGAGGGGTCTCCAAAGACCATCAGGAAACACAGTATTTTCTGTTGGTCATGGGGGTTCTGTATGCGAAGTTTGCCCAATTCTATCGTTGGTGGGGTTAACAATGCTCTTTGATTGTAGGTGAACTATAAATTCCAGCAACTACAACTCCCAAATGTCAAGGTCTATTTTTTCCGAATCTCCACCAGTGTTCACATTTGGGCATATTGAGTATCCTTGCCAAATTTGGTCCAGATCCATCATTGTTTGAGTCCACAGTGCTCTCAGGATTTAGGTGAACTACAACTCCAAAACTCAAGGTCAATGTCCACCAAACCCTTCCAGCATTTTCTGATGGTCATGGGAGTTCTGTGTGCCAAGTTTGTTTCAATTCCATAATTGGTGGAGTTCAGAATGCTTTTTGATTTTAGCTTAACTATACATCCCAGCAACTACAACTCCTAAATGACAGCATCAACCCCACCAGGATTCAAATTTTGGCGTATTGGGCATTTGTGTCAAATTTGGTCCAGTGAATTAAAATACATCCTGCATATCAGATGTTTACATTATGATTCATAACGGTAGCAAAATTACAGTTATGAAGTAGCAAAGAAAATAATTTTATGCTTGGAGGTCATCACAACATGAGGAACTGTATTAAGGGGCTGCAGCATTACGAAGGTTACTGGTATATATATTAGTTGTTCTATAAAACAGGGCAGCAATCCTGGAAACACAAGCTTAGGAGCAAGCAGCACTGAACTCAGTGAAATCCAGTATTATACAGATTTGGGACTGCATATCCACATTCAAATGCAATTTTGGTCACAAATATTCAACCGTTTGATCCAGGCCATTCCATATATTCAGTGCTACAAATAGTTAAATCCAAACATGTAGAAATAGACCCTTTCTTCCAGGCAATATTCCTGTAGGGTTGGAGGTTAAGAAAAGAATAGATGTGAGAAAGGATCACCTGAAGTTGTCGTCTTTTTGACCTGCCAGAGCTTTTAAGAAGAGTTGACACTTCGTTAGGCTCTCCTGGTTCTCCAGCATTACTAACACACCTTCAAGCTTATTTTTACAGCCTTCGGGGTAAAAACATAGAGTCAACATGTTCAGCACAGCAACTATGCACTTTCAACAGATGCTGTTGTGGTGCTACAGTTGGCTGTGTGTCTTGCATTGGAAGGTCTCTTATTAAACTGAAGGACATCCAATCCCAATCCAGGTGAAACTGGAGAATAAAGAATCTGATAAGGCACAGTAAAGGTTGGAAGCTAGACAGCAACAATGAAGAATTGATCACAGCCTTTCCTACCATGGGAAACAGGAGTGCATTCCAACTTCATCTGCATATAGAAGTGCTTATACAAATTTCATGCAAACCTACTGCTGGTTTGTAGCAATGGTTTCCCTGCTTTTTTGCGTATTGTATAAGTAATTACCCTGGGTGGCATACATACAATATTGCTACTGGGAATCCATACTTATACACTTGTGTATAAGTAGACCTCAAGGGGACATTTTGGGGCCAAAATTATGGATTTTAATGTGACCTATGGATAAGACAAAGGTCATTCTGCAGAGAAAGAGAAACCCAGTGCTATCTTGGAGCGTCAGTTTACACTGAATTATGGATAAATCAACCCAGATTTTTTTTGAGGGGGGACACAAATTTTAAATACAAATTCTAGACGTACACATTGATATATACATTAGGTTATGAGACTAAGTGCACACTATGGATTACATTGCCTTCAGTGTTAAGGCAGAAAGAAACATGCTTATGCAGAAATGAGATCTGCTTTTTAATGGGGTTTACTTCCGATTCACACTGGATTTCAGTAAGGTCTTCAGCAAGGTCCCTCATGACCTTCTGGCAAACAAACTAGTCCAATGTAGGCGAGGCAAAACTACGGTTAGCTGTATCTGTAATTGGTTAAGCGAATGAATCCAGAGGGTGATTCTCCCCAATGATTCCTCTTCATCCTGGAAAGAAGTGACAAGTAGAGTGCCACAAGCAGGGCCCAGTCCTGTTCAGGATCTTCATTAATGACTTAGATAAAGGGTTAGAATGAATGATCATCAATGTCCTATCAGTCATCTGAAACAAATCATTTTGTGGGTTATTGTGAGTTTTCTGGGCTGTATGGCCATGCTCCAGAAGCATTCTCTTCTGATGTTTCACCTGCATCTACTGCAGGCATTCTCAGAAGTTGTGAGGTGTGTTGGAAACAAGGCAGGTGGGGTTTATATATCTGTGGAATGTCCAGGGTGGGAGAATGAACTTTTGTCTGTTTGAGCCAAGTGTGAATGCTGCAATTAATCACCTTGATTACCAGTGAATATCCTTGCAGCTTCAAGGCTTGGCTGCTTCTTGCCTTGGGAAATCCTTTGTTGGGAGGTGTTAGCTGGTCTTGATTGTTTCTTGTCTGGAATTCCCCTGCTTTTTGAGTCTTGCTCTTTATTTACTGTCCAGATTTTAGATATTTTAATACTGGTAGCCAGATTTTGTTCATTTTCCTGGTTTCTTCCTTTCTGTTGAAATTGTCCACATGCTTGTGGAATTTGATGGCTTCTCTGTGTCGTCTGATATGGTGGTTGTTAGAGTGGTCCAGTGTTTCTGTGTTCTCAAATAATATGCTGTCGAGGTTGGTTCATCAGGTGCTCTGCTATGGCTGACTTCTCTGGTTGAATTAGTATGTGGTGGCTTTCATGTTTCTTGATTCGTTTTTGGGCAATGCTGCATTTGGTGGTCCCTATGTAGACTTGGTACAATATAACACAACGGGCGTGATCACTGCAGAACCAGGAAGAAAGTATCAGAACTTCGGGATTGAAGTTTTGGCACCCGACTTGGGTTGATATATTTAATTTGCCTGAAACTCCTTCGGAGTAATTATTCAATACAAAATACTTTCTAAATTCAGCGTTCTGATACTTTCTCCCTATGTAGACTTGTCAACAGGTGCATGGTGTATGGTAGACTCTTGCAGAGGTGAGAGGAACCCTCTTGTACTTTGCTGAACGTAACATTTGTTGGATTTTCTTAGTGGGTCTGTAGATACTTTATAGGCTGTGTTTCTTCAACAGGTTCCCAATGCGGTCCGTGGTTCCCTTGATGTATGGTAAGAACACTTTTCCACTGGGTGGATCTTTGCCTTTCCGCTCGTAGCTTGTTTGTGGCCCTGTGGCTCTTTTGATGTCTGTGCTGGAGTCTCTATTGGCCGGTAGAGCTCAGTTTATTTTGTTCATATCAGATCAAGTCATTTTGTTCTGATTTGAAGCCACAAGAGAAGCACATTTCATAGGAAGAGACCCAATTGTGCACGAACCTCCTGCTCAGCGCAAAGTATCTTTGAAGATGTCCCCTAAAAGGCCCTCCTATCACCTGTCTAAGTAACTGATTTCATTGTCAAAAGCGCTTACTCTAAAGAAATTGTTTCCAATGTTGAATCAAAATCTATTGTTTTGTAACCCATCCTTTCAGTTATTTAAAGAGAGTGATCCCATCATTTCTCAGCCTTCTCTTCTCTTTTCCTTCAATCTCTCCTCACAGGTTTTGTTCTCCATAAATCTTATCACATTGCTGCTCTTCTCTGGACCTGCTCCAACTTGTCTATATTCCTCAAACAGGGCTGTTGGATCATGCTCAATCTGTGATCAACAATAACATCAATGTCCTTACTATTGCAATCCCAAACATTACTCATTCCTATACCTGTCCCTTAGTTATTGTTGTCTGAAATCTTTGGATATAAGACAGGATATAAATAGTTTAATGATGATTAAAATAACAATAATCATAATAAAAGTAGAGTTTGCACTTGCCTGTTGAATTTTATTCTGTTTTAGCCCAATTTTCTAGTTTACCGTGGTCCTTTTGAATTCTGCTCATATCTTCCAGTATTTCAGATACCATTCCCAATTCCGTATCAATTGCAAACTTGATATTTTCTCTAACCCAGCGTTTCTCAACCTGGGAGTCGAGACCTCTGGGGGAGCACAAAGGGATGTCAGAGGAGTCACCAAAGACCATCAGAAAACACAGTATTTTCTGTTGGTTGTGCTTATTGATTTATAAATCACAGTAGCTACTACTTCAAAATGTCCAGGCCAATTCCCCTCAAAAAGGAGCCAAAACGAAGAAAATATAACTTGTGGGCTACAGTGCCAGAGTATTATATGCCTTTTTCCCCTATCAACCTCGTGGCTTCTACTGAATTACACTTTTAAGGTCCCCAATGATTAACAAAACACATTGAGCCCTTTCTGATGACATTCCACAACACTCTCTACTGAGGATATAAAGCAGCTGAAGTGAGCAACCATTTCAACTGAGTTTTCACATAGATTGCATGTTGACTTTGAATGTGAATACAATGGAATTCTCTCACGATATAAAGACTTTGACGTTCTTTGGGTACAGAAGCAGCTGAGCAGGGAAACCCTTGACACCAAGCTTTTCTTAGTTTTATTAAATAATAATCATGGGCTCGAAATTTGTCCCATTTGTTTGATTTGTGTTTTTGTTTCGTTCCATCCATTTGGATGGCACAAAACAGAAAAGCCCCTCCTGGAACGAAAATACAATTGCAACGAACGACAAGTGGGAGTGGATGCCAGCTCCAAGCGTGCTTTTTGGATCATTTCCTGGGGCCTGGCAGGGCTGAATGCTGAATGAGGAGCGCTCCTTACTCGGAGCTTGGATACAGCTCTGCCAGGCCCGGGCATGTAGCCCCAAAGCCTGCACCCATAGGTCCAGACACGTTGGACCTATGAGTGAAGTCCCCCTCAAAAAATGGGTCAAAAGAAAATTGATCTATTGGCCCCTAAAACAAAAAACAATTATCTGACTTCCCAATTTTGGGAGGCTCAAACTAAAATGGATTGGGGCCCCCTCCAAAAACCGGGTCACGAAATGGATCAAGGTAAGTCCCGAATGCACATGACGATTGAATAACTAACTTGGGTATCCAGTGTTGCCTGGGTTATATTAAAAAGTCATTTTTAATTGTAAAAAATGCATAAGGCTGTGGTCTAGATCCATCGGTGTTTGGGTTCACAGTACTCTCTGGATGTAAGTGAACTACAACTCCCTCAAATCAGAGTATTCCCCAAAGACCTCCAGTATTTTTTTGCTGGTCATGGGGGCTCTGTGTGCCAAGTTTGGTCAAGTTCAACCTTTGGGGAAGTTCATTGATTTATACATCACAGTAGCTACAACTTCAAAATGTCTGGACCAATTCCTCTCTAAACCCACCAGTACTCAAATTTGGGCATATTGGGTATGCATGCCAAGTTTGGTCCAGATCCATCATTGTTTGGGTTCATAGTGCGCTTTGGTGAACGACAACTCCTATAAATCCCCCCAAAGACTGCCAGTATGTTTTGTTGGTGATAGGGGTTCTGTGTGCCAGGTTAGTTCCAGATCCATCATTGGTGGAGTACAGTGCTCTTAGATTGCAGGTGAACTATACATCCCAGTACTTACAACTCCTATAAATCATGGTGAATTCTCCTCAAACCTCTCTAGTATGTTCAGTTGCTGATCTGTTTGCTGTGTGCTATAGAAAATAATACGAAAGGGTTAAGGGAGAGGCAGTGGGCGGGATCATGCAAATTCCACACCAATGGAGAGAGTCAGAAACACCGAGATGTTTGTGGTGGACGAAACACAAAAACTAGGACACCATTGTTCCGGTATGAAAGCCTTCATATGGGTGGTGGGAAATATGGTGTTTGTGGAGGACAGTGGCGGAGGTCTTTATAGTACTCACCATAACCTGCAATGGCATTGGACCTTTGATGTCTCCTGCGTAGTGGGAGCTATAGTTGTTTGTGGTGGCAGGAGCTTGTCTGTGTAAGTGGACACTTCAGCCACACACACACATACATAACTAGGTTAGGCTTAAGTTAAACTCATGTCAGGGTGTCCTTGAAAGCCAGAACAGTGAAGGGATGTGGCTACTGAGAAATGCAGGAAAAGTGGAGGTGAGACCGGCAAGTATGTATTGAACAAACAGAAGACCTCACTGTTTGATCCCATTTGCAAATGGTTCTGGAATTATCAGATCAAACCTTCCCTGCTCTTTGTTATTTAGAGACAAATTCCTTGAGGGAATTACCCCAGCCACAGCACAGATGTATAAATCCCTATCGCAGATGACCCAAAATGCATGCACTCTAGTGTTAGATGTAATCCCCCACTCAACCACCAAAGTCAATAACCTACCACTTCAAATATTTTAGAAAATACACCAATATGATAGCCTTTGTAAATAAAATAATCAGCACTAAGCTGCTGGGGGGCGGGGCGGGGGGAACACTGACTGTGTTAGGGATCCCTTGTAGAGTTTAAGAGATATATTTGCATAGCTCACATTCTGCATTGTCTTAATGAAGATGTTTTACCTTCAATCAAAGAGCTCTTTGATTGTAGGTGAACTATAAATCCCAGCAACTACAACTCCCAAATGTCAAGGTCTATTTCCCCCAAACTCCACCAGAGTTCACATTTGGGCATATTGATTATTCGTGTCAAGTTGGCTCCAGATCTATCACTGTTTGAGTCCACAGTGCTCTCTGGAGGTAGGTGAACTACAACTCCAAACCTCAAGGTCAATGCCCACCAAACACTTCCAGTATTTTCTGTTGGTCATGGTCCATCATCGGTGGAGTTCAGAAAAATTAACTATAAATCCCAGAGTTTAGAATGCTCTTTGATTATAGGTTAATCATAAATCCAAGCAACTACAACTCCCAAATGATAAAATCAATTCCCCAGCCCCAACCCCACCAGTATTCAAATGTGGATGTATCGGGTATTTGTGCCAAATTTGGTCCAGTGCATGAAATATCAGATATTTACAGTAGCAAAATTACAGTTATGAAGTAGCAACAAAAATAATGTTATGGTTGAGAACCATTGAAATGCAACCAGCACTTTGCATTTAGCCCGGAAGTGAACCGTCAGCCAGTGGAACTGCTGTAACTTGGGAATGGTTCCCTCCCTGTACAGAGACCCAGTTAGTAACCTGGCTAATGATCTTTGGACTAGCTGTAGCCTCCAAACTCTCTTCAAAGGCAGTCCCACGTAGAAAGCATTACAGTACTCCAAACGGGATGTAACTACAACTCCAAAACTTCAAGTTCAAACCCCCAAACTCAAGTTTGCATTCTGAACCCTACCAACGACAGAATTGGACCAAACTTCCCACAAAGAACCCCTATGACCATCAGAATATAGTGTATTTTCTGATGGTCTTTGGCGACCCCTCTGGCACCCCCCCCTTTACGACCCCCAGGCTGAGAAACGCTGCTTTAAAAGGAACTTAGACAAATGAGGATATGGCTACCAGTTGTAAGAACTCTGTTATCTTCAGTGCAGGAGGCAGTATGCTGGGCATTTGGCTCATTTGGAGGTCTCCCAAAGGCATGTGGTTGGTCATCAAAAGAAAAGAGTGCTAGACTGGAAAGATGTTTGCTGGATTGTAACAATAGAGACACTGAACCAGTAATGTATTAGATCAGGCCTGCTTCAACTTTTTTCACTTGCGATTCTCTTGTGACTCTAGTAATTTGTATATGATCTCAGGTAAATAAATAGGTCTAAAACTAAACATTTTCTGATAACAAATCAGTTGTTTGCAAGGCTTGCTAAACAGGCCGATGAAATCCGCAAGCATGTGGACAATTTCAACAGAAAGGAAAAAATCATGAAAATGAACAAAATCTGGCTACCACTATTTAAAAACTCTAAAATTAGGGCAGTAAAGAAAGAACAACATTCTGAAAACAGGAGAAGTCCAGACAAGAAACCATCACAGCCAGCTAACACCTCCCAACAAAGGATTCCCTCAGGCAAGAGTCAGCAAGACCTTGAAGTTATAAGGCTATTAAATGCTAATCAAGGCGACTAATTGCAAAATTCACACTTGCCTCCAACATACAAGAGTTCTTTCTCCCACCCTGGACCTTCCACAGATATATAAACCTCCACTGCTTAGTTTCCTCCACCTCTGAGGATGCCTGCCATAGATGTGGGTGAAACTTCAGGAGAGAATGCTTCTGGAGCATGGCCATACAGCCTGGAAAACTCACAGCAACCCAGTGATTCTGGCCAGGCAAGCCTTCAGCAACACAAAGAACTGTAGTCTTTCCTTCAGGCAGCAATCAGACAGGCTTTGAAACTGTAAGGCCATTAAATGCTAAACAAGGTGGCCATTTGCAACATTCACACTCGCCTCAAGAAGACAAGAGTTCTTTCTCCTACCCTGGACCTTCCAGACATATGTAAGCCTCCATTGCTTAGTTTCCAATATACCTCGCAACCTCTGAGGATGCCTGCCATAGATGTGGGAGAAACATAGCACATGGCCATACAGCCTAGAAATCTCACAGCAACCCATTTCTAATTTAATCGATGGAAGTGTTTTCAGACTTTGTGTCTACATGTTCATTTTTATGAAATGAAACTGAAGTATCTTCTGTACTGTCCACTGTAAACACTGCATAAAGATTCATGTATATCTAAAACAGTCACCAGGAAACTTTCGGGACTCCCAACATTGAGCAAAGGGGCTCCTACTTGAAGTCAAGACCTAGAGTTTAAGAAACCCTAATCTAAGGCACCTAGTCTTCAATGGCAATCCCCCATCTGAGGATTAATCAGGACCAACCCTGTTCAGCTTCCGATTTGAATGCTTAGAGGGGGAATCAACAGTACTTCCAGCCATCCTGCATGCAAAAAAGAGGTAGTGATACAGACAAGTTCTGCCTTTGGGACATATCTGAGGGGAGCATCGAAGCCAGTGTTTCTCAACCTGGGGGTTGGGACCCCTGAGGCGGGGTCGTGACGGGGTGCCAGAGGGGTCACCAAAGCCCATCAGAAAACACAGTATTTTCTGTTGGTCATGGGAGTTCTGTGTGGGAAGTTTGGCCCAAATCTATTGTTGGTAGGGTTCAGAATGCTCTTTGATGGTAGGTGAACTATAAATCCAGTAACTACAACTCCCAAATGTTAAGGTCTATTTACCCCAAACTCCACCAGTGTTCACATTTGAGCATATTCAGTATTCGTGCTCAGCTTGGTCCAGATCCATCATTGCTTTCATCCATAGTGCTGTCTGGATCTAGGTGAACTACAATTCCAAAACTCAAGGTCAATGCCAAACAAACGCTTCCAGTATTTTCTCTTGGTCATGGGAGTTCCAAATTTGGTTCAATTCCATAGTTGATGGAGTTCAGAATGCTCTTTGATTTATAGGTTAACTATAAATCCCAGCAACTACAACTCCCAAATGACTAAATAAATCCCCCCGAACCTCACCAGTATTCAAATTTGGGCATATTGGGTACTTGTGGCAAATTTGGTCCAGGGAATAAAAATACATCCTGCATATCAGATATTTACATTACAATTCATAACAGTAGCAAAATTACAGTTGTGAAGTAGCAACAAAAGTAATTTTATGGTTGGTGGTCATCACAACATGAGGAACTGTATTAAGGGATCACTTCATTAGGAAGGTTGAGAAACACTGCTCTATACATCGCCCATCAGAAAGACATCTCTTATTTGACACACATTGTTTTTCCAGAGGGAAGACTGATGGGTACTGAGTAAACACGTTCTTTAAAATTAAAATTAAAATCTTGGTCCGTGAAGCAACCTGAGCTCGCCAAAGCAAGGTTGAGGGTCACCGCAACATGAGGAAGTATATTAAGGGGTTACAGCACTAGGAAGGTGGAGAAACACTGCCCTATAGAATAAAGGGAGTGGCTTGGAGTTAACACAAAGAGACACGTAACAACAACGTTATTTCTTACTCGCCTCTCCTTGTGGCTCGAGGCGTGGTACAGCTAAAA
Source organism: Anolis apletophallus (assembly GCA_030556195.1). NCBI lineage: Eukaryota > Metazoa > Chordata > Lepidosauria > Squamata > Anolidae > Anolis > Anolis apletophallus. Next base: position 43,185,557 of record JARBWK010000011.1, on the reverse strand, counting down.
ATGCATAACTATCATAAACATGATATAAAAGGAACATATTAAAAAGTATTTCTACAAAATACATACAGGCAGCCCCTGAGTTACAAACATCCAACTTACAAACGACTCCTAGTTAAGAACGGGGGTGTGACAACAGGAAGTGAGGAAAAACTATCCCTTGGAAAGGAAATTCATTCCTGGAAGAGTTATTGTAATGGGGAAAAGGGGTCTCCACTGAAGTTTTATTCCCAATCTTTGTTTCCAGAACAAGCCAGTTTTTTTTTTCAGAATTCAACTCTCACAGAGACAGAAAGTGGAGTGACATCTTTTGAACAAGGGTGCAGACAGCAAAGAGAACTCCACAGGAGTGTTCAGCCTTCCCTATGCTTTCCAAAGCTCCCCCCCTCTATACACACACACACACACACACACACACATATATAGAGATAGAATGAGAGTATTATTCTTATCTGTTCTTTGTATTTTAATATACAGACAGTGTCCAAGTTGCAAACAAGATAGTAGGTTCTGTAGGTTTGTTCTTAACCTGAATGTACATGTAAGTTCGAACAGATACATTTTAATGTAACTCCAGCTAGACAAACACACACACACATTTTCACCCTTTCCTATGCTATCCAAAGCTTGTGTGTGTGTGTGTGTCTGAAGTTACACTTAAAAATGTACCTATTCCAACTTACATACACATTCAACACACACACACATATTTCACCCTTCCCTATGCTATTCAAAGCTTATATACATGTATGTGTGTGTGGCTGAAGTTACACTTTAAAATGTATCTATTCCAACTTATACATTCAACACACACACACACATATATTCACAGTTCCCTATCCTATCCAAAGCTTGTATGTGTATGTGGTTGGAGTTACCTGCTGCTGTTGTTGTTATATGTCTCTCTGTGTGGGTGGGGACTTTCAAACATAATTTTTATTGTATTTATGTTTTATGTTTTATTTTAATTGGATTTTAACTTTCTATACACTCACTAATTTTTGTGAGGCTTTTTGGTATTAGTTTTACTGTAACTTGTTATTAGATTGTGTGGTTCTTAGCTACCTTGAGTCCCTGTGTGGAGAAAGGCGGGATATAAACAAAGATGATGATGCTAAAGATAAGAAGAAAAGAAAAAAGAGGAAGAAGAGGAAGAAAAAGAAAAGGAAGAAGTGGAAGAAGAGGAGAAAGAATATAATAATAATAATAATAATAATAATAATGAATTTTATTTGTACCCCACCACCATCTCCCCGAAAGGGACTCAGGGCGGTTTACATGAAGCCTAGCCCAGAGATACATATCAATACAATAACATAAAAACATAAAACGACATTTCAAGTAGAATAAAACAATAAAATAGACACCGTGATAAAGAACTAAGGATGAGATGAAATTAAAAACATGTACAGTATATTTATAGGGGAGGTTCAAAGACAATGCAATGTGAGGACGCCCATTTTAGGAGAGAATGACAAGGGACATGTGAGATCATTCTCCGAAAGCGCAACGGAAAAGCCACCTCTTGAGGTTCTTCTTAAAGGTTTCCAGGGTCGGGGCTAACCTAACCTCGCTTAGGCAATGCGTTCCAAAGTCAAGGGGCCACAGAGGAGAAGGCTCTCTCCCTCGTTCCCACAAGTCGAGTCTGCGATAATGGAGGGGGCGAAAGGAGGGCCTCCACCGAGGAACAAAAGGACCGGGCAGGTTTGTGGGGGGAGAAGGAAGAGGAAGAGAAGCAGGAAGAATAAGAGAAGGAAGAAGAAGAATAGGAAGAAAAGAGGAGGAAGAAGAGAAGGAGGAGAAAGAAGAGGAAGAGCCGGAAGAAGAGGAGAAAGAAGTGGAAGAGGAGCAAGAAGAAGAAGAGGAAGAAAAGAGGAGGAGGAGGAAGAAGAGGAGCAGGGAGATAAAGAAGAGGAGAAAGAAGAAGTGGAAAAAGAAGAGGAGGCGGAGAAAGACGAGGAAGAGCAGGAAGAAGAAGAGGAGGAGGAGAAAGAAGAAAAAGAGGAGGAGCAGGGAGATAAAGAAGAGGAGAAAGAAGAGGAAGAAGAGCAAGAAGAAGAGAAGGAAGAAGAAGAATAGGAAGACAAGAGGAGGAGGAAGAAGAGGAGGAAGAAGAAGAGGAGGAGGAGAAAGAAGAGGAAGAGCAGGAAGAAGAAGAGGAGGGGAAAGAAGAAAAAGAGGAAGAAGAGGAAGAAGAGCAGGAAGAAGAGGGGAAAGAAGTGGAAGAGGAGGAAGAAGAAGACAAGGAAGAAGAAGAATAGGAAGAAAGGAGGAAGAAGAAGAGGAGCAGGGAGATAAAGAAGAGGAAGAAGAGGAGAAAGAAGAAGAGGAAAAAGAAGAGGAGGAGAAAGAGGAGGAAGAGCAGGAAGAAGAGGAGGAGAAAGAAGAAAAAGAGGAGGAGCATGGAGATAAAGAAGAGGAAGAAGAGCAGGAAGAAGAGGGGAAAGAAGTGGAAGAGGAGCAAGAAGAAGACAAGGAAGAAGAAGAATAGGAAGAAAGGAGGAAGAAGAAGAGGAGCAGGGAGATAAAGAAGAGGAAAAAGAGGAGAAAGAAGAAGAGGAAAGAAGAGGAGGAGAAAGAGGAGGAAGAGCGGGAAGAAGAAGAATAGGAAGAAAGGAGGAAGAAGAGGAAGAGCAGGGAGATAAAGAAGAGGAAAAAGAGAAGAAAGAAAAAGAGGAGGAGGAAGAGAAGGAAAAAGAATAGGAAGAGAAGAAGAAAAAGAAAAAGAAAGAAGAGGAGGAAGAGCAAGAAGAAGAGGAGGAAGAAGAATAGGAAGAAAAGAGGAAGAAGAGGAAGAGCAGGGAGATAAAGAAGAGGAAAAAGAGAAGAAAGAAAAAGAGGAAGAGGAGAAAGAAGAAGAGAAGGAAAAAAGAAGAGGATGAGAAGAGGAAGAAGAAGAGAAAGAGGAGGAGGAGGAAGAGCAAGAAGAAGAGGAAGGAGGAGGAGGAGGCGGCTTGTCATTTTGTCTGTATTGGGGACTGCCTGTATATTACAATACACAGAACCGAGAGTAATGGCAATACTTAGTTGGCGGCCTCTGCTTGGCTGATGTTGCCTACCGAAAGCAGGCCTGTCAAGGGGGCGGGAGAGAGAGAGAGCCCTTGGTGAGAGGAGAGGGCCCTGCCAAGGACTACCCAGGAGAGTCCTGCTTGCCTTGGCCTTCCTCTGAGGCTGAGAGAGTGTGACTCACCCCGTGGCTTTCCAGCCCGGGCCAAAGAGCCAGGCCCCTGGCCTTCCTTCCTCCCTTCCTTCCGAGCCAGCCCCAAAGGCTTACCTGGAACGCAGCTCTGGAGACCCTCCTCTTCTCGCCACCGCCCAAGGCTCCCTGTCGCCCCTTCCTCCTCCTCCTCTGCCCCGCCTTAGCATTACCTGCCCAGCCAGGTGAACGGCGTCTCAGGCCCCGCCCTCACCTGAGCTCAGGTGGAACCACGTGAGCGCTACGGGTCGCCTGGAAGGACAGTCTCCTCCGGAAGGCGAAAGGATGCCTCCTCAAGCCGGGAAGGTTGCTCCGCCCACTCTGGAAGATTAGCCACGCCCCTTGCCTTTTTTTAAAAAAAATTTTAGGAGTCCTTTTACAGGTGCGTTTCTGAATGCGGATTACACAATGTAGCGCGAGTTCCCCCCCCCCTTAGTTTGCAAATGCCATATTCTAATTGGTTCAGTCATCAAAATAGGGCAAAAGTTTACTAACCTGCAAAAACTTTTGTTTTTGTGTTGTCGAAGGCTTTCATGGACTCTTGCCTGTTGGAGGCCAGTGTGAAAGTTGCAATTAATCACTTTGATTAGCATTTAATAGCCTTGTAGCTTCAAGGCCTGGTTGATTCCTGCCTGGGGAAAGTCAAGAGTTCTTTGTGTTGTCGAAGGCCTTCATGGCCGGAATCACTGGGTTGCTGTGAGATTTCCAGGCTGTCTGGCCATGTTCCAGAAGCATTCTCTCCTGACGTTTCGCCCACATCTAGGGTAGGCATCGTCGGAGGTTTGGATTACCGTAGCCAGCGCCTCTTGGTAAATAAGGCGCCAACTGCCTCGCTTGGCGTAGATGAAAGAAGGCCCTTTTACTAGTGGAGGCAATCTGGGCTTCCATCGTCATTTTGGAATCCAGGATAACACCGAGACTCTTCACAGTGGGGGATGGAACTAACGGTTCCCCTTCAAAAGATGGTAATAGACCAACCAATTCTGATGGGCGGCCAGGCCACAAGAGTTCAGTTTTTGCTGGATTTACTTTCAATTTATGGGCACGTAGCCATCTTGTCACCGCTCCAAGACATCGGGTGAAGTTATCTGGTACTGAAGTTGTTCCAGGTTCTAGTTTTAGGAGAAGCTGGGTGTCATCAGCGTTTTGGAAACATTCTAATCCAAATCTCCGGACTAGCTTGGCGAGAGGTCGAACATAGATGTTAAACAGCATTGGCGATAGAATAGCGCCTTGGGGTACTCCACAGTCAAGAGGGGATTTCTCAGATACTTGGCCCAGCCACTCCACTCATAGACTATGCCCTCTCAAGAATGAGTTGAACCATGTTATTGCTGATCCTTGCATTCCAATAGCAGCTAATTCTCTCTGTGCTATCTTCTTGCAGCAGCTGAATTATTATTATTATTATTATTATTATTATTATTACCCTGCTTTATCTCCCCAAAGGGGATTCAAAGTGACTTGACATAAAAGCATTGCTATATGCACATATACAAACATTAAAACCCATCAAACATATTCAAAGTCATGGCACGGGTCTATGTCCTGCATCTGAATATTGAATAGCTGAAACAAAGATCAATGCAGCATTGCTTTTCTGCTACATGAGACAGGTACTTTCAGGATGTATCTAGTAAATGTTTTCCCTGACATTAATTAAGCCTAGTTGTGTCCAACTCTTAGGGGACACCTCCAAGGTTGTAGCTATCTACCTGAAAGTCTTCCTTGTGGCGTAATGACAATCACGCATAATTCACATTTTATCAGTCCACTCACTGTCTTGCCAGAGAAAGAAAATATGCCACACAGATGATCAGTAAAGAACAAGAAGTTTACTCTTTATATACTGCAACATGTATAGAATCCTGGGAAGGGTTGTATTGACTCACACAATGACCTTTGACGGAGATTCAAAATTGTCTTTAGGTGTCCACGTGGTAGATCTCCTTCCAGCACTCATGAAGCAAGAATTGTCACTCTGCAAGCACCTGCACAGCTCAAGCCTGAATATGTAACTGTTGCCAAAACTGTGTGTGTATATATGCAAAGATGAAAAATCTATATGATATAAAGTGATGCAATATACATAGAGACACTCGATATCAGTTGTAATGTCATAAAAATAATTTCATATGGACATCAATATATACATTATAAATTGAGTACAATCATAACTGAGGTTGCAATAAATGATTCAAGGTTCAGTTATACTGTAAACATCCAAAGAAGAACACTATATATAGTACATCAATACAAAAGAATGCTTTTGTTCAATAAATAAATAAATATATAGCACCGGGAATGTGGCACAGCTGGCTAAGTGTCAGCTGCATAAGATCTCTCTGACCAGTAGGTCATGAGTTTGAGGCCTGCCTGGGTCGAGGTGGGTGCTCGACCTTTAAGTGTAGCCTGCTGTCAACCTTTGCAGCCCGAAAGACAGTTGCATCTGTCAAGTAGGAGATAAAGGTACCACATTAAGTGGGGAGGCAAATTTTGACTGAATTATGAGGCCATTAAAAGAACTCCAGGAACGCTGAGGAATGCGGAAGGAACAACAAGGGACGCTGGGAACGCTGAGAGATGAGGAGTGCGTCAGCTCCCCCTGGTGGCCAGAGTTTGCCAATGTTCGTCTATATGTTGTGTATGTGGAAACGGCATGGATTGTCTGCTAAGTATGTGTACCTGTAATCCGCTCTGAGTTTCCTTCGGGGTGAGAAGAGCAGAATATAAATAAAGTAAATAAAGTAAATAAGTATGTCCTTTCAAAAGCCATATGCAGGATATATCAGTCAATGCATGGTTCATATATTCCACTGGGTGGCACACCAGGGTTATGATAGGAGGACCATCAGCACAATCAGGTGAAAGAAAAAAATATAAATATATTCAAGAGAGTATCTATATGACTATATGGGAGTGTGCTTTATACCAGATTTAGGCAACTCTATGTACTATAAATAACATAAACACAGGATAGCAACCTCAAGAAAAGGTTACAGTAATGTTAATACAAACACTCAATAAATAGGCTTGAAGAGTTAGTTAACGGAGGAGTGATGCACTCAATGTAGTTCTCCTAAAGAATAAGGTCAATGTTCCAATAAAGCAATAAATTAGAGTATCAATGAATTATATTAGGCTTGTACCGATGTGACAGTGCATGCTAAGGATCCTCAGTGTACACCAATAATGTTACCCTACATACAATGAGTACATAAGAAGACTCTAATAATTACACTGTCACATCAGTACAAGCCTAATATAATTCATTGATACTCTAATTTAGTGCTTTATTACTGTAACCTTTTCTTGAGGTTGCTATCCTTATGTTATTTATAGTACATAGAGTTGTCTAAATTTGGTATAAAGCACACTCCCATATAGATACTCTCTTGAATATATTTATGGTTTTTTCTTTCACCTGATTGTGCTGATGGTCCTCATATCATGAGCCTAGTGTGCCACCCAGTGGAATATATGAACCATGCATTGACTGATACATCCTGTATATGGCTTTTGAACGAGCATTTTTATTTATATATTGAACAAAAGCATTCTTATGTATTGATGTACTATATATAGTGTTCTTATTTGGATGTTTACAGTATAACTGTACCTTGAATCATTTATTGCAACCTCAGTTATTGATGATTGTACTCAATTTATAATGTATGTATTGATGTCCATATGAAATTATTTTTATGACATTACAACTGATATCATCGAGTGTCTCTATGTATATTGCATCACTTTATATCATATAGATTTTTCATCTTTGCATATATATATATACATACAATTCTAGGAGTGACCTCATCTCACACACTTCTATACCCCTTCCTGTTTTTTGCTGGTTGTTTAGCTTTAGCAGCGGTCCCAGTGTTTTTTCTGCTCTACTGTTGCCAAAACTTCCAGGCTCACCTAGCTCCCCCAGGTGTGGCCCAACCAATCCGCTTCGTGCTTTGCAATTTCAGTTAACGCCCTCTTACATGCCTCAACTGATTTCTTACATGAGGCCAGCATAGGGCATTGTTACCTTCCCGCAGAAGTGGTACCTATTGATCTACTCACATTTGCATGTTTTCGAACTGCTAGGTTGACAGAAGCTGGGGCTAACAGCGGGAGCTCACCCAGGGGCGGTCTAAGGTAATTTTAAATGGTAGGCGAACATTATTTTGGTCCCCCCCCACAAAAAAACATTATTTTGCCGCCCCCCATGTAAAACAAATATACAATTATAATATCACAATACCATTAGTAGTATTATATTGTATCAATGTATATACAATATATTATACCATACTCATACTATATTATATCATAATTATATTATACTACATTACAATATAATTATATTATAATATATTGACATTATAATATAATGTAACATTCTATTATATTATTACTATAAAATAATAAATAAAATTATTTATTTAAATAAAATTATCCTCTACTAAATATTTTCATTACTCCTATAAAACTCAAATAACCCAAAATAAAGTAAAATAAAATATTATATATTACTATTTTGTACAATACCACTATACTGCAATATTGTTTGTAATATTACATGTAATATAAAATATATCATTATTCTATTGTTATATTGTATTTGTATTATATTGTATAACAATATTAAGCAGAACTGTATAATAATCAACAAGAAATGCAATGTAAGTGCATCAAAATCAGAATATATTACCTACCACCCGACTCATAATTCATAGGAGTCTCCCATAAGTCCAAAATTAGGATCCCAATGTAAATGTAAATAGAAAAACAGCCAAAATGTTCAAATGAGGTCGAATACAGGCAGCGCGGCCTGGGCAAACTTGGGCCCTCCCTCCCTCTAGGTGTTTTGGACTCCAACTCCCAGAACTCCTCATAGCCTCAGGCCCCTCAGGTCTAGACAGAAATAGAGCCGAAGAAAGGAAGGAGGGAGAGAAGAGGTCACAGAGGAGGAGGAGGAAAGCCCTTCATTCATTCCTTCACTTACACTTCCTTCACTGCTTCTTTTCTCCTTCCCTGCAAATGCGCACGCGGGCGGAGACAAAGGGAGAGGGAAGCACTCCCTGCCTGCCTGATAGAGAGTGCTTTGCTTACAGGCTTCTGCGCAAGGGAGCTACTGGGCATGCGCAGAGGTTTTCGCGCATGTGCAGTTGCTCCTGCGCTCAACTTCAGCTCCAGAGCAACTGCGCCTGCGTGAAAACCTCCGCGCGTGCCCAGAAGCGGCGTCGGAGTGCACAAGGCCGGGGTCAAAAACAGGCAGCTGCAGCACTGTCTGAGGAACATCGGCAGGGCCAAGATGGCGCCCCATGCGGCCAGGATGGCGCCCCCTTCCCAGATGGCGCCCTAGGTGGCCGCCTACTTGGCCTATCTTGTAGGACCGCCCCTGAGCTCACCCCACTCCCCAGATTCGAACCACCAACCTTTCAATCAGCAACTTCAGCAGCTCAGCGGTTTAACCCGCTGTGCCACCAGGGGCCGTAGGATGTATCTACACTGTGGAATTAATACACTTTTATGCTATGGCAGAAGACATAGTCCCTGTATTCACCCACTTTGCTCTTGCAACACCCTTGTCCCTTCCACACAGGTGTATAAAATCCATATTGAACTGGATTATATGGTAGTGTGGACTCAGATAATCCAGTTTAATGTTGATATTGTGGATTATCTGCCTTGATATTCTGGGTTATATGGCTGTGTGGAAGGATCCCCTGTGAATTTAATCGAAATCGCTCAATGGACTTCTCAACATAGAAGAACTGAAAAACTTGACTCTGCAAATGACTTTCACATGGGCTGATTGAGAAAACGGCTGCTTAATCTCGATATTTTTTTCCTATCAAGAAGAGCCATTAATCTTTGGTTCGACCTAGTTAATTAACCCAGGCAATAAATAGCGTTCAGATCTTTAGAATGAGTAAAGCTCCAGAAACAATATACATCCAAAATGAACAGGGAAGAAGAAATTGGAGTGGGAGATCTGTGTCCGCCAGGTGGCAGGCTGGCCCTAAATGTGCCTTTGCATTCACACAGGGTTTAATTAGCTTACCTGTGCTGGGATGCTTCTCTTCTTATCTTACCATTGCTTTTTGCACGAATCACCCTAATCAATTCATAGGTGCTTCATTTTCATCTGATGTTCCTAAAGTTGTGTCCTGGAACAATTGTGTAGATCAGTGTTTCCCAACCAGTGTGCCGTGAGCGATCATCAGGTGTGCCGTGGGAAATTGGAACCTCCAATACCCTTTCTTCCCCCTCCTGCCAAACACTTTTTCTTCTCCACTCGGGCTCCCTTCTTCCCAGCCTCGCTCTGCTCGCTTTGCCTCGCTTTGCTCTGGGGTGAATCTGCGCAGTAGCGCCTGCATGGGTCACGTCTTCCCCCCCCCCTCCCCTCCTGGTGGGAGTTGAAGTCCAAAGGGCCAAAGTTTTCCCATGCTTGTTTTAGGGACCTTAAAGTGGTGAGCCTCCTTCCAACATTGTGATTCTGGATAGAAAACAAACAACAACATAACATAACATTGTTTGAGTCCACAGTGCTCTCTGGGTGTAGGTGAACTAAAACTTCCAAACTCAAGGTCAATTCCCAAGCAAACCCTTTCAGTACTTTCTGATGGTAATGAGAGTTCAATATGCCAAATTTGGTTCAATCCCATTGTTGCAAGAGTTGCAAGAGTTCAGGATGCTCTTTGATTGTGTGTTAACTATAAATCCCAGAAACTGTAACTCCCAAATGTCAAAGTCTATTTTCCCCAAACTCTGTGATCACATTTGGGCATATTGAGTATTCATGCCAAGTTTGGTCCTGATCCAACATTGTTTGAGTCCACAGTGCTCTCTGGATATAGGTGAACTACAACTCCAAAACCCAAGTTCAGTGCACACCAAACTCTTATAGTATTTTCTCTTGGTTATTGTTAGTTCTGTGTGGGAAGTTTGTGTCTTTCTGCCATTCCTGCCAGGATATCTATGTTGTGTTCATTGAAACAGGCCCTGGTTTCAAACTGAGTGTATAAATACATTTTAAAACCTATTAACTATATGTATTACTGTGTTAGAGTGTCATTTTGTGTCATTTTGGTTGGTGGTGTGCCCCCAGGATTTTGTAAATGTAAAAAGTGTGCCACAACTCAAAAAAGGTTGAAAAACACCGGTGTAGATTACAGCCCCAGTATCCACAGACTCAATATCCATGGTTTTGCTTCCATGGTTTCACTTTCAATATCCATGGCTGGATGGATCTTTGTCAGGAGAGCTTTAATGATGTTTCTTGCCCTGGTGAAGGGAGTTGGACTGGATGGCCTTAAGGCTGCATTTCTCTACCTGGGGGTCAGGACCCCTGGGGGAGCTCATGAGGGGATGTCAGAAGGGTCGCCAAAGAAGACCAGAAAACACAGTATTTTCTGTTGGTCATGGGAGTTCTGTGTGAAACGTTTGGCCCAATTCTGTCGTTAATAGGGTTCAGAATGCTCTTTGATGGTAGGTGAACTATAAATCCCAATAATTACAACTCCCAAATGTCAAGGTCTATTTTCCCCAAACTCCAGCAATGTTCACATTTGGGCATATTTAGTATTCATGCCAAGTTTGCTCCAGATCCATCATTGTTTTGAGTCCACAGTGCTTTCTGGATGTTGGTGGACTACAACTCCAAAACTCAAGGTCAATGCCCATCAAACTCTTCTAGTGTTTTCTGTTGGTCACGAGAGTTCTGTGTGCCAAGTTTGGTTCAATTCCATCGTTGGTGAAGTTCAGAATGCTCTTTGATTGTAGGTGAACTATAAGTCCCAGCAACTACAACTCCCAAATGACAAAATCAGTTTTTTGAGCGATGGTCACTCCTTGTGTTATTTTCTATATAGGTAGAAAATATAGAATTATTGTCAGAATAGGAAGTTTTGATCTGTAGGGTAAAACTTACGGAAAGATTCCCTACAGAAAGGCGGATGAAATTACTGACAGCTGGAAGAAGACTGTCTTTAACTGTCCACTGCAGACATCAGTATGTCTTGGGCAGGCAATCTGACAGCAAAGCTATGTTTACAATAGAAAAATAAATGCCCATGTATTATAACTGAGCTTGTAACATTGAATTCTAGAATATGGACCTTGTCACATCGGGATATACTCCGTTTCTGAGACTCTTTGAGTGTGATTCCTAATGGGTCCTATCAAATATCATTTATGCCATTCCCACCCCCTTACACACAGCTATATAAAATCCCACATTATTTGCTTTGAACTGGGTTATATGGCAGTGTGGATTCAGATAACCCAGTTCAAAGCAGATATTGTATATTATGTGCCTTGATATTCTGGGTTATATGGCTGTGTGGAATGGCCCTCAGTCAATCATCTGTTGGAATCCTGCAAAATGTGAGCAGAAACTGAGAAATTGAACACAGGATTCTAATGGCATTAAAAAAATAGTATGTTTGTTTATAATTCAGTTCAGGCAACATAGCATTCGAGTGAGAAGTTGGGCCTGAGTTCTCTGGTTCTTGTTTCAAGTCACGCTTTGGTTTTGGATTTAAGTATGCTGGAAGTTTTCTATGTTCTTGTATTTGTATTCCTGCTCCAGTATTACTAAGTATATCTTTTGCTTGCGGACTTAAGATGTATTTGTGATTTTTGGCTATGCCTGGACTGTGTTACCTTTGGATCTATATGAGACATTTTGATTCCTGATTGGTTATCACCTATTGCTAAACATTTTTTGGGATTATACATCTTCTTTCTTTATTCCTGATTTTTTTCCATAGACTTTTAAAGTGTTTTTACAATAAACTGTTTGCTTATACTCTGGACCAGACCTGGGCATCTTACGGCCCGCCGGCCGATTCTGACCAGCCCGTGGATCCTTGATGCCCGGGGAGAAGGGCATCGGGGGCGGGGCCATTTCCACAAGAGGAAGGGCTGCCGCTGCCGCCATCCCATCGCGGGCTGTGGGGCCTGCATCGGCAGACAGCCCACCGCTCCATAGAACAATTGGAGGAATGGCAGCTTTGGAGTGCCTGCCATCCCGGGAGGCGATCTGGGCCTGCAGCGGCAACAGTCAGCGACCTGCGGCAGCTGATTGCCCTGGCGACCCGGAAGACTGGATCGTCTTCCGGGTCGCCAGGGCGATCAGCCGATCAGGAACGCCTCTGACGGAACAGCTGGGGGCGAGAGCGGGCGGAGGCCTGCAGCATCCGATCGTCTGCTGCTCTGCTCTGCTGCGGCGGCGGCTGGGTCCGCTTTGCCATCCTCTGGGCTGGGTCCATTGGGCCATTCCATCTTGGGATCCTTCCTCTCTTATTTATTTATTTATTTATTATTCGATCTTATATTCCGCTCCTCCCTGCAGGCTCGGGGCGGATTACAACATAGGATGTCAGCCTCCATCTTGGTTCGCACCTTGTCTTCTTGAATTTCATTTCATTTTATTTTAGTGGTTTTTATTATTGTTTTATAATAATTTTATAATAATAATATAATAAAGAATATTATATTATATTATAATTTCAGTATATTATAATGTCTATATATATATACTATAATACAGGGCTGTCCAACTGGCGGCCCCAGGGCCGGATCCGGCCCCGTAGCCTGTTGGACACGGCCCCACCTATGCCCTCAGCCGCCATTTTTAATTTTTTTTTTAAAAAAATCATTTTTTTAAAAAAAAAATGGCGGTTGGGGGAGGGGAGGCGGGGCAGGGAGGAGGAAGAGAGCTAGCTCCTCCTTTTCGCGCGCCCCCTCCCTACCTAGGCGGGGGAGCCGCCGAGGGCAGGGCAGAAGGCGGCGCCAAGAGCAGCGCGTCACAGGCCTGGCGTGACGCGCTGCTCTTGGCACCGCCTACTCCTCCTTTCGGCGGCTCCCCGGCCTAGGAAGGGGGGCGCAAAAAGGAGGAGTAGGCGGTGCCAAGGGACAGCGCGTCACGCCAGGCCTGTGACGCGCTGCCGTTGGTGCCGCCTTCTGCCCTTTTTTCGGCACCGAGAGTGGGACGGAGAAGCGATCAGGCAGGGAGGAGCCAGCTCTCTTCCTCCTGCCTGGATCGCCCCTCTCCCTCTCGCGGCGCCGCCGTTGCGAGGCTGTTCGCAGCGGCGGCTCCGAGAGAGGGACGGAGGGGGCGATCCAGGCAGGGAGGAAGACAGCTGGCTCCTCCTCCCTGCCTGGATCGCCCTTCTCTCCCTCTCTCGGCGCCGCCGCTGCGAGGCAGTTTGCAGCGGCGGCGCCGAGAAAGGGACAAGACGGCGGTACAGGGAGGAGGGGCCAGCTATCTTCCTCCTGCCTGGATCGCCCCTTCTCCCTTTCTCGGCGGCGCCGCTGCAAACTGCCTCGCATTGGCACCACCGAGAGAGGGACGGAGGGGGCGATCCAGGCAGGAGGGAGAGCTGGCCCCCCCTCCCAGCTCTTTCCTCCTGCCTGGAGGCAGGTTGCAGCGCGCCACCTTCGGTACAGGAGGAGGGCCCTTCCTCCAGCCGGCGCCGCTCCCTTTCTCAGCGGCGCCGCTGCGAACTGCAGCAACGGCGGGCGCGAGAGAGGGACGGAGGGGGCGATACAGGCAGGAGGAAGACAGCTGGCTCCTCCTCCTTCGCCCCTCCTCCTTCCCGCACCGCGCGCGCGTCCGCGGGGAGGAGGAGGGGCGAAGGAGGAGGAAGTCAGCTGGCCCCTGCCCCGCCCCGCCCCGCTATTGGCCCCGCCCCTGCTCACTATCACCTGCGGCCCCCAGGTGACCAGTGACACTTCTTCCGGCCCTTGGGCCGGAAGAAGTTGGACAGCACTGCTATAATATAATAATTATGATATTAATACTAATAATATATGAATACTTCTTGATATATTAATATGTTAATATTAATGATGTGTAATATATAGTAAATATAGCAAGTAAATAAATAAATTATGTAGATTAGAATGTAGTTCAGCCTCTAGGTGCGGCCCTCCATAATATTTTTTGGCTCTCGTGTGGCCCCTTGGAAAAAATAATTGCCCACCCTTGTTCTGGACTCTTGTGTGGTGCTATGGTTATAGGTGGCTGCAGGCCTGGGGTGCAACAGGTATCTTAAAAAATTAAGACTCAGGAGTGATGGTGCCAGTATGCATCCTGTCCAAATACAGCATGCATTCAGTCCTGAAAAAATACTGGGTACATACTGGTATAAAAGGAGTACATCCCAATGTGATCAGGTCCTATGATAGAACTCTGCCGGGATGGATCCCTGGCAGGAGACCTAAACCAGCAGCTGGCAGAAGACGCTGCCTGGCCCCTTGCCAGGACATTATTCATCTGGAGCTCAGCTGCCAATAAGCAGCCTTGACGTCAGCAGCTGCCACTTTAATGCGTCCTTGGCTGCACAGCCCTGTCCCCTGACAAATAGCACAGCCTTTGCTTCTGGGGTGCAAAGCATCTCCCTCGGTACCAGCGTTTCTTAACCGGGGGGTTGGGACCCCTGGGGGGGGGGGGGTGCTGTGAGGGGGGTGCCAGAGGGGTCATCAAAGACCTTCAGTAAACATGGCATTTTCTGTTAGCCATGGGGGTTCTGTGTGGAAAGTTTGACCCAATTCTATCATTGGTGGGGTCCATAATGCTCTTTGATTACAGGTGAATTATAAATCCAAGCAACTACAACTCCCAAATGTCAAGGTCTATTTTCCCCAAGCTCTACCAGTGTTCACATTTGGGCATATTGAGTATCATGCCAAGTTTCGTCCAGCTCCATCATTGTTTGAGTCCACAGTGCTTTCTGGATGTATGTGAACGACAACTCCAAAACTCAAGGTCAATGCCCACCAAACCCTTCCAGTATTTTCTGTTGGTCATGGGAGTCCTGTGTGCCAAGTTTGGTTCAGTTCCATAGTTGGTGGCATTCTGAATGCTCTTTGATTGTAGATTAACTATAAATCCTAGCAACTACAACTCTGAAAGCACAAAATCAATCCCACCAGTATTCAAATTTGGATGTATCAGGTATTTGTGCCAAATTTGGTCCAGTGAATGAAAACACATCCTGCATATCAGATATTTTACATTACAATTCATAACGGAAGCAAAATTACAATTGTGAAGTAGCAACAAAAATAATTTTATGGTTGGGGGTCATCACAACATGAGGAACTATATTAAGGGGTCGCAGCAGTGGGAAGGTTGAGAAACACTGCTCTATACATTGCCCATCAGAAAGAGATCTCTTATTTGATACACGTTGTTTTTCCAAAGGGAAGACGGATGAGTATTGAGTAAACACGCTCATTAAAATTCAAATTAAAATCTTGCTCTGTGAAGCAACCTGAGCTCCTCAAAGCAAGACGTATCATTAGTGTCGTGTTTTATCCCCATGAGAAAAGATTGCCCATAGGCGATCTTTGATCGTTCCTTCTTCAAACTGGTGTTATCTGTGTCGGTAAAATAAATTCCACGGGGATTCATTATCTGAAAACCGCCATAACCCTCAGGCAACTGTTATCCAGGTTTTGAGATGACAAGGAACAAACACGTTTTCATGTAAATTAAAATGACATGAGTTCAGGGGAGGTGACGCTATTGGGGAGCATTGGCTAGGGGAGCATTCACACAATTAAAACTTGTGCACCAGCTGCACCCGTATTTTGGGAAGTCAGACTTGGCCACAGTAGTCCATGCTCTGGTTACATCCTGAATAGACTACTGCAACATGCTCTATGTGGGGTTGCCTTTGAAGACTGTTTGGAAGCTTCAATTAGTCCAACGGACAGCATCCAGGTTGATCACTGAGGCGGTTACGCCAGCTCCACTGGCTGCCAGTTTGCTACTGAGCACAATTCAAAGTGCTGGCTTTAGTCTATAAAGCCCTAAATAGTTCTTACCTGTTGGAACGTATCTTCTCCTATGAACCACCTAAGAGATTAAGATTGTTGGGAAGGTCCTGCTCTCAGTCCCACCATCTTCACAGGTGTGTCTGGTGGGAACGAGAGACAGGATCTTCTCAGTGGTGGCCTCTCGGCTGTGGAACTCCATCCCCAGTGATATTGGAGCTGTTTCCTCCCTCCAGGCCTTCAGAAAGAGAGTGGAAACCTGGCTCTGGGGTCAAGTCTTTGTAGATTAACTACAGTGCAATAATAACTATGAAATATGTGCAATTATGCTTGGAATGGCCCTGGATTACAATTGTGGATGGCGTGATTTTAATAGTGAATATAATGTTTATATGCTGTCATGTGCATTTTAACTCTAATTTTAAATTAACTTACCATAGATGTATTTAATTGTTTAAAGGCTAATCGTTGCCATATGTAAAGCTGCCTTGAGTCCCCTTTGGGATAGAGAAAATCGGGATATAAATAGAGTAAATAAATAAATACTATTTTTCTCAAATTGCAGAAGCTGGCAGACATGAGAACTTGAGAAAACTACAACTCCCAAAACCAATTTTGAGGGTGGTAGTCAAATAGAAATTTTATTTCAAGTTCAAAGAGTTTTTAAATGAATATCTCAAAGCATCTCAACCCATTCAACATTGTTTGTTACAGGCAAAATATGAAGTTTCTGGAGGAGAACAACTACTTTCAAAGTAAGTACCACACAATTAAACAGGAAATGACATTTCAAACCAGGATCAGAATTTGTTTCCAATTTTGTTACATAGTGTAATCATTTTGGAAGAATTCTCATAGCTCATGTCAACAATCATCATCATCATCCTGGTTCTTCTCTCGAAAGAAAACTCAAAACTGCTAACAGGCAAAATCATACACTATCTATCTATCTATCTATCTATCTATCTACATCTATTTGTCTGTCTGTCTATCTATCTACATAATAAAAGTGAAAATCTGCATCAACGGGATAATACAGGAGGAATAGTAATTCTATGAGAGGTGAGAAAGAGTTTCCTAACATTCACCTGTGGAGCCCTGACTTCAACTCTAACTCAGGCCCCTTCCACACAGCTGTATAAAATCCACATGGAGCTGGATTATATAGCACAGTGTTTCCCAACCTTTTTTGAGCTGCGGCACACTTTTTACATTTGCAAAATCCTGGGGCACACCACCAACCAAAATGACACAAAATGACACTCTAACACAGTAATACATATAGTTAATATGTTTTTCAATGTATTTATACACTCAGTGTGAAACCTGGGCCTGTTTAGATGAACACAACATAGATATCCTGGCAGGAATGGCAGAAAGACACAAACTTCCCACACAGAACTCCCATAACCAAGAGAAAATGCTATAAGAGTTTGGTGGGCATTGACCTTGAGTTTTGGAGTTGTAGTTCACCTATATCCAGAGAGCACTGTGAACTCAAAAAATGTTGGATCAGGACCAAACTTGGCATGGATACTCAATATGCCCAAATATGAAGGCAGATGGAGTTCAGGGGAAATAGACCTTGACATTTGGGAGTTGTAGTTGCTGGGATTTATAGTTCCCCTACAATCAAACAGCATTCTGAACCCCACCAATGAAAGAACTGGGCCAAACTTCCCACAGAGAACCCCTCTGTATAAAATCCACACGGAGCTGGATGATATAGCAGCATGGACTCGGATAACCCAGTTCATAGCCGATACTGTGGATTATCCACCTTGATATTCTGGGTTCTATGGTTGTGTGGAAGGGCCCATAAAAGCTCCTAAGAAAGAACTATGGCCCCTTCTACATTGCCATTAAAAATCCAGGATATCTGCTTTGAACTGGATTACCGTATATACAGTGTTCCCTCGCTACTTCGAAATTCACTTATTGCGGACTCGCTGTTATGCGGATTTCAAAAAATATTAATTTAAAATATATATCACTGTTTTGTGGGGTTTTGCCGCCGCCGCTGCTCTCCAAGGCTCTTTCCCTCTTCAGTTCTCCCTCCCTCCAGCCTTGAAGGGCCTTTCCTTCCTTTCCTTCACTTTATTTTAAGTTTATAAAGACTTAAAATAGTGTATAACTACTAAAATAATGTATAAATATTAAAATAAATAGAGCATCTCTACATAGCAGTTTTTCACTTATTGAGGGAGGTCCTGGAACCTCACCCCAGCCATAAGTGAGGGAACACTGTACTCAAGTATAAGCTGATCAAATAGAAGCCGAGGCACCTAATTTGACTACAAAAACCTGGGAAAACCTATTGACTAGAGCAGTGTTTCCCAACCTTTTTTGAGCCGCGGCACACTTTTAACATAAAAAAAATCTGGGGGCACACCACCAACCAAAATGACACAAAATGACACTCTAACACAGTAAATAACGGCTGGGGGATGGTGGCCTGCTGGGAGCAGCTGCTGGGAGTGCTGAAGCCAGGGAGGGGCAGAGCCAGGCCACACCATGCCCGCCCCTTCCCCAGCTTCAGCTCTCCCAGCAGCTGCTCCAGCCTGAGGGAGCAGTGCCAAGCCAGCGGTGGCAGAGCCAGCACAATGCTGGCTTGGCACTGCTCCCTCAAGGCTGGAGCAGCTGCTGGGAGAGCTGAAGCTGGGGGAAGGGGATGGAGCCATGCCCCGCCCCGCCCCCTTCCTCCAGCTTCAGCTCTCCCACAGAGGAGGACCATGAGCCGTGGATAGGCATCAATGGTTGGGGCTCCTCCTCCACGCGGTTTTAGCAAGTGAGGGGCAAGAATCATGGCGGGAGTCATGGCGGATTGGAGGCTGGCTGGGGAAACGGCCGAAGGAGCGGCACCCCGACCCCTTCTTTTTTTTCGCCACCACCCGGCCCTTCCTCCTCCTCCCCCAAGCAGCAGGAGTTCGGCAGGAGGAGGGGGGAAAGGAAGGGGGGCAGAGAGCTTTTCTCGCGGCACAGCAGGAGGTCCGTCACGGCACACTGGTTGAGAAACACTGGACTAGAGTATAAGCTGAGAGTGGGAAATGATGCAGCTACTGGTAAATTCCAAAATAAAAATAGATACCAATAAAATTACATGAATTGAGGCTAAATGATAGATTAAATGCTTTTGAATACTTACATTAAACTGTAATTTAAGAGAGGACTGTCCAACTCTGATTAAGCCATTACTCTAACCTTCTTCAATGTAAATGTGCTTACGTATCCTTCTAATAATAATAAAGAGAGTATGTGGCTGTGTGGAAGGACCCTCAGCCTGAATGTAATCAGCTGTCATGGTGCAAACCCTGAGGTCCCACTGAAGAATATTTAAGTGTAAAAGAGGTCCAAGAGTTTCTCCTCCTTGGAAGATTAGACCCTACTACAATGCTTGGACTCATGAGTGAATTTTCTTGAACTCTGGTCAATAGGTTTGGAAGGATTTGAGAAAGACCGTATCTTCAGCTACCTTGAACACATCTATGCATTTGCTCTCAGACCAGATTTTGTGCAGACCAGATTTTGCCTGATTTTATAAGACTTGAGATGGCTTTGAAGCAGCGTCCTTCCATTGCGAGCTCGCCTTTCTCAGGGACAAGGCAACACCCTTGGCTCTGCACAAACAGATCATGTTGGAGCATGTAAGGAATCAGTCAACTGGGTGTCAACTGTAAAATAAGATGCATGAAGCTGATTGATCGGGCTATGCCTGGGGAGCAGGCCTGAGCCTGGGACTTTTGGATACTGTTACATTTTTGTTCAGGCTATGCAGGTGTTTGGAGCAACAGAGAGAGAGTTTGAAGTGTGCTCTCGCTTTATAAGTTGCTGAAGTTTATCTACATAAACAAAGAAAGATCACTTTAAATATCTCACAAAAGGACAGTATGTGAGTTAATACAACTGATCACATTGTACATATGTTGTCGTGATTTACAAAGAGTAAACTACTTGTTCTTCATTGTTCATCTGCATGGCATATTTTCTTCCTCTGGCAAGGTAGTGTGTGGGCTGATCAAACGTGAACTACACGTGGTTTATTTTACTTTATGCCACTCAAACCCTGGCATACTGGTAGGAGTCATGTGGCCCTCCAGATGCCGGTGGACCAAAAGTCATGGCACCGGGAATGTGGTGCAGCTGGCTAAGTGTCAGCTGCATAAGATCTCTCTGACCAGTAGGTTATGAGTTCGAGGCCTGCCCAGGTCGAGGTGGGTTCTCGACCTTAAGTGTAGCCTGCTGTCGACCTTTGCAGCCCGAAAGACAGTTACATTTGTCAAGTAGGAGATAAAGGTACCACATAAAAGTGGGGAGGCAATTTTTGACTGTTTTATGAGGCCATTAAAAAGAACCCAGGAATCGCTGAGGAATGCGGAAGAAACAATAAAGGGACACTGGAAAAACACCAGGGAGAGATGAGGAGTGTGTCATCTCCCCCTGGTGGCCAGAAAGTGTTCGTCTATATATGTGTGTAAAAAAAAAGTCAAAATGTATGTACTGTACTGTACTGTGATAAATGTCACATGTTTATATGTCATATGTTGAACTGCAGGGATTGTCTGCAAGTATGTGTACTGTAATTCGTTCTGAGTCCCCTTCGGGGTGAGAAGAGCGGAATATAAATAAAATAAATAAATAAATGGCGAGAGTCATGTAGCCTACAGACAACTTAGGAACAATGAGAACAAGACTCATATGGAGAAAATTGTATGGTCATCCATATGGTTCCAACTTCTGCCCTAGTAAACCAAGAAAGGAGGTGAGCATGGGCCAGGCATGATCTTTCCATCCAACAGTGTTCCCCAAACTCCAGTGTTTTGGGTTTCAGCCCCAAGAATCCCTAATCATTGGCCAAGGTAGTTGAGGCTTCTGGGAGTTGATGTCCACAAAACCTGGAGGAATAGAGTTTGAGAAACACAAGTTAATTTGAGGAACAATTCTCCTGTTTGCAAATTGGTACTGGAAAACAGGAGTCTTCCTTTTAAACTAGCAAATTAGTAATTGTGAGCTATGTGGCTGGGTGATTTTTTTTTAACTTGAGCTGCAGTATTATTGTGCGTTTTTACACAATAGTTGGGTTTTCTTTTATGTGCTTTCAAGCAGGTAGCGACTGTGTTCCCCCCCCCCCCTTTCCTAGTTTTTATCTTTGGAAGAAAGAGCCATCCTTCAACTGCAGGAACAAATCTCTTTCATGTGTTTGAGGAAAACACACCCTTCCTTTTGTGAGCTTTGTTCTCCCTCCATGAGATGTAGGGATGTATCCGCTCAGCTTGACAAGCTTTAAATAATTTAGTACTGATACTGAAGTGAAGTAGAATAGAGACACAATATTTGGAGCTGAATTTTCTGACAAAGATGAGGACACACAAAGGGAACCAAAAATAAGTCACATTTTCCATCTCACTAGCTACATTGACTTATTTTGTATTTCAGACAATAACAATCCCAAAAACCTTACCCTGCTGACCGGATCCGGTATGGCTGATCTGAGATGTTTTTAAACAATTGATTTAAAAGCGGGGATAACCGATTTTAGTGTTTGTATATATTTATAGCTTATGTTATTTTCAAGCATTGAATGTTTGCCGTATATATGTTGTACACTGCCCCGAGTCCCCTTCAGGTGAGATGGGTGGAATATAAATGCTAATAATAATAATAAGTTTTAATTATGCTGTAACCCCCCTTGAGCCACAAGGAGAGATGGGTAAGAAATAATAATAACTATTATTATTATTATTGTGTTGAAGGATGTCTCTTTGATATATCTACATATATCATAAACTGTTTGGGATTTGCTTGATTATCCAAACCCGAGGACACCTGCGGTGACAAAACGTCATGATGAGACATGCCTATAAAGTGGGCATTAAACCCCACAAGCCCCCATTTTCACCCTGCAAACTGACATTGTTCCACCTGAGAGCTGAAAAAAATGTAATTTAATTAAATTAAAACCAAAACCCTTTCCCAGTGATAGGGGGGCTGTGTGGGTGGAAAAGGCTGCCTTCTGTTTCGCATGATACCGTCAGCTGTGCCAATGACATTTGGAGTCTACGTAGCTCTCTCTCTCTCTCTCTCTCTCTCTCTCTCTCTCTCTCTCTCTCTCTCTTGTTCTGAGTAGGTCTTTGATTTCCTGCCTATCCATCCTACTTTAAGCCTTATTAATAAAGGATTATGTAATCGTTCTATTGCCAGACACGTTGCAGTATCAGGTGGAGCATCTAGTGGAAGGATGCCGTAATTCAAAGGAAAGTGCAGGATTGCCACCAGACATGCTTGCTCTCTATGGCAAAGCAACGTGATTGGATAACTTGGAAAAGAACAGAATAACTTAAATCACCTTGGAGTGATGATAAAAACAAAAACCCAGCAACAGTACAAGATATATGCAGCAATCTGCTATTCAGGATGACTTTCTGCTGTCACGGTGCCCTCCCACACGGTGCCCTCCCACAACCCTTTACCATAACATCAAAACATTACTTTTGGGTTGTTGTTGTTGAAGTCCTTAATGACCCTAAGATGAAGCTATCACAATTTATTTATTTTATTTATTATTTATTATTTAAAATTTTTGTACCCCGACCTTCTCACCTCTATTTACTATAAATATAGTAAATAAATATAGTATTTATTTACTATATTTATATCTCACCTTTCTCAACCCTGAAGGCTTACAGCATAAGCAATAATTCAATGCCTTAAAAACAGCTTGTATCCAATATACAATTAAACGAACATTTCAATTAAACATTTAAAAACAAAATTAGAAAACAATAAAACATATAAAACATTACCATTGCTACTGTAAACCATGCTATCCACAATCATAGTCCAGGCCATTCTGATATTTATTATTTTATTTATTTATTATTTCAACTTATATACCAACCTTCCCAGTAGGCTCAGGGTGGCTCACAGTACACACATAAAACATTCATAGAACAGCAGTTAAAAACACAATAAAAACAATTTATAACTAAAACAGAGAATGTGACTAGGCAGGGCCATTACAGATTGAACGCCTGTCGGAAAAGGTTAGTCTTGCAAGCCCTCCAGAAGGAGGACAGGTCTGTTATTGTTCGAACCTCCTCCGGTAAGGCATTCCATAGGTTAGGCGCTGCTACCGAGAAGGCACGCTGTCTCGTGGATGACAGGCGGCAAGTTCTGATTGACGGAACTTCCAGAAGATTTCGGTCCTCGGACCGTAGTGATCTCTGAGGGATATGCGGGGAAAGGCGGGCCTCCAAGTACGCTGGCCCCAGACCATGCAAGGCTTTAAAGGTTAACACCAGCACTTTGAAGGCAATCCGGTACTTGATGGGAAGCCAGTGCACACACTGTAGGACTGGTGCGATGTGACATATCAGTGACACTCCAGCCAGCAGTCGAGCAGCAGCATTTTGCACTAGCTTGAGTTTCCGGATCACTGACAAAGGAAGGCCGATGTAGAGGGCGTTACAGTAGTCTAGTCTCGAGATGACTGTGGCCTGGATCACCGTAGCTACGGTAGGTCGTTTCTGGAGAGGTAGTGCGCCAGCTGCTGTTCCCAGTCTTGGAGAAAGGAGGCCACACATTTAAGGGCGGTCCCCCTGACGTCACGGCTAGGCGTTGGAACAATAATGCATGATCTACTGTATCAAATGCTGCCGTGAGGTCCAATAACATGAGCAGCGCTGACCCACCTTGGTCCACCTGGCAGCGAAGCTGGTCTGTGATGGTGACCAGCACGGTCTCTGTCCAGTGCCCAGTATGGAAGCCGGACTGGAAGGGATCTTATCTGGCTGAGTCGTTTAAGAACTGCTGCAGCTGTCCCATTGCACATAATTCCAAATCCATCTATTGCACTCTATTATTCACCAAAGCCTTGATTCCAAAGCCACACTTTCAATTTCTTTCTGAAGGTAAGGTATCATTGGGAGGGAGTTCCATAGACAAGGGGCCACCACTGAGAAGGCCCCATCTCTCATTCCCACTAACTGTGCCTACGTAGCAGGTTGGACTGAGACTGAGCAGGACCTCTACAGACGATCTTAATCTCTGAGATGGCACATAGGGAGAGATACCTTCAGACAGATAAACTGGGCTGGAACTGTTTAGGGCTTCATAGGCCAAAGCCAGCACTTTGAATTGTGCTCGGTAACAGGCTGGCACCCACTGGAGCTGACGTAACGGGGGTTTGTGTGCTCTCTGTGCTCCACTCCGGTGAGCAATCTGGTGCCGCCCGTTGGACCATTTGGAGCTTCTGAACAGTCAAAGGCAACCCCATGTAGAGCATGTTGCAGTAATCTATTTGGAATGTAACCAGAGCGTGGACCACCATGGCCAAGTGACTTTTCAAAGTACAGGCACAACTGGTGCACAAGTTTCAATTGTGCAAAAGCCCCCTGGCCACTGCCAAAACCTGTGGCTCCAGGCTCAGCAATAAGTCCAGGATCACTCCCAAGCTGTGAATCTGAGTCTTCAGGGGGAGTATAACCTTGTCCAACACAGGCTGTGATCCTATCACAAGGTTTCCATAGCTCAGACTTTAAAAGAACTAGGTTCAATGCCTTGTATAGCTCCAAAAAGTTCAGAGTAAAACCTAGAACAAATTTGCCATCCTGTTGACATGGAAGCCACCACGTCCCATTGCATCTATAATAGAAAAATGTGAGGCATACTGGTTTGAGTGCCGGATTACAACTCTGGAGGCCAGGTTTTGAATCCCTGCTTGGCCATGGCAGCCTCTTAACCATGAGCAAGTCACACTCTCTCAGCCTCAGAGGATGGCAATGGCAAATGTCTGCTGAAGAAATATTGTCCACGACATTTTGTCATCATAGATTGGAAATGACTTAACAGCACACAATAACAACAAGACTTTATTTATTTATTTATTTATTTATTATTCGATCTTATATTCCGCTCCTCCCTGCAGGCTCGGGGCAGATCACAACATACAATAAAAACATGCTGCGCATAGAACTTGCAGCCATACATCGCATAAAACATAACACATAAAACCAATAAACAGTAAAATCAGAAAAATTCGGTTTCTAAAAACTCCAGGCATGAACCCCTCAGGGCGGATCAATTAGTCGAAGGCCAGTTTAAAGAGTACAGTCTTGCAAGCTCTTCGGAAAGGGCCGAGCTCTGAAATCGCTCGGGTAGCGTCAGGCAGCGAGTTCCACCATACTGGGGCCACCACAGAGAAGGCCCTCTGCCTAGTTGTGGATAGATGACAGGAGCGGATCGATGGAACCAATAGCAGATTTTGCTCTTCTGAACGTAGTGATCTCGGGGGAATGTACGGGGCAAGGTGGTCCCTCAGGTACACAGGCCCTAGACCGTGCAAGGCCTTAAAGGTAAGTACCAACACCTTGAAGGCAATTCGGTACTCTATAGGAAGCCAGTGCAGTTGCCGGAGGATGGGAGTAATGTGCTCCCACCAGCAAGCGAGCAGCGGCATTCTGCACCAGCTTGAGTCTCCGGATTGTCGACAAGGGAAGGCCAACGTAGAGGGCGTTACAGTAGTCCAGTCTCGAGATGACCGTCGCTTGGATCATCCCTGGACAGGTAGGGTGCCAGTCGCCTAGCCTGGCGGAGATGGTAGAACGCTGTTTTGCTGACCATGGAGACCTGAGTCTCCATGGTCAGCAAAGGGTCCAATTGGACACCCAAGCTCTTGACAAGGGATGACGAGCTCAATTGCTCGCCATCCAAGGCAGGCAACCGGCACCCACCCAGCCCAGGGCGACCAGGCCACAAGATCTCCGTCTTCGACGGATTCACCTTCAGCCGGCTGGAACGCAGCCAACCAGTCACGGCTTCAAGGCATCGATGGAAACAATCGGGTACGGTATCCGGCTTGCCGTCCATTCTCAGCAGGAGCTGGGTGTCATCCGCATACTGATAACACTCCAGACCAAAGTCGCGAACCAGCTGTGCCAGGGGGCGCATGTACACGTTGAATAATAAGGGGGAGAGGATGGCCCCCTGGGGGACCCCGCAACTTAATGGGAGTCTCCCAGAGACCTCCTCGCCCCCCTCCACACGTTGTCCCCGATCCTGGAGGAAGGAGGTCACCCACTTAAGGGCGGTCCCCCTAACCCCTGTCACGGCTAAACGGTGGGTCAGCAAGGTGTGATCTACTGTATCGAACGCTGCTGTTAGATCTAACAGAACGAGCAGTGCTGATCCACCCTGGTCCAGCTGGCGGCGAAGTTGGTCTGTAATGGCGACAAGCACGGTCTCCGTCCCATGCCCAATACGGAAGCCAGACTGGAAGGGGTCGAGCCCAGCTGTGTCGTCTAGGAACCGCTGCAGCTGATCTGCTGCTGCCCTCTCAATTACCTTGCCTAAAAAAGGCAAATTAGACACAGGTCGGTACTGGGGAGCCGAAGGGTCTAACTTCGGCTTCTTCAGCAGCGGTCTTACCATTGCCTCTTTCAACCCCCCTGGGAACACTCCTTGCTCAAGGGAGCTGTTGATAATCTTTCCCAGGGGGTCTCGTAGCTTGGTAACATGAAAGACAACAGGAAAACAGGAAGACCGTATTTCATATAGATTGATTATTCAATCAAGGAAACAACTTTGCAAGAGCTGAGCACAGAAATTAATGGCTAGGGCTCTTGGGAATCTTTTCTACACAGGGTTGTCATAAGTCAAAGTTGACTTGACTGAAAACGACAACAGATTGTGATCACTGCATTGTCTGTCTACATATCTATTAGAATTGAGGATGTCGGGTTAATTCACCACTATCTCCACCACATCTTTCTCCCCAAAATTAGTGTGCAAAGTCGCATTTTATAGTAGGAGTTTCATCTGCTGTTGATAGACACAGATAATTTACTTCACCTAGTAAAAAAAGAAATATATATAAATCTGGTAAGTCTATAAAACAGGCATGGGTAGACTTTGGCCCTCCAGGTATTTTGGACTTCATCTCCCATAATTCCTAACAGCCTCAGGTCCCTTCCTTCTGTTTTTCCCTTTCCTTTCCTGCTTAAGTGGTTGAGGGGGGAAAAGGAAAGGCTGTTAGGAATTGTGGAAGTTGGAGGGCCAAAGTTTGCCCATGCCTGCTATAAAAAGTCTATGGCAAAAAGTCTACGGCAAACATGACAAGTATATGCAAGAGGAATGTAATAAATCCAACAAGTCTTTCTTGGTGGCTCCGCTCTCTGGGGCCAGTGTTTTCCTTCCTACACAAATTGCTATAGAAACACCTTCGGGAGGCTCTCAAGGTTTCCTCTTCTCCTCCACAGCTTTCTCTGCACTCCCACAGATGCCATGCTGTTGACAAGAGACTGATGAATCTGCAGCCCTTTGATGGGGCTGACTCAAGCTTGCAGAAGATGGCAATTGCCGGGCTGCGTGACAGAAACACGTTTGGATTTTGCAAGGCGTGAGAAGGCCATGTGATTCATGAGCTCAACTGCTAAATAAAAAGGTTAACGGGAAAATGGAGAGAACCGCACCAAAATGACTCCTTCAAAGGATCTATCCAAAGTACTAGAAGATCTTCTCCAAACGGATTCAGTACCTTGGATAGCTCATTTTAAGTCTCAGCTAAAATCTGGTGTAAAATCATGCGTTTGTATGGTATTTATTTATTTATTTATTTACAGTATTTACATTCTGTCCTTCTCACCTCGAAAGGGACTCAGGTCACAGAAGATAAATATTCAATGCCATTTATATACACAGTCCAGACAATTATACATAGATAGAGGTATATATATATCGGCTATTCTCATGTTTTGGCATCTTGGAGGCTTTGTGCTTGGTTCTGGCCATGGATGTGTGCGTGCGTGTGTGCTTTCGCTTCATCTCCCTGCTGAAGTAACTTCCTCCTTTTTGACCAAATTGCTGGCATTCCTTATGGGTGCCTCAGAATACTTTTCCACTTTTAAGCAGTACCTATTTATCTACTCACATTTGCTTTCAAACCGCTAGGTAGGCGGAAGCTGGACTAAAGTCCAGGAGCTTACCCTGACCCAGACTTCGAACTGGCAGCCTTTCGACTGACAAGATTTACTGCAGCTGGTGGTTTAACTTGCTGTGTTACAGCCCGGCCCCTTTTGTGACACTCTGCTTCTGCCTGTATCCTCTTATCAGGGGTGCTCATTACGGTGATCGGGAGCACCTAGGTGATCTTCGGCCCTCTTCCAGGTGATCTTTGGGCCTCACCAGCCGGGTGGCACGCTCCTGCCATGCGCGTGCAGGTGCGCTCCCGCCGACGCTTTCACGGGGCTTCTTTTGCCAAAATGAGGCTTTAGTGGGCGGGCCCTGGCACTCGTCTTGCCACGCAAGGTGTGGTGACATGACCGCCCATTGGTTGCTGCTGGGAGCGGAGGGGGGAGCAAGGCGAAGGCATGCGCACGGATAGGATGCGAGGCTGTGGGAGGGATGGAGGGAATGTGTGTGTGTGTGAGAGAGAGAGAGAGCCAAGGAGAGAAGAAAGAAATCCGGAGAACTTTTTCGGATCCTTTTGGCAGGCAGGCAGGCGGGCGCTGGAAGGAGAGAGGGAGAGAGAGAGAGAAAGAGGCGAAGGAGGCCGGGCAAAGTGGGGCAAAGCCAAGCAAGCCCCGCCGCAAACCCTGCTGCTGCCCTCGGGACTCCCATTCCAAGCCGAGACCTGGGTGAGTGAGCTGTGTGGGGCTGCTTTCTTTCCTTGGTTGGGGGCGAGGAGGGAGGGCTCCGCCGTGTTCCTGGGGCTGAACCCGAGGAGGAGGGGGCTGCGGGGATGGAGACTCCACTTGCTGCTGCTGCTTGTGCCCTCGCCGCCTTCCTCCGCATCGTCCTCCCTCGCCATCGAAGGAGAAAGGCGGCGAGGGCCCACGGGGGAGAGAGAGAGAGAGGCTCTTCAGAGCCGGCTAGGAAGAACCACCCCCCTCTCCCCCCCCCTGTGGGCATGGACTGCCACCAGTGGGGGGGTCCTCCTTCCTGCCAGCTGTCCACTTGGGCATCCTTTCTGAGTGACACCCTCGGAAGGAAGGAAGGGTGTCCCCCCCCCCCGCTGCATCTGACACTTTGGGGAAGCACCTCTTCCACTCTTCCTTCTCCTGCCCAGGTAAGGAAGCCGAGAGGGAGGAGGGGGGAGAGGCTGCCGTGGGGATGCTCCAGCCTCACATGGGTCCCTCTCTCGGTTGAGTTTCCCGGCCCAGGCAGCAGCCAGGCGGCCCCTCTTCCCAGCCCTGCGCCTTCTGAGCCGCCGCCGAAGCCATATCTGGCCGGAGCGCTGGTGGGTGCGCCTATAAATACCCTCCTGCTGCGTGCGTGGGAGGGGCCTGCTGTGCATGCAAGAAGCAGGA
Organism: Anolis apletophallus; assembly: GCA_030556195.1. Taxonomy (NCBI): domain Eukaryota; kingdom Metazoa; phylum Chordata; class Lepidosauria; order Squamata; family Anolidae; genus Anolis; species Anolis apletophallus. The sequence continues at coordinate 43,156,277 of JARBWK010000011.1, read as the reverse complement.
CGGGATGGGGACTTCCTGCTTTGCGAAAGCACGCAGCAGGAAGGAGGAAGTCAACGAAGACATTAAGAGAGAGAGCGCGCGCAGGCAAGGAGCATCCCCTTCCCGGGTGCGCGCGGCAGCGAATTCGTGGGCAGGCAAGAAAGAAGTCCCGCGCGGACGGAAGGCTGCAGTAGGAGCGTGCACGCGCACGCTCACATGCACAACAGGTGATCTTTTCAACTTGATTGTTCATATAGTAGCTCGCATGATGAAAAAGTGTGGGCACCCCTGCTCTTATCATTCTAGGACAGGGGTGTTCATTAGGTAGCTCGCGATCTACTGGTAGATCGCGTAGGGTGTCCTGGTAGATCGCAGGCAGGGCGGGAGAAAGGCTCAGTCCTGCCCTGCAGGCTCTCGACACCGCCCAAGTGCTGCCGGCCCTGGGTTATCTGAGGTCTTTTCCACACAGTTGAATAAAATCCCATGTTATCTGTGCTGAATCAGATTATATGGCAGTGTGGACTCAGAAAACCCAGTTCAAAGCAGATATTGTGTTATACGTTTCACATTTTCGTAGTGGGTAGGTAGATCATTTTGACTTGGTTGTTTTATAAGTAGCTCGCATGCTGAAAAAGTTCTAGGACAACCATGACTATTTGAGATTGAAGGGTTTGCCTTAGCATGTGTGCATATTTTTGCATGCAAGTTGGTACGATCAGTTGGGCTGGTGTGGAATGAAGCATCAAATAGCCTTATCCCTGTCCCTCCAACACAAAGTCCACTCCATCCATCCATCTAGCTATGAATGATCCAGGCATAAATTAAGGGAGAAACCTCCACAAATTGCCTTCCCCTTTGCTTGGAAGGTTAGTTATTTTTGGTTGGGGCTGGGAAGGAGGGTTGGACGCCAGGCGGGTGTGGGGCTGGCAGGGCTGCAACCCTCTGAGCCTAAGGCACGTGGGTCAAATTCAAGCCCCTCCATGTCATTTTATGTGGCCTTCCAGACGCTGGATTACAACTCCTATATTCCTCTTCATCCTTAGATATCATGACAAGTGCAGATGGGAGACAGGATACAGGAATCTGTATCTGTTGGTTCCGATTAGTCAGGATAATGGGGTTTGAATGTAGATACAAGGCTGTGGATAGGATGTCTGATGTTAAAATGTCCTTTAACCTTTCCCCAACCTCAGAGCCATAAGTGCTGTTGGGTTATAATTCCCAGTCCACATGGCGGATAATCAAAAGTGATGAGAGCTGGTGTTCAATAACATCTGGGGGACCTAAAGCGGGTAAAGACTATAGAGCATTGACCACTATGTCAAAAAAATAGATCTTCCTCTAGCACAGTGTTTCTCAACCTTCCTAATGCTGCGACCCCTTAATACAGTTCCTCCTGTTGTGGTGACCCCTAACCATAACATTATTTTCATTGCTACTTCATAACTTGATTTTGTCATTTGGAAGTTGTAGTTGCTGGGATTTATAGTTCACCTACAATCAAAGAGCATTCTGAACTCACCAACAATGGAATTGAACCAAACTTGGTACGCAAAACTCCCATGACCAACAGCAAATACTGGAAGGCTTTGGTGGACACTGACCTTGAGTTTGGGAGTTGTAGTTCACCTACATCCAGAGAGCACTATAGACTCAACAAGGATGGATCTGGACCACACTTGACATGAATCCTCAATATACCCAAATGTGAACACTGGTGGAGTTTGAGGAAAATAGATCTTGACATTTGGGAGTTGTAGTTGCTGGAATTTATAGTTCACCTACAATCAAAGATCCCCTTGCACCCCACCAATGATAGGAATGGGTCAAACTTCCTATACAGAACCCTCATGCCTTGAAGGGAGTAGCTGGCGTGAGCCTCCATCCCACCTCTCACACTCTCCCTCACCCACACATGCGCATCATGCTGCCATGCGCCAAGCACACCTGTTCTCCCCTCCCTGCTTGGAGTATCAGAAACAGCCTTCCCCTTGGCTGGGAGGCCTGCCAATCACAGCAGAGTAGAGCTTTAGGTGGGAGAATTCGCAGTCTGTTTCCAAAAAGAAAGAGAAGGACAAGCGGAGAGATCTTCAACCTTCTCTGCCAAAGGGCTTCCTAAGACCATCAGAAATATATGTTTTCTGATGGCCTTTGGCGACCCCTCTGAAACCCTCTCGCGACCCCCCTGGGGGTCCCGACCCCCAGGTTGAGAAACACTGCTCTAGCAAGAGTGATTTCAAAAAATGGAATGAAAACAAATTATAAAGATGGAAACTTTCCCGAATGGCATACGAGCAAATCAGGGACACAATAAAACAACTAAAAGTGCTTCTCAGGTGGCTGCTAGGCCTTGTCTCGGAGGAGGAGGAGGCCTTGGGTAAAATGTTCTTTTCCTCCAGCAAAGGTGATTTGCAGGATTTAAAGATATATAGCTTGTGAGTACATCCAGAAACATTAGGGAGCTCCGATTTGACGAATAATTACCCCATGACACACATACACACACAATAAAACAAATTCACATCCTGGTATTTTCTAAATGAATGTAAGTCTATGGAATGAACCATTTGATAAAGTTGGAGGCTTTTAAACAAACAGGACGGCCATCTGTCGGGGACACTTTGAATGTGATTTTCCTGCTTCTTGGCATAAAGGGATTGGACTGGATAGGTCACGAGGTCTCTTCCAACTCTTGGATTCTATGATTCTATGAAATGCCCTCCCATTCCCTGGTAAAGAATGCACCCACAAAGTATAGCATTAACCACTGGCTGCCCTTCCATGACACCTCAAGGCTCAGGCTAATGGAAGATAGAATGAAAGAGGACACGTACATTGAGTCAAGACAGGAAAGCATGTCTGCGCATTAGATACTCCTAAGCATTTCATTCTCTAGACTTGGCTTCATAAACATTTCCCACTGTGGTTCTCGCCTTAGTTACATCCAGAATGGGCTACTGTAATGCACTCTACATGGGGCTGCCTTAAGAAGGTCCAGAAACTGCAGCTAGTGTAAAGGTCAGCTGCCAGATTACTAACTGGAGCTAGGTACAGGGAACATTTATTTATTATTATTTATTTAAAACTTTTATACCCCGGCCTTCTCACCTCCGAAGAGGGACTCAGACCGGCAAACAGCAAGTATTCAATGCTAACATTTAAAATCTAAAAGCATCATAAATTTACAATAAAATTTACAAATACAATAAATACATTTAAAAAGCCTTTCGCCAAAGTAAAATCAAGTCCAACTTAATCCATATATTCGATCCGTATCAAGTGCTTAGCGACTTTAGTCGCTTCACAATCTCCTCCTTCATTCTGCGAAGGCCTCATTGCACAGCCACGTTTTCACCCGCTTCCTAAAAGTCAGGTGGGAGGGGGCAGATCTACGGTCATGTGGGAGGGAATTCCACAACCGGGGGGGCCACCACAGAAAAGGCCCTGTCCCTCGTCCCCACCAGGCGTGCCTGCGATGGTGGTGGGACCGAGAGCAGGGCCTCTCCAGACGATCTTAGCACTCTTGACGTTTCATAGGGGAGAATACATTAGGACAGGTAAGCTGGGCCGGAACCATATAGGGTTTTGTAGGTCAACACCAGCACTCCTGCTGAAGCAGTTCCACTGGCTTTCCAACAAGATTCTGGGCTCAATTCAAGTTGATTACCTATAAAGCCCTATACACTTCGGGTCCAACCTATCTTCATGAACGCATCTCTTTCTACGAACCAGTGCAGGCTCTGAGATCAACAGGGGAGGCCCTTCTCTCAGTCCCACCACCGCCTCAAGTGCAGTTGATGGGAATGAGAGAGTGTGTCTTTTCTGTCACGCCCCCCGGCTCTGGAATACCCTCCCAAAAGAGATTAGATTAGCCTCCACTCTTCAATCCTTCTGTTCCAACCTGAAAACATGGATGTTCCGACAGGCCTTAGCACTTGATCTCCTATTTCAAATGTCCTGTGTCTTGATTTGAGGTCACTGTGTTATTTCTGTCTTCGCTGGGCCGATGTCAAGCTCTCAGCTGCGCTGTCTCATTCCCTATTATGACAGGCACATCCAAACTTTCTATCACTCCCATTTTCCATTTGCCTATCAATTGATGGTGCTTGACTGGTATTTCTGCCACTGGAACTTCAAATTCGGGCCCTTGTATTCCCTTAAGGCGATACCTCTGGTCAGGTATTAGCTGTTCTACCTTAATTAACTGTGACTGGATCAGAGAAACTTGTGCCCCTGTATCTCTCAATCCTAACACCGTCTTTTCATTCACACTAACCACCTCCACACAGTCTTTATTGAACTGTTCCCCCACACTCCATACTCTTAACACTTTAGCTGTATTTTCTGTCCTATGGGCTGAATGGGCCCATATGAAGCTGACACTTGGCACCTTGTGAATTGACAGCCGTTAGTTCTATCTACTGTTGTTTTAAAATTGTATTATTTTGATTTTATGCTACGTGTGTTGACAGAGGTTGTTGTTATAATTTTGTGACTTGTTTTATACTTATGTACCATTTTTACCTGTTGTATGTTATACTAGCTTGGGGACCCAGTGGTGCCCGGGTTATTTGAGAAAGGCATTGTGTGCCAAGGTTGGACTTTGGTACTTCAAGTCCCATCATCCATGGTCCACCCTCCTCCAAACTGCAGCAGAAGATAGAGTGGGTCATGGGGGCTCTGTGTGCCAAGTATGGTTTTTATCGCTCTTTGTTGGGGGCTGCAGCGGTCTTGGGCAATGAGTAGAGGTAGTTGAAGTCCCATCATCCATGGTCTGCCCTCCTCTAAACTGTGGAAGGATGGAGACTGGGTCATGGGGCCACAGGGTGCCAAGTGTAGTCTTTAGAGGTCTTTGTTCAGGGCCGCAGTGGTCTGTGGGGAATGAAGGGTTTGAAAGTACTACAAATCCCATAATTCGTGGACATACTTAAAGTCCCATGATCCATGGTCCTCCCTCCTCCAAACTGCAATAGAAAGTAGCATGGGTCATAGGGTTTCTGTGTGCCAAGGTTGGTTACTGTTAATTCAGGCCATACACAATGTCCCATTAACTCAGGCTTATTCAGGAAAATCAAGTTAAGTAAGTCTTACTGTGAAATCAGGCTAAGGCCTAGCCAGGAGAATCAAGTTGAGGAAGCCTTACTGTCAATTGAGGCTGAGGCCTAGTTTGTAAAATCAGCTAAAGGATGCCTTTTTGTGAAGTACTCTCTCTGTCACCTTTGAGATTTGGGATGTAGGAATTTTGGCCAATCAGAGCCGGTTTTGCAAATTCTCCTTCAGTGTCAACCAATCATGTTGTTTGAATGTAGAGTCTTGGATTCTTGGATGCTGGCCGAGTCCTTTATGCAAATACTCCCTCAGTTGCAACCAATCCCCTCTGTCTGTTGCCTTAGAATGTTGGAGTTCAGAGGCTGGCCAATCAGAGTCCTTTATGCAAATAATCTCAGAGGCAACCAATCGAAACGCTGCCACATATTCCTCCGCACCTCCCACCGAAAACACTGAATTTTATTATATACATAGATAGATAGATAGATGTGCACCCTGAAGTGCCTTGTAAGCCGCCCCGAGTCCCTTCGGGGAGATGGTGGCGGGATATAAAGTTTATAATAATAATAATAATAATAATTATTATTATTATTAAAACAACTGGCATTCAGGTACAATGGGGGAAGTTTTGGCACGAGTAGGATGCAAAGATGCGTCAGTCTCCAAGTAGCCTAAGAGCATCCTAGCATAGATTTGGCTGAGGCAGCGGGGCGGGGCTTAAACGGCGAGTGGGCGGGGCTTAGACAATAGTAGGCGGGGCTGAGCTCTTCTCCAGGCAGCCTCGCGCAGGCCCCGCCTCCTCCCTCCGCGGTATAAAAACGCCGAAGCTAAAGCGCACCCTGGAATAGACTTGGCCGAGGAGGCGGGGCGGGGCTTAGACGGCCCTAGGCGTGATTCAGATAAGTAGTGGGCGGAGCTTAGCTTTCTGAGCCTTGGCATTGACTTGGCTGAGGCGGCGGGGCGGGACTTATACTGGCACTGGGCGCGACTCAGACGAGTAGTGGGCGGGGCTTAGCTTCCTGAGTTTGATCCTCTCTGCCTCTTCTTCAGGCAGCCTCGCGCAGGCCCCGCCCTCTTCTCCCCCGCTCTATAAAAGCGCCGGGAGCCCTTTCCGGGGCGCAGATGCCACGCTGCAGGGCAGGCGGGAGGGTGTCACTTTTCCCTTGAAGCGCCTCTCTTCGTTTGTCTCTTCTTCTGGAACCGCAGTGATGCCTGGCTTGGAAACGGCGCCCCCTGCCGACGAGCCCCTGCGAAAGGAAGACGCGGAGCCCGAGGCCTCCCCCGCCTCATCCCGGGAGCTGGCGGTGCGCACCCCTTCCGACTTGTCCTCTCTGCCGGCCGCGGTGCGCGCCGCTCTGGAGCTGGCCGAAGCTCGCCGCCGGCTGCTGGAGGCCGAGAGCCGGCGGCGCGTGGTGTCGGAGCTGGAAGTGCGCGCCCACCAGCTGCACCACGTCTTCCTGGAGGCCGAGCGCCGCCTGGTCCACCGCGCCGAGGGGCTGGGGCGCCTGGGCGGAGCGGCGGCGCAGGCCGAGCTGCAGCTGGCCTCCCGCGGAGGGCAGCGCCTCCGCAAGGGCCTCCGCCGCTGCAGGAAGGTCCGCCCGCCCGCCCTCCTCGCCTCTGCCCTCGGCCTCGGAGGCTGCGCGCCCTGGGCCGACTGGCGGCGGAGGCAGCAGCAGCAGCAGGGACCCGAGTCGCCCTTCCGACGCCGACCCGCCCACGCCCGCCCGGCAGAGGGACCCCCCGCCACTGCTTGAGAAGCAGGAGCCCACGAATCCCCCTTCAAGCACAGCCTGGCAAAGTGGGATTGGGAAGCATAGGCCATCTAGTCCGTCCCCCCATTCAAAGGGGCAAGAAGGCACCATGCAAACCCTCCCGACAGAGGGCCATCCCGCTGCTGCTTAAGAAGGAGAAGCCCCCCAAGCCACCCTCCAAGCACAGCCTTCCAAAGTGGGGTGAGGAATCCTGGGATCATAAGCCACCCACTCCACCCCAATTCTAACGGGCAAGAAGGCACCATCAAAACCATCCCGACAGAGGGCCATCCTGCTACTACTTAAGAATGAGAAGCCCCCCAAGCCCAGCCTTCCAAAGTGGGGGGAGGAATCCTAGGATCATAAGCCACCCACTCCACCCCAATTCTAACGGGCAAGAAGGCACCATCAAAACCATCCCGACAGAGGGCCATCCTGCTACTACTTAAGAATGAGAAGCCCCCCAAGCCACCCTCCAAGCACAGCCTTCCAAAGTGGGGTGAGGAATCCTGGGGTCATAAGCCACCCACTCCACCCCAATTCTAACGGGCAAGAAGGCACCATCAAAACCATCCCGACAGAGGGCCATCCTGCTACTACTTAAGAATGAGAAGCCCCCCAAGCCACCCTCCAAGCACAGCCTTCCAAAGTGGGGGGAGGAATCCTAGGATCATAAGCCACCCACTCCACCCCAATTCTAACGGGCAAGAAGGCACCATCAAAACCATCCCGACAGAGGGCCATCCTGCTACTACTTAAGAATGAGAAGCCCCCAAGCCACCCTCAAGCACAGCCTTCCAAAGTGGGGGAGGAATTCTAACGGGCAAGAAGGCACCATCATAAGCCACCCACTCCACCCCAATTCCTAACTAACGGGCAAGAAGGCACCATCAAAACCATCCCGACAGAGGGGCAAGAAGGCACCATCCAAACCCTCCCGACAGAGGGTCATCCTGCTACTACTTAAGAATGAGAAGCCCCCCAAGCCCAGCCTTCCAAAGTGGGGGGAGGAATCCTAGGATCATAAGCCACCCACTCCACCCCAATTCTAACGGGCAAGAAGGCACCATCAAAACCATCCCGACGGAGGGCCATCCTGCTACTACTTAAGAATGAGAAGCCCCCCAAGCCACCCTCCAAGCACAGCCTTCCAAAGTGGGGTGAGGAATCCTGGGGTCATAAGCCACCCACTCCACCCCAATTCTAACGGGCAAGAAGGCACCATCAAAACCATCCCGACAGAGGGCCATCCTGCTACTACTTAAGAATGAGAAGCCCCCCAAGCCACCCTCCAAGCACAGCCTTCCAAAGTGGGGTGAGGAATCCTGGGGTCATAAGCCACCCACTCCACCCCAATTCTAACGGGCAAGAAGGCACCATCCAAACCCTCCCGACAGAGGGTCATCCTGCTACTACTTAAGAATGAGAAGCCCCCCAAGCCCAGCCTTCCAAAGTGGGGGGAGGAATCCTAGGATCATAAGCCACCCACTCCACCCCAATTCTAACGGGCAAGAAGGCACCATCAAAACCATCCCGACAGAGGGCCATCCTGCTACTACTTAAGAATGAGAAGCCCCCAAGCCCCCCCAAGCACAGCCTTCCAAAGTGGGGGGAGGAATCCTAGGATCATAAGCCACCCACTCCACCCCAATTCTAACGGGCAAGAAGGCACCATCAAAACCATCCCGACAGAGGGCCATCCCGCTGCTGCTTAAGAAGAAGCCCCCCCAAGTCACCCTCCAAGCACAGCCTTCCAAAGTGGGGTGAGGAATCATGGGATCATAAGCCACCCACTCCACCCCAATTCTAACAGGCAAGAAGACACCATCCAAACCCTCCTGACAGAGGGTTATCCTGCTATTGCCTTCCAGGAGCCCCTGGGATGAGGAATCATGGAGTCATAGGCACCAAGGGCCACCCAGTCCACCACAGTTCTAATGGGCAAGAGGACACCATCCAAACACTCCCAACAGAGGGCCATCCCCCTACTGCTTAAGCGCCTCTGGAGAACAAGGAGCCCCCAAGTCACCCTCCAAGCACAGCCTGCCAAAGCGGGATGAGGAATCACAGGCCATCTAGTCCGCCCCACATTCAAAGGGGCAAGAAGACACTATCAAAACCCTCCCGACAGTAGGTCGTCCTGCTATTGCTTCAGCGCCTCCAGAGAACAAGGAGTCCCCAAGTCACTCCAAGCACAGCCTTCCAAACTGGGATGAGGAGTCATAGGATCATAAGCCATCCAGTCCAACCCCCATTCGAACAGGCAAGAAGACAGCATCCAAACCCTCCCAGCAGAGGGCCACCCTGCTACTGCTTAAGCGCCTCCGGAGAAGGAGAAGCCCCCAAGTCACCCTCCAAGTACATCCTTCCAGGAGCCCCTGCAATGAGGAATCATGGAGTCACAGGCCCCAAGGATCATCTGGCCCACCTCAATTCTAATGAGCACGAAGACACCATCAAAACCCTCCTGACAGATGGCCGTCCCGCTTAAACATTTCCAGAGGAGACTCCACCCAAGAGGAGAGGCCGCCCTGAAACACTCCAAGTGGCCCTTCAATCCCAGCCTCCCAGAATCCCCCTCTGAAGCCAGACAGCGGGACCAGGAATTATGAGATCTCAGGCCCCAAGGGCCAGCCAGCCCACCCAACCCCATTCTGCCAGGCAGAAAGGCACCATTGAAACATTCCGGACAGAGGGACATTCTGCTACTGCTTAAGCATCTCCGGAGATCAAGGAGCCCCCAAACCGAGTGGCTTCATGACAGAGTTGAAAGGCCCCTTAGATAGTTTGGTATGTTTCCAAAGTAACAGTTTTCAGAAAGCCCTGACGGCCAGCCTGGGGATGAAAAATATACCTTGGCATCAGGTGTCTTTTCTGCGAGGCTCTCATGGGCTGAGAGTATTGTATTTATTTATCGTGTCAGAAGCGAATTGCAACGGAGCCTGGCCATTTGCCACCAGAAATGCAATTAGTGTGCATTACTTTGACCTCTGATGGTGTCCTTCTGGGAGCTCTCTTGTGATGCGCTGCGGCAGAGTTTGTGAACACACCGGCGAGGGATTTGAGTAGCATATGAGAATGTCACTTGGGGAGTAGAACCGCCAATCCCTCAGCCAGCATCATCAGTAGATCTACTGTTGAAGGCTTTTAAGGTCGGAATCACTGGGTTGCTGTGCGTTTTCCAAGCTGAATGGCCATGTTCCAGAAGCACTGAAGTCCAACCACATTGGAATTGACGATGCCAGTTCTTGACTCCATAAATATAATGGGGAATCCTCACCATCAACCTGTTTAATCTCATCGAACGTCTCCTTTGGTGGACGGCCTTTCAAGGAAAGGAACTTGAGGACTGCTCTGTATTCCACTGGGTCCATTATCAAACCTCACACCACTTCAGCACCTGTAACATCAAGACCGTTATCGGTTCTGAGTTGTAAGATGGCACGGAACCTATAGAGACTTCTATCATTACACATGTTTCAGCATCCTGTGATAAATGGAAGTGGGTCAGGGGAAATCTTTAATGAACGCCCCTCGTAGTTGGGTGCTGGCTGCACATGGCTGTGGATCTTCTCCTGGCTTGGTTTGCCTGCCATTTTAATCACAAGCACCTTGCTTCAAGAGAACTGCCTTAATTTTTCATCCATGCATATGAATGCTTCCGTTTTTCACCATGGAAAGATTTCGAAGAGACTTCCAAAGAAGAGGGATACCGAATTGCCCCTTCTTGTCTGTTTTGAACTATTAATGCCTTAGGGACTCTTGCGAAGGAACTCATTAACCAATGATTGTATTACAACTCTTCCATGATTTTAACTTGACTGTTGTTATGAACAGGCCTGGATTAACCCCTTTTGGCGCCCTAGGCCACACTTTGGAATTACGCCCCCAAACCAACCTCTACTGCACACACCCCCCACCTCCTCGCGGCGCCATGTGCCCTCCTTCCTTGAGTCAAGGAAGGAGGGCGCGAGGAGGAGGAGGCGGACGGAAGCCCCCGCCCCCAGTGCTGGGAGCGGCACCGGGGGCGAGGCTTCCCTCCATCTCCTCTTCGCAGCGCGCCCTCCTTCCTTGAGTCAAGGAAGGAGGGCGTGAGGAGGAGGAGGCGAACAGAAGCCCTGCCCCCGGTGCCGGCAGCGGCCCTGGGGGCGGGGCTTCCCTCCGCCTCCTCTTCGCGGTGTGCCCTCCTTCCTTGAGTCAAGGAAGGAGGGCACGAGAAGGAGGTGGACAGAAGCTCTGCTCCCGGTGCCGACAGCGGCCCTGGGGGCGGGGCTTCCCTCCGCCTCCTCTTCGCGGTGTGCCCTCCTTCCTTGAGTCAAGGAAGGAGGGCGCGAGAAGGAGGTGGACAGAAACACTGCTCCCGGTGCCGACAGCGGCCCCGGGGCGGGCTTTCCCTCTGCCTCCTCTTCGCGGTGTGCCCTCCTTCCTTGTGTCAAGGAAGGGGGCGAGAAGGAGATGGACAGTAGCTCTGCCCCCGGTGCCGGCAGCGGCCCTGGGGGCGGGGCTTCCCTCTGCCTCCTCTTCGCGGTGTGCCCTCCTTCCTTGAGTCAAGGAAGGAGGGCGCGAGGAGGAGATGGACAGTAGCTCTGCCCCCAGTGCCAGCAGCGGCCCCGGGGGCGGGGCTTCCCTCCGCCTCCTCTCTGCGACGAGCCCTCCTTCCTTGAGTCAAGGAAGGAGAGCGCGCGAGGAGGAGGAAGGAAGGGAGAAAAGCGCCCGGGTCCTCGCGACGCGTGTGCACCCTCCTTCCTTGACAAGGGGGCGGGGGCGATGGCGAGGGGGGCACCATTCCCTCCTCCCCCCCCCCAGCGCTCTCCCCACCCTCCCGAGAGAGAGAGAGAGAGAGAGAGAGAGAGAGCGAGAGAGAGAATTGCGTTGCGGTTTTGTTTCAACAATTTCTTTTGGGTCCGTGTGAATTGTGCCCCCCCCTTGGCTTGCGCCCCTAGGCCATGGCCTAGAGTGGCCTTATGGGTAATCCAGGCCTGGTTATGAATGTGCAGGGTCCGATAGACATTTCTCATGTTGAGAATATATCTGTGATTGATGGCAATTTGCCCAGAAAGTCACAGCACACGAGAGGGCTAACTGGTGGGAACTTTTGAAGGTATATTTTTATAGCACTTGTAATGTAAACAGTGACATTTCTTGGCCAGTTGAATTTCACATGGTAGGATTGTGGGACATAATATCCCCAGATCTTTTGCACCCAACAGGTTTGGGTGTTTGGATCAAAACAACTTAACTTTGTACATATGCACTAGCTCTGCTTTTAAGCCACTCTCTCAAGGGATTGATTGAATCATTTTAAAGCAGGAGTCAACATACACCAAATAGGCTGACACGTTTATATTAGGGAAGATTGTCTAGAACAGTGTTTCTCAACCTTCCTAATGCTGCGACCCCTTAATGCACTTATGTTGTGGTGACCCCTAACCATCCCCGATACGCCCAAATTTGAATACTGGTAGGGTGGGGTGGGGTAATTTTGTCATTTGGGAGTTGTAGTTGCTGGGATTTATAGTTCACCTACAATCAAAGAGCATTCTGAACTCCATCAATGATGGAATTGAACCAAACTTGGCACATAGAACTCCCATGACTCGCTGGCACGACCCTCTCTCCAGCCCCGCACACTTTCCCTCGTCCACACACGCGTACCACACTACCTGCTCTCCCCTCCCTGCTTGGAGTCTCAGAAACATCCCTCCCCTTGGCTGAGAGGCCAGCCAATCACATTAGTGGAGGGCTTTTGGTGGGACGATTTGCTGTCTGTTTCCAACAAGGAAGAGAAGAACAGGTGGAGATATCTTCAGCTTTCTCTGCCAAAGGGGTTCCTAAGACCATCAGAAATAAATGTTTTCTGATGGTCTTTGGTGACTCCTCTCAACCCCTCCCCCCAGAGGTCCCGACCACCAGGTTGAGAAACGTTGGTCTAGAATCCCGCACTAAAATCCCCATTAATTATATAGTTCAAACACTGTGCAGTCGAACATGCTAAGCAATAGCAAGATAACGTTGCATAACAATTTAAGTGCTAACTAGAGGCTTTCCCACATAATTTTGATTGCTTTTTCATCCCGAGAGGTAGTTCATTACTCTTTTGCAACAAGCATCAAAATGCATCCGGCAATGGAAAGGCTGGTTTTGCATGAATTGGATTGTTGGAGAAAGCTACAGGGAGGTCAGTTGGAAAAGGGAGATAGAAAGGTTGCAAAAGAAGTAAGATCCCGTAAATGCCATTTGGATTCGGCAAAATCTAGTGTTTGCTTAGAGCCCCTGGTAGCAAAGCGGGTTAAGCCGCTGAACTTGCTGACCAAAAGGTCAGTGGTTCAAATCCAGGGAGTGGGGTGAGTTCCTGCTGTTAGCCCCAGCTTCTGCCAAGCTAGCAGTTCGAAAACATGAAAATGTGAGTAGATCAATAGGTACCACTCCGGTGGGAAGGTAATGGCGCTCCATTCAGTCATGCTGGCCACATGACCTTGGCGGTGTCTACGGACAATGCTGGCTCTTGGGCTTAGACATGGAGATGAGCACCACCCCCTAAGAGTCAGACACAACTAGACTTATTGCCAAGGGGGAAACCTTTACCTTTAGTGTTCATTTATTCTAAAGAGGACTAAAAATCTCTTTCAAATAAAATGAGATCAGTCTGGTAGAAGAAAGCTACCAGACTGAACGCCTTGCTATCGTCATCACTCCTTTGTTGCTTGGAAGATCCAATAGTACATGGCTTCATCTGGGAGCCTGTAGAAGTGGCAAATACGTTACAACTCCCGTCTTGTTTAAGGTACAAGAGGCTTTCCAACACCAAATGTGGATTTCAAGTTTGTTGTTTCTCGTGTTAGCCAGTCGCTACAGTCTCCAGGTACACCGGCTTCTCTGAAATAGAATACTTTTTTTTTTAAAAAAAGTAATAACATACATATTTGCTGCAAAATAGTTTAATTTAAATTCAGTGAGGATTACTCGTAGTTAAGAGACCAAGATATTGTAACAAGCAGAAATCTGGATAAACAGAATACTTCCATAGAACTGTGTTTATAAAACAAGTCTCAAAGTGGGTTTTGATAATGTGTGAGTTTTGTTTTTATTTTGTATTGGGAGCGACTTAAGAAACTCTTAAGTCGCTTCTGGTGTGAGAGAATTGGCCGTCTGCAAGGACGTTGCCCAGGGGACGCCCGGATGTCTTTCCATCCTGTGAGAGGCTCCCCTCATGCCCCCGCATGGGAAGCTGAAGCTAACAGATGGGAGCTCACCCCACTCCCTGGATTCGAACTGCTGACCTTTCAGTGAGCAGTCCTGCCAGCAGAAGGGTTTAAGCATTGCTCCACCAGAAGAGAGAAAGAGGTCAATACTGATGTCGTTTTTGTGCAGCCCGTTTCTGTGGCTGGTGCCATCCATATCACAGGGGCAGAGAATCACTTCTGGGATAAAGGTCTCATCTACACTGACCATTTAATGTGGTTTCAAATCAATATTTCGTTGTGCAGATAATTACATAGGAAATCCTGGAATCAGTTTGAGGCCTGGATGATGATTACACAAAGTGCAGCGCACTGATGCACACTAAGGGCTTTCTTTTCCACACTTTTGTGGGAGCATGCAGTTACTTTAAAGCTGCATTGAATGGTCAGTGTAAATGGGGCGTTGGCATGAACATATATTAAAAGCTAAGGTGCAGAACCGGATTCTCAAAGTTGGGTTCAGTATGTTGTCAAAGGCTTTCAATCATTGGGTTGCTGTGAGTTTTCTGGGCTGTATGGCCATGTTCCAGAAGCATTCTCCTCTGATGTTTCGCCCACATCTATGGCAGGCATCCTCAGAGGTTGTGAGGTGTATTGCAAACTAGGCAAGGGAGGTTCTAGAGTGGGAGAAATAACTCTTATCTGTTAGAAGCAAGTGTGAATGTTGCAATTAATCACCTTGATTAGCACTGCAAAGCCTTGCAGCTTCAAAGCTTGGCTGATTCCTGCCTGGGGGAATCCTTTGTTGGGAGGTGTTAGCTGGCCCTGCTTGTTTCCTGTTTGGAGTTTCCCGGAAACCATGAAAATGAACATAATCTTGCTACCAGTATTTTAAAAAATCTCTAAAATCAGGACAGTAAATAAAGAACAACACTCTGAAAACAGGGGAATTCCAGACATGAAACAATCAGGGCCAGCTAACACCTCCCAACAAAGGATTCCCCCTGATTGTTTTATGTCTGGAATTCCCCTGTTTTCAGAGTGTTGTTCTTTATTTACTGTCCTGATTTTAGAGATTTTTTAAAATACTGGTAGCAAGATTATGTTCATTTTCATGGTTTCCGGGAAACTCCAAACAGGAAACAAGCAGGGCCAGCTAACACCTCCCAACAAAGGATTCCCCCAGGCAAGGAAGCAGCCAGGCTTTGAAGCTGCAAGGCCATTCAATGCTAATCAATGCGGGCAATTGCAACATTCACACTTGCCTCAAACAGACAAGAATTCTTTCTCCTATCCTGGACCTTCCACAGATATATTAACCTTTGCTTAGTTTCCAATATACCTCCCAACCTTTGAGAATGTCTGCCATAGATGTGGACGAAATGTCAGGAGAGAATGCTTCTGGAACATGGCCATACAGCCCAGAAAACTCACAGCAACCTTGGATTCAGCACTTTGGATAACCTCTGAATTTTGAATTTGCTGCCCGTTTGACGTGGGAGCTGCCAGCCACTGTTGTTTGCAGCATTTCCTTTCCTTTATGGTTCCGGGATTGTCAAGGGAAGTTCATTAATACTTTAATGTGTCTGCTCTGTGCTCCTTCTGCATTGGAGGGATTCTTGTTAAGCACTTTAGATGTGATCTTTCACGCTCCTTCCTCTTTCCGACAGTTTGAGTTTTAAAGAGCAGTGTCCTGAAAATGCAAAGATTTATCTCCGTGTGGATGAGAGACAGCAGGTCTGTTATGTAATCGTTGCCTCCCGTATGTTCTGGTGGATGCCTCCTGATGTGCATGAGGACTGTGTTACATTCAAAATACACACTTCCCCACAGGCACTTGCTGGAAGGGAGCACATTGTTTGTACCAAAATAAATATTTTACTCATTGCAAATCCGGTGTCTTTGAAGGTCATTGCTGGAAAGCGTGTGCAGGCATATGACCCGGAGAGCGGGGAGAAGAGGTGAGGTAGCCAAACCGAGCAAATCCCTACAGCTGTGGGATTATGTTTTACTCGGAGAATACAAGAAGCATTTTGGGAATGATGTTTTCTTCCACTCAGGCTGCACCTCTATACATATCAGACAACTATTCCAATATTGCAAAGAGGGATCTTTATCTTATCAAGCACAACTGTTATTTTTTGGTTTGTTTATGACGGGCCTGTCCAACATTCGCACACAAGCAGAAGCCCCAAAAGGAGGAGGCAGCTGCGCGGGCCGCTTTAGGAGAGAGGGACGAGTCGCGGGGAGAGGCTCCCCCACAGCTCTTCCCTTCCTCCTAAAGCCGTGGCATGCCAGCCGCCTCAGAAGGGCGAAGCAGCCGAAATCGCCCTTCTGAGGAAGCTGGCATGTCACAGCTTTAGGAGAGAGGGAGGAGCCGCGGCATCGGCTTTGGGGGTGGGGCTTTCTTTCCTCCCTCGCCGTGCTGGCGGGGTGGAGCTGGGGGAGGGGTGGGGGCAGGGAGGGGTGGAGCTGGGGAGGGGCGGAGTGGAGCTGGGGAGGGGTGGAGGGGGGGGAGGAGCCAGGGGGCAGAGGCAGACCTTTTGGCCCCCCAGGTGATCAGTGACCGGAATTCCGGCCCTTGTGCCGGTAGAAGTTAGACAGCCCTGGTTTATGACTGTTTTTCAACCTTTTTTTATGCCGCGGCACACTTTTTACATTTACAAAATCCTGGGGGCACACCACCAACCAAAATGACACTCTAACACAGTAATACAAGGGTGCTCATTAGGTAGCTCGGGAGCTACTAGTAGATCTTTGGCCCTCTTCCAGGTGATCTTCGGGCCTCACCAGCCGGATGGGGCGCTCCTGCAATGCGCGCGCTCACCCTGGATGCCCCTGCTGCTGGCTTCCACTCTTCGGTGCTTCTTTTGCCTGTGGGCATTGCAGGAAGAAGGAAGCACGAGGCGGGGCCTCTGGAGGCCTGCCTCTCTCTTGAGAAGCAGCTGTGCTGCCTTAGTTGCCAGCGAGACAGGCAGGGCGGAGCGCTCACTCTGGATGCCCCGCCTCGTGCTTTCTCCTTCCTGCAATACCCCGCAGGCGGAAGAAGCGCTGCGCGGGCAGAAAGCAACAGCAGGAGCATGCGCGGTGGCAAGAGCGCATGGCGGCGGGAGCGCACAGTGGCGGGGGCAGGTAGATCTTTTGGACTTGGTTGCTTTAAGAGTAGCTCGCATGCTGAAAAAGTGTGAGCACCCCTGCAGTAATACATATAGTTAATATGTTTTAAAGATGTATGTATACACTCGGTGTGAAACCTGGGCCTGTTTCGATGAACACAACATAGATATCCTGGCAGGAATGGCAGAAAGACACAAACTTCCCACACAGAACTCCCATAACCAAGAGAAAATACTGTTTGGTGGGCATTGACCTTGAGTTTTGGAGTTGTAGTTCACCTACACCCAGAGAGCATTGTGGACTCAAACAATGTTGGATCAGGAACAAACTTGGCATGAATACTCAATATGCCCAAATGTGAACACAGATGGAGCTTGGGGAAAATAGACCTTGACATTTGGGAGTTACAGTTTCTGGGATTTATAGTTAACACACAAAGAGCATCCTGAACTCTTGCAACAATGGAATTGAACCAAACTTGTCATATTGAACTCTCATTACCAACAGAAAGTACTGAAAGGGTTTGCTTGGGAATTGACCTTGAGTTTGGAAGTTGTAGTTCACCTACACCCAGAGAGCACTGTGGACTCAAACAATGTTATGTTATGTTGTTTGTTTTCTATCCAGAATCACAATGTTGGAAAGAGGCTCACCACTTTAAGGTCCCTAAAACAGGCATGGGAAAACTTCAGCCCTCTGGGTGCTTTGGACTTCAATTCCCACCATTCCTAACAGCCTGAGGCCCTTTCCTGCTTAAGTGGCTGAGGGGGGAAAAGGGAAAGGGCCTGAGGCTGCTAGGAATGGTGGGAGGTGGAGTCCAAAACACCTGGAAGGTCCAAGTTTGCCCATGCCAGCTTTTGACAGAGACCTCTTCCTCCCCCTCCCCCTTCGTGCCCTTTCTTCCCCTTCCTGCCGAACACTTACTTTTTCTTCTACACTGCCGCTTCTGCCGCCATTTTGATCCGAGGGGACAGCATGAGCGTGTTCAGGAGGGGAGGGGGAGGGAGGAAGACGTGACCCGTGTGGGCGCTACTGCGCAGACGCGCCCAAGAGCAAAGCGAGCAGAGCGAGGCTGGGAAGAACGGAGCCCGAGTGGAGAAGAAAAAGTGTTTGGCAGGAGGGGGAAGAAAAGGTATTGGAGGTTCCCATTTCCCACGGCACACCTGATGATCGCTCAAGGCACACTAGTGTGCCACGGCACACTGGTTGGGAAACACTGGTTTATGACATCTATATCCCGCCCTTCTCACCCCGAAGAGGACCCAGGGCGGCTTACATCATTAGCGTTATTCCATGCTCAAACAACAATAACAATTAAAAGCAATTAAGCAACAATTTGGAGCCCCTGGTGGCGCAATGCGTGTGACGGCGCGGTGAGCGCCACCTGCATGGAAAATCTTAAGTTCTTAAAAGGTTTTCATTGTTAAAGTGTGTTTTTACAGCCTGCACAGTTTGCAAGAGGTTCAGTTGCATTGATTGGTCCTTAGCAACTGTCAATCATTTGTAGAGCCCAGTTGAGTTTGTTCTGCCCCTTTTTCAAGGGATCTGGGAGCAAGCCATTTTTCATTCCAGAGACAACCAGGACCTCTTCTGAAAAGGATGTGTTTAGAAGGTTTGCCAGACCAGGCCCTTGGTTAGGCCATTTTCAATACCAGTCTGATATCCTTGGAATTCAAGCAGAAGGCTCAGCATATCGGAAGGCTGGAAGGCTGGGTACCAGTCCTTTCTCCAGAGAAGAGACTTCAGTTCTGCCAAGCGCGAGTGTCCCTACCTCAAAACGAGAGAAAGGACTCAGTCTTTTGGTTTCTTGGACCAAAGCAGGCAACTCTAAAGACTTACTATTTTGACTTCAAGTTGCCTGAGTGAAGTTGTCATGTAATGGACATCTGACTGAGCCTTTGGGATCAACCTCTGGGAGTTTTGTAGGCTAACAGCTAGTGAAACACCCGAGAACCCACAGGTTGAGAACCACTGCTTTAAAGGGAAGCAAAAAAGCCACCCCCCTCCCCCCGGGAAAGATAGACCTCCCCATTGCCCTTTCACAAGGCATGGATAGCCCGGGTGCGACGGCACAGTGGGTTAAAGCGCTGAGCTGCTGAACTTGTTGACTCACAGGTCACAGGTTCGATTCCAGGGAGCGGCATGAGCTTCCGCTGTCAGCCCCAGCTTCTGCCAACCTAGCAGTTTGGAAACATGCAAATGTGAGTAGATCAATAGACAATGCTTCAGCAGGAAGGTAATGGCGGAGCATGCAGTTAAGCTGCTCACATGATGTTGGAGGTGTCTATGGACAACGCCGACTCTTCGGCTTAGAAATGGAGATGAGTACTAACCCCCAGAGTTGGACACAACTAGACTTAATGTCAAGGGGAAACCTTTACCTTTACGTACTATGGAACTAAAATATTGCTTTTCTGATAGGCCATGTTTTCCCATCCTAAAATTGCTCCATGTAGCTGCTGCTTATACTATGGGGTGAAAATACCCATGAACATACAGCTTGAGGAGGGAAATGTAAGTTGGAGTAACAGTACAACACATCCTCTTATCTGTCTCAATTTGACAAGGGCAGTCCTGATGAATCCTCTGTCATCCCATTATCTCGGATGCTTTTAAAACATCCTAGTTTCCCTTCCTCCCTTTGTCCTTGGTTTGCTTCAATTGCTGCAAACTGAGCTGAAAGTGCAAAAGTAGTCTGCACTCAGACTGGATCTACATTGCCATATAATCCAATTTTGAATGCAGATGAACTGCTTTGAACTGAATTGTGTTGCAGGATGAACTGCTTTAAAAAACCAGAACTGATTTCAATTTAATAACAACAATATAAATTGTGTTGCACCTGCAAGGCCATTTAATACTCAGCAAGGTAAACAAGGCCTGGAGCCACCTATGAGCACAGCTCCATACAAGCAAGAGTCCAGAGTATAAGTAAACATAAACAGTTTATTGTAAAATCACACAAATATATATGAAAAAGAGCAGTGATAAAGAAAGGAGATGAATAATCCAAAACAGGTTTAGTAGTAAATGATATCCACACAGGCATTCAAATGTCTCACAAAAATCCAAAAACCACACAGTCCAAGAATAGCAAAAAGTCCCAAATCCAGCATAAATCCATAAGCAACAGATCTCCTTAGAAAACTTGAGCAAGAATAATGAAACAAAAATACAAAAACTTTCCAAGATACTTAAATCCAAAAACAGGGCTTGACTTCACACAAGAACTCAGGCCCAGATTCTCCCTCGAATACTGTTGCCTGAATTGAATTCAAGGTAAACAACTGGCTGTTAATAAGTAGATGTGAAGTCATGATGCTTCCCATTGACTTTATCTGTTTCCCATGTAACCTTGTTGATCTACAGAGCTGGCTCTCTGCCCTAATCTGAAAATGAAGATCCTTGCTCAGCTGTGTACTGTCAGGTGTTTTCCCTTAATAATTTTCTGTTAATTAGTTTTCACTCGATCCCTTATCTAAGGAAGTTGCTTCTGGCTCCTGTGACTGACCTTGGAGTTCAAAACCGTCTGAGGCAACTGCATTTTCTTGGCCTGGATCACTTTGAATACCAGGAAAGGCCACAATCCCTTCTGAATCCAAATCATCAGTGAACCCACCAGCCCCTGCCTGTTGTGACTGCTGGGCTACAACAGATTGTATGAGTTTACAGTGCTGATAATCCAGTGCAATATAGTTAATCTGCATTCTGAAACGATTATATGATAGTGTAGATGGGACCTCAGTTAACTCGAGGTGTCAGGCACCAGAGCAGGAACCCTTCTGACCTTAAACACCACACTAGCTTGGTAAAATCAGTGTATTGAAGAAGGCAAAGCAGTAAAATTAGCAAAAATGGCAAATTATTACTATTATTTCCACCATTAATGGGTAGGCCCGGTCCACTCGCCGCCAATAATTCTCAGCTTTAGTACATGTACCATTGTTTTAATTAACCCTGTTCAATCTGTTTTTATTGTTACTATTGTTTTTAATCGCCCTCGACTGTGTATTGCTGTGCCTTGTGGCTACTGTAAGCCGCCGCGAGCCCCCGGGAGTTCGGCGGCATAGAAGCCGAAATAATAAATAAAAAATAAAATAAAAAAATTTCTACCCCGCTTCTTCTCAACCCCCAAGCGGGGACTCAGAGCGGCCTAACAACGGCAACAATTTGATGCCAAAAACACAGTATACATATAATAGAAAACCAAAAACAGTCAAAATCAAAATACATTAAAATACAGTTAGCATTAAAATACATTAAAATACAATTAGCATTAAAATACATCATATACATTCACATAAGTTAAAAACAGTATTCCGTCCATAATAGAATCATTGGGTTATGTCCACCAGTTTGCCATTTCAATCCAATCTACAGTGCTGTATCGTGCTAAAGTGCAAACGCCTGGTCCCATAACCAGGATTTCACTTTTTTCTGAATGCCAGGAGGGATGAGGCAGATCGCATATCAATAGGCAGCGCATTCCACAGATGAGGAGCCATCACCGAGAAGGCCCTATCTCTCGTCCCCACCAACCGCATTTGAGAAGTAGGCGAGAGCGAGAGCAGGGCCTCCCTGGATTATCTTAAATTATGAGGTGGGACGTAATGGCTGATGCGTTCGGACAAGTAAGCTGGGCTAGAACCGTATAGGTAAAGGTCAAAACCAGCACTTTGAATTGAGCTCGGAATTGGACAGGCAGCCAGTGGAGCTGACACAACAGGGGTGGTATGCTCCCTGTATGTAGCTCCCGTTAGTAGTCTGGCTGCCCCCCGCTGGACTAATTGCAGTTTCCGAACTGTCTTCAAAGGCAGCCCCACATAGAGTGCGTTGCAGTAATCTATTTGGGATGTGACCAGAGCGTGGATGACCATAGCCAGATCAGACTTCCCAAGGTACGGGCACAGCTGGCGCACGAGTCTTAACTATGCAAAAGCTCCCCTGGCCACCGTCGAGACCTGGGGTTCCAGGCTCAGCGATGAGTCCAGGATCATAAAGTTCCAAAACAAAGGATAATCAATGAGCTTCTAGGCAAAACAAGATACAAACAAGAAGCAGTCCATGAAACAAGGCAGCATGAAAAATCCGATACACAAATCAGGAGCTTGGCAAAAACTTGGTACATGAAACTAAGAATACTTGAAAGCAAGACCGTCCTGAAATTCCAACCTTGACACAACTGAGGCAACTCTTTCCTATAAATCAATATAAAGCTTTTCCTGATCCTAAAACTGAAAGGAAAGCATTTTTTCCACCTTAGACCCAGATAAGTGTTGCTTATCTCTCTTTTACTGTAAATGAACTGATCTTTGTCCCCGAGCACGCTGTCTCTGTTTACAAAAGTCTTGCTTTTTATCGACACTCTCATTATCTTCTCCTTCTTTAAGTCCTGCACCTGACAAATCATTTTCAGACAGTTCCTCTGAGAAAGACTGTGAAGGGCCTCTCCCAGGAGTGTGACCTTGTGAATCTTCCTGAGAGAGCTCACACCTCTCCTCTTAGCTTAACTCAGGCCCAGGCAAACCCTCATCCCCATTGCCAACAGACCCGGGCCCACCATCAGGAATATCATCCCATTCCCATCATGAACATCGGACACAATCACAGGCTGATCAGGTTGACTTTCAACACGAGGGGAGAGGGGGGAATGGGAGAAACTTTGCTATTCCCCATAGACTCTGGCAAACTGCTACTGCTTCTTCTAGTTTCTGTGAACGTCATTGATAACATTCCCTATAATCTGATGTTACTTGGCCACACATTATCCCAGTTTCCATCTACAAAATATTGGAAGGCATGATGCAATGGAAAGAATCAGGCCCGGATTACCCATAAGGCCAACATAGGCCACGGACCAAAACATAAAAAAATAAGAAAGTTGAAACAAAAACATGCCGTGGCCGGCCCCTGGGGTCTCTCCCAACTCTCAGAGCTTGCGAATGCCAAGGGGGTGTTGGGAGTCTTGGTTGTGGGAAGGGTGCCTGGCTCTGTCCTCGGGTCCAATCCTGAGGACCTGGCCCTGTTCTCCCTCCCTCCCTCCCTTCCGGACATGGCCTCCTTTGCGGAGGGAGGGATTAGCTTTGTTCCTGTCCGTCACGGAGGGCGAAGGGCCGGGGCCTGTGGGAGCTTTGGAGGCGCCTGGATTCGGAGGCACTATCTAGGATTCACCTCTTCAAGAAGCTCCAGATGTCACTCCGGGTCCTCCCTCTCCATTGGGACCGTATTCCCTGCTGCTGCGGCTGCACTCCTCGGATTCGGCAGGGAGCCGGCGTGCGAGGCCACGCCCCCCCATCCAGGGCAGAGATCAGCACGCTAAGAGGCAGCGTTCTGTGTCTCCCTCCAGGCCCGCACACCATTCGCTCCCTCCCTTCCGGACATGGCCTCCTTTGTGGAGGGAGGGAGGGAGCGAATGGCGTGCGGGCCTGGAGGGAGACACAGAATGCTGCCTCTTAGCCCGCTGATCTCTGCCCCTGGATGAGGGGTGTGGCCTCGCGCGCCGGCTCCCTGCCGAATCCGAGGAGTGCAGCTGCAGCGGCAGGGAATACGGTCCCGATGGAGGGGGAGGACACGGAGTGGCATCAGAAGCTTCTTGAAGAGGTGAATCCTGAATAACGCCTCCAAATCCGGGCACCTCCAAAGCTCCCTCTTGCTCTGGTATCGGAGTGGGCGGACCCACAGGCCCTGCCCCTTTATCCTCCGTGACGGACGGGAGCAAAGCTACTCCCTCTGCCTCCAGCAGGGGGAGCTGTACCCTAGGCTTCACTGAAGGCAAGGATGGAACAACTTCTGGCAATGAATGGGGCTTTGGCTTTTGCGCCTTTTTCGTCTGAGCGTGAGTTGAAGAAGCCCCTTGTTCGCCATCTTTTCTGGCCGCCATCGTGGGCTTCTTCAGTCGCTTCTTGGGCAAATCCTCCCCCATTGACAGCCCCGACAATGCGCTCCCCACTGGGGAGGCAGGCGGGCTCTGCAGGAGCGACAGGGGCTGAGAAGGCATCAGAGCTCTTTCAAAGCAGCGCAGCCTTCAGCCTTGCCAATCTTTTCTTTTTCGCCTGAGGCTTAAAGGGGGTGTAATTCCAAAGTGTGGCCTACGGCGCAAAAAAGTGTTAATCTGGGCCTGGAAAGGATCCAAGCTTTTGAACCACAGCCCCGATTGAGTTGCTGTTGCGTTCTTTAGTTTTCTAAAAAAAAGCCCAAATCAAGTCAATAGCTATGTTTAGGAAAGCAGGCCTGCATAACATAGCACTACCCATAATTATTCAGACAAATTTTCTCCTGGCTTCACTGGATTGTTTTAAATATGCCTAGGACTGCAGTCTTAAATTGCCTATATTTAAGTCATTGAGTTAACTACCGGTCTGTAGGCTACAGTCGCTGGTTTCCAATGGAAAATGCCATTTGTTACAAAGACTCCCCATAAGGAGTTGAAGCAACAATTCATTAAGGTTGGCCAGGTATTTTTCTTTTGCAGTTTGAAGGAAAGGTAGCAATTTTGTTTGAAATGGTTTAATTTTTTTAAAAAAAAACCAACTGCAGTCGAAATACTCCTTACAATATTTCCCATGCCGTCCTATGCCTTTCTTTTTCTCCCTTAATCAATGTGGTAACTTTCCGTTCTGCTGCGTCATGATCCAGATGGGCAGATCTGTGCGTCACTGGCCAATTTGTACAGCAAAAAGGCCAAGGAGAGGCTTTCTTCCCAGCTGAGTCATTCCTACTGCATTTGCTCACTTTCATTCAAATGCCAATGTCCTTCAAAGGCCTCCTGCTTTGAGAAGTCACTGTTACACTTTTACTGCAGCATTTTTCACCCTGGGACTCAGGATCCCTGGGGAGGGGGTTGCGAGGGGGTTTCGGAGGGGTCACCAAAGACCATTCGAAAACATATATTTCTTGATGGTCTTAGGAACCTTTTTGGTAGAGAAGGCTGAAGATCTCACCGCCTGTCCTCTTCCTTTTTGGAAACAGACTGCAAATCCTCCCACCAAAAGCCTTCCTCCGCTGTGATTGGCTGGCCTCTAAGCCAAGGGGAGGGCTGTTTCTGAGACTCCAAGGGCAGAGGGGAGAGCAGGCATGCTCAGCGCATGGCAGAGTGGTGCGCATGTGCGGATGAGGGAAAGCGTGTGGAGATGGAGGGAGCGTCGTGCCAACATGTCCCTTCAAGGCATGGGGGTCCTGTGAGAAGTTCAGTTCCATCATTGATGGAGTTCAGAATACTCTTTGATTGTAGGTGAGCTATACATCCCAGCAACTACAACTCCCAAATGTCAAGGTCTATTTCCCCCAAATTCCACCAGTGTTCACATTTGGGCATATTGAGTATTGATGCCAAGTTTGATCCAGATCCATCACTGTTTGAGTCTACAGTGCTCTATGGATGTAGGTAAACTACAACTCCAAAACTCAAGGTCAATGCCCACCAAACCCTTCCAGTATTTTCTGTTGGTCATGGCAGTCCTACGTGCCAGTTTTGGTTGAATTCTATTGTCGGTGGAGTTCAGAATGCTCTTTGATTGTAGGTGAACTATCAATCCCATCAACTACAACTCTCAAATGTCAAAAGTAATCCCCACAACTCAAATTTGGGCGTATCAAGTATTTGTGCCAAATGTGGTCCTGTGAATGAGAATACATCCTGGATATCAGATATTTACATTACAATTCATAACAGTAACACAATTACAGTTATGAAGTAGCAACAAAAATAATTTTATGGTTGGGGGTCACCACAACACGAGGAATTGTATTAAGAGGTTGTGGCATTAGGAAGGTTGAGAAACACTGCTTTACCGGGTTATAATAATGTCTGCATCCTTCTGTTTAAGAAATAGGAGAGCATGCGTTTGGTTCAGGGGTGGAAATTGTGGACCGTATATGTCCTTTGAGTGGTTGCAGTTGGGACTTTGAGATGTCTGTTATCTCCTAATATTCCCCTGTTATATCATTTAGACCAGGCATGGGCAAACTTCACACAGTTGTGGGAGTTGAAGTCCAAAAGACCTGGAGGGCCAAAGTTTGCCCATGCTTGATTTAGACTATAATTACACGAGGGAACCGCCTCGCAAGTATTATGCTAACAGGCAAAGTTTCACATTAAAGACTCACCAGGAAGCAAAGACGAAAGATAGAGGCTTTGAATGCATTTTGGCCAAAAATGATGCATGTGGACTCCTGCCAAGCATAAAGGATATAGTGTTGTGTAACCAGTTTAATAACATCGTCCCAAGTTTGAATTTTCCCACCCTTGCCCTCAACTGGCTGAGTTCCAATGATGTGGCTAGAGATCCCTTCCCAGCCATGCGGGGAAAGTTCTGTGGGTGGAGAGGAGTCTTCAGGAAGCGCTGGCATCATGGGCCAGCAGGGGTCCAGGGTGAGGATGATGGGATTATGAAGTCTAGGCTCCTGGGAACAATGGATCTGATCTCTGTAGTCTGGTTTGGGTTAGGCAAACAAAGGGAGGGTCCCAGGATGCCTATTGAAGAGGTAGCAGTTGAACTGTTGGGAAGTATTGTCGGCAGAATGGGTTGCTGTGAGCGTTTTGGGTTGTATGGCCATGTTCCAGTAGCATTCTTCTCCTGACGTTTTGCTTGCATCTGTGTTTCTTATTTATGGTCTTGATTCTGGTGTTGTTTTTTTTTAAAAAATACTGTTAAAAACCAGAATCAAGGCAATACCACTCAAAAACAGGGGAACTCCAAACAGAAAACAATCAAATTGCCAGTCAACACCTCCCAAACAGAGGATGCCTTCAGGCAGCAACAGCCATGCTACTGTGATCGGAGGTGACTCCCCCCCCCAGGATTCTATAAAAGATAGTTCAAAATCAGGGAATTAATAGTTTTGCCAAGGACACCAGGCTGGAATGATTCCATAAACCCTTACCTCTCCCCCATGGCCCCACATGGCAATGCCCCTGTAACCCAAATTAGCATCTGACCAATTTGGCTATTTATTAATTCGATTAATTTTTTAAAATGAAACTCCTGTTTTATGAATGGAATACTCAGTGCTCCTAGGGCCTTCTATACACTCCAATGAACTCTTATGAACTCTTATGGACTCTCCATGAACTTTCATGAACTTTATAGGAACTTTTATAAACTCTTGCCAAACTATGAACTTTTATGGACTTTGGGGGCTGACATGACTTCCCCTTAGACCCTGCATGATCCCCCCTTTTCCTATTAATTCCATGTATGCTCCCTTGGCCCATTCCCTATTCCTTATATGTATGTATGCCTATATGAAAAATATGAAGGAAAGCAGCCTGTTTCATAAAAGCCAGCAACTCATGGCTCTTGGAGTTTCCAATCTTCCTGAGCCAATAATCCCCTAACAAAGGATTTCACCAAGCCTATTTGCATGGACAATAAGTAAATGGCTCTTATCAGACTGGACCTCGGAGGGTTGAAAGCCATGCCATCTGGAATGATAGGGTCTATGGACATTTTGGATCACCCAACACAAAGGACATCTATCCACCTGCGAGGAACCGGAAATTTGTTGCTGCCTTCTTGCTTTGCCATATCTTGATCTCCCGAAACTAGCATCAACTTCATAAATGAACTCCATATTGCAGGGCAGTATGATAAAAGGACCTAGCCTCTAGGGGCTAGACAAGAATGTTAATTCAGAGACTTAGACAATAACCTAGGCCAGGCTTGAGAGCCTAAAAGCTATCGCCCAGCCATTTGTCAAACACTGGTCACCTTAACCCAGTCAACTAGATATTTCTTCATTGTTTCCTTCTTGTCCGCCTCACTTTCACCTCATTGACTGAGCGGCCAAAGCAGAGCTCAGACCGCCATAGGCTCTTCTGCTGGCTTGCTGACGTCACAGCCAACCATAACAAAGTCAGCTCAGGGAGTGGGGGGGGGGGGGGGGCATGGGAACTTTTGAATCTGAAGGCTATAAATATTGTATCTCTCTGCCCAATGGATATGTCGATTTGTTGGCAGGCTACTGCAATCGTCATCCTCTCCAGCTGGAATGAAATATAGCCTTAGTGGTTTTCTCTTCAACTTAGTGAGATTTATTCTGGAATACTGGTTTATTTTCTCTCCAGGCAACCCACAATGGCTTGGATATCTCTATCAACTCACAAACAACAGAATGAAATAAATCTGTAATACACTCTGTAATGCAGTATTCACCAAATATTTGTCAACACAGCACATATAATACTACAACCTTTAGCTCTCTTCTTGGATGATTTACTCCAGCCTACAGTACAATCGAAACCAGCATTTCTCAAAGATACGGGAGACTTTATCAAAAAAAATTGAAAACCTGGAAATTTAAGATGGTGACCTCCTAATTGTTGCGGACGTCAACTCACTTTATACGAATGTGCCTCTGGACCAGGCCCGGACTGTACTTAAGGACACCTTCAATACAATTCAAGATGCAGACATTCCGTCGATCCATTTTTAATGGACTTAGTTGACTGTGTCCTTGATTATAATAATTTTACCTTCAACAATTCATTTTATCTTCAAACCTTTGGTGTTGCCATGGGCAGTCCCGCCATTGGCCCCGACAGTGGCCAATCTATACATGGATTATTTAGAACATTGCCATGTGTACAACCCTACGTACATCCCAGTGCTCAAAACATCGGATATTATGCCAGATTTATTGACAACGTCTTCATCATTCTGTCTAATGGGACGCCTCTCGAGTCATTTATTAAGTGGCTTAATTCCTGGGAAAACAACATCAAATTCTTGGTGGAAGCTATTAATTTCTTGGATGTCACTGTGTATGTGGAAATGGGAAAGTTACAGGTGAAATGTTACCACAAGTCCATGGATAAAAACTCTTTGCTGCATTTTAACAGCTTCTATGGCCATGCGCTTAAACGTAGCCTACCATATACACAGATGTTACGACTCAAGAGAAATTCTACTACTGAAGCTTCGTATCAACAAGAAATACAGAGGGTGTCACACAGGTTTAGAGAAAGAGGCTATCCTGAAAGTATTATCTTAACAGCAAAAACAAAAGTGGATTCCGTACCTAGGGAGTCTCCTTTCTCCAAGCAAACAAGATCTACTCTCCAGAAAATCGTATGGCCTCTTACACTTACAAAACATTTGAATCAAGTTGTAAAAATAGGAAATATTGGCCGCTCATCCAGGACATCCCGGGTCTTGATAGGCCCCCAATGATTGCATACAAAAGGACTAAATATTTAAAAGACATCTTAGTGCATACAAATATTCTCCCTCCTTCCAAGAAAAGCACCCTTACACCTAAAACTCACCCGTGCGGACATTGCGCTCAATGTTCCTTTGTTTATCCACATAAGGAGATATATAGCAAGGGCAAGTCACATCCTTTTAAATTAACGGTCTTTTGCACGTGCTATACGGAATGTCTGTTATATGGTCTTCAATGCCCCTGTGGGCTTATTTATGTGGGAGAAACGCAACGATGTCTACGTATGAGAATATCAGAACATTGATCTCGTATTTGTCAATTTTCAGATGAATCACCCTTATACACCCATTATAAACAATTATCTCATGGTCCAGACGCGATACAGTTCTTCGGCTTAGAAAGCGTTTAAGGTACCTCCCCACGGGGACGCCAATAGAGCTCTAAAAAGAGCCAAAACAAAGTGGACTATACTCTTAAAAACCGAGATACATTTTGGCCTCAACGAGAAATTAGGAATTAACACTCTACTGATCTAATCATACAACTGAGTTTGCTAATTACCTAAGGTATAATTACCTTCCTTTGTGTTTAGTTACCTGCATTTGCCTCGTTGAATACATGGATAGAAGTCTCTGACTCCTTGTATTAGGTAACTACACCTGCATATTTCCTATATATTTACATTATATTCTGACTTGTGTTATACTATTAATTATTACTATAAATTATTGATACATTATGGTTGCTAGATAGAACTTTTACATCAGGAACCTCTATTCATCACAAAGGCAGCATTCCAACTGTCGGAAAGTTGGAATGTCACAGCTGGACTTTTCTTTGTTTACCTACTCCATCAACTGAAACTCACAATCAGATATCAATCTGTGACTCACCACCAGGAAGACACAAATTATGGGGACACTGGCATCGCCAGACTAAAAAATGTTTATTGACACTCAAGACAATAGACTGCCTGACTTGAGAACGCCTGGAGTTATTGTTAGGTACTTTGACATTCAACCAAAACTATAATCCACTTAAAATATTTTCCGTCTTCATTGTTTCCTGCTCGTCCTGCCTCCTTCAACTCCTATTGGCAGAGGAGCCGAAGTGGCGTTAGCTCTCCATTGGCTGAGGCACAGCTAAGCCGGCTGCACCTCCCCTCTAGCTGATCGCGCCGGCCAATCAGCACAAAGCCGGTTCGGGGGTGGAGGGCAGGAAATTCAAATTTGACAGCTCTGTATACCTTTAAAAATGGCATGTATTTCCATGTAACCTTATGTCAACCTTGCAGACATCAGGGATTGCGGCTTTCATCCTTCTCAGCTGGGATGAATAAAACTTGAATAAAACTCGGTGGCATCTTCTTCAGCTTCGGTGAGATTCATTTTGGGGAGGGCGATTGGGTGCTTCTAGCTCACCAAAGTAAATGAACCCTCTTTTTTGGATTCTTAGGACTTCAGCCCCATCTGGGCAAAGCTATCCCAAATTTCTGCTCGATAACATAAAGACTCATAGTGTATAACTATAAAAAAAATGTATAAATATTAAAATAAACATTGCGTCTCTACATTTTGGTTTTTCACTTATTTAAGGAAGTCCTGGAACGTAACCCCCACAATAATTGTGGGAACACTGTATATACAATGAGAAGGGGACCTTAGTGTTGCTGGTCTGTTGTGGGGTGACAAAGACTTCACATAAAAGGGAAGGATGCTGCTTTATTTCATTCTGGCTTATTACCCTTGAAAAACTATAAATCCTTAAGGGAGGTGCTGTGTTTGACAACACCCCTAATTCCTCCCTCTCATATTTTTCACCAAAAAATATTTCAAGTAGCTCCGGAAAGTTTTAAAATGCTATCGTAGGGGTACCCCGACCTTAGTAACTCACCTTCCAAAAATAAAAAAGACTAAAAGTGACCAGGCAGGAGGCCTTCCCAGAATGATCTGGCATTGCCAAGGGATGAATTGGCCATTCCTTGCAGGCCAGGCATGTGCTTTTCACCCACTGAGCAGGGCTCCTTCCAAATCATGCTTCCTCTCTCCTCAAAGTGCAAAGGAGACTGACAGATGATGCCTAAGCATTGAAGAAAGTCTAGGGGTGCATATACTGTTGAATTAATGCATTTTGACACCACTTTAACTGCCATGGCTGAATGCCATGGAATCCTGGGATTTGTGGTTTGGTAAGGTACTCGCACTCTTTGGCAGAGAAGGCTAAAGATCTATAAAACAACAACTCCAATGATTCCATAGCATTATGCCATGGTAGTTAATGTGATGTCAAACTGCATTAATTTTACAGTCTATATAAGTGATTCCCAACCTGTCGTCTGTGGACCACCAGTGGTCCCCAAGAACGAAAATATGGTCCACGGGCTCACTGTTACTTCACTGTTGTAATGAGAGTGACAGGTCTCACAAAACCCGAGGCAACAGGGATGTTGCGAGTGGAGAGGAGGACTACCCACGAAAGGTGCGAGAACAAGCCTCCTGACTTCTGCTTCTCCTCCTTCCTGTTCCTGAACGGAGCCATTCCATGTGGCACCTGGAAGCCTAGTGGCTTCATTTTTAGGCCTGTTCCTGGAGTTGCTTGGAGTGCCGATTCAGAAAATTGCACTGGATAGACCACATCAGCTCTAGATTATTAAATACGGTTTTCTATGAGCGAGCAGACGGTGTCTACTGGATGGCATATGTTCTGTATCAGAAACTAGAGCTGACTGGGTCTATCCAATGCAGTTTTCTGAATCAGCACCTCAAATAACCAAACCGAATCTAAAATTGACCAAAAACTGATTTGTAACCCTTTTGGTGCTAATGTTGGAAAGTGGTCCTTGGTCAAGTGGTCCCTGGTCAAAAAAAGATTGGGAACCACTCTTCTAAGAACAACAAAAGATACAAGACTAAGATATAAAAATATCTATTTCATAACAGCATAGCACAGCATTGGGTTATACAATTGTTGTATACATAGGTAAGGACTGGTCATCCATGAAACAACATCAAAGGAGATGCTCTATTTACAGTAGAACAATGGTTATAAATCATAGTAGAACCGCAACTCCTCAAATAATATATTGACTGTCCATAGAATCAGATCATATCCCCAAAAGCTGTGAAGTCCAAATGGCAGATGACACAGGGAAATAGGAGGTAGAATAAGCTCCAAAATTATAAGTTCAAAAGGAGGCCGACGGGCTGGCGATGCCAATTTTTTTTTCGGGGCCACTCCCCCGTTTCGCCCCCGGGCGGGGCTTTCTCAAGGCCATAAATGATATTTCCGTGGTCCACTTATAATTTTGGAGCTTATTCTACCTCCTATTTCCCTGTGTCATCTGCCATTTGGACTTCACAGCTTTTGGGGATATGATCTGATTCTATGGACAGTCAATATATTATTTGAGGAGTTGCGGTTCTACTATGATTTATAACCATTGTTCTACTGTAAATAGAGCATCTCCTTTGATGTTGTTTCATGGATGACCAGTCCTTACCTATGTATACAACAATTGTATAACCCAATGCTGTGCTATGCTGTTATGAAATAGATATTTTTATATCTTAGTCTTGTATCTTTTGTTGTTCTTGTGCACCCAGCACTCAGTGATTTAGAACCACTCTTCTAAAGCAGTGTTTTTCAACCTTTTTTGAGCCGCAGCACATTTTTTACATTTACAAAATCCTGGGGCACACCACCAACCAAAATGACACAAAATTACACTCGAACACAGTCATACATATAGTTAATATGTTTTTAAATGTATTTATACACTCATTGTGAAACCTGGGCCTGTTTCGATAAACACAACATATATATGACTTCCTCTCACATATTTATACATGGCTATCATGTCTTCTCTCAGCCTTCTCTTCTTCAGGCTAAACATGCCCGGCTCTTCAAGCCACTCCTCATAGAGCTTGTTCTCCAGACCTTTGTGAAATTTCACCCTGAGTGAAACTTGCTTCCAGCTAACTATGGATGTCATGAAGCTGTTATAAACAGTTCCTTTGGGGGGAGGGGGGGGGGGGGCAACTCTCGAAAAATTCAGTAAAATAGTTTAAAAAAATATCCAAGCGGAGAGGCTTAATTTGTTTCTTGGAAACCTGGGGGCTGCTAGGAGGGGGGAGAGTGCCAATTTCCCACGGCACACCTGATGATCGCTCACGGCACACTAGTGTGCCATGGCACACTGGTTGGGAAACACTGTTCTAAAGAGACCATAAATGCATTGGATCAGGAGCTATTTCAATCAAATTTTAACAGAGAGGAAAAAGCAGCCGGCACAGGAAGGATATTCCCATTATGTCAGACTTTCTGTCTCTAATGAAAAAAGTGGATTTTTTCTTTTTTCCTCTTAAAAACTTCTTCTATTATTATTTTCTGCAAGCCGCTTCCATCCCACATAATTGAAGAAAAAGCTGATTTGCAAATATACGTAATCGTTCATGAGGTGGAATGGGGGAGAGAATAGGAAGTTTTAAAACCAAGCTGTTCATTTCATGCTATTAATTGAAACCCTCTGGGAGATAATGTGTTCCTTCTCTTATCTGAGCCCTCTAAGCTGCTATTAAAATGATCCTTTCGAGTCCGCTTCTGGCCAATGATCTCTGGATGAGATTAAGGCAGCAGCTAGAACAGAGACGACCTGCTTTGCCTTTCTCTCTTCTTCCTGGGAGTCCCCATTGATTTATTTCAAGGGAGTCAACATGGCATTTTATGGTGATTGTTGTCTGCTTTTCTCCAATGTAAAATATATTTTGGGATTCAGGAAAGATGGTTAAATGGAAGGTGGTAGATCAGGCATGGGCAAATTCTGGCACACCAGGTGTTTTGGACTTCAGCTTCCACCATTCCTATCAGCCTCAGGCCCTTTCCTTTCCCCGCTCAGCTGCTTAAGTGGAGCTGAAGTAACAGGGAAGTTGTATGCTCCCTGTATGCCGCTGGTGAGCAACCTAGCTGCCTCCCGTTGGACTACTTGAAGCTTCCGAACAGTCTTCAGAGGCAACCCCATGTAGAGTGCATTGCACTATTCTATTCGGGATGTGAAAAGAGCGGGGACTACCGTGGCCAAGTCTGACTTCCCAAGATATAGGCGCAGCTGATGTACAAATATTAATTGTATAAATGCTCTCCTGGCTACCGCGGAAACCTAGGGTTCCAGACTCAGCAATGAGTCTAGGATCACTCCCAAGCTGTGAACCTGAGCCTTCAGGGGGAATGGCCCAGGTTCACAGCACAGGCTGTAACCCTATACCCTGTTTGGCCTTGTGGCTGACCAGGAGTGCTTCTGTCTTGTCTGGATTCAATTTCAATTTGTTTGCCTTCATCCAGACTGTCACTGCCACCAAGCACTGGTTCAGGACCTGAACAGCCTCCTTAGCAGAAGGTGAAAAGATGAGATAGAGTTGGACGTCATCTGCACACAGATGGCATCAAACTCCAAAACTCTGGATTATCTCCCCCAATGGCTTCATGTAGATGTTAAAAAACATGGGGGACAATACTGAACCCTGCGAGACCCCACAGGACAAAGGCTGAGGGACCGAGCACATCTCTCCCAACAACAACACCCGGGAGCAGCCCTCTGGGAAGGACCAGAGCCACTGCAGATCAGTACATCCAAGACCCGTTCCTGCAAGGCGTCTCAGAAGGATAATGTGGTCTACAGTATCAAAGGCCTTTGAGGGGTCCTGGAAAACCATCAGGGAGACACTTCTCCTGTCCAGTTCCCTGCATACATCAAGGAGACTAAGGCAACTGTTATGCCCCCACGGGGCTTCTTTAGTACTGCATCATGGACTTGGTTACCTTTACCTGCATTCCTTTGTCCTCAGCCATGTGGGCTTGGTGGGAGGGACTGTGTTTGGTGCCAAGGTGATGTCCCTACCCTAACTCCTCCCCTTTCTGAGGTCATCTGAGGGGCAGGGCTTCTTCTCTTTGGCCATTCCGAGAAAGAAGCCGCATGGACATGGAGGGAAATCCATTCATGCTGAGACAAAGCACCTTTGTCCACCTACAAAGCCAACCTGAAGCTTTCAGCCAAAGTTTACAGTAAATAGGAATATCTCCCTTCACACAGAGACTGCAATCTTTGGGGTACCAGCGGACTTTGCGAGCCAAGGTGCCATTGAAGGCCACAAAGGAATCCTGATCGAAGAAAGCACCATCACTCTGCAAACAAAAAGGCAAGTGATAGATCCCTTTTCTCAAAGGACCCTTTCTTAGCAACCAACTAAGCGTTTTTGGGCCACCAGTTGTTTTTCACTGGTTGTTATTCAATAAACCTGTTTGAGTTCACCATTTTAAGTCTAGAACTCATTACTCAAAGACTTGCGGGTTTCTGTGTATGGGAAGGCTTTTCTCTGCCTTCAGGGCCCAAAGCTTTCACGTCCATCTCGCAAAAGCCATTTTTACGGGCCCTAGGGGCAGAAGAGCAACCAAGGCTGTTTCAGTTCCATGTCCTGGCCTAAAGTCAGACTGCGACAGATCCAGATAATCAGTTTCCTCCAAGAACACCTGGAGTTGCGAGCCACCACATGTTCCAAGACTTTGCCCAAAAAGGAGGGATTGGAAACTGGCCGAAAGTTGTTCAATTGAGTGGGGCCCTCTGATGGCTTTTTCAACGGTGGTTTTATGACAGCCTCCTTTAGGCCCGCTGGAATCTTGCCTTCTTGCAAGGAGGCATTAACCACCACCTTCACCCACTATGCCAAATATATCTGGAGTTCACTATGCTGAGGAAAGAAGCTTGAGTTGATTTTAATAAAGATTACAGTGATTTTAGTCCCCATCTACACTGTTGTATAATGCAGTTTGAAACTCAGATAACACAGTCCAATGCAATTAACCTACATTATATGAGTCAACTCATATATGGCAGCGTAGATGGGGCCGGTTAAACCCTCGTGATGGCAAGACCGAAGACTGACAGGTCGCAGGTTCAAATCCGGGGAGAGTGCGGATGAGCTCCCTCTATCAGCTCTAGCTCCCATGCGGGGACATGAGAGAAGCCTCCCACAAGGATGGTAAAACATCAAAAAAATCCAGATATCTCCTGGGCAACCTCCTTGCAGGCAGCCAATTCGCTTACACCAGAAGCGACTTGCAGTTTCACAAAAAAAACCCCAACCGTGTTGAGTGTTGTGAACTTTGCTCATGGATCCTCTTCAAGAGGAATTTAGAGATGGAGTAGTAACAGATAAGAATGTGACATGCAAATGAAGTGGGTGTGTCCATGTTGGAGGTGGGTTTGTGACACGTGCTGCTCTAGCTCAGAGTGATGGAAGCGTTACTTCATGGATACCAATGATACTGATACCACAATGAAGCATTTGTCTGAGCAGAAGGGATAAGACGGTCAGATTTGGACTGATGTTGTTGACGTTATTATTGCTCCTGTTCACCTTTTCACAGCCAGCTAGTGCTGGAAAGGGAGCGGCACGTCATAACAACACAGTAATTATCGGGATGAGGTTGGAGAGCAGTACCAAAACAGGAACTGACAGCCCAAAAAAAGGCAGCATCCAAGTGATGGATGGAAGTATCATCCAGCTTCGAATCTTTGGCCAGGGCATCCATGAATCCACTTGGGAGATTGTCTATTTTTCCGAATTGGCTACAGCAGAGCCCGGATCTCACAGTGTTAATGATAGTTCCTGTCTTGAGAAGAGCAGCGACTTGCTGGTGCAACCGGAGAGTCATGACGTCCAGGAAACATCTGCAGTACTTACCATTGTAGTCCAGACTCTGCGCAGGGATGTCTACACCAAGAGCTATGTGTTGTGCCTTGAGAAAACTCCTGGGCAGTCACAGCAACTGGTTGACAAGCATAATTTGTTCATCCACGTGTTGGAGGACGTGAAACTGGAGCTCCCCCTCTGGCTTATTATCATCTTAATGTTTGTACTCTTGACACTCTCAGGTATATTCAGTGGGCTCAATCTGGGCCTGATGGCTCTGGATCTCATGGAGCTGCGTATCGTGCAGAATTGCGGCAAGCCCAAGGAGAAAAAATACGCCGCCCGTATCGAGCCCCTCCGTAGGAAGGGCAATTACCTGCTGTGCTCTTTGCTGCTAGGTAATGTTTTGGTCAATGCTTCTCTTACGATACTGTCCGACATTCTTGTTGGCACAAACATGTTGGCTATTTCGATCTCGACTCTTGCCATCGTCATCTTTGGAGAGATAATCCCACAAGCCCTCTGCTCCCGTCATGGCCTGGCAATAGGTGCCCACACTGTCCCCCTTACCAGGCTTTTCATGTTGTTGACCTTCCCAGTCTCTTATCCCCTCAGTAAAATCCTGGACTATGCGCTTGGTAAAGAAATAGGCACCATATACACCCGAGAGAAACTGATGGAGATGTTGAAACTGTCGCAGCCCTACAACGACCTGCTGAAGGAAGAGATGAATATCATCCAAGGAGCCCTTGAACTGAGGACTAAGACAGTGGAATGTGTCATGACGCCATTGGAAGACTGCTACTTGATCAGCAGCGATGCCGTTTTAGACTTTGACACCATGACAGAGATCATGCAGAGTGGCTATACCCGCATTCCCGTCTATGAGAGAGATTGTTCTAATATTGTGGATATGCTCTATGTCAAGGATCTAGCCTTTGTTGATCCTGACGACAATACCCCACTCAAGACGATCACAAAGTTTTATAACCACCCGGTCCAATTTGTTGCCCACAATACCAAACTGGATGCTATGCTTAATGAGTTCAAAAAAGGTAAGAAAGGGCTGCATCTAGCGTCATATTCTGTCTTTATTCACAAGTTTACTAGTTTAGAAGAACCAGATTTTAAAACAGGCAGGTATTTAGATATTTAGAGCAGGGATAAAAATGAGTGATGCTCATACTTACTTACTTAGGCAATCCCTCATTGTCCGAGTATGGTGGCCTTCCAAGTGTAGTGTCTTGGAGCTGGATACGTAGGTGACTGTGGAGCCCTATTCTTGATCTGCATGTTCTTCCACAGTAAGGACATCGGTTTCCAGGTGGAAGGCTGTCCCAATCAGGATTGGCTTGACACGCCTACCTCTTGGCATATTTCTCCCTTTTGTCCTCCATTCGTGCACCTTCAAATTCCACAGCACTGCTGGTTATAGCTGACCTCCAGCTAGAGTGCTCATGGTATCCTTCTGGGGCGGCTCCCCAGAATGGGTCTTGGGGGTATTGCATTGCAGTGGCTCCACTCCTTCCTAGGGGGTTGCAGCCAGGTGCTGAAGCTGGGGGACACCTGCTTGGACCCTGGCCTTTGACTTGTGGGGGTCCCGCAAGGTTCCATTCTATCCCCCATGCTTTTCAACATTTACATGAAACCACTGGGAGAGGTCATCTGGAGATTTTGAGATCGCTGTCATCTCTATGCAGATGACACTCAACTCTACTATTCCTTTCCACCAGACCCTGAACCAGTTCTTGGCTCCTGTGATGGACTTGATGAGGGCTAAAAAGCTGAAGCTTAATCCAGACAAGACAGAGGTCATCTTTGTCAATCGTGAGGCCAGTCAGGGTATTGGGTGGCAACCTGTGCTTGATGGGGTTACGCTCCCCCTGAGGACGAAGGTCTGCAGTCTGGGGGTCCTCCTGGACTCAGTGCTGATGCTTGAAGCTTAGGTGTCGGTGGTGGCTGGGAGGGCCTTTGCAGTTAAATCTTATCCTCCAGCTGCGACCGTACATCAAGAAGTCTGACTTGGCCACAGTGGTCCAAGCCTTAGTTACCTCTAGATTAGATTACTGCAATGCTCTCTACATGGGGCTGCCTTTGAAAATGGCCCAGAAATTGCAATTGATATAAAGGTCAGCAGCCAGGTTGCTAACTGGAGCGAATTTCAGAGAGCAGACAACCCCCCTGTTGAAACAGCTCCACTGGCTGCCAATAAGTTTCCGGTCCCAATTCAAGGTGCAGGTTATTACCTAAAAGGCCCTAAATGGTTCAGGTCCAGCCTATCTTCACGATTGCATCTTCCCCTATGAACCAGAGCGAGCTTTCAGATCTGCTGGGGAGGCCTGTCTCTCACTCCCACCACTGTCACAAGCTCTGTTAGTGGGGACAAGGGAGAAGGCCTTCTCAGTGGTGGCCCCTCGGCTCTGGAACTCTCTCCCCAGGGAGATTAGATTAGCGCCCACCCTGTCCACTTTCCATAAAGACCTAAAAACTTGCATGTTCCAATGTGCCTTTGATTAATCAGTCCACTAGATGATTTGGGCCTTCTATCTTTAAAATATCATTTGACGAGACCCTGAACATAGTAATATAATTAAACTCTGTCTCACAGGTAAATCCCACCTGGCCATTGTCCAAAAGGCGACCGATGTTGAAGGCGAGCATGAAGTGATGGGTGTGGTGACATTGGAAGATATCATTGAAGAGATCATCATGTCAGAAATCCTGGATGAATCAGACTCAGGTTAAATTAACCCCTCAGTTCCTCTTCTCCCCGTGTATGTGTGGGATAGGCAGGGGCCCTTCTATACTGCTATATAATCCACATTACCAAAACATACAATCTACATTATTTGCTTTGTACTGGATTATATGAGTCCACACTACTATATAATCCAGTTCAAATCAGATAATCTGGATTTAATATGGCAATGTAGAAGGAGAGAGAGAGAGAGAGAGAGAGAGAGAGAGAGGAAGGAAGGAAGGAAGGAAGGAAGGAAGGAAGGAAGGGCGTGTTCTTTGAGATACATTATGCGATTGTCACAGCATGGTGTAGTCGTTTGAGCATGTAATTTTACATGTCCCTTCAGATGCTGGATCACAACTCCTATATTCCTCATTAGACATCACGACTAAAGTTGATGGGAGATGGGATACCGTAACATCTGGAAGACTGCAGCTAGTTCTGTTGAGTTGGTATAATTGAGTTTGGATTTAGATCCAAGGCTTGTGGATATATTTGACTTTAAATTGTCCTTTAACCTGTCCCCAAGCTCAGATCCACAAGTTCAGTTGAGCTGCAGTTCCCATTATCCGCAGTTCGCATGTCAGATAATCCAAAGCAAATTCGGGAAAAACTAGAGAGCCGGGATCACAATGTAAAAATAAAAATACTGTATATACTCAAGTATAAGCCGACCTGAATATAAGAGGAGGCACCTAATTTTACCCCCCAAAACTGGGAAAACGTATTGACTCGAGTATAAGCCGAGGGTGGGAAATGTACAGCTACTGGTAAATTTCAAAATAAAAATAGATACCAATAAAATTACATTAATTGAGTCATCAGTAGTTTAAATGTTTTTGAATATTTACATAGAAGTGTAATTTAAGATAGGACTGTCCAACTCTTATTAAACCATTATTCTAACCACCTTCAATGTAAATGTGCTTACATATCCTTCCAATAATAATATAGTAAAATAATAAATGTAATAATAAACATAGAGTAAATTAATAAATGTAACAACAACAACAATAATAAAGGACAATAATAAATGTAATAATAATAAATAGAGTAAAGCAATGAAAGTCATAATATCAATTATAATAAATTAAAATAATGGGAATGTAATAATAGAGTAAAATAGTGTACATGTAATAATAATAAATAGGGTAAAATAATCAATGTAATAATAACAACAACAGAGTAAAATAATAACAATAATAATAACAACAGAGTAAAATGATAAATAACTTTGAATCGAGTATAAGCCAAGGGGGGCTTTTTCAGCCTAAAAAAAGGGCTGAAAAACTTGGCTTATACTCAAGTATATATGGTAGTTAAGTTATCCCTCTGTATGCACAGATGCTCTGTTGATGGATTCAATGGCCCTTTGAAGGCAACCACAAGGCTGAGGTGGACAGCGATGAAAATTAGTTTGACAGTCCCGCCTTAGAGTCTCTATAAACTGGAAAAACTATTGCATGGCAACAATTACAGAATAACCTTTCCTTCACTTTCCTCCTTTGTAGCTGAGACCCGTAACAAAAGAAGAGCCACCAACGTAAGGAAGTGGGACTTCTCTGCCTTCAAGGCTGTTGGCAATGAAGCAAAGATCTCCTCGCAGCTCCTCCTGGCTGCCCACCGCTTTCTCTCCACAGGTATGAGCCCTCTAGGTGTCAAAGACTACCTGGCATGGGCAAGGCTGCCATTGTAACAAAATGCTAAGACCAGCTGGATAAAGGGCTGGACCTGAATGCGTCGCAAATAAAGTACTACAATATTGCAAAAATATCAAAATATATTATAGTGTACAATCAATGAGAATAGATGTTACGCTAAACACAATGTAATGAGCATCATATCTATATCACAATATAT
Organism: Anolis apletophallus; assembly: GCA_030556195.1. Classification (NCBI taxonomy): domain Eukaryota; kingdom Metazoa; phylum Chordata; class Lepidosauria; order Squamata; family Anolidae; genus Anolis; species Anolis apletophallus. The sequence goes on along the minus strand of JARBWK010000011.1, from coordinate 43,114,753 downwards.
TGCATTATATACATACTATATGTTTCTCAGTAGTAAAGCATACAACAATTCGTAAAAATGAGCCCAAAGCATCAAGCGGGGCTAAAGCGACGCATGAACCCTGTGAGTCGTCCGGAGCCAAATAACTCACGAACAGTAGACTGAGTCCTTGGGGGAGCCTGGATGGACGGAAGAGCAGGCGCCTGCCCAGCCGGCGTCGTGCCAACTCTTCCGTCCATCCAGGCTCCCCCAAGGACTCAGTCTTCTGTTCGTGAGTTATTTGGCTCCGGACGACTCACAGGGTTTATGTGGACTCTGTGCATGCGTCGCTTTAGCCCCGCTTGATGCTTTGGGCTCATTGTTATGAATTGTTGTATGCTTTACTACTGAGAAACATATAGTATGTATATAATGCAATATATTGTGATATAGATACGATGCTCATTACATTGTGTTTAGCGTAACACCTATTCTCATTGATTGTACACTATAATATATTTTGATATTTTTGCAATATTGTAGTACTTTATTTGCGACGCATTCAGGTCCAGCCCTTTATCCAGCTGGTCTTAGCATTTTGTTATAGTGTCTGTTTTCAGTGAGCATATTTTGCGTTGAGTATTGGCAAGGCTGCCATTGTGCCAGGTAACTTATTGCAAGGTGGTTGCTGTCATCCAGCAGAAGAAGGGGGTCTGCTTCAGGTGGCACCCCAACTAGTGGATAGATAGATTAAGCCGAACTTTATGTCTGAATCAGAACATCTTGGATGCGGATATTCTAGAGAGGTGCAACAGCACAAGGTGACATCAAAATGACTGCCTATAAAAATGTGCAATGTTTCTGTAGAAATGTTATCATTTTTAGAATGAAAATATCCCTATAATTAGATATAACCAAATTTTTGTTATTGTGAGCCTAACTTACGTGTATTGAATCAAGATACCTGTAAGGTCAAAGCTCTATGCTAATTTACCAAAAGTGCACGTGTGCTTTGGCCAAAGCTATCATTATTACCACCTTACAATGATGCTTTAAATCATATGATAATAATAGTAATGCTGTGTACTAATCTTGCTGTGTTTCAAATAATAATAATAATAATAATAGTTCAAGTGCAAATTTATTGAATGCTTTCACATGTAAGGCAAACAAATAAATACATGAAAACCAGATTATTAAACACAATATAAAATACACCATTAATATTCTATATAAATCATTAACATGCTACATATATCAATGGCGGGATATTCCCTTAAAATACTACATATGAGGGCGGGTCAATAAGTCCGTGACTTTTTGAATTTACCGCTTCTTAACTAAAAGGGCAACACTGCTTCTGTCAACAGGCACCTGTCAGTTGACTCCTGTCAAAATTTGAACAAGCTGCGTCATTTAGTTTGTGTTTAACAGCCATTGATAGCAGACTACTGCGTGATTTGAAGAAAAAATGGAAAAAAGTGAATTTCGTGTGCTCATTAAGCATTATTTTTTGCGGGAAAAACATCACTCAAACCAAGGCTAAGCTTGATAAATACTATGGGGACTCTGCACCATCAATTTCAATGGTAAAAAGTGGTTTACTGAATTTTGTTGAGACCGTACAAGCACGGAAGATGCCGAACGTTCTGGACAATTTCGCAGGAGTGTTTGGCGTTGTTCAACCGCAATATAGACATGTTTTTGCACCATTTTGTAACCGTGGATGAAACGTGGATCCACCACTACACACCAGAGACCAAACAGCAGTCAAAACAGTGGGTTTTTGGAGTGAATCGGTGCCAAAGAAGGCCAAGGAGGGTTTGTCAGCCAATAAAGTCATGGCGACCGTTTTTTGGGATGCACGTGGTATAATCCACATTGACTACCTTCAAAAGGGTAAAACAATCAATGGCGAATATTATGCCAACTTATTGGGTTGATTTAATGGGGATTTGAAAAAAAAAACCCGACCGCATTTGGCCAGGAAAAAAGTTCTTTTGCACCAGGACAATGCAAGGGTGCACACATGTGCAGTTGCCATGGCAACAATCCATGGATTGGGATACAAATTGCTCCCTCATCCGCCCTATTCTCCGGATTTAGCCCCGAGTGACTATTTCTTGTTTCCAAACCTGAAGAAACGGCTCGGCGGAAAGAGAATGGACTCCAACAATGAAATCATCTCACAAACAAATACCTATTTTGATGACCTCGACAAATCTTATTTTTTGGAAGGGATAAAAAAATTGAAGAAACGTTGGACAAAGTGTATAGAGCTCAAAGGAGACTACGTTGAAAAATAAAATGATTTTTTTATCCAAAAACCTGTGTTTCATTCAAAAAGTCACAGACTTATTGACCCGCCCTCATAAGATACTGCATGGACTAGCACTTGCATAACTAAAAACCAGGTGAAACCAAGTAAATACAGCATTATTAAAACTTAAGCAGGGAACACCTTGGATATAAACAATCACTATTACTGTACATACTTGTTGGGCCTGTGGCTAAAGCAGTTAAGGGAATTTGGTTTTTCTGAGAGTCCAGTGGGCGGGAATTGAGACACCTGGCTTGCTGATTCTAGCCGCAGCTGTTACTTTCCCAGGGAAAAGGGAGGGAAATGTGAGAGTGTGGAGATCTTGTTATTAGCCCTGTAAAGGTTGAAATTCAGTTCCTGGTCAACTTTCAATTCAACTGCAAGCAGTTCCATGAACTCCTGACTTTATGGTTTTTTGGTCATTCATGACAGAACTTTGAGCTTGCTTTTTGGGACTAACCTAGTTTTAAGTTCTGTTGCTTCTTAGTGGTTTTATATTGAAAGGCCTTACAACTTAATGAGCCTGAAGCTTTCGAAACATTTCCTGGGATTTTCTCCAATGTTTTTTGCCTTTGTGTTGCACCTCAGAACGCTGGCAGTCCCCCCTAGATCACACACACCAGGCAGATGCAATAATGTACTTTTATTTAGAATAAAGTATAGGAAATAGTCCAAAGATGTGAGAATAAAATAATCAAAGCAAATCCAAAAATAGTCCAAAAGTTCTCGAACTGTAAGTCCAATTGACTTGAAATCCAAAGGAGACAAAAGTTCAAAGGCAAGACCAACCGCTCCCGTGGTCAAACGTGAAACTTGAGACAGACCGCTCCTGCGGCCTCCGTGAACATAGAGACTCGACTTGAGACTTTCCAAGCTGAATGTAGCTTCAAGTCTGACTAGAATAACCTGGGCACAATCTAATAAAGGAAATTACTTTCTATGTGACCAACGCACCCCCTTTCTCAAACTCCAATCTTTTCGGGAGGATCTGATACTGGCTCTCCTGTCAAATTCCTCCTCATTAGTGGCCCCAGGTGCAGAGCTCTCGTCCTGAGAAACTCGGTCCTCCCTAACTTCCATATCTTCGGAATGTTCATCTGGCAAGGGAGTAAAGAAGCTCCCGTGAGAATCAAGGTCGCTAAGCCTCTCACTGTCCAGTTCAGAACTGACTTCCATGGAGTCATCAATATTCTCATTTGCATTATCATATCCCTGTAGCCAGCCATCATCCCATTTTAAGTCTTCTTCTACAGACCCATATCCATCTGGCCACCCATCATCCCCTTGATCCGGGGCAGCTGGGCCCCCCGGAGTCTGTCTCTGACCACTGGGCAGGAGCACCAAACTAGGCTGGGACACCACACTTTGCCTATTTCGTGTTTACTGTTATTTTTGGACATTGCTACTTCAATAAATAGACTGTTATTTCCAGCTGTGGTTATGTGAAATATTTCAAGGGCCCTAGTTTCCGGCCACTCAAATATAAGCCTAGTTTTTAGCTCCCTTTTTAGGCTGAAAAAGCCCCCCTCAGCTTATACTCGAGTCAAAGTTATTTATTATTTTACCATGTTATTATTATTACATTTATTATTTTACTCTATTTCTTATCATTATTATTACATTTATTATTTTACTCTATTATTACTGTTATTACATTTCCACTATTTCACTCTATTATTATTACATTTATTATTTTACTCTATTATTGGAAGGATACATCAGCACATTTGCATTGAAGAAGGTTAGAATGATGGTTTAATCAGAGTTAGACAGTCGTATCTTAAATTACAGTTTTATGTAAATGTTTAAAAACATTTAACCTACTGATGCCTCAATTAATGCAATTTTATTGGTATCTATTTTTATTTGAAATTTCCCAGTAGTTGCTGCATTTCCCACTCCTGGCTTATACTCGAGTCAATACGTTTTCCCAGTTTTTTGTGGTAAAATTAGGTGCCTCGGCTTATATTTGAATCAGCTTATACTTGAATATATATGGTAGTTAAAAGCATCCTCAGTACAGTTGACTGTCATATCAGAAATTACTCTTGCCCAGATTTATTAGTCTGTGCTGCCAGTGCTGCCTGTGGTTACTTACTCACAAGATGTGAGTAACCACAGGGTTAGTGTTAGCCAAGAGATAGAAAATCTTTTCTGACACAGTATTGGTTTGAAGGAGATAAAGAATAGGCTCCAGGATTTTCGTTCTTGGCTTCAGAGGGCAGGAAAACAAATAGTGAGGCAAATCCTCAATTTCTGGGGCCCCGCAAACACATAAACAAAGAGCCAGTCATGTATCTACCATCACCGCTGTAGGCTTACTTTGAAAACAAAGTGCCGTGAAGGCGTGTACAGTTTGAAACAGTGGGAAAATTTGGAGTTATTGATAGCCTGCCTATTCTGGTGAACACCAGGCCCGGATTAACACCTTTTTGCGCCCTAGGCCACACTTTGGAATTACGCCCCCTTTAAGCCAACCTCTACCACCCCCTCCCCCCCACCACCACTCAGACCCACACTTGGCTGGCTTTTGCCATGGTGCCTCCGGAGCAGAAGAGAAAGGTGAGTAGGCACCATCCCGCCACCTCCAAGGTTCCCATTCCCACCAGCTGGAAAGCTCCGCTGTGCTCTGAAGGTCTCCTCAGGAGGCTTGGGGAGAGTGCAGCGGGTGCAAACTCGCTCCAAAGGCGCGCACGAGAGAGAGAGAGAGAGAGAGAGAGAGAGAGAGAGAGAGAGGGAGGGAGGGAGAGAGAGACGAAGGGGATGGAGCAGAGACTTTGCCGGGAGAAGGAGCGAGGAGGGGCATGAGAAAGGGGGAAAGAGGGGCGCGGACCAGTTTTTTTGGGTCTGTGATCTGCGCCCCCCCCGGCTTGCGCCCCTAGGCCATGGCCTAGGTTGGCCTTATGGGTAATCCAGGCATGGTGAACACAGTGATTAAAAATATATTCATGGAGCTTCTCCCTTGAGTTTGGGATACAGGGCTCATCAGACAGAGTGGGGTGAAATTCAAGAAGCTTCTGATATCTTGTGATAATAATAATAATAATACTGTAATAATAATTGGAGTGTTGTGTGGTGTCCGGTCTGTATGGCTGTTTTCTAGCAGCATTTTCTCCTGACGTTTTGCCTGCATCCAGTGATTCCAGCCGTGAAAGCCTTCAATAATAATAATAATAATAATAATAATTTTTATTTCTTACCTGCCTCTCCTTGTGGCGGGCTACAACACAGCTAAAACACATAATCATCATAACTAAGTAAAAGTTTCCCCTTGACATTAAATCTAGTCATGTCCAACTCTGGGGGTGGTGCTCATCTCCATTTTTAAGCCAAAGAGACGGCGTCGTCCGTAGACGCCTCGTAGGTCATATGGCCAACATGACTGCATGGAGCACAGTTACTTTCATGCAGAAGTGGTACCTACCGATCTACTCACATTTGCATATTTTCGAATTGCTAGGTTGACAGAAGCTCACCTCACTCCCTGAATTCGAACCGCTGACCTTTCGGTCATCAAGTTCAACAGCTCAGCAGTTTAACCTGCTACACCACTGGGGGCTCAAAATCATCATAAACATTATAGAAAATACACATATTAAAATGTATTTTTACAAATACATATAATAAAATATAGTAAACACAGGTTACGAGTTTACAATTAAATGATTAAAACCGACTGGGTAGGCCTGCTGGAATGGATTTGTCTTCCAATGTGTTTAAAATTCTGACAGCTCGTTCAGTCATGTAGTTTTGGTCTGCTCACACTGTCGTTTTGGTTGAAATGGTCGCTAGTGTTGCCAAATTTTCTGGTATTTTAGTTACAACATTGTTGAATGGTCTGGTATGGGAGGAGATCCATGGGGGTGACACCACGAGTGGCAATAACCCTAGTGACCTCATGCTTCGATGTACCATTTCGGTCTCTGTCCTCCTGACACAGAGGTGCAATGGTTTCACCCAAACGTCATCACTGAGAAATGCCTGCTGTGCCTCCTGAAAAACCGAGATGTCATCTGTGAGCTGAAGTTTGATGAAGGGAACAAGGATGCCCCCCACCATTTCCTATACCAAAGAAATAAGGCAGCCGACTACTTCATCCTCATCCTGCAGGTATTGCTTTCGTTCTCTGAACTCCTTGATTTCGGACAATCAGCAAACAAAAAGCCAAATACGCAAACTCTAACTTCCAGGTATTCTGGACTTCAGCTCCCTGATCATTGGCAACTGAGGCCCTTTATACACTGCCATATAAAATCCAGATTATTAATTTCAAACTGGATTTTATTTGGCAGTGTAGACTCATATAATCCAGTTCAAAGCAGATAATACAGATTATCTGCTTTGATAATCTGGATTATATGGCAGTGTAGAAAGGGCCTGAAACTTCTGGGAAGTTGACATGTAAGGCTGGATCTACACTGCCATATAAAATCCAGATTGTCTGCTTTGAACTGGAGTATAGAATCATAGAGTTGGAAGAGACCTTGTGGGACATCCAGTCCAACCCCATTCTATCAAGAAGCAGGAAAATCACATTCAAAGCACCCCCCGACAGATGGCCATCCAGCCTCTGTTTAAAAGCCTCCAAAGAAGGAGCCTCCACCACACTCCGGGGCAGAGAGTTCCATGGCTCTCACAGTCAGGAAGTTCTTCCTAATATTCAGATGGAATCTCATTTCTTGTAGTTTGAAGCCATGCTTCCGCGTCCTAGTGTACAGGGCAACAGAAAACAAGCTTGCTTCCTCCTCCCTATAACTTCCTCTCACATATTTATACATGGCCCCCATCATGTCTCCTCTCAGCCTTCTCTTCTTCAGACTAAACATGCCCAGCTCTTTAAGCCGCTCCTCATAGGGTTGTTCTCCAGACCCTTGATCATTTTAGTTGCCCTCCTCTGGACACATTCCAGCTTGTCAACATTTCCCTTCAATTGCTGTGCCCAGAATTGTACACAGTATTCCAGGTGTGGTCTAATCAAGGCAGAATAGAGGGGTAGCGTGACTTCCCTGGATCTAGACACTATACTTCTATTGATGCAGGTCAAAATCTCATTGACTTTTTTTTTTGCTGCTGCATCACAGAAAATGGATTTTATATTAGTGTAGATCCGTCTTAGGGGTTTTTCTACATGACCATAAAATCCAGAATATCAAAGCAGATGATCCACATAATTTGCTTTGACCTGGATTGCTTTGAAATTTGATAATCTGGATTAAATGGCAGCGTAGAAGGGGACTTGGTCTGCATAAGAACACAGTAGGACAAAAATACATCACCACAGGTTCCAAATATCAAAAGTAACAAGCCATTAGCGGATAAAGAATTGATTAATAATGTATTGATGCACTTAAACCATGAAACCATCTATTAATTAATACACTCATCCAAAATGAATGCAGTCTAGCACATTTACAAAGTTTCCACTGTGTTACAGGGGAAAGTGGAAGTTGAAGCTTGCAAGGAAAACATGAAGTTTGAGAACGGACCCTTCTCCTATTACGGGGTCATGGCATTGGGTCCCTTGACCAATGGAGGTAATATGCCAAACTCTTTTCCTTCAAACCACATGTGACCCAGGCCCCATCTACACTGCCATATAATGCAACTTAGAATGCAATTTAACTGCATTGAACTGCCTTATATAACAGTGCAGATGGGATCCCCGTTGTTATTGTAAATAGTGGCAGAGCATGGGCTTTGCTGGTCCTTGTGAAGGGGACAAGGGACACCTGATTTAATCTGATACGTAAATAGCAATAGTGTACAGCAGTGTTTCCCAACCTTTTTTGAGCTGCGGCACACTTTTAGCATTAAAAAAATCCGGGGGCACACCACCAACCAAAATGACACAAAATGACACTCTAACCCAGTAAAGAATGGCTGGGGGATGGTGGCCTGCTGGGAGCAGCTGCTGGGAGTGCCGAAGCCGGGGAGGAGCCAGGCCATGCCATGCCCCGCCCCCTCCCCCCGGTTTCAGCTCTCCCACAGCTTCTCCAGCCTTGAGGGGGCAGTGCCAAGGCAGCGGTGGCAGAGCCAGCACAATGCTGGCTTGGCACTGCCCCCTCAAGGCTGGAGAAGCTGTGGGAGAGCTGAAGCTGGGGGAGGGGGCGGAGCCAGGCTGTGCCATGCCCTGCCCCCTCCCCCCGGCTTCAGCTCTCCCATAGCTTCTCCAGCCTTGAGGGGGCAGTGCGAGCAAGGGGCGGGAGTCATGGCCCCCATCCCTGGCGGCGCTCTCCACCATGACTCCTACCCTTCGCTCGCTGAAGCCGCGCGGAAGAGGAGGAGCATGAGTGGTGGATGAGCTTCAGTGGGCGGGGCTCCTCCTCCACGCGGCTTCAGCGAGTGAGGGGCGGGAGTCATGGCGGATTGGAGGCTGGCTGGAGAAACGGATGAAGGAGGCAGCGCCCCGGCCCCTTCTTCTTTTTCTTCGCAGCCGCCCGGCCCTTCCTCCTCCTCCCCCAAGCAGCAGAAGTTCGGCAGGAGGGGGGCGGAAGGAAGGGGGGCAGAGAGCATTTCTCGCGGCACAGCAGGAGGTCCGTCATGGCACACTACTGTGCCGCATCACAGCGGTTGGGAAACACTGGTGTAGAGAGTGAGTTTGATAAAATAAATAGCCTTAACATTTAGTGTTAGGCCAGCGTTTCTCAACCTGGGGATTTGGGACCCTTGGGGGGGGGGGTAATTATTTATTTAAAACATTTATATTCCACCCTTCTCACCCTGAAGGGGACTCAGGGCGGTGCACAGCATATATATGGCAAACATACAAATATACAGTAAGAGTGTGATATAGGTCAAGCATATGAAAATCTCTTGGTCTCATTTTCATTGATTTTTTTCTCTAGATTTTTTCCTCTATATTCTACCTGCATTTAATTCCCTTCCTTGTTTTATATAAGGGCCTGAGATTTTCTGTTTTCTTCCTATGCTGAAATTCATGCTTTTTAAATACATTGTTTCTGATTTCCATTTTCACAGCTTAACTAATTTCTGTAATATTTCTCTATTGATTACACATATTTTCAGCGATATACACTTTAGGCATTCTCATTTAAACATGTATGTAGTTTTTGTGCATACATTTCTTTATTTATTTATTTACTACACTTTTATACCACCCCTCTCAGCCCGAAGGCGACTCGAGGCGGTTTACATAGGCAATTACTGCCCTCCTGATAAAACATAACTAAAACAATTAAAACAGTAAACATAAACAACTAACAATTAGTAATTAAAAACATAAAAATACAATTCTCAGCGTCTCGTTAAAATCGCTTTCCGTCACATATTTGTTCTCAGACTTTGTGCACACTTTAATTCCCAGGTTGGAATTTTTTTTAGCACAGGCATCAAGAGATGCAAAATACTACTTTAGTTGAGATTGTTGAATCTAACAGAATTTCTTTCCATCACTAAAGTAATATATTATTTTCTTTGTTTCCTTCCATGGGATTTTGCATAAGGGCTTCTGTGTTGCTTCCATCACCTACCACTGGATGATGTTCTTCCTTGGCTGGCAGATGCGGGGGGGGGGGGGGACGACGACAATGTCAGCTCCCCACATTATTATTATTTTTTGCTCCAATTGAAAAATACAATAGTTAATCTTGCACCCATTGGACAAGCCTGTTACACTTAGGTGTAATGACATGTCTATCGCATTGCAACTGTTGAAGTAAGTCCAGTCGGTTTCTGTACATAGAATGAAAGAAGCACTCCTTATCTTCAAGGTCTATTTTCCTCAAACTCCACCAGTGTTCACATCTGGGCATGTTGGCATTTGTGCCAAGTTTGGTCCAAATCCATCATTGTTTGAGTCCACAGTGCTCTCTGGGTGGAGGTGAACTACAACTCCCAAACTCAAGGTCAGTGCCCACCAAACCCTTCCAGTATTTTCTGTTAGTAATGGGAGTTCTGTGTGCCAAGTTTGGTTCGATTCCATAATTGGTAGAATTGAGAATGCTCTTTGATTGTAGGTTAACTATAAATCCCAGAAGCTACAACTCTCAAATGACCAAATCAATCCCCACCCCACCAGTATCCAAATTTGGGCACTTCAGATATTTGTGCCAAATGTGGTCCAGTGAGTGAAAATACATCTTGAATCTCAGATATTAACATGACAATTCATAACAGTGGCAAAATTACAGTTATGAAATAGCAATGAAAATAATGTTATGGTTGGGGTCACCACACTGTGAGGAAATGTATTAAGGGGTCGCGGCATTAGGAAGGTTGAGAAACACTGCTCTAAATTTACCCACTCTCTCATACAAGTCGAATTTATTATGAGGCTGACAAGCAACCCTTATATTCTGCATGCAATGGGGGGGGGGGGGGAGAGAAGAATTAATGAAATATTGTTGAAAAGCGAGTTATTCCAAAGAGAATGGAGGCAGGTACGTAAATCCAAGGAGTGGAAAAACAGATTTAGTAGGGCTTGCATTCAAAAGTGATAAGAGGAAGGCACCTTCATTCAAAAGAGAAATGACCAAGTCGCTTATACATTTCCTGAGGATTTTTTTTCCAAAGCTTCATCAAATCACATGTTGATTTGGTGCCATCTGGTGGTTTAATTTGGAGACAGCTTACAAATAATCCAGGGTGTTCATAAATTGTTGCTTTGGAACTAAAGAGTGCATCATCCTACACTGTAGAATTAATGAAGTTTGGCATCAATGTTGTGGAACCACAGGAACTGTACTTTTACAAAGCCTTTGCCTTCCTCTGCCAAGGCACCTTTCCACAAAAGTCAACACTGGCACTGAAATACAACATTGTTTAACCTCTGTGAGTGCTGAGAACGTTTGAGGACCGGGACATCCGTAGGGAGACCAAGGTGCTTGTTTATAAAGCTATTGTCCTCCCAACCCTGTGATACGTCTGTGAAACATGGACTGTCTACAGACGTCACACTCAACTCCTGGAACGGCTTCATTAGCGTTACCTCTGAAAAATCCTGCAAATCTCTTGGGGAGAAAGACGGAAAAATGTCAGCATGCTTGAAGAAGCAAAATAGGTACACAATACAAATGCAAAACAATACAAATGCAAACCAAGGTAGGTTAGAGCCTCTGGCAAGGTAGAGGCTACCTTGTGGATAGACTCTTTACCAAAGTTATAGTTTAGTTAGAGTGTGCTGAAGTGTTTGCATTCCTGCAATGTTTGCTGGTTATGCACATTGTTATTTGATATTTCCACATTTGGGAATCTGGCGGGGAGTATGGCGCCCCCTACGGGGCTTGGTTTGCATTTGTATTGTTTTGCATTTGTATTGTGTACCTATTTTGCCCTTCACTTGCATGGCCTTTTGTTGTGGCCATGTGGACTGTGATGGGAGGAGTCGTGCTTGGCCCATACCTGGCAGCACCACCCTGAACTCCTCCCCTTTCTGAAGTCACCTGAGGGGCTGGACGTCCTCTCTTTGGCCATTCCAAGGATAGCTTATGGACGAAGCAGGCGGAAATCTTAAGCTCGCTTAGACAACACATCTTTGTCCACGTATAGTTTTCTCCCTACGCTCTCAAGCCAGGACTACAGTGGTAGGAAGGCCAGCCCTTCACCCAAAGACTGTAATTTCTGGGGACCTCAGAACTTCGTGTGTCAGAGGACCATTTGAGGAACAACAAAGGACACCTGGAATCCGAAGAAAGGTACCGTCACTCTGCAACAGAGGCAAGTGAACGCATTTCCTTTGTTTAAAGGACCCGTTTGACAACCTACTTCAAGCTTTTTGGACCATCAGTTTTTACTGATTGTAAGCTAATAAACCATTGTTTTGAATTCATCTTTTTTGGGTCCTGAACTCATTGCTTAAAGACTGCAGGTTTTCTTTTTATAGGAAAGCTAGAACGCTACCCCCAGGGTCTATAGAATTTGTCCATTTCTTAAAGCCCCTTTCCAGGCCCTGGGTGGGATGCCACATGCGGGTCAAGAATAGGGCTCTACAGACACCTACGGACCCACTACCAAGACTTGGAGGACCATCATCCTTGGGATACAAGAGATCACCTAAGTACAAGTGCTTCACAAAATGACAGCTCCCTGGATTCCATAACATTGAGTCATGACACTCAAAGTGGTGTCAAGCTGCATTAAATCTATAGTGTGGCTGTTACCCTATGTGAGATAGATTTCTGGGGGAATTGAAATTGAAATGCAAAACACCTGGAGGGCTCAAGTTTGCTCACGCCTGTTCTAGACAGACAGCTTTTTACATTGGCAGTAAAAAGACAACCACTATTTCAACTTTTATTAGATTTAGCATGGAAAGAGAAAGAATTGACAAAATGGCATGGAAACCATGGAAGGATTTCAAGTTGAAAACATCACCCTATATACAGTAATTCCATGCATGGATTATATCCCTGCTACCGGTATCTACTGACCTTTAGCTGGGATATCCCTTAAAGACCGAGAAGAGGACAGGCAGGATTATATATATATATAATTGTGATAATTTTATGATTATGTTGTTCTGTTAATTTTATGTCATGCTGTTCACTTTGTATGTTTTGTTACTTGGAAACTGCCCTGAGCCACCCGCGGGGAGATAGAGCGGTATATAAATAAAGTTTTATTATTATTATGGATGGGGAACTTGTGGCCTTCAATATGTTGTTGGACTTCAAGGCCCATCAGTCCTAGCCATCATAACCAATGGTAATGGATGAGGGGAGACAAAGTCTGTGCACATTTGGGGAGTCACAGGTTCGCCCTCACTGGGTGCAAGATCGTCATGGTGAATTTCAAGAATGTTACGGTACTGTTCCATTATCCAGGTGGAGGCCACTAGGGGGTGCTAGAGAGATAGTCCATTTTATAGGGAGGGAGTTAAAGGAGGAAAATAATTTCCCCCGTTTTTGCTGGTCATTTCCCCTCCCCATTTCCCATATCATAAACTATCGTCGTTTTGGCGACGGTGACATGGGTGGGGGGTGTATATAACAGGAAAACGAGGAAATGATATTACGCCTTCAATCCACCCTCCGCCCCATAAACTGGACTATTCTTTCTCTAGCGCCCCTTAGTGGCCTCCTCCTGGATAATGGAATAGTACCAAAGTTACAATGAAAAGCATGATTCAGTGTGATAGAAGAGGCTGGACTGTGGGACAGAAAAAAGTTATGTGGACCAACATGGTCTGGGTACATGTGGATTTTCAGATATTGTTGACCTCTGAAGATGTGTGAAATGTTAGATCAGTGTGTCCCAACCTTCCTAATGCTGTGACCCCTTAATACAGTTCATCATGTTGTGGTGACCCACAACGATAAAATTATTTTTATGGCTACTTCACAACTGTAATTTTGCTACTGTTATGAATCATAATGTAAATATATTGTCAAAGGCTTTCATGGCCGGGATCACTGGGTTGTTGTGTGTTTTCCAGGCTGTATGACCATGTTCCAGAAGCATCTATGGCAGGTGTCTTCAGAGGTTGCCATAGATGCAGGCAAAATGTCAGGAGAGAATGCTTCTGGAACATGCTCATACAGTCCAGAAAACACACCATCAACCCATAATATAAATATCTAATATGCTGGATGTATTTTCATTCACTGGACCAAATTTGGCACGAATACCTGATACGCCCAAATTTGAATACTGGTGGGGTTTGGTGGGGGATTGATTTTGTCATTTGGGAGTTGTAGCTTCTGGGATTTATAGTTAACCTACAATCAAAGAGCATTCTGAATTCTACCAATTATGGAATCGAACCAAACTTGGCACACAGAACTCCCATTACTAACAGAAAATACTGGAAAGGTTTGGTGGGCACTGACCTTGAGTTTGGGAGTTGTAGTTCACCGACATCCAGAGAGCACTGTGGACTCAAACAATGATGGATTTGGACCAAACTTGGCACAAATGCTCAACATGCCCAGATGTGAACAATGGTGGAGCTTGAGGAAAATAGACCTTGACATTTGAGAGTTGTAGTTGCTGGGGTTTATAGTTCACCTACAATCAAAGAGCATTCTGAATCCTACCTACGATAGAATTGGGCCAAACTTCCCACACAGAATCCCAATGACCAAGAGAAAATACTGTGCTTTCTGATAGGCTTTGGCAACCCCTCTGACCCCCCCCCCCCCCGAGATCCCAACTCCCAGGTTGAGAAATGCTGTGTTAGATGATAGAAAGTGCCCAATGAAAGGAAGATGAAGCAAGAGGGGCAATGGAAAGGAAAGGAAGGAGAAGGGGAAGGGAAAGAGTCTGGGTGGGAAGAGGTTGAGCTTTCAATTCCTGCCTCATTGTTTCTTCTGCATGCCTTTAGATAATCCTTGTGGACTACGCAAAGGCACTATAACTCGTCCCAGCTTTGAGCACATGGCCACTGTGTTTGGCAGTTCTGGCAGCAGCAACCAAATTCTCCCCAGCATCAACTTGCAGTATATGGCAGACTTTACTGTCCGTGCCCTCACTGACGTCCTGTACATCAAGGTGAGACTTCTATGAGTTTGATTCAGGAAGTGGTGAAAGCTGGGTATGCCTCAAAAGTAATCTGGTTGATTAGACTGCCGAGGGAACAGTTAACCTTGAGAAAGATACCTGGACTCAGGCTGGATATACACTGCCATATGTCCATAGCCAGAAAAAAAGTCAGGGAGGGGTGGAAACTCCCCCCCCCCATTTTTATTTTTCATATCTGAAGCAAGCCGAGGGTACAGATGTATTTAAAAACACAAAGTTTTTAAACTTGGCATTATACTAAAGGTCCTTTGACCAGAAGCTGGACACTTGGAGTGCCTCTGGTATTGGTATAAGAAGGTCTAGGTTCAATGAATGATGCATGATTAAGAATGTACTGACAGTTGATATGATCCATATTATTAGCATTTAGCTATTGGCAATTTGCACTGTGGAACATTTATTGGATTGTTGCTGTTACCTTTTACTGTCCAAGGGTGCAGCCTTCAGTGTTTTTGTGTTTTTTTGATAAGGCGTCCCAATTGTGTTTAGACTGTCTTGGTCTTTTCATTATTGGCTACTACTTCCCAGCAGATGTCAGGTGGTGCAATACTAGCTAAACCATGGCTGCTCAAGTAGTTGATCGCGATCGACTAGTCGATCTTCGGCCCTCATCCAGTCGATCTTTGGGCCTCACCAGCCGGATGGGGCGCTCCTGTCATGCGCGCGCACACCCTGCACGCACGCGCGCTCCTGCTGCTGGCTTCCGTTCTCGGGGTTCTTCCGCCCGCAGGGCATTGTGGGAAGGAGGGTGCGCGAGGTGGGGCCTCCGGAAGGAGCGCCCTGCCTCTCTCTCGTCCAGAAGCAGCTGTGCAGCCTCCGCTGCCGGCGAGACAGGCAGGGCGGGGCGCTCCCCCGGAGGCCCTGCCTTGTGCTTCCTCCTTCCTGCAATGCCCCGCAGGCGGAAGAAGCGCTGCGCGGGCGGAAAACAGCAGCAGGAGCATGCACAGCGGCAGTAGCGTGCGGCAGCGGGGGCAGGTAGATCTTTTCGACTTGGTTGCTTTAAGAGTAGCTCGCATGCTGAAAAAGTGTGAGCACCCCTGAGCTAAACAGTATAATTTTTCCAATAGGTGTAGGGCGTAGACATCCTGTGATAACATGGCATGTCTCATTAAGAGCCACATCCTCTGTTTTAACGTGGAGAACTGTGTTCCACACTGGGCATGCGTACTCAGCCACAGAGTAGCAAAGCGCAAGGGCAGATGTCTACACTGTGTCTGGTTGTGATCCCCAGGTTCAACTTTCATATGATATTGTTCCTAGCACCTACTCCTTGCTTGATAGTCAAGCAGTGCTTCTTGTAGTTCAGACTACGGTCCAGAGTGACTCCCAGGTATTTGGGTGTGCTGCAATGCTCCAGTGGGATTCCTTCCCAGGTCATCCTCAGAGCTTGAGATGCTTGTCTGCACTTAAGAGGAAAAGAACACATCTGCATTTTAGATGGATTAGGAATCATCTGGTTTTCCATGTAATAGGCATTAAAAGCACCTAAAGCTTCAGAGAGCTTCTATTCAACCATTTCAAAGTTCCCTGCTTGGGCAGTAATAGCACGCTCGTCAGTGTAGATGAAACTTTTTGTCCCTTCTGCTAGTGGCCTCCACACCTGAACATGCAGAGAGCAGGAGGTTTGCACACAAAGGGTTCCTGAGCATGAGCAGAGTGCCTTTGTCCAGGTCAAAACTTTCCTGCACCTTTAGGCTTTTGAGGAGCCTAAAGGTGCCGGAAATGGCCAAAAGAGGGCTCCTAAGCATGGGCAGAGTGCCATTGCCCATGTCAAGGCTTTTGAGGAGGAAAGGGCCCCAGAGAATGTGCAGAGAGCAGGAGTTCTGCACTCAAAGGGTTCTTGAGCATGAGCAGAATGTGATTGCCCAGGACAAGGCTTTAGAGGAGTGTAAACATGCAGGAACCAGCCAAAAGGGGCTCCTGAGCACAAACAGAGTGCCCTTGGCCTCCACACCTGTGAAGGCTGTTTGGCCAAAGGGTTTCTGAGCATGAGCAGAGTGCCACTGCCCAGGTCAAGGCTTTAGAGTAGGCTAAAGATACAGGAACTAACCAAAAGGTGCTCCTGAGCATGGGCAGAGTGCCACTGTCCAGGTCAAGGCTTTTGAAGGGTTCCCAGCTGGAGGAAAGCGCCTCAGAGAAGGTGCAGAGAGCAGGTTTGCACCCAAAGGGCTCTTAAGCATCAGCAGAGTGCCTTTCCCCATATCAAGGCTTTGGGATGGGGAAGAAAGGGCCTTAGAGAACGTGCAGAGAACAGGAGACTTGCACCCAAAGGGCTCCTGAGCATCAGCAGAGTGCCTTTGCCCAGGTCAAGGCTTTTGAGGAGCCTAAAGGTACAGGAACTGGCCAAAAGGGGCTCCTGAGCATGAGCAGAGTGCCACTAACGGTTCTGGAGTAGAACAACTACTTTCAAAGTAAAGACCACACAAAGAAAGAGGAAAAACACTTTCAAAATGCAAACCAGGAACATATTTCCTTTATTATTTAAAAAATACTTTTTTTAAAAAATGCATTTTTTCCCTGGCAGGGAACCGAACTCACAACCTTCTGCTTGTGGGGGAGGTGCACTCAGTCACTCTGCTTGTGGGGGAGGTGCACTCACCCTGAGCCACAGCTGCCTATAGAAAATTTCCACTCAGAACCTGTACTTTACTTACCAGTGGGAAGCTGGGTCAGTATATAAAACTTTTTATAAAAACTTTGAAAATTCACCAAAAATCCATGGATAAGTTAAAAGTTATGAAATTTGGTGAGCTAACAGTAGTCCATGTGTTCTACCACTGTAGCAAGTTTCATCATGATTGGTCTAAAAATGAAGGAGGGTCAATCCCCTGAAGTTCCCCCAGTGCCAGTGCTGTTTCTTTCCTACTGCGCATGCATGTCCGCTATTAACGAGCCCATTCCAATATTTCTGAAATATTCGGAAAAATTCAGATTTTTTTCCAGAAGAATTTGGAAGTTATTCAGATTTGAAGCGCCAGCGCCCCCTACATCCGGAACGAGTTTTGCACCATTTTTTTTAAATCAACCAGACTCTCTCTCTCTCTCTCTCTCTCTCTCTCTCTCTCTCTCTCTCTATATATATATATATATATATATATATGGAGTTACATGCAACTTACATACAAATTCAACTTAAGAAAAAACCTACAGAGCCCATCTTGCTCATAATTTGGGAATTATCTGTAGTTAATGTCCGCAGGAGTCATGCTGGAGATCCTAAAGGGAACACTTCTTTAGATATTTGTAAATGTTCCAGTTTTTTGTGTGTGTGTCAGAAGCGACTTGAGAAACTGCAAGCTGCTACTTGTGTGGGAGAATTAACCATTGCCCAGGGATATCTTTGGTGTTTTACTGTCCTGTGGCAGGCTTCTCTCATGTCCCCGCATGGGAAGCTCACCCTGCTCCCTGGATTCGAATTGCCAACCTGTAGATCAGCAGTCCTGCCCGCACAAAGGTTTAGCCCATTGCGCCACTGGGGGTCCAGTGCAATTCTATGATCAACATCAGATAGAAATTGACCCTAGAGTCCTGCTGGAGGAACTGGAGATGCCAAGAAAGGTGCTCTCCCAATATTTTTTTTTTAAAAATGCATTTTAAAACATTTTTTCCCATTTTCACTGGGATCTTGTGCCCCTCATCCCCGTGAAAGTGGAGGGCCTTATGTATCTTTCTGAACATGCGCTTTCTTGTTAACACAGATCACACGGATGCAGTATCAGGACGGTCTGTTGGCCTCTGTGTTGGAGAGCAGCATGGCAGCCACTGACACCCAATCGGCAGAAATCGTTGCTGGTCACAAAACCCCTGATCTTATGACACCATCCTAGGCCCCACCTAGTTTGTTCCAAGGTGAAGAAAGGTAGCCTGTGTCAGAATGAAGACGGTGCTATTTCTTTTGTATGGACCACATGGACCTGATTCCAAAAAAACATGCCTGCTTCCTCTTCCAGCGAACCCTCTCCGGTTATTTAATCCCTTTGATAGAATCAAGGAGCATCCTTAAGAGAAGAAACACAAATTGGAAACGACAAAATTGTTGTCTGCCTTCTGTTATTTCCCTACACATCACCTCCTATATCATTAAACCCCTCCTCATTTTTGCTGTTGACTCTTATATGTTGTTGTTATTATGGATTTGACCTACTGGGAGACATTTTTCTATACCTTATAGCAATTTGAGGAAGATGAAAAAAACAATTTTCATTGGATTCTCGAAGGCTTTCGTAGCTGGAATCACTGGGTTGTTGTGGGCTTTTCGAGCTGTATGGCCATGTTCCAGAAGCATTCTCTCCTGAGGTTTCACCTGCAGCTATGGCAGGCATTCTCAGAGGGGAACTCCAGACAAGAAACAATCAGGGACAGCTCATCACTTCTCACCACAGGATTCCCCCAGGTAGTAAGAAACCACATCTTGATAACTGCTAGGCCATTAAATGCTAATCAAGGTGGCCAATTGAAACATTCACACCTACCTCAAACAGACAAGAGTTTTTCTCCCACCCTGGTCATTGCACAGATATATAAACCTAATTTTTCACAATTTCTGAGGATGCCTGCCATAGATACAGGCAAAACATCAGGAGATAATGCTTCTAGAACATGGCCCGAAAAACTCATAACAACCCAATTTTCATTGGGAAAAGTATCTTAAGGGAGTCATCCTTTGACTCCTCGATATTAAATAATTCCCAGCCTATTTCTAATCTCCTTTTTTGGGGCAAGGTTCTAGAATGAATGGTGGCTTCTCAGCTCCAGGGACTTTTGGATGAAACCAATTATCTTGATCCTCGCAGTCTGGTTTTAGGCCTGGTCACAGAACGGAGACGGCTTTGGTCGCCTTGGTGGGTGACCTCCACAGAGAACTAGACAGGGGGAGTGTATCCCTGCTGGTCCTCTTGGACATCAGTTTTTGATACCATCGACCATGATATCCTTCTGGGTCAGGTCTCTGGAACGGGTCTTGGGGGCACTGCACTGCAGTGGCTCTGCTCCTTCCTGGAGAATTGTATCCAGATGACAGTGCCGTAGCCAGGATTTTGATTCGGGGAGGGCTGAGTTTGATTCGGGAGGGGCTGAGTCTGAGTAAGAGAGGGACTACCCTACCAAACCTTTTGAATTGTTATCCCAATAACCCCATGAATGTGGGATATAATGAGCATGGTGATCAGATCATGATATGAATAAACATAACAGTTTAAATAATGTACCAGTAAGGCCTTCTCGTGGACCACCCTGAGAATTTCGGGGGGGCTGAAGCCCCCTAAGCCCCCCCTGGCTACATGCCTTCCAGATGGTAATGCTAGGGGACCCCTGCTCGGACCCCTGGTCATTGACTTTCCTGCAAGGTTCCATTCTATCTCATATGCTTTTTAATATCTACATGAAACCACTGGGTGAGATCATCCAGAGTTTTGGAGTTGAGTGCCATCTCTACGCAGATGACACACAACTCTACTGCTTTTCCCCACCTAATTCCAAGGAAGCTCTCCAGATCCTGGACCAGTGTCTCACAGCTGTAATGGACCAGATGAGGGCTAATAAGTTGAGGCTTAATCCTGACAAGACAGAGGCTCTCCTGGTCAGTTGGCTTGGAAACTACAATTGGCAGCCAGATTACTAACTGGGGCTAGCTATAGGGAGCGTACCTTGCCCCTATTGATGCCAGCTCCACTGGCTGCCGATAAGTTTCTAGGCTCAATTCAAAGTGCAGGTTATTACAATAGTCTCGCTTATCCAACCTTTGTTCATTCAATGTTCTTTATTATCCTGCCCAGATCCACAGCTGTTTCAATATGTTGCCATGTTTTGGTGCTAAATTCATAAATACAGTAATCCCTACATAACGTTATCGTGTATTGAACTGCTTTTTCTGTCGATTTGTTGCAAAACATATTTTGGTGCTTAATTTATAAAATAATAATTTGATGTTTTATAGGCTTTTCCTTAATCTCTCCTTATTATCCAATTTTTTTGCTTATCCAACGTTCTGCCGACCCGTTTATGTTGGATAAGCGAGACTCTACTGTACCTATAAAGCTTGACACGGTTCGGTCCAGCCTATCTTCGTGATCGCATCTCCCCCAACGAACCAGTACAGGGGAGGCTCTCCTCTTGGTCCCACCTCCGTTGGTGGGAATGAGGGAGAGGGCCATCTCAGTGGCGACCCCTTCCCTCTGGAATACCCTCCTGAAGGAACTTAGGCAAGCCCCCACACTACAGCACTTTCGGAAAGAATGAAAAACTTGGTTCTTTCCACAGGCCTTTGATAACGCTTAAGATAGCAGCCAGACTATTCATTAGCCAGGGAAGGTGAAAATTGATTACATGGTTTAAAAATCAATAACTATTGCTATAATTTATTTTTGTCAATTTTATATGTCTGGTTTTAAATATGCTATTGTGTTTTTAATGTTGAGATATTGTATTTTATATGTGGTGTGGCACCATGTGTGCTATTTGTAAGCCTCCCTTATGGGAGATGGTGGCGGAGTATAAATAAAAGTTGTTTATTATTAATAATATTAATAGCACTTTTCAGAAAAATTCTCAAAAGACACTTCATTTACTCTACAAAACCATAGCAGAACCATTTGCATGTAGCAGTAGATTCTCCTGGAGGATCATGCCCAGAGGAGAGGCTAAGATTATTCCCATTCTGTTTTCAAAAATTAGACGAATGCAGTGGTTCTCCACATTCCTAATGCTGTGACCCCTTAATACACTTCCTCATGTTGTGGTGATCCCTAACTATAATATTTCCATTGCTACTTCATAACTGTAATTTTACTACTGTTACTAATTGTAATGTAAATATCTGATATGCAGGCTGTATTTTCATTCATTGGATCAAATTTGGCACAAATACCTGATACGTCCAAATTTGAATACTGGTGGGGTTCGGGGTGAGGTGGGGTTGATTTTGTCATTTGGGTTGTAGTTGCATGACCCAACATGATGGTAATTGTAGTTCTCCCTGCATCCAGAGAACTCTGTGACCTCCACCGATGATGGATCTGAACCAAATTGGGCACACAGACCCAATGTGGCCAACTGTGAATACTGGTGGGATTTGGGGATGATTGGCCTATGATTTTGGGAGTTGTACTTCACCCACATTCTTATGCATTTTCTAATAAAAAACAAAAGGGAAGACTGACTTTTTCCCCTGATGTTGGTGGACCACTCTCAGTCCCATAGGCGCTTTCCCCCCTGCCTTTCGCCATGCGCCAAACACGCCTGCTCTCCCCTCTCCACTTGGAGTCTCAGAAATAGCCCTCCCTTTGGCTGAGAGGCTGGCTGAGAGACCGACCAATCACAGCAGGAGGGGGGTTTTGGTGAAAGGATTAGCCATCTGGAAGAGAAGGAAGAGAAGAACAGGTGAAGAGATCTTCAGCCTTCTCTGCCAAAACAGTTCCTAAGACCATCAGAAATATATGTTTTCTGATGGTCTTTGGTGACCCCTTTCAAATCCCTCTCGCACCCCCCCCAGGAGTCCCGACTCCCAGTGTCAGCTCCGGCAAGGGGGGTCTAATGAACCATGCTCACTCCAAACGATGCTGAAGGATAAGTAGTTTAATAGGTCCTTAATCCAGGGCAAGCAAAGATAGACTAACTTTTTCCAGCGCAAGAGTCTCTTCAAAAGCCCTCCCCGGCCCGCCCCCCTGCTGGGCCCCTCCTTCCTCAGGGATGACCATCCAGGTCTCCGCATATCAAAGTTCAGGAAAGGTGCCTGGCACATCAAAGGGCGGTTCCATATCAAAGCCCGCCAGTTCCAGTTCAAAGCCCGCCAGATGTTGCTCTTATCTGATGGCGCGTGGGGCTTGGTCCGTTAGGTCAACAAACGGGCCAAGCGGCGCTGACATAGCGCCCCCCTCCGAAAAGCGGGCACCTGCAAGGGAGAGAAGAACAAAGGGGAGGGAGAAAATCAGGGTCCCGGCTTGGCAGGGAAGGCAGCATGAAAGGCTTTCAGCAGTCTTGGGGCTTTCACGTGCTGGGCTAGCACCCACTCGGGATGCAAATCCTTGGCAGTCCACTTCACTAAGTAACTGAGGTGGCCCTTGTGGCGCCGCGAGTCCAAAACCTCCCGAATCTCAAAGTGGGTGTGGGGCCCCACCATGATCGGCACCGGAGCGTCTTCCGACACTGACCACTTCCGGTCGGTCATTGCTTTCTTGAGCAGGCTCACATGGAAGACAGGGTGGACCTTGCGCCAGGTGTGCGGGAGGTCCAGCTTAACCGCCACGGGGTTAATAACTTCCACCACCCGGAGAGGACCCACGAATTTGTTGGCAAACTTGCGAGACTGCTGTGTAGACTTGAGATGCTTGGTGGACAGGAACACGCGGTCCCCAACAGCGTATGTAGGCTGGGGCCCCCTTTTCTTGTCTGCATACAGCTTGTAGGAGTCTCCGGTCTGGCGGAGGGCGGCCTGGATCTGCGGCCAAGCGGCGGCGACTTTGGCACCCCAGTCGGTCGGTGCCGTGGCCGAGTCAGTCACCGGATCCGCAGCCGGGAAGGGGGGAAAATCTCACCCGGAGACGACCCGGAAGGGGGAGGCCCCCATCGCTGAATGTTCGGAGTTGTTGTAGCAGTACTCTGTGACGTCTAGCAGTTCTGAATACACAGTAGAACTGAATGGAAATAATAACTATGCAGGTAATTGTCACGAGTCTAGCAGTTCTGCCCAGTTGTCTTGCTGATAGGTGGAGTAGCACCTGAGGTACTGTTGCAGGGTTCGCTGGACCCTCTCCGTCGCTCCGTCCGTCTCCGGGTGGAAAGCGGTGCTCAGGGCCCGTCGAGACCCCAGTCCCGCTAGGAATGCCTTCCAAAACTTCGACGTGAACTGTGGCCCACGGTCACTCACAACGCGGCGCGGGCAGCCGTGGAGTCGGAAGACGTGGTGCGTGAACAGGCGGCCTAACTCGGGGGCCGTGGGGAGCCGTCGCAGAGGGACGAAGTGGGCCTGCTTGGAGAAGAGGTCCACCACCGTCCAGATGGTAGTGTACCCCCCGCTGGGTGGGAGATCGACCACGAAGTCCATGGCGATTTCGCTCCAGGGCTCAGCTGGATCGGCTACTAGCTGCAACAACCCCGTGGGTCGGCCCGTCTTCGGCTTGTTCTTTGCGCAGACGTCGCATTCGGCAATATAGTCATTGGTGTCTTTTCGCATCGCCGGCCACCAGAACTGCCGCACTAGAAGCTTCAGGGTCTTGGTGAGGCCGAAATGGCCCGACAGCTTGGAGTCGTGTGCCTGGCTCAGGATCGGGCCCCTCTGGGCCT
This sequence comes from Anolis apletophallus, assembly GCA_030556195.1. Lineage (NCBI taxonomy): Eukaryota > Metazoa > Chordata > Lepidosauria > Squamata > Anolidae > Anolis > Anolis apletophallus. Next base: position 43,090,719 of record JARBWK010000011.1, on the reverse strand, counting down.
GCGGGACGTACAACTTGTCCTTGTAGTACCAGATTCCCCCAGCCTGCGTGAGGTCACCTTGGTGGTCTTTAAGCCAGGCGTCGTCCCCATAAGCGGCCGCCAGGTCGGCCAAGAGTTCCGGGGACCCGGAGACCGTTGGTTGCGGCGGCTTGGCAGCTGCTCGAGTGCGGGCACCAGGCCCAGTTGGCGTTTGGTGAACACTGTGCCCACTTCCTCCGGCGCCGAGTAGTCGGCCTCAGGCATCCGGGACAGGGTGTCGGCGAGCACATTCTTCGCCCCGGGTAGATACTTCAGCTCGAAGTTGAACCGGCTGAAGAACTGCGCCCATCTCAGCTGTTTAGCGTTGAGCCGTTGCGGGGACTGCAGCGCTTGCAGGTTCTTGTGGTCCGTCCATACTTCAAAGGGCGAAGTGGTGCCTTCTAGGAAGTGTCTCCAGTGGCCCGGCCCGGACCGCGACGACTCTTTTCCCACACGTGCCAGCGTTTTCTGTCTCCATAAACTTCTTGAGAGGTAGGCGCACATGGAAGGGCGCCCCCTCATCCCGCTGCAGGAGGACCGCTCCGTAGGCCGCCTCGGAGGCGTCGCACTGCACCGTGAACGGGCTGTCGGCTTGGGGGTGCATCAGCAGTGGCTGGCTGGTGAAGCTCTGCTTTAGGCTGTCGAAGGCCTCTTGGCACTGTGGTGTCCACTTTAGCTTGGCGCTAGGGGACTTTGCCTTCTTCGTCTCCCCCAGGCCCTTAGTTTTTAGCAGTTCAGTCAGGGGGAGCGCTTTTCTGCAAAGTTCTGGATGAACTGCCAGTAGAAATTGGCGAACCCCAGGAAGCCCTGTAGCTGTCGCCGGGTTCGGGGCGCCTCCCACGCGAGCACATCTCTTACTTTACTAGGGTCCATGGCCAGGCCTCGCGTGGAGATACAATTCCCCAGGTAGTCCAGTTCCTATCTGTGAAACTCACACTTGGAAAGCTTGACAAAGAGTTGGTTCTCTCGAAGCCGGCGAAGGACTTCCCGGGTCAACTCGACGTGTTCTGCTTCAGACATCGAGTAGATCAACACGTCGTCTAGGTAGACTAGAACTCCCTTGTATAGCAAGTCTCTAAAGATCTCGTTGAATTATTGCTGGAATATTTTCGGCGCGCCTTTTAGTCTGAACGGCGTGACCCGGAACTGGTACTGGCCCAAGTGGCAGTTGAACGCCGTCTTCCAGCAGTCTTCGTCTCTCACCCGTATCCGGTAAAACGCCTCCCGGATGTCCAGCTTGGTGAAGAAGCGAGCCCCCCCCCAGCTGGGCCAGTATCTCCGACATCAGGGGTAAGGGGTAGGGGCTCGATGCGCTGATCGCGTTGAGCCCACGGTAGTCCACACACAGCCGCAGTGAGCCATCCGCCTTGGGGCGGAACAGGACCGGTGCTGCCAACGGGCTCGTAGACTTTTCAATAAACCCTCTGTCCATGTTCTTGTCAATGAACTCTCTTAGTGCCTTTCGCTCCGGCTCGGACAAGGCGTATAACTTTGGGCTCGGCAGCTTGGCGCCCTTTTCGATTTCAATTGCACAGTCCGACTTCCGGTGGGTGGGGGGGTAGCTGGTCACTTTCCCGCTCGCTAAAGACCTCCTCCAAGTCTTTGTATTCTCGCGGGATGTTGCCAAGTTGGCTCTCTGCTGCCCCCACTCCGGCTCCCTCTTGGCTTGGGGTCCCGTCTCCGCTAGGGTCATCTACTCTCACCTGTGCCTCTCCGTTTCGGAACTTCACCGTTCCTGTCTCTCAATGGATCTGCGGGTTTTGGGTGCGTAGCCAGGGGGCTCCCAGGATTACGGGTTGGTGTGCCATGGCTGAGATCACAAATTTCAGGGTCTCCTGGTGGGTCCCAATCTGGACTCTCATCTCTCCCGTCTTGTGGGTGGCCGGCTTCCCGTTGGCTGGGGACCCATCCAGTTGGGAGAAGAGGATCTGCTCTATCAAGGCTTGGGGCTTTATCCCCAATTGCTTGGCCAGTTGGGGGGACATCAGGCACCGGGTGCACCCACTATCTAGCATGGCTATTGTCTCTATGGATTGGGGCCCCTCTGGGTTCCACAGTTTGATATCAAATCTATAAGTGTCACAGCCAAGGGGATCAGACTCACCGCCCTGTTGGGGTCGGACCTGCCGCCGGGCGTCTACAGCAGATCGTTGTCGTTTCCCGCCGGCCATTCGGGGTCACTTTCCTCCATCTCCAGCTCCAACTCGTCCGCCTCTCGCAGGCTTCGGGGCGCCCTCGCGGTCTCCGCTGCGGCTGCAGCCTTGCCTCGGACTGGAGTCTTGGCCTGCGGGGTCGGTTTGGCCTCCGGCGACTTCTCTGGCTTCGGCGGGAGGCTCTTCCGGCGGCAATCCGCGGCCCGATGGCCCTCTCGGCCGCACGAGAAGCAAGCTCCTCTCTTTCCCTTGGCCCCTTCCCGGCTGCTCGACCGGGCTCTTGGCGATGCCTTCCGGGCTGGCCCCGGTCTCCCCGTCGGGCCCGAGCCCCGTGCTCTTCCGCCGTCCCGGTGACGATGTGGCATCTGTTCCATATCGCACTCCACTCTCCCCGCCGAGACTATCCAGTCTTCTAGGGTCTCGGGGTTTCCTCGGTGCATCGCCCACTCAAGGATGTCTGACCTCAGGCCCGCTTTGAAGCATTCCAGCTTTGTGACTGCGGACCAGTCCCGGATCTTCCCCGCCAGCGCCTTGAAGCTTAGGGCATATTCGGAGACAGACCTCTGGCCCTGGTAGATCCTCTTTAGCTGGGTCTTGGCCTTTTCGCCTGCTAGGGGGTCTCGGAAGCGAGTCTGCAGGGCATCTAGGAAGCGTCTAGCCGTCTCAGCTGTGGGGCCTGGACGTCGGTCATCTGCACCAACCAGTCCGCCACGGCCTCCTTCAGGTTGGCCCCCACAGCCCGCACCTTGGCCCCTTCTGAGGGGAACGAATCCCCATAGTCTAGCATAAAGTTCTGCACGTTTGTGACAAAGTAGGAGAGCTGGCGGGGGTCCCCGTCGAACTTTACCTTCAGCTCCCTCCGGCTTCCCGCCATCTCTTGGCTCTGGTCGGCCTGGCCCAGGTTGAACGTGGAAGCTCCCCTCGGTGGGATGAAGTCGTCTCCACTGTTCCGGAAAGTCACCCTTCCCGATGGTCGGCCTGGCCGCTCCTATGCTTGGCTCACCCCCCGCTCCCGGGGTCGGGCGTCTGGGATGACCCACGGCAGCTCCTCCGGTCTGGTCAGTAACAGCTCCATCTGGGACTGGAGCTTCTGCACCGCCTCGGTCAGCGCGAATACTTGCACTTCCAGCCGCAGTTCCGCTGCGCTGGGGAACCCGCCGTCCAGGGCTGGGTCCCTATCTCCGGACCGCGCCGGCTTCTTGCGCCAGGTCACATCCTTCGGTGCCGGGATGGGGAGCTGCGGCGCCTCTTCCCCCATTCCTGTGATCGCGACCTGAGGTGCCGCCCTTGGGGCTCCGGCCTCGTCTCCTTCTCCATCCTCCTCGGCTTCCCCTTCCTCACCCGAGTCCTCGGGGAGCAGGTCGGCGAGTGGATCCATCTTGGCGTAAGACATCTCACAAAGGTTGTTACGGTTGGAAGGTTTTCATGGCCGTAGAAATTGGTGAGTCTATCTTTATGTCAGCTCCGGCAAGGGGGGTCTAATGAACCACGCTCACTCCAAACGATGCTGAAGGATAAGTAGTTTAATAGGTCCTTAATCCAGGACAAGCAAAGATAGACTAACTTTTTCCCGCGCAAGAGTCTCTTCAAAAGCCCTGCCCGCGCCCCTGCTGGGCCCCTCCTTCCTCAGGGATGACCATCTGGCTCTCCGCATATCAAAGTTCAGGAAAGGTGCCTGGCACATCAAAGGGCGGTTCCATATCAAAGCCCGCCAGTTCCAGTTCAAAGCCCGCCAGATGTTGCTCTTATCTGATGGCGCGCGGGGCTTGGTCCGTTAGGTCAACAAACGGGCCAAGCGGCGCTGACACCCAGGTTGAAAAACACTGGACTAATGGTTCATAATTATTTTACTGAGTTTCTGGTGTTCTCCCCTTCTGCCCCTTGCCATCGGTACTGTTGTTTTGGTGGTTCACCAGAAGTTGTGTCCTCTTCCCATTTTTGGTGATTTACTATTCCAATGAAATTATGCAGCTTATTCTTATGGAGCCCCCGGTGGTGCAGTGGGTTAAACCGCTGAGTTGCTGAGCTTGTTGACTGAAAGGCCGCAAGTTCAAATCTGGGGAGCGGGGTGAGTTTCCGCTGTCAGCCTCAGCTTCTGCCAACCTAGCAGTTTGAAACATGCAAATGTGAGTAGATCAATAGGTTTCTGTATCCAACAAGAAAGAGATTCAGAAACAAGGACTCTATTACATTTGAAGTCCAGAGAAGTAGACAGGGGCGGTCTAAGGTAATTTTATATGGTAAGCGAACATTATTTTGGCGCCCCCCCCCCAACATTATTTTGCCCCCCCATGTAAAACAAATATACAATTATAATATCACAATACCATTAGTAGTATTATATTGTATCAATGTATATACAATATATTATAGTACATACTCATACTTTTTATATCATAATTATATTATACATTACAATATAATTATATTATAATATATTGACATAATATAATATAACATTCTATTATATTATTATTATTATTATAAAATAATAAATAAAATCCTCTACTAAATATTTTCATTACTCCTATAAAACTCAAATAACCCAAAATAAAGTAAAATAAAATATTATATATTACTATTTGCCTGCGCAGTTGCGCCTGTCTCTTCTTAATGCTCCCGGCTGGCGTGCGTGTGGGGAGGTGGGCGGGTGTGGTAGGGTTCACACGTGATTGGGCCTGGCGAGGGAGTTCGCCTCAGCGCGCGGCAGCTACTTCTGGTGGCGGCTGTCAGGAGGCAACACGTCGCCAATACCCCTTTAGCTCCCCTCCCCTCTCCCTTTGTCTCCGCCCCCTGCCTGCCCAATGGGGTCACCGTATTCGGCGGCAGGGCAGAGACAAAGGGAGAGGGGAAGCACTCCCTTGCCTGCCCAATAGGGAGTGCTTTGTTTACAGGCTTCTGCGCACAGGAGCTACTGGGCATGCACAGAGCTTTTCATGCATGCGCAGTTGCTCCTGCGCTCAACTTCAGTTCTGGAGCAACTGCGCCTGCGTGAAAACCTCCGCGCATGCCCAGAAGCGGCGTCGGAGCGCACAAAGCCGGGGCCCAAAAGCAGGCAGCCGCGGTGCTGCCTGAGGAACATCGGCAGGGCCATGACGCTGTCTGGCACCGGCGCCTGGTGGGCGGGGGAATTTGCCCCTTCCCAGATGGCGCCCCATGTTGCCGCTTCATTGTCGTACCTGTAGGACCGCCCCTGAAAGTAGATCTGAAGCTTTGTAATACTTACTAGGGAAATATGATGGTGTGGAATAGTTCTGAAATGGTGAGCAAATATACCAGAATTGATACACATCCCCAACAGATACCAAGGGCCTACTGTAAAGCACTCTTCAGGTATCATCCATAAGTAGTACATCTAGCATAAACAGGAAGTAGAGTGTTATCAAATAGCTCCATCTATAACATGACATTATTTCATTGCTCCACTCCCAGACAAGCATCCATAGGTACACATTTGGCAGTGAAAAAACCTTTAAACATACAGCTGCATATATAGCCTCACAATGCCTTACAAAAATATCAAAACCTAACCTAAAGCAAGAATAACATAAAACTATCAATTAAATCATAAAACGCAACAACTTTTAAACATTAAAACATGGAGTTAAAAACATATAAACATTAAAATCACATGTTCCAAAAGCCATTCCAATATCAAATAACAATTGCACACAATCCCTAGAGGAGGCACTCGGGCCCAGGCAGATTAGTGCTTTCTGGGCCTGCATGCCACATGCACTTTCCAAGACAAGGAGGCACGTTTACTCCAGAGGAGGTGCTTGGCTGCAGGCAGGCACGTGAACTTTCTGGGCATGCACGCCACACGCACTTTCCAAGACAAGGAGGCAAGTTTACTTCAGAGGAGGCGCTTGGCTGCAGGCAGGCGTGTGCACTTTCCGGGCCTGCACACCACACACACTTTCCAAGGCAAGGAGGCAAGTTTACTCCTGAGGAAGCACTCGGCGGCAGGCAGGCATGATTTCTGGGCCTTCATGCACTTTCCAAGGCAAGGAGGCAAGTATACTCCAGAGGAAATGCTCGGCTGCAGGCAGGCACGTGCACTTTCTGGGCCTGCAAGCCACGTGCACTTTCAAAGGCAAGGAGGCAAGTTTACCCTAAAGGACGCGCTCAGCTGCAGGCAGGCAAACATGCTTTCTGGGCATGCACGCCACACACACTTTCCAAGGCAAGGAGGCAAGTTTACTCCAGAGGAGGTGCTTGGCTTCAGGCAGGCACATGAACTTTCTGGGCCTGCACGTCACACGCACTTACAGTTTCTGGGATTTATACTTAAAACACAATCAAACTCTTGCAACAATGGAATTGAACCAAACTTGGCATATTGAACTCTCATTACCAACAGAAAGTACTGAAAGGGTTTGCTTGGTAATTGACCTTGAGTTTGGAAGCCGTAGTTCACCTACACCCAGAGAGCACTGTGGACTCAATGTTATGTTATGTTGTTGTTTGTTTTCTATCCAGAATCACAATGTTGGAAGGAGGCTCACCACTTTAAGGCCCCTAAAACAGGCATGGGAAAACTTCGGACCTTTGGGTGCTTTGGACTTCAACTCCCACCATTCCTAACAGCCTGAGGCCCTTTCCTGCTTAAATGACTGAGGGGGGAAAAGGAAAAGAGCCTGAGCTGCTAGAATGGTGGGAGTTGGAGTCCAAAACACCTGGAAGGTCCAAGTTTGCCCATGCCAGCTTTCGACAGAGACCTCTTCCTCCCCCTTCCCCTTCGCGCCCTTTCTTCCCCCTCCTGCTGAACACTTACTTTTTCTTCTACACTGCCGCTTCTGCCGCCATTTTGATCCGAGGGGGCAGCGTGAGTGTGTTCAGGAGGGGAGGGGGAGGGAGGAAGACATGACCAGTGCGGGCGCTACTGCGCAGACTCGCCCCAGAGCAAAGCGAGGCAAAGCGAGCAGAGCGAGGCTGGGAAGAAGGGAGCCCTAGTGGAGAAGAAAAAGTGTTCGGCAGGAGGGGGAAAAAGGGTATTGGACGTTCCAATTTCCCACAGCACACCTGATGATCGCTCACGGCACACTAGTGTGCCACGGCACACTGGTTGGGAAACACTGCTCTAGATTTTTAGTCCAATGCTCTGATCTCTGCATCTTGCTGGATATACAGTATGTTGCATAGCTTTAGACTTTCCTATAGATCTGTGCAAATAAATTAGCACATAACATTCGGTGTGCAATTTCTTTGGTCTTGCTTTTGCTCTTTTCAAAAGGGTGGCACCTTATGAAAGGGTAAAGCTTGGCTTTAGAAAGAAGAGCCTTAGAAGGTGCAGTGAGGAGGAAAAAAAGGTTTTATGGTGCATTGACTTGTTTTAGGATTGCTGACTCATGAAATTCTATGGGATGATTCTTCTTGGAAACAGCCCTGCCTTCTCTTGCTGGGTCAGCAGTGACTCAGCCATTTCCAAAAAAACTGGTTCACGGAAATTGCCGCGGATGCTGATCTTTTAATTGCAGGAATGGAATTCTAGCTGCAACCACCTTTAGTTTCTGAATCGGGGAGGATGGTGGATTCGATATTGTCCCTGGGTCAGATGCATACAGCTTTCTGAAAGCCTGGGAGGAGGAGATGGGATTAGGGAAGCAGGGTAAATGGAAATATGCTATATTGAAATTATTATATTTGGGTTTTCTGTTGGTGGCCTCACAACTGGGTTATCAAGGCAAAGATGTAGGGGGTCATGGCCAAGCCTTCCCCTGAGCATTATATTATGTACTGCTAATTTGCTAGCATTCTGTGGTTTGAATGCAGTTCAAGGATTTGGAAACCCATTAGTTCACAATGGGAGAGTCACACATGCTCAGCTCCTGAAAATCTCATGATCCGATCGTCATAACCTGGAACTTGAAGGCGCACAACAAGAACTACGCTGAACATTTATTGAAAAGTAATACCTATGGAGCTCTGAAGATTACACTCCCAAGTAAATGTGATTAGAACTATAACTTAATCGCCTGATCCTGTACATATGGCTTCCACATCGTTCAGTTTCTCATTTTTGAGCCTTAAGTTTAATTTAATTAAGAGCTTCAAAAAAGCCGGAATGGAAACTCATTATGCATCTAAGTGAACATTTCTCAGAATATATACACTTTGTATGCAATTCTGCCTGGTATAAACATATTTTGCAAGCAGAGCCCCTATGTCAGCGTTTCTCAACCTGGGGGTCGGGATTCCTGGGGAGGGGGTAATGAGGGGGTTTTGGAGGGGTCACCAAAGACCATTAGAAAACATATATTTCTGATGGTTTTAGGAACCTCTTTGACAGAAAAGCTGAAGGTCTCTCTATCTGACCTTCTCTTCCTTTTTGGAAACAGACAAGCCAGGAGGGGAGAGCAGGTGTGCTTGATGCATGGCAGCATGGTGTGCATATGTGTGGGCGGGGGAGAGTGTGTGAGGCTGGAGAGAGGCTCGTGCCAGTGAGTCCCTTCAAGACATGGGGATTTTGTGTGGGAAGTTTGGCCCAATTCTATCGTTGGTGAGGTTCAAAATGCTCTTTAATTCTAGGTGAACTATAAATCCCAGCAACTACTACTCTCAAATGACAAGATCACCCCCCCCCCAAAACCCACCAGTATTCAAATTTGGGCTTATCAGGTATTTGTGCCAAATTTGTACTATCAGGTATTTACATTATGATTCATAACAGTGAGGATGAGCTGGGAACCCCCTGTGTTTGAGTTGCTTTGACCAGCAGCAGGGAGTTCCACAGTTCCTGGGTGCCCTGTTTGGGCCAATGTCAAAGGAGCATGGAACGAGCAGCAGCTTGAACAGGCATTCTGCCTTTCTCTTGCCTTTTCTTCCCCAACCCTAACATTGTAACCAATCCCCCAATAAAATAAATCCTTATTTGCAACTTTTTCTCTCTAAAGTGATACTTTGTGTCCTTTACTGTCTCCAAACATGAACCTTTCATTTTCTGAGCCATAGAACACTGCAGGCTCACCCGGGATGCCCATTGAGCATCCCAGGGAGGCAGAAACGGTGCTCCCCTAAACTGCGAATACCGAAACCACTTTGGGCCCCCGTATCCACAATTCAACAGATCGCTTCCGTTTTGGTGTTGTATTTTTCCTACACTAATTCTAAGCCTAACTGTTATCTCGCTTTTTGCATTCGGGCCCCTGTGCCCTGGGAATAACCTTTTTATATTTCAAGAATTAAAGTTAAAGGGAACACAGCTGATTGTCAACTGGAGGCTCCTCGCTGCACAGACCGAGCTCGCTGCCATTCCATAGATGTTGGGAAGCTGGTGACCTGGGGATCATACAGTGGTCATCCTGTAGACCCTCAGGGAGGCAGGCAAGCCACCCTGGCTCCATGGCAAGGCGGGATCTGAAGTTTCCTTCCATCTTGTGGACGGGTGTTCCAGCTTCCCCCAGTCATATCAGATAAATTAAAAAAATTTGAATCTGTTGTTTCCAAAGAAGTGGCCCAAATTAATCACCAAAAGGACACACGTAATGCCAACTTAACTGGGGAGGACATCAAGAGACTCCGGGAGCTGGGACAACACCCATTGGTGATTATGAAGCCTGCGGATAAAGATAGAGCCTTGGTCCTGCAAAACCGGAGTGAGTATATGACTGAGGCAGAAAGACAATTATCAAACACGGCCTTTTACACTCGGATCCCCAATGACCCTACCAATAGATTTTTGAAAACCATCATCCATACAGTTCAATCTGGGGTGGAAAAAGGATTTATTTCCACACAACTAGGGACCGCTTTAATTAACCGCCATCCAGCAATAGCGAAATTTTATTTACTCCCGAAAACACATAAAAAAAACATTTCCGGTGCCAGGAAGACCAATTATCGCCGCGACCAACACCTTATTACAACCCCTTGCCATTTTCCTGGAGTCTATCCTTCAAGAATTTGTAACCACATCACCGGCCTTCATTAAGGACACGGGACATTTAATTTCTAAAATTGATGGAATGATATTACATGATCAGGATGTGTTTATTACTGCTGATATTGTTTCATTATATACCAATATAGATTTGAAGATAGCAAGGACAGTTATTTACAAGCTTTTGGACTCCCGCCCCATACCACGCACCCCGCCCACTGCATTTCTCATGGAATTAATCGACATTGTGTTTGATTATAATTATTTTACATTTGATGGTGATTTTTATTTACAAAATGGCGGTATTTCAATGGGACTATCCCTAGCCCCCAGCGTCGCGAATTTATTCATGTCAGACTTAGAAATGCAATTTTTGTACCCAGATTCAGACATTACAGCCCCCATTAGGCATTACTATCGTTATATTGATGACGTTTTCTTTATTTGGTCAGGAGAGGGCGATATAGAGTCAATAATGAGATACTTCAACACATGGAACCCATCAATTAAATTCACTTTTGAAAAAAAAACCCTCAACATTACTTTTTTGGATCTAACGATATTTAGAGAGCAAAACACCCTGAGAGTAAAAAATTACTGCAAACCAACCAGCCGTAACTCATACTTGCATTTCGAGTCCCACCACACACACTCCCTAAAATACAATCTCCCATTCTCCCAGTTGATCCGCCTTAAGCGCAACTCCTCTAGAGAGGTGGATTTTGAACAATCGGCCGCGGTCTTGATATCACAATTAAAGGAAAGGGGATACCCGCATTCTATTCTTTATAAATCTTTAAATAAAATTCGCAAAATCCCCAGAGATAACCTCGTCCCAAAACACCCTGTGAACGCATTATTTGGCCCCTTACTTTCATCCCGCACTCCCACTCGATCTCAAAAATTGTTCGGAAATACTGGCCCATTGTCAGCTCGATTCCAGGATTGGAAAAATCCCCTATGATAGCCAACAAAAAGACACCGAATCTTAAACAATTATTGATCCATGCTGATCATAGAATCCCCCAAGATCTTCCCAAAGGGAAAACACACACCCAACCATGCCATCATTGTACGATATGTAGACATATCTCTATCCAAGAAACCATTACTGACCTAGAAGGTAAACATACTTTTAAACTACGTACAAGAGCAACATGTGGCAGTAGAAATATTATTTATTGTTTAATTTGTCCATGCCATAGATACTACGTGGGCGAAAGTGGGCGTGATCTACGCACGAGGGCCCAGGAACATAAATCTAGATTTAAAACACGTAATGAATCCTCACCACTCTATACTCATTATAAACAAAATCATCATTTTAATGATTTCAAAATCCTGGTATTAGAAATTATTGCGCCAAAACCATATCAGGACTATAAAAGACTGTTACACCAAAGAGAAGTTTTTTGGATTCATTCCCTAAAAAGCGAGTTACCTCTGGGCCACAATGATTGTTTATCAATCAGTGAAATTTTGGAGTAGGTTTCACCTGGAGCAAAGTAGGAGTGTATGTAACGTAGACCTCCGGTGTTATGTGTTGTCCGTTGACTACAATGCGAAGTAGTGGCTGCGTCCACTCAGAGATATACATAGATGTGAATACAACAAATGGTATGTAATATATATGTTTAGCCTTGCCATAAGGGTTGTCCTGTTCAACTGGTGGGCTTATTATTATATATGCTGAAATGATGTTATATTTTATTTTTATTTTAATTCATAGATGATTGGACCAGTGGAATTAAAAAAACCAATATTATAATTTTTGGGTCCCGATGAAGCCAGGTTTCCCTGGCGAAACGGCGAGGCCTTAAGATACATAGTCCGTCGACCCCTGGGAGCCCCTCAATCCGGATTATATATATGTCAAGATTATGAAATATGGAAATATATAATTTTGGGATCTGTGCATCTCAGTCCGTTTTGAGAGCTCTGTGATATTTGTTTTTGGATGATTTACTACAATTCCACATCCCCATTTGGGAAGATATATATGTTCCACGCCAAGTGATTTTGAAATGATATAACCAATAAAGAAATATATTTGAAAGAAAAAGATATCTTTGGACACGTTTAGTGTTGCAGCTAACCTTTTGAATTTTACTTTGATGTTCCAGCTTCCAATACCAGCTGTAGTTTCTGGCTCAACTCACCCATCTAGCCCCTTGGAATCTCTTATTAACTTTCCCAACTCCCTCACAAACTTTTATGGACTCCCCTCCCCCCTTTTACGGACTTTTGGACACTTCCAAGAACCTTATAAGAACTCTTATGAACTTTCAGGAAACTTTCCTTCCTACCCAACCCCGGGACTATTTCTCATGATTTCTCATGGACTCTGAAGGGGGGTGGCGGGTTTATGATATGACCCCTACCCTCCTTCATAAGGATGTATTTCCCTTGCTTTTCCCCTATGTTTCCCTTTTATATCTGCTTATAAAATATGAAATGAAATGCCACCCTTCGCGATCCAGCACACACACCCTGACTCAAGAGAAACTTACATTCTTAAGCCAGGAAATTCCTAATATTAGGTTTAATCAAGGACTTTCTTGCATGGATAATAGGCAGCTGATGCCCTCCTTTTGGGCCTCGGAGCTGGTCCCCCCAGGGGGGCAGACGGCTCTGTTGACAAAGGCGATCAGAATTCGGAGCAGTGACCATCTGATCCGCCTTTGCCCCCCCCCCCCTCCCGGTGCCTCGGTGATTCCCCATTATCCATCAAGTGACACCTTGCCTTCAGAAAGCAAGGAATGTCATGTACCGCCTCCACCCTTTTGTCTTCTCTTTCTTGGGACTGAAATTCGACACAAGATGCATCAACTTGACAATAACGCGGATTAAAGTTTGCCCGGTCTGACATTCCTGTGAGACCCAGATGTTGATTGACTTACACAAAGACAATAAGAACAGCCCGCTTGAGGGCATTTTTGTTATCGTGGGCAATCGGACACACATCAAGACTTCATAATCCACTAAATCATTTCCTCCAGTTCAATGTTCTTTCCTCAACCCGCCTCCTTGGCCCTCATTGGCTGAAATGCAAAGGCGGCGCTGGCCTTGTAATTGGCTGAGGCGCAGCTAAGCCGGCAGCACCTCCCAGCTGGCTGAAGATTCCATCCAATCAGGGCAAAGCTGGCTGAGGGGCGGAGAGTGGGAAATTTGAATTTTGACAGTCCTGTATGTCTATAAAATGTGTTACACTGCATGTACCCGGTATGTCAGCTTTGCGGGCAAGGTATTGCGGCTGTCATCCTTTCCAACTGGATTGAATAAACAACTCGGTGGCGTTTCTTCAACTTTGGTGAGACTTATTTGGGAAAGGGAAATTGGGTGTTTCTAGCTCGCCAAGGTACCGAATCCTCTTTGGTGGATTCATAGGGCTTCTGCCTCATCCAGGCAAGCCCTCCCAAATTCCTGCTCCATATCAACAGTAGCAAAATGATAGTTATGAAGTAGCAGCGAAAATAATGTTATGGTTGGGGGACACCACAGCATGAGGAGCTGTTTTAAGAGGCCGTTGCATTAGGAAGGCTGAGAAACACTGCCCTATACATTGCTTCTTCATACTCACCACTAACATGCACATGTATGTACACACCTTTCCTTCATATAATCATTTTTTTCTATTTGAGGAAACTCATTGACAAACCCCACATTGCGCAAACAGTAAAAGATAACCGTCTCAATTGATATATTGGCTTGGGAATTATGCATTTGGGAAGGGCTTATCAAAACACGAATCACATGAAATTCTTTCTATCCTGTATATGTTTAGACATGTATGCCTGCGTGTGCATGTATAACCTAGTATCCCTCTAAATAGTTTCAATGCACTTGAAACCATGCAAATGCCAGAGCTTGGAAAATGTATTTCAAAGGAAACTATTGATAGCTATAATTCCAAGATCCAAATGCAATTACAGTTATAGTTCATAATTTGTAATAATAATGCACATGTTCCATTTCTCTTTTGTTCATTTTGAAAACAACTACCAGAAACTGGCCTGCAACCAAACAATCAGTGTTTATCAAGCTTCCTAATGCCGCAACACCTTAATACAGTTCTTCATGTTGTGGGATTTTTTTTTTCTGTGTCAGGAGTAACTTGAGAAACTACAAGTCACTTCTAGTCTGAGAGAACTGGCCATCTCTCTTTTTCTCAGCTGCCCCACAGAGAAGGATGTGGACTTTGGTAAACGATAACTCCCAGAACTGCTTAGTATGGAGCTATGGTATTTAATGTAAGGTCTAAGAAGCATTTATTTCACAGTGTAGATACACCCAGATAAGGTTCGTGGACTTGGGAAATTGCAATTCCCAAGACCATCTCATGGAGACATGGCATTTAAAGTAACTGTATTTATTCCACAGTGTAGATGTACTCAGAGAAGGGTATGGACCTTGGGAAACTATAACTCCTAGGACTGCACAGTATGGAGATATGGCATAATAATAATAATCCTTCTCTCTCAGCTTTCCTATGTAACCCAAGGCAAGACATATCACAGAAGGAAGGGAAGGAAAGGAAAGGACCCGGAAAAAGAAGAGGAGAGAGAGAGAGAGAGAGAGAGAGAGAGAGAGAGAGAGAGAGAGAGAGAGAGAGAGAGATCTGCACAGTATATCTATAATTGTTCTGGCAAAATAAAAACTTGGTGAGCACAAGGTAATGTGTTCCCTAACAAGCGTACTTTGGGTTCCTCCCACAATTTCCCCTCCCACCATTTCTTTGTAAACCTGGGAGCAACTAATGCCATCACATTACAGAAATGGCCACACATCCAGATGATTTCAAAAAATCCACGAAACGGTTTGGCGCAAGTATTTACAGGATCGTCGGCCGTATTGAGCATTTACCGCCAATTATTGGGACATTACTTTGCTGTTTGGCTGAAAATTATTGGAATTTATCATATTATTTGCGGTATTGCTCCAACTGGGACTCTCTATATGAGACATTATTTTTCTTGAACTTTTCTGAATATTAAGGCGTGTTTGACTGCATGGTTTTACTTTGTTGCATTTGCATATGTATCTACCACACCATTGTATTGTATCGTAGCACTTAATGTTGTATTGACCTTATATTGAATCATAATAATAATGATTTCAATTTGAAAATATACAAGAAATATATATTCAAACTCTTAGACTCTCCTCGTTGCTCATATTGAGTATTCATGCCAAGTGTGGTCCAGATCCATCATTATTTGAGTCCACAGTGCTCTCTGGGTGTAGGTGAACTACAACTTCCAAACTCAAGGTCAATTCCTAAGCAAACCCTTTCAGTACTTTCTGTTGGTAATGAGAGTTCAATATGCCAAGTTTGGTTCAATTCCATTGTTGCAAGAGTTCAGGATGCTCTTTGATTGTGTGTTAACTATAAATCCCAGAAACTGTACCTCCCAAATGTCAAGGTCTATTTTCCCCAAACTCCATCTGTGTCCACATTTGTGCATATTGAGTATTCATGCCAAGTTTGATCCTGATCAAACATTGTTTGAGTCCACAGTGCTCTCTGGATATAGGTGAACTACAACTCCAAAACTCAAGGTCAATGCCCACCAAACTCTTATAGTAGTTTCTCTTGGTTATGGGAGTTCTGTGTGCGAACTTTGATTCCATTCCATCATTGGTGGAGTTCAGAATGCTCTTTGATTGTGGGTGAACTATAACTCCCAGCAACTACAACTCCCAAATGACAAAATCAATTTTTTGGCTGATGGTCCCTCCTTGGGTTAGTAGGTGTCTTGTGGCCAAATCTGGCAGCAATTTGTCCAGTGGTTTTTGAGTTACGTTGATCCCACAAATGAACATTACATTTATATTTATATTTATACTTATACATATACATATATATATATATATATATATATAGAGAGAGAGAGAGAGAGAGAGAGAGAGAGAGAGAGAGAGGGAGGGAGAGAGGGAGGGAGGGAGAACAACAGGGCAGGCAGAAAAGCAAACATCACAGGGAAGCATGTCTGTGCAGGAGGGTGAACATCTGGAAGAACTTCCTGACTGTGAGAGCTTTTCAGCAGTGGAACTCTCTGCCTCAGAGTGTGCTTCCGTCTGGCTGCTCTCTTTCCAGCCGGCTTCCCTGAGGACCAGGTATGTTTTCCCTGAGGTAACTGCGATAAAAACTAAACACAGAGAGAGACTGACAGGATATCTATGTTGTGTTCATCGAAACAGGTCCAGGTTTCACACTGGGTGTATAAATACATTTAAAAACATTTTAACTATATGTATGACTGTGTTAGAGTGTCATTTTGTGTCATTTTGGTTGGTGGTGTGCCCCAGGATTTTGTAAATGTAAAAAATGTGCCGCGGCTCAAAAAAGGTTGAAAAACACTGCTCTAAGAGATGCTCATATAATTATTTCAGCTGCACAACTACTTGATTTGATCTTGTAGTTTGTACGCTTTTAAGCCATTGTTTCCAAACCCAATTACACAGCTGCTGGGAAGACAAAATAGACAGAATATTTCATCCATCATCATCATTATCATCATCATCACAGGGCTAATTTGGGCCCAAAGGCTTCCTGTCAGTGATTTCCTCTGTTAAAGGCTTTGCCTTGATGTGTCAAACGATTGTGCTGAGATCAACCGCTTTTCCCCGAAGGTATTCCTGTGCTGAGGAACTTGCAACTTCACTCAAGAAAACAAGATGCATGAAACAAACAACCACATTAAAACGTCTGTTTGCGTCAGCCTTGAGAAATAAACACATACACTTGTAAGGGAGCACACATCTGGGTGAGGGGACAGGTTTATAGAAGTTGTTCAACCCAGATGTGCTCTAGGGTTTACTTTGAAGGCTTGCCAGCTTCCCTGGTAGAAGTGGGTAGCTTCATCAGATAAGACCACATTTCTCAGCTTGAGGAGGTGCGTCTTTTACAGCTGTGTTGGATGGAGAGGTTACTATTGGGGTGGGTGGCTACAACTGAAAAATAAGGGGGACAGTTAGTGGTCCTCCACACCAGTGTTTCCCAACCTTTTTTGACCCACGGCACACTTTTTACATTTGCAAAATCCTGGGGCACACCACCAACCAAAATGACACAAAATGACACTCTAACACAGTAATACATATAGTTAATATGTTTTTAAATGTATTTATACACTCAGTGTGAAACCTGGGCCTGTTTCAATGAACACAACATAGATATCCTGGCAGGAATGGCAGAAAGAGACAAACTTCCCACACAGAACTCCCATAACCAAGAGAAAATGCTTTAAGAGTTTGGTGGGCATTGACCTTGAGTTTTGGAATTGTAGTTCACCTATATCCAGAGAGCACTGTGGACTGAAACAATGTTGGATCAGGACCGAACTTGGCATGAATACTCAATATGCCCAAATATGAATGCAGATGGAGTTCAGGGGAAATAGACCTTGACATTTGGGAGTTGTAGTTGATGGGATTTATAGTTCCCCTACAATCAAAGAGCATTCTGAACCTCACCAATGATAGAACTGGGCCAAACTGCCCACAAAGAACCCCCAGGAGGCAAGAGGAGGTCTCTACTTGGGGAAAGGGAGGCGGGCCTTCCCAATGCATGGAGAGGGAGAGACCAAGTAGACAACGGGTGGGGAGGGGGGGTGTTTGTAATTTTTTACCTTTATCGAGGTAGGTTTCTTAGGGTTTTTATACTTCAACACACTAGACTCACCCCCCCCCCCTTCCTGGAGGTTCCAATTTCCCACGGCACACCTGATGATCGCTCATGGCACACTAGTGTGCCCTGGCACACTGGTTGGGGAACACTGCTCCACACAATGCTAGAGCAAAACTCTTGTGGGATCCCCAATTCAACAACATATTGAAGATCCCAGGTTGGGGAAGGCATGAATAAGATATCATATGAATCAATGTACTGTATAGCATGACTATACAATAAAACTATAAAAACAAGCTGATCCATTAAATCATTTAAACAGATTTGACAATTGCCCAAATCTTGGTTTTATACGACCAAACAATAATAGTGCAACACGAATCCAGTGGGAGCTGGTGATTTCATTGTTAGCGGATCGTGAACCCACTTCTGGTTTTAATGTCCACTTTACTTGGGAGTCTCTCTGGACCGTGCTCTGACTTACAAGAAGCACTACTTGACTATCCAGCACAAAGTGGGCACTAGAAATAATATCATACGAAAGCTGATGAGCACAACCTGGGGATCACAACCAGACACAGTGAAGACATCTGCCCTTGCGCTTTGCTACTCTGCTGCTGAGTATGCGTGCCCAGTGTGGAACACATCATGTTAAAACAGTGGATGTGGCCCTTAATGAGACATGCCGCATTATCACAGGATGTCTATGCCCAACACCACTGGAGAAATTATATTGCCTAGCTGGTATTGCACCACCTGATATCCGCTGGGAAGTAACAGCCAGGATTGAAAGGACCTAGGCAGTGACATCTCCGGCCTATCCTGTATTCTGATATCAGCCACCGACTTAAATAAAGAAACAGCTTTTCAAGATCTACAGATATACTCGCAGGAACACCTCAGCAAGCAAGAGTCCAAAAGCAGCAGGTAAAAATGCGGAACTTCAATCAGTGGCTGAGATTGGATGAGAAGCTCCCTTCTGGGCACACAGAAGACTGGGTGCTGAACAGACTGAGATGCAGAGCCAATTGAAGGGGAAATGCTCGAGGAAAAGGGGAGCATAGGATAAGAGTGTCGGATAAGACGGAACGTCGAATAAGCGAAGGTCGGATAAGCAAGACTCTACCACATCATGCCAAGTTTGTAGATTTTTATCCATTATAACTGTATTTGCTTCTGACATGAAAAATAAATAAATAAATAATACTACCTCTGCCCCACACTTGGGCCATTTTGGATTTTGGAGCATTTCTGATTGAGGAATTCTGGATAAAGGATGCTCAACTGGCAGGGGCAGACGAAGGTAATTTTAAATGGTAAGCGAACATTATTTTTTGATAACAAAGGTAATTTTAAATGGTAAGGGTGAACATTTTTTTGCCCCCCAATCGCTTGATAACAACAGGTATAAGCAGGGCCGGACTAAGGTAATTTTAAATGGTAAGCAGGTAACATTATTTTTCCCCCAAATCGCTTGATAACAACAGGTATAAGCAGGGCCGGACTAAGGTAATTTTAAATGGTAAGCGAACATTATTCCCCCCCCCCCCAATCGCTTGATAACAACAGGTATAAGCAGGGCCGGACTAAGGTAATTTTAAATGGTAAGCGAACATTATTTTGGCGCCCCCTCGCTCTCCGGCCTCGTAGAGCGTGCGCATGCACGTCGGGCGCGCATGCGCTGAGCCAGCTAGTTCTGCGCATGCGCCATTGCTGCGGAGGGACTCCAGATACCAATCGCCCTAAGTGAGGCCGAAAAGGAGGAACTTTTTGCAGCCGGGACGGAGCCGGGGCATTTTGGGCGATTGCCGTCTCAGTCCAGCTGGAGTCCCTTTGCAGCAATGGCACATGCGTGGAACCTGGCGGCCAGATGCGCCCCTGACTACGTGGCGCCCTGACCGGGTGCTTACTTTGCCTAATGGTAAATCTGCCCCTGTCAACTGGTAATTGTTTCACCTACTTTTTTTTGGGCCCTGTTTTCTGCTACCGATATCTTCCACAAGAGGGCACCTTTGTCTTCCTCAAGGCACAGACTTTTGAGAATATTATTTATTGAGAACATTTGTATTTCTTCTTCCTTCCTGTTGCCTTCATTTGTCAGTTCTACATTGATGATTGATGCGGAACTGTTTCCTTCTATTGAGTTTTGTTTTCCATGAAGAAAGCTGGCAAAAGCCATTCCAGGAATCTGCATCTAACCATTTCATGTATGCCTTGAATGCCATTATAAAAAAAATGATTTGTCCTTTATGCTTTGCTAAAAAGAAAAGGACCAAAAACACCACCAAACCACAGGCCCGGATTACCCATAATCCCACACTAGGCCATGACCTATGAGCGCAGGCCTAGGGGGCACCTGATCAAGGACCAAAAAAAAAAGTTCAAACAAAACCTTCCGCAACGGCATGGCATCTCTCTCTCTCTCTCTCTCTCTCTCTCTCTCTCTCCCTTGGGGGAGGGAGGGGGGAGAGCACTGCGAGGGGGCACGGAGGAGGGAATGGCAACTCCCCCTTGCCATCGCCCCCGCCCCCTTGTCAAGAAAGGAGGGCGCAAGGAGGATGAGGCGGACGGCTGCTGCCGCGCATGCCCAGCATCGACCCGGGGGCGGGGCTTCCCTTCCTTCCTCCTCCTCCTCGCACCGGCCCCTCCTTCCTTGACTCAAGGAAGGAGGGGCCGGCGGCACGAGGAGGAAGAGGTGGAGGGAAGCCCCGCCCTCGGGGACACTGCCGCGCATTCCCAGCATCGGCCCGGGAGCGGGGCTTCCAAAGTGTGGCCTAGGGCGCCAAAAGTGGTTAATCCAGGCCTGCCAAACCATTCATAATTGCACTTTCAAAGTTTTGCTGGCAGGGTAATGCCGCCTCCAAAGTCACTCAACACAGCGATACAGCTCCCCAAAGGTAAACCCACCGAATTCAGCTTGGTGGGAGTGAGCACCATATTAGCAAAAATATAGCAGGGAATGGCAGCTCAGGGGCAGCATTTCTTCTTGAAATATTGGAAATAGTGCTGTCCCCTTCCCAGTTGTGTCAGGATGCCTTGGACAGTCACTAATTAGGCTCACAATCATAACAAAAACCTACAACTCCAGCTCTTGTATCGTTAACAACACATTGAGCTCTGCAGACATGAAAAAGGGATAAGTTTGGCTTTGATGCTAGCATTTCTCAAGATCTTTGCCCGCCTTCTCCACAAGGTGGAACCCTTGTGCCAGTACAAGTGCTTATTGGGGAGTTGCTCAAGGGGGTATCTGATATCTCCTTACGCAACATCATTGGCCGAGCAATGTTGGCTATACGGCACCCACAGCACCATGTGTGTTGCCCTGTACAACTAAGAAAGACATGCCTGCCTGTTTCTTCCTCACCTCTCAAGAAGGAGGGAACTCTTATTATTTGTCTTTGCAACTAGAACTGGACAAAGAGGCAGAAGGGACAGAACTGAATGTTGTCTAATGCAGTGTTTCCCAACCGGTGTCCCGCGGCACATTAATGTGCCGTGAGCAATCATCAGGTGTGCCGTGGGAAATTGGAACCTCCTCATGTGGCCCGCTGGCCGATTCTGACTGGCCCACGTAAGGGCTCTGGCAGGCAGGCAGGCAAGCAGAGCAGCCAACGGAGGGGAAGGGAGGGGGGAGAAGAGGAGAAGGCCAGGAGCAAGCGCCGCAGCAGAGCATGCCTTCGCTCTCCTCCTCCTCCCCCCTTCCGTTCCGCCTTGCGCGCTCACCCTAACTTGTGCTCTCCCCCCTCTCTTCTCTTCCCCTACGTAACAGACCACGTCAAACTACACCTCTGCCATGTCACTCGCAGGACACACACACCACGTGCCCGCTCGCCTGCTTGCTCGCTGGCTCCGGCTCTCCCAGTGTCGGTGACAGCAAGGCCAGGCAGACAAGCAGAGTGGCAGATGGAGAAGGAAGGGACGGAGGGGGGAGAAGAGGAGGAGGAGGTCAGGGAGGGAGGGAGGGAGCATGCGCCGCTGCCGAGCATGCCTTTGCTCCCCTCCCCCTCCCTTCCCTTCTGCCTCGCTATTTTCTATTTTCCCCAAATTTCCCCACTGTTCACATTTGGGCATATTGAGGATTCGTGCCAAGTTTGGTCCAGATCCATCATTATTTGAGTCCACAGTGCTCTCTGGATGTAGGTGAACTACAACTTCCAAACTCAAGGTCAATTCCGAAGCAAACCCTTTCGGTACTTTCTGTTGGTCTCATAAGAGTTCAGTGTGCCAAGTTTGGTTCAATTCCATTGTTGCTGGATTTCAGGATGATCTTTGATTGTGTGTTAACTATAAATCCCAGAAACTGTAACTCCCAAATGTCAAGGTCTATTTTCCCCAAACTCCATCTGTGTTCATATTTGGGCATATTGAGTATTTATGCCAAGTTTGGTCCTGATCCAACATTGTTTGAGTCCACAGTAACTCTGGATATAGGTGAACTACAACTCCAAAACTCAAGGTCAATGCCCACCAAACTCTTATAGTATTTTCTAGAACATAAGAACATAAGAAGAGCCATGCTGAATCGGGCCTCAGCCCATCTAGTCCAGCATTCTGTGTCACACAGTGGCCCACTAGTTGTACACAGGGATCTCTAGCAGAAAGGAGGGCAGAACCCTCACCTGCTCCCGACCCCCACAACCAGTACCGGGAAAATCCTGCCTGCCTCCATCAACACAGAGGTGGCACTTGGATGTCCATTTCAGTAGCTACTGATTCCCTTGGTATCCATGAATCTGTCTAATCCTGCCTTGAAGCTGTCCAGGCTGACCGCTGTCACAACCTCCTCTGGAAGTGAGTTCCACAACCCAATGACCCTCTGGGTGAAGAAATATTTCCCTTTATTAGTCCTAACTTTCCTACCTTGGAGCTTTAGGGAGTGCCCCCTAGTCCTAGTGTTGTGTGACAGAGAAAATATTCTCTTGGTTATGGGAGGTCTGTGTGGGAAGTTTGATTCCATTCCATCATTGGTGGAGTTCAGAATGCTCTTTGATTGTAAGTGAACTATAACTCCCAGCAACTACAACTCCCAAATGACAAAATCAATTTTTTGACTGATGGTCCCTCCTTGGGTTAGTATTAGTATGTTTTGTGGCCAAATTTGGCAGCAATTTGTCCAGTGCTTTTTGAGTTATGTTAATCCCACAAATGAACATATATTATATATATATATATATATATATATATATATAGAGAGAGAGAGAGAGAGAGAGAGAGAGAGAGAGCACAACAGCGCAGGCAGAAAAGCAAACATCACAGAGAAGCATGTTTGTGTAGAAGTGTGAACATTAGGAAGAACTTCCTGACTGTGAGAGCTGTTCAGCAGTGGAACTCTCTGCCTCAGAGTGTGCTTCCGTCTGGCTGCTCTCTTTCCAGCCGGCTTTCCTGCCATTCCTGCCAGGATATCTATGTTGTGTTCATCGAAACAGGCCCAGGTTTCACACTGAGTGTATAAATATATTTAAAAACATATTAACTATATGTATTACTGTGTTAGAGTGTCATTTTGTGTCATTTTGGTTGGTGGTGTGCCCCAGGATTTTGAAAATGTAAAAAATGTGCCGCGGCTCAAAAAAGGTTGAAAAACACTGGTCTAATGGATGTCCAGCCAGGGGAAAGATAGAACAACATCTCAGTTAGGGGAATGGAGGCCACAAGATCCTAGAGAGCTGCCAAGGGAGCCAAAAGTCGCCCTGTCACGTTCAGGCTGGTTGTCCAGGGGAGGTGCAGATGATCCATTTCCTCCCATTTTGCAGACCTTTTCTTACACATCTTGCCTGGAAGAGGGCGCCCTTTGCTGCTCTCCTTCTTTGGGGACTCTGTTGCTCCCAGTTTGGAGACCCTTTCACACTGCACAGCTATCACATTATGATTCCACTTTAACTTTCACGGCAATATCCCGCCAAATTATGGGAATTACTCTTTAGGGAGGGGCATTTAATATTCTCAGTGCTCGTCCAGACAGTACCTTTATCCCAAGGAGCTTCCGGAGCAAACAGGAGGGTGGCCAGATGCTGTTGCTTGTAAACGCGGAAGGCAAAGAATGCGATATTTCCAGGTACAGGAATATCGCCATTTTGAGCCAAATATGTGGATCTTCATATGTCTATATCTCCCTGCAATCGGAAATAACAAGATATTTTCATCTGGGTTTGTTCCCAGGTTTTAGATACACTTGAGTAGACGGCAAAAACTTTGTTTGTGTGGCAGATACTTCTTGAAATGTCTGGAGGGCACAGTTTCTCTGACCAGAACAGAACTTTGCAGTGATTTGCTGCAGTGATGCTCTGCACATCTGCATATCTGCATCTTGAGGGTTTTTTTTAAACCACTGAAGTTTTCAGCATAATTCCTGCGGTGGCCATTTTGGGAGCCTCTAAATCTCGCAACAAGGCATCAAGTCTGGACAACAGAGGCAGAAATCCTGGGACCAACACATCTGTATATGGACCTCTTCTGAAGTTCTGGGTTTTTTGCCACTGTTTAAAACTTGTGATTTAATAATAATAATAATAATAATACACTTTATTTATATTCCGCCCTTCTCACCCCAAAGGGGACTCAGGGCGGATTACAGTACACATACGAGCAGACAATCCCTGCCATTTTGTATTTGACATACAAGACATACAATATATATAGTAGGAGGATCTTCCAGCCATAGGTTCTTTCCTGGTTCTTCTAGTTCAGGGCTGTCCAACTGGCGGCCCGGGGGCCGTATATGGCCCCCAGCCCCTTCCCTACGGCCCCCTAAGCTTTTTAATAAAAAATAAAAATTGAAAAATAAAATACATATTTTTTTTTTAAAAAATACCTACTTCCGGGTTCGAGCAAGTATCGCGAGAATACGCAATCCACACGGTTTTCGCTGTCAACGCGAGATCACGCCGGCGTTGACAGCGAAATCCCGTGTGGATTGTGTATTCTCGCGATACTCTTCGGCTACTCTACTACTGGATCACTGAGGCCCACAGACGCGATTAGGACCTTCTTCGACTCAGTCGGTCGTCGCCTCTCTCGTCGTCCGGGTACTCCTGGATCCTGCGCGTTTGGAAAAGGTAGGCCGAAGCAGGGGCTCCTCAGGGGCTCCTCATTCTTCCCCCCATCTCCCCTCATGTATTAAATATAAAATTAAATATATTTAAAGATGAAATAAGGGGAGATGGGATACATTAAAATAAGGGGGGAGGGCAGGATGGAATTAAATATATTTAATATTACATTAAAATAAGGGGAGAGGGGAGGATGGAATTAAATATATTTAATATTAAATAAAAATAAGGGGAGAGGGAGGATGGAATTAAATATATTTAATATTAAATTAAAATAAGGGGAGAGGGGAGGATGGAATTAAATACATTTAATATTAAATTAAAATAAGGGGAGAGGGGAGGATGGAATTAAATATATTTAATATTAAATTAAAATAAGGGGGAGGGCAGGATGGAATTAAATATATTTAATATTAAATAAAAATAAGGAGAGAGGGGAGGATGGAATTAAATATATTTAATATTAAATAAAAATAAGGGGAGAGGGCGCCGGGGAGAGGGCGGAGCCTGGGGTGGGGAGGGGGCGGAGCTGGGGCCAGGGGTGGAGCCGGGGCCGGGGGCAGACCCTACGGCCCCCCAGGTCATCAGTGACCGGAATTCAGGCCCCTGGGCCGGTAGAAGTTGGACAGCCCTGTTCTAGTTATATCACCGGGTGCAGTTTCCCCATTATGCCACAGGGGGGTGCTGTTGCTTCATCCTCCTATGACGAAGAGCTTGCCAACCCGTTGGCAGCTTCCACCTTCTGGCAATCGGTCTTCCTTATATATTGACGTTATAAAAGTCCTCTCTCGCAAGCGGTTCCTAATTTCTCTACTCACAGCTAGGCTTGTTTTCGACTGCTTGGGTAAACAGAGGCAGGGCTCACAGCTGGCTGCCCAAGCCAGCCCGTGGTCTCGAACCTGTAACGTTTGGTTGTTAAGATCTTCTAGCAGCTGTTGTTACCGCTGTGCTAAACCTCCGGCCCTTAGTACTGTCTGGAAGCGCCCTCAGTCAGAGCAAACCAGTGCCTCACTAAACTACAAAGCTGGGGGTTCCACAGGACGCATTCATGACAGTTAAATTGGAATTGTATAGCTTCTACTGCATAATATTATATAGCCTTCCAGAAGGCTTGTCCGAAATCTTCACTGATGGGGCAACTTTATGTTAGGAATTGTGGAAGTCCCAAACACCTGGAGGGACAAAGTTTGCCCATGCCTGATAAAAATCAATATTTACTGTTTGGCTTTAGGATCCGGAGAATATCTTCCTTAAAGCAGGTTGGGATTAGGCAGAAATTGATTATATTTGAATTCCGACATAATTTACTGAATCTTCACCTGCCACATGTGACATGCACTGAAATGTCCCTTTGGTTGATTTTTGCCATATACTTCCCAATCAAAATGTCCCTGAGGAGAGAAATGCATGTATTACTAGGAATTAGAAATGAAAACAAATCAATTAGAGCACTGCGATGCCACTTGAACTGCCATCCTATGTAAACCTGGGATTTGCAGTTCGTCATTGTTTTTGGCTGTCACTAAATCGACTTCGATGTATAGTGACCAGATGAGTGAGAGATCTCTGGCTCATCCTGTTCTCATTAGCCTTGCAAGAATAGGTCTTGCAAGGAAGACCCAGGGCTGTTGAGTTGAGTCTATCCACCTGGAATGCAGTCTTCCTTTGTTCCTAGTCTTCTACCTTGCCAAGCAACACTGCCTTTTCTAGAGGGATGCCCTGCTCTGATATGGCGAAAGTACGACAGTGATAGTTTAGTCAGCCTTACTTCTAGGGATTGTCAGGCTTTATTTGCCTTAGGTAAAGGTAAAGTTTTCCCTGACATCAGGGCCGTAGCCAGGATTTTGATTCGGGAGGGGCTGAGTTTGATTCCCGGGGGGGGGGGGGGGGCTGAATCTGAGTGAGAGATGATCTACCCTAGCAAACCTTTTGTATTGTTATCCCAATACCCCCATGCATATGGGATATATTGAGCATGGTGATCAGATCATGATATAAATACACATAACAGTTTAAACAATGTACAAGTAAGGCGTTCTCGCGGACCACCCTGAGAATTTCGGGGGGGGGCTGAAGCCCCCCAAGCCACCCCCCCCCCCGGCTACATGCCTGCCTGACATTAAGTTTAGTTGTGTCCAACTCTGGGGGTGGTGCTCATCTCCATTTCTAAGCCAAAGAGCTGACGTTGTCCATAGACACCTCCAAGGTCATGTGACCAGCATGAGTGCATGGAGCACCGCTACCTTCCCTCCAGAGCGGTACCTATTGATCTATTTATTATTTATTTTATTATTTATTTATTTATTTATTTATTTTGCTTCTATATCGCCCCTCTCAGCCTGAAGGCGACTCACATTTGCATGTTTTCAAACTGCTAGGTTGGCAGAAACTGGACTTAACAGTGGGAGCTCATCCTGCTCCCCGGATTCGGACTACCGACCTTTCAGTCAGCACGTTCAGCAGCTCAGCGATTTAACCCACTGTGTCACCAGAGGAGGCCCATTTGCTTTCAGGCCCATTTATTTGTCTTTCTACCACTCCACAGTATCCGCAGAACTCTTCTCCAGCATCAGTTCCCAGATAAGTTGATCTTCTTCTGCTTCACTTTCTTCACTGTCCAGCTTTTACAACCAAACATAGAAACAGGAATTGAATGACATGTCAATTCTAAGGACTTCATCACATTGAAGCAGGTAAGTGTTTGGTAGAGTAGAGCTCAGTCATACTCAGTTTTGAACTGAAATGGATGATTTCCCTACCTTCATCACACTGTTAAATGTATCCGTGTTACTCAGTTACACTCAGCATTCTTTCAGTAGATTTGCCATCACACCGCCCACCATCCCTCCCCCTTGTTCTTTGCGGGGGGACGACGACGACGACGGACGGACCTCCTCGCTTTGAAATGTCAGTTGTTACCCGTGTCTTCAATTCTGGAAGCAGGGAAGGAGGGAGGGAAAGCAGCAATACTCTCTCTTTCTCTCTCTCTCTCTCTCTCTCTCTCCCTGCCCCACAGAGAAGAATGTGGACCTTGGGAAGCTATAACTCAGAGGACTGCATAGTATGGAGCTATGGTATTTAAAGTAAGGTCCAGCTGCATTCATTCCACACCCAGAGAAGAATATGGACCTTGGGAAACTATAACTCCCAGGAGGACTCGATCGCATGGAGCCATGTCATTTAAAGTTGGGTGCAAGGGCATTCAATCCATACTGTAAATGCATCGAGATAAGGGTATGGACCTTGGAAAACTATGACTCCCAGGACTCAATCACATGGAGCCATGGCATTTAAAGTTGGGTGCAAGGGCATTCAATCCATACTGTAAATGCACCAAGATAAGGGTATGGACCTTGGAAAACTATGACTCCCAGAACTGCACAGCATTGAGACATGGCATAATAATAATAATAATGCCATTTAAAATGGGTCCCAACTGCATTTATTCTCCAGTGCAGATGCACCAAGCGAACGATATGGACCTTGAAAAACTATGATTGCCAGGACCGCACAGCATTGAGACGTGGCATAATAATAATAATAATAATAATAATAATAATGGCATTTTAAAAAGGGTTCCAACTGCATTTATTCTCCAGTGCACATGCATCCAGAAAGGGGTATGAAACTATAACTCCCAGGACTGCAAAGTATGGAGCTATGGTATTTAAAGTGGGATGCAAGAGCATTCATTCCCTAGTGTAGATGCACCCAGAGAAGGGTAAGGACCTTGTGAAACTATAACTCCCAGGACTGCACAGCATGGAGACATGGCATAATAATATTAATAATAATAATCCTTCTCTCCCAGCTTTCCCATGCAACAGAAGACACAGATATATCATGGAAGGAAGGAAAAGAAAGGACCCAGAAAGGCTATTGTGATGAGCATTCTAGATTTTAAGTGTAAGTGGAATTTAGCAAATGGGATGAAGTGGTAGCTGTAATATTCAATGATACAGCTTTATATCTCAGGTGTTGCAGTTTAGGAAGTGGTATTTGGAGCCAGCGAGCTCTAGTACTTTACTGCCACAAACGTCGTGATTTCACAGGACGTAGCCATGACAATTAAAATGGAACCACAGTGCTATAATTGTATAGGGCAAAAGGGCCCAAGGAAATGACGGAACCCTTGGGAGCAAAGGATTACAGAGGAATCGCTGCCAAGTCTTTTTTACCATTTGCGGAAGCAGGAAGGGAAGCTTCCCACGGCTTTGGTGGATTAGGTCTAAGATGACGGACCAGCCCAGCCCAGCCCTGGAGTCAATGTCTGAATTGTTTTTGTGAATCAAGGAGATCCTATGCCACATGACAAAAGAAATGGCTGAGGCAGCAACAATTTACACTCTTAAATCGTATCATCGTAAAGTTAAACTTTGTTGAGATCAAGGGCTTGGTGTTTATCATCAACTAGTTTGGTTGGGAGAAGTCTGGTACATTGTGTATATGGACACATTATGGTGGCCTTTTCAGGAAACAGGTGTTTGGGTTCAATGTGTTCTTCTATGACAGTGATTACCAACCCTCTTTTGACCAGGGACCACTTTGACCAGGGATCACTTGACCAGGGACCACTTTGACCAGGGACCATGTTGACCACTTGACCAGGGACCATTTGACCAAGGATCGCTTGACCAGGGACCACTTTGTCTAGGAACCACTTGACCATGGACCATGTTGACTAAGCACCGCTTTGACCAGGGACCACATTGACCAGGGACCATGTTGACCAAGGACCACTTGACCAGGGACCATTTGACCAAGGATCGCTTGACCAGGGACCACTTTGTCTAGGAACCACTTGACCATGGACCATGTTGACTAAGCACCGCTTTGACCAGGGACCACATTGACCAGGGACCATGTTGACCAAGGACCACTTGACCAGGGACCATTTGACCAAGGATCGCTTGACCAGGGACCACTTTGTCTAGGAACCACTTGACCATGGACCATGTTGACTAAGCACCGCTTTGACCAGGGACCACATTGACCAGGGACCATGTTGACCAAGGACCACTTGACCAGGGACCATTTGACCAAGGATCGCTTGACCAGGGACCACTTTGTCTAGGAACCACTTGACCATGGACCATGTTGACTAAGCACCACTTTGACCAGGGACCACATTGACCAGGGACCATGTTGACCAAGGACCTCTTGACCAGGGATCGCTTGACCAGGGACCACTTTGTCTAGGAACCACTTGACCATGGACCATGTTGACTAAGCACCGCTTTGACCAGGGACCACATTGACCAGGGTCCATGTTGACCAAGGACCACTTGACCAGGGACCATTTGACCAAGGATCACTTGACCAGGGACCACTTTGTCTAGGAACCACTTGACCATGGACCATGTTGACTAAGCACCGCTTTGACCAGGGACCACATTGACCAGGGACCATGTTGACCAAGGACCACTTGACCAGGGACCATTTGACCAAGGATCGCTTGACCAGGGACCACTTTGTCTAGGAACCACTTGACCATGGACCATGTTGACTAAGCACCACTTTGACCAGGGACCACATTGACCAGGGACCATGTTGACCAAGGACCACTTGACCAGGGACCATTTGACCAAGGATCGCTTGACCAGGGACCACTTTGTCTAGGAACCACTTGACCAGGGACCATGTTGACTAAGCACCGCTTTGACCAGGGACCACATTGACCAGGGACCACTTGACCAGGGACCACTTTGACCAGGGACCATTAGCAATGAAAATAATTTTATGGTTGGGGGTCACCGCAACATAAGGAACTGTCTTAAGGGGTTGTAGCATTAGAAAGGTTGAGAACCACTGTTCTCATGTCATGAGGCTACTAGAGATGTGAAAACCAGGAGGGGAAATCTCAACCTATTGAAATGCGTCAAGCTTCTCCCCTGTTTTCTGCAAGTCTTTTTCTGCATCTCTACATCTCCATAGTTTGACCAAAAGGTTTACCAGCCCCTTCCAACTTTACAATCTTCTTGTTATATTGATGTTTAGGGAGTTTCTACCCAAGCAGATGGTATTAATGGATCCTTCCTGTTGGGCCCAGCCTTTCCTAGAAACTGCGAACAGATTAGGATGCATTTATTTTTGTAGCTTCCCTTTGCCACCAGGTCACTGTGCTAAACCCATCTTGAGCTAGTTTCTTATTCCCAATTAAGCTCCTTAAATCGTGATCAAGGTAAATCTCAGAAAACCCGTTCGTTTTAACCTTCACTACATTAACGATCTGATGGTCTTTGCCTTGTTCCTGCATTAACTGCTCCACTGCCCGCAGTGGGTCTCATACTTTTTTTATACCTCTGACCCACTTTACAGCTATGTGTGGATATTTATTTATTTATTTATTCATTTATTCATTCATTCATTCATTTATTTATGGTCTTTGTACCCCGTAGCTTCTCATCCCCGCAGGGGGACTCAGCACGGCTTACATTTGCAGCACTACAGGCCACAACACCACAATACAATTTTAAAATACACCATATAATCAACATCATTTAAAAGCATTAAAACATTTTTTAAAAGATTACATTAAAAACCACTACATACAACAAGAATTAATTAAAGCCATCAAGCGGAACACATTGTCAGTCCAGTCAAGTCCAAAGTGTCAATCCAGTCAAATCCAAAGGTACAATTTACATCTGCTGCCCAAAGGCCTGGTCCCAGAACCATGACTTTAGCTTTTTTCTAAAAGCGAGGAGAGATGGAGTCGATCTTATTTCGTTTGGGAGTGCGTTCCATAGGCGAGGGGCCACCACCGAGAAGGCCCTGTCTCTCCCCACCCCCACCAGCAAGAGCAGGGCATCCCCAGATGATCTTAGACTGCGAGATGGGACATAGAGGCAGATGCGTTGAGACAAGTAAGCTGGGCCAGAACCGCATAGAGCTTTATAGGTCAATACCAGCTCTTTGAATTGGGCTCCGAGATGGACAGGCAACCAGTGGAGCTGACACAGCAGGGGGGTGGTATGCTCCCTGTATGTCGCCCCAGTTAGCATTCTGGCTGCTGCCCGTTGGACCAACTGAAGTTTCAGAACCGTTTTCAAAGGCAGCCTCACGTAGAGTGCATTGCAGTAGTCTATTCAGGATGTAACCACCAGAGCATGGACCACCGTGGCCAAGTCAGACTTCCCAAGGTACGGCCGCAGCTGGCGCACAAGAACTCTACTTGATGTGATTACATTGTAGTATATGAATAAAAAATATTGACTGCTGATGATTGGAAGCAACTGGTTATGATGCAATTATTCTTATTCGTGGTTGAGGAGCACCAAGTGACATCAGAATGAGTGACATGGCCTCAGCACATGGGCTTGAGAAGAAAGTGCTTTCATGAAACGACAAATAAATATGGTAATAATTTAATGTCTGAAAAAATTCTTGTGCTCTCTATTTGAGCAACTATTGTGCCCTCTAAGGCAGTGCTTCTCAACCTTCCTAATGCTGAGACCCCATAATACACTTCCTCATGTTGTAGTGACCCCCCCCCCAGCACAAAATTATGTTCGTTGCTACTTCATAACTGTAATTTTGCTATTGTTGTGAATTGTAATGTAAATATCTGATAGGCAGGATGTGTTTTCATTTGCTGGACCAAATTTGCAACAAATACTTCATACGCCCAAATTTGAATACAGGTGGGGTTGCGGGGGGGATTGATTCTGTCATTTGGGAGTTGTAGTTGCTGGGATTATTAGTTAACCTACAATCAAAGAGCATTCTGTACTCCACCAACAATGGAATTGAACCAAACTTGGCACATACAACTCTGATGACCAACAGAAAATAGTAGAAGAGTTTGATGGGCATTGACCTTGAGTTTTGGAGTTGTAGTTCACCTTCATCCAGAGAGCACTGTGGATTCAAATGATGATGGATCTGGACCAAACTTGGCATGGATACTCCAGAAGCCCAAATAGGCACACTGGTGGATTTGGGGGAAAAAGAACTTGACATTTGGGAGTTGTAGTTGCTGGGATTGATAGTTCACCTACAATCAGAGATTATTCTGAACCCCACCAATGATAGAATTAGGCCAAACTTCCTACACAGAAACACATGCCTTGAAGGGACTTACTGGTGTGAGCCTCCCTCCAGCCTTGCACGCGCTACACATGTGCACCGCGCTGCCATGCGTTGAGCATGTCTGCTCTCCCCTCCCCACTTGGAGTCTCAGAAACAGCCCTTCCTTTGGCTGAGAGGCCAGCTAATCACAGCAGAGGTTGGCTTTTGGTGGGAGTATTCACCATCCGTTTCCAAAAAGGAAGAGAAGAACAGGTAGAGAGATCTTAAGCCTTCTGTGCCAAAGGGGCTCCTAAGACTCTCAGAAATATGTGTTTCCTGATGGTCTTTGGCAACCCCTCTGTAAGCCCTTTGTGACCCCCCCCCCCCAGGGGTCCCGACACCCCAGGTTGAGAAACACTGCTCTAAGCTTTGCATCCCACAGTTTAAGTACAACTGTTATGAATCTAACATCTGCATTCTTGGGCCACTGTGGATGAATAATCGGGAGGAATGGTCTCCCTAGGAATTTGCTAGACCTTCCAACATAGTTCTTTCTACTCTTAAGTTTCTCCCAGCAGTTTCCATAGAGTTATATTAGAGCAGTGTTTCCCAACCAGTGTGCCATGGCACACTAGGCACACTAGTGTGCCGTGGGCGATCATCAGGTGTGCCGTGGCGAATCAGGTGGCACTGGCCCCCTCCTAGCAGCCCCCTCACAGGTTTCCAAGAAACAAATTGAGCCTCTCCGCTTGGATATATATATATATATATATATATATATATATATATACACACACACACACACACACACACACACACACACACACACATACTATTTTACTGGATTTTTCGAGAGTTGCCTCCCCCCCGCCCCAGGCTTCATGACATCCATAGTTAACTGGAAGCAAGTTTCACTCAGGGTGAAACTTCACAAAGGTCTGGAGAACAAGCTCTATGAGGAGCGGCTTGAAGAGCTGGGCATGTTTAGCCTGAAGAAGAGAAGGCTGAGAGAAGACATGATAGCCATGTATAAATATGTGAGAGGAAGTCCTATATATGTTGTGTTCATCGAAACAGGCCCAGGTTTCACACTGAGTATATAAATACATTTAAAAACATATTAACTATATGTATTACTGTGTTAGAGTGTCATTTTGTGTCATTTTGGTTGGTGGTGTGCCCCAGGATTTTGTAAATGTAAAAAATGTGCCATGGCTCAAAAAAGGTTGAAAAACACTGTATTAGAGGAACTAACAAATTTGGCATTCTAAATCCAAAAATGGCATCATGAGTTGTTTTGTGTCACAGACAACAACCTGCTTTGACTTTTTATGCCATTATATAGGATTGAATGAAATTAGTATTGAAATTAGTACTGAAAATTATGAAAGAACTGTGTGTGGTACTGTGTGTAGATTTGAATTGTGTTTTTCAAATCCATCACCCCAAAATACATTAAAACTGGTATTGGCAAACTCAGGAATGGGGGCCGGATGCGGCCCCTTGGGCTCGAGTCTCAGGCCATCCACTCTCTCAACATCCTATCCTTCCTTCTCTATTTCCTACCTTTCCTTCCACGCTATCGTCCTCCCTTTCTTCCTTCTCCCACTTTCTCCTTCCTTCTCTCTTTCCTCCCTCCCCTCCCTCTTTCTCCCTTCCTCCATCCCCTTCCACCATTTTGTCCTTCCTTTCTTCTCTCTTTCCTTCCTCCTTTCCTTCCTTCCTCCCTTCCTTTCCACCATTTCATCCTTCCTTCCCTTTCCTCCTTCTCTCTCTCTTTCTCCTTCCTCCCTTCCCTTTTGTCTTTCCTTCCTTCGTTCTTTCCTTTATCCTTCCCTTCCTTCCATCGTTCCCTTCTGTCCATCCTTCCTTCTCTTTTTCCTTCCCTCTTCCCTTCCTTCCATCCTTCCTTTTTACCCATTCATCCTTCTTTCCTTCTCCTTTGCCTTTCCTATCAACATCCTATCCTTCCTTCTCTATTTCCTTCTTTCCATTCCACCCTATCGTCCTCCCTCCCTTCCTTCTCCCACTTTCTCCTTCCCTCCTTCTCTCTTTCCTCCCTCCCCTCCCTCTTTCTCCCTTCCTCCATGCCTTCCACCATTTTGTCCTTCCTTCCTTCTCTCTTTCCTTCCTCCTTTCCTCCCTCCCTCCCTTTCCACCCTTTCATCCTTCATTCCTTCCCTTTCCTCCTCCTCTCTCTCTTTCTCCTTCCTCCCTTCCCTTTTGTCTTTTCTTCCTTCTTTCTTTCCTTTATCCTTCCCTTCCTTCCTTCCTTCCTTCCTTCCTTCTCTTTTTCCTTCCCTCTTCCCTTCCTTCCTTCCATCCTTCCCTTCTACCCTTTCATCCTTCTTTCCTTCTCCTTTCTTTCCTTTTCTCCCTTCCCTCCCTCCTTCCTTCCCTCTTTCTTTCTTCTTCCATCCTTCCCTTCCACCCTTTCATCCTTTCTTCTTTCTCTTTTCTTCCTTCCCTCTTTCCTCACTCCTTCCCTCCCTTCCCTTCCCTTCCCTTCCCTTCCCTTCCCTTCCCTTCCCTCCCTCCTTCCCTTCCCTTCCCTTCCCTTCCCTTCCCTTCCCTTCCCTTCCCTTTCCCTCCCTTCCCTTCCCTTCCCTTCCCTTCCCTTCCCTTCCCTTCCCTTCCCTTCTTCCTTTCTTCCATCACCAGGTAGCCAGTCCTCCTAGTAGGGAGTGCTAGCATGCGGCCCCCAAGTTAGAAAGTTTGCCCATGCCTGCATTAAAGCAACAATATTGGACAAACATCACTGTTAAGTTTACGAAAACCTAAAACTTCAACATAGAATAGTGTATGGCCATGCTGAGTTGTATCCAAACAGTAAAACCTGGAATTTCTATCAGCTACTTAACTATGTAACCATAACCAGTCTTAGTTACATAACTAAACACAGTGTTTCCTGGCCCATCTTCCCTCTTCCACCTTACTGGGTAGCAGCCATGGCCAGCGATAGGAATCTATTCCTCAAGTGCCTGAGAAGCAAATGACTGTCGTTCCCATTGATCCATAATTTACAAATGCTCTCTGGAGTGGGAAATGGCAACAGAAACCCCATTTATGCCAATTGCAACAGTGATCAATCATGGGAAGAAGTGGGAATATCAGTAAGCTCCTTTCTGATCAACAGGAGAACAGACCTCTGCTGCTAATTGCAGCTGCTGCCCAGTAAATGGGAATTGGGGACTTTCACAATCCCTATGTCAGGGCTGCTCACACTTTTTCAGCATGGGAGCTACTGATTAAAAAACCAAGTCCCAAAGATCACCTACCCAGAAATGTAAAACGTATAACTATTTTCTTATTTATTTATATTTATTATTCATTTTTATGTACTGCTCCTTCCAGCAGGCTCGGGGCAGTTTACATAAAATGAAGTTGTAAAACATCAACATTTCAATTTAATAACAACAATATAAAACAGAGCATAAAAATACATCCAATCACCCAGGGCCGTAGCCAGGATTTTGATTGGGGGGGCTGAGTTTGTCGGGGGGCCGAGACTGGGTGGAAGAGGGTCTACCCTAGCAAACCTTTTGTATTGTTATCCCAATAACCCCATTAGTGTGGGATATAATGAGCATGGTGATCAGATCATGATATGAATAAACATAACAGTTTAAATAATGTACCAGTAAGGCCTTTTCACGGACCACCCTGAGAATTTCGGGGCTGAAGCCCCCCTTAGCCCCTGGCTACATGCCTGCAACCACCCCATTTCTCCCACACTGCCATATTACCACACATATTATCAGCCAGAAAGTAAGAAGAGGGGCTTTTGAACTGCAAGGCCATTTAATACTCAGCAAGGTAAACAAAGGGGCATGCAAAAATACATCCAACCACCCCATTTCTCCCACATTTCCATATTCCCCAACATATATTTCTCAAGGAACAAAGCAAGCAGAGAGGCTTTGGACCTAAAAGGCCATTTTTAAAAATAAAAAGGAAACAAAGAGACATGTCAAAGTACAATCAAGCACCCACCCCATTTCTCCCACATTTCCATATTCCCCAGCATATATTTCTCAAGGAACAAAGCAAGCAGAGAGGCTTTGGAGCTAAAAGGCTATTTTTAAACATTAAAAATAAACAAAGAGACATGTCACAGAACAATCAAGCACCCACCCCAAAGAAAAAAAACCAACCTTTGAGATGTGGTAAGGAAATGACCCCAAAGCGTCCTTCTTCTTCTCCTCCGTCGTTGCTCCTATTTCCACGCCGCCAGCATGCGTGCCGCCTCCAATAGCTCACGAGAAGTCAGAGAGGCAGAATGGGCGCTTCTGCACATGCACGCGGGGCCAGCCATGCATCGCGTCATCCAGGCCCGTCCCCTTTGGTCTCCTACGACTCTGAGTGGCTGGAGAAGGATGGAGGGAGGAGGAGGAATCCAAAAGAGGGGGCCCATTCTGCCTCTTGGACTCCGGAGCTTTTGGAGGCGGCGCGCGAGCAGGGAGCGGGGAGGAGCAACGACGGAGGACTTCTTTGCAGCGTGCAGGGGCGCGTGAAGAGGACCAACAGCAAAAAACCTGGTCAGGGGCCTGAAGATCACCAGGATGAGGCCCAAAGATCACCCTGGTGATCCCGATCACCATTCTGAGCACCTCTGCTCTATGTATTCCCGAAATCAGTGAATCCATAGCGAGCATGACTACAAACCATGATCACATAACTCTAAATTATACATGTGTTACTGCCTTAGTGAATTCCTGCCAATTGTTTCCAGGCTTTGTTTTGCCTTTCTTAGATATCTAACTTTTTATGTAACAGCCTAAAGCCAGGTTTTAAAAAAGCAAACAATAACAACCCACCCTCGATTGAGAAACTACACAAAGGGATCTTTTGTATGGCCTGCTGCATACATGTAAAGATTACTTTGACATACTCAGTTGGCAGTGATCCACAACAAATATGTGCTCTCAGACATTTATGATAACTTAATCCAATGAGATATAAATGCCTTTTGCCTTAATGATTCAGATACATGTTTGAAGGCTGTAGTTTTCCTACACAACTGTAACAACAACAACACGGGCCCCTTCAGCACTGCTTTATAATCCAGATTATCAAACCAGATCATCTATTTTATCTGCTTTGAATTGGATTATTTATTTATTTATTTACTTACTATATTTCTATACCGCTATGTCATATAATTCAGCTCAGAGCAGACAATCTGGATTTTATGTGGCAGTGTAGAAGGGGACTCAGATAGGATGGTATAGATCAGGCATGGGCAAACCTTGGCCCTCCGGGTATTTTGGAGTCCAAAACACCCGGAGGGCCAAACTTTGCCCATGCCTGGTATCGATTCAGGCTATCACGAAGAACCAATGTTGGCTGGTGGCTCACATGTGATGGAGACCCCTTCTACACTACTATATAAAATCCAGATTAACTGCTTTGAACTGGATTATATGGCAGTGTAGAAGGGGCCTGAAGCACTGCTCTGTCTGACTTTTAAAGGAAATATCCAAGGTGTACTTATTTTGGGAATACAGTACTATCCCCTCACACCTGCAGGATTGGAACTTGTGGATTATCTACCTATATTCAACAAAATATATCCTTTTTAGGAATTTTCCACATAATTATGTGATTCTATGGCAGTGTTTCCCAACCGGCGTGCTGTGGCACACTAGTGTGCCGTGAATGATCAGCAGGTGTGCCGTGGGAAATTGGCCTCTGTCCCTTTAAGCATAGAAATTAGTCCGGCGGAAGGGCGGGGCGGGGCCGAGAGTGGCAGCTGGCGACCAACATCGCGGGCGGCCAATCGGGAGTGCAGGGGCCCCGTCCCTTGGCTTTCCATTGGCCTCCTCTTCTCCGGAGGGGGGAGGGAGGGAGTGACATCGCTCTGACCCCGTCCCCTTCGTAGCAAACGCCACCGCCGCCATTTTGACGAGGCAGAGCCGAGCGAAGAGGAAGGAAGGAAGGAGGAGGTGGTAGGAGAGGGGTGGGGGAAATGGCCTTAGGGGCGGAGAGGAGTGGAGTGACCCCTCCGGGACCAAGAAAGGGGCGGTGCGGCCTCCCCGAACACGCCCGCCTGCCTGCCTGCCAGCCAAGGGCCGCCTCTTCCGTGGCCTTGAGGAGAGAGCGAGCGAGCGGCCTGGCCCAGCTCTCCCTTCCTTCCTTTCTTCCTTCCCAAAGCATGCTCTCCTGGCATTTCTCCTGCATCTATGACTAGCCTCCTCGGAGGTGGTGAGGTCTCCCTCCCCCCCCCCCATCCAGAGATACCTCTGCCCTGCCTCTTGCCTTCTTCTTCCTCTGTATTTGGCCTCCCCTTCTGCCTCTTCAGCTCCCATATCCGACCATAAGAGACTCGGATCCCTTTGGAAGAGCCAGACAGGCCAGTCCTGCCTCTTGACTTCTGGGCTTGATTTCCCCTCCTGCCTCTTGAGCTCTGCTCTCTGGCCTTCACAGGCTGGAATTCCTTTGGAATAGCCAGAGATTCATAGAATCCTAGAGTTGGAGGAGACTTCGTGGGCCTCTTTCACCCAATATGCAGGGAAATTGCCTTCAAAACACCCCTGACAGATGGCCTCTGCTTAAAACCTCCAAAGAAGGAGCCTCCACCACACTCCAGGGCAGAGAGTTCCACTGCTGAAAGGCTCTCACAGTCAGGAATATATAAATACATTTAAAAACATATGAACTATATGTATTACTGTGTTAGAGTGTCATTTTGTGTCATTTTGGTTGGTGGTGTGCCCCAGAATTTTGTAAATGTAAAAAATGTGCCGCGGCTCAAAAAAGGTTGAAAAACACTGTTTTATGGTATGCTTCTGCTGGAAATTATGATAGAGTTGCATTGGAAAACCTTGAACATTTCTAAAAAGGATGCTTCTCTCTAGGAATTGTTTAGGTCTTTCAAGCCAACTCCTTGGGAATTTCCAGCAAGAGTGTTCTGTTCAATAGGGTTTGCTATTATTTATGGTCAGTTTGGGAACATAGCCATCGCAGATATGTTAGTCATACTGTATACAGCTACAAGCAAAGAATATTTCCCCATCCCTTCATTTCCCACCCCACGCATCATAATCTAAACCTGTGGTTCTCAACCTTCCTAATGCTGCGACCCCTTAATACAGTTCCTCATGCTGTGGTGACCCCCAACCATAACATTATTTTCGTTGTTACTTCATAACTGTAATTTTGCTACAGTTATGAATCGTAATGTAAATATTTATTTATTTATTTTTATTCGAGTTGTACACCGCCACTCCCAAATGCTCGGGGCGGTGTACAGATTTTCAGTATAACAATAAAACAATAAAACAACACACATTAAAATATTATTAGGACTCAAAGGCTTGTCTAAACAAGACGGTTTTGCAGGCTTTGCGAAAAGTTACCAGATTTCGCAGGGCGCGAGTCTCAGGTGGCAGGTTATTCCATAAAACTGGGGCAATGACGGAGAAAGCCCTTCGTCGGGTTGCTGTCAAGTGGTAAGACTTCACGCCAGGGACAGTTAAGAGGTTCTGATCCTCTGATCGTAGTGATCTCAAAGGATTATATGGGGACAGGCGATCCCACAAGTACACTGGCCCCAGACCATGTATGGCCTCTGATATGCAGGATGTATTTTCATTTACTGGATGAAATTTGGCACAAATACCCAAATTTGAATACTGGTAAGGTTGGGGAGGGGATTGATTTTGTCATTTGGGAGTTGTCGATGCTGTGATTTATAGTTCACCTACAATCAAAAGCATTCTGAACTCCACCGACAATGGAATTGAACCAAACTTGGCACACAGAACTCCAACAACCAACATAAAATAGTGGAAGGGTTTGGTGGGCATTGACCTTGAGTTTTGGAGTTTTAATTCACCTACATCCAGAGAGCGCTATGGACTGAAACAGTGATGGTTCTGGACCAAACTTGGCACAAATACTCAATATGCCCCAAAATGTGAACACTGGGGGAGTTTGGAGAAAATAGACCTTGACATTTGGGAGTTGTAGCTGCTGGGATTCTGAACCCCACTGTGGTGAAGTCATGTTTATTTGTTGCAGGGTGTAAGTGTAGTTGATGTTTGTGTTAAAATGTTAAGGTAATATGGGCCAGAAAGGGCTGATATTAAGAGCAAGTCTCTGCAGGGAGAGCAGAGTTACCATGACAACATAACTCTGAGGCAGAAGTGGGAGGAGTCAACAGCCTTCTGCCAGGACCAGGAGTAGAATTCTGGGAGTTTTTGACTTTTGGCAGTTGAAGCTTCAGACCAGCTCTAGGAGAGAGCAGGTTCTGAGGGTAGTCTGCTTTTACTGCTGTAGGGAGCTTTTAGAAAGCAGTTCGGTTGGGGGTTTGAGAAACCCAGGTGAAAGACAGACTTTGTCCAAGTTAAAGTAGAAAACTAACTTAATAGATAGGTAAAGCCTATAGTTGAATATTTACCTGCTGGAGCAGTTAGTTATTAGGACTACTTGGTTCTGTGTTAGGAAGTACAGTGGAAACTGTACCCTATTGTTGAAATGTTATAACCGCAAGATTTGTACCTCTTAGGAGACTTGTTTGCAACCAACTAAGCTCTGAACTCTGTTATAAAATAAACTGTTGAACATCTTTATTACAACACCTCTCAATGTCGTTCTTTTTAAAACACAAGCCTTAAAAGAACAAACCCTCACATCGGTGGCTGATCTGATACAATTGGTGGCAGTAAATATATTAACTGGTGGCAGTTTGAATATCTGTTGGTGGAGCTCAAAGGGAAAGTACCCACCCTACCACAGTGGGAAGAAAGCCTTACTGCCCAGAGTTATAAAAGGATTCGTCCCTTACATGTTAGTGGCAGTGGTAAGATTTGCAAAGTAGACCTGCCCTACGGTTAACATAAGGAGCCTGGAAGCCTTCTTTATATACTTCATTACATTATTTGGTGGCGGCGTATATTTACTGTAAGGGTCAAGGGGTCCGAGCCCTGACATATTTGGTGGCATGGTGGGATAGCCTGCCCTGCCACACCGAAAAAGGAATGGTCAGTGGTGACTGACCAACGAGCCAACCCTGACCCTTTACACCCACCAACGATAAAATTGGGCCAGACTTCCCACACAAAACCCCCATGATCAACAGAAAATATGGTGTTTTCTGATGGTCTTTGGTGACCCCTCTGAAACTGTCTTGCAACCCCCAGGGGTCCCAATCCCCAGGTTGAGAAACACTGACCTAAGGTGACCCCTTGAATTTCCTGTGGGTTTTCTTTAGTAAGGAATACTCAGAGGTGCAACAGAGATGGAACTACTGGAAAAGAAATTCCGTTTAAATCTTAGGAAAAACATCCTGCTGGTAAGAGCTGTTTAACTAGAATACCTTGGAGTGTGGTGGAGTCTTCTTCTCTGGAGGTTTTTAAACAGAAACTGTGTTCCAGCACAGCAGAATGTGGTTGGACTGGATGGTCTTTGGGGTCGCTTCCAAGTCTAGGCTTCTATTATTCTATGCCTTCTCTGAAATGCAAAATATATCTCCTAGTGCTCCTCAGTGATCAATTGTAATTTCAACAGAAATACAGTATATTTCTGGGGGAGACTATGACTACATGACCCTATGTTCCAGCTGGTCAGGACCTATGACTAAGTTCAGGTCTTTCCAGCTGTTCAAGAGCAACTTCAAGGCACTTGATCTCTATTCATAGGCATCTTTAAACTTCACATGTACTAAACTTCCCTACAAATGAAGGATCCCTCCACTTAAAGAAATGTCCTTTTGAAACTAGGACACATGGACATCCTAATGCAATATACACACCCAGCCCTCCACATTAGCTGGGATTAAGGGTATAGGACCTTTGTGAAAGTAAAAAACAACGAATAAAGAAAATGTTGGGGTTTTTTTTTAACCTGAAGGAATGCCTCTCTAGATATTTTCATGTCTTCCAGTATGACACTAGGGTCAATGTCCAGTGGAAGCTCACCATAGAATTGCATTGGAGGACCTAGAGATTCCCATAGAGTCAATCAGGACGTCAGAGAGATTCATGAAGAGAACATTCCTAATCAAATCTGCAAAAGTCAAAAAACACAAATAAAAATACAATAGAACCTCAATTTATGAGCACCCCAAGTTACGAGCAATCTGAGATACAAGCTAGCGCTCATCCAACTTTCTGTTCCGACTTGCGAGCAGTGATCTGAGTTACGAGTCACAGCCAAAGGAGGAGGCTCTGCACCTTGCAAGCAGGCCCTGCGGAAGATGGCGGGTACTCTTGTACTAGTGCTACATCTCACGAGAGTACCATACTCTAGCAAGAGTGTGTGAGTACCTGCCATGTTGCGCAGGGACTGCTCGCAAGGACTCAGAGCCTCCTGCTTTGGCTGGGCACCTGGCTTGCTCCGGGCCAACAGTTCACCCCGAGTCCAGCGCAGATCCTGCTTGTGGCCTAGTTTTGGTGGGGTGACGGATAGAGAAGAGCTTTCCCAAGCCCCACAGGACTACCTTCTCAGCCAGACACCGCAAGGAAGTATCGACTTTGGCATTCGATACGTACCAGCCAGCAAGACCACCGACAGCGAGGGAGGGAGACAAAAACTGTTTTAATTTGTTCTGTGACTGACCTCTTAAAGGGGGGAATTGGTGTCCTTTTTGGGGGGCTGGAACACATTAATTGAATTTCAATGCATTTCAATGGGTAAATTTGCTTTGACATATGAGCAAATTGAGTTACGAGCTTGGTCACTGAACGAATTGAACTTGTATGGCAAGGTATCACTATAATTATGTATTTATGACCTGCCTATCCTCATGGCTGTGGAAAGACAGCTATACTTCGATTTCAGCTCTTCAAAAAAGGCAACGGAGGTTTCCGGTTGGTGGCCATCAGGAGGAAGACGGATCTCCCCGGGGCTCCGGGGGTGATCTCCGAGACAAAGGCTGAGGGGACGATTTCCCCTCCCCCTTAAGCAGCGGATTGAGGCGCTTTGGGGTCCGG
This sequence comes from Anolis apletophallus, assembly GCA_030556195.1. Lineage (NCBI taxonomy): Eukaryota > Metazoa > Chordata > Lepidosauria > Squamata > Anolidae > Anolis > Anolis apletophallus. The sequence continues at coordinate 43,047,043 of JARBWK010000011.1, read as the reverse complement.
AGCCAAGGGAGGACCGGCCGACGGCGACGAAGCAGTCTCACCCTCAAGGTGGGGCGGCTAGCTCGCCCGGCAACGACCCTCCCAGGCAAGCCGCTGTCTCAGGATAGGAAACCGACAGGTTTCCAGAGCATTCCTCCGGCCGCCAACACACCAGCTGAAGTAGATGCGTAACAGCTGACCGTGAGGGCGAGGGCGAGACCAACCTCAAGGCGCCAAGTCAACTAAAGGAAAGGTTTAGAGGTAAGAGACAGGAAAGAAGGAGCTCAAGGAAGAAAGCACGAAAAGATACAAGAGAGAGGAGCTAAAAGAGAGGAGAAAGAAAGTCGGTGACCAGACCAGACCAGTAAAAGCGGAAACATCCGGAAAAACTAAAGAAAAGGGGCAACTTCAGAAGGTAACTCCTTTGCCCGTCGTTGTCTGCCTCACACCCCCCCCCCGCCAGACGCCCCATAGACTAAGACTCACGAACCCCGGCGGGTAGAGAAGGTCCTCGACGGCGAGGAGAGGTCCCTTTGGATCCCGCGGGAGGGAGAAGAAGGAGGAGAGGGGGGGCAGAGTGGTCGCCATTTTGGAGGAAGAGAAGAGGACAGCGAGGTCCGTGGCCTTGAAAACGCCCGGGCCAAAACCCGCGCGACCGGACATACAGTTGTCCCCCAGAAATCCTAACAGCTGGTAAACTGGCCAGGATTTCTGGGAGTTGAAGTCCAAAACACCTGCAGGGCCGGCAGTTGGACAGCCCTGGCATAGATTATGGATTTTGCAGATGGCCTTAGTAACCAGACAATAATAAGCCTAGGACTTTTTGGAGACCATGGTATGCATAGAACCCTTCTCCACCACCTCATTTCCAATGAATTGATTTTTTCCTATCCATTTTTTGTCACTGTTTAGCTTCCTCAACCAAGCATGGAAACTGAAAATAAAATAGGATCTTATCTATTCCTTTATAGCTGCCTTTCCAAGCTTTCGTCTTCTTCTGATTTCTTAACTGCTGTCTCCATCCTGATTAATGACTAAGGAAAATCATGAACTATTCTGATGTCTTCATGATCCACTTTAAAGTTACATAAATCATCTGTGGTTATTATTTTTGTTTTCTTAACGTTCAACTGCAAACCTGCCTTTGCACTTTCTTCCTTGACTTTCTTGAACGATCAAGTTTTTTTGTTATTGTCTGCTACTGGCATGGTGTCATCTGCATATTTTAAATTGTTGACGTTCCTTCTTCCAAGTCCTGCTTTACATATGATACGTCCAGCATACAGGTTAAACAGATGAGGGAATAAAATGACCCTCTTCCCAATAGGAAGCCATTCTCTTTCTATATATGCTGTTCAGACAGTAGATCAGTGTTTCTCAACCTGGAGTCGGGACCCCTCCCCCCGGGGGGGGGGGGGGTCATGAGGGGGTTTCAGAGGGGTTGTCAAATACAATCAGAAAACATATATTTCTGATGGTCTTAGGAACCCCTTTGGCAGCCAAGGCTGAAGATCTTTCTGCCTTCTTTTCTTTTTTGGAAACAGACGGCAAATCCTCCCACCAAAAGCCCTCTCAGCCAAGGGGAGGGCTGTTTCTGAGATTCCAAATGGGGAGGGAGAGCAGGCGTGCTTGGCACATGGCAGTGTGGTGCGCGTATGCGGACGAGGGAGAATGTGCGAGGGGTTTCTGTGTGGGAAGTTTGTTCCAATTCTATCATTGGTGGGGTTCAGAATGCTCTTTGATTGTAGGTGAACTATACATCCCAGCAACAACAACTCCCAAATGTCAAGGTAGATTTCCCCCAAACTCCACCATTATTCACATTTGGGTATATTGAGTATTTGTGCCGAGTTTGGTCCAGATCTATTATTGTTTGAGTCTGCAGTGCTGTCTGGATATAGGTGAACTACAACTCCAAAACTCAAGCTCAATGCTCACCAAACCCTTCTAGTATTTTCTGTTGGTCAAGGGAGTTCTGTGTGCCAAGTTTGGCTCAATTCCATTGTTGGCGGAGTTCAGAATGCTCTTTGATTGTGGGTGAACTATAAATCCCAGCAACTACAACTCTCAAATGACAAAATCAATCTCCCCTAACCCCACCAGTATTCAAATTTGGGCATATTGGGTATTTGTGCCAAATTTGGTCCAGTGAATGAAAACACATCCTGCATATCCGATATTTACATTATGATTCATAACAGTAGCAGAATTACAGTTATGAAATAGCAACCAAAATAATTTATGGGTGGGGGTCACCACAGCACCACAGGGGTTGCGTCATTAAGAAGGTTGTGAAACACTGCAATCGATGAATTATAATCACTTATTATCACCATACAGATAATAGTAACCACTATCCGGACTGGTCAGTAGGCCGTAGTGTCAGTAAGCCCACTGGTGTAATGAACCTATCTGCCTCTATGGCAGCCACATACTTTCCGGCCTGCTTTGTGGACGTCAGCAAGGAGTGAACCGAGGACTATATCTGTCACTGACAGCCCAGAACGGAATGCACTGGGGTGCCAAGAAGGGGGCCCTTTTATCTTTCCCTCATCCACCTCTCCTCTTATGGCGAAGAGAACAAGGGAGGGGAGAGGGAACGCTGGAGGTCTACACACACGGATTGCCTGAACAGCTCCTGTTATGGAGAGGGATTTGGGGAAGCCCTCCATGTCAGCAAGGGACGGGCCAGTGAGATATTGTCCAGGCTTCCTCCCCCTCACTAGCTTGCATTACTAGGGAAACTGAATTATAAAATGGATTTGTGCCCAGGACTGCCTTTAATAACACTGCTTACCATTTGTCTCTGGAAACCACATGGAGCTATATCAGGATATATTTAATACACTCTTGGGTACCTGAACAAGAGGAAATGCAGTACACCTAGCCCATATATACCCAGGAGAGGAAATAAAAATGAATGAATGAATATGGGTGGACTGGCTGCACCTGAATTAGTACCCTTTTGGTTAAGCTTGCAATCGGAGCAATTCTAAGGCAGTTTTCCTTGGTCTGAGCCCCTCCAGTGCTCTTGGATTGTAACAGCCATTATCCTGGGATGGTGAACAGGATGGGGGTTGTAGTGCAACACTACAGAAGGTTGCTGGGCTGGTGAAAGGATAAAAATGTCCACTATGTCTTCCTGCCATCTTTCTGTCTTTAATCCACAATCTCTTCTTGCAGTCTTTATGTGTATTATTTTACTCTATTTATTATTACATTTACATTATTTTACTTTAATATTAATACTTTATTGCATTTATTATTTTACTCTATTATTATTACATTTGTTGTTTTACTTTATTTATTATTATTACATTTATTATTTTACTCTAATATTACTGTTATAATTACATTTCCTTTATTGTACTCTATTGTTATTTTTATTCCGTTTATATTATTATTATTATTATTAGGTAAAGGTAAAGGTTTTCCCCTGACACAAGGGCGGATCTTAGTGGAGGCAAATTAAGCTGCCGCCTCATGGCGCCAGGTGGCCAAAGGGCGCATCCAGGGCCGGGCGCCACGCCCCCAGGGGTGCCGGCAGGGTGGGACGAAGGCTCACGCAGGGCGAGAGAGGAGGAGGCAGAGGCATGCGCCTTTCCCTTCTCCCTGCCTTGCCCTGCGCGCGTCTCATCCCTCACTCTGCGCATGCCTTCCCTGCCCCCGCTGAGGATGCCTTGCGCAGGGCGAGAGAGAAGGGGGCAGAGGCACCCACCTTTTTATGTCTCCCTTGCCCCCCGCGCGTCACCTCCCTCTGTTGCCGCTGCTGCCGCCAGTGCACGTGGGGTGAGGGAGGAGGCCACGTGGGTGCCCTTACCTGGGGACGGGAGCAGGACTGAGCAGCCAGACGAGCCTGCCAGCCAGAGGACACCTAGCCCAACCCCCGGGCCCTTGCTCCCAAAATTAGCCTAGACCTGATACACACATATATATACATACACACAAAAAGAGAATAGGAAGAGGGGGAGGGAAGGGAAGGTGAGAAGGGAGGAGGAGGGGGGGAAGGTGAGGAGGAAGGAAAAGAGAACAAATAGAATAGGGGCAAGGAAAAGGGTGAGGAGGAAGGAATATATATATGGCATGGGCCAACTTCAGCCCTCCATTTGTTTTGGACTTCAGCTCCCACAATTCCAAACAGCCAGTTGGAAGTCCAAAATACCTGGAGGGCCAAAATTTGTCTATGCACCCAATCCATATACTGTATATATATATATATATATACACACACACTGTATATCAGTGATTGGTTGGGGGGCACCAAAATACTGTTCGCTTACGTAAGCACATTTACATTGAAGAAGGTTAGAATAATGGTTTAATCAGAGTTGGACAGTCTTATCTTAAATTACAGTTTTATGTACATTTTCAAAAGCATTTAACCTCCTGATGCCTCAATTAATGTAATTTTATTGGTCTCTATTTTTATTTTGAAATTTACCAGTAGCTGCTGGTAAATTTCATCCTCAGCTTATACTAAATTCAATACGTTTTCCCAGTTTTTCGTGGTAAAATTAGGTGCCTCGGTTTATATTCGGGTCGGCTTATACTTGAATATATACGATACTTAGCACTTACATTTCATGGAAGCTGCCGGTTGGTGTTGACAACAATGAACTAGATAGAGCAATGGTTTGACTCAGGATTTGGTAACATCCCATGATCCTAGGACTAATGTCTAGGAGAGTGCACAAAATATCCCCATATGCTTGTGACCAATGAGACAAAGTAATAAATCTAGTTTAATTCATTTTGCAGTTGGCTACTTCGGGCCACATTTGGAGTAAGTATATCTTACGATAAAAATACACATTCAGGTTGCACCATTTAATCAGATGCAGTGACGTACAGGAGCAAGGCATCCTTTCACATCTATAATTAGGAAGATAGCATGATGTAGTCGGATGAGTGTTGGACTATGACTCTGAGACCAGGGTTCATATCTTGATACAGTCACAGAAACCCACTGTGTGTCCTAAGGCAAGTCTTGCTCTCTCTGAAGAAGGCAATGGCAGCTCCTTTTTGAGGAAGGAAATCCTATGATCAGTTGACACAAGTCAGCATCACATTGAAAGCGCATAACAACAACAACAACAACAACAGGAGCAGCAGGAGCAGCAGCAACACATTACCAAAAAGGATTAAAGAATGTACAGAGGTTCATAAAGTTTGCATGTGAAATAGTGCATGGCCTAGAACAGTTGTTTCTCAACCTGGGGGTTGGGACCCCTGGGGAGGTCACGAGGGGGTTTCAGAGGAGTCGGCAAAGACCATCAGAAAACATATTTCTGATGGTCTTAGGAAACCCTTTGGCAGAGAAGCTTAAAGATCTCTCTGCTTGTCCTTTTTGTTTTTGGAGAAATGGCGAATTCTCTCACGAAAAGCCCTCCTCCTGCTGTGATTGGCCAGCCTCTCAGCTGGCTTCTCAGCCAAGAGGAGCGCTTTTTCTGAGACTCCAAGCAGGGAAGGGAGAGCAGGCATGCTCGGTGTATGGCAGCATGGAGTGTGCAAGGCTGGAGGGTGGCTCATGCTAGTCCCTTCAAGGCAGGGGGGAAAGCACCTACGTGACGTGGTAGTGAGAGTGGGCCAGCAGCATCCATTGTTGTTTGGGTTCACAGTTCTCTCCGGATGTAGGTGAACTATATCTCCCCTAAATCATTGTCAATTCCTCCCAAATCCCTCCAGTAATTCTGTTGGTCATGGGAGTTCTGTGTGGGAAGTTTGGTCCAATTCTATCGTTGGGGTTCAAGGGACGACTTGACTGTAGGTGAACTATAAATCCCAGCAATTATAACTCCCAAATGACAAAATTAATCCCTCTCCCCAACATCACCAGTATTCAAATCTGGGTATGTCCGGTATTTGTTCCAAATTTGGTTCAGTGAATGAAAATACATCTTGCATGTCAGATATTTACAGTGTTCCCTTGCTACTTCGCGGTTCGCTTATTGTGGACTTGTTGTTTTACGGATTAAAAAAAAATAATTTAAAATATATATCATGGTATTTTCACTGTTTTGGGGAGGGGGTTTGCTTCCGCTACTCTCCGAGGCGCTTTCCCTTCTCAGTCCTTCCTCCCTCCAGCCTTGAAGGACCTTTCCTTCCTTTCCTTTCCTTCACTTTATTTTAAGTTTATAAAGACTTAAAATAGTGTAGAACTAGTAAAATAATGTATAGATATTAAAATAAATAAGAGTATCCCTACATCGCGGTTTTTCCACTTATTGCGAGAGGTCCTGGAACGTAACCCCAACAATAAGTGAGGGAACACTGTACATTATGATTCATAACAGTAGCAAAATGACAGTTATGAAGTAACAACGAATAAATATGGTTGGGGGTCATCACAACATGAGGAACTGTATTAAGGAGTTGCGGCATTAGGAAGGCCTAGAATCAAATTACCTATCATTCTGCTCAGTCCTTATATCCCACCACTCACTGCCGATACTCAAGCACTCCCTTCTGATGGGCCTTTATCATTAAAGCTGGCTTGGACAACAGGACACAAGACCACCCTAAGTGTCAGTGGCTTAATTCCCACATCTCCTCCTGCATTCCTCTGTTGGCCTATCCTTTGACTGCCGGTTATCTCTGTATTTGTTGCTGTGTGCCTTCAAATCATTTCAGACTGAAGATGACCCGAAGGTGACCGTATCGCTGGGTGCCTTGGCCAAGATCGTCCAAGGGGTTTCCAGGTCCAAGTGAGGAATTGTAGTCTAATGATCGAACCACTGACACCACGCAGGCTCTCCTTTCCTTGTCTTTATGCTGATCTTCCTCTAAGTCACTGAACTGCGTTCCTGACCCTGAGGGATTCTAGCCAGCTGGATTTGGATATGTCAGGCAGCTGCTTGGAAACATAAATCTACTGACAGTTGTGTGTTCTGTCCAAAATTCAGGGAGGAGGAGGAGGAAGGACTGATGCATGACTCAGGGGCAGCCTGCAGACTTCCCTCCCTCCCAGCATGTTCCCTGATCAAGATGGAATGTTCCAAAGCCTGTTTGCCTGGTCTTCCTAGGCGGCCCATACACTGCTCATCCTACACGATGTTGGCTTGGCGTAGTGGTGGGTGGTCTTCCCTGGATGTGGGATTTACACTAGTTAAGGTCCTAGCTTCCCTGGGATGTGATTATGTGTACGTGTTTTAAAGCCAACATATGGCGATCCCTTTAATTTCATAGGCTTTTCTTACTCATTATGCCATTTCCTTCCTCCGAAATATAGTTGACAGCACCTGGGTATCTCTTGGTTGTCCCCCTTCCAAGTACTAACCAGCATTGGGTCTGCTCAGCTTCCAAGAGCTAAAGGGATACGATGCCTTTAGGGCAGTGTTTCCCAACCTTTTTTGAGCCACGGCACACGTTTAACATTAAAAAAATCCGGGGGCACACCACCAACCAAAATGACACAAAATGACACTCTAACACAGTAAAGAACGGCTGGGGGATGGTGGCCTGCTGGGAGCAGCTGCTGGGAGTGCCAGGCTGCGCCATGCCCCGCCCCCTCCCCCCAGCTTCAGCTCTCTCACAGCTTCTCCAGCCTTGAGGGGGCAGTGCCAAGCCAGTGGTGGCAGAGTCAGCAAAATGCTGGCTTAGCACTGTCCCCTCAAGGCTGGAGAAGCTGTGGGAGAGCGGAAGCCAGGGAAGGGGCGGAGCCCGGCCACGCCATGTCCCACCCCCTCCCCCGGCTTCAGCTCTCCCACAGCTTCTCCAGCCTTGAGGGCGCAGTGCAAGCGAGGGGAGGGAGTCATGGCCCCCGTCCCCGGCGCCGCTCTCCGCCATGACTCCTGCCCCTCGTTCGCTGAAGCCGCATGGAGGAGGAGGAGCATGAGTGGTGGACGGGCTTCAGTGGGTGGGACTCCTCCTCTATGCGGCTTGAGCGAGCGAGGGGCGAGAGTCATGGTGGGAGTCATGGCAGATTGGAGGCTGGCTAGGGAAACAGCGAAAAGAGGCGGCGCCCCGGCCCCTTCTTCTTTTTCTTCGCTGCCACCCGGCCCTTCCTCCTCCTCCCCCAAGCAACAGGAGTTCAGCAGGAGGAGGGGGAAGGAAGTGGGGCAGAGAGCTTTTCTTGCGGCACAGCAGGAGGTCCGTCACGGCACACTACTGTGCCACGTCACAGCGGTTGGGAAACACTGCTTTAGGACAGTGGTTCCCAGCCTTCCTAAGGCCATGACCCCTCAATACAGTTCTTCATTTTTGTGGTGACCCTCAACCATAAAATTATTTTGGTTGCTACTTCACAACTGTAATTTTGCTACTGTTATGAATCGTAATGCAAATATCTGATATGCAGGATGTTTTTTCATTCACTGGACCAAATGTGTCACAAATGCCCAGTAGGTCCAAATTTGAATACCGGTGGGGTTAGGCTGATTGATTTTGTCATTTGGGCCCGTTTCTGTTCAGTGAATGAAAATACATACTGCATATCAGATATTTACATTACAATTCATAACAGTAGCAGTTATGTCCAGTGAATGAAAATATATTCTGTATATCAGATATTTACATTATGGTTCATAACAGTAGTAAAATTTCAGTTATGAAGTAGCAATGAAAATAATGTTATGGTTTGGGGTCACCACAACATGAGGAACTGTATTAAGGGATCATGGCATTAGGAAAGTTGAGAAACACTCTCCTAGATTGTCTTTTCTTCTTCATTAACAGCCTTTTGCTATCTTGACCATACTCCAATGTTACTTGACCATACATTATCCATCTTTGCAATGCAGGAGGTATGAGTGCACATACAGACTTGAATGCCCAAGAACAGCTGGATTGTATCTCTTCCCCATGACTTCCAATGCTCAGCTGGAGCATCTGTCTGAGAAGTTCCTCATGTATTTACTTGTTTACTTCATAGAGCTTCCTGCATGTGTGTGCTTGTCTGGAAATGGGGGACTGGATCAGCAGATGGCCCTTTGGCCTTTCTCAATCATGGGAAACTGTCAGAGGGTAGACATGAGCTTCTTTTGCCAAAACACATCCCATCCCTCATCACCTGGCTGTTCTTGAGTCACCAAGGAAGAAGTATAAATTAGAGAGCCCAAGAAAGGGCACAGCTTTTGTCTATTAAACAATATGGATGTAATAAGGAAGCACCCAGTCTGCAGAGGAAGAGCTGCAGTCTTTGGGAAGAATTATAAATGTGCAAAAACAAAGTCTGGATGGGAAGTGGGGTTTTCCCTGAATTAATTTCCGCTGTTGGGGAATGGAGTCACGGAGCTGCCTGGCTCAAAGTCTTCTGTTTCAGAGCCAGGCAGAAGAGCCGAGCTTGAAAGAGCAAGGATGCTTCTCCAGGAGCGTTTCAGACAGTATATTTTGGTAGCAATTATTTATAGAGGCATAGCTTGGAGAAGTTCCCATTTCGGGCATGTGTTGTGTGAATCATTAATGGTTCTAAACTCTTGATCAGGCATGGGCAAACTTTGGTCCTCCGGGTGTTTTGGACTTTAACTCCCACAATTCCTAACAGCCTACTAGCTGGTAACACTTGCTGCTGCTGCTGCTGCTAATAATAATAATAATAATAATAAAGAATCCATAAAGTAATAGCTTTTATTAATCAAGACAAGGTCACCCAATACTGTATTGCGCAGACTTTTGAGTTTCATCAAATGTTTAGCAAGACAAGGAAACCTGGGTAAGGCAAAAAAGGTGGGTGGCAAAAAACGTGGCAAATGTCTAAGCCTCAGTGTCTCAATCTGATTACCGTCTTAATTAATTAAGACTGATCAATTAAAATGGAAAGTAGAAGCCGATTGCAGACATTCAGGCTGTGCCTCACCAGGAACCAGGATGGTTTCAGGTATCTGGGGTTCTCCCTTGGCTTCTGGAGAACTTTGAAGCTTGCATATGCGATTTTGCAACCTTCCAGTTCATGCGATGAAAGAGACTCCTCCAACCCATTTCCTGCCTTGGACGATCTTGAAAACATTAAGTTAATTCATCCACCGTAGAGATAGAATGGATTGTGCCCAATTTGGAAAAGTCACTTTTGGGACTAAAACTCCAGAATTCAGACATGTTGCCTGAAATTTCGGAACTTTTCGAGATCTTTTGGAAATATATAGCAGTTGCCAAGGGTTTTTTGATAAGCTGTTTGACAATAACAAAAAACTAAGATACATAAAGGGCGTTCATTAAAGATTTGCCCCATCTCACTTCCACTTATCACAGGACACTGAAACTGCACATGTGTGATGATATAAGCCTCTATTGGTTACGTGCCAATTTACAACTCAGAACTGAGAATGGTCTTGATTTTACAGGTGCTGAAGTGGTGTGAGGTTTGAGAACGGACCCAGTGGAATACAGAGCAGTCATCAAATTCTTTCACTTGAAAGGCTGTACACCAAAGGAGCCGTTCGATGAGATGAAAAGCGTCTATGGTGTTGATTCCCATCGTCAATTCAAATGTGGTTGGACTTCGGTGCAAACAGCTCCAATTCCAGGGTGACCCCACTCTGCTATTGATGAATGCACCATCCAGCAAGCGAAGGCCGCCATTTTGAAAAATTGCTGCATAGCCATTTGCCACCTAGCCCAAAATGTCAAGATTAGTGTGGGGTCTGTGGAAAAAATCACCCAAGACCATCTTCACATGCATAAGGTATCCGCTCGCTGGGTCCCCTGGCTGCTCACACCTTTCCAGAAGCAGGAACAAGTTGAATGCTCTCAGGCTCTATTGACAATGATGTACCAGGGAAACCAGGAGGACTTTTTCAACAGATTGATCACACAGGGTGTAAGCTTGGTCCATCACTCTGATCCTGAGACTAAAGTCCAGCTGATGCAATGGAAGCATCATGACTCACTGCCTCCAAAGAAGGCACGTGCCCAACTCTCGGCAGGCAAGGTCATGCTCACAGTATTTTGGGACCAGCAAGACAATGCACCAGTTCACAACTCATCTGCTGCCCAAATGGAAGCATGCTCCTGTGGCTTTGAAATTCGACCGCATCCCCCTTCTTCATCCAACCTTGCACCGTTGGACTTCCACCTCTTTCCAACAATGACATTATTGTTGAAGGGCAAGCATTTTTCAGATGACGAGACTCTGATTTCTGAAGTCACAATGTGGCTTTGGGAGCAACCTGTCAACTTCTACAAAAAATGTGTTTACAGTTGCTTAAAAAGATGGGAGAAGTGTGTGTCCCTAGGTGGCACCTATGGAGAGAAGGACTCATAACTGTACCAAGTTTTATTGCTCTCAGTCCATAGGAAAAGGGTCAGGGAAAATCTTTAATGAACGCCCCTCGTAGATGCAGAAAAAGCACTGAAAGAGCACGACGGGGCGGGGCGGCGCCCCTCCAAGGTGACGTCGCCCCTCCAAGATGACGTCGCCCTACGCGACTGCGTAGGGTTGTCTAATGGGAAGACCGGCCCTGCATTCGGCCTAGAAAGCTCACAGCAACACAGAATTGAAATATATTGCAAACTAGTAATCTTCTATATGTTCAGGAAGGTAGTGAGTCTTACGGTGCACCTACACTGGTGAGCTAATTTATTTATTTATTATTTAAAACTTTTATACCCCGGCCTTCTCACCTCCGAAGAGGGACTCAGACCGGCAAACAGCAAGTATTCAATGCTAACATTTAAAATCTAAAAACATCATACATTTACAATCAAATTTACAATAAAATACAATACAATAAATACATTTAAAAAGCCTTTCACCAAAGTAAAATCAAGTCCAACTTCATCCATATACTGCATTTGGTCCATATCAAGTGGTTGACGCCTTTAGTCGCTTCACAATCTCCTCCTTCATTCTGCAAAAGCCTCATTGCACAGCCACGTTTTCACTCACTTCCTAAAAGTCAGGAGGGAGGGGGCGGATCTAATTTCATTTGGGAGGGAATTCCACAGCCGGGGAGCCACCACAGAAAAGGCCCTGTCCCTTGTCCCCACCAGACGCACCTGCGAAGGTGGTGGGACCGAGAGTAAGATCTCCAGACGATCTTAGCACTCTTGACAGTTCATAGGGGAGAAAACGTTCGGACAGGTAAACTGGGCCAGAACCGTATAGGGTTTTGTAGGTCAACACCAGCACTTTGAATTGTGCTCGGAAGCTAATTGGCAGCCAGTGGAGCTGGCGCAACAGGGCAGTTGTGCGCTCCCTGTACCCCGCTCCCGTTAGTAGTCTGGCTGCTGCGCACTGGACTAATTGCAGCTTCCGGGCAGTCTTCATAGGCAACCCCACATAGAGAGTGTTGCAGTAGTCTATACGGGATGTCACCAGAGCGTGGACCACCGTGGCAGTTTGACACCACTTGACTGTCATGGCTCAATGCTGTGCCCCTCCAAGCTGCAACTCCCATGATTCCACAGCACCTCCATGGCAGTTAGAGGGGTATCAAACTGCATTAATTCAACAGTGCAGATGCACCCCAATAGAAGAGCTAGGGGCTGCTTTAGTCTCTAAAAGAAACTCTTCCAAACCTTGCCTCAGAGTTCTTTGAAGCATTCTTTCCTTTCACCCTTCCCTCTTAATTTTAAACGTCGGAAGGACTGCCAAATGGCGCTCAGCCATTCCATTCCCCGTCATGCAAATGCATGGGCCAGGTGTTTTAACAGGTTCATGCAACAATTACACATGTTTTGCTTATGTAACCAACTGTTCAAGAGAGCAACGTATCACTGCTGGTGCTTAAGGGTGCTCTTTTATACCTCGTATCCTGCAGGCTTGGGAAGAAAGGAACATGCATGTTGCCCATATTGCACAAAATCTACGTCCTTTGTGGGGCGACACAGATGCAGAACATAATTAAAGTTAAGACATAGTTCTTCCCGGAGGCTTTTATAGCTGTGTGGGCTGTACCACTTCGGATGAAATGTTTCACGGGCAGATCACTCACACCACAGAATGATAGCAGTTTAACTGTCTTGACTCTACCCTATGAAATCCTGGGATTTGTAATAGCGATGGCACTAGAGTTCTCTGAGAGCGAACTGGCAATATCTCACAAAGCTACAGTATCTCACAAGGTCAGAATTGGATCAAATATCGGGCCATTTATCGACCTAACTTGAACTCAAAAGCATGGCAGTGGGAGCCATGACAGTCAAACTGGTATAATTCTACAATGTAGATACATGAGTACTAATAATCCACAGGAGAAGAGAAAATATGTTTGTGTAAAACCTATCTTTGGGTCTCTAATTATAAATACCATTGGACTACAATTGCCAACACTACTGCTTGTACGAGGGGTGTTCATTAAAGATTTCCCCTGACCCACTTTTATTTATCACAGGATGCTGAAACTGCACTTGTGTAATGATATACGTAAGTCTCTATAGGTTATGTGCCAATTTACAACTCAGAATTGATACTGGTCTTGATTTTACAGGTGCTGAAGTGGTGTGAGGTTTGCTAATGGAACCAGTGGAATACAGAGCAGTCCTTAAGTTCCTTTACTTCAATATTTCTTAACCTGTGGGTCCCCAGATGTTTTGGCCTTCAGCTCCCTAACAACTGGCAAACTGGCTGGGATTTCTGGGAGTTGTAGGCCAAAACACCTGGGGACCCACAGATTGAGAACCACTGCTTTACTTGAAAGGCCGCACAACAAATGAGATGTTCAATGAGATGAAAGAGGTTTATGGTGATGATTCCCCATCATATGATGCAGTCAGGAACGGGCTCTCAGGCTCTATTTACAATGATGTGCCAAGGAAACCATGAGTACATTTTCAACAGACTGATCACACAGGATGTAAACTGGGTCCATCACTATGCAGGGGCGGACTAAGGTAATTTAAAATGATAAGTGAACATTATTTTGGCACCCCCTCGCTCTCCGGCCTCGTCGAGGGTGCGCATGTGTGCTGGGTGCGCATGCACGGAGCCAGCTAGTTCTGCGCATGTGCACCGGGTGCGCATGCACGGGGCCAGCTAGTTCTGCGCATGTGTGACGGGTGCGCATGCATGGGGCCAGCTAATTCTGTGCATGTGCGCCGGTTGCGCATTTGCAGGGCCAGCTAGTTCCGCGCATGCACCATTGCTGCGACGCGACTCCATCTGGACCGAGACGCCAATCGCCCTAAGCGAGGCCAAAAAGGAGGAACCTTTTGCAACTGGAGGTGGGAGGCTCCGCCCTGATTGCAAAATGTTCCTCCTTTTCGGCCTCGCTTAGGGTGATTGGTGTCTCGGTCCAGCTGGAGTCGCGCCACAGCAATGGCGCATGCGCGGAACCTGGCGTATGCGCGGAACCTGGCCGGATGTGCCCCGACCACATGGCGCCCTAAGCGGGCGCTTACTTTGCTTACCGTTAAATCCGCCCCTGTCACTCTAATCCTGGGACACTTGTGGTCTCAGGATTGGCTGCAATGGAAGTCATGATGCTTCCATTGCAGCCAATGCAATGGAAGCATCATGACTCAGCGCCTCCAAAGAAAGCATGTGCCCAACTCTCGGCAGACAAGGTCATGCTCACAGTATTTTGGGACCAGCATGGAGTAGTATTGATGGAGTTCCTAGCAAAGGGGACCATGATCACTGAGGCATACTATGCTTCACTGCTGAGGAAATTGCTGGAAGCTATCAAAAGCAAGAGACAGTGTGGCATTCTCACCAAAGGTGTCTGCCTTTTGCAAGACAATGCACCAGTTCACAACTCGCATGTTGCCCAAATGGAAGCATGCTCCTGTGGCTTTGAGATTTTACCGCATCCTCCTTATTTACCTGACCTTGCACCATTGGATTTCCACCTCTTTCCAACAATGACATTATTTTTGAAGGGCAAGCATTTTTCAGATGATAAGACTCTGATTTCTGAAGTCACAATGTGGCTTTTGGAGCAACCTGTTGACTTCTACAAGTGAGATGTTTACAATTGCTTTAAAGAAATGGGAGAAGTGTGCGTCCCTTGGTGGCAGCTATGGAGAGAAAGACTCATAACTGTGCCAAGTTTCATTGCTCTCAGTCCACAGGAAGTGGGTCATGGGAAATCTTTCATGAACGCCCCTCATAGGCATGATGGGAATTGTAGGCCAAGACGTTGAAAATGTTTGTATTTTAGAGCTTTGTTGTTGCAAATGAACTCAGAACACCCATTTTAGGAGATGTCCAGGGACCCAATTCTGAACTTGGCTGCAATGCTTTATTTGTAAACTTCATCAAAATGATAGATGTCTTTCTAGAAAGAGAATTCATCTTAGGTGGAGGTTTTAATGGGCTAATGAATCGCACATCGAATGGGCCAAGTTGTAACACGTCAGGCCAATGTGCTAATCTCCTACACCACAGGAATTTCAAAAGCGAAGGGCAGAACAAGAGCTGACAGATTTATAGCCGTCCTTTAATCCAATACATGAGATGAGGGAAGATATTACTGAGGAAGATTCTTGCATATGGAGCAGATTCCTGCAAATGCTGCAATCCGACGTCAAGGAGATGGCGTGAAACCTGACTCTCGTAGGGCTATGTGGAGATCGCACAGTGATGAATTTCCATGCTGCCCAATGGAATGTGCCGTCAAATGTGAAATGCACAAATGCAATATGCAACACAAGCTCTTGCACTGGATAAAAATACCCAACCGCTTCTGTTGGGAACTGATGCGTGCAAAAGTCAATGGGAGGATGCCAGTCAAAATTATTATATAACATCGAAACTATTGCAAACAATGGAAGTCAGTTGACAGAAAAAAGCTGGAAAGCTTATCCCTTCTCTGTACCCAGCATCAGACTGCTGACTGCATGGGTTGACGACTTCATGAAATAGTCCATAGCTTCTTACATTATGAATTGGAAGGGGCACCCAGAGGCCATCTAGTCCAGTGTTTCCCAACCGCTGTGATGCGGCACAGTAGTGTGCCGTGATGGACCTCCTGCTGTGCTGCGAGAAAAGCTCTCTGCCCCCCTTCCTTCCTCCCCCCTCCTGCTGAACTCCTGCTGCTTGGGGGAGGAGGAGGAGGAGGAAGGGCCGGGCGGCGGCAAAGAAAAAGAAGAAGGGTCGGGGCGCCACCTCCTTCGGCCGTTTCCCCAGCCAGCCTCCAATCCGACATGACTCCTGCCCCTCGCTCGCACTGCCCCCTCAAGGCTGGAGAAGCTGTGGGAGAGCTAAAGCCAGGGGGAGGGGTGGGGCATGGCATGGCCTGGCTCCGCCCCTCCCCCAGCTTCAGCTCTCCCAGAGCTTCTCCAGCATTGAGGGGACAGTGCCAAGCCAGCATTGTGCTGGCTCTGCCACCGCTGGGTTGGCACTGCCCCCTCAAGGCTGGAGAAGCTGTGGGAGAGCTGAAGCCGGGGGAGGGGGCGGGGCATGGCATGACATGGCTCCTCCCCCTCTCCCAGCTTCGGCACTCCCAGAAGCTGCTCCCAGCAGGCCACCATCCCCCAGCCATTCTTTACTGGGTTAGAGTGTCATTTTGTGTCATTTTGGTTGGTGGTGTGCCCCCGGATTTTTTAAATGTTAAAAGTGTGCCGCAGCTCAAAAAAGGTTGGGAAACACTGATCTAGTCCATAGCTTCTTACATTATGAACTGAAAGAGGCACCCATAACTGGAAAGAAAGAACAAAACCCACACCATATACTAAGCTAAGGTCTCAACTGCCACCTGAAGTTGCTTCTTAGTGTGGGAAGAGGAAATGGTAGAGCTATTGTAATATAGAGGTTTATACGCTGGTCGTTGCATGCATATACATTGTAGAATTAATATAATTTGCTACCACTTTAGCTGTCATGGCTCAGTACTATGCCATACCAGGAATGGAAGCCTTACAAGGTCTTCAGTGCAGGTGTCATGCCAAAAAACAACTCCCAGGACTCCATAGCATTGAGGCATGACAGTCAGTGGCATCAAACGGCATCAATTCCTCAGTGTAGATGAATCTTTGGAAGGGCAGTGAAGCCTCTTACCAAAACCTGGCCAATATGAGGAATGGGTTCATCCTGCATTGAAATTCCCCAATAGCATCCTAATGGCCAATATCTCAGAAGCAAGTGAAGCTGTGCAAGTTTGCATAAAAGTATTTTAAGCTTTTGAGTATTGCTGCTTGTGGATTTTGTTGCAAACAACTTACATTTGTTTAATTGTCACTTATTTAGATAGGAGGCAAACAGCTCAAGGGCCGTACCCATCGCTTGAGAGCAGAGACTGTCCTATTACCCGTAATGGAAAGTCACTGGTGAGAATTTGACACTCTTGTGCCACACTTGAAGAGATAAGCCACTGTTTCCCTTGGCTTGGCTACTGATGAGATTCTCATGGTTTGGGTGATATTTGCTTCTGTAGCCAAGCAGCAAGGTGGTTAAGCATTGGGCACACCTTAGTGACTGAATTCAAAAGCCTCACCCCAAAGGGATGACACATCTCACAGCTTTGCCATCACAAATGTCATATCTTCCAACACAGGTCTGGCAATTGATTGGTGAGAAACACTTCTTGGAGCGCACATGACGTCTGCACCAAATAACTAAAATACAGTTCTCTCAAAAATAGCTTATTTATTATTTACTATTTACTACTATTTTACTAGTTTTCCACTTTCACAGGTCCAATCGTAGAGAATATGGAGGACCGACTTTATCATTCTTGGGTGGTTCATAATACTACTATTCTCATCATGGGAATGACAGTTGATCCATTCACATTGTAGGGGCAAGGAAACAAAAATACGATTTAAATCCAAATCCATCGTCCTCTAAACCAGTGTTTCCCAACCGCTGTGACGCAACACAGTAGTGTGCCGTGACGGACCTCCTGCTGTGCCGCGAGAAAAGCTCTCTGCCCCCCTTCCTTCCCCCCTCCTCCTGCCAAACTCCTGCTGCTTGGGGGAGGAGGAGAAAGGGCTGGGCAGCGGCGAAGAAAAAGAAGAAGGGGCTGGGGCGTCGCCTTCTTTGGCCGTTTCTCCAGCCAGCCTCCTGCCCCTCGCTCGCTGAGGCCGTGAGGAGAAGGAGGAAGAGGAGCATGAGCGGTGGATGGGCTTCAGCCCCGCCCACTGAAGCCCATCCACCGCTCATGCTCCTTCTCCTCCATGTGGCTTCAGTGAGCGGGGGGCGAGAGTCATGACGGGAGTCATGGCGGAGAGCGGCCCCCGTCTCCGTCGCCGCTCTCCGCCATGACTCCGGCCCCTCGCTCGCTGAGGCCGTATGGAGGAGGAGGAGCATGAGCAGTGGATGAGCTTCAGTGGGCGGGGCTGAAGCCCATCCATCACTCATGCTCCTCCTACTCTGCGCGGCCTCAGCGAGCGAGGGGCTGGAGTCATGGCGGAGAGCGGTGCCGGGGATGGGGAATTGCCGCCTTCTCCCTCTCCCCCACCGCCCCTTTCGCCCGTGAGCCGCTACCCGTGGCAATGGGAGCAGCTGAGGCTAGCGGTGGGACCCTGGGCTGAGGCTGGCGGCAGGACCCTGGCCGCCGCCAGCCTGGGCTTGGTGGCGGCCCTCGGCCTGCTCTACTGCCTGAGGGGCCCGCTTGCCAAGTTTGGTCCAGATCCATCATTGTTTGAGTCCACAGTGCTCTCTGGATGTAGGTGAACTACAACTCCAAAACTCAAGGTCAACTAACTATATGTATTACTGTGTTCGAGTGTCATTTTGGTTGGTGGTGTGGTTGGTGCTGTGCCCCCGGATTTTTTTAATGTTAAAAGTGTGCCGCGGCTCAAAAAAAGTTGGGAAACACTGCTCTAAATCATCACCTCTGCTACCAAAATATAAATCTACTTTTTCCAACTGATGTGGACAGACTACAAGGTCAGTCATCCCCAACCAGTGATGGCCATGTGAGACAGGGATGATGAAATACAGGTGGGGGGAGGGGGGGTAAATAATCCATATCATGCTTCATCCCGTTGGGTTCTTTGTATGCCTTGGAACAAAGCAACTGACCTTCTATTAGTCACATTTGCATTTGTAAGTGGCACTATACATATTGGGTGAATTATTCGCCATAGCTTAACAGATGTATTCTGCTGAGAGTGGTGGAAGCTGAGATGTACATCCCACAATCTTGTACATTGTGGCTGTGCATATACACTCATATGCTCTTTGATTGTAGGTGAACTATAAATCCCAGGAATTACAAGTCCCAAATGTCTAGGTCTATTTTCCCCAAACTCCACCACTGTTCACACCTGGGCATATTGAGTATTCGTGCCAAGTTTGGTCCAGATCCATCATTGTTTGAGTCCAGTGCTCTCTGGATGTAGGTGAACTACAACTTCAAAATTCAAGGTTAATGCCCACGAAACCCTTCCAGTATATTCTGTTGGTCATGGGAGGTCTGTGTGCCAAGTTTGGTTCAATTCCATCATTGGTGGGGTTCAGAATGCTCTTTGATTGGAGCTGACTTATAAATCCCAGCAACTACAACTCCCAAATGACAAAAATCAATCCCCCACAAACTCCACCAGTATCCAAATTTGGCTGTATCAGGTATTTGTGCCAAATTTGGTCCAGCGAATGAAAATACATCCTGCATATCAGATATTTACATTACGATTAATAACAGTAGCAAAATTACAGTTATGAAGTAGCAACGGAAATAATGTTATGGTTGGGGGTCACCACAACATGAGGAAATGTATTAAGGGGTCACGTTGTTACGAGGAGTGTCGTGTGAAAGGACTCCTTGCCTGAGGATGTAAAGTGCCTTAAGCCAGGAGCGACATCCTCTTGGTTTCCTGAGCATTCCCAAAAGCCGCACAGAAAAATCAGTTGCAGCAACAGTCATGATATTGGCATGCCCGCCAAGCCCAGTTCAACTGCAGTGCCTTTTCCCTTTCTGGGCCTGCTTCCCCCCTCCCTCCAACCTGTCCCACTTCCCAACTGTCTCGCAATGGCTAGATTGAAGCTGTTTCTTTTGGCTCCCCACTCGGGACATTTGGCTGGTTTGTAAAAAAACACCAGTCTAGCTTGGCTGGGAGCAGCTGTTAGTAATGGCAAGGGACCAACTACTGACTGATTGAGCAGTGGAAAATACCAGGAGCTTCATTAAGGACAAGCACGAACTGGGAATCTAAAGTAGTTGCTTGCGGGAATTGGTTGGATACAACCAGAAGCAGACAGATCCCATATCTTCTACATTTTGTAGGTACAGTTGCTGGATATTACAGTTGAATTGGCCATGAAGGATGAAGGATTGAGTTGTAGCCCAAAAAGCTAACCCACAAAGTAACTTTAGAAACCATGGTTTCCCTTTAGTACAGTGTTTTTCAACCTGAAAGTCGGGACCCAAGGGGGTCGCAAGGGGGTTTCAGAGGGGTTGTCAACGGCCACCAGAAAACACATATTTCTGATGGTCTTAGGACCCCCTTTGGCAGAGAAGGCGGAAGATCTCTCTGCCTGTCCTTCCCTTCCTTTTTGGTGTTGGTGAACTACAACTCCCAGAATTCAAAAATAGCCCTCACCAAACCCACCACTATTCAATGTTGACCATGTAGGTAATGTGCCAAGTTTGGTGCAAATCCATTGTGGGCTGGGTTCAGAGTGCTCTTTGATTGTAGCTTAACTATAAATCCCAGCAATTACAACTCTGAAATGTCAAGGTGTATTTTACCCAAATTCCACCAGTGTTCACATTTGGGCATATGGAGTATTTGTCCCAAGTTTGGTCCCGTGGCAATGGGAGCAGCTGAGGCTAGCGGTGGGACCCTGGGCTGAGGCTGGCGACAGGACCCTGGCCGCCGCCAGCCTGGGCTTGGTGGCGGCCCTCGGCCTGCTCTATTGCCTGAGGGGACCGCTTGCCAAGTTTGGTCCAGATCCATGATTGTTTAAGTTCACAGTGCTCTCTGAATGTAGGTGAGCTACATCTCCCAAACACAAGGTCAATGCCCACCAAACCCTTCCAGTATTTTCTGTTGGTCATGGGAGTTCTGTGTGCCAAGATCGGTTCAATTCCATCGTTGGTGGAGTTCAGAACGCTCTTTGATTGTAGGTGAACTATAAATCCCAGCAACTACAACTCCCAAATGACAAAAATCAATCCCCTCCCAACCCCACCAGTATTCAAATTGGTCCAGTGAATGATAATACATCCTGCATATCAGATATTTACATTACGATTCATAATAGTAGCAAATTTACAGTTATGAAGTAGCAACGAAAATAATTTTATGGTTGGGGGTCACCACAACATGAGAAAGTGTATTAAGGGGTCATTGCATTAGGAAGGTTGAGAAACACTGCTTTAGTGGTTGGAGCCTTGGACTATGACTCTGGAGACCAAAGCTTCACTCAGCCATGGAAAGCCCCCACCCCCAGCTTTCTAAATTGTGCTACAGCTAGAGACTAATGAGATTGGGAAGGGGGCTGAGGCTGTTAGGAATTGTGGGAGTGGAAGGAAAGGGCCCGAGGCTGTTAGGAATTGTGGGACTTGAAGTCCAAAACACCTGGAGGGCCCAAGTTTGTCCATGCCTGACCTAGGTCCTATATTGTGATTCTGTGGTCAACATCTGGACAGCTAGACATTCCTAAAGAGATAAAATTATAATTTTTGCATTTGTGGATTTCACTTTTGCAGGGATCCTGTGTCTTTAATCCTAGCAAATATAGATGGCTGACTGTATAACACTGTGTGTATAATTAGCAATAGATATAATCTATATAAACAAAAAATTAATGTTCGTTTGTGGGATTAACATAACTCATAAACCACTGGCCAAATTGACACCAAATTTGGAGACAATGCACCTAACAGGTCAACGAGTCACCATATGAGGACTCACCCATTGTAATGCTGGGCCGAGACCAGCATAGCAGTTTGGCATCCAGGAAAAGCCAGGAAAAGGGGGAGTGGCTTGGAGCCTTCTCTGGGAGGGAGTTAGAGAGAGAGCTGCCTGGGAAGAGCCCAGAGCTGAGGGGAGGAGCCGAGCTACTTGAGTGGGAAAGAGTGTAGCTTGTTAGTCAGTCTCTTGTCAGGACTCAAAGAGTGAAGAGCTTCTTGTCAGAGCTCTGAGAGAGAGAGAGAGAGAGAGAGAGAGAGAGAGAGAGAGAGAGAGAGAGAGAGAGAGAGAGAGACAGAGAGACAGAGAGAGAGAGAGAGAGAGAGAGAGAGAGAGAGAGAGAGAGAGAGAGAGAGAGAGAGAGAGAGAGAGAGAGAGAGAGAGAGAGAGAGAGAGAGAGAGAGAGAGAGAGAGAGAGAGAGAGAGAGAGAGAGAGAGAGAGAGAGAGAGAGAGAGAGAGAGAGAGAGAGAGAGAGAGAGAGAGAGAGAGAGAGAGAGAGAGAGAGAGAGAGAGAGAGAGAGAGAGAGAGAGAGAGAGAGAGAGAGAGAGAGAGAGAGAGAGAGAGAGAGAGAGAGAGAGAGAGAGAGAGAGAGAGAGAGAGAGAGAGAGAGAGAGAGAGAGAGAGAGAGAGAGAGAGAGAGAGAGAGAGAGAGAGAGAGAGAGAGAGAGAGAGAGAGAGAGAGAGAGAGAGAGAGAGAGAGAGAGAGTGTGTGTGTGTGTGTGTGTGTGTGTGTGTGTGTGTGTGTGTGTGTGTGTGTGTGTGTGTGTGTGTGTGTTTAGGGATTAGCTCACCTCTCTGAAGAAGCCAGCTATAGCAGTGTTTCCCAACCAGTGTGCCGTGAGCGATCATCAGGTGTGCCGTGGGAAACTGGAACCTCCAATACCCTTTCTTCCTCCTCCTGCCAAACACTTTTTCTTCTCCCTTCTTCCCCGCCTCGCTCTGCTCGCTTTGCCTCGCTTTGCTCACGCTGCTGCTTCTGCGGGAGGGGGGGAGGGAGGAAGACGTGACCCGTGCGGGCGCTACTGCGCAGACTTGCCCCATGTTTTCCTCCCTCCCCTCCACAGTGCTCTCTGGATATAGGTGAACTACAACTTCAAAACTCAAGGTCAATGCCCACCAAACTCTTACAGTATTTTCTCTTTGTTATGGTAGTTCTGTGTGGGAAGTTTGATTCCATTCCATCATTGGCGGAGTTTAGAATGCTCTTTGATTGCGGGTGAACTATAACTCCCAGCTGCTGAGCAAGACCTTTGTGTGTGTCTTTCTGCCATTCCTGCCAGGATATCTATGTTGTGTTCATCGAAACAGGCCCAGGTTTCACACTGAGTGTATAAATACATTTTAAAACATATTAACAATATGTATTACTGTGTTAGAGTGTCTTTTTGTGTCATTTTGGTTGGTGGTGTGCCCCAGGATTTTGTAAAGGTAAAAAATGTGCCGCGGCTCAAAAAAGGTTGAAAAACACTGAGCTATAGGAACACTCTAAGAGATGGAGTTATAGCTAGGTGGGCTTCTAGTAGACTGAGAGTTAGCTCAGAGTACTAACTAGGATAGTTAGTTTGTAGACTGCTCACGACTAAATATTAAAGTTTTACCAAGACAAGTTTTTACACTGTCTGTTTTAAGATCGAAGATTCATCTTCTGGAACCAACACGCTAATGAACATTAATTGATAACCATTACGCTATTGTGCCTCACTTGATAACCGTAACGCATTTGTGCCTCTCAAAGCTGCTTGTTAGTTTAATAAATATTCATCGTTATTAACTTTTCAAGACAGTTTCTGTGTGCCTCATTACCATCAGTGTGTGCCAGTTCCAGTAATCTCACATTCCCAGTTTGGAAGAACAATTTACCTCAGAATCTTCTCAGTTTATTTTGGTGATTAGAATTAGAGCCTAGCTGAAGTGTTATTTTTAAAAGAAATCCTAAGATTAATATTTTAGGTTGGTGGCAGCAATCAAAGAGTCTTAAAATCCTCCGAAGTTTTATAGCCAAGTCGTCACACACCATCACTCATAAAAACACTGAAAAACACAGCGAAAGAGACTTAAAAAGCCATTTACAAAAAACCCACATTACAACGCATGCACAAAACTACATATACACATATATATACACACAAAACACATATACACAGACTGGACCACAGCAACGCGTGGCAGGGGACGGCTAGTCTATATATATAAAGGAACAGTCGTCATGTGAAGACTACCTCAAACAGAGAAACCTTACAACGCAGAAACACAAAACTTGCCAACAGAAATAGGCCTCAAGCAAAGTAGGTTTGTAGCAAAGAAACTTCCCCCCCAAAACCTAAAAGGCCCCCAAAACAACGAGTAAAAAAACTACATTTCCCAGCATCCTCCGTGGCTGCCAGCAAATGCCATTGGCCGACATCGGCCCACACAAAATGCAGAGAGGAAGAGTAACCATAGCAACGCTGGCAGGAGCCATCCAAGGCTAGGATAGAATGCTGAGAGATTTCAGTTGTCAGTTGGTGTTTGAGGGTTAAACTGTCAAAACCAAACTCTATGAGGGAGCAATTCTCCAGCAATTCCTACCCACACAACACAACACAACTTCCAATCACAACCCATCCCACCAACCTTACGGGACCCCGTACACACAACACCTACCACCACCACAAACAAAAACCATTCCTTCCTTCCACACAGACAGAAACTGACCCAAAAGACAAGCCATGCCTTCTAAAAATAATAGCATCGGACGACACACTCACAACGCTACATACATCAAACAAAAAAGGGCAGAACAAACGCCAGAACAGAAACACACTGCGCAGCAGAGACACAGACAACAGGTCACTGCACGAAGCACAGCTGAGAACCAAATGCAAAGAACTGCACGACAAGTAGAAGCGCGCAGCCAGGAACAACAAAGACGCAGAAATGCAACACAACAGCAGCGCGCAAGGAGCGCAGAAAATCGACGTCGCAACACAGAAAACAAAGTTCAAAAACATCACAACCAATTCCACCGCCTAGCCTTCAGATACAACGCTGCAGAAGACTACAGCATGGTGCCAGAGGCCGACATTGGCACCCTAACGCACATCTGCACACACTGCAAAGCCCTGAAATACCCAGCAGAAACAACAGGAATGTGCTGCCTAGCCGGGAAAGTCTCTCTACCACCACTTGCCACTCCTCCACAACCACTACAGACTTTGCTGAGTGGACACACTCCAGAATCAAAACACTTCCTCCGCTATATAAGACAATACAACTCATGCTTCCAGATGACATCATTTGGAGCACACATAGAAAGTGCGCAATTCATGCCTACATGACCCCACCAAGACCGTAAGTAACATCATTTCCAACCCTTACATACTCAGACTTTCTCGCATCTCCTAAATAGGGCACAGCAACGTGTGCCGGGTACAGCTAGTGGTATATAAAGCATTACTGTAAAAATCAAAATGCCTTTGTTAGACTTGCGCAACATTGCAACTTTCTCTTAGATCCATGGTCCAATTATCACCCTTCCCCCTTCTTTTCAAATCTAAGCCAGCTTTATGTATAATATTTCCAGCTGCATTTAGTGCTTCAGGACTTCCAGATGCTGGCAGACACACACGAGAAACCAAAATTCCTCATTGTCAGTGGCTTGACTTTGGAAAATAGCGGTACGGCCTTCGCTCGCCACACCCTGCAATCGGAAAACCAGGTCACCCGACCCAGATGTGGCTTGTGGGTATTTGGTGATGGGGAAGACGCCTTCTGCACACGCTCAGAGGTACCTGCGTCACGGTGGTGATGACGGCCAATGTTTCTAGGGCTGAACCTCAGGATCAAAAGGGTTTCCTGGACTGGAAAGCCTAGACTGCTGAAAAGAAAAGCCTGCTTGCTGTTTGCACAGTCAACGCCTGTGTTTTTCTAGACATCTTATCCATGCCAGGGCAGAAAAGGTGTGTATTTAGCTCTGTGCAAATTCATCTGTCTGAAGGAAAAGAGCTTGCCGGGTGAAGGCACACTGAAGGCCCTTCCACATAGCCATATAACCCAGAATATCAAGGCAGACAATCCACAATATCCATACTGCCATACAATACAGTTCAATGTTGATTTCATACAATTGTGGGGAAGGGGGCTGAGAGCACATACACACACACACACACACACACACATATATATGTTGGTTACCAGATCATTCTCTTTCCAAAAACACTGCTTGATCTCACCCATCTTGCCTGTGTTTTCTGAGTAATTTGTTATCCATTCCTGTGGTTGGACTCCCCAGATTTAGTGGGTAAAGCAGACATGAAGAGAAATATCTTTGCCCACCAATGAAGACACTCTCCCCCTCATCTCCATAAGGCAAGCATAAGATAAATCTTATTGCTGGATCCCTGGAACTTTCTGGAATGGAAAAAAAACGCAAGATCCCACAGGCTCATAATAGAAATCAGCTCCAAGGAAATGGATAGAGGAGAAGAACTATATGTGCACTTAGATCAAGATAAAGGTAAAGGTTTCCCTTTGACATTAAGCCTAGTCGTGTCTGACTCTGGGTGGTGGTGCTCTTCTCCATTTCTAAGCCAAAGAGCCGGCGTTGTCCGTAGACACCACCAAGGTCATGTTGCCAGCATGACTGCACGGAATGCCATTATCTTCCCTCAGAAGTGGTACCTATTGATCTACTCACCTTTGCATGTTTTAGAACTGCTAGGTTGGCAGAAGCTGGGGCTAACAGCGGGAGCTCACCCCACTCCCCAGATCTGAACCACCAACCTTTCAGTCAGTAAGTTCAGCAGCTCAATGGTTTAACCCGCTGTGCTACCAGGGGCATTTAGATCAGGGGCGAGGAAACTTCCATTTTCAAGGTCAAAGCGGTCTCTAGTCAAATGGCCCCTGGTCAAATGGTCCCTGGTCAAGTGGTCCCTGGTCAAGTGGTTCCTAGACAAAGTGATCCCAGGTCAAATAGTCCCTGGTCAAGTGGTCCTTGGTCAAATGATCCCTGGGCAACATGGTCCCTGGTCAAAGTGGTCCCTGGTCAAGTGGTTCCTAGACAAAGTGGTCCCTGGTCAAATGGTTCCTGGTCAAGTGATCCTTGGTCAACATGGTCCCTGGTCAAAGTGGTCCCTGGTCAAAGCGGTGCTTAGTCAACATGGTCCCTGGTCAAGTGGTCCCTGGTCAACATGGTCCCTGGTCAAAGTGGTCCCTGGTCAAAGCAATACCTGGTCAAAATGGTACCTGGTCAAAGCGGTCTCTAGTCAAATGGCCCCTGGTCAAATGGTCCCTGGTCAAGTGGTCCCTGGTCAAGTGGTTCCTAGACAAAGTGATCCCAGGTCAAATAGTCCCTGGTCAAGTGGTCCTTGGTCAAATGATCCCTGGGCAACATGGTCCCTGGTCAAGTGGTCCTTGGTCAACATGGCCCCTGGTCAAAGTGGTCCCTGGTCAAGTGGTCCCTGGTCAAGTGGTCCTTGGTCAACATGGTCCCTGGTCAAAGTGGTCCCTGGTCAAAGCGGTGCTTAGTCAACATGGTCCCTGGTCAAGTGGTCCCTGGTCAACATGGTCCCTGGTCAAAGTGGTCCCTGGTCAAAGCAATACCTGGTCAAAATGGTACCTGGTCAAAGCGGTCTCTAGTCAAATGGCCCCTGGTCAAATGGTCCCTGGTCAAGTGGTCCCTGGTCAAGTGGTTCCTAGACAAAGTGATCCCAGGTCAAATAGTCCCTGGTCAAGTGGTCCTTGGTCAAATGATCCCTGGGCAACATGGTCCCTGGTCAAAGTGGTCCCTGGTCAAGTGGTTCCTAGACAAAGTGGTCCCTGGTCAAATGGTTCCTGGTCAAGTGATCCTTGGTCAAATGGTCCCTGGTCAAGTGGTCCTTGGTCAACATGGTCCCTGGTCAAAGTGGTCCCTGGTCAAAGCGGTGCTTAGTCAACATGGTCCCTGGTCAAGTGGTCCCTGGTCAACATGGTCCCTGGTCAAAGTGGTCCCTGGTCAAAGCAATACCTGGTCAAAATGGTACCTGGTCAAAGCGGTCTCTAGTCAAATGGCCCCTGGTCAAATGGTCCCTGGTCAAGTGGTTCCTAGACAAAGTGATCCCAGGTCAAATAGTCCCTGGTCAAGTGGTCCTTGGTCAAATGATCCCTGGGCAACATGGTCCCTGGTCAAAGTGGTCCCTGGTCAAGTGGTTCCTAGACAAAGTGGTCCCTGGTCAAATGGTTCCTGGTCAAGTGATCCTTGGTCAAATGGTCCCTGGTCAAGTGGTCCTTGGTCAACATGGTCCCTGGTCAAAGTGGTCCCTGGTCAAAGCGGTGCTTAGTCAACATGGTCCCTGGTCAAAGTGGTCTCTGGTCAGCGTAGTCCCTGGTCAAAAAATAAGGTTGGGAACCACTGATATACAGTAATTGAACTGGAGAGTTCCTAACATTAAAGGGGAAACTTAATTCCTTTTAAAAACTAGCTTAATTTCAGAATTCAGTTATGTGTTAAGCTGTAAATAAAATGAAAGGCGGTCCTAGAGCTAACAGGCTTTACATTTTCCAGCTGCTGCTTTACCCGAAACCTCCTTCCCTTAGATTTTTATAAAACTATTTCTTGCATTTGGGAGATTACCATGTTTATGTTACCAGATCCAAACCATTTGTTTTAGTTTGTAATAGGAATATGAGAGCTTAGTTAAATTACAGACAGGGTTCAAGTGCTAATAAATTTTACATTTCCCCGCTGTTTCTTTAACCCCAAACTAGATCTCTTGAATTTTTGTAAAATGGTTTCCTGTACTTGGAGGAATTGCCGTATTTATGTTAGAAGATCATTTAGTACGTACATAATTAGATATGATTTATTTATTGTGTCAGAAGCAAATTGAGAATACAGTAATAATGTATAAAAAAACCCACAAAAATTAAAAGCTTGGCATTATATTAAATGTCCTTTGATAGGAAGCTGGCCACTTGGAGTGCCTCTGATGTCACTGTGAGAAGGTGTTCCATTGTGCATGTGGCAGGGCTCAGGTTGCATTGTAGTGAGTAGTCTGCGGTTTGCTCTTCTCTACACGCGCATGTCGTGGACTCCACTTTGTGTCCCCATTTCTTAAGGTTGGCTCTGCATCTCATGGTGCCAGAGCACAGTCTGTTCAGCGTCTTCAAGTCACCCAATCTTCTGTGTGCCCAGGAGGGAGTCTCTCATCTGGTATCAGCCACTGATGGAGGTTCTGGGTTTTAGCCTGCCACTTTTGGACTCTCGCTTGCTGAGGTGTTTCTGCAAGTATCTCTGTAGGATCTTAGGAAGCTGTTTCCTGATTTAACTTGTTGGCATGTTGACTGATATCCGAAGAGAGGATGAGATGGAGATGTCAATGCTTTGGTCCTTTCGTTGTTGGCTGCTACTTCCCGGCGGATATCAGATGGTGCAATGCCAGCTAGACAGTATAATTTCTCCAGTGGTGAAGGGCATGGCCATCTTGTGATAACGCGGCATGTCCCATTAAGAGCCATATCCACTGTTTTAAGGTGGTGAGATGAATTCCATACTGAGCATGCATACTCAGCAGCAGAGTAGCAAAGCACAATGATGATTTAGTTAATTGCAAATAGCAGGGTTTAAAGCCAACAAGTAGCAAGGGCAGCTTGGAAGAGGGTGGTCTTCTTTGCGTTCAAATAGTACTGTTGCACAGAAACTTGTTGGCTAGCTAAGAAAAATTAATTTGGAAGCTCTACATCCCAGGACTTTTGCTGGGATCCTCATGGGAATCCTTTAGCTAAATAAATTATGAGAATAAGAAGAAAAGATAATAAGAGAAAGAGATATGGAGGACAACAGAAGGGTTTAGAGTAGCGTTTCTCAACATGGGAGTCGGGACCCCGGGTGGGGGTGGGGTCGCGGGGGGTTTCAGACCATCGGGAAACATATATTTCTGATGGTCTTAGGAACCCCTTTGGCAGAGAAGGCTGAAGATTTTTCCGCCTGCCCTTCTCTTCCTTTTTGGAAACAGATGGTGAATACTCCCACCAAAAGTCAACCTCTGCTGTGATTGGCCGGCCTCTCAGCCAAGGGGAGGGCTGTTTCTGAGACTCCAAGAGGGGAGGTGAGAGCAGGCATGCTTGGCACATGGCAGTGTGGAGAGTGCGCGAGGCTGGAGGGAGGCTCATGCCAGTGAGTCCCCTCAAGGCATGTGGGTTCTGTGTGGGAAGTTTGGCCCAAATCTATTGTGAGAGGGGTTCCGAATGCTATTTGATTGTAGGTGAACTATAAATCCCAGCAACTACAACTCCCCAAATGTCAAGGTCTATTTTCCCCAAACTCCATCAGTGTTCATATTTGGGCACATTGAGTATTCATGCCAAGTTTGGTCCAGATCTATCATTGTGTGAGTCCACAGTGCTCTCTGGACAGGGGTCGGCTGAACCATTAGGCGGATTAAGCATTTGCTTAGGGCGCTCTTGCCCGGGGGCACTGCTCTGCCAGCCAGGCACCAGAGTTGCCATGAACCCTGAGGAAAGAGGCAGGGGAAGACAGGCAGGGATCCCCCCCCCCTCTCTTAATCTCAATCTCAATGTTTCTCTCTCTCTCTGCCTTTGCCCGTCTGAGCTGGCCCCCACATGCGGTCAGGAGCAGGGAGGCAGCACTTCAGGAGGGCGGGCAGAGAGACACAGGGGGGGGGAGCTAAGCACCCAGGTAGGTAACTGTGGGCCCAGCCTTGGTGTGGAAAAAGAAAGGAGCCCTCCTCAGACTCCCCTTGATCGAGCCTGCTATGGCTTGACTCTGCCCCTGGCCCCGCCAGCTGGCCCTTTCTCCCCTCTGCCTCCAGGCCGCATCCTCACTGTACACTCAATGCAGTTTGACACCGATTGGACTGCCAGGGCTAAATGCTGTGGGATTGGATAGTTTGGTGTAATGGAACCAGTTCTCTTGGGCAGAGAAGGGGAAAGACCTTCCACCATTCCATGCCACCCAGGGCCCTTCCACACAGCCCCATTTCCCAGAATATCAAGGCAGAAAATCCCAATTCTGAATCTGGTGGAAAACAGTTATTTGTAGTATTTACAACTCCCAGAAGAGCCCAATCCCAAGCAGCAAGAATGAACTGCATTAAATTGAGGGGCGGCTGAAGCAATAGGCAAGTTACGCATTTGCATATAGCGCAAAATCCCTGAGGGGCGCTCTTGAGGCGCCCCCGCTTACATTTGAAAATTACCTAGGCTCTGGATGTAGGTGAACTACAACTCCAAAACTTAAGGTCAATGCCACCAAACCCTTCCAGTATTTTCTGTTGTCATGGGAGTTCTGTGTGACAAGTTTGGTTCCATTTTGTCGTTGGTGGAGTTCAGAATGCTCTTTGATTGTAGGTGAACTATAAATCCCAACAACTCCAACTCCCAAATGACAAAATCTATCACCCCCCTCTCAACACCACCAGTATTCAAATTTGGGTGTATTGGAATAATATTATGGTATGGGTGTCACCACAACATGAGGAATTATATTAAATGCTCACAGCATTAGGAAGGTTGAGAAACATTGATGTAGATACTAGACTCCTATTGATGAAGGAAAAGTTCCCCTCCCAAATGCATGAAAGGCTTTTCTTTGGAACTGGAAATTAACTCAGAGGACATGTCTTTTAGGAAACACAGTTGTCTGCTTCTGCAGTTTGTCCTCTACATACAACAGGGCGCACTGATTTTATCTTATATGGTATTTTCTTCCACCAGCAGACTGTGAAGCTCTTCCATTAATCCATTTGTTTGACCACAGGATTCTTTCCCGAGACAGGAACCTCCTTCCACATGGCCAGCTCCTTATTTGGTTGAGCTCATTCTGCTTTGATTGAGCTCATTTCCTTTCTCCTTCAACAGGGAGGAGAAAGGAAAACTCTCTCAAACCCCATTCTTCTGATTCCATACATCAGCAGCAGAGGTCCCCCTCTCTTGCCTCTCCTCCTCCTCCTAGTTTGCGATTTCCTTGTGTATTTTAGAAACGCCCAGACCACATCCTCACAATGACCTTTTAAAACAGTGAAGCCGAACGTGTGCCCTTTAAAATGTCATTGAATCATAGCGTTGGAAGAAGTCCCAAAGGCCATCAAGTCCAAACCCTGCTCAGTGCGGGATCTAGTGAAAGCATTCCTACATGGGAGCGGACAAATCTCTTCTTGAGGGCATCCATTGAAGAAGACCCCTCCACCTCTCTAGGCAGTTGCTTCCATTGCTCTTAGGCAGGCTCTACACTGCCACATAATCCAGTTTCTGAATACAGATTATCTGATTTGAACTGGATTATATGAGTATACACTGCAATCCAGATAATCCAGGTGTGGCGATTCAAAGTCCCGCTGACCACTTGACCACAGTGCAGGGTGGATCTTCCCTTAGAATGCCACCGCTGCCACCAATTGTGGCGATTCGAAGTCCCGCTGACCACTTGACCACAGTGCAGGGTGGATCTTCCCTTAGAACCCCACCGCTGCCACCAATTTGTGGAGATTCGCCGCTGATAGCTAGCGATCTCA
The DNA here is from genome assembly GCA_030556195.1 of Anolis apletophallus. Lineage (NCBI taxonomy): Eukaryota > Metazoa > Chordata > Lepidosauria > Squamata > Anolidae > Anolis > Anolis apletophallus. The sequence goes on along the minus strand of JARBWK010000011.1, from coordinate 43,014,900 downwards.
CTTGAGGATCTTTTTACAATCACGCTGCCACCATAACAATCCTGGCTACCAATGTGAGGGGTTTATTTTGAGGCTTGTATGTGAAGGAACAACGAGGAGAGATATTTATGTTAAATAACTGTAATGTTTATTTGAACAGTGTTTACTGAATAGTTACTGAAAAGGACATTCAAGTGCCACCTCGGAGTTGGTTGAGGTAGGCAGGATTTCCCTGGGTACTGGTTGTGGGGGGTCGGGAGCAGGTCAGGGTTTTGCCCTCCCTTCTGCTCGAGATCCCCGTGTACAACTGGTGGGCCACTGTGTGATACAGAATGCTGGACTAGATGGGCTGAGGTCCGATTCAGCATGGCTCTTCTTATGTTCTTATGTTCTTATGTTTCGATGTACTGAGCTTAGGTGGTTACAGCAACTTCAGATGAGGTACAGAACTTAAGGTTTCTTATTCTCTAAACACAATGTTTAGGTTGTGTCTCTTCAAACACTATAACAACAATTCTATAGATATTCTGCCTCAATAGGCTTCCAATCTATATATATTAGTTTAGCTTCCCAGCCTAACCTGTAAACAGCGGTTCCTATAGGCTTTCTAAGCCTATACTGCCTCTCTGCAGTATCTAAAACCAGCCTTTTCTATTTCCCTCAGAAAAGACTCCAGCAACTCTCCCAAGTTGCTTCCAGTTAGTCTGACTAACTGAAGAAATTCAAACTGGAAATTCTAAAAGCTAGCGTTAGGCTCCGCCTCCTGTTGTTATAGCAACGGAACGTTTCAGAGGCTGTGCACTGTAATATTCCCCTTTAACTCTTTGTGGTCTGTCTAACATTTAATTATCTAACACAATACAAATGTAATAATACAAACCACACATTTAACCAAAAAATTAAGGTACACATAGTGACCTCATTACACCAGGATTATATGGCAGTGTAGATGGGGGGGCCTTGCTGTCAAGAATTTGCTTCTAATGTTCAATTGATACCTACTCTCTTGTAACTTCAAACCAGTGGACCTGGTCCACCTTATCTATACTTCCTTCAACACCAGAAGCGACTTGAAGTTTCTCAAGTCGCTCCTGACACAACAAAACAAAAACAAAAAACAAAAACAAACCTTTTTCAACTGAGGTACCTAGAACTGAGGTACTGTATATACTTGAGCATAAGCCTAGTTTTTCACCCCTCTTTTTAGGCCGATAAAGCTCCCCTCGGCTTATACTCGAATCAAGGTCATTTATTATTTTACTCTGTTATTAGTATTATTTTTATTACCATACATTTATTATTTATTCTCTATTTATTATTATTTGAAATGCAACAAGGTTAGTACGCAGCAAACAAGATCACTCTGCTGGCTGTTGTATTGGATCACACGTCAGACACTTCCCAAGTGTCTAGGACTGTGTGATGCATCAGTGAATAATGCGTGCAGATCCTAGTAGGGTGGCCTTTTGCAGCTGACAGATGGTAATTTTGTCGGCATTGATTGTGTTTAAGTGCAGGCCAAGGTCCTTTAGGCACGGCATTCAGTGTGCTGATCACCACTGAGACCACCTTTACTGGCTTGTGCCAGAGTCTTTGCAATTTATTATTATTATTATTATTATTACATTTACATTATTTTACTCTATTGTTATTACATTTATTATTTTTCTCTATTCATTATTTTAATTACATTTATTATTTTACTCTATTATTGTTTTTATTACATTTATTCGAGTTCAAGTTTATTCGATGCTTACACCATAGGCCTTTCACATATAAGGCAAACAAATAAATACATGAAAACCAGATTATTAAATACAATATAAAATACACTATTGAAATCCTATATAAATCATTAAAATGCTACATATATCAATGCCGAGATAAACCTTCCTTCCCCCTGCTCTTCGCGCCCGGCTCCTTCCTTGACTCAAGGAAGGACGGCGCGAGGAGGAGGAGGCAGGGCTTCCTTTCGTTCCTCCTCCTCTTCATGCCCTGCTCCTTCCTTGAGTCAAGGAAAGAGCCGGGCGCGAGGAGGAGGAGGAAGGAAGGGAAGCCCCGCCTCCTCCTCGCGCCATCCTTCCTTGACAAGGGGTGAGGGTGTAACAACTCTCCAACACTCGGTAAGGATCACGCGTAGATTGAAGCACGGTCCAACACGATTTTATTGTAGGTACGACACATGTGAAGCAAAAGCACCGGCCCGCCACCCAAACACACCTTATATACCCTGAGCCCCTCCCCATTGCCCATGCAATGTCCAAGCAGGGTTGCACCATATCCGGGTGATTCAGCATATCCCATAGTCCGAAGGGATGTGACCTCATGGGTCCATGAGTCAGCGTTATGAGTCCAATTGTCCAATGTCCAGGCTCGGAGGAGTTTGCCTCACTTCCCTCCGCAGCCCCACACACATCTGGAAGTTACGTCACTCCCACTTGACTCAGCACAGTCTCTATGCAACTGGAGCCAAGGTCACCAAAGAACTGGGGCAAAGGTCGGTGCAATCTCATGGCAGGTTGGGAGCCTGAACTTCTCCTAAGCTCAGGTCTCCCAGTCCTGACATAACGGCCTCCTCCACCACGTCCTCCCCTAGAAAACAAAACATCATTCAATCCGGAGGAGGAGGAAAGGGCCCCACATACTTCTTCAACAGACTACAGTGAAACGTGGGATGAACCTTCCCTAAACTCTTGGGCAACAGAAGGGTATATGAGACCTTATTCACCGCTTTCTCAATTCTAAAAGGCCCAATATATTTCGGACTTAACTTTTTGGATGGATACCCCAATTTCAAATTCTGCGTGGATAGCCACACCAAATCCCCTTCACTGTACTCCTCCCCTTCTTGCCTCTTCCGGTCTCCAAACAACTTGTAAGAACGTTGTGCCTTTCCCAAAGCATCCGCCACTTCCTTCCAGTCCTCCCGGGCTCGTATCTTCCATTCCACCCTCTCCTCCCCTCCCAACTCCAATAGCTGGGGCAAAGGAGCCACCTCCTGACCATAGACTACCTCAAAGGGAGACTTCCCGGTGGAAGAATGCACCGAGCTGTTATAAGCCATCTCAGCATAAGGCAATAGATCAGACCAATTATTTTGCTCCTTGTTGCTGAAAATACGTAGATAAGACCCTAACGATTTCTGAGCTCTCTCCACGCCCCCATTGCAGCAAGGATGATAAGAGGTCGTAAGACGCCTCTGAGCCCCCAACATCTCCAAAAATCGCTCCCAAAATTGAGCAGTAAATTGAACTCCACGATCACTTAAAACTTGCTCCGGGCACCCATGCAAACGGTACACATGCCTCACATACAACTCAGCCAATCTCTCTGCAGAAGGCAATCCTTTAACGGAATAAAATGGGCCTGCTTAGAAAACATATCTAGCACGGTCCAAATATACCTATAACCCCGACTCGAGGGCAGCTCCCCCACAAAATCAGTGCTGACATGCGTCCACGGCCTCACAGGAGTAACCACCACTTGAATCAACCCCTGCGGCTTAGCAGAGGGAACCTTATTTCTAGCACACGTCTCACAACATTCTACATATCTCTTCACCTCAGCCCTCATGGCCGGCCACCAATACCTCTTCTTAAGGGCCAAAAGAGTCTTCGTGACCCCCAATGACCAGCAGATCTATGATCGTGATTCAACCTCAGCACTTTCTCTCTCATACTCTGAGGGACATACACCTTGCCGCCCATAATCCACAAACCATTCAATGGCTTACACTCTTTCTCATGACTCTGTAACCACACATCACCTACATAACCTTTCTGCAATTCCAAACTCCATTCATCTACCACTCCTTCCTCCTTCTTAACCTCATTCGCCGTTTGGGACCTTGTCTGCACTGCCAGACCCCAATGCTCTCTAGCAAACACCTCTCCTGACTTATGCAACTCATTCTCTCCTACACTCGGATACCGGGACAATGCATCAGCCACCACATTCTCTTTGCCTCTTATATGCTGCAGCCGGAAATCAAACCGAGCGAAAAACTGAGCCCACCTCACCAACTTGGGAGACAACTTCTGAGGGTTCCTCAGATACTGGAGGTTCTGATGATCAGTCATCACCACAAAAGGGAAAGCAGCACCCTCTAAAAACTGCCGCCACGTTTGCAAAGCGTTCCGCACAGCAAACGCCTCCTTTTCCCAGACTGGCCACTTCCGCTCATGCTCTCCAAATTTCTTAGAAAAATAAGCACACGGCCTCAATCTACCTCGATCATCCTCCTGCAACAACACTCCGCCATATGCCCAAGCAGAAGCATCGCACTGCACCACAAAAGGCTTATCCACATTCGGATGCATTAATAGGGGTCCATTGGTAAAAGCTTTTTTAAATTTCACAAAAGCCTCCTGACAATCCTTCGTCCAATCCAGCTTAGCACCTGGAGACTTAGTCCTCTTCGACTCACCCTTACCCTTGGTCTTCAATAACTCAGTAAGCGGGAGGGTTATCGCTGAAAACTCCGATATAAAAGTGCGATAAAAATTGGCTAACCCTAAGAAAGCCTGCAGCTGTCTACGAGTCTGCGGAGCCTCCCAATTCAACACGTCATCCACCTTAGCCGGATCCATTGCGACTCCATTCCCACTAATCCTATATCCCAAGAAATCAATCTGAGCCTTGCCAAATTCGCACTTACTCAACTTTACATACAGACTCGCTTGTCGCAGTCTCTCTAACACCTCCCTCACCAAACGAACATGCTCATCTCTAGTATGCGTCACAATCACAATATCATCCAAATATACAAACACCCCTTTATACAAAAGGGGGTGCAACACCTCATTAATTAATTGCATGAAAATGCCTGAGCTCCCGCTAATCCGAATGGCATTACGACCCATTCGTATAGCCCGAGGGGGCAGGAGAAAGCAGTCTTCCATTGATCGCTCCTCTTCACCCTCACCATATGAAACGCGTCAATCAAATCCAACTTGGTAAAAAACTTACCACCTCCTAATTGACCCAACAAATCCTTGATTAATGGTAAAGGGTAACAGTTGGTAGTACTAACAGCATTCAAACCTCTATAATCAATACACAACCGCAACCTACCATCCTTCTTCTCACGAAACAAAACTGGTGCCGCAATGGGAGACTCGGACCTCCTAATAAACCCCTTGCTCAAATACCCGTCTATTTGCTCCCTCAAAGCTTCCTTCTCCTTCACGGTCATGGCATAGATCTTGGGTTTAGGCAAAACAGCCCCCTCCTTGACCTCTATACTACACTGTACATTGCGAGGGGGGGGGGGAAGACTCTGAGCCAGAACCGGATTAAACACATCTGCATAATCCCAATACTCGACAGGCACCCCTTGTACTTCACTTTCAACCTCCCCCCCCTTTACTAGGAGCACACTGTACAACTCCTGTTTTCCAATCGATCTTGGGGTTTGCCTGCTCTAGCCATGGCAACCCCAACACCACCTCATGTCCTTTAATGGGGGCCACCACAAAGTCAATGTCCCCCTCCCAGGGTCCCACCCGACCCTTCAAATCTTTAGTCCCCACAGAGAACGGGCCACCCACAATCAAAGACCCATCCAATGGGTAAAGGTTATGGGCGTTTCCAAGGGCTTTGACCCCCACCCAAATCCCCTATCAACTTTGGGGACATAATGTTCTCCGAACACCCGCAGTCCACTAGAGCTTTCCTTTCCACAATCTCATCCCCTTTAAACAATCCCAAGGTACATTGTATATTAGAGCTCACCCCAACACTTTTTTTTATCATCAATGTCCCCACTTGCTGCTTTAGCGGAGGCCACTTTCACTGGCTCCAGCACCTGCCTCTGCCGGCACTGGGACGCAAAATGACCGGGTTGGGAACAAATAAAACAAAGGCCTCGTCCCATTGTTGGCCTTCTGGTAACACTGGATCGGTTGTCACCGCCACGTCTAGGCTCTCCTCCTCGGAATCGCCCCTCAACTGCACCACGACTGGATCCCCTGGACCTCGCAGGCTGGAAACGTCGTCGCTGCACCTGGGCGAGAATCCCTTCTACACTGCCGGCCAGCTGGATCCAACCATCGACATCGCCAGGATCATCTCGATGCAGACACCACTCGAGGATCTCCTTCCGCAGGCCGTCCTTAAACAACTCGAGTAGGGTAGCTGGGGACCATTCAGCAACTTTTCCAGCCAATCCCATAAACTCTTCTGCATACTCGGTGACGGACCGGGATCCCTGAGTCAGGCAGCGCAGCGCTTCCTTTGCCTTAATCCTCTCCAGCGGATCCCGAAACCGATTCCTAATCGCCTGCAGAAAATCTCTCACGGATCGCAAACACGGGTCTCGGCGGTCATGGCATTGGACATACCATTCAGCTGCCCTTCCTTTGAACACCGCTCCGATGGCCCGCACTCGGCTGTTGTCGCTGGGATAAAGGTGACCGTAGTCCTCCATATGGTCTTGCACCGCAGCGGCAAAAAGGCTACTTTGCAGGCTTCCCCTTCAAACTCAACCCGTAATGGTTCCTTCTTCATACGGGCCCCAAATTCCTGGGACAGCACTTCCCTCCCTTGAGGGACCTCGAGCCTGGTAACACCTCTTCCCATTCCAGCCTGTTGCACAGGGCGCCTCATCTGAGCCGGACTTCCTCCTGGATGGCCACCAACGGTCCTCACTCCCAAAGGAGATCTAGGACGCTCAGCTGATATTCCGCCATCCATCCATGAATAATAAGTGAAGTCTCCTCCGCCCGGGGCACTCCAAACTGACTCTATCGGCTCTCTTCGGGACATGGCTCGAGACATCCTCCTCATGGTCTGTTCCATAGCCTCCAACTTACATTTCATCACTTCCAATTCCGAGAGTGATGCAGGTTCCGTGGTCTCACTACCACACTCCATCAAGTTCATCCGAACTGGCCTGTCCTTCGGCACAGTCTCCCTGGGCCCACGCACTTCTGGATCCGCCTGAGCTGACCAGTCCTTCGGAACAGCTTCTCCGATCCCTCCGGCCCTCCGGACCTCCATCTGAACTGGCCTGTCCTTCGGCACAGTCTCCCTGGTCCCACACACTTCTGGATCCGCCTGAGCTGACCAGTCCTTCGGAACAGCTCCTCCGATCCCTCCGGCCCTCCAGACCTCCGCCTGTCTGGAGTCATATCGCTCTCTCCTTCGCCGGGCCACTTCCAAGCTCACCTGAGCTTCCCACAGTCGCTCCGCTTCTCCAAGCTCATCCTCCTGGGCAACCGCACCTTCCATCATCTCTCGGTGCTCATCCGGGCACCCCACTTGGTCGAGGGTGGTCCAATCCCACTCCATAGTTCGCCGGACTTCCTCAGGAGCCGAATCCCATCTATCAATATATTCTTCTTCTTTCCAAGCCAACCTCTCCATTGCTGGGATAGTTGAAAAGGGGCTTTTGCTTCTGTAACGACTCTCCAACACTCGGTAAGGATCACGCGTAGATTGAAGCACGGTCCAACACGATTTTATTGTAGGTACGACACATGTGAAGCAAAAGCACCGGCCCGCCACCCAAACACACCTTATATACCCTGAGCCCCTCCCCATTGCCCATGCAATGTCCAAGCAGGGTTGCACCATATCCGGGTGATTCAGCATATCCCATAGTCCGAAGGGATGTGACCTCATGGGTCCATGAGTCAGCGTTATGAGTCCAATTGTCCAATGTCCAGGCTCGGAGGAGTTTGCCTCACTTCCCTCCGCAGCCCCACACACATCTGGAAGTTACGTCACTCCCACTTGACTCAGCACAGTCTCTATGCAACTGGAGCCAAGGTCACCAAAGAACTGGGGCAAAGGTCGGTGCAATCTCATGGCAGGTTGGGAGCCTGAACTTCTCCTAAGCTCAGGTCTCCCAGTCCTGACACCGGGCCTGCCAAGTTTGGTTCAATTCCATCATTGATGGAGTTCAGAATGCTCTTTGATTGTAGGTGAACTATAAATCCCAGCAAGTACAACTCCCAAATGACAAAATCAATCCCCCACACCCCCACCAATATTCAAATTTGGGTATATTGGGTATTTGTGCCAAATTTGGTACAGTGAATGAAAATACATCCTACATACCAAATATTTACATTACGATTCATAACAGTAGCAAAATTGGTTATGAAGTAGTAACGAAAATAATTTTCTGGTTGGGGATCATCACAACATGAGGAACTATATTAGGGGGTCGTGGCATTAGGAAGGTTGAGAGCCACTGCATTAGCATAATAGAACTGAGGCTTTCGTCTCCCTATCACCAGGTTTTCTCCTTCAGACTTCTGGGAAATGTAGTTTAAGGAAGCCAGGACTTCTCTAGCTGAGAATTCCAAAGTCCCTGCTGTAAACAACATTTCCCAGAATTCTGCAGGAGCAAACTTGCTGATTTGGAAATGGAAACCTCCATTCTATAACGCTAATGTGATCTTGTTCATAGCCAAGGCAATGAGCTATGCAGCCACCATTGAAAAGATAAACCTTTTTTGTTGTTGCTGTGTGCCTTCAGCTGGATCTACGCTGCCATATAAAATCCAGATCATCTGCTTTGAATTGGATTATATGGCAGCATAGACCCGTATAATCAGTTCAAATCAGATAATGTGGGTTTTTATGACCGATCTGGGATTCGAACCATGGTGTCCAGAGGCATAGCCAAACATTGAACGCACCATACCAAAAATGGCTCTTTGCCTCATTCCTAGATTACTCGAATTGGCACAAATTCCGACATGTACCCATCCATTATGCTGTTTGTTTCAGAAAGAATGAAAACTGAATGGAGCGAAAGGCCTCTTGTCCTGACAAACACTATTCCGCCTATGTAGAGTATTGGCATCGCAGCCATTCTTCGAATCCGGCTCGTCTTCCCTTCAATGTTATTTTCAATTTCCAAAGCTTAAAAACAAATGATTGCCCCTGAATCTCTCAACATTTTCTCTGGCAAGTTCCAGGATTTTTCCTCGTCACAGACAAGGACAGAAGGTCGGGAATGTATCCCCGGCACTGAATGAAAAAGCGGAGGCTGGAATTCTTAGAATAGCAATGCACTGAGTTAGCTATTCGACTTTCTTCAGCCAAACAAAAGCTCAGACATTGGTTGCCTGTTCCAGCTCCCATCTGGCAGCTGGCAGCAGGTCTGGGGCCGGAATTAGGAAAAGATTTGGCCGATGGTCAGAAAGCTCTGATGAGGGTTTCCTTCTCAAATTCTGGGTGGGTGGGAATCTGATCCCACGCACCCCACCCCACCTCCAATGGCAATCTTAGGCCGCCATGGCTCATTTGGTCATTCAACGGATGTCTTCTCACAAATTATAGCATTGCTGTAATGCTGGATACATGCCTCTCATTGTGTGTTGTAAAAAAGATTGGGAATACACCAAGTGATGCTTTACACAGCATCCACCAGGCATGCTAGAATTGCTGGACCAGGAGAGACGGAGAAACTTCCAGCCTGAGCCAAAGCCAGTTCAGTTTCCTATGCAAAATAATATGTCTGGTGCCCAGAGCAGAAGGATAAAAATAACTGTCTTCGTCAGAACCACAGCCGCCCTAGATGCTCACCAGGCATTCTCACTTCGCTAGCTCCCAGAGGCTTTCCAAAGTCTCTCTGGCAGAATTCCTTTTCTCGGCTTGCAATGTGAGATCCTTTGAACTGGACATGCCAGGGGACTGAAATAGGGACAAGCTACCCAAATGCTGTGCGTGGGTGGGTTTCGTGTCCTCAAGGCAGGGCAGAACTTTGGAAACTTTGGCCAGCATTCTGTTAGGGACTGGCAAAGTCCAATTCATACCAGGGTAACTCATTTTTTATTGCTGCAAGTGCTGGAATTCTCTACTGACAAGGCAATGGTCAACGTCCCCCAACAATTCCATCTTTTAAGCCCATGAATTGACCATTTACTGGCTGATGGATAGCTGGAGGGCAGTGGAGCACATCAGGTTATGTTCCTTCAGCTCAGGGGTCCCCAAACTAAGGCCCGTGGGCTGGATGTGGCCCTCCAAGGTCATTTACCCACCAAAACTTTAGACTTAGGGTCGTCCTGAAATGACTTGGAGGCACACAACAACAACATCTCTCCTATCTTAAAAGATCTCCACTGGCTGCCCTTAGAGTTCAGAGTGCTCTACAAACTCCTGGTGCTCACTTTTAAAGCTCGGCACAATATTGGGCCAGCCTACTTGAGTGACCGGCTGACGGCCCAACGCAGCGTGAGGCCAGCACGTGCCATAAATGGCGCTTGCATGACCATCCCGGGGTTCGAGAGGCTCGGCTGATGGAAACCCAGCGGAGAGCCTTTTCCGTGGCGGCCCCCAGGATCTGGAACTCATTGCCACCTGCCCTCAGAGCCACTCTGACCCTAACTAGATTCCGGTCAGACCTAAAGACCTGGCTCTTCCGCCTAGCGTTTGGGGCCTGATCGGTACCTCTGAATGTCTGAGCCTTCCTCAGACTTGTATCTGTTTTAAACTGCTGTACACTGTTGTTTTAGGGTTTTTAAATGATGTAAGTCGCCCGGAGCACCTCTGGTGGAGGGCGACTCACAAATATTAAAGTATTATTATTATTATTATTATTATTAACAATTCTTATTACCCATCTCTCTCTTGATACGATAGATAGAGGCAGGCCCGGATTAACACCTTTTTGCACCCTAGGCCACACTTTGGAATTACGCCCCCTTTAAGACAACCTCTACCGCCCCCGCCCCCCCACTCAGACCCACACTTGGCTGGCTTTCGCCATGGTGCCTCCGGAGCAGAAGAGAAAGGCGAGTAGGCACCATCCCGCCACCTCCAAGGTCCCCATTCCCACCGGCTGGAAAGCTCCGCTGTGCTCTGAAGGTCTCCTCGGGAGGCTTGGGGAGAGCGCAGCGGGTGCAAAACTCGCTCCAAAGGCGCGCACGAGAGAGAGAGAGAAAGAGCAAGAGAGAGAGAGAGAGCTTGGCGTGCGCTCCCGCAGAGCAAGGGAGGATTCAGGTTGGGGTTTGTGCGGCTTTTGTTTGGCTGCTTCCGAAGGCAGGAGAGCCAGACCCTGGCCTTGATCCTTTCCTCCCTCCTGCAGCTCCCTTTGGCCAAGCAGCCCACCCCGGTTTGGTCCGAGAGCGCAGGAGCGAGCTTGGGTTGGTGTGATCTCGTGCTGGGGACCTGGGAGAGGTCCACCCAAAAAACGCCCTTTCTCTCCCCTCTCCCTCCCTCCCTCTCGTCCTTCTTTACTTGCTTTCTTTCTTTCCTCCTAGTTGCCTCCTTCTCCCCTCCCTCCCACCGCCCTCTCCCGGACTCTGCCGCTCAGCTCTGGCTGCAGGAATTTACAGTCTGCTGCCGGGGGAGCCGGGCGAGTCGCCATGGAGACGACTTCCCCGGGAGCCAGGAGGTCAGGCCAGCCAGAGACCCGCAGGCAAATCAATGGATCAATGCAAGGGCCCCACCGCAGCCCAGAGAGCAAGAGACGGAGGGAACGGAGCAGAGACTTTGCCGGGAGAAGGAGCGAGGAGGCGCATGAGAAAGGGGGAAAGAGGGGCGCGGACCAGGATTTTTTGGTCCGTGACCTGTGCCCCCCTCGGCTTGCGCCCCTAGGCTATGGCCTATGTTGGCCTTATGGGTAATCCGGGCATGGATAGAAGCTGTCTCCAACCATTTCATCACATTTACTGAATTCCACTGAATGCTACACTTAAAATCCAGGAAGCCACTGTACTCATCACATTAGTTTGGCTTCATGTATTGGATAGAACAGGGCTGCCCAACGGCCCCTCAGCCTGTTGGGCACGGCCCCCGCTATGGCCCCGGCCGCCATTTTTAATTTTTTAAAAAAAAAATCTAATTTTTTAAAAATGGCAGCCGGGGGAGGGGAGGTGGGGCAGGGAGGAGGAAGTGAGCCAGCTCCTCCTCCCTGCACCGCTCCCTCCGTCCCTCTCTCCGCGCCACCGATGCAAACCGGATCGCATCGGCGCCGGTGAGAGAGGGACAAGGGGTGGTACGAGGAGGAAGAGAGCTAGCTCCTCCTCCCTGCACCACCCTCTTCTTCCCTCTCTCGCCGGCGCCGATGCCCTGCAAGGGAGGGGGGTCCCCCGGCAGCGCCTCCCGCCCTTGCAAAGCATCGCGGCAACGGCTGAAGCCGGCGTCGGCTTCGCAGCTGCCACGATGCCTTGCAAGGGAGGGGGTCTCCCGCGGCGCCTCTCTCCCTTCCAAGGCATCCCGGCAGCAGCTGAAGCTGGCGCCGGCTTCCGCCGCTGCCGCGATGCCTTGCAAGGGAGGGGCCCCTGTGGCGCCTCTCTTCCTTCCAAGGCATCCCGGCAGCAGCTGAAGCCGGCGCCGGCTCCGCGGCTGCCGCGATGCCTTGCAAGGGAGGGGGTCCCGGCAGCGCTCCCTCCCTTGCAAAGCATCGCGGCAACGGCTGAAGCCGGCGTCGGCTCCGCGGCTGCCACGATGCCTTGCAAGGGGAGGGGGTCTCCGCGGGCGCTCTCTCCCTTCCAAGGCATCCCGGCAGCAGCTGAAGCTGGCGCCGGCTTCCGCAGCTGCCGCGATGCCTTGCAAGGGAGGGGGCGTCCCCTGTGGCGCCTCTCTTCCTTCCAAGGCATCCCGGCAGCAGCTGAAGCCGGCGCCGGCTTCCGCGGCTGCCGCGATGCCTTGCAAGGGAGGGGGGGTCCCCCGGCGGCGCCTCCCTCCCTTGCAAGGCATCCCGGCAGCAGCTGAAGCCGGCTTCCACGGCTGCCGCAATGCTTTGCAAGGGAGGGGGGTCCCCCGCGACGCCTCTCTCCTTCCAAGGCATCCCGGCAGCAGCTGAAGCCGGCGAAACCGCCAGCTTCATCTGCGGCTAGGATGCCTTGAAGGGAGGGGTGCCCGTGGCTCCTCCCCTCTCCCAAAGTATCCCGGCAGCCGGGGCGGGGCGGGGCGGGGGCGGGCGGGCCGAGGCCGGGCGTGACCGGGGCGGGGCCGGGCGGCCCCCCCAGGTCATCAGTGACCTGGAATCCGGCCCTTGGCCGGTTAGAAGTTGGACAGCACTGGGATAGAACATTCTTTGCGTCTTTTAAGCGTGGGGCCCAGCATTCTTTTCAAACGTTTTAGGAGGTGGTGGGAAAGTGGATTTTTGGTAATGATCCGGATGTTTGGCAAATTCTGTAATGGGATGGCATTTGTTGCTCCCAGGTTTAAAATGAAACGTTTCCCCAATTTGTGGAAGGGAAAATGGTGAGAGGAGCCAAAAGTACCCTTGTTAGGGAAAGCATTACCTTTTGCTCACCGGGTTTTTACTTTGCCGTAACAGTTTCTTTTATAAAAATAGACTTTCTGGGTCCATTCATTTCTTTTATTTTTCTTCCCTTCCTTCCATGATTAGTCTGTGCCTTGTGTTGCATGGGAAAGCTGGGAGAGAAGGATTATTATTATTATTATTATGCCAGTTTTATTAACCTATATTCATTCTTTGTATTTTAGAAAAATCTTGTAACTTTACTTTCCGGATAACCCTCGTATTTTAGTTAACTATTACAGGAGTTTAAGCTAGTGAGTAGTATCTATTTGTCTGTGTAGTTCCATCTTTTGTCTTTTAGTGTTGATATGGTCAGTGGACTAATCAATAAACAGCTCTATTCCACTGTTGAATAGTTCTTACAGTTGGAAAGCTTTTCCTAATGCTTGGGTGGTATGTTTTTCTCACAATTTAACCTATTGGATTGTGTTCTGGTCTCTGGAATACTGAATAGAAGCTTGTTCTGAATTCCACATAAGATCCCTGCAGCAGGGGCTAAATGCAGACCCTCCTCTAGCAGTCAAATCGCTGGGCATCATCTCCAAAGGTAAGGTAGTTTGGCACTGCTGATGTATTAATTCTCTCTACAGCAACGAGGCTGTTTTGGATGGTGATGACCTCGCTAGAAGCCAGCTGCTGGAGTATTATATAACAACACTGCACTTTTTGCTCGGGCTCTTCAGCCATCTGGATCTGGGTTTTATCTCCTGATAAGAAAAACAAATGGAAATTCTCCCAAGCTGCGGGTTGCGTTCCTCCTGATCCAGGCACAAAGAGTTCCTTGGTGCCCTCGGTTTTGTATCAAGCGGAAAAAAACATCAGCCAGCCGAGGGATGCAGCAGCTGACCAATCCAGACTATTAATATTCAGGGTGATGGTTCCTTCCCACTTCACTGATAAATCCAGGGCTGGAATGATAAACAGTAGCTCTCACCTTGTGGCTTTCTTAAAATCAGCTTCAAGAGCAATGGGCTACCTACTATGTGCATCTATCTGTGTTGTATGTCAGTGTCTCTGTGTATTGTTTGTGCATCAGTATTGCAGTGAAACTGTTCTGGGTTTTAGTCTGAACTTTGAAGCAGCTATGCAAGATTCCAAACCTGTTTCGTGAATATAGTTTAGAACAGGGGTGGGCAATTATTTTTTCCCCAAGGGGCCACACGAAAGCCAAAAAATATTATGAAGGGCCGCACCTAAAGGCTGAACTACATTCTAATCTACATTATTTATTTATTTATTTGCTATATTTACTATATATTACACATCATTAATATTAACATATTAATATATCAAGAAATATTCATATATTATTAGTGTTAATATCATCATTATTATATTATAGTGTAAATATATATATACATTATAATATATTGAAATTATAATATAATATAACATTATATTATATTATTAATTATATTATTACATTATTATAAATTATAAAATAATAATAAAAACCACTAAAATAAAATGAAATTCAAGAAGACAAGGTGCAAACCAAGATAGAGGCTGACATCCTCAAGAGAGGAAGGATCCCAAGATGGAATGGCCCAATGGACCCAGCCCAGAGGATAACAAAGCGGACCCAGCCACCACCACCGCAGCAGAGCAGAGCAGCAGACGATCAGAGGCTGCAGGCCTCCGCCCACTCTCGCACCCAGCTGTTCCCCAGCTGATCGCCCTGGGGTCGCCAGGGCGATCAGCCGCCACAGGTCGCCAACTGCTCTCGCTGCAGGCCCGGATCGCTTCCCGGGATGGCAGGCACCCCAAAGCCGCTGCTCTTCCAATTGTTCTCCAGAGGGGCGGGCTGGCTGCCGACGCAGGCCCCACAGCCCGCAATGGGATGGCAGCAGCAGCACCCCTTCCTCTTGGCCCCGCCCCCGACGCCCTTCTCCCTGGGCCGGACAGAACCGGTTGCCAGACCGCATCCGGCCCGCGGGACGCATCCGGCCCGTGGGCCGTGGGTTGCCCAGATCTGGTTTAGAACCTGGAACAACTTTGAAGTTCACAGGGAAAAGGCAAAGCAGATTCACTGCCCTCTGAGATGGAAACCATTAACTGCCGATTTGTGTATGTGTTTCTTTGTAGAATCATAGAATTCTAGAGTTGGAAGAGACCTCATGTGCCATCCAGTCCAACCCCTTCTGCCAAGAAGTAGAAACATTGCATTCAAAGTACCCCTGACAGATGGCCATTCAGTCTCTGTTTACAAGCCTCCAAAGAAGGAGCCTTCACCACACTCTGGAGCAGAGAGTTCCACTGCTGAACAGCTGTCACAGTTAAGAAGTTCTTCCTCATTTTCATGTGGAATCTCTTTTCCTATAGTTTGAAGCCATTGTTCCGTGTCCTTGTCTCCAGGGCAGCAGAAAACCAGCTTGCTTCCTCCTCACTATGACTTCCCTTCACATATTTATACCTGGCTCTCATCATGTCTCCACTCAGCCTTCTCTTCGGAGGCTAAACATGCCCAGATCTTTAAGCCGCTCCTCAAAGGGCTTGTTCTTCATACCCTTAATCATTTTAGTCACCCTCCTCTGGACACATTCCAGTTTGTCAACATTTCCTTCAATTGCGGTGCCCAGAATTGGACACAGTGTGATTCCAGGTGTGGTCTGACAAAGGCAGAATAGAGGAGTAGCATGACTTTCCTGGATCTAGACACTAGATTCCTATTTATGCAAGCCAAAATCCCATCGGCTTTTTTGCCGTTGTATCACTTTGTTGGCTCATGTTCACCTTCCTACCCACAAGGACTGCAAGTTCTTTTTCACACATCCTGCTGTCGAGCCAGGCGTCGTACCCCATTCTGTATTTTTGCATTTCATTTTTTCTGCCTAAGTGGAGTATCATGCATTTGTCCCTGTTGAACTTCATTTGGTTAGTTTTGGCCTTTCATCTTTCTAATCTGTTAAGATCATTTTGAATTCTGCTCCTGTCTTCTGGAGTCTTGGCTCTCCCTCCCAATTTGGTGTTGTCTGCAAACTTGATGATCATGTCTTCTAACCCTTCCTCTAGTCATTCTAAGATGTTGAACAGGACTGGGCCCAGGATGGGACTCTGCTTATGGGGGGAAAGGAAAGGGCCTGAAGCTGTTAGAAATTGTGGGAGTTGAAGTCCAAAACACCTGGAAAGGGCAGAAGTTTGCTCATGCCTGGGGTAAACTGAAGAAGGCATCAGAAAAGAATCTCAAGGCCAAATATATGTCAAGAGGAGAGAAATCCTTGAGGCAAAGAAGTTTCAAACTGTATATGGATTTCAACTTAAGGAGGACCATGTGTTGTTATCCTTCCAAATGTTCTGTGCTACAAGTAGATGAACCCGCAGAGCAAATGCCCTTAAATTCTACATAGAATCATCTATCTATCTATCTATCTATCTATCTATCTATCTAATAAAACTCAGTGTTTGCGGTGGTGCGGAGGGAGGAATATGTGCCAGCGTTTCAATTGGTTGCCACTGTGGGATTATTTGCATAAAGGACACTGATTGGCCAGCCTCAGAACTCCGACACTCTAAGGCACCAGATTATTTGCATAAAGGACTCTGATTGGCCAGCCTCAGAACTCCAACACTCTAAGGCACCAGGCATAGGGCATTGGTTGCCACTGAGAGACAATTTGCATAAAGGACTCTGATTGGCCAGCAAAACAGAATGCACCTGCATACTTGAGTTAGCCAAATGACAGTTTTTTTCCAATGGAATGGAATGTTCATTTTCTGGGAGGTGCGAAGGTGCCAAGGAATATGAGACAGCGTTTCGATAGGTTGCCACTATGGGATTATTTGCATAAAGGACTCTGATTGGCCTGCCTCAGAATTCCAACATTCTACGGCCCCAGACAGAGGGGATTGGTTGCCACTGAAATGGTATTTACATAAAGGACTCCGATTGGCCATCCACATTCCAACATTCTAAAGTGACTCAGAGAAAAAAAAGGAAAGGCCTCAGGCAGTCAGACACTGCGACCAACAGCAGTGACAGATCAGGACCAAAATTGGCAAACAGGGGCCCAATGGCCCACTTCACAACGCGACCCTCAACCAATGCCCAATACAGGCCAAAATTACAAATTACAATACAGAGCCCCCATGACTCACTCTACACCCTGGTGCTGTTTCAAGAAGGACGGACCACAGATGATGGGACTTGAAATACCTTCACTCACATTCCGAGACTGCTACAACCCTCACCCAAAGAATGATCAAGACCAAATGTGACACACAGAGCCCCCATGACCCACTCTACATCCTGGTGCTGTTGGGAGGGGGATGGACCACGGCCAATGGGACTCGCAGTGCCTTCACTAAGTTCCTAAGACCACTGCAAGCCACATAAACATCTAATAGGAACCAACCTTGGCACACAATGCCTTCCTCAAATAACTCGGGCACTGCCGGGTCCCCAAGCTAGTAGAAAAATAGAGTTGGAAGAGACCTCGTGGGCCATCCAGTCCAACCCCCTGCCAAGAAGCAGGAAAATCTCCTTCAGGGGCCTGAGGCTGTTAGGAATTGTGGGAGTTGAAGTCCAAAACACATGGAGGGCCCAAGTTTGCCCATGCCTGGTTTACCCCGATGAGCAAAGTAAAGAGAAGGCCTTCTTTGTGTTGTGTTTTCATTTGTTTTTTTTTTTTTGCATGTTTATTATAATTCAATGGTAATGGTTGCTTGTGTGCCAGATTTATGTTAGAAGTCTGCATTTTGATTATCAGCATACCTCCATGGCTTCTCCCTCCCTCCTAAAGTGTCACGCCAGCCTTCTCCTCTGTTCTGCCTCTCCCACCGGCGCCCTGATCGGTGCGCCGGTGGGAGAGGCAGAACGGAGAAGGCAGGCCTCAAAGAGGAGGAAGGCAAGCGCTTGCCTTCCTCCTCTTTAGGCACGCCTCCTCCCTCCCTGGCTCCTCCTCCCTGTACCGCCCCTTGTCCCTCTCTCACGGGCGCCGATGCAAACCGGTTTCCATCAGCGCCGGCGAGAGAGGGAAGAAGAGGGCGGTGCAGGGAGGAGGAGCTGGCTCCCTTCCTTCTCCCTGCCCCGCTTCCTCCTCCTCCCCTTCCTCCCCCCCGCCCCGGCGATCTCGTAGCAGCGGCATGGAGAGAGGGACGAGGGGGCGGTGCAGGGAGGAGGAGCTGGCTCACTTTCCTCCTCCTGCCCCGCCTCCGCCTCCCCGGCCGCCATTTTTAAAAACATATTTTAATTTTTATTTTTTTTAAAAATTAAAAATGGCGGCCGGGGGCATAGCGAGGGCCGTGTCCAACAGGCTGGGGGGGGGGGGCGTGTACAGCCCCGGGGCCGCCAGTTGGACAGCCCTGCTATATAGCAAGCATGGGCAGACTTTCTAACTTGGGGGCCGGCCAACTGGCAGGCTGAAGCAGGGTGGGTAGGTCGGAAGGGGTTCTCCCAAGCCCCTGCTTGCCCTTTCTTTTTGTCTTTTCTTTCAGAGGCAGAAAGTGAAGGAAAGATGGTAAACGTTTGGATTCCAAAAGGGTTGGCGTTGGTCGGGATGAGATGGTGGACAGGAGAGAAAAAGTGTATCCATGAGACCCCGTATTGCTTACTCCTGATATATAATCCTAGAATCCTAATGCTGGAAGAGACCCCCCCTCAAGGGCCATCTAGTCCAACCCCCTGCCACGCAAGGAGACACAATCAAAGCACTCTCGATAGACAAGCTCTTTGGAAAAGCCTCCAGGGAAGGAGACACCACAACACTGCCAGACAGCCTTGTGTCCTGGTCTCTAGAGCAGCAGAAAGTTAGTTTTTCCCCTCCTCTTCCTCAATGGGACACCCTTTGAAATCTTGAAACATGGTCCGCATTTTCCCTCTCTACCTTCTCTTCTCCCAGCGAAACATCCCACAGGAGGAAGGAAAAAGAGAAGGGAGGGAGGGAGGAGAAAGAAAGGGAGGTGAGGAGGGAGGAAAGAGGGAAGGAAGGAAGGATGAATGGGTGGAAGTGAAGGAAGGAGGGAAGGAGGGAGAAAGAGGGAGGTAAGGAAGGAAGGAAGGAAGAGAGGGAAGGAGGAAGTAGAGAGAAGGGAGGAATGATAGGATGGTGAGGGAATACTGGAAGGGAATAGAGGGAGGGAAGGGAGAGGAAGGGAAGACAAAAGGGAAGGAAGGAAAAGAGAGAGGGAAGGAGGGAGGGAGGAAAGAGGGAAGGAAGGATGAAAGGGTGGAAGGGAAGGAAAGAGGGAGAAAGAGAGAGGTAAGGGAGGAAAGGAGCGAGGGAAGGAGGAAGGAGAGAGAAGAAAGGAAGGATAGGAAGGTGTGAGAGAGGACGGCCTTTGAAAAGAGCCCTAGGGGCCGCATCCAGCCCCTGGGCCTGGGTGATATAGTCCAGGCATGTAGGGGGGGCTTAGGGGCTTCAGGCCCCCCAATTGTCAGGGTGGTCGCGAGAAGGCCTTACTGGTACATTATTTAAACTGTTATGTTTATTCATATCATGATCTGATCACCATGCTCATTATATCCCACATTCATGGGGTTATTGGGATAACAATACAAAAGGTTTGGTAGGGTAGACCCTCTCCCACTCAGTCTCAGCCCCCCCCCCCCCCCGGAATCAAACTCAGCCCCTCCCAAATCAAAATCCTGGCTACGGCCCTGAGTATACATTATAAAAAAAAGGTTAGTCCTCCCCAAATTTAGCTCTGGTAGGGTGAGCAAAAATGCAGAAGAGAAGAAAGGATTCTGCTCTTCACTTTTATGGAAAAGTACCTCTCAATAGTTGACTTTGGTAAAAAATTTTTTTGCAGCTAATGAAATTCCATCGTCACAACTGCAACAATGGGAGTTGTGTTCGATTCGCGTTGCTACCTTCAGCCCAAGCTCCCCTGCCGAGTTGTTCCATATGAAGACATGTTATATAAAGACAGATGAAAGCAGACCTTGGAAAAGAGTGCTAAATAAAAATGAGTTCCTCTGGGGACCGATTATGTTGGAGAGCATCCAAGAGTGGAAGAGCTCTCCATCGCCATTTCATCTTTGCGAAGAAGTCATCGATCCAAAATGGCTAGGACCAGTTTAATTCTCGTTCCCTTTTGTTCCTCGTGAGTGCTCTTTGTTGGGCGAAGGTCTTCATTTTCCTTCCCTTCCTCCAATGTTTGGATTAGATTTGCCCCAGTTGATGGAGCTTTGTATACCAAGAAGTACATAGAACAACACATTAGCCGTTAACCTTTCATGCTATTAAGCAATGTTTTTCCTTTGCGCAGCCTTGGCAAATATAATAACTCAAACCCTAATGTCAATGTTTAACAAGTTTTTAATGGAATGACTCTTTAGGTTCATGGTAGGAAGTTTCATAGGAAGGAAAACAAAAGATGTTTCAGTCAGGATGGTCCTCCTTTCGAAGGGCTATCAGAGGACAATTCCATTAGCTCAGTGTTTCTCAACCTGGGTGTCAGGACCCAGGTTGACCATACAGCCAATCAGCGTGAAGAGAGTATGGAGCTGGCAAATCTTATAGCAACCAGTGTACAGCATCTCCAAAGCATGTGTTTCAATACGTGGAGATTATGGTACTATATGTCACCAGCAGGATTCCAGCTAACACATTATTTTGAGATCGTTATACAACAAGGTTTCAAAGTTGATAGCAATTAGTTACAGTTAATATAGCAGATATTTAACCTTTTATGGTACCTGTAATATCCCCC
Source organism: Anolis apletophallus (assembly GCA_030556195.1). Taxonomy (NCBI): domain Eukaryota; kingdom Metazoa; phylum Chordata; class Lepidosauria; order Squamata; family Anolidae; genus Anolis; species Anolis apletophallus. Next base: position 42,994,043 of record JARBWK010000011.1, on the reverse strand, counting down.
TAATTCAGTTTAGGACTAATGGGCGAATGGTTGTTGTTTATTCATTTAGTCACTTCCGACTCTACGTGACCTCATGGACCAGCCCACACCAGAGCTCCTTGTCGGCCGTGGCCACCCTCAGCCAGGCCCGGATTACCCATAAGGCCACCCTAGGCCATGGCCTAGGGGGACGCAGTTCACGGACGAAAAAAAATGTTGAAACAAAACCGCAATGTGCGGCATAGAGATGACTATGACTCTCTCTCTCTCTCTCTCTCTCTCTCTCTCTCTCTCTCGGGGAGGGCGGGAGAGAGCACTGCGAGGGGGGGGGGAGGAGGGAATGGCGCCCCCCCCGCCATCACCCCCGCTCCCTTGTCAAGGAAGGAGGGCGTGAGGAGGAGGCGACGGAAGGAAGACCTCGGGGCCGCTGCCGGGCATGCACGGCACCCAGGAACATGGCGGAGGAGGCAGAGGCGCTCGTGCCCTCCTGCTGCGCATGACCGGCAGCGGCCCCGGGGGCTTCCCTTTCTTCCTCCTCCTCCGCGCGCCCTCCTTCCTTGGCTCAAGGAAGAAGGGCACGAGGAGGAGGAGGGAAGACTACGGAGCCGCTGCCGGGCATGCGCGGCGCCCAGGAACATGGCGGAGGAGGCAGAGGCAGCTTGAATCCTGGCGCAGTTGCCTCCCCGCAGCAGCCTTCACGCCAAAAGGTCACATGAGCGCGGGGAGAAGGGCTTGGCGCCTGTGGGGTAAAAGAAGGAGAAGCAGGGTTGGAATTAGGCCAGGATTCTCCTTGCTCCTTTTTCCTTTTGGGGGGCAAAGCGCAGGCAGTGGAAAGAAGGAATGTGTGTGTGTGTGTGGGGGGTGCAGTAGAGGTTGGTTTGGGGGCGTAATTCCAAAGTGTGGCCTAGGGTGCCAAAAGAGGTTAATCCGGGCCTGCCCTCAGCTCCTTCAAGGTCAAGTCAGACTCTATAAGGATACCACCCACCCACCTTGCCTTTGGTCGGCCCCCTCTTCCTTTTTCCTTCCATTTTTCCCCAGCATCATTGTCTTCTCCAAGCTTTCCTGTCTTCTCATTATGTGGCCAAAGGACTTCATCTTTGCCTCTAATATCCTTCCCTCCAGTGAGCAGTCGGGCATTATTTCCTGGAGTCTGGACTGGTTGGATCTTCTTGTAGTCCAAGGCACTCTCAGAACTTTCCTCCAACACCACAGTTCAAAAGCGTTTATTTCCTTTGTTCAGCCTTCTTTATGGTCCAGCTCTCATATCTATAAATTACTACAGAGAATACCATTGCTTTAACTATGCGGATCTTCATTGCCAGTGTGATGTCTGTACTCTTCACTATTTTATTCAGATTGGACAATGCTCTCCTCCTAAGAAGCAAACATATTTTGATTTCCTGGCTGCAGTCTGCATCTGCAGTAATCTTTACACCTAGAAATACAAAGTATATCACCGCCTCCACCTTTTCTCCCTCTATTTGCCAGTTCTCAGTCAGTCTGGCTGCAGTCAACATTTAAAAAAAATGTTTAACTGCAATCCAGTTTTTGCACTTTCTCCTTTCATCTTGGTCATAAGGCACCTCAGCTTCTCCTCGCTTTCAGCCATCCAAGTAGTATCATCTGCATATCTAAGGTTGCCAATGTTTCGTCCAGCAATTTTAACTCCAGCCTTGGATTCATCAAGCCCCGTGCATTGCATGATGTGTTAGGGTGAGAGGATACAGCCCTCGTGGACTCCTTTCCCAATCTTAAACCAGTCTGTTGTTCCATGGTCTGTTCTTACTGTTGCTACTTGGTCGTTATACAGAACGAATGGTATAAAACATGTAAACACATCTGGCAGGAGTTGCATTGGATGGCCCTTGTGGTCTCTTCCAACTCCATGATTCGACGTTTCTATGAAATAGCATCAAAGTGCCCTTTGAAATAACCAGAAAATGTTGCCTGTTGTACCAAAATAAGAGGGTTTTACTCAAGGAAATAAAAAAAATAGCAGTCCAGTTTGAACCGGATGTCCTCCAGATGAGCTGGATGACAACTTTGATCCTCTCTAACTTGATAGGCATTATAGGGAGGGATAATCAATACTCCAGAAGACAGGAGTAGAATTCAAAATGATCTTAACAGATTAGAGCAGACCTGGGCAAACTTCGGCCCTCCAGGTGTTTTGGACTCCAACTCCCACAATTCCTAACAACCGGCAGGCTGTTAGGAATTGTGGAGTTAAAGTCCAAAACACCTGAGGGCCAAAGTTTTCCCAGGCCTGATTAGAGAGATGAATGGCCAAAACTAACAAAATGAAGTTCAATGGGGACAAATGCAAAATATTTCACTGAAATATGAAATGCAAAGATACAGAATGGGGGTCTCCTAGCTGGACAGCAGGACGTGTGAAAAAGATCTTGGAGTCCTTTTGGACAGGAAGGTGAATGTGAGTCAACAAAGTGATGCAACGGCAAAAAAAAGCCAATGGAATTTTGGCTTGCATCAATAGGAGTCTAGTGTCTAGATCCAGGGAAGTCATGCCCGCCCACCCCCTATTCTGCCTTGGACAGATCACACCTGGAATCACACTGTGCCCAATTCTGGGCACCACAATTGAAAGGATGGATGGCCATCTGTCGGGGGCGCTTTGAATGTGATTTTCCTGCTTCTTGGCAGGGGGTTGGACTGGATGGCCCATGAGGTCTCTTCGAACTCTATGATTCTGATAGTCAAGTATTGTATTTATGTTCTTGGTTTATTTGATTTGTTTACCACTTCTCTTCTGAATGGGACTCATAGTAATAAAAAGAAACAACTCCGAAGTTGAACTATTAATTCACTGCAAGAATATTCATTCCTATCTGTTCAATGAGAAACTCCAAAGGACACAATTGCTTTCTCTACCTTAAGACTCACGACATGAACAGGAAAGATTTTCCATCTCTAGGATGAAAATTGAATGAAGCCCCCTCCCTTCTTCCAAGCCAACCAAAAGCCCACAATCCTAACATGGCCCATTGGGCTGAGATAACATCCAGTTGACCATTCCAAATGAGATATTTATTTTGGCTGGAATAATACAATGGTACTGATTGTTTGCACACTTTGTGCCTTATGCTACCGACCTATTCATTTGGCGTATCAGTTCAAGACTGTTTTAATGGTTTTTATCTTTTAATGTTGAGCTTTTTGCCGATAACCCCCCCCCCTCCTTCCCAAGCTATGTACATACATGATCCTGTGCACAGCCATCAAGCACAGGACAAACAGTCATCCTGAGCTATTAGGAGAATAGGATCTAGGAGAATTCTTCCATGTTGGCTTTGAGATTGTGGAATGGCTTGTGGAGGTCAGTCAGTGAATGAAAAGGGGTGATTTTTTTAGAAAATGTTTGTAACCTTAACCTGAGTGATTATTTCCAGTTTCCCATCTTATTTCAATTTCTATCAGTCTTTTTTAAAAAATATATTTTTTATTGGTTTGCAAAGTGATAAAAGAAACACACGCAGCAGCATATGACTGCTTGAAATACAAAACAACACCGAACCCCCCACCTCCCTCCCCCACATAAACCCCGACGAACAAAAGAGAACATACAATGAGTACTTCCTACTCTCTCTGGTTCCCCTACCGTATGTCCAATATTAAACATGAAAATAAAGGACTATATAAACAATGTAACTATATATTGTCTTATTCACATATTCGAACCTCCTCTATATGGTCCAAGTGGGTTATACAGTTGTTTATACGGTTATGTATACTGTTTATTTATTTATTTTATTTATTATTCGGGCTTCTATGCCGCCGACTCCCAGGGGCTCACGGCGGCTTACAGGAGCCAAAGGGCACAGTAAAATACAAGATAATAAAACAATTAAAAACAGCAGTAACGAAATAAAACAATGGCGCAACTCAGCAATGAGCAGGGCAATGTCCTAGGACGAGTGAACAGGTGGCAGGGCATGAGCAGAGCCTACCCGCCAAAAGCCTGTTTAAACAAGTGGGTTTTACAGGCCCGTCTAAACGGGAGCAAGTCCTTCATGGCCCGAGTTCCGGCCGGGAGGGCGTTCCACAGCGTAGGAGCTATGACAGAAAACGCCCTCCGGCGAGTGGATGTCAATCTTATGGATTTCACCGAAGGAATCTCCAGGAAGTTGGAATCCTCAGACCGCAGTGATCTTGGAGGGCAATATGGGGTGAGACGGTCCCTCAGATACGCTGGCCCCAGGCCGTGCAAGGCCTTGAAGGTAAGAACCAACACTTTGAAGGCGATCCGGTGCTCGATTGGCAGCCAGTTTAGATCCTGCAAGACGGGTGTTATGTGGCTACCTGCTGGGGCGCCAGACAGGAGCCGGGCGGCAGTGTTCTGCACTAGCTTGAGCTTCCGGATCGCCGACAGAGGAAGGCCAACGTAGAGCGCGTTACAGTAATCCAGCCTTGAGATGACCGTGGCTTGGATCACCGTGGCCAGGTCATTCCGGGAGAGATAGGGGGCCAGCCTCCTTGCCTGTCGCAGATGAAAAAAGGCAATCTTGCTGACCACAGAGACCTGGGCCTCATGGTCAGCTGGGAGTCCAAGTGGACCCCCAGGCTCTTAACGGAAGGCGATGGGCATAACGCCGCACCGTCCAGGGTCGGAAGCTGGGCCCCTACATCACCCGGGTGACCCAACCACAAGATCTCCGTCTTCGCCGGATTCACCCTCAACCTACTGGCTCGCAGCCATCCAGTAACGGCTTCGAGGCAATGTTGGAAATTATCGGGGACGGATCCCGGCCTGCCCTCCATCCTCAGAATGAGCTGGGTGTCATCAGCGTACTGGTGGCACTCCAGCCCATAACTCCGCACCAGCTGTGCAAGCGGCTGCATGTAGATGTTAAATAACAGAGGGGAGAGAATGGCCCCCTGCGGAACTCCACAAATTAATGGGGAGCCCTCGCCCCTCCTCACACGCTGAGACTGCTGGTGGAGGAAGGAGGTCAGCCATTTAAGGGCTGTCCCCCTCACTCCAGCCATGGCCAGGCGGTGGATCAATAGAAGGATCGACCATCCATTTCAGTTTAGATTTGTCCAGATATGTAATTATGGAAGACCAGTCCGTCTTTTTTCTATGTGTCTCCTCTGATAAGGCAAACGAAAGTGAGTCCATGTTCATTATGTCCACAATTTTCTTTCTCCAATCAGCTAGCCCCGGGGTATCATTGTCCTTCCATTTCTTCGCATATGTCATCCTCGCAGCTGTTATACAATATATAAAGAGTTTTTCTTTATTTTCTTCTAGTTCAAAATCAATTAAGCCTAATAGCATAAATTCAGGTTTAAACTCTAAATCAAATTCCAAAATATTTCTTATCTCTCTATGGATTCCTTTCCAAAATTTCCTCGCTTTATGGCAGTTCCACCACATGTGAAAAAAACATCCAATTTCCTTTTTACATTTCCAGCATTTGTTGCTGATACTATCCTTATATCTTAAAAGACATGAACGAGCTGAAAGAGCTAGATAGCTCGATGAACTGGCTCCAATACTTCCAAATAAATGAGGTATTTAAAAAAGATAAAAGCCAGGGCTTTGGAGAGGTAAACACTGATTGGAACAACCTCATGCAGAAAAAAATAAGAGAATCACATTTCTTTATAATAAACTCTTAGAGTGGCAGACCGAGGAGGAAAGAGTCAAGGCTTGCATGATCCAATGGGCCCAAGACATAGGACACACGATCCCTCTAAGCCTCTGGGAAAAAATGTGGAATAAATACTCTAAGTTCACATATGCATGTGATTTAAAGGAAAATGGAATGAAGATGTTCCACCGGTGGTATTTAACACCGGCAAAATTGGCAAAATATAAGGATAGTATCAATTTGTATCAGTCTTGATCCAGCCTTTTAATTGTTCTGACCTATTGCTTTTCCATGCCCTAACAAATAGACATGAAGAGCAGGCACTATTCTTTCTTTTAAGATTTATGTGTTGTTGGGTAATTCCACGCTTATGTTGTTGTTACTATTATTTTGATCATGTTGTGACTCTATATGTTTTGATGTTGTTTGGAAACTGTCCTGAGTCCCCCCGGGTACATAGAGTGGTATATAAATAAAGATTATTATTATTATTATTGTCTCAGAAACACTTCTGAGGGCCTGTCCAGACAGTACCTTTATCCTAGAAGCATCTGCAGCAAACAGAAACAAACAGACAATATTCCCTATAAACACAGAAGGAGTCACTACAAAAGACAAAGATTTCCCAGGGCAGGGATATTGTGGTTTTGAGCTGAATATGCGGATCTTCGCATGTATGTATGTCCCTGCAATTGGAAATCATGGGATTTTTTTATCTGGGTTTGTTCCTGGGTTTTAGATATTTGTTCCTGATTGGTCAGTTCCTAAAAAGAAGGTGACACTTGAGTAGAAAGCAAAAACTTTCTTGGTGTGCCGGAAACTTTATGAACTGTGTGGAGGGCACATTTTCTCTGGCCAGGACAAAGTCGTGGCCCCCAGTCAGTGTTGTACATCTTTTCACAATAAGAGCCATCAGGAACAGCCATGTATAAACCAGGAACAGCATCCTGTTGTTTGATGTACACAACCAAATCTGTCTGGACAGATGGCTAGTAGGCATGGTTAGGTTCCGTCGGAATCTTCGTAATTCGGAATAAATTCAGAAAGATTTGCTTTTTGAAGCGATTTTGAAGTTTTTAAGGAATCCGTAAACGCCTCAAAAGTCATGTGGCCTGCATGACTGCATGGAGCATAATTACTTTCCCGCAGAAGCGGTACCTATTTATCTACTCACATTTGCATGATTTCGAACTGCTAGGTTAGCAGAAGCTGGGGCTAACAGTGTGAGCTCATCCCACTCCCTGGATTTGAACTGCCAACCTTTTGGTCAGCAAGTTCAGCAGCTCAGAGGTTTACTCGCTGCACCACCATATGTGTGTGTGTGTGTGTGTCTGTGTGACTGGAATGACATGTAAAACATGTAGCTGTTCCAACTTACATACACATTCAAATTAAGCAACAAACCTACAGAAACTACGGTATCTTGTTCGTTACTATCTTGACTGCCTTTATTCGTTCTCAACTTTTGCTTCCCCAGATGTTTTGAGCTTCAGTTTCCAGAATCCCCAGCCAGGATGACCAATGTCACCTGAAGCCCAAAACGTTAGGGAGGCCCAACCCAAAAGAGCCACTGCTTCCTGAAGAGTTTTACAGTCAGGGTTTGACTTCTTTCTTGTCTTGGGAGTCGGGCAGGAAGCCGAGGCCAGCGACACCTCCCTGATTCTATCAAAGGCAGCTCTCCTGGCCCCTCCCCATTAAAGTTCCTCCTGCTGCTGGTTTTGCTTCTGGAGGAAGTCCTTTCCCAACACATTCCATTCCTGGATTGGTCTAACCTGGGACTTATGAGTAACAGGATAAATACTTTGGGCTTGGATGCATTGCATACCACTGCCTTTTGTTGGTAGGAAGCCATTTAGCATCACAGATGTTAAACTGATAGCAAGGAGAAGACCTCGCAAGTGTGCTGGTCGGGATGTGCCCTTTCCCTTGCTTTCAGTCCAGATTGGGGCAAGGAATCATTAAAAAACTGGAGGCCTTTTTCGGATTGGCATAATTTGTCAGGAGCTGGATGTTTGCTGTGGATAAAGCTTCTGCTGTCTTTCCCCCTTTCTGTCTCCTGCTTTCTCACTCCTCCACTTTTTCTCTCTGCTTCTGGCCCATGGACTACAGGGAGATTAAGTTTTATCGTACTTTCCAGTTGTCCTGATTTGGCAGTATGATCTTGCTTTTGAAGTTGCTTTTAAAATTCCCAATTTCTTCCTCTATTTCTCACTTTCCCCTGTTGTTATCCACAATTTACTGCCATTGCTGCAAATGGACTTTCCAGTGAAAAACATAGGTTATGTCTATTGTGTCAGCTGTTGGGAGAGTAATGAGTACAATAATCTTGCCATTCCCATAAGGTCTGTGGTTCCCACCCACCAATGATCTGCAAGAATTAAAATATGGTCCGTGGCCTCAGCGTTACTACACTCAGCACCGGGCAAAGGTAAAATGTTTTACTAAGCAAACCTCCCCCCCCCCCGAGTCTTCAGTGTGGTGATTATGGTGTGCGCGCATGCGCACCAGAGCACACATGCGCGCAAACAGCTAGTTTCGCGCATGCGCTATTGGGACCAAGCGATTCTGGTGGAGGGAGTAGCGAAACGCGCTCCCAAGAGGATGAAAAGGACGGGGGAACATTTTGCAGCTGGGGCGGCGCCTCCCACCTCCAGCTGCAAAATGTTCCCTGGCTTGTCCTTTTCGGCCTCTTGGGAGTGCGTTTAGCAAGTCCCTCCACCAGAAGCGCTCTGACCCGATCGCTATTAAAACAGAGCACTCCCAAGAGGATGAAAAGGACAAGCCAGGGAACATTTTGCAGCCAGGGCGGACCCTCCCGCTTGCGCACCGCCCGCCTGCAGCAATGGCGCGGCATGATGCGCCAAACCTGGCGGCCGTGGCCGGATGCGTCCTTGGCCACGTGGCGCCCTGAGGCGGCCGCTTACTTTGCCTCCACTAAGATCCGCCCCTGACTACACTGTTGCAACTAGAGCTATTGGTCTCATGAAACCGTTTTATAATGCCGAGGCTTATTAAATATGGTTTTCTGTCGCAAGCAGATGGTGAATACTGGGTGGCATATGTTATATATGTGAAACTAGAGCTGATGTGGTCTATCCAATGCAATTTTCTGAATCAGAACCCCAAATAACCAAACCAAATCTAAAGTTGACAAAAAACTGGTTCATAACCCCTTGGGTGAGAAGATCAAAGCAGTCCATACTCCAGGAAATAATCCCTGACTGCTCACTGGAGGGAAGGATATTAGAGGCAAAGATGAAGTACTTTGGCCACATAAATGAGAAGACAGGAAAGCTTGGAGAAGACAGTGATGGTGAGGAAAAATGAAGGGAAATGGAAGAGGGGCCGACCAAGGACAAGATGGATGGATGGTATTCTTGAGGAGACTGGCTTGACCTTGAAGGAGCTGGGGGTGGCCACGGCAGACAGGAAGCTCTGATGTGGGCTGGTCCAGGAGGTCACAAAGAGTCAGAAGCGACTGAATGAATAAACAACAACCCTTTTGGTACTAATGTTGGAGAGTGGTCCCTGGTCAAGTGGTCCCTGGTTAAGTGGTCCCTTGTCGAAAACGTTTGGGAACCACTGCACTAGGTCCAGGCAAAAAGCAAACTGCTGCAGCCTCTCCTAACTTGTGTGTTCTTACTCATTCATAAAATTTGCCATCTTGAACACACTCCAATGGCACTTGACCTTGTATGTCGTGGCTTTTTTTCCTCTGTGAAATATTGGAGGATATTTTTAATGTGAAATACTTCTGGCATCTCTATGGAGTGTCTACTACCTCCATCACCACCAGGTCTTGGGCAGGACTCTGGTGCTGAGTCCAGGGCTGCTTCAAGGGCAAATTTACACTGGGCTAACTGGTGTAGACATGTCCCTAGTCTCTGGAGCATCAGAACACAAGCTTGTTCCATATTACATGACATTCCTTCAGGTATTTCAATGTGGCTATCATGTCACCTCTCACTTTTCTCTTCACCAAGCTAAACATACTCAGTTCCCGAAGCTGTTCCTCATAGGGCTGGGTTTCAAACCTTTTATCATCTTGATTGACCTTGATTGCTCTCTCTCGACATGTTCCAGCATGTACCACTGTAGGTTTGTCTGTTTTGAAGACACCACAATGGATGGCTTTGTTTCCTTGTCCCAGTCGAGTTCCCATCCCAGGCCTCAAGTGCCCGTGCATCTTAACTTGCTTGGTTACTTTTGCTGAACTTAAGCTGAGGCTTTACTATGACAGACATTGGCATGTTTGCGAAGGAATCTTATTTGACAAAGGAAGTTGACAACTTGGAGAACGCCCCAGAATAGTCATGACAGAGCAGACAGCTTGAAGGACATCAACTTCTTGTCAAAAATGTGAATTTAATTCGCAGGTGTTTTCAGGAGAGAGGATATCAGCAGAAGGTCAGGAAGGTTTCTGTGCTGGGAGAAGTAATCCAAGAGAAACACAATAGTAGAGAAGTTAGACTACAACTCCCATAATTTCTAGCCATTGCCAATGGAACTTCGGAGACCCAGCTCTTTCATAGTGCACTCTTCATGAGCCAGCATGGTGGAGTGGTTTGAACATTGAAGGACAGGGTTTGACACTCATTTGACCATGGAAGCCCACTTAGTGGCCTTGGGCAGCTCTCACCTCCTCGGTCTTAGAAGAAGGCAAATCTTCCCAAGATGACGCTATGATAAGCTCATTGTAACTAAGAAAAGACTTGAAGGAACACAACAAGTGACTGGGTGAAGAATTTATTTTCAGGCTAAGGCCTCACAATTGCCCAGCTGTATTGTGTTTCAAGTTCTTAAATGTTAGCAATGGAGGTCATCGCAATCAACCTTCTGCTCACCATGCAAGAACTTCAGAGTTTGAGCACCTTCGGAAATAGCTTTCCACATCTGCTTGAAGATCTCCAGTGAGGCAGTGTCCACCTTTCGTCTCGGTATAATTGGTTCCAGATACAGCCTCAGAACATGGATTGTTGTGGAATCCATACCAAAGAAACTGCAGTTAGGGAGAAGTCAGGCAGTCAGGTAACTTTCTATCCTGGTCTCAGTCCTTTCATACTTCTATCCATCCACTTTCAGATGGAAGTGTGTAACATTTCACTTACTTTTAGATGTGATCAATCATTGGTGTCGTACCAGGGCTTTAAACTGGGATTTGAAATTAATGCCGACTTGCAACGGTCTCTTGACACCGTTCAGTCACATACTAGTTAATGTGTTGATCTGAAGATTGAGACAGTCGGATTTATATCCCCACTGAATAACAAGCCCCAAGGTTGTACAAGAATACAATGAAGGGAAAAGAGCCATGCATACCAAATTGGGTTCATTGTTAATAATGCTGAACAAAGTGGATAATGCTGAGCAAAATAGAAAGGGTATGCCTTTGGACTTTGTGTAGGGTGACCCTCCAGGACCCATGCGTACCCCTCCTGTTTTCAGTAAATTGAGTTGTGGCCATTTTCATCCAACCACTTGTCTGTGTTATTTCTTGCGGCGTGTCACCCTTGACACGAGGCGTGTCACCCTTTGACACGCGGGTAGGGGCTTGCACCATCTTGGTGATGGAGAAGGGGCTTCTTCTCCCCAGAATCCTGGGGTGCAGCCAGCTGGCCAATGATGGGGCTGGCCGCCCCCCTGGCAGCTTACTTAGGCTGACTGCCCAGGACACATGCAGGGGCCAGTCCGATTTTTCCTCCCACCCTCCCTACTTTTGCATTGCTTTTTGGTGTCCTTTTTGTTTTTTACTTACTACATTGTTGCACTGTTCATGGTTATGCATGATTATGTTCATTGTCACAACTCTGTCTTTGGCATGTGGCGTGTGGCATGGCCCCTGGATCAGGCTGGCTTATCGCCCCCTTGGTTGTAAGGGGGGATAACGCCCAGGCCCCCTGGGGTGCCGAGTTTCCATGGACAGGCATTGGGCCGCTCGCACCCCAGGCTTGCAAACGCCTTTGGACTTTCGTGGGGGCTGTTCGACCCTGATCCAGGACCCATGCGTGGCCGCCAACCCTTTGTTCCTGTTTTCAATAAATTGAGTTGTGACCGTTTTCATCCAACCACTTGTCTGTGTTATTTCTTGGCGTGAGGCGTGTCACCCTTGCACACGCAATAGAAAGTAAGATCAAAGTCCAGGTAGATTGAGGATGAAGGAAGTCATGGCCCATACTCTGCAAGACTTGAACAGGGCTGTCGGTGGCTGGGGTTCTTGGCGGTCTTTCATTCATAGGGTCATGGATAACTTTACAGCAAATAACATGAAAAATATTACGAATTAATATATAGCCCACATTTGATCCACCACCCCTAAAAATGTTGTTTACGTCTCAGGAGAAAACAAAGATTCCTCATGTGACATCTAGTCTGAGTTATTATTTACCATTAAGTTGACTTTGTCTTATGGCAACCCGAGGATCTGAAAGATCCCCAGTCATCAATTGCTCTGCTCAGATCTTGCAAACACAGGGTCATGTCTTCCCTAATTGAATAATTACACCTGGATGGTGGTTCTCTTTTGTTACTGCCTTCTGCTTTACTTAGTGTTATTGTCTTCTGCAATAGTCAAATCGTCTCATGGTATGTCCAAACTATAACAGTCTCAGTTTAATGCAGTATTTCTCAATCTGGGGGTTGTGATTCCTGGGGGGGTTGTGAGGGGGGTTTAAGAGTGGTCACAAAAGAACATCAGAAAACACATATTTCTGATGGTCTTAGGAACCCCTTAGTCAGAGAAGGCTGAAAATCTCCCTACCTGTCCTTCTCTTCCTTTTTGGTGTTGGTGAACTACAACTTCTAGAATTCAAAAACACCCCCCAACCTCACCAGTATTCAATGTTCGCCATGTAGTTAGTGTGCCAGGTTTGTTGCAGATCCATTGTGGACTGGGTTCAGAGTGCTCTTTGATTGTAGGTTAACTATAAATCCCAGCAGTCACAACTCCCAAATGTCAAGGTCTATTTTCCCCAAAGTCCACCAGTGTTCACATCTGGGCATATTGAATATTCGTGCCAAGTTTAGTCCAGATCTATCATTGTGTGAGCCCAGTGCTCTCTGGAGGTAGGTGAACTACAACTTCGAAATTCAAGGTCAGAATGCTCTTTCATTGTAGGTGAACTATAAATCCCAGCAACTACAACTCCCAAATGACAAAATCAATCCCCCTTAACCCCACCAGTATTCAAATTTGGGTGTATTGGGTATTTGTGCCAAATGTGGTCCAGTGAATGAAAATGCATCCTGCATATTCATTCATATCCTGCATATCAGATATTTACATTGCAATTCATAACAGTAGCAAAATTACAGTTATGAAGTAGCAATGAAAATATTTTTATGGTGGGGGGAGGGGTGTCACGGCATTAGGAAGATTGGGAAACACTGGTTTAATGAGAGGTAAGCTCATTAACTTCCCCAAAATAAGTCTGTGTCTGACTGGTGTTCTGTACATAGCTTTGTACTTGGTGATACTATTTTACTAAGGCCAGATTCTGCTTCTGGTGAGTGTTGGTTGATGCATGTAATGTCATGGGACAATGAATCTACTCTGCATTCTAGTCCTGTATCCTTTGGGATGGGGAGTGGTTCAATATCTTGGGCTGTTTTCTGGGGAATCTCCAAAGAAAATGCTACTGGACTATATGTTGACAATTCCCTTTCCAAAATTTTGAAATGCAAACCACTCCAAAAGACTTTGTGAGGGTGGCTGAGGTAATGACACCATCTTAATCAATATTTGTAATAATTTTGTGCAAGAAGCAAAGTGTGCATACATTGAAGCGTCAGAGGGAAGGTTATAGGAAATTATCTTCAGGCTACAAACATCAGAACATCCGGGCGTCCCCTGGGCAACGTCCTTTCAGACGTCCAATTCTCTCACACCAGAAGTGACATGCAGTTTCTCAAGTTGCTCCTGGCATGACAAAAAATATATAAAAATCTTCAGGTTATATGTATAAGATGTGTAGGAAAACATAAATGAATCTCATGTTTAGACTAGGGTCCTATCTCTAAGATATGCAATTAGGCCTGGATGATCAAGGGAAAAAATGGTTCAAAACTTGTTTCGGATGTTGGGGGGCGCTGGCGATTCGATTCTCAAATGATTTCTGAAATTTTCTGGAAAAATATTTCGAAATTTCTGAAATTTCTGAATTGCTGCGTTAATGGCGTCCGCGATTGCGCAATGTGCGAAAACCTGCAAAAAACCTCAGTCTGACGTGGGAGGGAAGAAATCCGCTTCCAAACTGGGTTAAACACGACTCCTGCCCCAGGTTCTTCTCGCGGGAGGGAAAGGAAGAGAATCCATCCACATTGGTTTGAAAAGCGGAATCATTTCTGACTGACTTACCGATTCTAGCGGAAAAGGCTTCAAAATGGCAAGGATACTTCTGGGTTCCCAAATCGCTTCAAAATCGCTTCAAAAAGGAATTTATTCCGAATTAAGAAGATTCCGAACGAACCTAACCAGGCCTAATATGCATATATATTCCAAAATCTGAAATAATCCAGAGTCCCAAACTCTTCTGGTCTTAAGCCTTTCAAGGTAAAGGATACTGATCCTGTACTTGTTTCCATTAGCATTGTTTTTAGTCTTAATTAATAGACGGTAATTTGTGGATTCCCTCTTTGGTGAGCGCTGCTGTTATTATCTGACATGTAGCAGTGCCACACCTCTTTTGACAATTGCGTATGCTGCCAACTTCGCCTGCGCATACCTACTTGTGTGCCTTCTCACCAGGAAAGGAATGTCATCCCATAGAGTTCTGAAGCTCGCTGGCCATGATGTAAAATGCTTATCCTCCCAATAAGTTAGAGAAGTCCCGAGAACATCAGGGCTTCTATGTTCCCTTCTTTTACATGAGGTGTTGTGTTTTAATCTTATTTTTAGGCCCACTGTGGTTCCTAAAGCAGATCCTTGGAGAGAAGTGCCGTGGGCCAGAAGCAGGTGAACCAAGCCGCCTTGCACAAAGTCCACATGCCAAAGATAGCATGGTGTGTGTCAGTGAATCAGCATTTCCATAGCTTGAACGTTATTAAGTCTCACCTTGAGATCTACATTTAAAGAGTGATCCACCACTCAAAGCATCCCATGCCTCAAAGGTTCGTTTGAAGTCACCTGTAGAGAAGGATTGGCGCGGCACACCCAGCTATTAGCAAGTGGGTGCCATGTTTGGGCATGTTTTGTGGAGACTGCTGTGATCATGAGAGGCCGCGAAAAACAATTTGGAGGAGCTTGATGGCTCATTAAAAATTATGCTTGGGGCCCTTTGATCTGGAAAAAAAGATTATCTGATTGAGATCTATTTCCAGGGCGTGCAAGATGGATAAATGCGAGGTAGCGATGGTGGTGGAGTCCATAATGAATTAATGAATTAATGCTAATGTTTAATGCATGCATCTTTAATTTAAATCCGTATTTGTTGTAGAGCAGTGGTTCTCAACCTTCCTAATGAAACTCCCAGCATTTCTCCTGAGGACTTCGTCACTCTATGGCAGTGTTTCCCAACCTTTTTTGAGCCGTGGCACATTTTTTACATTTACAAAATCCTGGGGCACACCACCAACCAAAATGACACAAAATGACACTCTAACACAGTAATACATATAGTTAACATGTTTTTAAAATGTATTTATACACTCAGTGTGAAACCTGGGCCTGTTTCGATGAACACAACATAGATATCCTGGCAGGAATGGCAGAAAGACACAAACTTCCCGCACAGAATTCCCATAACCAAGAGAAAATGCTATAAAAGTTTGGTGGGCATTGACCTTGGGTTTTGGAGTTGTAGTTCACCTATATCCAGAGAGCACTGTGGACTGAAACAATGTTGGATCAGGACCAAACTGGGATTTATAGTTAACACACAATCAAAGAGCATCCTGAACTCTTGCAACAATGGAATTGAACCAAACTTGGCATATTGAACTCTCATTACCAACAGAAAGTACTGAAAGGGTTTGCTTGGGAATTGACCTTGAGTTTGGAAGTTGTAGTTCACCTACACCCAGAGAGCACTGTGAAGGTTCCAATTTCCCACGGCACACCTGATGATTGCTCAAGGCACACTAGTGTGCCACGGCACACTGGTTGGGAAACACTGCTCTATGGGGCTGTTAAAGGCTCCTCCCAAAACTACAAACCCCAGAATTCTGCAGGAGGCACAAACCAGATTTTAAATGGATTTTTTCCCTCTAGTATGAAGAGGCAGTATGTCCAATTTGAAGATTCTAGTCACTGTGGTTGAAACCTTCCACAGAGCAACAAATGTGTTAACTCCTGAATCCAGAAACTCGAATTCAGTGTTTCTCAACCTTCCTAATGCCAAGACACCTTAATACAGTTCCTCATGTTGTGGTGACCCCCAACCATAACATTATTTTCATTGCTACTTCATAACTGTCATTTTGCTACTGTTCTGAATCATAATGTAAATATCTGATATACAGGGTGCACTTTCATTCATTGAACCAAATTTGGTACAAATACCCAGTACACCCAAATTTGACTATTGGTGGGGTTTGGGGGGGGGGTAGATTTTGTCATTTTGGAGTTGTAGTTGCTGGGAATTATAGTTCACCTACAATCAAAGAGCATTCTGAACTCCAACAATGGAATTGAACCAAATTTGACACACTCCCATGACCAATAGAAAATACTGGAGGGGTTTGGTGGGTTTTGACCTTGAGTTTTGGAGTTGTAGTTCACCTATATCCAGGGAGCACTGTGACTCAATCAATGATGGATCCAGACCAAACTTGACACATAGACCCAACATGGCCAACTGTGAATGCTGGTGGGATTTGGGGAGGATTGACGATTTTGGGAGCTGCAATTCACCCACATCCTTATGCATTTTCTAATGGGAGCATTAATTTTTTAAAAAGGAAGACTGACTTTTTCTAATGAATAGTGTTACAAATTACCTAAGCTGCTTTTGCTGGTCCTCCTCCACCTGATGTTGCTGGGCCACTCTCAGTCCCATGTCATGGGGGCGCTTTTCCCCATACCTTGAAGGTACTCACTGGCATGGGACTCCATCCAACCTTGCGTGCTCTCCCTCGCTCACGCATGTACACCACACTGACCTGCTCTCCCCATCCCACTTGGAGTCTCAGAAACTGAGAGGCCAGCTGGGAGGACAGCCAATCACAGCAGGATGAGGGATTTGGGTGGGAGGGTTTGCCATCTGTTTCCGAAAAGGAAGAGAAGGACAGGCAAGAGATCTTCAGCCTTCTCTGCCAAAGGGGTTCCTAAGACTATCAGAAGTATATGTTTTCTGATGGTCTTTGGCAACCCTTCTGAAATCCCCTCGTGACCCCCCACAGGAGTCCCGGCCCCCAGGTTTAGAAACGCTGGTTGAGATAGTGATACTTCTGTTTTCTGATGATTCAATGCATACCATTTTTGATTCATGCATAAAATTATTATAGCTATTGTGTATAAAAGCCCCTTAAGGCTACATCTATGAGATGTATATGAAACATTAATGATTTTCATGTTTAGGCATGGGTCCCACCTCAAAGATCTCTCATTAGGTACGTATATGCAAATTCAGGAATTCCAAAATCTGAAATAATCCAAACCACTTTTGATACAAAACATACTTACTATTAACCCTTCAAAGTCTCCTTTTTCACATGTCTGAAAGCACTGCAAGTGATTCTGTTAGCCATTTTCCTGACCATCTTTTCAGGAGCTTATTGTTCAAGCATCTGTTGCTACCTTGCCAGGAAAAATGAGTGGGTAATATAAAACCAAAAAGTCCAAGGTTTTCTGCCCTTTATTCCGTGCTGCCCCCTGTGTTTCTCAGATGGCATAAAAAAGGGCTCCAATTTTATTTGGGTCAGGGGCTTAGAACCTCTGTGAAAGTAGGAAAAATGTGAATGGAAACATAATGTCTGGAGAGCCAGTGTATTGCATGTTGGCATACCTCTAAAGTAGATATACTAGAACAGGGCTGTCCAACTGGCGGCCCGGGGACCGTATACGGCCCAGCCCCCCAGCCCTTTCCCTACGGCCCCCTAAGCTTTTTAATAAAAAATAAAAATTGAAAAATAAAATAAACAATAATTTTTTAAAAAAATACCTACTTCCGGGTTCAGAGCAAGTATCGCGAGAATACGCAATCCACACGGGATTTCTCTGTCAACGCGAGATCACGCCGGCGTTGACAGCGAAATCCCGTGTGGATTGCGTATTCTCACGATACTCTTCGGCTACTCTACTACTGGATCACTGAGGCCACAGACGCGATTAGGACCTTCTTCGACTCAGTCGGTCGCCGCCTCTCGTCGTCCCGGGTACTCCTGGATCCTGCGCGTTTGGAAAAGGTAGGCCGAAGCAGAGGGCTCCTCAGGGGCTCCTCATTCCCTCCCCCATCTCCCCTCATGTATTAAATATAAAATTAAATATATTTAAAGATGAAATAAGGGAGATGGGAAACATAAAATAAGGGGAGGATGGAATTAAATATATTTAATATTAAATAAAAATAAGGGGAGAGGGGAGGATGGAATTAAATATATTTAATATTAAATAAAAATAAGGGGAGATGGGAGGATGGAATTAAATATATTTAATATTAAATAAAAATAAGGGGAGATGGGAGGATGGAATTAAATATATTTAATATTAAATAAAAATAAGGGGAGAGGGGAGGATGGAATTAAATATATTTAATATTAAATTAAAATAAGGGGAGAGGGCGCCGGGGGAGAGGGCGGAGCCGGGGGTGGAGCCGGGGGGGGCAGACCCTACGGCCCCCCAGGTCATCAGTGACCGGAATTCAGGCCCCTGGGCCGGTAGAAGTTGGACAGCCCTGTACTAGAATAATTGCACAGTCTTCCTATTGCTGCTCCTCGAACCTTCTTGTATTGTTTCCCTGTACCAGTTTTTGGACTTGAAACTCCTGGGGACAGACACTTCTCAAACCAGTTCCTTGCAAAGTCTCATATACGGTATGTGTGTGTGTGGGCATGTATGTTTGTTTGTCTCTGCAGTCACCTACAGACCCACCACCACGATGCTACCCTTGGAAGACAATCATCCTTGGCCACGAGTGATAACCTATGAAATGATGTACCACAGAGGTTGCTGGTAGGTGAAGTGGCCCTATGTGATACTGTTGTTGAAAACCAGAACCCCAAAATGCGTCCCGAGACCCATGGCTCTAAGCCAGGGGTGCTCACACTTTTTCAGCATGCGAGCTACTTATAAAACAACCAAGTCAAAATGATCTACCTACCCACTACTCAGAGAGCCATAAAAGCAAAATATTTGGAAATTTATTTCGGTGAGAGCCATATAATATATTTTAAGACTGAATTCAACTAAATGTGAGTATAATAAGCCCCTGAATTTATTCATAATAATGATGATGATAATATTCATTCAGCCTCTGCTACTACTACTACTACTAATAGTAACAACAACAGGTTCCTAGAGTAGAAGGAGACCTCCAAGGGCCATCCAGTCCAACCTCCTTCTGCCATAAGGGAAAAACACAATCAAAGCATCCCTCACAGATGGCCATTCAGCCTCTGCTAACAACAACAACAGCAACAACACAATAGGTTCCTAGAGTAGAAAGAGACCTCCAAGGGTCATCCAGTCCAACCTCCTTCTGCCATAAGGGAAAAACACAATCAAAGCATTCCTCACAGATGGCCATTCAGCCTCTGATAATAATAATAATAACAACAACAGCAGCAGCAACAATGGGTTCCTAGAATAGGAGGAGGCCTCTAAGGAACCTCCTTCTGCACCTGGGCGGCGTCGGGAGCCTGCGGGGCGGGACTGAGCCTTCCTCCCTCCCTGTCTGCGATCTACCAGGACTCCCTACGCGATCTACCAGTAGATCGCAATTTACCTAATGAGCACCCCTGCTCTAAGGTGATCAAAAATGGAATCATGGGATTCCTACCTAGTTCTCCAAACAGAAGTTCATAAATACAAAAAATAATAGCGCACTCACAAAAGACAAGCAGAAGATTTACAGAAGATTACAACCAGAAAACGACGAGGAAGATCGGAAGCTCATTTTATGTTTATTTCACTCCCCTCCTGTTTTTTCTTTCTTTTTCTTTTTTGTCCCCCCCCCTTTTTCTCTCCTCCCCCCATTTTGTCTTCTGTCCACTACTGTTTTTAAATTAAACCAATAAAGATTATTTTAAACCAGAAATGGAATCTACAATAACCTTTACTCTAGTTTCAGGCGACTTCTCAATGAACTTGCCAAAGTTTGTATCAGCATCACATACACCTTAGGGCAGTGTTTCCCAACCTTTTTTGAGCCGCGGCACACTTTTAACATTAAAAAATCCGGGGGCACACCACCAACCAAAATGACACAAAATGACACTCTAACACAGTAAACAACGGCTGGGGATGGTGGCCTGCTGGGAGCAGCTGCTGGGAGTGCCAAAGCCAGGGGGGGCGGAGCCAGGCTGCACCATGCCCCACCCCTACCCTGGCTTCAGCACTCCCAGCAGCTGCTCCAGCCTTGAGGGGGGCAGTGCCAAGCCAGCAGTGCCAGAGCCAGCACAATGCTGGCTTGGCACTGTCCCTCAAGGCTCAAGTGCTGGGGGCAGCTGCTGCCATGCTGCCCCTTCCCCAGCTTCAGGGAGGCGCCATGCCCCAGAGCCCAGCTTCAGCGCGCGCCATGCCCCGCCCCATCTCCCCAGCTTCAGCTCTCCTACAGGCCGCGTCATGCCCCGCCCCCTCCCCCAGCTTCACCTCTCCTACACAGGCGCCATGCCCCGCCCCTCCCCAGCTTCAGCTCTCCTATAGAGGAGGAGCATGAGCGGTGGACGGGCTTCAGTGGGCGGGGCTCCTCCTCCACGCGGCTTCAGCGAGCAAGGGGTGAGAGTCATGGTGGGAGTCATGGCAGATTGGAGGCTGGCTGGGGAAATAGCCGAAGGAGGCGGCGCCCCGGTCCCTTCTTCTTTTTCTTTGCCACTGCCCGGCCCTTCCTCCTCCCCCCCAAGCAGCAGGAGTTCGGCAGGAGGGGGGGAGGAAGGGGGGCAGAGAGCTTTTCTCGCGGCACAGCAGGAGGTCCGTCATGGCACACTAGTGTGCCACGGCACACTGGTTGAGAAAGACTGCCTTAGGGAATATCGCTTTGGGTCCAACCTATCTTCGAGACCACATCTCCTTCTACAAACCAGCATGGGCATTAACATCAGCCCTTCTCTCAGTCCTACCACCATTTCAAGCACGGTTGGCGAGGATGAGAGAGAGGGCCTTCCTGGTGGTGGCTCCTCAGCGCTGGAATACCCTTCCTAAAGAAATTAGCTTATTTATTATTTATTTATTTACTTTATTTATACTCACCCCGAAGGGGACTCAGAGTGGATTACAGAACACATACTTGCAGACAATCCCTGCCGTTCAACATATGACATGTAAACATGTGACATTTATCACAGAATAGTACAATACAGTACAGACGTTTTTACATTTATACATATATGGACAAACATAGACAAACTTTCTGGCCACCAGGGGGAGCTGACACACTCCTCATCTCTCTCAGCGTTTCCTTTCAGCGTCCCTTTGTTGTTTCTTCCGCATTCCTCAGCGATTCTTTATGGCCTCATAAATCAGTCAAAATTTTGTCTCCCCACTTTAATGTGGTAACCTTTATCTCCTACTTGACAAATGTAACTGTCTTTTGGGCTGCAAAGGTCAGCAGCAGGCTACACTTAAGGTCGAGAACCCACCTAGACCCGGGCAGGCCTTGAACTCATGACCTACTGGTCAGAGAGATCTTATGCAGCTGACACTTAGCCAGCTGCGCCACATTCCCGATTAGCCCCCTCTCTTCAGGCCTTCCGGGTTAGTCTAAAAACATGGCTCTTCAGACAGACCTTTGATCCTGAGTAATCCATGGCCAATGTGATGAACCATTGATAGCACTGGTCCACACTTTGATTGTTACGACAGAGAGCCGGCTTATTTGCAGGTCCCACTGCATTTTAGGAATTTTATAATTTTGATATTTTTATAATTTTATCAGTGAGATTTTTATGTGCTGTTGATTGTACTTATGCCATTGTATTTTTTACTTATTTATTGTTGTCTGTATGTGGCACTTGAGTGCTTCTGTGAGCTGCTCCAAGTTCCTTGAGAAGATAGTGGTGGTGTACAAATAAAGATATTATTATTCTTATTGTACGATTTAGTCTAGGAAAAGACATCAGCCCCTCACAATATTTTTTAAAAATGTATTTATTTCATTTATAACCTGCCCTTCTCTACCCCCGAAGGGGGACTCAGGGCGGCTGACAAAAGGCAACAATTCAATGCCGTATACATAATTACAAAACGACAACACATCAAATAGAACAACAGATTAAAATCAATTAATACCAGAACAACTACATAATCCCTGTCCCACATTCATAGGCTGTCCAAGCCAAGCCACAGTCTGCCTCCACAGCATTGTCATTACTTAATTGTCCGCCCGCTGCTCCACATCAACCAAGCGCCCGGTCCCAAAGCCACGTCTTTAGTTTTTTTCTAAAGGAAAGGAAGGAAGAAGTTGATCTTATTTCGCTGGGGAGCGAGTTCCACAGGCGAGGGGCCACTATGGAGAAGGCCCTGTTCCTCGTCCCCGCCAAACGTATTTGCGACAAAGGTGGGATCGAGAGCAGGGCCTCCCTGGAAGATCGTAAATTTTGAGGTGGGACATAAAGGGAGATACGTTTGGACAAGTAAACTGGGCCAGAACCGTAAAGGGCTTTAAAGGTCAAAACCAGCACTTTGAATTGTGCTCAGAATTGGATCAGTAGCCAGTGGAGCTGACACAACAAAGTATGCTCCCTGTATGTCACTCCAGCTAGTAATCTGGCTGCTGCTCGCTGGACTAATTGAAGTTTCAGAACAGTCTTCAAAGGCAGCCCCACGTAGAGTGTGTTGCAGTAATCTATTTGGGAGGTAACCAGAGTGTGGACTACGGTGGCCAAGTCAGACTTCCCAAGGTACGGGCGCAGCTGGCGCACAAGTTTTAACTGTGCAAAAGCTCTCCCGGCCACCGCCGAGACCTGGGGCTCCAGGCTCGGCGATGAATCCAGGATCACTCCCAGGCTGCGAACCTGCGTCTTCAGGGGGAGTGTAACCCTATGCCCTGTTCGGCCTTTTGACTGACCAGGAGGACCTCTGTCTTGTCTGGATTCAATTTCAATTTGCTAGCTCTCATCCAGTCCGACACAGCAGCCAAGCACCGGTTCAAGGTCTGGACAGCCTCCTTGGTGACAGGTGGAAAGGAGTGACAGATTTGGACATCATCTGCATAAAGATGACATCGCATTCCGAAATTCCGGGTGATCTCCCCCAGCGACTTCATTGTAGATGTTAAACAACATCGGGGACAATATCCCCAATGGAGTTAAGAATAGCAGCAAGGCTTGTCCTATATTTTATCTAACTCTATTCCTGGAAAAATTTCTTCCTCCCAATTGCCAGATCAGACTGCTTCCCAGGGGTCTTAATTGAAGCTGCGCCAACACCCCTGACACCCATTGTATTGCCAGCCAAAACCCACTGTCCTGTTCCAGACAGGGAAGAAAAGAGCCATCGATCCCATTAGCTCCAACCCAGACCACATTCCTTTCCTCCCATATCTCTCCAAGAAACAGCCACTGGACTTCAAATCAAGCAATGGCAGTTTATTAAATTTTATACCACACCTGCAAACCAATTCACAGTGACAATGGACTGGGCACCTATCAATGTGGGGTTCCTTGCTGGCGCCAACTTGGACCAATCAGCAACCAATGTGGCCAAATTTCTTTGTTTTGGATATCTGTCAAAGTGCTATAAATCAATCTGTATGCTTGTACTTGCGCTTATGTCGGTTTTTGGAACGCAAGCTCTGCTGACATCCACTTTGGCCAAGGTGAACAATCACCCCTGTTCTTTCCTTTCTTCTCATCTGTGGCTGTTTTGGTCATTTGGAGCTTGACACACCAGGCTCCCGAACTCATGCTTCTTGCAGAACTGCAATTGCATATAATGTCACTGGATTGGCTGTTGCTAGATGAAGATGGCACCCCCTCTTTGAGCAAGTCTTACCAAGAAAACTCCATAAGGTCACCATAAATTGGAAATGATTTGAAAACTCATCAGTATCCTCTGGCACCATTTCAGATCTGAAAATATCACTTTTTTTCAAAACGATCTTAATCTTCTGATAATTCTACACATCCCAAACAGCCCTCAGAGCAGAGGTGGGAAATTATTTTTTCCAAGGGGCCACATGAGAGCCAAAAAAATTATGGAGGGCCGCACCTAAAGGCTGAATTACATTTTAACCTACATTATTTATTTATTCATTTATTCATTCATTCATTCATTTATTTATTTATTTATTATATTTACTATCTATTACACATCATTAACATAAACGTATTAATATATCAAGAAATATTCATATATTATTAGTATTAATATCATAATTATTATATTAGAGTATATATATAGAGACATTACAATATATTGAAATTCTAAAATAACATTATTATATTATTATAATAAAATTATTATAAAATAATAATAAAAAACACGAAAATTAAATTAAATTCAAGAAGACAAGGTGCGAACCAAGATGAAGGCTGACATCCTCAAGAGAGGAAGGATCCCAAGATGGAATGGCCCAATGGCCCCAGCCCAGCTGAAAGCTGGAAGAAAAAAATTGAAAGAATCGAAAGGAGGCTCATGTAACGGAGAAAAAAGGACTTCATTGTCAACAGGGAAGAGGGAGGGGTGGGTGGGGGAGGGAGAAGGGGATGAAAAGGGACAAAAGGCATGGTAATTGTGGTTATGTATAGTTGATTATAATAAAAACATTTTAAAAAATGTCCCCAGCCCAGAGGATGGCAAAGCGGACCCAGCCGCTGCCACAGCAGAGCAGAGCAGAGCAGCAGGCGATCGGAGGCTACAGGCCTCCGCCCGCTCTCGCCCCCAGCCGTTCCCCAGCTGATCGCCTTGCTATGGAGTGCCGCTGCCGCCATCCCATCGCGGGCTCTGTGGGGCCTGTGTCGGCAGACAGGCCGGAGGAGCGGCGGCTTTGGAGTGCTTGCCATCCCTGGATGAGATCCGGGCCTGCAGGGGGAGCACTCGGCGATCTGAGGCGGCTGTTCACCCTGGCGACTCGGAAGACGATCAAGTCTTCCGGGTTGCCAAGGCGATAAGCCCCCGCAGGTCGCGGAGTGCTTCCGATGCAGGCCCGGATCCCCTCCAGGGATAGCAGGCACCCCAAAGCCGCTGCTCCTCTGGCCTGTCTGCCAACACAGGCCCCACAGAGCCCACGATGGGATGGCGGCGGCAGCCCTTCCTCTTGGCCCTGACGGCCTTCTCCCTGGGCTGGACAGAAGCGGCTGCCGGGCCGGATCCAGCCCGTGGGCCGTAGGTTGCCCACCCCTGCCTCAGAGGGTCACCAGCCACCATTACTCAACCTTTCCATGAAGGCCATTTTGGGGTCTCCACTATGGCCCAAGAAGGGCCTAAAATGACTGCACGATGTGGCAAAAGTGCTACCCATGCCACATAGAGGGGGTTTAAGACACACAAACAAAATATTTTGGGGGGGTAAGCATGATAGGGGGATTGGCCCTTTGTGGTCTCCTGGGCGCCATTGCAACCCCAATCTTTTGGCAATTGCGCATCCCTGCCTGAGAAAGTGGACCTCTGTCGGCTTTTGTGTTGTGGCAGGTGTGTCGGGTGGGTGTGAGAGAAGCTCCTTGTTCAGCATCTGAAGGGAGGAGATTCCCGAGTAGCCAGAAACTGCTGAGCGTGTACCAGAGTTAATGAAGAGCTATTTGCCTTGTTACGCTGTGGAATCTCTTGATCAGGAACACTTAATAGCACAGGAATCTCTCTAGGGCTTCCTGTCATGACATCTGGCTCTGGGATATAACAATATGGGGTGAGAGAAGGACAGCCCAACTGACTGGCTGCTCCCAGTTGACATACTTGACGTGTGAATGTGGGAAACTTGCTGATTAAGCCAGGTTCGGAATTGTGTGGCCTGCCACGTGTCGTTGGACTGCAACTTCCAGCATCCTGTGTCACTGTCAAGGCTGATGACAGTTGTTTATTTGTTTAACATATTTATAACTCATCCTCCAGCCAGAAAGGTTCCCAGAGTGGCTGACAAATAGTTGATATGACAAATGTGACAATTACTTGGCCGCAGGTTTATAATCTAAATAAGGCACAGTACGCGAAAAAAGGAGATGGCCGTGGGAGAAGGGATGTGTTTCTGTGTTTTCTTAATTATGTATGTATTTCATTTGTAAGCTGCCTTTCTCTCAGAGTGGGACAGAAATGGTGGATTCCAGAGACGGTTATCTGAAAATGTACAATCTATAAAAATGCAACATGCAATGCAATATTTCGGAGCACAAGTAAATAACCTAATAGAGACCCTACATGGGTAAAAGAGACGCCAACATTATCATAGTGCATAAAGAGCATTCATATCTCTGAATAGAGAGTCCCATGAGAGAGTTCCTTCGCAAATAATATGATAAAGTCCACCTTCTTCAAGAAGAGAAAATATAAGGAATAATGTCCAATAGCAAGCGAAGTACTCTCACAGCGGCCGACGATCTCGTGGATGCGTGCGCTGAATCGTTTCGCCGTTTACAGGCTTTTTCTAGACCGGGGACGTCTTTCGGCGCTCCAATGTATTAGCAACAAATCTAGACAATATATACAATACAATACATCAGAATGGGTAAATTTTCCCCACATAGCGACCCTGTACGAGGAGAGAAAGAAGCAGTATTCGTACCTTAGTATATCAAGGGAAAATCACATAGAGGCATCAGGCCTTCTTTGGTCAGGTCATGGACAATGCAATGTGGAGCAGGGGGAAGTTTATAGTCAAGAGATTAACAGTAAATGTGAACAGCTGAGAACTACACAAGGAGCTCGCTAACAGATAAATGATCATTGAGGCCTTTTGGCGACTCGCAGGAAAGGCGGATTATCCAATCGCGTTCTAATTGTAATAATCTGCGTTTTACATCCATTGAGGGTTTGGGTTCTACCTTATCCAAAACCATTACAGTGAACGCCTCATGGTGATGTTGTTTGCTAACAAAGTGAGAGTACAGTCTGGAATTATCACATCCTGTGCGAAATCTAGATCTGTGTTCCTGTACTCTTTTTGTGATCAGAATGACAATAGGCCTTCCGGGAGGAGGGAAGACGCCCTTATCCTAAATCGGTGCTACAGAGTGCTCTACTTAGAGTAAAAAAGATTCCCCGCGTTTCTTTGTTTATGAATAAAAGCAAACCTGTAGAAGACAGAATAGTTTGGCCGCTCACGTATACTCCCCATGCCCGCAAAATCTCCTCTATTGTCAATAGATTTTGGCCCCTAGTGCAGTCCATTCCTGGGCTTCAAAAAAACCCATTGATTGCATACAAACGCACTGCCAATATAAAAAGTTTGATTATTCATTCTGATCACAGCATCAAACAGGTAGAAAAAACAATCAAGCAATTTACCCATAAGTGTGGCAGGTGCTCTATATGCCATTTAATTGATCCAGCAGATCATATTGTCAGCCCTTACAACCACCGAAGGTTCAGGGTCAATACCTGGTCCACCTGCGGGTCTAGTAATATCGTGTATTGTCTAAAATGTATTTGCGGGGACATTTATGTGGGCAAAAGCGGGCGCGAAATTCGAAATATTGCATTGCATGTTGCATTTGTATGTTTGGTGATATACACAAAAAATACAAAATTATATCATTATCATTGCTTCTTAGTTCTCCTCGTTGCTTTCATTCTTTAAAGCAACCCCGCACTATTTTTTGACTCAATGTACAATCTATAGGCAAAGGTTTTTCCCTGACATTAAGTCCAGTCGTGTCTGACTCTGGGGCTTGGTGCTCATCTCCATTTCTAAGTCAAAGAGCCGGCGTTGTCTGTAGACACTTCCAAAGTCATGTGGCTGGCATGACTGCATGGAGCGCCATTATCTTCCTACTAGATCTACCTATTGATCTACTCACTTTTGCATGTTTGCGAACTGCTAGGTTGGCAGAAGCTGGGGCTAACAGCGGGAGCTCACCCCACTCCCCGGATTCAAACCACCAACCTTTTGGTCAGCAAGTTCACCAGCTCAGTGGTTTAAGCCACTGTGCCAATGGGGGCTCAATCTATATCCATAATCTATATCCACAATAAAGTGAAAGTATGTTTGTATGTGTAGGTGGCTGTCTGGCTGAGGCTCCCACTTCCACAAACAACTATGCCCCCCACCACTGAGGCAGCCACCAAAGGCCCTCCCTCCAACGACATTGAAGGTTATAGAGAGCACTGCCAACCCCTGCCAATGTCCTCCGCAAACACAATACTGCCCACCACCCAAGTGAATGCTTTCATACGGAGACAATTCATCCTAGATTTTATGTGTTTCTTCCACCACAGACATCTCAGTGTTTCTTATTCTCCCCATTTGTGTGGAATTTGCATGATCCAGCCTACTGCGTCTCCCATAACCCTTTCCTACTCTTTTCTGTGATGCACAGCAAACAGAGCAATGTTACATCTTGGACCAGAGCCTTGTGTCCTTCCAACTTCATGTGAACCTCTGATAACTTGGACGGGCTAGACTAGGTATGAGCAAACCCAGACTCTTTACTTAGGCCCTCTTCTCTCTTACCATACTATCCTTCCTATTCTCTTTCCTTCCTCCTTTTCTCCCTCTTTATTCTTCCCTTCCACCCTTTTGTCCTCCTTCCTCCCTCCCTCCCTTATTTCCCTCTCTCTCTCTCCCTCCCTCCTTCCCTTCCACCCTTTTATTCTTCCTTCCTTCTTCTCTCCTTCTCCTTCTTTCCTTGTCTTTCCTTCCTTCTCTCTTTCTTCCCTCCCTCCGTTCCCTTCCACTTTTCCTTCCTTCTCTCTTTCCTTCCTCTTTACCTCCCTCCCTTCTTCCATTCTTCCCTTCCGCCCTTTCGTCCCTCCTTCCACCCCACTCCTTCTTTCTCCTTCCTTCCTTTTGTCTTTCCTTCCTTCTCTCTTTCCTTCTTCTCTCCATTTCTCCTTCCATTCTTCCACTCTTTCATCCTTCCTTCCCTCATTCCTTCCTTCCTTCCCCGTCTTTCTCCTTCCTTCCGTTTTGTCTTTCCTTCCTTCTTTTTTCCTTTCCTTCCTTCTTTTTCCTTCCTCCTTTCCTTTCATCCTTCCTTCCCTCTTCCCTCCCTCCCCCCTTTCTCCTTCCATCTTTCCCTTCCTCATTTACATCCTTCTTTCCTTCTCTCTTTCCTTCCCTCTTTCCATCACCAAGCAACCAGTCCTAGCAGAGAGTGCTAGTATGTGCCCTGCAAGTTAGAAAGTTTGCCTATGCGTGGGCTAGTCAAAAACCATTAATTCAGATTGTCTCAAAGGAACAATCAAAAGAAGTCACCCATAATTTCTTCTTGCTCTTTTCCAACAAGGACGCTGAGACGGTTGGCTGCACAAAGCAATCTTTCAGCCTTGAGGGGAGTCTCACCAGCTGGGGCCATTCATGGTGCCTGAGCCTGGCCACCCGGGTTTTTCTCGTGGCGCTTTCTGGGAACTCATTTCAGATAGAAGCCCCCGGCTTAATCCTTGACTTTTTGCAGCTGTCAAACAACTAGCCAACTATTCATCCCTTGTATGACACATTCCTAGGGAATGATAGACTATCACCTGGCCTTTTGCCCAACCACGGTAGGAAATACAAACATGTGCAACCGTTGCTTGTGAAAGCCACATCTACACCACAGACTAACCTCCGTCAAATCCTTCTTGTGTCTTGTGGGTTGTTGGAGAGACGGACGAGCTCTCTCTGGATTTCGACATGGTAACCTCCAATTAATGTAACCGCTAACATTCCGGTGGAAACCCATCTACTAGGAAGGAGACAGAAGGGCCCACACACAGGCCTGAGTTGACAGGCAAAAAATCAGCTTCATTGCCTTATCTTCCTTTCTCTGGAAACCTTTTGCAATTTTGGCTTTTGGCAGGAAGACCATTCAACATGTACCGCCCTAATTCAGTTTCCCCCAGTCTGTGGACATCTGGGGCCCCTTCCACACAGCTGTATAACATCCACATTGAAGTGGTTTATATAGCAGTGTGGACTCAAGGCCCTTCCACACCAAATAGAACCTAGAACAGTGTTTCCCAACCAGTGTGCCGTGGCACACTAGTGTGTCATGAGCAATCATCAGGTGTGAAAATGCCAAATGGAATCAGACTCTATAGGCTTAGTGTTGTAGATCGGAGAAAACACCCAAAGTATGCAAAATATGTCTCTATATTAACACATTAGTGTAAATAAACACATGGTATATCACATCAAACATACAATGATACAAAAAGAAAGAGGCGCCAGTTGAAATATACTCCCCAAAGTACTTGCCCTATGGCGAATGGTTGCTGGAAAAGGTCCGCTCTCTGTGCCAAGCTGTATAGCGGCTCGGGTTCAGCGTGGGCCGATACCCGAGCAGGGAGAGGAGGCGCTGAGTGATGACGCGTCACAGCGCCAGATGCGGCCGTCGTGAGATCAATATTGTAGTAGTGACGCCAGCACGTTGAGGGTGGTATGCGGGATACCCCAGAGGAATGAAAACATGGATGGGGAAATCCCCGTGTAATCGAGGGGAATCCCGGGCGTCCTATCAATCCAGCCTGGCGGTCTCGCGTCACTGTGCTGCTCTGTATGAGCCGAAAACCATAGTAGGGAATCCCTGGAAGCGGCGGGAGGGGTGATGGAATCACAGGCGGGTGGGTTGGATTCACAAAAAACACAAAGCAGTCCGATTAAGAGCTTCAATGCTCCAAAGGGGCAGAATTACCCCAGACTGGACATGGAGGAAGAGGAGGTGTGGCTTCTTCTTCACATGAAGGCTTGGAGGTTTAACATCTACATTGAAGTGGTTTATATAGCAGTGTGGACTCAAGGCCCTTCTACACCAAATATAACCTAGAACAGTGTTTCCCAACCAGTGTGCCGTGGCACACTAGTGTGTCGTGAGCAATCATCAGGTGTGCCGTGGGAAATTGGAACCTCCAATACCCTTTCTTCCTCCTCCTGCCGAACATTTTTTCTTCTCCACTCGAGCTCCCTTCTTCCCAGTCTCGCTCTGATTGCTTTGCCTTGCTTTGCTCACACTGCCGCTTCTGTGGGAGGGGGGAGGGAGGAAGATGTGACCTGTGCGGGCGCTACTATCCCTAATTCTAATCCTATTTCTATGTCTATCCCTTTTTCCATGTGGAATGTATGTGGTGCCGAAGTTGATGGTGTCTGCCTATGGAAATCCATAATGCTTTTATGGCCAGAACATTGTTTTAATCTGGAATGAATGCGTAT
This sequence comes from Anolis apletophallus, assembly GCA_030556195.1. Taxonomy (NCBI): domain Eukaryota; kingdom Metazoa; phylum Chordata; class Lepidosauria; order Squamata; family Anolidae; genus Anolis; species Anolis apletophallus. Next base: position 42,963,082 of record JARBWK010000011.1, on the reverse strand, counting down.
GATGTTTGGATGGTTGTATTTTGATGTATTTTGATTGCATTTTGGTTGTTGAGGGGTTCTGGGGTCTTGTATTGTTGCTGTGTGGGCATCGAATTGCGCCTTACTGTAAGCCGCTCTGAGTCCCCCCTCGGGGGTTGAGAAGAGCGGGGTAAAATCCTGAAATAAATAATACTGCGCAGACTCACCCCACGTCTTCCTCCCTCCCCTCCACAGTGCTCTCTGGATATAGGTGAACTACATCTCCAAAACTCAAGGACAATGCCCACCAAACTCTTATAGTGAACTCCGATAATCCAGTTTCAAGTAGATATTGTGGATCATCTGCCTTGATATTCTAGGTCAGTGTTTTTCAACCTTTTTTGAGCCGCGGCACATTTTTTACATTTACAAAATCCTGGGGCACACCACCAACCAAAATGACTCAAAATGACACTCTAACACAGTCATACATATAGTTAACATGTTTTTCAATGTATTTATACACTCAGTGTGAAACCTGGACCTGTTTCGATGAACACAACATACATATCCTGGCAGGAATGGCAGAAAGATACACACGAAGGTCTTGCTCAGCAGCTGGGAGTTATAGTTCACCCGCAATCAAAGAGCATTCTGAACTCCACCAATTATGGAATGGAATCAAACTTCCCACACAGAACTCCCATAACCAAGAGAAAATACTATAAGAGTTTGGTGGGCATTGACCTTGAGTTTTGGAGTTGTAGTTCGCCTATATCCAGAGAGCACTGTGGACGGGAGGGAGAAAGACGTGGGGCGATTCTGCGCAGTAGCGCCCGCACGGGTCACGTCTTCCTCCCTCCCCCCTCCCGCAGAAGCGGCAGCGTGAGCAAAGCGAGGCAAAGCAAGCAGAGCGAGGCTGGGCAGAAGGGAGCCCGAGTGGAGAAGAAAAAGTGTTCGGCAGGAGGGGGAAGAAAGGGTGTTGGAGGTTCCAATTTCCCACGGCACACCTGATGATCGTTCACGGCACACTAGTGTGCCACGGCACACTGGTTGGGAAACACTGATCTAGAGAGCAAACATGCCCAACACGCATGACAAACTTTAAGCACTGGTGGAGTTTCAGGGGGTTAACCTGGCATGATGTGAGTTGTAGTTCACCCACAACCTTATGCATTTTGAAAAAAAAGACTTTTTCAAATAGCTTGGGTAATGTTGGGTGCCCAAGCTAGTATTCATCTATTTATCAAAGCTGCTTTATTTTAAGCCACCTTTAGTATTGCTCCTTCTGTCAAGTAGAAAAGAAGACATCTCCCCAGACAAGAAAAAAAAAGTCAAGGGTATGTAACATATCTGAAGGAGCATGAAAATCAAAAGTCCTTAGGTTGCCAGCAGCTACGGCTGATTCCCTTCGTGAATGAAGAGCATTCAATAGATTCCTCTGGATGTGGGTCAGTGTGGGTTGGCCACACAGGATGTTGCAAATCTGGGTTCCTGTGTGGTTTTTCAGCACCAGCAGGTTCCTGCCCAAATTAACAGCGCATCCAGAATCCCTTGCAATATCAGCCAACCCTTCTTCAGTGGGGACATTCTTGTATTGCTGCAGCGAACGTTGAAAATAAATGTTCCTGCATTATATCCAGGAGTATCATTGAATTTTACATCTTGAATTTGATATAAACCGTGTATTTGTCAGTAGGATATTTTGCTTTATGGCTGGGCGGAAAATAAAATGAATACATCCACTTGTTTTATTTCCGTTCTGAAAGGAAATCCGCAAGACGGGGTGAGCTCCCGCAGTTAGCCCTAGCTCCTGCCAACCTAACAGTTCAAAAACATGAAAATGTGAGTAGATAAACAGGTACCGCTTTGGCGTGAAAAGGCAAAGAGATGCTCCAAGGTTGGCAATTCGAATCCGTGAGATGTGGTGAGCTTCCGCTGTTAGCCCTAGCTCCTGCCAACCTAGCGTGTTTCCCGATAGTAAGACACCCCGATTGTAAGACGTATCGGGGGTGTCAGGGGGGTCGGCTAATATAAGCCGTACCCCGAAAGTAAGCCGTACCTCGCCCATCGGCCGTGGCACACCTCCGCGGCGCACCTTTCTGCCAGGCCTCTCTGATGCGGCGCCTCTTGCTCTCTTCTGCCTCCCTTTCTTCGTCCAAGGAAGGGAGGGGAGCAAGAGGCGTGGCTTGCCTGGGCCAGCGTCACTCTTGCTCTCTTCCCCCTCCCTTCCTTGGACGAAGAAAGGGAGGCGGAAGAGAGCAAGAGGCATGGTGAAGCGGCGCCGCGTCCGAGTGATGCGCCCGTTGGCTGCCGCCACGCCTCTTGCTCTCTTCCCCTCCCTTCCTTGGACAAAGAAAGGGAGGGGGAAGAGAGCAAGCGTGGTGGAGCGCCGCATCAGAGTGACGCCCCGCCCAAAGACGCCTCTTGCTCTCTTCCCCTTCCTTCGTCCAAGGAAGGGAGGGGGAAGAGAGCAAGAGGCGCCCGTAGACGTTCCTGCGCGTGCGCCGCCGTCCGCCGTCCGCGCAGAAAGCTGCGCCGCGGAGGTGTGCGCGGCCGATGGGGCAGGTTGCGGCGTGACGGCGTCGTCGTCGTGGGCATGGCGACGGGGTACGTCTTAGTTTATATAAGACGTACCCCGAAAGTAAGACGTAGGGGGACTTTTTGGGGGGGAAAGAAAGTAAGACGCTGTCTTACTTTCGGGGAAACACGGTAGTTCAAAAACATGCAAATGTGAGTAGATAAACATGTACTGCTTTGGCGCGAAAAGGCAAAGAGATGCTCCAAGGTTGGCAATTTGAATCCGTGAGATGAGGTGAGTTCCCGCTGTTACCCCTAGCTCCTGCCAACCTAGTAGTTCAAAAACATGCAAATGTGAGTAGATAAACCGGTACTGCTTCGGCGCGGAAAGGCAAAGAGATGCTCCAAGGTTGGCAATTCGAATCCGTGAGACGGGGTGAGCTCCCGCTGTTACCCCTAGCTCCTGCCAACCTAGCAGTTCAAAAACATGCAAATGTGAGTAGATAAATAGGTGGGGAAAGGCAAAGAGCAATCCAAGCCTTCTTGCCGGTCACACAACCAGAAAGTGTCTACGGACACAGGCTCCTCGGTTTGGAATCAGAGAAAGAGCACATCCTCCAGAGCCAGAGATGAAAATGAAAGGAGAAGCCTTTGCCGTTGTTTGTGTATTTGTGTTTCACTGTATCCTCATTTGTAACAAGGCATTGAATGGTTGCTTGTGATTGTTTCTATGTTGTAATCCACTCTGAGTTCACTTGGGGAGAAGGGCGGAATATAAATAAAGTGTTGTTGTTGTTACTATTATTTGATACACAATAAGATTAGTAGACAGCAAACAAGTCCACTATGTTGGCTTTTGTATTTGATCACACGTCAGACACTTCTCAAGTATCTAGGACTGTGTGATGTATCGGCAAATAATACGTGCAGATCCAAGTAGGGTGGCCTTTTGCAACTGACAGATGGTAATTTTGCCAGCACCAATTGTTTTTAAGTGCAGGCCAAGGTCTTTAGGCACTGTGTTTTTTCCTTGTCGATTTTGCTCTCATTTTGATCCATAGATTGTCCCTGAAGAGCCTTCTTTAGCCAGTTTTCTCTTCTGCTTGCCATTGTAGTTTTATGGCATTGTTGTTGTTGTTGTTGTTAACACATGATACTCCTTGTGATATTTCTCTCCACCATTTGCATGTGTATGGGTGATACACCTCCCCCCATAGGCCGCAAATAGAGCGGCCTATAGAGAACTGCATAGGCTGTATGAACGTGAAACCAGAGAGGCTAAGAAGGCCTACAACGCCGCTCAGATCTCAGCTGCTGGCTCCCGTACAGCACAGATCTTTAAAGTAGTCCGGAGCCTTCTAGCATCTCCACAGAGTGACCCCAAAAACTCTAGGGTACCAGAGGATGAGAGTGTGAAAAACCGGGGTCATTCTCAGACCAGTGAGCATTGCCTCACCGAATTCAGGCCACTAACGCCGGAAGAGGTGAAAAAGCTGGTGTCCGTGGCAAGAGCGACGACCTGCCCCCTGGACCCCTGCCCATCGCACTTAATCAAGTCCTGCATTGACATCATATCGGACGCTCTGAGGGACCTGGTGAACCTTTCCCTGGATACAGGCACTTTCCCAGAGTCCCTGAAGGAGGCCAGAGTTCGCCCTCTCCTGAAAAGGCGAACCTCGACCCCGACGAACCGGAGCTACCGCCCGTTGCCAATCTGCCCTTCCTGGGTAAGCTACTAGAGCGGCGGTGGAAAGCCAGCTGCGTGACTTTTTAAACCAATCCGGGGGCCTGGACCCATCCCAGTCGGGATTCCGCGCGGGCCACGGAGTGGAATCCGTCCTGGTAGCGATTACGGATGACATCCGCCGCCAGCTGGACGGAGGGGGCTCGGCAGTCCTGGTCCTTTTAGATCTAACGCGGCTTTCGACACCGTCGACCATGATCTGCTACTCCGCCGCCTGGCTGCTTCCGGGATCAAGATAAGGCTCTGACTTGGCTAGGATCGCTCCCGAGGGACCGCCCGCTGCGGTCCGAGATCCAGGGCCATCTGCCACGTTCTTTCGGGTTGGAGTGCGGGGTCCCTCAGGGTGCTATCTTGTCCCCACCCTTTTTAACATCTATGTCCAGCCCCTGGCCAGTATTGCTAGGAGTCATGGTTTCAGCTGCTACCAATATGCCGATGACACACAGCTGTTGTTGAAGCTCGATCCAGGGATGTCGTCGGTGCCTGAAAGCTTCAGTCAGGGACTAAGGGCGGTGACAAACTGGCTTAGAGCACACAGACTAAAAATCAATCCGGCACAAACGGAGATCCTCTGGCCCGGTCGACCCGACCCTCACTCACCATTACCACTCTTTGAAGGCGAGCCCCTGTCCCCGGCTCTGGCGGTGAAGAGCCTGGGAGTGATTCTGGATGAGAGGCTGACGATGGAAGCCCAGATCCAGGCTGCAGCCAAGGGCGCCTTTTTTCATCTCCGCAGGGCCCGACGGTTGGCCCCCTACCTACCATCAGAGGCGCTGAAGACCGTGATACATGCCACCGTAGTCTCCCGTCTTGACTACTGCAATGCCCTGTATGCGGGTCTACCGCTGTCCACGACTCGGAGGCTGAGACTTGTCCAGAATGCAGCGGCCAGACTCATCTCCGGGGCATCGGCTAGGAACCATATCTCGCCAATCCTAAAAGCTCTTCACTGGCTCCCTACAGAGTTCAGAGTGGTCTATAAACTCATGGCGATAACTTTCAAAGCACGGCAAAGAACCGGACCAGCCTATCTGGGCGACCGGTTAATAGACCAACACAGTGAAAGACCATCGCGTGAAATAAATGGTAACTGTATAGTTATCCCAGGGGTGAGAGGCCCGGCTGACAAAGACCCGACGGAGAGCTTTCTCTGTGGTGGCTCCTGTAATCTGGAATACACTTCCGCCTGCTCTTAGGGCCATATCGGCCCCAGCCAGATTCCTGTCCGAGCTGAAAACTTGGCTCTTCCGCCAGGCGTTTGGGGATTGACTAATCTTGGGGATTGGGCCCTTTGTGATTCTTTGAACCCGTGTTTTTAATTAGATGTATTTTTTAAATGATGTAAGTCGCCCGGAGCACCATCGGTGGAGGGCGACTCACAAGAAATAAAGTTATTATTATTATTATTTGTGTGCCAATTATTATTGGGACCCCCTTGACTGGCTTGTGCCAGAGTCTTTGCAGTTCTGATTTTAAATCCTCATATCGTGTAAGCTTATCCAGTTGTTTCTTTTCAATCCTGCTGTCACATGGGATTGGAACATACTTTGTGTTTTCCCATGATCGTGAGGTCAGGAGTCTTGTGCTCCAAAACTCTGTCAGTCTGAATTCGGAAGTCCCAGAGCAGTTTGACTTGTTCATTTTCTATAACTTTTTCAGGCTTGTGATCCCACCCATTTTTTTGGGTAACAGGCTGATTGTATTTGTGGCACAAGTTCCAGTGGATCATCTGAGCAACAGAATTATGCCTCTGCTTATAGTCCGTCTGCGTGATCTTCTTGAAGCAGCTGAGTATGTCATCCATCGTTTCGTCTGCTTCCTTACAGTGTCTACATTTGGAATCTGTCATCGACTTTTCAATTCTGGCTTTGATAGCATTGGTTCTAATGGCTTGTTCTTGGGCTGCCAGAATCAGGCCCTCCGTCTCTTTTTTCCAAGTTTCATTTATGAGCCACATCTGTGTTTTTTCCTTGTCGATTTTGCTCTCATTTTGATCCATAAATTGTCCCTGGAGAGCCTTCTTTGGCCAGTTTTCTCTTCTGCTTGCCATTGTAGTTTTATGGCATTGTTGTTGTTAGCACATGATACTCCTTGTGATATTTCTCTCCACCATTTGCGTGTGTATGGGTGATACACCTCCCCCCATATTCAAGAAGACACCAACACAAGAGGTTGGAGTAAAATATGGCCACAACTCATTTATTGATAACAGAAGAAGGGTTGGCATGGGTCCTGGATTGGGGGTCGGACAACCTCTGCTGTCCGAAGATACTTACATCCCTGGGTGCCACTGGCACACCGCCGGTTCCCCCCAGTTCGGCACCCCAGGGGACCAGGCGTTATCCCCCCAACAACCAGGGGTGATACACCACCCCGATCCAGGGGCCATGCCACACGCCAAACACAGAGTTGTGACAAGATAAACACACACAACAGCCAGATCAGCTAACAAAATACAGAACAAGGTGAACACCAAACAACAGCAAGATAAGCTAACAAATGCGAAGCCGTGCTACACGGAGGGTGGGTGGAAAAGCTGATGCAGGCCCAGTGCCTGCTGGTAGGCTTCGGGCAGCCTTAAGTAGGCTGCCCGGGTGAAAGAGAGGGCTGGCCCCAACTGTGGGCTTGGCCAGGGCGGGGCCAGCCCCACCATTGGCCAGCTGGCTCTGGTGGCGGGAAAATCTCCCGCCACCCAGGTGGCTTCTGGGAGGAAGAAGCCCCCCTCCCGCTCCAAAATGGTGGCGAGGACACCCAGCGCCACAATCTGCTCGGCCCGGTAAGTCGGGCCAAGCCGTTTAGTGATGTTAATCCAAAACTACGAAAGTAACCCGAAAAGTGCAATTACATTCCCAAAGGACAGAGATTATACTGTAATCGTGGGTGCAATGGAGTAATATTTTAGTTGCTGGGAAAGGAATTATATATACATAAGTAGTTGTTCGTTGGCAGTTACTTCTGAACTTCAGGCTTTCCTTATTTCTAAGCTTCAGCATTCCCAAACCTTAACTGGAAATGCTGAGTACTGAGCCTTGGATCTTCTCCATGGAAAATACGTGCTTTACTTGTACTGCTACTCTATAACTGTCTGTGGGGCAGGGGAATTGTGCTCAGAGGAGATTCACTCAAACTTTCCCTTCCAAACATGATTTCATCACAGAAGGAAGGGAGTAGGAATGAGAGGGAAGACTCTTACTTCCTCCCAATTCATTGTGAATTCTTACTTGTTGCCTCCACTGATGATACGTTTAAGGAGAAACCTGCAGAGTGGATAAATACACATCCACACTCATCCTTTTGAAAATGCCGTCTCCTTTTAATTTTGCAAATGAGGCCCCCAAGAGAGCAGTTTGGCCATCACCCTGCGGCTCCTGTTCTTGGCTCTTTGCTGGTTGTGCATACTTCCGACTTGGCCACTGTCCATCTCTCATTACTGGAGAGACGCAAGGCACAAGCCCCGGGGGTGTCATAAAGTGGAGCGTGTAATCGGTGCCCACGGAGCCGCTGCCCCTTTGCCATTCATTCCACTGCACACTTTTGCCGGGATGTACCCAGGGGGTGTGCGGAACCGGACCTCCAGACCCCGGCTATGTGGGATGATGACGTCTCTTGTCATGGATCATTTGTCAAAGGCCGCTCATATTTCCCCGGCTTAGCAGCACTTTGCAGGTCTGGGCAGATCTGATTACTTGCTACTAGAGCAGCAGATCCTATCTGTGATGGAGTGCCTCAGAACGTTGTTTCAGTTCATTTCTCACTGTTGACACATTCCTTTATATCCAACATGGACAAAATGTGAAACTGTTAATTGGGTATTTTAAAAAATTAAATGCAACTTTTTACTATCTATCTATCTATCTATCTATCTGGTATTAAATGTACAAGGAACAATTCAAAACTGACCTCGGACCAACTCTGAAGGGCAGAGTGTGGAACGAATGCAGTTTATAGCACTTGGACTGTCTTGGCTGGATGCTATGTCAGTGATTCTCAACCTTCCTAATGCCGCGACCCCTTAATACAGTTCAACATGTTATTTTGACCCCCAACCATAAAATTATTTCCGTTGCTACTTCATAACTGTAATTTTGCTACTGTTATGAATCATAATGTAAATATCTGATATGCAGGATGTATTTTCTTCACAAATACCCGATACGGACAAATTTGAATACTGGTGGGGTTGGGGGTTGTATGGATTTTGTAATTTGGGAGTTGTAGTTGCTTGGATTTATAGTTTGCCTACAATCAAAGAGCATTTTAAACTCCACCAATGATAGAATTGGGCCAAACTTCCGACACATAATTTTTCCCCTTGTTACCCCCCAGTGCCTCTCAGCCAAGGGGAGGGCTGTTTCTGAAACTCCAAGTGGGAAGGGGAAAACAGGCATCTCGGCACATGGCACTGTTGTGCGCATGTGCGGACGAGGGAGAGCGTGCAAGGTTGAAGGGAGGCTTGCGGCAGTGAGTACCTTCAAGGTATGGGGCTTCTCTGTGGGAAGTTCGGCCCAATTCTATCATTGGTGAGGTTCAGAATGCTCTTTGATTGTAGGTGAACTATAAATCCTAGCTATTGCAACTACCAAATGACAAAATCAATCCCCCTCCAATCTCACCAGTTTTCAAATGTGGGTGCATCGGGTATTTGTGCCAAATTTCGTCCAGTGAATGAAAATACATCCTGCATATCAGATATTTAGTTTATGATTCATAACAGTAGCAACTCCCATATGTTAAGGTCTATTTTCCCCAAACTCCACCAGTGTTCACATTTGGGCATATTGAGTATTCATGCCAAGTTTGGTCCAGATCCATCATTGTTTGAGTCCACAGTGCTCTCTGGATGTAGGTGAACTACAATTCCAAAGCTCAAGGTCATTGCCCACCAAATCCTTCCAGTATTTTTTTGTTGGTTGTGGTAGTTCTATGTGCCAAGTTTGGCTCAATGCCATTGTTGGAGTTCAGAATGTTCTTTGATTGTAGGTGAACTAGAAATCCCAGCAACAACAACTCCCAAATGACAAAATAAACCCCCCCCCGGATCCTGTTTGCTGACTTTGTCCTCCACCAATCAAGGCTTCGTTTTGGACTATTTGACTCTCTTCCCCATAGAGTTTACAGGGAGTCACTCGGCTGCTTTAGGAGTTGGGCCTTGGTGGCATTCAGGGCTGCATTTTAGCAACCTTAGTCAGGTTGAATCAATCATTTACTCAATGTGTGTTAGGGATGGGTGAGTAAGGATACCTCCCTTTTGCCACTATGGCGGCATTTCAGGTCTGGAGACCGCATTCTTCGGAGAAGAGCAATGCGATGCCTTGGGTCTAAAACAGTAGCAATGAACACTGTAGTTCAAAAGCATGGGGAAGCAGGCATCACCCCGTCTTTAAAGTAAATACTAGCTAATGGAAGAGCAAATTGGGGCAGAGAGGACAGCTCCAGGGATCTTGCTTTCCTCACCTTCATCAAATGTAACCCTATGGGATGGACATTCAGGACTTCTAGAACAGCCACCAACAACATATGGGGAGGGGAGCATGGCAGGACAAAAGAAGGTCCAAATTTGTATCCATTTAAACCAATGATTCTCAACCTTCCTAATGCCACGACCCTTTAATACAGTTCCTTATACTCTGGTGACCCCCAAACCATAATGGGCGTGGCCGACTTACCGGCCATGCGGGTTGCGGGGCAGCATTGCCCCCGCGCCATCTTCTTTGCCTGAGGGGGCTTCTTCCCTCCAGAAGCCCCTGGCCAGCCGGCCAATGAGGGGGCTGGCTCCGCCCCACCCCCTCCCAGCTTCCGGTCGGCCCACACTTCCTGCCCGGGCAGCTTACTTAAGGCTGCCCGGGGACTGCCTCGCCACGTGCAGAGGCAGTCTTGTTTTCCTCCCACCCTCCCTACTCATTGCATTGCTTGTTGGTGCCTTTTATTTCTCTGCACTTTATTGTTGTTCTGTTCATGGTTTTACGTTTCGCTATGTTATTTGTCGCAACTCCATGTTTGGTGTGTGGCGTGTGGCATGGCCCCTGGATCAGGCTGGCTTATCGCCCCTTGGTTGTAAGGGGGATAACGGCCAGGCCCCCTGGGGTACTGAGTTTCTGTGGATAGGCATTGGGCTGCTCGCACCCCAGGCTTGCATATGCCATGGACTTTCGGGGGGCTGTCCCCCTGATCCAGGATCCATGCGTGGCCGCCAACCCTATGTTCCTGTTTTTCAATAAATTGAGTTGTGGCCATTTTTGTCCAACAACTGTGTCTGCATGTTGTTCTTGGCGCGAGGTGTGTCACGCTTGCACACGCAACATTATTGCTACTCCCTAACTGTAATTTTGCTACTGTTATGAATTGTAATGTAAATATCTGTATGTATTTTCATTCACTGGACCAAATTTGGCACAAATACCCGATACTCTCAAATATGAATACTGGTGAGGTTGATAGTGATTGACAGAACTCCCATGACCAACAGATAATACTGGAAGGGTTTGGTGGGCATTGACCTTGAGATTGGGAGTTGTAGTTCGCCTACATCCAGACAGCACTATGATGGATCTGGACCAAACTTGGCACAAATACTCAATATGCCCAAATGTGGAGTTTGAGGAAAATAGACCTTGACATTTGGGAGTTGTAGTTGCTGGGATTTATAGTTCACCTACAATCAAAGAGCATTCTGAACCCGACCAGTGATAGAATTAGTCCAAACTTCCCACACAGAACCCGCATGAGCAACAGAAAATACTGTGTTTTCTGATGGTCTTTGCGCGGGAGCCCTGACACCCGCTCGCAACCCCCCAGGGTCCTGACCTCCAGGTTGAGAAACACTGATTTAAACATACAGACTCATGTATGTATGTGTGCATGAGGGGCGGGGACATGTACATTATAAAACTAATGCAGTTGACATCACTTTCACCGTCATGCCTCAGTGCTATGAAATCATGGGACTTGTTTGATGAGGCATCGGCAGGATTTGGCAGCGAAGGTCAAAGACCGTGTAAAATTATAGTTCCCATGATTCCTTGGCATTGAGCCATAGCAGTTAAAGTGGGGGCAGACTGCACTAATTCTACGGTGTAGTTATATATCCAGATAGAGCCCCAGTGTGCAACATTTCCCAGACTATCTGATATGGGTTCTGGCAATTTTGTGTGGACACTTTTTGGCACGACGGGGTTGGCCCACCAAAACATAGGCGCATAGCCAATGTGTTGCCCACCCATAAATGAACAACAGCCATAAATGTAGATGATCAGGACTACCTGGCTTTATTTGTCTTCACAAGCTCGTTTGGGTGCGAAGATCCTTGAAATCAGCATTTCTCAACCTGGGAACCCCTTTGGCAGAGAAGGCTGAAGATCTCTCCGCCTGGCATTCTCTTTCTTTTTGGAAACAGACAGCGAATCCTTCCATCAAAATTCCTCCACTGTGATTGGCTGCCCTGTCAGCCAGCCTCTAAGTCAAGGGGAGACTGTTTCCAAGACTCCAAACGGGGAGGGGAGAGCAGGCGTGCTTGGCGCATGGCAGCGCATGTGATGCGCATGTGCAGGCGAGGGAGAGCATGTGAGGCTGGAGTGAGGCTCGTGCCAGTGAGTCCCTTTAAGACATGGGGTTCTGTGTGGGAAGTTTGGCCCAATTTTTTTGTTGGTGAGGTTCAGAATGTTCTTTGATTGTAGGTGATCTATAAATCCCAGCAACTACAATTCCTATATGTCAAGGTCTATTTTCCCCCAAACTCCACCAGTGTTTACATTTGGGCATATATTTGTGTCTAGTTTGGTCCAGATTCATGATTGTTTGAGTCCACAGTGTTCTCTGGATGTAGGTGAACTACAATTCCAAAACTCAAGGTCTATGCCCACCAAAGCCTTCCAGTATTTCCTGATGGTCATGGGAGTTCTGTGTGCCAAGTTTGGTTCAATGCCATAGTTGGAGTTCAGAATGCTCATTGATTGTAGGTGAACTATAAATTCCAGCAACTATAACTCCCAAATGACAAAATCAATCCCCCTCCAACCCCACCAGTATTCAAATTGAGGTGTATTGGGTATTTGTGCCAAATTTGGTCCCATGAATGAAAATACATCCTGTGTATCAGATATTATTTACATTATAATTCATGACAGTAACAAAATTACAGTTATGAAGTAGCAACTAAAATAATTTTATGGTTGTGGGCCACCCAGTGGTGGAATGGGTTAAACCCTTGTGCTGGTAAGACTGAAGACCGACAGGTCGCAAGTTTGAATCCGGGGAGAGCACGGATGAGCTCCCTCTGTCAGCTCCGGCTCTGCATGCGGGGACATGAGAGAAGCCTCCCACTAAGGGATGGTAAAACATCAAAACATCCTGGCGTCCCCTGGGCAACGTCTTTGCAGACATCCAATTCTTTCGCCAGAAGTGACTTGCAGTTTCTCAAGTCACTCCTGACACACACACACACACCACAACTGTATTAAGGGGTTGTGGTATTGGAAAGGTTGAGAAACACTGCTTTAAAGCATTAGAGTAATTCATATGGCACTTGGACTGTGGTGCAGCTGGCTAGGGTGTCAGCTGCATTAAAAGATCACTACTGACCAAAAGGTCATGAGTTCGAAGCCAGCCCGGGTCGGAGTGAGCTTCCGGCTAATTGTGTAGCTTGTTGTCAACCTTTGCAGCCCGAAAGACAGTTGCATCTGTCAAGTAGGAAATGTAGGTACGGGTACCACCTATGTGTGGGGAGGCTAACTTAACAAAATTTACGAGGCCATAAAAAATCTCCAGCAAAAGCATGCGGGGAATGCGGAAAGTACTTCATCAGGGTTGCAGATGGACGGTGAAGCGACAGCGCCCCTGGTGCCCAGAAGTTGGAATGTTAAATAGCCTCTGACTGTCTGTCTATATGTGTTGTGTGTCTATGGCATTGAATGTTTGCCATGTATATGTACATTGTAATCCGCCCTGAGTCTCCTGCAAATAAATAAATACTGCAAATAAATAAGTAAATAAATAAACTTGGCCACAGCATTCCCACAGGATGAGCAAAATGCTTGGAGCCCCCGGTGGTGCAATGGGTTAAACCCTTGTGCCAGCAGGACTGCTGACCGAAAGGTCGGCTGTTCAAATCTGGGGAGCAGGGTGAGCTTGTCTGTCAGCTCCAGATTCTTATGTGGGGACATGAGAGAAGCCTGCCACAGGATGGTAAAACATCTGGGAGTCCCCTGAGCAATGTCCTTGCAGACAGCCAATTCTCTCTCACCAGAAGTGACTTGCAGTTTCTCAAGTCGCTCCTGACACACACATAAAAAAGCAAGATGCTTGAAAGCTGCTAAAGAGGAAACCCTTTTGCTGAATTTTAATTACATCCTTCATGATGCAATGTCTCGGCTAGTAGTATATAGGCATTTTTGCTGTGTGAGCCATTAATGGCTGTTGATATGGAAAACTGGCTGGGCTTGTATGTGAGCGATTTAAGAAGGCCAAGCAGCATCAGCTGACGGCGGGAGCGGATGGCAGGCTGAGTGCTGCTCACATTCTGTCCAGCTGCTAATGAATTTCGTTTGCATTCATTAGCAGAGCGGTAGTTATGTGAGTCAGCCTTGCAAAGTGAGGACTTAATATAAGCAACCTCTAATTGCAGGCGGGTTGGTGAGTTGCTTCAAAGTAATCAGATGTTCCAAGCCTTGCCGCCTTAGTTGTGTTTGAGGGAGGAAGGGATGGGTGGCTCTGCCTGCCTGCTGCTGACTCCTCCTTCATTAAGGAGCCAAATGTAGGACAGGGCATAAACACCCCTTGGAATGCACCAAAGCTGTTTGCCTTTGCTTTGAAGGCAGGGTGACACTGATCTCCCTGAAACTCCCTCTCGATAGTGGGCAAGATAAGGAAGGCAAACATGTACGAGTGGCAGCAAGGGGGCAAGGATCAATGCCTCGGCTGGGGTTTGAGGAAAGGACAATGCCCATGGGGCGCCTCCTGGAAAAGGGGAAGCTCATTGCCACTGGCTTGGAAATGACTCAATTCCTACTAGCCAAAAAGTGTTTGAAAACAACAACTAAGCCTGGTATTCAATTTGTGATTTACGATGCTGTAGGTCCAACGTAGGCCTGGGAAGCTCACAGAGACTGAAGGAAAACCTAGTCACTGCACGGTCAATTCAGAAAACCAAACTTACTTTGCTCTGATTGTCTCAGTTTAGCAGGGACAGTAGCAATTCTATATATACATTCATATGTAAGTCAACCTCATGTCAAGGGTAGGTTTTGAGGTCGCAATTATTAATTTTTGATACGAATCATGGATAAGTCGATGGTCCTTCTCTCTCAGCATTACTTCGTGAACAAAGATTTATTTATTTTATTTATTTGTCACGTTTCTATACCGCCCCTCTCAGCCCGAAGGCGACTCGGGACGGTTTACACAAGGCAGTCTCTGCCCTCAATACAACACAAGCAACAAACCAAAAAATAAGCATATAACAACAATTAACAATTAAAAACATACAATTGCAGTCTCAGCGTCATGTTGAAATCAGTTCCCGTTGCATCGTCGTCAGTCCATATATCTAATTTAACCTTTATAATTCATCAGCAAACGCCTGCTCAAACAGCCAGGTCTTGACTTTCTTGCGAAATGTCAGGAGGGAGGGGGCCGATCTGATGTCTCTAGGGAGGGCGTTCCAAAGCTGAGGAGCCACCACTGAAAAGGCCCTGGCTCTCGTCCCTGCCAGTCGCGCCTGCGAAGAAGGCGGGATCGAGAGCAGGGCGTCTCCAGATGATCTTAAACATCTCGATGGTTGTCACGAAAGACCCTGCATCGTGACAATGGTTCATAGGGAGAGATGCGTTTGGACAGGTAAGTTGGACCAGAACCCTTTAGGGTATAAAGGCTAAAGCCAGCACTTTGAATTGTGCCCAGTAGCAAACTGGCAGCCAGTGGAGCTGGCACAACAGGGGAGTTGTACGCTCTCTGAATGCCGCTCCTGTTATCAACCTGGCTGCTGTCCGTCCGAACAGTCTTCAAAGGCAACCTCACGTAGAGAGCGTTGCAGTAATCTATACGGGATGTAACCCCGTATAGATTAGGAAGGACTCATCCCACACTTTTTACAAGCATGTTGATGACTAAAAAGGCCAATCTGAGATAGGCAAGTTCGGTTGCAGAAAGCACAGCAGAAAGTCTCCTTGGGTGATGTTGTTTCCAAGTTGCGGTTCTTTCTGCGTTCTCGTTTCGCTTCGAGACCCATTTGGCGTGTCTTCTCGAAAGAGGCCGCAGCATTGTGGATAGTGCGTCTCCATGCCTCCCGATGTGAGGCCAGGGTGGACCATTGTTGGTGATCAATCTGGCCGAGCCTGAGATGTTGTTTCAGGGAGTCCTTATAGCTCTTTTTGGGGGTGCCCCTCTTGTGCTGATCCGTGGCGAGTTCACCATAGAGTAATATCCTCCATCCTAGAGACGTGCCCTGCCCAGCGCAGCTGTGTTTTCAATAGCATGGCCTCAATGCTGGTGATCCCTGCTTGCTCAAGGACAGCAACCTTTGTCACATAGTCGGTCCAGTGTATATTTAGGATTGTGCAAAGACGGCGCTGATGAAAGCGTTCGAGGAGTTGTAGGTGTTGGCGATAGGTGACCCATGTTTTAGACCCATAGAGGAGAGTAGACAGTATGATAGCTCTGTACACACTGATTTTGGTGCTTTGCCTCAGGTGCTTGTTGCTCCAGACTCTTTTGTGAAGCCTTCCAAATGCACTATATGCCTTTGATAATCTGTGATCTATCTCTTTATCAATCTTGGTGTCTGAAGAGATGATGCTTCACAGGTAGGTGAACTGCTGAACGGACTTAAGCACAGATTTGCCTATGCTGACGTGGGGATGATGGTGTTCTTCCTGTGGTGCGGGCTGGTAGAGGACTTCTGTTTTCTTCAGGCTGACTTCCAGCCCAAACAGCTCTGCAGCTGCTGCAAAGCAGGATGTTAGGTGCTGCAGGGCTGCTTCTGAATGGGCAACAAGGGCAGCAGCATCTGCAAAAAGCAGCTCACGGACTAGATAGTTTAGAGTCTTAGTGCAAGCCCTCAGACGGCTTAAGTTGAACAAGCTGCCATCAGTACGATAGCGTATATATATATGCCGTCTTCCTCTTCGAGGTCTGCCGTAGCCCTTTGGAGCATCATGCTGAAGAAGACTGTAAATAGGGTTGGTGCAAGAACACAACCTTGTTTCACTCCATTAGTTATTAGAAAGGGCTCCGAGAGAGCATCGCCGTATCTGACTTGACCGTGCTGGCCCTCATGTAACAGGATAATCATTTTAAGAATTTGGGGGGACATCCTAGACGTTCCAGGATCTACCACAGACCTTTTCTGCTCAGTATCGAAGGCTTTGGTGAGGTCGGCAAATGTTACATAGAGTCCTTTGTTTTGCTCTCTACATTTCTCTTGCAGTTGGTCATTCTATGGAGAAGGGAAAGCACTAATGCTGTCTCAGGGGGCCAGCAGCTTGTGGCGTTGCTTCTATTTTTTTTCTCCCAAGGCATTGAAAAAGGCCAGAAGCAGTGCCGCATCAGAGTAAAGGCATTGGTTTTTCTTTTAGATCGCCATATCTCAACTGGGAGGTTGGGACCCCTTGGGCGTTTGCGAGGGAGTTTCAGAGGGGTCACCAAAGACCATCAGAAAACATGTATTTTTGATGGTCTGAGGAACCCCTTTGGCAGAGAAGGTTGGAGATCTCTCAGTCTGTCATTTTCTCCCTTTTTGGAAAAAGATGGCGAATCATCCCACCAAAAGCCCTCCTCCTGCTGTGATTGGCTGGCCTCTCAGCCAAGAGGAAGGCTGTTTCTGAGACACCAAGTGGGGAAGGGAGAGCAGGCGTACACAGTGCATAGCTACATGGTGCGCATGTGTGGGTGAGGGAGAGCATGCGCGGCTGGAAGGAGGCTCACATTAGTGAGCCCCTTCAAAGGGTTCTGTGTGGGAAGTTTGGCCCAATTGTATCATTGGTAGGGTTCAGAATGCTCTTTGATTGTAGGTGAACTATAAATCCCAGCAACTACAACTCCCAAAAGTCAAAATCAACCCTCCCACCAATCGCACCAGTATTCAAAATAGATCATATTGGGTATTTGTGCCAAATTTGGTCCAGTGAATGAAAATAAATCTTGCATATCAGATAGTTACATTACAATTCATAGCAGTAGCAGAATTACAGTTATGAAGTAGCAACAAAAATAATTTTATGATTGGGGGTCACCACAACATGAGGAACTGCATTAAGGGGTCAAGCATGAGGCAGGTTGAGAACCATTGGTGTAGATCAGTGGAATCAGGAACAGCCATGTATAACCCACGAATAGCACCCTGTTCTTTGATGCCACAAGTACACAACCAAATCTGTCTGATGGCCAGTCAATAATGACAAAGTTCTGTTCCTGGCTTGAAAATATGTGTTCCTATTTTGTGTACTGCAGACTTGGACAGTAGTGGTCCTACCCCATGTGGTTTGTTTGTGTAGGACAGTGGTTTCCAAACTTTTTTGGCCTACCGCCCTCTTTCCAGAAATTTTTTTACTCACCGCCCCCCTAGAAATTAATTTTTTTATTTAATAGCAATAAAACAGAAAGATATATGTATTCATGCAGTGGTTCTCAACCTTTCGAATGCCGTGACCCCTAAATAAGGTTCCTCATGTTGTGGTGACCCCCAACCATATTTTCGTTGCTACTTCATAAATAATTTTGCTACTCTTACGAATTCTAATGCAAATATCTAATATTCAGGATGTATTTTCATTGTTACAAATTGAACATAATTAAAGCATAGTGATTAATTACAAAATCAATGTTTGGGGGAGTTCGGACAACGGATGATGGGATTTGCAGTACCTTCAATCAATTCAGCTCTGACTTCCACAGAACACTGAGACCCCCACAAATTACAGAACTGGACCAAACTTGGCACAGAGAACCCACATGACCAACGGAAAATACTGGAGGGGTTTGGGAGGAATTGGCGGTGAATTAGGGGAGATGTAGTTCACCTACATCTGGAGAGAACTGAGAACCCAAACAACTATGGATATGGACCAAACTTGACACAAATGCTCAATATGCCCAAATTTGAACACTGGTGAAGTTTTGAGAAAATAGCCCTTCTCATTTGGGAGATGTAGTTACTGGGATTTATGGTTCACCTACAATCAAAAAGCATTTTGAATTCCACCAACAATGGAATTGAGCCAAACTTGGCACACAGAACCCCCATGACCAACAGAAAATACTGGAGGGGTTTGGAATGAATTGCCTCCACCGGGGAAGGCCACACTTTCTTCTGCGGTGGCGGGAAGGCTCCGCTGGAGGACGCGGAGGCCTTTGCACTGCAGCCTTCGCACTGCACTGCGTGTGGGGGTCAAAGCGAAGGGAGTGGGGCCAAAGTAGAGGGCCGCACGACCCCTCCTAAATGGCCAATTGTTTACCACCCCCTTAAAGGGGTTCACCGCCCCCCAAATTCCCCTGAGCCTCCCACCACCCCCTTGGATCGCCTCACCGCCCACCAGGGGATGGTACCGCCCACTTTGAGAATCAGTGGTGTAGGAGATACTTCATGAAACGTCTGGAGGGCCGGGACAAAGAACTGTACTTTTGCAGTGATCCGCATATCCACATCTTGTGGATTTTTAAAAAACTGCCGATTTCCGGTGAAATTCCCTTAGCAGCCATCTTGGGAGCCTCTAAATCTTAGAACAAAGCATCGAGTCTGGACAATGGAGGCAGAAATCCTGGGACCAACAAGTCTGTATGTGGACCTCTCCTGAAGTCCTGGGATTTTTGCCCCTCACCAAAACCCACGATTTAGTGCTGTCTGAAAGCTCCCTGAAAGATTCCAAGAGGAAAAGTTTTAAATAAAATCTGTGAATAATAATATCTGCAAACATCGAAAGTGCCAAATGTATTCTCTTTCATTGTCAGCCCAGCAAGATCTTCCCTCCAGAACTGTATGTAATGTGTTATCAGGAACATTGCGTGTGCAAGGGTGACACACCTCGCGCCAAGAACAATAACACAGAAAAAGTGATTGGATGAAAATGGCCACAACTCATTTATTGAAAACAGGAACAAAGGGTTGGCGGCCACGCATGGGTCCTGGATCAGGGGTCGTACAGCCCCCACGAATGTCCAAAGGTGCTTGCAAGCCTGGATGCGAGCGGCCCAATGCCTGTACACGGAAACTCGGCACCCCGGGGGCCAGGGCATTATCCCCCCTTACAACCAAGGGGCGATAAGCCAGCCTGATCCAGGGGCCATGCCACACGCCAAACACGGAGTTGCGACAAAGAACATGATAACGCATAACCATGACCAGTGCAAGAATGAAGTAGTATGTGAACAAAATGGACACTAACAACCCAAGCAAGAAGTAGGGAGGGTGGGAGGAAAAACAGAACTGGCCCCTGCATGCTGCAGAGGAAGTCCCGGGCAGCCTTAAATAAGCTGCCCAGGCGGAAGGGCCAGCCAGCTGCAGCGAGGGGGCGGGGCGGGGCCAGCCCCGTCATTGGCCGGCCGGCGTTGGTGGCGGGAAACCTTCCAGCCACCCCAGGGGCTTCTGGGAAGAAGAAGCCCCTTCACTCTAAGCAAGATGGCGGCGAGGGCAATCCCGCCCCGCAACCCGCTCGTCCGGTAAGTCGGCCAAGCCAATTGAGCCCAGCAATGTACTTGTCTACTTAGGCTCCCTACCTATCCAGGGACGACCTGGCCACAGTAATCCAAGCGACGGTCATCTCGAGGCTAGACTACTGTAACGCCCTCTACGTTGGCCTTCCCTTGTCGACAATCTGGAAACTCAAGCTGGTGCAAAATGCTGCTGCTCGATTACTGGTGGGAGCACCGGTGAGAGAGCATATCACTCCCGTTCTGCAGCATTTGCATTGGCTACCAATTGAGTACCGAATTGTCTTCAAGATGCTGGTTCTAACCTTTAAGGCCTTGCACGGTCTAGGGCCAGCGTACCTGAGGGACCGCCTCACCCCATACATTCCCCCGAGATCATTATGCTCAGAAGAGCAAAATCTGCTAACTGTACCATCAGTCCGCTCCTGTCACCTCTCCACAACAAGGCAACGAGCCTTTTCAGCAGCGGCCCCGGCACTGTGGAATACACTACCGGACGATGTGTGCGCTATTACAGAGCTCATTCCCTTCCGGAAGGCATGCAAAACCACCCTATTTAGGCTTGCCTTCAACTGAAGCTGGATACTGTAACCTGCCTGTCTGATTATCGTTTTATGAATCTTATGTAATTTTAACTTTTATGTATATTGCTGTTTTATGTGTGTTCAATCTGATTGTTGTGTGAACCTCCCCGAGCCTGCAGGGAGGAGCGGTATACAAAATCAAATAATAAATAAATAAATAAATAAATAAATAAATAAAAGTGTCTGCTCTCTCATTGAGAAAAACCCAGTGTTGTCTTGAGTAGAAAATGAACACATTTCGTAAA
Organism: Anolis apletophallus; assembly: GCA_030556195.1. Taxonomy (NCBI): domain Eukaryota; kingdom Metazoa; phylum Chordata; class Lepidosauria; order Squamata; family Anolidae; genus Anolis; species Anolis apletophallus. The sequence goes on along the minus strand of JARBWK010000011.1, from coordinate 42,942,395 downwards.
AGGACAATAATGTGTGATCTAGAGTTCCTTCCTGCCTGTGTGCACTATATTAATTATGGCACAATCGAGCCATCCCCAGCCTGGTGCCTTTCAGGCATGTACGATTGCAATACCCATTATCCCTGTCTGAAAAGGCCAGCGAGGTCCAGTACTCTGGGGACAGTCTACTGCCTACCAACCTCCAACACTGTTTGCAGTATTCTATGAGTGTATCCTTTCCTTAAAAGTCTTTGTTGTTTGCCAAGAGAGCAAAGAAACGAGTTAATAAGACAGCAAAGCCCTTTTGGCAAATTGCGTACGCAAGAAACAAGATGGTATCTTTCTGCTGATGGGAGTTCTGAGGTTGGGGCAAGGCTATTTTACGAGGAGACTACATCTCATGAGGTTACCTGGGGCCTTGTCCTTTGAACATCCTTTCCAAGTGTTAATATTTTGAGAATGAACACTTTTGTGGTCACAATTAAACAACAAAAACAACGCATGTATAGCTGGGTGGTGCACACAATGGGCTATTGGTGGCTGGGTGTGCTGTGGGTCCATGAGCAAGTGAGTTCTGCGATCCCAGCTGTGCCCCACCCCACCTCACCCCACCCCATCCCAACAACAGACTGGGTTGTGTTGTCAAAGGAATGGTGTCACAGCAGAGTCTCTTCCCACACTGCCCTGCTTTCGTTCAAAGCATTGCAATTTCTCTCACAGTCTTTCCTCCCACATGCAATCTATTGGACTGCAATGATGAAATCTCAATCTAGGGGGAGGAAATGATGTTTCAGGACACACCAAATCTCCTGGGAAGCTATAAATCCTGAGCTTGGGTCTGGCATAGATCACATACTTCTTGGGTTGAACGAATGACCAGAATCACCTTCTTTAATTCCTAACCTTTGGGTGTTAGTTATGGCAATTCTATGATGTAAAGAATATCCTTCAAAAAAGCATTTTGTCCCAGGTTTTAGAAGGAATTACTATTTCCTCAGTCCCCAGCAACTTCTTTCTGAAGCGGCCGCCTCATTCTATCCAATGGCAGGCCAGTCCTGTTGTGGCCATCCCACCTTGGTGGCCTTGATAATATGAACTAGATCAGTGTTTCTCAACCTTCCTAAAGCCGCGATCCCTTAATACAGTTCCTCATGTTCTGGTGACCCCCAACCGTAACATTAGTATCGTTGCTACTTCATAACTGATCCAAAGAGCTGGACCAAACTTGGCAATGTAATTTTGCTACTGTTATGAATCATAATGTATTGTAATCTAATATGCAGGATATATTTTCATTCACTGGACGAAATTTGGCATAAATACCCGATACACCCAAATTTGAATACTGGTGGGGCTGGGAAGAGATTGATTTTGTCATGTGGGAGTTGTAGTTGCTGGGATTTTTCGTTAACCTACAATCAAAGAGCATTCGGAACTCCACCAACGATAGAATTGAACCACACAGAACTCCTATGACCAACAGAAAATACTGGAAGGGTTTGGTGGGCACTGACCTCGAGTTTTGGAGTTGTAGTTCACATACACCCAGAGAGCACTGTGGACTCAAACAATGATAGAGCTGGACCAAACTTGGCACAAATGCACAATATGCCCAAATGTGACCACTGGTGGAGTTTGGGGAAAATAGACCTTGACATTTGGGAGTGGTAGTCGCTGGGATTTATAGTTCCCCTACAATCTGAGAGCATTCTGAACCCTATCAACGATAGAATTGGGCCAAAATTCCACACAGAACCCCCATATCTTGAAGGGACTCACTGGTGCGAGCCTCCCTCCCCCCTCACATGCTCTCCCTCGGCCGTACATGCGCACAACACTGCCATGCACCAAGCATGCCTGCTCTCTCATTCCCCCGGCTTGGAGTCTCCCCGAGGTCCCGACCTCCAGGTTGAGAAATGCTGAACTAGATGGACACATTCTTTGCTCTCCTGCTCATTATATTCTGAACCCAAATTCTTGGGATCTCGTCTGTCTTATCTTCATTTCAATGATAATAATCCATTTGATTGTTTCCCATTTTGACTTGACCACAATGAACAATGAGGCAGCATTTATTGTTGATATTGCAATTGACCTGTTTGGGAATGCGTTTATCTAATCTAATTTTATCTACTCTAATTATAGTATTGTTGTTTATATAAAATGTGTTTTCATTGTATTGCATTTTAATTGCATTGACTTTTTAAAAATATGCAAGATCTATATGCCAATTATGTAGTACAGTGTTCCCTCATTTATTGCGGGGGTTACGTTCCAGGACCTCCCGCAGTAAGTGAAAAACCGTGATGTAGGGATGCTCTATTTGTTTGAATATCTATACATTATTTTAGTAGTTATACACTATTTTAAGTCTTTATAAACTTAAAAGAAAGGAAAAGAAAGGAAGAAAAGGCCCTTCAAGGCTGGAGGGAGGGAGGACTGAGAAGGGAAAGCGCCTTGGAGAGTGGCGGCGGCGGCAAACCCCCCACAAAACAGCGAAAATACCATGATACTGTATATATTTTTAATTAATATTTTTTTAAATCCACGAAACGGCGAGTCCGCAATAAGCGAACCGCGAAGTAGCAAGGGAAGCCTACATTGTATTGCTGCACTCTTATATCATGCTAATTTACTTTGTATGTTCTGACAACACAGTTGGTACTCGTTGTTTGGAAGGAATTTGAGCTTGTATAGGTGAGATAAGGTTAACTCAACACAGATAAATAGATTTCTCATCTTTATCATTCCAGGAAAAAAAAGATTGCTATGAAAAAATATTGGCAGTTTCAGCTGATACACAGTTAACGAAGCCCAGGTCAAACTTTTGCGGGATTCTACTTTAGGATTTAAGAGCATCAAATCCACATTTCTCTGGTTCAAATGCAACAACACTCTCCACCATTTCTTTTATGGCAGTGGTCCTCAATCTTCTTAATGCCACAACCCCTTAATCAGGGGCGGTCTAAAGTAATTTTAAATGGTAAGCAAACATTATTTTGCCCCCCCCCAACATTATTTTGGCGCCCCCCTCCGCGCATGCCTAGAAGCTCCTGTGCGCAGGTGCAGAAGCCTTTAAACACAGCACTCCCTATTCGGCACGCCCCCCCCCCCCTGCGCATGCCCAGAAGCTCCTGTGCACAGGCACAGAAGCCTGTAAACACAGCACTCCCTATTCGGCACGCAGGGAGGTTTGCTATGGCGCGGCGTCAGAGCGCACAAGGCCCAAAAGCGGAACATCGGCCAGACACTGTCTGGCGGGCGGGGGGGAATGCGCCCTTTACCCAGATGGCGCCCAACGCAGCGGCGTCCTTTGCCTACCGGTAGGACCGCCCCTGCCCTTAATACATTTCCTCATGTTGTGGTGACCCCAAACCATAACATTATTTTTGTTGCTACTTTATAACTTGTCATTTGGCTACTGTTATGAATCGTAATGTAAATATCTGATATGCAGGATGTATTTTCATTCACTGCAGCAAATTTGGCACAAATACTCAATATGCCTAAATGTGAACACTGGTGGAGTTTGGGGAAAATAGACCTTGATATTTGAGAGTTGTAGTTGCTGGGATTTATAGTTCACCTACAATCAAAGAGCATTCTGAACCCCACCAATGTGAACCTCCCTCCAGCCTCACACGCTCTCCCTCGCCCGCACATGCGCACTATACTGCCATGCGTCGAGCACGCCTGCTCTCCCCTCCTCACTTGGAGTCTGAGAAACAGCCCTCTCCTTGGCTGAGAGGCTGGCCAATCACAGCAGAGGAGAGCTTTTGGTGGGAAGAGGACAGGTGGGTAGATCTTCAGCCAAGGGGCTTCTAAAACCATCCGAAATATATGTTTTCTGATGGTTTTTGGCAACCCTTCTGACCCCCCCCCCCGGCGACTCTCCCAGGGGTCCCAAACTCTAGGTTGAGAAGTGCTGTTTTATGGAGATGAAAATTTGTTGTGTAGGCTAGTGTTTCCCAACCAGTGTGCCGTGGCGCACTAGTGTGCCGTGAGCAATCATCAGGTGTGCCGTGGGAAATTGGAACCTCCAATACCCTTTCTTCCCCCTCCTGCTGAACACTTTTTCTTCTCCACTCGGGCTCCCTTCTTCCCAGCCTCGCTCTGTTCGCTTTGCTCTGGGGCGAGTCTGTGCAGTAGCGCCCGCACGGGTCACGTCTTCCTCCCTCCCCCCTCCCCTCCTGAACACGCTCATGCTGCCCCCTCAGATCAAAATGGCGGCAGAATCGGCAGTGTAGAAGAAAACATGTTTGGCAGGAGGGGGAAGAAAGGGCGCGAAGGGGGAGGGGTCTCTGTCGAAAAGCTGGCATTGGACTTTCCAGGTGATTTGGACTCCAACTCCCACCATTCCTAGCAGCCTCAGGCCCTTTTCCTCCCCCAGCCATTTAATCAGGAAAGGGCCTCAGGCTGTAAGGAAGGGTGGGAGTTGAAGTCCAAAGCACCCAGAGGGCCGAAGTTTTCCCATGCCTGTTTTAGGGACCTTAAAGCGGTGCTCTCTGGATATAGGTGAACTACAACTGCAAAACCCAAGGTCCACCAAACTCTTATAGTATTTTCTCTTGGTTATGGGAGTTCTGTGTGGGAAGTTTGTGTCTTTCTGCCATTCCTGCCAGGATATCTATGTTGTGTTCATTGAAACAGGCCCAGGTTTCACACTGAGTGTATAAATACATTTAAAAACATATTAACTATATGTATTACTGTGTTAGAGTGTCATTTTGTGTCATTTTGGTTGGTGGTGTGCCCCAGGATTTTGTAAATGTAAAAAGTGTGCCGCGGCTCAAAAAAGGTTGGGAAACACTTGTGTAGGCCTTTTTTTTTGTTTCTAAGATAAGAAGTGGGACACTCCGAAACCTTATCTGCAGAAGATGATGCTGTTCAACAAGATCTTTAGATAGCTCCTAGATTCATCCCTACTGCTGCCGGTCTCTTCTCAGCCTTACTGAAAAAGCTCTGGTGGCTGCTATTTGTGGCCACAATTTTCATTTCCTCTTCTTGTTCCCGAGATATTGGATATGGGGCTGCCAGGTCTCAGGGCCTTGTTCTAGATACAAGTCCTGGTCCATCTTGTAGGTAGGATGAGAAGGGGGAAATCTTAGGGTGAGACCACTGCACTGGAAGAGCTCTCTCTCTCTCTCTCTCTCTCTCTCTCTCTCTCTCTCTCTCTCTCTCTCTGCATTCATCATTTGTTTGACTTGGTGTTTTTAAAAAATCTGAATTGTATAGTTCAGGGCTGTCCAACAGGTGGCCCTGGGTCCGTTCACGGCCCCCGAGCCCCTTCCCTCCGCCCCCCTAACTTGTTTTAATAAAATACAAATTAAAAATAAAAATAAAATAATAAAATAAAAATAAATACCTACTTCCGGGTTTAGGCAAGCATCGTGAGACTCGCCAGCCACAGACGGGATTTCGAGGGAGGTTGAAATCCCGTCTGTGGCTGCGTAGTCTCGCGATAGCTGCCGAAATCTCGGTCCCGCGGATTTGCGGCCGGCCTGGCGCGCGCCTCCTCCTCCCTCGCGGCTGCTTCCAGGCCAGCCCCATTCCCTCAGAGAGAGGGAGGAGGGAGTGAGGCAGGGAAAGCCCCTCCTGGCTCGGTCCTCTTCCTGTGGAGGGCCCTCGCTTCCCGCCCTGCGGATGGGAGAGCCGCCGTGCCCGGCCTGAGCTTGGCCTCGGCTCCAGCGGGGCTCTTCGGGGACGGCGGCGGCGTTGGTGCTTCGGCCCTGTGGCGGCTCTCCGCAGTATGGGTAAGGAAGGGCCTGGCTCGAATCAATCAATCTAAAAACAGTGGGAAGTTGGGTGAGGGGGGGAGGGGTCCCTCAGCGACGGTTTCCTTGGTGACGCTTCCTTCCCCTCCTCCACGCCCCCTCCCCCTTGTTGTGCTGCCTTCCACCGCGTGCAGGGCGCAACATGGCTTCCTTTGCGCCTGCCCCCGCGGCTTGCTTTCCCTTCAGGGAGGGAGGGAGCTCTTTGGGCCTCTGGGAAAGGAGGCCCCATCAAGCCTGCGACGGCATTGAGGTGTTTGGGTTTTTTTTGTTGTGTCCCAATGTGACTGTGGACTCAAATAACTCAAAGGTGTTAGGAAACATTTCCCCAAATCCACCAGTCTTCCCATTTGGGCATATTGAGTATTCATGCCAAGTTTGGTCCAGATCCATCATTATTTGAGTCCACAGTGCTCTCTGGATGGAGGTGAACTACAACTCCACAACTCAAGGTCAATTGTAAGTAAATTGGAGCCGGGGAGGGGGCGGAGCCGGGGGAGGGGCGGAGCTGGGGGAGGGGCGGGGGCTGAGCCTAGAGAGGGGGCGATGCCGGGGGCAGAGGTAGACCCTTCGGCCCCCCAGGTGATCAGTGACCGGAATTCCGGCCCTTGGGCCCGGAGAAGTTGGACAGCCCTGGTATAGTTCATCAAAGGCCTTACTGATATGATTCCCCTACAGCATTATCTTCATTGGCTAAGCTTGTAACTCAAGACTTCCTACTGCTCCTTGCCCAGCCTTCAAACCCTTGTCTGAAAGATAATAATTTGTCATTCTTGGCATAGTTATGCCCTATCGCAAAACACCCTGGCATTGTTATCCATGCAATGGGTCTTTGATACTTCCTTCAGTGGCAGAAGGGGAAAGGTTTAGTTTGCTCTGTGGCCATGTATCCTCTATGCTGCAGGGAGACGTTTAAGTCAACAGTAGGGCTTTATGTAGGAACCAACGGCAACTCAGTTTCATCCACACAGCCCAGGGCCAGTTAGTATTATAAAGGCACAGGCGGGATGCCTGTGGCAGGAACCAGGGAGGGAACTAAACTGTTTGGCTTCAGGACTGATGTGGTTTGAACCCAGAAGTACAAAAATGCGTTGCAGAAAACCACAGAGGTCATTTCTAAAGGAAAGAATCCCAAGGGGTTCCTAGTCAAAGTATGTTTGCATGATACAGATAGGAGTGTGTGTATGGTGAAATAGAGCTATATAAAGCTATAGATACAAGGTGACCCAGAAGGTTGGTGAAGCATTGTAACCTGGTATCAGGGCCGGCCAATCGGTTGATGGGGCCCAGCGTAGGTGTGATGCTGGGGGCCTTAGCACTGCTGACTACATGGACCCATGGGGTTGCTTCATGCTTGGTGAGCAATATGTCTGGGTCCAAAGGGACAAAATCGCAGAGAAAACAGGTTTTTCGTTTGTAGTGTCCTACTCGAGCAGGGATGCTCATTACATTAGGTAGATTGCGATCTACTGGTAGATCGCGTAGGGCATCTGGGTAGATCGCAGGCAGGGCGGGAGGCAGGCTCAGTCCCACCCCGCAGGCTCCCCACGCCGCCCAGGTGCAGAAGGAGGTTGGACTGGATGGCCCTTGGAGGTCTCCTCCTATTCTAGGAACCCATTGTTGTTGTTATTATTATTATTATCAGAGGCTGAATGGTCATCTGTGAGGAATGCTTTGATTGGGTTTTTCCCTTATGGCAGAAGGAGGTTGGACTGGATGGCCCTTGGAGGTCTCCTCCTATTCTAGGAACCCATTGTTATTATTATTATTATTATTCTTAGCAGAGGCTGAATGGCCATCTGTGAGGAATGCTTTGTGTTTTTCCCTTATGGCAGGAGGTTGGACTGGATGGCCCTTGGAGGTCTCCTTCTACTCTAGGAACCTATTGCTGTTGTTGTTACTATTATTATTAGTAGTAGTAGTAGCAGAGGCTGAATGAATATTATCATCATTATTATTATGAATAAATTCAGGGGATTATTATATTCACATTTAGTTGAATTCAGTCTTAAAATATATTATATGGCTCTCACTGAAATAAATTTTCAAATATTTTGCTTTTATGGCTCTCTGAGTAGTGGGTAGGTAGATCATTTTGACTTGGTTGTTTTATAAGTAGCTCGCATGCTGAAAAAGTGTGAGCACCCCTGTAGACACATCAGAAAACACGCTTCCGTTCTTTGTGCCTTGAAAATCATTACAATAGAAAAAGTACAAGAGCTAGCGGTTCATCAGAATTCTCAAATGAATTAATCTTGCAAGGGGCTCTATTATCGAAATACTGTATTCTTCTTTTATACCTTGCACAAAGTTTGTTTAAATACAAATGGAGGTTGTTAAACATAGGACCAGCGCATATTACTGAATGACCAAGAGTATGTTAACCTTCATAGTACATGGGCAGAACTGAGAGCCGATTAAAAAAATATTTGTGGAATAAATGTAAAAATACGTGTTTTAATCCAAGGTGGGAGTTACAGGCGAAAACCACAAGATCACCATGGGTTTTAATGGCATTGTGCTAGAAATGACAAGATAACAATCCTGTTAACAGGCAGCATTTTTAGAGCTATACCAGTATTTATTATTTATTTGCGACATTTTTTTTAACATTTATATCCTGCCCTTCTCACCTCGAAGGGGACTCAGAGCCATTTACAAGTTATATGTACATACAATATATTATATTATTAGCATAGCACAATATTAGTATTATATATTATTATATCGTACTATACCACTATACTTACCCCATACCTTACCCCTGTACGCACCGATTGTTTTTTTAAAAAAATTAATCTATTACATTTGGCCCTGCCATAGCATTTTTAAATCTCTTCTGCGTTATTGCTTTTGTTTAGTTATATTATTTATTTGTTCTTCCTTTGCTTGTTTTGTTGATGCATTGTTGTATTTGTCTTTGTAATTAACGGGCTTGGCTTCATGTAAGCCGCCCTGAGTCCCTTCGGGAAGATGGTGGTGGGGTATAAATAAAGCTTTCATTATTATTATTACTAATATTACATGTAATATATATTATATATAATTATTATATTGTATTATTATTAGCATTATATTGTATTACATTATGATCAATATTATAGGTACCAACAATATATATTGTATTATAATATATAATGGTGCCTCTGGTGGTGCAGTGGGTTAAACCACTGAGCTGCTGAACTTGACTGAAAGGTCACAGGTTCGAATATGGGGAGCGGCATGAGCTCCCACTGTCAGCCCCAGATTCTGCCAACCTAGCTGTTCGAAAACATGCAAATGTGTGTATTATCAATAGGTACCGCTCCAGCAGGAAGGTAACGGCGCTCCATGCAGTCATGCCGGCCACATGACTTTGGAGGCGTCTATGGACAGCACCAGCTCTTTGGCTTAGAAATGGAGATGAGCACCAACCCCCAGAGTCGGACACAACTGGACTTAATGTCAGAGGAAAACCTTTACCTTTACCTATACAATATATTTTATTATTAGCAAAGCACATCCCACAGTAGGGATATGGGAGACACTGATATGGAGAAAAAAGCCAGAATTTCATTGTGAGCTCTGAAGCTAGGGATGTTTTGAAAACCAGAGGCCTACCCAAGAGTTTCACATGGAATTTGTTTGAAGAAGCAATTCAACAGGCCACTTGCTTTTCATAGCAAACAGCTCCTTGTGGGAATCGGGTTCACAAGGCTTGTTGGCAGAGCAAAACTGAATAATCAGACACTACCCCCCTTCCTCCGGGATACCTTACCATCTATAATCATAGCACTTCTATGGAAATGGAAGCTACTGTGCAAAATGTACACATTTGGTGGAAGGGGCGCTGCCGAATACAATTCCTCATCCAAACCCACAGCATACATCCGGTATATTTTGGGGGCTGCAAGAAGACAACTAGGGTGCCCATATGGTTGCTGCAGTTGCCACTTGCAAGAGCAGTTCAAAAAACTCCGGAGGGGGAACGGAAGCTTTGCTCCTGCCATGGCCAAGAGCGAGCCCCACCCAGAAAGATACTTTCAATGGAATGCACCCCACCCTTTCCCTAAGCCACAAGTAGGGCGCATTTGTTGGCAGATGGCACTTGGCAAAAGTGGGTGAGGATTTCACCAGTTAATTTCTTCCCAGAGCTGTGGAGTGGCTTGAGGGTTGGACTGTGACTTGAGAGGCCAGGGTTAGCTTCTCTACTTGGCCATGGAAGTAACTCATACGGTAGCCTTCACTTTTTTTTCCATGTCAGGAACGACTTGAAAAACTGCAAGTCACTGCTGGTGTGAAAGAATTGGCCATCTGCAAGGATGTTGCCCAGGGGACTCCCAGATATTTTGAAGTTTTACCATCCTTATGGGAGGTTTCTCTCATGTCTCCGCATGGGGAGCTGGAGCTGACAGAGGGGGCTCATCCTGTCGGTCTTTGGTTCTGCCAGCACAAGGGTTTAACCCATTGTGCCACCAGGGGCTCAGCCTTCACTTAAGTGAAAAAACAGCTCTGTGAACTTAGTAAGGATATCTATATCTATCTATCTATCTATCTATCTATCTATCTATCTATCTATCTATCTATTCATTTAGCAAAGGCACATTCAAAGCCAGAACATGGGAAAGATATTTTGGACTACATCTCCACTAATTCCCAGTCAATGTGCGTTCTGGCTGTGGAACCTGTCACCTTGTCAGTAAGTTTTGGAACTGAAAGTCCAAAAAAAAAAAAAAACTTCAACAAACCCCTGTGCACAAACATCTGTATGCATGCAACCAGCTATTTAACAAACTCTAGGGTTGGCTTCTTTGCCCACAACCCTCCAAGGTAAATTGTATTATACTCGCTTCTCTTTCATTTTTAATAATAGAGACACCAAAAGGTCAAGAATGTGATTTAGACCTGTCCACACCTCCATCCCCACCCTAAAACCCGGTAATTTCCCGTCATTGAAACTACTTTGAAAATTGGAACTACAACTTTCACCATCCCCAAGCGGCACAGCTGACAACAGTAACCGTTTCAGTCCAATACATCCAGCAATTTGGAGAAGGCCATTTTCAGGACATTGTTTGAATTTGCCCATAGCATTTCAGCTTCTGTTTAGCCAAGAAAGACAAACCATCATTTGAGAAAATAAATGTTTTATTAGGGTTTTTAAAAAGGGATCAAACACTGAAAACATTGAAAACCCTTTTCAGATCACAACTAGCGTTTTCCACTAGCATCCTTTTGTTTAGCTTGATCTGCTCCAACAATGGAAAAAGCCAACCACATCAGGTGTTTTGTGCTGCTCTGGTCAGATTCAGAGACACAACTGCCGAACACAATAGACTGGGATTGGAGAGATCATGCTGCTGGAATGGCATGAGTGAAAACTTGGTAGGGCTAAGGCATACTATGTAGAAAGGACAAATTAATGTTCACAGCAGGCAGTTATTTTCAGGACTGCTTTAAGCCTCGCAGGCTGGGCAAATGTGACGACTGATAATTATTTGATGGACAAGTAAGACAGGACCATGTGGAATTAGCTTTGTCAGGCTCAGCCACAATGAGGGTGGCAAGCCTGGAGTTACCCAAGAGCAAACATTCCCTTCCCTCCTCCAACATTCACATTTAAGTAGTAACTTGCCCTAGTATTATCTCAAGACCAGCTGCTGGACTGCAACCTTTAAGTCGTACAGCCAAAGATCTGAAATGCTGGAAGCTCGTAATGTCATCTGGAAGGAGACACGCTACTCCCCAAAACAGCCAGCCCAGAAGTAGGTATTCATGGCCTACCAAATCCTTCGGTCAATACTTCCCGTCGGCCTCAAGCACTGCCAGTGGGTAGAATTCTTCAAATTGTATTTAAAAGATCAGTTAGACACCACTCGACCACAGCAGCCGTGGATATCAGCAGTGAAAGAGGAGTATCAACGCCCAGCAGCCAGTCACTATCCTACAATACCTGTGCTATAAGCCTCTCACCCATTAATTTTAAAGAATCTAAATCAGGCATGGGCAAACTTCAGCCCTCTGGGTATTTTGGACTTAAATTCCCACAATTCCTGGCCTCAGAGAGTTGAAATCCAAAACACCTAGAGGGCCGAAGTTTGCCTATGTCTGATCTAAATGCAAGCTGCATAAATACACAGAAAGGAGTCGCTAGCGTGAATTCTTTACTGAAGCTATGCCACGCTCCCATATGAGCACCCACCGGATATTCCTGGACTCTCACCAACATGACCAATGGTCCGCGAGGCTGAAGTTTTACTCCAGAACATTTAGAGGTCAATCATTTTGAAGAGGGCCACAGAAAAATGTGTTTTCTATTGGTGCTGAAGTGCCATCGGAAGATTGTTTCGTAGCAGAACGAGGACTCATTTGGAAGCCCTTTATTGTGCTTGGCCCCACTTTTGCTCAGGTCAGTGGGGCAGAAGGTTGGCCTGGTGGATGCGCAATCAGAACAGAACAATGACATCTTTTGTGTGGTCAAGCAAGAAGAATCCAATAGAGTTCAATACATTGTATTTATTTATGGTGACAGATTCTAAAGAATCTAGCAAGTCTCATGTCAGGCCTAGCGCATGACAAGTTTTGACAGCTGCGGAACACGTTCAAACATAAGTCGGGAAGTCCCATTCAAAGTGTCATACTTTTCTAAACCTCAGGGTATCCACACACATACAATCACAGCATATATCTGATGCAGCCTCCATTTGTAAGTTTAACTACACACACATATACACACACCCTTCCCATGCCACAAAAGTGCATTTTTAAATATTTCTTCCAGCAAGACCTTATAGGGGAAGCTTAAAGAAAAAAACCCGCAGTATCTATCACTTTAAAGAGGCAGTTCTATTATTTATCCCCGGACATAATTCAGCCAAAAATGCTGCTAATCAGTTTTACTACTTTAGTGAAAGCCCAGTTCTGTCCTTTTATATGTGAAACACTGAGAGGCTGCCGAAGAAGATAAGTGTAAAAGAAACCCCTTTCAGTGTGTGAAAAAGGAAATCTTAATCAAGTCCCTCTACATCAGGCAACACAGCCACATTTCTCTTGGAACATTGAAGAATTCAGTGACATACAGAGGAAGGATCTAAACAACTTAGAGAACCCGCTGCTTATATAGTATGAGACTTTCTAAAAGAGGATAGCTGCCCCTTTGTAGCTTGTAGGAGTTGCGAAAGTGGGCAAAAGGAGGAGCGGATATTTGTCAGTATGGAAGAAGATGTAATATGGGTTTGGCCTCGCCAATCCAGCTCACATTTCCCAGGAAGAGGCAGAATTTTACCTAGACACAATCCAAATATATTTTATTTCAGGTTTTTTTTTTCAGCCTGCCCCAATACGGTACAGTTTTATTGCAAAGGAACAAGATAAGTACGTTGACCTTCAAGGATACAACCATGAAGCCATTCTTCATATAGCCCTTTCAAGAGCAGGCCTGCCCAAAAGCTACAGTGTTCATTGCCTCAGCTTTCTTTTTAAAAAAGCATAAAGAACTAACCTGAACTGACACATTGTACAAAGAATTGCGATGCAATCCAAAAAAATGAAGAAAAGAAAAAGGGAGTATTGTGCTGTATAATTACTTCAAAAGCATATGTGTTTGTACAAGACACCAATAGTCTTCTGGACACAGATAGCTGGCTTTAAACCTCTCGCGCTCTCTCCCTCTCTCACTGCAGAAAAGACCAAACTTTAGGGCACATCATTCTTTTAACAAAAGGCCTAAAGTTAGGCAATAATATCCATTCTTACTCTGACATAAAGAGGAGCAGGTGGGCACAGGCAACTGATAAGAACAGATGAGCAGCTCTCAAGAATGAAGATCATTCAAGAGAGGCTGCAATGGTTTCCATTAAGAGGCCTGGGATTGTTGCAATCACAGTTCTACGGCTGTGACTAAAATGCGCTGGCCCACCCACATCTGACCATGTTTCAAGTCCAGTCCATTTTAGCTTGCAGCTAGTTGGTTGACACTTTATTGCCGATTACAATGAACTCTTACTGCCCTCTCCCAATCGAAAGAGTGCACTGATGCAAATCCTTTTCTTCACAAATTCCCCGCTTAGGTTTTTGGCACTGCACATTTATTTTAGTAGTATTCTGGGGACAGGTTCCGGTTCCTTCTCTTTCTCACAATAAGATGCAACATCCATCCTGTCAAAACATCACTATTATGAACCACAGCTTAGAAACGTTATTGTTTGACTACAACTTCCAGGTTCCCAAAGTGAACAGGGCCAATAGCTATGTTGGCCTGGGGTGGGGGTTGTCTGGGAGTTGTAGTCCAAAACATAATTTCTCCAAATGCTAGTATGAACCCAGCCCCCTTTATTCTTGTCTCTGCTCGGACTATTAATCAATACTGCTGGTTCATCAGATAGAAAACCATGGTGCAGTGGCTGCTCTTGCAAACCCTTGCCCATGTCCTTTTTCTTTTTGAGAAATGATTCAGTGACCCTATCCCCCAAAATTAATTGTAGACATCCCCAATTGCACCACTAATAGGGAACTCTCTCCCTACAGAAAAAAAAAAATCAAAGGTTAACAGGCACTTGAATAGGATTTCTTTGGTCCCTTAAAAGGAATCAGCCGCTTTGGCATATCTTCTGAAACTGAGTCTGCACAACCATTAATGCTTCTTGTACTAAAAGGAGAAAAAAATCAGCTTGCATTTCAGGTAGTGCAGCTCTACCTTTAAATCTAATCCTATCCACCCACCCCATACATAACTCAAGCATTTTTTTTATTGTAAACATTTCTGATAGCTACTCATAACACAGCACAATTGCCCCACAATATACAGCAGACTTAGTTCCAATGCAGGAGCAAGAGGACCATTTTTTTTTCTTCAGAGCACGCAACCTCTGCTCCCCATGTGACAAGGACTGGCACCACTTCAGTGCTCAGTTGCAGGGGAGCCAGGTTGGGTAGGAGTGACTGCAAGGCAGGAGAGGCTGCATGTGGGTGACATAGTAGTTGACATTGATTTCACTGACATACGGTGCTGGCTGATAATAGCACGTGACATTTGTGACCGTTGGGATTATGTTCTGCTCAGCCAGGACCCTCACAGCCAACATGGCAATGAGGTTTAACGTCTGCCTCCTTTCATGTCCCATCAGGCACACTGTACTTTCATTCACCACTCTGTGAAGGGTCATCAGGCAATCATACCTTTTACTCTCCATTCCAACAAAGTGGCTCTGGAGGTAAGACTCTAGCTTCCTCTGCTGCTCTCCTATGTCAGGAAAGTCAATAAAAAACCTGGAACACATGTATCTCTGTAGTGCCTTCATGTCAACTTCAGATTTAGGCTTAAATCCTCTCACGAGAAGGTTGCAGTACTTCAGAAGTCCCCCGCCTCTGATTTCCTCTGGATTCCTAGTGGCAATGATCCGGTTTCTCAGGTGGTTCATTGCCTCATCAAAGTCCCCATACATGCTCTCCCCAGTGACAGTTGGGTGGAAGTTTGCAGACATTGGGTTTTCAGAACACTCCCCAAAAAGCAACAGTGAGTCCAGTATTATCTGGAAGGAATCCACGCTGAACTCAAACTGACGTCGGAGAGAGTCTACAAATTTGAGTTCCACATTCTTCCCGCTGTTGTTTGACAGTGATATAAGGCTCCAGCGATCTGTTTCATTGCACACTTTCACTAGTTTCTGCACATAGGCCTCCTTCAGAGTCATGGGAGTGATCTTATCTTTGTTTACCCCTTCTGGGAGGAAGTCCAAGAGACAGTCCATCACAACATCTTTCACCAGCTGGAAGACATCCTCACTTTTTAGGTCAACGCCAAAGATGAGATCCAGGTCTTTATAGCCCAGACCACTGTCCTGATGCAGCACATAGCTTGCTGCTGAGCCATTCAACCTCACATTGTGGACTGTGATGCCATGCTTTTCCAGACGGCTACGGACCACCTACAAAAAAAGAAGAGGAAGACTGCTTTCAGCATTGAGAACTAGGAAAACAGAAGACAACTCCCCAAGAACCTTCAACAAGAGAATTTGAATAGGTGTTTTGTGTTATTTAAAGCATGAGGTGGATCACAAACACCCCACTACTGAAAAAAGCGGCAGCACTTGTGACCATTATCTGGACCACCAAGATCTTAGCAGCTTCCTTCTTTCCTGTAACATCAGGAAGCAAAGCAGATACTCTTTCCCAGTGGTCTCACACAGCTCTATCATGCAGCAAAAGTCTTCAGCACCCTCCTATAATCGCAGTATCAAATATAGTGATGATCACCACCAATGTATCCATCCACTCTATGTCCCCTGCTGTAAGTGAGGCTCCCTAAGAAAGGACCTGTCTATATTTAATTTAGAGCCCATTTAGAAGCAGCACAGGAGGATAACCTCAGATAAATCATCATCCCCTCACAGCTGCCTTATACAGAAACCCACACACATTTTCTCCGAGGAGTCATTGGCATGCTGAGGAGAGAAATTAACTGGGAACTGACATGGAGATTCAATCCCAAGTAAAGCCAGATCAAGTGAATCAACTGCTGAATGGCTTGTCTCTTATGCACACCCACTGAATCACCAGCTCTACCACAGCTGGAACCAGCAACTACATTTAGCTCAAAGAGTTGTCTAACAAATATGACCAGCTGCTTTTTGCTATTAAAAAATAAAAATACAGAAAATCCAGTCACTGGTCATCTGACATTGCATCTACTTTGACCTTAAATACACTTCATATTCTGGCTCTAACAGCTGCATGTTTACTAATGGGACTTCAGATCTTTCACAATGTGAGCTGGGGAAGCGGCTTCTATTTGTGCCTTAAAGAAGCCCATGGAACTACTTGCTCCTACACCTTTTATCCTTTAGACAGGATTTTAAGAGAATTTTCCTTGAAATGAAAAAATGGCAGGAAGATTCAAGGGAGGAGCTTCCAAAATCAAACATGCCTGATACAAGATTTAGATTACAAAGGGTAATCTTTATGTGGTGCACTTACTAAAATTCAAGTTTTTCATCAGCACTGGACAGACTTGCTGGGGCATCTACAAGATTAGCTGTGACTTAAGCAGTTACTTGTAGGAATTAAGGTCATAATATGTCATATGGGCAACCCTCAGGCTGCTAGTGACACTTTCTAGAACTCTTGCTATAACTTCAGTAGGAATATGGGAAAAACAAATGCAGTTCTCAATTTCAGTTTAAAAACAATTAGGCAGAAGACTGAATTATAATTAACTTAGACACATCAACAAAGACTAAACACTCTAAAGGCAACAGATTGTGTCTGATCTAGTAAACTAAACTGTCAGCCTTAGTTAGAATTTGGATGGGAGACCATCAACACATACTAAGTGCTGTAGGTTCTATTTCAGAAGAAGAAACTGGAAAAACCACTTCTGTGTATTCTTTGACTAAGAAAAAATTATTTATTTATTTATTTATTGTTTCAATTTATATACCGCCCTTTCCTAATTGGCTCAGGGTGGTTTACAAAATGCACAAGGTAACACAGCACAAACGATAAGAACATTAAAAAAATCGTAAAAACAATGTTTCTGTCAGCATACAGATTGACATGGTTTAAAGATTATGAAATGTATGAGGTCGCCATAACTTGACAGGCGATTTGCACACACACACACAAGCTATGTGTTAGCTGTCTTCTAACTAAGTAAGGCTAAAACAATGGTTTACATTTTGGATTTCAGCTCCTATAATACCCAAACCACTGGTCATGTTGATCAGAGCTTCTGGGAGTTGAAACCTAATGCATCTGGAGCAGAGCCCTGGCTGAAAATCACTGGACTAAAGGAGAGAGACAACAATAAGAAAAGATACATGTTTATCAATACCAACACAAACCACAAATAACCTAGATTTATAGTCATGCCATGCCTCCAATGTATAGTGGAGGCAAGGGTGGGGTGGGGGTGGACTTTATTTTGCCAATATTTTAATACCTTGGTAAAAACTTATCCTTTTCCTTGTAGCAACTCATCCAAATTAGGAGTTTGGATGAATTAAACCAGCTACCCAGCTACCCTTTTACTTCTGAAAACCACGATAGGCCTTTAATAGCTAGCTATACAAAGAGAAATTCAGCTACAATTCAACACAGTGATTAAAAAAGCTATCAATATTGTATCTGCCACACAAGCAAGATAAATCTACTAGGTAACTTATGCGTAGAACAAAGCTTATAAGAGTTGGATATTTTCTTTTGAGAACTTAGCTGAATTGCAGCTGTGTGATCTTCACACCCAAGAGGTCCACCACAGTAACTCACTGCCTGAACATCTTATATTTTGTTACCTCATTTGGTTTAGAGGAACATACAAAGCCTTACAGAAGTGACTGCCTTTTTAGGCTATGTAAGACTGACACCTCTGCATTTAGGAATGACTCATATTTATCTGTTCAGAGACATGTGCCTTTGTTTATATGAGAAAACTGCTGTGAGCCACAAAGCATGCAACTATGTTTTTTAAGCATAGGAAGAGGAGCATTAGCGACCACTTTAAGGCTACATTGGCATAACCACAGACCCAATG
Organism: Anolis apletophallus; assembly: GCA_030556195.1. NCBI lineage: Eukaryota > Metazoa > Chordata > Lepidosauria > Squamata > Anolidae > Anolis > Anolis apletophallus. Next base: position 42,924,137 of record JARBWK010000011.1, on the reverse strand, counting down.
TTCTCTAGTACATTAGCATAACCACAGACCCAAGCCCAAGAAGACATTTTTGTAACTGGACAGCCTCATTATGGAACAAGCATTGGAACCTTTTTATAGCCTTCTATCTTTGGCACTGTAGCGTCTTATCTGCACAAATGCTTCTGGGTTTCCCATGTTAAGGGTGAATACGTATCCTGGGCAATTGGCATGTCTCCTTGTGAGTCACAGTAGTCCAGTCTCAAGATGACCGTCGCTTGGATCACCGTGGCCAGGTCATCCCTGGACAGGTAGGGTGCCAGTCGCCTAGCCTGTCGTAGATGGTAGAATGAGGGTTTGCTGACCGTGGAGACCTGAGTCTCCATGGACAGCAAAGGGTCCAATTGGACGCCCAAACTCTTAACAAGGGATGATGGGCTAAGTTGCTCGCCATCCAGGGTAGGCAACCAGCACTCATCCAGCCCAGGGCGACCAGGCCACAAGATCTCTGTCTTCGACAGGTTCACCTTCAGCCGGCTGACACAATGTGATATACTAATGCATTTCTCTGTAATTTCCTTCACCATACTAAATACAGACTTCACTGTGGCAGTTCAAATGCTCCACCCGTCCCAATGCTCCCTATTTCCATTTGAGTGCTCAAACCTACATGCCAGCATAAATATCACTGCAGAAATATGGAAAGTTGCGGTTGACTCAAAGTAGGTAGCAAGCATAATCTTCAGTGTTCACTACTCACAAAATTTGATGATTCAAACTGTCACCCAATCACTGAAGTGGCCCTACTTATATGTACGAAATGTTGTACAATGCTGTTGTCACTACAGTTCTATTCCAGCCTCTCTGATGCACAAGAGTAATCTTTGGTTTTGGAAAATTATGCCAGCATTACGTAAGGCTGGCAAGGCTTTGAGTATGGTCCCAAAGGTAGACTATTTAGCTGTCCTTTGAAGACCAATCCAGTCAATTAAGAGTGATTTGTGGCCAGAAAGATGAACATGTGATTAAGTAGCCATAGCTCGTACGTGGAATAGTTCAATAAGCATTGATTAAGGGTGTACCTACATTAATGCCCCCTTTACAGTAGTCACTGCAGCAGTTCTAGAAGGAAGATGCTCTCAACATGCAGCCTCTACTTTTCTTTAAACTCTCTGGATTTTAAAACAAGAGGATTAGCTTTTGTTTAGCCATTATATCAATCCACTCAGGTTGATATGAATTGATGTCACTCTTGCTTCTTGTATAAGGTAGACATGTTACTTCCCAAGTATGTATACCATAACAAGTTGTGTCCACTGGTATTCATTACCAATACTAAATATTCATGGCTGTTCATTATCAATACTAAATGTTTACATACCAAGGTGGCAAACGTTAAATGGATGGGAGACTAATTTCCCAGTGGATGCTCAGGAGCCAGATCACTGCTTCTTTGAGCCATTCTATGAGGAAGAGGGCCCCAAAATAGCTTTCTTTCCTATCTATTATATAAATGGGTTCACGTCATGTGATGTATACCTCAAACAAAGAAACCATACAACGCAGAAACACAATACTTGCCAACAGAAATAGGCCTCAAGCAAGGTACGTTTGTAGCAAAGAAACTTTCCCCCAAAACCTAAAAGGCCCCCAAAACAACGAATAAAAATAAAACTACATTTACCAGCATCCTCCGGGGCAGCCAAAGACTCACCCAGCCTCTACATTCTGAACAACATGATTGGCTGCCAATAAGGGCGGATTTGCATAACTGCTGCAATGGCCAGCCAACATGAAAATTCCAAACCATAATAAACTGCCAAAACAGAATAAGGAAAAGGCCTGAGCCAAACCCCAACACAAACACCCAAATCACTTCCAACCGAAAATTTACACCCCAAAAAATCACAGACCATGCCCAAAATTGACAGTAAGGCTTCATTAACTTGATTTCCCTAACTAGCCCTCACTTACTGGGAAGCTGTTTACGCTCTGAATTGACAGTAAGACTTCATTAACTTGATTCTCCCGACTAGGCCTCAGCTCATTGGACATTTGTGTATGGCCTGAATTGACAGTAAGGCTTCATTAACTTGCTGTTCCTAACTAGGCCTCAGCTCATGGGACATTGTGTATGGCCTGAATTTACAGTAACCTACCTTGGCACACAGAGCCCCGACCATGCATGATGGGACTTGAAGTACCACCATGGAAAACAGGATTTGTAGTACTTCAAAACCCATCATTCCCCACAGACCACTGTGGCCCAGAACCAAGACCAATAAAGACCCAACTTGGCACACCATGCCCCCCATGAACCACACTCCATCCAACTGCAGTTTAGAGGAGGGCACACCGTGGATGATTGAACTTTCTCGCATCTCCTAAAAAGGGCACAGCAACGCGTGCCGGGTACAGCTAGTTCAGTATAAGTTCCTAAACCTGAGACTGAGTCAGGAATGGCTTCTTTATATATTGGCTGAAGTTCCTTCTGCACATGATCACTTCCCCTACCTTTTAACCTCCGTTCAACCAATTCCAGCTCAGAAACAATCAAGCCCCTTTCTCATGAGCTACAGATTGTACTCTCAAGCACCAAACTTACTAGGTTACACTTCCCATCTTCTCCATTCAATTCTATTTATTCCATCAACTCTTGCTGCAGTGGCTACATACCAATCACCTTGTCCCAATGAAATGCTTCACGGGTCCATACACTTCTTGATGTCTGTGCTACTGATTCAGAGGGAGCAACAACACAAATCCCTTTACGTTAGCCATAGCTATTCTACTAAAAGCATCAGTTCCTAAACATGAGCAAAACCTACTAAGGGACCGCCCAACCCCATACTGTCCCATGAGAACACTTACATCTGAAGACTGGAATCTTCTAGCCGTGTCCAATGTCAAACAATACCACCTAACTTCAACACGGAGAAGGGCGTTCTCCATCATCGCCCCAGTTCTCTGGAACGCACTACCACCTGAGGTTTGGGCCTTGCGTAATCTGTTGGCTTTTCGGAAGGCCTGCAAGTCGGCCCTATTCCGGCAGGCCTTTGAGTTGTAAAGTGCTATCCCCTGGGACTTGTATTATCTCTTAGGAATTGTTTTATCCTGTTGTAGATCTGTTGTTTTATTGTGGTGCTTGATGTAAGCCACCCTGAGCCGGCTGGGAGTGGCGGCCAATAAATCTAACAAATAAATAAAATAAATAAATGTATCGGGCTACAGCTATTTATTTTTATTGTTAGGCTCCCAGCAATCCTCATGACTATCCATACTGTCAGGGCTGATGAGATTTACACCCAATAAAAAGAGGAAGGGGCCCAACAATACCCCCAACCCCCAAATGGGCTATGTTTGACAGCTTTGCTCTCTATGGTCACTTGGTGCTAAAAGCCTGGATAAGGTCTGCTGGAGTCTGGCATCAAATAGAGAGCTGAGAACTTTTGCTTTAAAGAATTCAAAATTTTATAAGACTTCATTCACAGAAACTAATCTGGTTTATAGTGTTAACTTATATCAGTGGTTAACACTATATCAGTGGTTCTCAACCTGTGGGTCCCCAGGTGTTTTGGCCTACAACTCCCAGAAACCCCAGCCAGTTTACCAGCTGTTAGGATTTCTGGGAGTTGATGGTCAAAACATCTGGGGACCCACAGGCTGAGAACCACTGCACTACATGATGGTTTGAGTTTTTGGAACTTTTAGAAAAATACACCAAGAAGCAAACGTTCCTTAGTGTTTTAGATTCTGAAAACGCATCCAAACTTTAAATGAAAAAATATCAATAGGGGGCCATAATTTACAGCGCAACTCCTACAGAGAATATATTTAATATATTATAAAAGGCAAAAATGAATTATTTTGAACTGAACAAATTAGAATTTTGGGCACAGTTGTATGCAGATGACAGGACATTTGACTGGCAAGGTGTATAATTTTTTGTTTTAAAATTGAGATTAATTAAGTTCTTAAATACTTCACAGAACTTCAAGTGCTAGCAGCTCTTTACATCTGGATATTAATGTATACTCTGTTTCATTGTTGAAATAGTATATTACAACTGTTCCTTCTACTCTATCTAAACCTTTATGTTTTTGTATACCTTCCTGGAATTTTAAAGACCGACACATGTAATGCATTTAAGCAAACCCAAAAACGTGTTTGTCTATAAACAAATGAAACATATACTGTACATAATTTATAACTTTCTAGATTATATAAGCCCAGGCTTACACCTCATGAGGATCTTCAGTTTGTGGAAACTGCTATTGTTTAACACAGCACATTTTCTGTTACAATACTTTTTAAAAATCAAAATCCAGTGTGCCTTATTTTATTTTAGTGACTCACTACAGAGGAATGAAGCCACCTCCCAAACAAAATGAATATGCAAGCAGCTTATTGGCACAACATTAGTGTCTACTAAGCACACTGTTGATACTTTTTGGACAAACAAATCCCTAGTAATTTGTGGCGGTGATGACACACAGCCGAGCAGGCTATTTCTGGGCAAAAGGACTGTACTGGAAGCAGCCTTCAATGTTAGGCAGCTTCTCTGTGGAGGGAGTCCGAAAGCATCAGGAACAAGCATCAAAGACTTTTGTGGCTTTGAAATTCTACTGCCCCAGTTTCCTACACAGATGTGTAATTGTGAAATGCAGTAATATTGCTTTGCTGTAAAGACAACTTCAAACCAATCAAGAAAAGGTAATACCCATGTAACAACTTTGATGATTCCCATCTTTATAGACATCAATCTGATTCTCTTCCAGCACAAACAAAGCAGAGTTCCTCCAGCCCCTAGTTCACCCAACTGCCTTCTGTATAACACATGGAAAATGCAACCAATTTGGAAGCTAAAACTGTACATCTGAAACTACAGGACACATACTACCTCAGCAGTTTTACTGCTCAAATTGTGTCGTTCTGTGAACGTTTACCAGAATAAAGGTAAAAATGAATTATTACTTATTCATAAAGTTATTGATTAGCCCTTAGGCCAGATCACAATACCAAACCAAACAACAAGGCTTGATAAGACTTGATTGCACTCTATGTATTAAGTTAAAATTTAAGTGTATTAAGTTTAAGACACTTATAACAATAAGATAAAACCGATAAAACAGTGTATATACATTGTATTTCCTTATCACTCCTACAATTTACCCAATCAGCTGATCAAGATATGTTGGTTCTCAAATGTGTTGTTTTGCTTAAATACAGAGCTGTTTTATATGTTATTTTTGGGTCTTGGCCACACATAAAATATGTTGTACTGATGTGAAATGCCCAATACATTATCAGTTTGATATATGGTCTCTCGCCTTCTGATACAATTTACAATCAAAAATATGTGTGCTATGTCACCTGAGTATTACTTATTATTCAGTGATCTGTTGTGCTGAAAACCATCTACAAGCAACACGTTGAATCTGTTTATTATTTTTATTTACTCTATATTATACGTAGCTTCAAAAGTCAGTTAAGGGTTCATTGAATAGAAGCCACACAATTAAACATTCCATATTCTCACCTAAGCTGGAGCTCAGTCTACTACATTGCCCTTGAAAGCATACATCAGGACCACCATGTTCCAGTAAAAATCTACCTTGACAGCCAAAAGTGGAGTTTAACTACGACTACCTTTACCAGCAGTCCAGGATAATAGAAGTTTGGCACAAGGTGTTTTGAACTTGTTGGGTCAATCTCTTGATGGAAAAAGAGGAAAGAAGTAAAAGCAATCCATAAAATGGCGCCAATGTTGGACACAGTAACAAAGTTTAAAGATCTCAGCCCACTGCATTTAACTCTATATGTCACCAACACTGTACCAAGAGAACAGCCAGTAATGACACTCTTATGATTTTAAGAGTGACAATACTCTGCTTATTTGACATATGCTTCACATTTTTCACTACTATTTTCATATTTGGTCACCACCAACCAGTGTTCCACCCATCTACACTGAAGAATTAATCTAGTTTGACAATACCTTGAACTGCCATGGCTCAATGTTATGGAATCCTGGGAGTCATAGTTTTATAAGGTCTTTAACCTTCTCTGCCAGAGTGCCTCGCCAAACTGCAACTCCCAAGATTCCATAGCACTGAGGCATGGCAGTTAAAGTGGTGTCAATTTGCATTCATTCTACAGTTTAGGTACACCCTCAGTCTCTGTAGGTCAATTCTGAAACAGCTCTCACATCTTTAAATGAGGTAGGCTATAGCGACTTGACTAAGTATATATCCAGCCTTGGGCAAGTCAACATTATTTAAGCATAACCTGTCTCATAAGGCTGTTGTAATAATCCTGTAAGAAAGCCTTGGAATAGGTTTTGATTCTGCAGATCTATCTTTGTCCAGGTCTTCATTTCTCTCAAATTTCCTTACACAAACATATTTAGAGTCCAGATTGAAAAGGACTTTGATAAATAATTATGTATCTCGTGCCATTCACATACTTGTGACAGGGACCAGGAGTCTTGCTGGAACTTCTCCGTTCCTGTTCGACAGCTATAGCTACCAGATAGTCTTTGCCATTTCAAAGTTCAGCTAGAGAATCCTGAGCCCCGATGGCACACAGCCAACATCATAGATCAGATACCATTACCTCAGCAGATTTATTTTTTACTATAAAAATTCCAAGTTCCATATAAGCTGACAACAGAGTGCCATGCACAATGCAAGATCATCAGGGCAGAGTCCAATATCTGACTTGACCTGCTTTGGTCAGTGTAGTCCACAGCGGCTTCTCAAGGTGGCTGGCTTTTGCACAAAGAAGCTGACCCTAGTGATATTACATTCAGATAATCCGAATTGTGTCACTGCTACTGTTGCATTTTAGTATTTTTCCAGTGTTGTCTTCATGATTTGTGCTGACTGTCTTTTGCCTATAGCACTAACCTTCATGTGTGGATCAACACAGCAGTACTTCAGTGACCCCATACACTAGAAACTGATACAGAACCACTTGTCTTGCTATATTCCACTGTACTGCTCTAAAGCCTCTTAAAAGAAGTTAGACATTCACAGACAACTGACATACAGGAGAAAAAGCAGGGAGCTTTGTGTCTGGCCCAAGCCTTTCTATGGGGAAGCAACCACTAACAGGTTTTAACTAACCTGAACTGGTGTACTCTCTCATTAATTCGCAACAACTGGAATCTGCCTTTTTTTAAACAACCAGTCAGAGGAGGGCGGACTGCAAACTTCTAACTCAAGATAGTTATGGCTGACACTGTCACTTGTACCTTTGCTGCAGAACTGTTACAGAAAATTTAGTGAAATGTTCAATGACATAGAAAACTCATGATCCTGGAAGGCCAATTAATATCAAGTATGCTGAAGAGAAGTTATGAATGGGGCCCTCACCTCTCTGGCAAAGACAGCTAATGATCCATGGCAAAGGGCATGGCATACTGCAGTCATGTGCTACATATGGGAGCACTGATGTGTAGTATTCGTGCCTCAGCATGAATCATGCTTTATGGGTGGCTGAATACAAGCCTGCTCCAGGAAAGGTAAACACCCTTGGTAGATGCCAACTACCTTGAACATTCTTAGGTTTATTTTCTTCCTTAAAGATCATCACTATTAAAACAGTTTGGTTTAAAAAATAGCTCTCCCAGTTTATGACCCTACAGTTAAAACCCTTGGAAGCCTTTCATGTTATGTGGGGTGTCGCTTGGTATAAGAAAGCTAGAGTTTCAATCCATCATGCCAAACATTCTTACTGAAAGCACTGACAAAATGAGATTGCCTTTAGATGTACACACACTAGCAAACATACATAATATACCCCATAGCTGGGACAGCAGTCCACCCATAAACTCAAGATCCTTCCCACTATAGCAAATGTTGCCAGCCTTGTACATAACAAGAAGTGCACACACATCAGCCCTGTGAAGAAGACTCCCATTTGCAGTTTGCCATTTCCTATGCCACATCCTTATCTATCATCTCCATCAACCTTACCTACAATGGCCCTACTATCCGTATTCTTCAGGGGTGGAGAAGGAACAGCCTTCCAGATGCTGACAAAATACTATTCTCACTCCCATGACCATTAACCATGTTATCTGGGCAGTACAGAAGAGGCCAACATATAGAGCAGGGATCCTCAAACTGCGGTCCTCCAGGAGTTTGGCCCTGCAGCTCGCAGAATTCCTGACCATTGAACACTCTGGCTAGGACTTCTGGGAATTAGAGGCCCAAACAGCTGGAGGACTGCAGTTTGAAGATACCCGATATAGAGGGACTTCTCACCTTTACACCAGTCTGATGGATTTGGATTGCAGCATTATCTTCTGCTGGATTGTCCTGCAGCTGCTTTCAAGGAACAATTCCTTTTTCAACACCATTAACCGGATAGTTTCTAATGCAATTCATTTTAGCATGCTCCCTTTATATCTTGAAAGTCCCCTCTTACCACAACCCAAGTCTAGACTGCTCTCAAACACATGGTATGGTGAAATATACAGAAGTGGCTAGGAAGCAAGTATCTTTTCCCCAAAACCTGCAGCTCTATCTGCTCAACCTGCTTACGGCAAATGTTTTTGTTCACAAAACCAAAAGTTTCTTCTTCAAAATCCCATCATGAAACTTTCATGCATTTGAATCTCGTTCTAAATACTGCTCTTTCTAGGTCAGGGCTGTCTCCAAAGTAGGACATTTAAACATAGTATATGAAAAAGCACTGTCACCTTTTAAGTGAACAGAAGGCCTGAAGACAATGTTTGGCTAAGAAGTTTGAAATCTTTTTCTATATTAGGACCAGTGCTTCTCATACTATCTGAGGTGCAGACCAGCACTTTTCCCGCTGAATGGGCCAGGGACCAGTACCATATTTGTTTCTTTCCTGGAAACTGAGGACTGGCAGCTGATGGCATATGGCCCAGCATCAGTTCATAGACAATCAGTTTCAGTAAAATGTGGACAAATTCAGCTGGCTAGATGCTCTAGTACTGCAACTCCCATAATCCTTCACCCCTGATTGTGCTGACTAAGACGAACACATTTTCCAGGCTTGTTGCTCCAACTCAAAGCTGTGTACCGCAAGAGCTGTATGTAGAAATCCCTTCCAATCTGGTTTAACTCCCTTTGACTCCCTCCTCCCAGCAACTATTTACAACTACATAGCTTTTACCATTTGTCCTTCTGGTAACATAATCCAGCAACTTCACGTGTGCAACCACCCATCTTCCAACTTCAAGTACATTCTAAGGAGGGCTGACAACCCAGAGACCACATGTAAGATCAATGCCACCTCTGCACCTGAAAACCAAATGTCGGTACCAGGCAAAAGTCTCTTTCAACCACAGAATCCTTATTACTGGCTAGGCTCCTTTGTTTCAAAGAGGACACAAAACGTATGGTGCCACCAGTCTCTTTAATATTTGTGGCAACAGTAGCATTATTACCTGCTCCCTGCCCCCTCTGTACACCTTCTTTCTGGGATGCATTTATTTCTAGTCAAGAGCCCAGAGGAAGGGACAGAAGGATTGCCTCCACCATAGAATATCTTCTGTAGGCTATATTTCAGATGAAGGAACTGGCAAAACCACCTCTAAGTATGCCTTGCCCAAGAAAATCCTATGATATCCATGAGGTCACTATAAGTCAACAAGTAACTTGGAGGCACATGCACACAGAGACTGTTAAACTAGTTGGGAAACTTTTTCTTCTGTACAAATCTGATCACAAATGCAAGCTCTAGTTCTGAAACAAGGTCACTGATACAGTGCAACATATCAGAAGCACTGCCCACCCTTCAAATATATCAGTATTGGTCTAGATTGCTGGACTATTGTGAGCACACTAATCTCTTGCAAAATGAACTTTTAAAAGTGTGCTCAATTTAAAAAAATCAACTCTCAAAACTGCAACTCACTGTGTAATACCGTGGCTAGCCTCAGAATGAGCTTTTGATCAGGAAGGCCTAGGTTTATATAGTTTGTCTTCCCCATAAACTTAACTGCCTATCAATAAGATGGAATTACCATAGTGTTTGGTTGTTTTTTAATTTTAGAAAGGGATTGAAGAGATTATCAAGACAGTTCAATAAAGTTTTACCCTGTCAGAACAAATCAGAGAAAAGTTTATTATCTGGCTGTTCCGGCAGGCGTTTGGCAAATGACTGGCATTTTTACAACGAACTTTGCACCACATTGCGCCGCTTTGTATCGATGACTGGTTTTAACTGCTTATCGTGATGTCTTCAACATTTTAATTGTTTTTTAGGAATGTTTTTATGATATTTTATGATGTTAAGTGTAATCTGTGTAATTTTGCTATGTTGGAAACCACCACAAGCCTTGGAGAGAGGCGGTCTAGCAAATTTGAATAATAGCTAAATAAATAAATAACTATTAATAGTATATGTTCCAAAGACTTTGGGGGGGGTGGGGTGGCTTATGTCAGGTAAATTGCAACTTGGTGCTTCAGCTACCAATTCATTGTGAGCAAATATATAGGTTAGACTAGAGAAAATTCTTTAATACATCAATATGATTACTCACAAAATATACTAAGACACCAGCACACATATGCATTATACCAAGTTTTCTAGTTCAGAATGGCTATGCTTGTTAACATCTTATAAAATCTATCAGAAGTCTACACAAACCTAATGACACTTGACAACTAAACAGATTAAGGAAACAATCCGTGACACACTTATTTGGGAGATTGACCCACTGAACTGAACGGAGCTTACAAAACAATAGATATCACTAGGATCAAGTCATTTTGAAGGCTTCTTCCTCCCTTAGGGAAATCCTGACATAACAAGTTCAGAGAATTTAACAACAATGTTTAAACAAGTTTATTCAAAAGTTAGTGATATTTTATTACTGTTCTTTTTAAGGATGTGTGCTATTACGTATTTAGTTGTAAGCTGTTTTTGGTTACTGTATTTCTGCCACAGGGAGAAAACCAGTGTGGTAAACATGTACATTCCTGACCACTGTCATAATTTGTTTGTTGTGTCTTCAAGTTATTTCTGGTTTATGGTGCCCCCCTCCCCAGTCAAAGGGTTTTTTCCCCCACTGGGATACTGTGATTTGCCCAAAGCCACCTAGTAAGATTTCATGGCCCAGAATGGATTTGAACCCTGGTGTACCAGTGTCCTAGTACAACATTCAAACTACTTCTTGCTTTGGCTAGCAAATATTATAAATAACACCATAGTATTTATTAGTATGAGGAAGTATCAAACCAATGCTCAAGTTTGATCCTAAATACCTTTACTTTGAGGAATGTCCCACAGAACACAATTCTCAATTACAGGACGTAATTAAAGTTCTAAATTACAGTAGAGTCTCGCTTATCCAACATAAACAGGACAGCAGAATGTCTGATAAATGAAAATGTCAGATAATACGGAGTCTCCTACTGTTACCAGTCTGACGCTGCACTAGACACCTAGGATACAAACAACAGGGACTCAAAGGGTTAAGGCAAGGCAACACCTCAGGGCTAGAGCAGCCCAGCAGAAAGTGCCCAAATGCAGAAGAGGACAGTGAAAATCACAGAGGGAAGAAGGGAGGATGCTTCCAGTCCTGCCTCTTTTCCCCCTTTCCTCCGTCCTCCTCCTCTTGCCTTTTTTTCACTTATTGGGAAGGAGAGAGAGTTGGGGAGCACTGCTTTAATTGAAGGGGAAATGCTGGAGGAAAAGGGGGGTGTTGGATAAGAGCATGAGATATGACGGAATGTCGGATAAGCGAGACTCTAGTGTATATAGTATTGGTTTTATTGTGAGCCACTTTGAGTCTCTTTTTTAGAGAGATAAAGTGGGATACAAACACACACAAAAATATTACACAATGTATCTTAATAGAACTGTAAAAATATATTAGCTACTTATTCCACAGCAGGAGAAAAACAAAGTAATAAAGTTTTGTTATGTTTCTTATATTTCTGCCTTTCCAAAATATAGATTTTAATCACAGTATTATGAATGGTTTATACACTTTTAGTTGTATTGTTTTTAATATTGGAAGCCATCATCTGCAGTCCCAGTAAGGTTTAACTCCTTCGGAAGTCAGGCCAGGAGAAAAACAGGTTATAAACTGAATAGTTTTAGCCTTTGTGAGTCCCAATTACAATAATATACACCCATATAAATTCCTGGGAGGTCTCTCATATTTTAAGAACATAGGCTGAATATCCCTTACCCAAAATGCTTGGGACCAGAAGTGCTTTGGATTTTTTTTCCAGATTCTGAAATATTTGGATTTACATAATGTAATATCCTAGAGAGGAGACTCCAGATTGTGCTCAAAGTTCATTTATACTTCATATACACCTTAACAACATAGCCTGAAGGTAATTTTATACACTATTTAAAAATAATTATGTGTATGAAACAAACTCTGTATTCACCGAACCATCAGAAAGTAATGGATATTTTAAGATTTGGGAGGATTTTGTATACGTTTAGCTATTACTCATAGCAAAGTATCCCCCCCAAGTCAAGAATTAAACCGATCTCAAACTTCAATTACAGAGATTTGGACAGGGTTATTCCTTTTAGGTGCTGTGGCTAAATCCCATCTGATCTTGAAAACTAAGCAGGATCAGCCTGGGTTAATTATTGGAATGGATGGCCCTTGTGGTCTCTTCCAACTCTATAATTCTGACCACCAATGAATACCAAATATTGTAAGATGCATTTCAGAGGAAGGAACTGGTCAAACCACCTTCAAGTATTCGTTGCCTAAGAAAACCTTATGAAATTCATAAAGCTGCCATAAGCTGAGAGCAGAGTGAAGACACATACAAGGATGAACAGTAGTGCCTTTTCGCCAAACTTCAGAGCAAGGTAAAAAGGTGTCCTCCTAAGCCCATTCTACATTGCCCTAGATCCCAGGATTTGATCCCAGATTATCTGATTTAAACTGGATTATATGCATCTCCACTGCCAGATAATCTGGAATAAGAAGATAACCTGGATAAGATCCTGTGATATAGGGGTAGTGTGGAAGGGGCCTTAAACCAGTGGTTCTCAACCTGTGGGTCCCCGGCTGTTTTGGCGTTAAACTCCCAGAAATCCCAGCCAGTTACCAGCTGTTAGGATTTCTGGGAGTTCAAGGCCAAAACATCTGGGGACCCCACAGGTTGAGAACCACTGCCTTAGACTGTCAACTGCCAAAACCCCCAAGCAGTACAACGGCAGTCCAAAAAAACTTTTCCCAAACCCAGAAGGACTGACAACAAATCCCAGGTGGTGTAGGTGCCAGTTCAGAGGAAGGAACCGGCCAAACACACTGAGTATTTTTTGCCTAAGAAAACCCTATGAAATTTATGGAACAGCCATAACCCAATAGCCAACTTGAAGGTCCATATATACAGGGACTGACCTTGGTCCCTTGCTTCCAAACACTACTGGACAGAATTCCTAGAACATGAGGCAAACATGGGACTGTTACTCCCAGAATCTCCCAGCAAAGAGGGTTTTGAGGATGGCAGCCCAAACAGAACCTTTCCTAAGACTAGGACTGCCAATCAATCCCAGGCTACATTTCAGAGGAAGGAATTGGTCAAACCGCCTCCAAATAGACATATCTAGTGAGTTAAATATGAAATGTATGAGGTCACCAGATACCGACAATGTGATTTGAAGGTACACACACAAGCTCAGACCTTGGTCCCTTCCTCCTGGAACACTACACACTAGAACTTCCACAGAATGGGGAAAGGTACTTTTTTGGACTGTCACTTCCACAATCCCCTAATCAACAAAGCATAGTCCAAAAGTTCTTCCAACAAGTATCAGGAGCTGTAGGCTCTTTTTCAGAGGTATCAACTGGCAAAACCACCCAGCTCTGAGCATTCCTTGCATAAGAAAACCATGTACAATTTATGGGGTTACTATATGCCATTAACTGACTTGATGCATACAAGGTCTTGCCTTGGGATCCCCCAACCCAAACTAGAGCATGGGGAAAAGTGAGAAGAAGTCTAAAAAGAAGAGCCCCAAAGGCCTACTAAGGAATGCCAGGTACTATAGGTTCTATTTCAAATGAAGAAACTGTCACGTGCTGGCTGGGGGATTCTGGAGTAGCAGCCCAAAAGGAAGAGCCCCAAAGGACTGCCAAGGAATATTCATTTATATCAGAGGAAGAACCTGGAATATGCCAATTAGGGGATGTCAGGACAATGTCTGGACACCTCCAGCAAGTTAAGTGTAAAATGTATGGGGACCCCCTTGCTAGCTGAGGGATTCCGGGAGCAGCAGTCCATAAACAAAAGCCTCAAAGGACTGTTGAGGAATAGCAGGACTGCTGGGAATAGCAGGTGTCCTTCCTCCGTTTCAGAGGAAGGAAAGAGTGAAAACACTCAATCAGGGGGCATTCTTGTTTATGAAAAACCTATTAAATTCACCCAGTCATGATAAACTGACCTGAAGGCACATATATTCCTGTCAGGACTAAGCCTGGGTACCTCCAGTGAGTGAAATGTGAAATTTGTGGGGTCACCATGTGCTGACATGTTACTTGAAGACACACACGCTCTCACCTTCTATTTCACATCCAATTTTGGCTTTAAAAACTGCGAATAAATCCATGGGGTCACCATAAATGGACTTGAAGGCATACTTCTCCCTGTGAGAACTAAACCTGGGTATTACATGTGATATTTCTCTCCCCCGGGGGCTGCCAAGGAGATCAAGACACTACTCCATAAACAATTTCGGGCCTTCACCTTAGAAAGCCCTAATAAATCCGTAAGAGGACTTGAAGGCACTTACGGTATATCCCTATCAAAATCAAGGCTGAATTCTTCCAGAGTTAAAGATTCTATTTGTTCTCAAGGGCTGCCAAGGAACATCCAGTTCTTTTTCATAACCAATTTCAGATATTCCCTGACTAAGAAAAGCCCTAAGAAATCTAAGTGGACATGAAGGCACATATATTTCTGACAAGACCTACACAGTATATGTGCCTGACCTAAGAAACCCATGGGGTGACCATAAATTGACCTATTCCTATCAGGATGAAGCCTGGACACTTCCATTTCAGAGCAAGGAACAGGCAAACCCCCCAATTTTGGCTTTCCCTTCCTTTTAAAAAAAAAAACCTAACAAGTCCACAGGGTTGACATAAATGGACTTGTAGGCACACTTATCCCTGTCAGGACAAAGCCTGGATATTTCCGGTGAGTTAAATGTGATATTCGTTCTTCCACAAGGGCTGTGAAGGATCACTAGGAATCTTTCACACACAATTTTGGATATTTATTGCCTTTAAACCCTAATAAGTCCCTATGACACACATATACCTGTCAATGGGAGAGCCTGAATACCATCCCACTGAATTTTTCTTTTCTCCCTCAAGGGCTGCCAAAAAACACCAGACTCTCTTTCACACCAAATTTGGGAGTATCCTTTGCCTTAAAAAGCCCCAGATAAATCTACAAATGGACTTGAAAGCACACTTATCCCTGTCAGGACTAAGGCTGGATACTTCTTAAGTTAAATGCAATTTTTTTTCTCCTTTAAGGGATGCCAAGAAACACTAAGCTCTATTACACACCCAATTTTGGATATTCCTCACCTAAGAAAGCCCTAATAAGTCCATTATATATATATATATATATATATATATATATATATATATATATATATCCCTGTCAGGCCTAAGCCTTGATACTTTGCGAGTTAAATGTGATGTATTTTTCTCCTTTAAGGGCTGCCAAGTAACATTGAGCTCTATTACACACCCAATTTGGGGCCTTCTTTGCCTTACAAAGCCTTAATAAACCCATAAGTGGATTTGAAGGCACTTCTATCCCTGTCAGGGCTAAGCCTAGATACTTCCAGTGAGCTAAATGCAATGTTTTTCTCCTTTAGAAACACTGGGGTCTATTACACACCCTATTTAGGGTCTGGTTTGGCTTGGAAACCCCAATAAATCCTTCAATGGACTCGAAGGAACATCTATCCCGGTCAGGAGGAGGCCTGGATATTTCCAGTAAGTTAAATGCAATGTTTTTTCTCCTTTAAGGGTTGCCAAGTCACACCAGGCTCTTTCACACCCAATTTGGGAGTATCCTTTGTCTTAAAAAGCACCAACAAATCCACAAATGGACTTGAAGGCACAGCTATCACTGTCAGGACCAAGCCATTATCCCCACCCCCACAAAAGGACTGGGAAGGAACACCTGGTTTTGCATCCAATTTGGGACCTAGTTTGCCTCAGAAAGCCTTTAATGGACTCAAAGGCATATCTATTCCTGTCAAGCCTAAGCCTGGACACTTCCAGTGAGTTAAATATGACGTTTTTCTCATTTATTATTTATTTTATTTATTTATTATTTCAAACTTCTATACCGCCACTCTCCAAAGGCTCGGAGCGGTTTACATAGTTTGACATATAATAAATCACAGTAAACACAATACAATACAAGGGGTAGGGTAGGGGTATCTACAGTTAAAGACAGAGGGGAGGGGAGGAGCAATGGCTCGTGACCACATAGATAACTGAGCTGTCAAGGGGGTCGAGTTAAAGGTGGTATTAGCTCGACCATCAAAAGGGGGACGTTTTGGGGGATCCAACAAGTCAAACAGAGGCTTTAGCGTCCTTAGCCTCGAGGGAAGATGGTTGTTGCTAACCTCTGGGCCCAAAGACTCTGGTACGGGTCTCTTGATCGCCGAGGTGACCAGTTGCCGGGGCTGGGAGCTCGCTATGGAGTATTCCCAGCGCCTGTAGTTGGCATTCCAGAAGGTTCTGGAATGGAACCTCTTGAGTGTCCTGGGCTTGAACCTGGACTTCTCCCATTCTGGGGGTCTAGTTGCGGACCCAGTGGTCCTCGGGGCTCTAGGAGATACCAGCCTGCTCCCAAGCTGGGAACACTAGGCTCTATTATACACCCAATTTTGATAATTCCTTGCCTAAGAAAACCCTAATAAGCCCATAAGAGATACCATTTACCTATCTACCTCCCTGTCAGGCCTAAGCCTAGATACTTTCTGTGAGTAAAATCCAATGTTTTTCTCCAGCTAAGGAACACTAGGCTGTATTTCGCATCCAATTTGGGGCCTGGTTTGCCTTGGAAAGCCTTGGAAATCATTCAATGGACTCAAAGGCGCATCTATCCCTGTCAGACCTAATCCTGGATATGGTTTCTATGTGTTAATGCAATACTGTTCTCATTTAAGAGCTGCCAAGGCATACCAAGCTCTTTACACACTCCATTTTGGATATTCCTTGCCTAAGAAAGCCCTAAGAAGTCCATAAGACATATATAGATCCCTGACAGGCCCAAGCCTGGATACTTTGCGAGTTAGCTTCCTCCTAAGCTTCCTTCTTTTGATGGCAAGACGGTGCCTATATAGGTCCATCCTGGCACTGTATTACTCTGTGCGCAGCAGCAGTGAAAAAAGCACATTCTATGCTAGGCATGATCAGAAAGGGAATCGAAAATAGGTCAGCAAATGTTGTATTACCTCTCTACAAATCTATGGTAAGGACTGTGTACAATTCTGGTCTCCGCACCTTAAGAAGGATATAACGGAACTGGAAAAGGTACAGAAAAGGGCAACAAGAATGATCCAAGGGATGGAGCGGCTCCCTTATGAAACCAGGTTGCAACGCCTTGGTCTTTTCAGCCTTGAAAGACGGCGTTTAAGAGGTGACTTGATCGAAGTGTATAAAATCATGCATGGGATAGAAAAGGTGAATAAAGAAAATTATTTTCTTTGTCACAAAACACTAGGACTAGAGGGCACTCCCTGAAGCTCCAAGGTAGGAAAATTAGGACTAATAAAGGGAAATATTTCTTCACCCAGAGGGTCATTGGGTTATGGAACTCACTTCCAGAAGAGGTTGTGACAGCGGTCAGCCTGAACAACTTCAAGGCAGGATTAGACAGATTCATGGATACCAAGCGTATCGGTAGTTACTGAAAAGGACATTCAAGTGCCACCTCGGAGTTGGTTGAGGTAGGCAGGATTTCCCTGGGTACTGGTTGTGGGGGGTCGGGAGCAGGTGAGGGTTTTGCCCTCCCTTCTGCTCGAGATCCCCGTGTACAACTGGGGGCCACTGTGTGATACAGAATGCTGGACTAGATGGGCTGAGGTCCGATTCAGCATGGCTCTTCTTATGTTCTCTATACCGCTATCGCCTATGCTCTCTGCCCTACTCCCCCTCCTTTTTCCCTGCTGTTGTTGTATTGTCCTGTTCGTTGATCAGTATGATTTATGTCAAGCTTGTGAACTGCTACCAACCTTTGGGGAGTGGCAGTAATCGAAGTTTGAAGTAATAAATAAATAAGTGTGGTGCACTTTTCTCCTTTAAGATCTGCCAAGAAACATGAGGCTCTATTACACAGCCAATTTGGGGCCTGGTTTGCTTTGGAAAGCCTTACTACATCCTTCAGCAGACTTGAAGGCACGTCTATCCCTGTCAGGACTAAGCCTAGATAGTCATATTTTCTAGGCATATATGACTAAGCCTGTCATATTTTTCTCTCTCCCTGAAGGGCTGCCGAGGCCCACCAGGCCCTTGCACACCCACTTTGGGGCCTTCCTTGCCTCAGAAGGCCTTACTAAACCCTTCAATGGACTCGAAAGCATACTTATCCCTGTGAGAACTAAGCCTCAATACTTCCAGTGACTTAAATTCAATGTTTTTCCCTCCTTTAGAAACACTCGGTTCTATTACGCACCGAATTTGGGGCCTGGTTTGCCTTGGAAAGCCTTACTACATCCTTCAGTGGACTTGAAGGCACGTCTATCCCCATCAGGACTAAGCCTGTGAGTTAAATGTCATATTTTTCTCTCTCCCTGAAGGGCTGTCAAGGCCCACCAGGCCTTTGCAAACCCAATTTGGGGCCCTTCCTTGCCTCAAAAGGCCTTAATAAACCCTTCAATGGACTCGAAGGCATATTTATCCCTGTGAGAACTAAGCCTCAATACTTCCAGTGAGTTAAATTCAATGTTTTTCCCTTCTTTAGAAACACTAGGCTCCATTACACACCGAATTTGGGGCCTGGTTTGCCTTGGAAAGCTTTACTCCATCCTTCTTGAAGGCACATCAGGCCAAAACCTAGATAGATCAGGCCTAAACCTAGATAGATCAGGCCTAAACCTAGATAGATCAGGCCTAAACCTAGATAGATCAGGCCTAAACCTAGATACATCAGGCCTAAACCTAGATACGGCAGGCCTAAACCTAGATACGGCAGGCCTAAACCTAGATACGGCAGGCCTAAACCTAGATACGGCAGGCCTAAACCTAGATACGGCAGGCCTAAACCTAGATACATCAGGCCTAAACCTAGATACATCAGGCCTAAACCTAGCTACATCAGGCCTAAACCTAGCTACATCAGGCCTAAACCTAGCTACATCAGGCCTAAACCTAGCTACATCAGGCCTAAACCTAGCTACATCAGGCCTAAACCTAGCTACATCAGGCCTAAACCTAGCTACATCAGGCCTAAACCTAGCTACATCAGGCCTAAACCTAGCTACATCAGGCCTAAACCTAGCTACATCAGGCCTAAACCTAGATAGATCAGGCCTAAACCTAGCTACATCAGGCCTAAACCTAGCTACATCAGGCCTAAACCTAGCTACATCAGGCCTAAACCTAGCTACATCAGGCCTAAACCTAGATACATCAGGCCTAAACCTAGATACATCAGGCCTAAACCATCAGGCCTGGGCAAACTTGGGCCCTCCAGGTGTTTTGGACTCCAACTCCCACAATTCCTAACAGCCTACCGGCTGTTAGGAATTGTGGGAGTTGGAGTCCAAAACACCTGGAGGGCCCAAGTTTGCCCAGGCCTGTCCTAGTGAGTTAAATGCCATGTTTTCCTCCTTTAGAAACACCCAACTTGGGGCTTGGTTTGCCTTGGAAAGCCTGAAGAAGCCCTTCAAAGGCCCAGCTGGGCCTCGGCACGCACCTGGACGACCCTCCTGGGCGGGACGGAGAGCGTAGGGAAGTTTCCCCGGCCGTGGACGGGCACGGCCTCCTCGAGGATGTGGTCCAGGCGCTGCACCTGCTCCCAGCTGAGGACGCTGAAGCGGGCGTCGCCTTCGCCGGGCGGCTGCGCTTGGGGCTGCTTCTTCTTCTTCCCCGCCTCGGAAGCCCTCGAAGGCCCGTCGCCCGTGGCCCGCATCCCGAGAAATGAGGGGGGAAAGAGGCGGCCGAGTGGGGCAAAGAGTCCGAGTAAGGTTCCCGAAGCAACACCAAATCGGCCACCACCTCAAAGGAGCGGAGGGGGCGGGGAAAGGGAAGGCCGGGCTCGGCTTGCTTGGCTCCCTTCTTCCTTCAGGACCCAACCCGTCCCCTCTCGCTCCGACTGGTGCCTCAGAACTGCGGACTGCGCCCTCGCACGGCCGCTTTTTATACCCCCGACGGCGCCGCGCCGCCATTGGTCCGCCCGGATCAGCCAATCCGAAGCCAGCTTTGGCAGCTCGGGGCATTTTCATTGGAAGGACGGAAAAGGAGTCGGTTCCTCTCTTTGGGTGAGCGAGGGGAGGAGGGAGAAAGTGGGTGGAGCGACAGCCAGGATGACAGGCCGTCTCGCGCGTCACAGGGAATCCTGCCTGTGATTGGCCAGAGAGGAGGAGGCTTGATTTAAAGAGACAGGAGGCTCCTTCTTTGGAGGCTTTTAAACAGTGGCTGGGTGGCCATCTGTCGGGGCTGCTTTGAATGCGATTTTCCTGCTTCTTGACCCTCCAACTCCATGATTCTGTCAAAGCTCATCAGGAGGAGAAAGGCAAGGCCAAACAGTAACATATTGAAGGAAGCAGCCAAGCCTTGAAGCTGCAAAGCTATTCAGTGCTAATCAAGGCGATCAATTGCAGCATTCACGCTTGCCTCAAACAGACAAGAGTTCTTTCTCCCACCCTGGACATTATTCCGCAGATATATAAATCCTACTTGCCTAGTTTCCAACAGACCCCACAACCTCTGAGGATGCCTGCCATAGACGTGGGCGAAATGTCAGGAGAGAATGCTTCTGGAACATGGCCAGACACCCTGGAAAACTCACAGCAACCCAGTATTGTTTTGATTTGGAGGTGAGGAGATATAAGTACGTATGTATGTAAAGAGAGAGACACCTGCAGACATTGATATAAATAAATACTAGGCATGGTTTAGAATCCTAAAATGGCGATTCTTATATCAAATGGGGGGGGGGATTTTTTTTTTATTAGTATATCAAAGACTTACAAAAAATTTCCCAAAAATTTCGGAAATGTAACTTAAGTACTAACGAAATTCGTTAGTAATTCGTATGCCAGAGCATGCATTCAGATGGTTTTGGCCTACAACTCCCTGAAATCCTAACAGCTGGTAAATTGGCTGGGATTTCTGGGAGTTGTAGGCCAAAACTTGAATAAACCACACTGAATTCTAGATGGGACTCTCCAAATAGGAAGGAGGGAGGGAAGGAGAAAGGGAGGGAGGGGGGGGTTTTTTATTCTTGGAAGCAGCAAAGAAAAGGAGGAGGAGCCCCCTCGCTCCTCGCTGCCTCTCTCTCCCCGATCCTGAGGGAGCGAGGAGCCCAAGTTTGCCCAGGCTGAGAGGACAAGGAAGAGGCCTGAGGCTGTGAGGAATGGTGGGAGTTGAAGTGCAAAACACGTACCTGGAGGGCTGAAGCTGGCCCCTGCGATGGGGCATGGCAGGCAACGGGGAAGAGCATCAACAGGGGAGAGAGAGAAGCATCTGAGAGAGAGCAGGGCAGAGACGGGGAAGAGAAGGAGGGGGAAGCCTGGAGAGAGGAGGAGGACGTGTGTGTGTGTGTGTGTGTGTGTGTGTGTGAAGCAGGCCCCTGCGATGGGGCATGGCAGCAGAGCAACGGGGGGAAGAGAAGGAGGGGGAAGCCTGAGGAGAAGGACTGGGGCATGGCAGCAGACACTTTTCCAGAATGCATTGCCTAGCCTACCTAGCAGCAGCGTCACTTCCAGTTCCTCATAGAAATGCGGAAAAAGAAGAAGCTGAATGAAGGCGGGAAGGAAATGAGGGGGAGAAGACAGGGAGAAGTGAGTAGTACAATAATTAATTAATTAATACTTAAGAATTTCTTACGATCATAACGCAAATTGTTGGCCTCAAGGACCGTAAAAGGAAGTCTACTTCCGGGATCGCGGCAGCGATACGTAAAACCTCAAAAGTCCCATTACATACGAATCTCTTACGAATCCTTTTAATTTCCGTTTCATTTTTCTCATGCCTAATAAATACATATATCTATACATGTATATAGATATATCAAATCAAAGCTTTTACTTGCTTCTATTTAGTCCTTGCTTCTATAGTTATTTGTGAATTTTAGATGTATTTTATTGAAAACAAATTTACCACCTTTTATAGCTTTTAATGTTTTTCCTATTTTTATGTCTTGTTTTATGAATGGCTTATGTTAGGATTATGTTTTAACAATGTTGTAACTCACCTTGGTTCCAACTGGAGAAAAGCGGGGTAAAAATGCCTGAATATACTGTATATATATACACACACATATATACATATAGTGTACATGTTCACATATACATATGTGTGTGCAATGCTTCATGGATTTAATTTTAAATAATTAAATAATTAGTAATTAATTACATTTTAAGTAACTTAATTAAATAACTATTAATAAAATTAAATTAAATATAGATGTAAAAAGAAGCTCTCAAAAGTGAGTAGGAATTCATATTTTTCCCACCTTAAAATACAGAGGTCCGTGCATTTGGATTATTCTGAAAGGGAAGAATTAGTGCCCTAGACCAGTGTTTCCCAACCAGTGTGCCGTGAGCGATCATCAGGTGTGCCGTGGGAAATTGGAACCTCCAATACCCTTTCTTCCCCCTCCTGCCGAACACTTTTTCTTCTCCACTCGGGCTCCCTTCTTCCCAGCCTCGCTCTGCTCGCTTTGTCTCGCTTTGCTCTGGGGCGAGTCTGCGCAGTAGCGCCTGCACGGGTCACGTCTTCCTCCCTCCCCCCCCCCCTCCTGAACACGCTCACACTGCCCCCTCGGATCAAAATGGCAGCAGAAGCGGCAGTGCAGAAGAAAAAGTACGTGTTCGGCAGGAGGGGGAAGGAAGGGCGCGAAGGGGAAGGGGGAGGAAGAGGTCTCTGTCAAAAGCTGGCATGGGCAATCCTGGACCTTCCAGGTGTTTTGGACTCCAACTCCCACCATTCCTAGCAGCCTCAGGCTCTTTTCCTCCCCCCTCAGCCACTTAAGCAGGAAAGGGCCTCAGGCTGATAGGAATGGTGGGAGAAGTCCAAAGCACTCAGAGGGCCGAAGTTTTCCCATGCCTGTTTTAGGGACCTTAAAGTGGTGAGCCTCCTTCCAACATTGTGATTCTGGATAGAAAACAAACAACAACATAACATAATGTTTGAGTGTTTGAGGTGTCCAAACTCAGTCCCAAGCAAACACTTTCAGTACTTTCTGTTGGTAATTGATTGATTTTTTGATTGATTGTGAACTACATAAAACACATAAAAGAGTTCAGTTAAAAGCTAAAAAGAATAGGAAAATTCTTAAAATAGGTCAGGCTAAATCCTTAGCCGTAAGCCTTTCGGAAGAGCCCTTCAATGCGGTCAGGAAACACTCTGATCCGCCGGCATCAAGTTACGATGGAAAAGGCTCTCCGTCTGTTCGAGGCGGGCCTCACTCACACCTGGGATGAGAAGGTCAATATGCCAATGAGAGTTCAATATGCCAAGTTTGGTTCAATTCCATTGTTGCAAGAGTTCGGGATGCTCTTTGATTGTGTGTTAACTATAAATCTCAGGAACTGTAACAACCAAATGTCAAGGTCTATTTTCCCCAAACTCCATCTGTGTTCACATTTGGGCATATTGAGTATTCATGCCAAGTTTGGTCCTGATCCAACTTGTTTCAGTCCACAGTGCTCTCTGGATATAGGTGAACTACAGCTCCAAAACCCAAGTTCAATGCCCACCAAACTCTTATAGTATTTTCTCTTGGATATGGGAGTTCTGTGTGAAAAGTTTGTGTCTTTCTGCCATTCCTGCCAAGATATCTATGTTGTGTTCATCGAAACAGGCCCAGGTTTCACACTGAGTGTATAAATACATTTAAAAACATATTAACTATACGCATTACTGTGTTAGAGTGTTACTTTGTGTCATTTTGGTTGGTGGTGTGCCCCAGGATTTTGTAAATGTAAAAAATGTGCCGTGGCTCAAAAAAGGTTGAAAAACACTGCCCTAGACATGCTAAGAGGCACTTTTGTTTCAGGATCCCAGGCACAGCTGTTGCTCCCATCAAACCCTGGCAATGGACCTAAAGGCAAAACAATGAAGAACGGCCCAAACAGGTGATTTTCCTATAACATGTGACAAGGGGTCTGTGTATGGGTGAGAACTTGGGTGTAAAGGTCAGAGGGTGGGAAACTTCCTTCAAAATTTTAGTTTGGAAAAAGGAAAACAACAACAATCCAGCGTGGCATTCCAAGCTCTAATCCAGGGGTGCCCACACTTTTTCATCATGCGAGCTACTTATAAAACAACCAAGTCAAAATGATCTACCTCCCCACTACTCAGAGAGCCATAAAAGCAAAATATTTGGAAATTTATTTCAGTGAGAGCCATATAATATATTTTAAGACTGAATTCAACTAAATGTTTTTATTGTTTTATTACTGTTTTTAATTATTGATCTTTTTGATTTCATGCTGTGAACCGCCTCGAGCCTTCAGGAAGGAGCGGTATACAAGTATGAATAATTAATTAATAAATAAAATAAATGTGAGTATAATAAGCCCCTGTATTTATTCATAATAATAATGATAATATTTATTCAGCCTTTGCTACTACTAATAATAATAGTAACAACAACAACAGGTTCCTAGAGTAGAAGGAGACCTCCAAGGGCCATCCAGTCCAACCTCCTTCTGCCATAAGGGAAAAACACAATCAAAGCATTCCTCACAGATGGCCATTCAACCTCTGATAATAATAACAATAGGTTCCTAAAATAGGAGGAGACCTCCAAGGGCCATCCAGTCCAACCTCCTTCTGCACCTGGGCGGCATCAGGAGCCTGTGGGGCGGGACTGAGCCTTCCTCCCGCCCTGCCTGCGATCTACCAGGATGCCCTACGTGATCTACCAGTAGATCGCAATCTACCTAATGAGCACCCCTGCTCTAAGCAAAGGGTAGCAGATGATGGAAAGTGCTGGGATGCTGCAGCATAGGCCTGTGGCTAGGCATTTCTTACCAGTGGAGCCAAAGGGTACATTTCAGAGTGAGCTGTTGTGACAAAATCTGAACTAACAAAAGTCTGGAACACGAGTACATCTATACTGTAGAATTAATGCAGTTTGACACCACTTCAACTGCCAAGACTCAATGCAATGGAATTGTAGTTTTACAAGGGCTTCAGATTTCTCAGCTCCTAGGGTTCCACAACATTTAGTCATAGTAGATAAATTGGTATCAAACTGCATTAATTCTATAATGTAAATCCAGCCTTGGTTTCTACTATATAATAATTTATTATTATTATTATTATTATTATGTAAATCCACTCTTGGTTTCTACTATATCTAGAGTTAGGCTGATTCTAATTTACAGATTATCTGCTTTAAGTATGGCAGTTTAGTAAAGGTTTTCCCCTGCCATTAAGTTCAGTCCTGTCCAACTCGGGGGGGGGGGTGGTGCTCATCACCCATTACCCCTCCAAGGTCATGTGGCCAACATGACTGCATGGAGCGCCGTTACCTTCCTGCCGGAGTGGTACCTATTGATCTATTCACATTTGCATGTTTTCAAACTGCTAGGTTGGCAGAAGCTGGGGCTAACAGCGGAAGCTCACCCCACTCCCTGGATTCCAACTGCCAACCTTTCAGTCAGCAAGTTGAGCAGCTCAGCGATTTAACTGGCTGTGCTACCAGGGGCCCCATATGGCAGTGTAGACCCATATAATCCAGTTCAACGCAGATAATATGGATTATCTGATTTGATAATCTGGATTATATGGCCGTGTACAAGGCTTAATCTGTTTTGCACTGAGTTACGAAGAGCACCTGGGATAGCTAAAGGTAAAGGTTGTCGCGTGAAATTAAATCCAGTTGTGTCTGACTCTCGGGTGTGGTGCTCATCTCCATTTCTAAGCCATTGTCCGCAGACACCTCCAAGGTCATGTGGCCAGCATGACTGCATGGAGCATTGTTACCTTCCCGCCGGAGCAGTACCTATTGATCTACTCACATTTGCATGTTTTCAAACTGCTAGGTTGGCAGAAGCTGGGGCTGACAGCGGAAGCTCATGCCGCTCCCCAGAATCAAACCTGCAACCTTTTGGTCAACAAGCTCAGCAGCTCAGCGCTTTAACTCACTGCACCCTCCGGGGGCACCTGGGATATATTCACATTTTAGTGTACAATTGCATGGGGGGTATTTTGAGCTTTTACAACTGAAGAAATTAAGGGGAGAAAGCACAAGCATTATTGTTCCAGACTTGAAAATTCAGATTGTCTCAAAGGAGACCAAATCCCATAATCCCTGTCCACCACTTTTCTCTTTGGCAGCTCATTCACCCTACAGAATTATAGTGTAATTATTCCACTTTAACTGCCTGATTCATCCTATGAGATCCTGGGATTTGCAGTGTAAGGAGGCTATTCATGATTCTCAGCTGGAGTGATCCAATGCTCCACCAAACTTCAACCCAAAATGTCTTAAACGGGAACTGTGGAAGTTAAAGTGGAACAGTAGTGCTATAATTTATAGCACAAATAGGGTCCCAGTTTGGGGCTGCATTTTGGAGCGGCGAAACCCCGAACAGGTGGATAAATCACTTCTGGAGATGACAGAACCGAAGTGGTGGGTAAAACAATATGGATAGAAAGTCATGTAGAAGATGGCATGACTTGGTTATTGTAGGTTTTTCAGGCTGTATGGCCATGTTCTAGAAGCATTCTCTCCTGACGTTTTGCCTGCATCTTTGGCAGGCATCCTCAGAGGTTGTGAGAATGCTTGCCATAGATGCAGGCGAAACGTCAGGAGAGAATGCTTCTAGAACATGGCCATACAGCCCAAAAAACCTACAACAACCCAGTGATTCCGGCCATGAAAGCCTTTGACAATACATGGCATGACTCATTTATTAGTTCTTCTACCTTTCCAGCAAGAAGTTGGAGGAAAATTATGCAGTGTTCTCTCTCTTTGTTTTACTCTCTTAATGACCCTATTTAAGTTGGTTAGGTAAATAGGAAAGAGATGAGCTCCAGGGCATAGAGTGAATTCTGTGCATGTGTAAGTGAATGTTTTAACGTCATTGGCTCTAAGACCCTATCTGCATTGACCACATAATGCAGTTTTAAACTGGTTTGCAGTGTAGTTGGGGCCTGATTCTGTCCTCCTATGTGTTGAATTACATAGCATAAAAGGAGGAAGGAATGCTCAACAGAACAGAAAAATTATGAAATTTGAGCATGATATAGTGCAACCTTTCTCAACCTGGAGGTTGGGGAGGTTTCGAGGGGGTGCTGGAGGGGTCACCAAAGACAATCAGAAAACAGTATTTTCTGTTGGTCATGCGGGTTCTGTGTGGGAAATTTGGCCCAATTCTATCATTGGTGGGGTTCAGAATGCTCTTTGATTGTAGGTGAACTATAAATCCCAGCAACTACAACTCCCAAATGTCAAGGTAGTTTTCCCCAAACTCTTCCAGTGTCCACATTTGAGTATACTGAGTATTCGTGCCAAGTTTGATCCAGATCCATCATTGTTTGAGCCCACAGAGCTCTCAAACAAAAACTCAAAGTCAATGCCCACCAAACCCTTCCAGTATTTTCTGTTGGCCATGGGAGGTCTGTGCACCAAGTTTGGTTCAATTCCATCATTGGTGGAGTTCAGAATGCTCTTTGATTGTAAGTTAACTATAAATACCAGCAACTACAACTCCCAAATGACAAAATCAATACCCCACCCCAACCCCACCAGTCTTCAAATTTGGGCGTATTGGGTATTTGTGCCAAATTTGGTCCAGTGAATGAAAATGCATCCTGCATATCAGATATTTGCATTACGATTCATAACAGTAGCAGAATTACAGTTATGAAGTCGCAACAAAAATAATTTTATGGTTGGGTGTCACCACAACATGAGGAACTGTATTAACGGGTCGCGACATTAGGAAGGTTGAGAACCATTGGTATAGCGGTTTGCGCTACTACTCTAGAGCAGTGTTTCCCAACCAATGTGCTGGGGCACAGTAGTGTGCCGTGAGCGATCATCAGGTGTGCCGTGGGAAATTGGAACCTCCAATACCTTTACTTATTAAAGGAGCGCCGCTACGTCACAGTACAAAATGCACAATTAATTATACATAATCATATGCAAAAACCACATTCAAGGTACCCAATCCTGCTGGAGAAAATCAAAAGTCTTACATAAGGTAGTTCGGCGTGGTCCCCACAGAGAGCAGAGGAGCTGCGAACCAGGAAGTAGCGAATTCACGGAGCACTCCTCTATGGAAAACTCACGATATTTGATGAATTCACGGAAGTGAGTGCAAAAAACAAAGTGTATCCTCACGATGTTATCCAATGTCAGTTCCAGGATCCGCACAATAACAGAGTCAGTTTGCGGACAATTTAAAGAAGCAGCACCATAATCATAGTGACAAGGTAGAAAATCACGTAGATAATCACATATATTCAAACCGCCAGAGGCTGAAGATAGATGTGGCGATGGAATCGAAAGCTGGCAATGGGCAAACTTGGACCTTCCAGGTGTTTTGGACTCCAGCTCCCACCATTCGTAGCAGCCTCAGGCCCTTTTCCTTTCCCCCCTCAGCCACTTAAACAGGAAAGGGACTCAGGCTGTTAGGAATGGTGGGAGTTGAAGTCCAAACAGGGCCGGCCCCTCCCATTCCGCCGCCTATGCGGCCGCGTAGGGCACCGGAACCCGGGAGGAGCGTCGCCACCTGGGAGGGCGCCGCCCGCGCAGCCCTGCCGCTGCGCCTCCGCAGCCAGCCACGCCGCTGGGTGGAGGCGTGCTCGGGTGCTAGTGCTGCCCGTGCCGCGCCTCTGCTGCCACCAGCGTGCGTGCCACCGCGCGGGGACGCCCTCACGCAGCCGCGGGACGTCACCACCGCATGCGCGGCCGGCTGCGTGAGGGCGCCCAGGAGCCACGGGGGGGGGCAAAATAAGGTTTGCGTACCCCCCCCCGGGAGAGGTAAGGCCGCCCCTGAGTCCAAAGCACCCAGAGGGCCAAAGTTTTCCCATGACTGACAGCTGTTGAGCAAGACCTTCGTGTGTGTCTTCCTGCCAAACTATATCTCTTAGTTTGAATTCCCAGAAGCTTCCAAAAAAACTGTGGTTAGTGATGTTTGAATGTTTTCTCTCTTTCATTCCGGGGAGTCTGAAGATGGATTTGATGCAGTAACATTGCAATATGTAAAGTGGCCTGATTTCCAATTACCTGGTGCCTGTGAGTGTGCATTAGCTTATGCTGATGCATTGCTTTCCAAAACTATAATTCTTTCTTTAGGAGACAGGCTTTCCCTCGAAGATTGACACCCTGGTTCAAACACAGGGCACAGAAATCCAGCCCACTGATTTGTACAGGGCTGGCCTGTGGTTTGTTTTAATGTTATGTTTTCGTGGTGTAGTGCTTTGAACATCGGGCTACGACTTTGGAGACCTGGGTTTGAATTCCCACTCAGCTGTGAAAACCCACTGAGGGACCTTGGGCGAGTCACGCACTCTAAGCTCCAGAAAATACGGTCGTTTAAAGTCGTTATAACTTCTGAAATTATTTGAAGGCACGTAGTAACATATCTGTTACTATCGTTCAGGCCAAATTTGAAGTTGGGTTCACTTCCCCTAAGATTTACACACTGTTAGGAAAGTCCAGAAGCCATAAATATGGCCAGACAAGGTCGGTCTGAGTGCTGGAGCTAAATGCAGTTGCTCAATACCGAGAAACACCTGCATGACAATGAAACCATGATGTGAAAACTGTGTTCCGGAGTCTCATTTTCTATTCTTAAGGGTCTCCATGCTGTATGCTCTCAGGTCTCTGCACATTCCAAGCAAGCAACTAAGTTTCATAGCAACACCTTTCAACTGTACTCATAGTTTATGCTGCAAAACCCAAACTCGGGTTTCCATGATGGTGTAGCAGCTCATAAACCATTGCTTTGCGGGCCTTCTGTTACTCAAAACTTACAGTTAGAAGAGGTTTCAATCCTGTGTTAGTCACACTTGGAGAAGAGCTATTGCAACGAGTGGGACTTTCTTAGGTCCCTTCTACACTGCCATATACTGTATATACTCAAGTAGAAGCCTAGTTTTTCAGCCCTTTTTAAGGCTGAAAAAGCCCCCCTTGGCTTGTACTCAAGTCAAGGTTATTTATTATTTCATTCTGTTGTTGTTATAATTACATTTATAATTTAAATTCATTATTATTAGTAATTGCCTTTATTTCATTTACAAATTTAAGATACAGAAAAATATTAATACAGATGTTATAAAACACAATACAGGTTATTTTACATATTTATTATTAGTAGTAGTATTATTACATTTATAATTTAAATTCATTATTATTGTTATTATTACATTTATTTTACTTTATTAATACTGTTATTACATTTCCATTATTTTACATTATTATTATTACTAAATTTATTATTTTACTCTATTATTGTTATTTATTTATTAGTTTACTCTATTATTGTTATTACATTTACATTATTTTACTTTTTGTTATTATTACATTTATCATTACTGTTTTACTACATTTATTATTTTACTCTATTTATTATTGTTATTGTATTTCCATTATTTTACTCTATTATTACATTTATTATTTTACACTATTATTATTGGAAGGATACGGAAGCACATTTACATTGAAGAAAGTTAGAATGGTTTAATCAGAGTTGGGCAGTCTTATCTTAAATTACACTTTTACATCATACTAGCAACGAAGATACGCATAGTTAAAGCAATGGTATTCCCCATAGTAACCTATGGATGCAAGAACTGGACCATAAGGAAGGCTGAGCGAGAAGGAAGAGAGACACTTTTGGACTGTAATGCTGGAGGAAAATGCTGAGAGTGCCTTGGACCGCAAGAAGATCAAACCAGGCCATCCTTCAGGAAATAAAGCCCGACTGCTCATTGGAGGGAAGGGTATTAGAGGCAAAGATGAAGTCATTTGGCCACATAATGAGAAGACAAGAAAGCTTGTAGAAGGCAATGATACTGGGGGAAATTGAAGAAAGAAGGTATCCTTGAAAGGTCTGGCTTGACCTTGAAGGAGCTGGGGGTGGCCACGGCCAACAGGGAGCTCTGGCATAGGCTGGTTCAGGAGGTCACGAAGAGTCAGAAGCAACTGAACGAATAAACAACAACAGTGTAAATATTCAAAAACATTTGACCTACGGATGCTTCAGTTAATGTAATTTTATTGGTACCTGTTTTTATTTTGAAATTTACCAGTAGCTGCTGCATTTCCCACCCTCGGCTTATACTCGAGTCAATAAGTTTTTCCCAGTATTTTGTGGTAAAATTAGGTGCCACCACTGAGAAAGCCCTCTCCCTCGTCCCCACCAACCGCATTTGAGAAGTTGGCGGGAGCGAGAGCAGGGCTTCCCCGGATTATCTTAAATTACGAGGTGGGACGTAGCGGCAGATGTGTTCGGACAAGTCTACATGATATGAGTCTACACAGCCATAAAATCCAGTTCATAAGAACATAAGAAGAGCCATGCTGAAACGGACCCCAGCCCATCTAGTCCAGCATTCTGTATCACACAGTGGCCCACCAGTTGTACACGGGGATCTCGAGCAGAAGGGAGGGCAAAACCCTGACCTGCTCCCGACCCCCCACAACCAGTACCCAGGGAAATCCTGCCTACCTCAACCAACTCCGAGGTGGCACTTGAATGTCCTTTTCAGTAACTACCGATACACTTGGTATCCATGAATCTGTCTAATCCTGCCTTGAAGTTGTTCAGGCTGACAGCTGTCACAACCTCTTCTGGAAGTGAGTTCCATAACCCAATGACCCTCTGGGTGAAGAAATATTTCCCTTTATTAGTCCTAATTTTCCTACCTTGGAGCTTCAGGAGTGCCCTCTAGTCCTAGTGTTTTGTGACAAAGAAAATAATTTTCTTTATTCACCTTTTCTATCCCATGCATGATTTTATACACTTCGATCAAGTCACCTCTTAGACGCCGTCTTTCAAGGCTGAAAAGACCAAGGCGTTGCAACCTGATTTCATAAGGGAGCCGCTCCATCCCTTGGATCATTCTTGTTGCCCTTTCTGTACCTTTTCCAGTTCCGTTATATCCTTCTTAAGGTGCGGAGACCAGAATTGTACACAGTACTCCAAATGTGGCCTTACCATAGATTTGTAGAGAGGTAATACAACATTTGCTGACCTATTTTCGATTCCCTTTCTGATCATGCCTAGCATAGAATTTGCTTTTTTCACTGCTGCAGCGCACTGGGTTGACATCTTCATTGAGCTGTCCACCAAGACCCCAAGATCCCTTTCCTGGTTTGTCTCTGAAAGCTTTGACCCCATCAATTGGTAGGTGTAGTTGGGGTTCTTTGCCCCGATGTGCATGACTTTACACTTGTTTAGGTTAAGTTTAGTGTCGTCTGCAAACTTTGCTACCTCAGAATTCACTCCTACATCCAGATCATTAATGAATAAATTAAAAAGTAACAGACCCAAAACTGAACCTTGGGGTACGCCACTTCTCACCTCTTTCCACCCAGAGAAGTGTCCATTTATTACCACCCTTTGTTTCCTACAGTTTAGCCAGGTTCCAATCCAGGACAAGACCTGTCCCCTGATTCCATGGCTGAAGAGCTTATTTAAGAGCCTTTGGTGAGGGACTTTGTCAAAAGCCTTTTGAAAGTCAAGGTAAACAATATCAATTGGGTCCCCTTTATCTGTGTGTTTATTTACACACAGATAAAGATATTTACACACAGTTCAAAGCAGATAATCTGGATTTTATATGGCAGTGTAAAGGGGGCCATAGTTCTCTCTTAAGAGACTTCTAGGGCCTTCCACGCAGCCATAGAACTCAAAATATCAAGGCAGATAATCCATAATATCTGCTTTGAACTGGTTAATCTGAATCCACACTGTCATCTAATCAACTTCAAAGCAGATAATGTGGGATTTTATCCAGTTGTTTGGAAGGGACCTGAGTCCACACTCGGATAATTTGGGGTTTTCTGCCTTGATATTCTGGGATATAGGGCCGTGTGGAAGGGCCCACTGTCACATAATCCATTTCAAGGCAGATAATGTGGGATTTCATACAGCTGTGGGGAAGGGGTCTATGGGTCCTTCCACACAGCCCTTTAACCCAGAATATCAAGGTAGTAAACCCCACAATATCTGCTTTGAACTGGGTTATCTGAGTCCACACTCAGATAATGTAGAGTTTTCTGCCTTGATATTCTGAAATACAGGGCTGTGTGGAAGGGCCCCTTGTTGTCATCTGTCCCAGGATTTCAGTCTGAAAGTAAAATTCACTCAACAGTTTGAAATGAGTTACAATGAGTAAACCGGCCAAAAGCCCATTGAGCAATTTGCAGGATTCAAACAGGTATAGATGGTTAGAACATGTTTAAACCACGTGCCTTGGGGGATAAATCCATTGAGGCTTCAATGGGTTTGATAAAAAGACATGTTTTAATCCGTGAATTAGACATAAGTATCCTGCAGTCTTTTATTTTAGTGGTCTTCTCTGTGTTCATTAACTTCACTGTATCTAGATCGCTCGGTTATATTGTCATTACTTTTCTGTAAAAGCATTGATAAGAAATGGAAACTGCAACGTCGCATTAATTTTCCTCTATCCACTCCATTTTCTCCATCATTTCCTGTTGATCCATATTGCACAGACAATATTGTGCTCTTACTTTTTCATACTCTTCAACTGTCAATAAGCCTCGATTGTCCTGATTTCGCAAGTGCATTTTAAATATCCCCGTTTCGCTCTCCTCTCGGCTTTCCTTCCATCTTCAACCTCAGCTTACTCCAATTGCTCCAAATTGAGTGCAGAAAGTAATCAGTTCTCAAGTAACTCAGCAGGAGGATAGGGCTGAAATCCTGCTCTTCTTAAGGGGTAAAAGCACACTCTGACAGCATTTCATCATAATTAAGAATGACAAATCCCAAACTTCCAGCTCTTAGAGGAAGTAACAACACTTGATGGTTGTGACTTTGAGTTGCTGATAGTATTACATTTTCTGATGGGCAGAAGATGAGCCCAGTTCAAATACTCAAGAAGTGTGGATCTCATAGGAACCTTTACTTCAGAGGTGGGAGTCATGTGATCCTCCAGATCTGATTTCTCAATCTGGGGGTCGGGACCCCTGGGGAGGTAATGAAGTGGTGTCAGAGGGTCGCCAAAGACTATCGGAAAACAGTATTTTCTGTTGGTCATGTGGGATCTGTGTGGGAAGTTTGGCCCAATTCTATCATTGGTGAGGTTCTGAATGCTTTTTGATTGTAGGTGAACTATAAATCCCAGCAACTACAACTCCCAAATGTGGTCCAGTGTTCATTTGGGTATATTGAGGATTCTTTGTTTGAGCCCACAGTGTTCCCTGATGCAGGTAAACTACAACTCAAAACCCAAGGTTAATGCCCATCAAACAGCATTTTCTGGTCATGTATGCCAAGTTTGGTTGAATTCCATCATTGGTGGATTTCAGAATGCTCTTTGATTGTAGGTGAACTATAAATCCCAGCAACTACAACTCCCAAATGTCAAGGTCTATTTCCCCCCAAACTTCTCCAGTGTTCACATTTGGGTATATTGAGGATTCATTGTTTGAGCCCACAGTGTTCCCTGGATGCAGGTAAACTACAACTTCAAAACCCAAGGTTAATGCCCATCAAACCTTTCGTATTTTCTGTTGGTCATGTATGCCAAGTTTGGTTGAATTCCATCATTGGTGGATTTCAGAATGCTCTTTGATTGTAGGTGAACTATAAATCCCAGCAACCACAACTCCCAAATGTCAAGCTCTATTTCCCCCCAAACTTCACCAGTGTTCACATTTGGGCATATTATGGATTTGTGCCAAGTTTGGTCCTGATCAATCATTGTTTGAGTCCACAGTGCTCTCTGGATGCAGGTAAAGTATAACTTCAAAACCCAAGGTCAATGCCCACCAAACCCTTCCAGTATTTTCTGTTGGTCATGTATGCCAAGTTTGGTTCAATTCCATCATTGGTGGATTTCAGAATGCTCTTTGATTGTAGGTGAACTATAAATCCCAGCAACTACAACTCCTAAAAGACAAAATCAATCCCCCACCACCCCCACCCCCAACCCCACCAGTATTCAAATTTGGGCATATTGGTTATTTGAGCCAAATTTTATCCAGTGAATGTAAATACATCCTGCGTATCAAGTATTTACATTACGATTCATAACAGTAGCAAAATTACAGTTATGAAGTAGCAATAAAAATATTTTTTATGGTTGGGGGTCACCACAACCTGAGGAACTGTATTAAGAGGTTGCAGCACTAGCAAGGTTCAGAAACACTGGCGTAGATGCACCCTGAGTACAAGCTACTTCTACACTGAACTCGGTTTGTAGCAACTGAAGTATGCTGAGGATAAAGGAGGAAAGCAAAGGAAGAAAGAGAAACACAACAGAGGAGTAAGCAGGACTGGAGCTGCCAGATGGGTACAATTGGAGGTCTGGGGTTCCTCCTGGGACTGATAGATAAGGGAGGGACAAGGCAACATGATGGGTTTCCAAGTTACTCTCCACATAAGTAGGGTAAACAGCAAACCACAATGTATGCAGAGCATTCCACTGGAACACAAGCTATCATTATGACCATAATGGAAGCTGGGGAAAAAAGACACTTCCTGGACGGTTGGATGTTTACATCCAAGGGACAAATGAGCAAGGTTCCACCGCGTTCCCTTCCAAACGCCTTACTACCAAGACTTGCCTACACAAGTTTTTCCACAGAATTAGCAAGCCTCTGCACACTCTGTTCACACCCTTTAAATAATAGATTAGCCACACGGTCCCTTCACTACTCTGGCCTCTTCCTATTTAAAGGCTTAGTATAGCCTGCATTGCTCACAGAGAAGGTATAGGCAGTTCCTGAACAGAACTCTCAAGGGGTCACTTCCACAGTCATGATTCCTTTGTGCATCTGTATCCACACTGCAGAGTTATAGCGGTTTGACACCCCATACGCTGCCATGGATCAACACTGTGGAATTCTGAGTTTTGTACTTGTGTTAGATATTTACGGAGAGTTCTGATGCCACAACAAACTACAAATCCCAGAATTTCATAGGATGGTGTCATGGCAGTTCAAGTGGTGTCAAAGTGCAATGTAAATAAAGCCACTGGGACAACCATTCATGATCTGGAATACACCTATGGTAACACAGTGGGTTAAAATACTAGCTGCAGAAAAACTTGCCGAATGGAAGGTTGGCAGTTCAAATCTGCAGGTCAGGGTGAGCTCCCACTGTTAGCCTTAGCTCCTATCAACCTAGCAGTTCGAAAACATATAATGTGAGTAGATCAATGTATACTGCCTCTGCGGGAAGGTAAAGGGCGCTCTATGCAGCCATGCCAGATAAACCCGACCAGGAAGGTCTATGGACAACAGACTCATCAGCAAGGAAAATGGAACAAGAGCACTTCCCCATGGCCAGAGCTGAGCATTGCCTCCAGATGCCAGAGAAACCTTTGCCTTTGTTTGTGTATTGCAGTGTTTTTCAACCTTTTTTGAGCCGCGGCACATTTTTTACATTTACAAAATCCTGGGACACACCACCAACCAAAATGACACAAAATGTCATTTGGGAGTTGTCGTTGCTGGGAGTTATAATTCACCCACAATCAAAAAGCATTCTGAACTCCACCAATGATGGAATGGAATCAAACTTCCCACACAGAACTCCCATGACCAAGAGAAAATACTATAAGAGTTTGGTGGGCATTGACCTTGAGTTTTGGAGCTGTAGTTCACCTATATTCAGAGAGCACTGTTACTCAAACAATGTTGGATCAGAACCAAACTTGACATGAATACTTAATATGCCCAAATGTGAACACAGATGGAGTTTGGGGAAGATAGACCTTGACATTTGGGAGTTGTAGTTGCTGGGATTTATAGTTAACCACACAATCAAAGAGCATCCTGAACTCTTGCAACAATGGAGTTGAATCAAACTTGGCACATTGAACTCTCATTACCAACAGAAAGTACTGAAAGGGTTTGCTTGGGAATTGACCTTGAGTTTGGAAGTTGTAGTTCACCTACACCCAGAGAGCACTGTGGACTCAAACAATGTTATGTTATGCTGTTGTTTGTTTTCTATCCAGAATCACAATGTTGGAAGGAGGCTCACCACTTTACGGTCCCTAAAACAGGCATGTGAAAACTTTGGCCCTCTGGGTGCTTTGGACTTCAACTCCCACCATTCCTAACAGCCTGAGGCCCTTTCCTGCTTAAGTAGCTGAGGGGGGGGGAGGAAAAGGGCCTGAGGCTGCTAGGAAGGGTGTGAGTTGGAGTCCAAAACACCTGGAAGGTCCAAGTTTGTCCGTGCCAGCTTTCGACAGAGACCTCTTCCTCACCCTTCCCATTCGCGCCCTTTCTTCTCCCTCCTGCCGAACACTTACCTTTTCTTGCCGCTTCTGCCACCATTTTGATCCGAGGGGGCAGTGTGAGCGTGTTCAGGAGGGGACGGGGGAGGGAGGAAGACGTGGGGCGAGTCTGCGCAGTAGCATGAGCAAAGCGAGGCAAAGCGAGCAGAGCGAGGCTGGGAAGAAAAGAGCCCGAGTGGAGAAGAAAAAGTGTTCAGCAGTAGGGGGAAGAAAGGGTATTGGAGGTTCCAATTTCCCATGGCACACCTGATGATTGCTCACGGCACACTGGTTGGGAAACACTGGTGTATTGTATGTCATTGTTCACTGTATTAAAAAGGCATTGAATGTTTGCCTATATATGTGTATACTGTAATCCACTCGTGAGTCCCGTCGGGGAGATAGAGAGGGATATAAATAAAGTGTATTATTACCGTCATGCTTCTTCATCGTCTCTTCTCTAGCCTAAATATACGAAATCTCTTACAGCTTCATTTCTGTCTTTGCCAACTTTTTCCAGATACGTCCCATTTTGGGGCAAACATTTCTTACACAAAATTTGAAAAACATTACATTTTGGACTATGACTCCCAGTGCCATGCTTATCATACTCCAAAGACGTAATTGTTCCAATAACTACCCGAAAAGAGCCCGAGTGGAGAAGAAAAAGTGTCCAGCAGTAGGGGGAAGAAAGGGTATTGGAGGTCCCAATTTCCCACGGCACACCTGATGATTGCTCACGGCACACTGGTTGGGAAACACTGGTGTATTGTATGTCATTGTTCACTGTATTAAAAAGGCATTGAATGTTTGCCTATATATGTGTATACTGTAATCCACTCGTGAGTCCCGTCGGGGAGATAGAGAGGAATATAAATAAAGTGTATTATTACCATCATGCTTCTTCATCGTCTCTTCTCTAGCCTAAATATACTGAAATCTCTTACAGCTTCATTTCTGTCTTTGCCAACTTTTTCCAGATACGTCCCATTTTGGGGCAAACATTTCTTACACAAAATTTGAAAAACATTACATTTTGGACTATGACTCCCAGTGGCATGCTTATCGTACTCCAAAGACGTAATTGTTCCAATAACTACCCTTGTCCTCTGAACATAACTGGACTTCTGAGTAGACCTACATAAAGTTCTGCTATTCATATTTAAAGCTGGAATGAGAAGGATACAATGCACCAGATGTCCAGTAACCCTAGCCAGTACATGATAAGGCATGCTGGGAGTTAGAGTCAACTACATCTGAAGCAGTGGTTCTCAACATTCCTAACGCCGCAACACCTCAATACACTTCCTTATGTTGTGGTGACCCCAACCATCAAATTATTTTTATTACTACTTCATAACTGTAATTTTGCTACTGTTACAAATCGTAATGTAAATATCTGATGTGCAGGATGTATTTCCATTCACTGAACCAAATTTGGCACAAATAACCGACATGCCCAAACTTGAATACTGGTGAGGTTGAAAGGGGGGGGGGGGGATTGATTTTGTCATTTGGGAATTGTATTTGGTTGGATCCTGGAAAGACTCATAAAAAACCAACTATCCTTTTATTTCTTAGTGCTTTATCATTTCGTAAATTTAGTATTTCCAGTGGAAGTTGACCATGTGTTGCACCACCTAGCGATTCCTAGAGTGATGGTCTTTCTTGAAATCTCTAGGTCAGGGGTGCTCATTAGGTAGATCGCGATCTACTGGTAGATCGCAGGCAGGGTGGTAGGAAGGCTCAGTCCCGCCCCGCAGGCTCCCCAAGGTGCAGAAGGAGGTTGGACTGGATGGCCCTTGGAGGTCTCCTTCTACTCTAGGAACCTGTTGTTGCTGTTGTTACTATTGTTGTTACTATTATTATTATTATTAGTAGTAGTAGTAGTAGCAGAATATTATCATCATCATTATTATGAGTAAATTCAGGAGCTTATTATACTCACATTTAGTTGAAGTCAGTCTTAAAATATATTATATGGCTCTCATTGAAATACATTTCCAAATATTTTGCTTTTATGGCTCTCTGACTAGTGGGTAGGTAGATCATTTTGACTTGGTTGTTTTATAAGTAGATCACATGCTGAAAAAGTGTGAGCACCCCTGCTCTAGGTCTTCCAACACAAATGTAAGGCGGAAGTTGACTGTAGAGTTGTATTGGAAAGACCTATTTGGTCACATTAGGTTGGGTTCAAGTATAGGATAGAGCACGTGTATTTTAAGCATGGGGGCCAGCATTCTTTTCAATTTTTTTCAGAAGGTGTGGGGAAGTGGATTTTCAGTACTTATCTAGATGTTTAGCCAATTCTGTAATGTGATGGCATTTGTTGCTCTTAGTTTTAAAATTAAACATTTTCCCAATTTATGGGAGGGAAAATGGTGGGAGGGCCAAAAGGCCCCTTCTCTGTGTGCATCTACACTGGAGAATAAATGCAGTAGGGACTTACTGTAAATGCCATTATTATTATTATTATTATTATGCTACCATGTTTCAATGCTGTGCAGTTCTAGGTGTCATAGTTTTCCAAGGTCCATACCCTTCTCTTGGTGCATTTATAATCTGGAATGAATATCCTTGTACCCCACTTTAAATACCATAGCTCCATTCTATGCAGTCCTGGGAGTTATAGTTTTCCAAGGTCCTCACCTTTCTCTGTGGGGCAGCTGAGAGAGAGAACGCGCGCGCATCGCCACTTTCCCTCCCTCTTTGCTTCCGGAATTGAAAACGTGTAACAGGTGACATTTCAAAGAGAAGATATTTTCCCCCCACAAAGAACACATTTGTGATGACAAATGAACTGAAAGAATGCTGAGTACAACTGAGTAACACGGATACATTTAACAGTGTGATGAAGGTAGGGAAATCATGTTTCATTTCAAAACTGAGTATGACTGAGCTCCACTCTACCAAACACTTCCCTGCTTCAATGTGATGAAGTTTCTAGAGCAGGGTTTCTCAACCTTTCTAATGCATGGAAGTGTAGATTCATATAATCCTGTTCAAAGCAGATAATGTGGATTATATGGCAGTGTAGAAGGGGCCTAAGTCTCTAGAGTAAGAAGGCAATGTCTGGCCTTCCAGCTGCAATTGGATTGCAGCTTCCAACATCCCCCACCATTGATCTTGGTGGCTGGAGCTGCAGGAGTTGGAATCCAGCAATATCTGGATGCCCACACATTCCCTGCACCCTGTCATGGAGTTTGGATATTTGAGATAATAAGGCTGCAGTCCGATAAAGATAGCCAGGAATGGAAGAGGGTTTACCCTAGCAAACCTTTTGTATTGTTATCCCAATAACCCCATGAAGGTAGGATATAATGAGCATGGTGATAAGATATGCAGTTTAAATAATGCAGTCCTGACCACCCTGAGAAAGGGCCCCCTGGCTACATGCCTGTCTCTAAAGCAGTGGCAGGAATTGCAAAAATTTCCAGATGTTGGGTTATTTAAGTTTTATTTTTTAATCATTTTATTTGGTATTAAGTTTATAGTTAGGTTGTTTTATATTGTTTGAAGTAATCTGTTTATATGTTCTTTGTTGGCACTGAATGTTTGCCATATGTGCTAGATAGGGAGATAGGGCAGTCTACAAATAAATTATTATTAATAATAATAATATTATTATTTGATACACAACAAGATTAGTACACAGCAAACAAGATCACTATGCTGGCTTTTGTATTTGATTACACATTGGACACTTCCCAAGTCTCTAGGACTGTATCATAATGTATCGGCAAATAATGCGTGCAGATCCAAGTAGGGTGGCTTTTGCAGCTGACAGGTGGTAATTTTGTCTGCGCCGCTTGTTTTAAAGTGCAGGCCAAGGTCTTTAGGCACTGCAGCCAGTGGGGGCGACGCGCCGGGGGTCCCGTTGGCTTTGGGACCCGCACAGGATGGAGGGGATTCGGAGGAGGAATTGGAAGGCCCAGAGCAAGATTGGTCAGCCGTGCCTTTGCCCAGTTCACCTGCAGAGAGCTTAGCATGCATGGGATCCCGGGTGGGAGCATTCTCCGGGGAAGGAGCGGACCAGGTGGAGATGGGAGGCAGCGAAGCAGATAGTGGAGACAGTTATGAATTCCCAAACGGCCGAGGTTCCCAAGAGTTAGCCGAGCAGCAGATGGAGGCTAGCGGATGGGAAAGTCCGGGGGAGGCTGCTTCTCAAGAAGATAGCGATACT
Source organism: Anolis apletophallus (assembly GCA_030556195.1). Lineage (NCBI taxonomy): Eukaryota > Metazoa > Chordata > Lepidosauria > Squamata > Anolidae > Anolis > Anolis apletophallus. Next base: position 42,882,393 of record JARBWK010000011.1, on the reverse strand, counting down.
AGGCTGGCTGAGCGGGGCCGTTCTCACAACAGGCGCAGGGACATAGAGGAGGGCAGGAGGAGCTGGCATTTGTCCCTAGACCGTCACCGTTCGAAAGTAGAGACTGGAGACGCGGGCCCTAGATCGTCGGGGTTCCCGGCCGAGGATTAAGAACGGCCCCGTGGGAACTGATCCTCAGTTCTCCGGCCACGTCTGATCTGAAGGGCGTTGAAGCGGAGTGGATCTTGGAGCCTAGTTTGGCTCGCCTTGAACCAAGACCTTGCCTTGTAGGTGATTCGCATTGGTGCGGATCCCTTGCTACGTTCCGGATTGGATCCGGGAGTCTTGCCAAGCTTTTTGCCACGCTTGCCTTTGAATCTACCTTTTGGAACTTTGCTTACATTACTGAACTGCAGCTTCATGCTGATTGCTTTATTCTTTGAACTCTATTAAGTGAATTGCTTTTTGGATTTGTTTTTATTCAATAAACATAGTTAGCCTTTGCTACGTCTCCGTGAGTGTGTTAAAGGGTCAGTTCTAAGTCGGGCGATTGTGACAGTTGGCCGGAGAACTCCTTGAACCCCTTTTCGCACCACGGACGTACCAGGAACCGCCGCAGCGCACTCCAGGCTCCCATCGTCCCCACTGTCGCCATGGCAAACCTGACGGATCAGCAGGTGGTGGCGTTGCAGCAGGAGGTAGCGGAGCTGCGTACCCGAGCGGGGCGACACCCGTCGGTGAATGCCCCGGCACGTTTCAATGGACATCCGGCGGCGGTGGAAGTTTTTCTTGCCCAGGTCAGGATGTACCTGGAGCTACGGCCCAACGAGTTTGCCACCCCCCGAGCCCAGGTGGGGTTCGTGTTCAACTGCATGGAAGGGATGGCAGCGACTTGGGCAACTTCCCTCATCAATGCAGCGTCTCCTCATGTGGGCACTTTAGACACGTTCCTGGCGGCAATCCGGGCGACCTGGGGCCTCCAGTCAACGAGGACCTGGCGGAACGGATTTGGCACGGCTGACCATGAAGGACATATCTTTGGCCCAGTACATTTCCATTTCCGTTTCCGAGTTTTGGCCAGCCAGACCAAGTGGGAAGTGGCGGCCTTACGCTACACGTACTTAGCGGGACTCGTTCGAGCTTCAGCAACAGATGCTACAGTTGCCCCGACCGGCCGACCTGGAGGAGGCCATCGCCCTGAGTTTGCGGGCGGAGGCGGCCACGCAACACAAGAGAAGGTGGGGGGGCGGCCCGATGGAGAAACCGCCGAACAAGCGAGAGGTCGGGACCGGCCAGTTTGTGCCTCGCCAGATTCCTGCCCCCACCCCTGTTGTGGATGATTCTGAACCGATGCAACTGGGCACGGTGCGACCGAAAGTGGATGCTGCCGAAAAGGAGCGGCGCCAAAGACTCACCCTGGGTTGGTACTGTGGGGGCTCAGGTCATGTTTCTCGTGACTGCCCCCAGAAACCGCTGGGGGAAGACCCCGAGCCTCTGCAGCGGTGGCCAGCGCCCGGAGCCTGAGGGAAGCCCTTCAGGCGGCGGGGAAGGGTTCGACCGAGTGTAAGAGGGTTCGCTCGCTCGGCCGCCGTCGCTCACCTTCCTCCGGAACCCAAGACTGGACAACTGTTCCTTGTTATGGTCACCCTCTGGTCTCCCGAGAAGGGGCCGATGATGGTCCATGCCATGATCGACTCGGGGGCTACCAACAATTTCATTGACGCAGACTACGCCCAGTCTGCAGGATTACAATTTCTGGATCTTCAAGAGCCCAAGGGCGTTCAGACTATTGATGGGAGGCCCTTGAAAGCTGGGGCTGTGACCCAGTACACCGCTCCCACCAGGATGTGGACTAGTTCTCACAAAGAAGAGATTTCCTTTCTCTTGACCAAGCTGTCGGACTTTCCGATTGTGTTGGGGTTGTGTGGCTGACGCTCCATGATCCCCAGATCTCCTGGGCCCAAGAGACAGCTTGTTTTGCTTCTGACCACTGCCAAAGCCGCTGCATGATGGCCCGGCGTGTGCGGCGCAAGAGGTGACCACGGTGGCCACGCTGCCCAGAAAGTACGCTGGCTTTTGGGACGTTTTCAGCGAGAAAGAGGCGGAACGGCTGCCGCCACACCGGCCGTATGACTGTGCCATTGATTTGGAACCCGGAGCCCCGATCCCGAGGGGGCGGCTCTACCCCCTCTCGGACCCGGAGCAGCAGGCCCTGCGCGATTTCCTGGACGAAAACCTGCGGAAGGGGTTCATTCGCCCTTCGCAGTCCCCGGCGGGGGCGCCCATCCTGTTTGTCAAAAAGAAATCAGGGGAACTGCGGTTGTGTAATGACTATCGGGAGCTCAACAAGATCACGATTCGCAGCCCGTTACCCTTTGCCCCTGATTCCGAGTTGCTGGAACGAAGATGCGGGCGCCAAGGTCTTCACAAAATTGGACCTCCGGGGTGCCTATAATCTTGTCCGGATTCGGCAGGGAGATGAGTGGAAGACTGCATTTCAGACCAAGTGGGGTAGTTTCGAATACCTGGTGATGGGATTCAGTTTGTGCAACGCCCCGGCCTGTTTCCAACACTTCATGAATGACATTTTCCGAGACCTGCTGGATCGATATTTGGCCGTCTACCTTGATGATCTGCTGATTTTTTCTCCGGATCAGGCCACCCATGACCGCCACGTCAGGGAAGTGCTCCAGAGACTGCGGGCCCACGGGCTCTATGCTAAGCTGGAGAAGTGTGCGTTTGATCTGCGTGAGGTGGACTTTCTGGGCTACCGTATTTCCTCCACGGGCATTGCCATGGACGACACCAAGATCCAGGCTGTGGTTGACTGGGCGGCCCCGGCCAGCAAAAAGGACATTCAACGATTCCTGGGCTTTGCCAACTACTACAGAAAGTTCATCCCTGACTTTGCCAAGTGGGCTGATCCGATCACCCAGTGGTTGCGGGGTAGGTGCCGATCCGGTGGACGCCGGAGGCGGATGCGGGGTTCCGGAGGCTGAAGCAGCTGTTCACCACTCAGCCGCTTTTGCAGCACCCCAACCCCCGCACTCCTTTCATCGTGCAGGCTGACGCTTCTGATGTAGCGGTGGGAGCGATCCTGCTCCAACCACAGGGGACGGACTTGTTGCCCTGCGCCTACTATTCCCGGCAGCTCACGGCGCCGGAGAAGAACTATACCATTTGGGAGAAGGAGCTCCTAGCCATCAAGGTGGCGTTTGAAGTCTGGAGACATCTCTTGGAAGGGCCAAATTCCCGGTGGAAGTTCACACCGACCACCGGAATTTGGAGCACTTGAAGTCTCAGCGCAAATTGAACCAAGGCAACAGAGATGGTCCCTGTTCTTGAGCGCTTCAATTTCCGCATTCACTATGTGACCCCCAAGCAGACCAAGCAAGCTGATGCCCTGTCCCGGAAGCCGGAGTATGTCCGCGGGGGAAGGCCTCCCGAGCAGCCTCTGCTCAAGCGGAGAACTTTGCAGCCGCTCGCACGGCTCCCGTGCCGGCTCCGGCGGCCCCGCCTGGCCCTGTAGATAAGCGGCCATTGAGTGTGCGGGATCAGGCTCGCCAACGGGATGACCCATGGGTGCAAGAGCAGCTGACTCAGGGGTGCAGGCTCCGTTTCAGGTGAGAGACGGGGTGCTCTATCACCGTGACTCTATTTATGTTTCTCCGGGCCCTGGCGGGGGACATTCTAAAGCTTTGCCATGACTCCAAGGCAGCGGGACATTTTGGGCTTTTTAAGACTCTGCAGCTGGTCCCTCGGGACTTTTGGTGGCTTAAAGTACGCAGGGATGTGGAGGACTTTGTGGGCTCCTGCCCTGTGTGCCAGCGGGCTAAGAACCCGGGGGCAAGCCGGCGGTTTGCTCCAGCCCCTCCCGACCCCGTCTGCCCGTGGAAGATGAGGTCGGCCGATTTCAGCGCGGAGTTGCCCAAGTCCAAGGGGTTCACCACGATCCTGGTCGTGGTGGACTGTCTCACCAAGATGGGACACTTCATCCCCTGTGTGGGGGTGCCTACGGCCAAGGAGACTGCTGATATGTTTGTGCAACATGTGTTTCGGTTGCATGGCCTGCCCGAGAGTTTGGTGACGGACCGTGGTTCCCAGTTCACTTCCCAGTTCTGGAAGGTTGTCCAGAAGCAGCTGGGGATTGAGGCGCGGATGTCTACGGCCCACCATCCTCAGACCGATGGCCAGACGATGGTCAATGCCACCTTGGAGCAGTATCTGCGGTGCTATGTGAACTACCAGCAAAGTAACTGGGCGTCTTTGTTGTCGATGGCGGAGTTTGCTTACAACAATGCGACGCAGGAATCTATCAAGGAGACTCCTTTCTTTGCCAACTATGGATACCATCCCCGGTTCTACCCTCCCGTGACTCCGTCAGGGAGGTGCCGGTGGCGGAGGATTGGCTGCGGGAGCTCGCTGCACTTCAAGATTTGCTACGTACTCAATTGGACCAGGCCAAGGCCGACTACAAGCGGATGGCTGATCGGCGGCGCCAGGAGGGTCCTGACATCCTAGTGGGGGATCGAGTTTGGTTGTCTACCAAGAACTTGCCCACCCAACGGCCGAGCCGCAAATTGGATGCGAGATTTTTGGGGCCCTACAAGGTGTTGGAGAAGGTGGGCCCTGTTTCCTTCAAACTACAACTCCCAGCGGACATGAAACTCCACCCGGTGTTTCATCGCTCCTTGCTCCGCCCGGCGAGAGGGTGCGGCCTGACGTGGCGCAGCCGCCTCCTCCCCCCGTGATGCGGGAGGGGCGGAGAGGAGGTCGAGGTGCAGGACATCTTGGATGCCCGCCTCCGTTACAGGAAGTTGGAGTACTTCATTGACTGGAAAGGTTTTGGCCCGGAAGAACGTGCGTGGGTCAAGGCTCGCGACGTGCACGCGCCAGAGTTGGTGGCTCGATTCCACCGCAAGTATCCTGACAAGCCCAAGCCCCGGGGGCGGCCCAGGGGGGGCCCTGAGGGGGGGGATAGTGTAGCACCCATGGGCCCGTTCGTGCCAGTGGGGGGGGGCGACGCGCCGGGGGTCCCGTTGGCTTTGGGACCCGCACGGGATGGAGGGGATTCGGAGGAGGAATTGGAAGGCCCAGAGCAAGATTGGTCAGCCGTGCCTTTGCCCAGTTCACCTGCAGAGAGCTTAGCATGGGATCCCGGGTGGGAGCATTCTCCCGGGGAAGGAGCGGACCAGGTGGAGATGGGAGGCAGCGAAGCAGATAGTGGAGACAGTTATGAATTCCCAAACGGCCGAGGTTCCCAAGAGTTAGCCGAGCAGCAGATGGAGGCTAGCGGATGGGAAAGTCCGGGGGAGGCTGCTTCTCAAGAAGATAGCGATACTAGGCTGGCTGAGCGGGGCCGTTCTCACAACAGGCGCAGGGACATAGAGGAGGGCAGGAGGAGCTGGCATTTGTCCCTAGACCGTCACCGTTCGGAAAGTAGAGACTGGAGACGCCGGGCCCTAGATCGTCGGGGTTCCCGGCCGAGGATTAGAACGGCCCGTGGGAACTGATCCTCAGTTCTCCGGCCACGTCTGATCTGAAGGGCGTTGAAGCGGAGTGGATCTTGGAGCCTAGTTTGGCTCGCCTTGAACCAAGACCTTGCCTTGTAGGTGATTCGCATTGGTGCGGATCCCTTGCTACGTTCCGGATTGGATCCGGGAGTCTTGCCAAGCTTTTTGCCACGCTTGCCTTTGAATCTACCTTTTGGAACTTTGCTTACATTACTGAACTGCAGCTTCGTGCTGATTGCTTTATTCTTTGAACTCTCTTAAGTGAATTGCTTTTTGGATTTGTTTTTATTCAATAAACATAGTTAGCCTTTGCTACGTCTCCGTGTGTGTGTTAAAGGGGCAGTTCTAAGTCGGCGATTGTGACAGCCGATCACGACTGGGATCACCTTTACTGGCTTGTGCCAGAGTCTTTGCAGGTCTATCTTTAAATCCTCATATCATGTTAAGCTTTTGTTTCTCGTGTTCAAAAGGAGGATACACGCGTAGTTCAATGATCCAAAAGTGTTTATGAGCAAGAAAATAATATTCACAAGCCACACCGGGCTGAAATATATGTATATAGTCACTAAATAAACAATATGCACAAATGTGCTAGTAGCAATAAAGTGTCCTAGAGGGTAAATACCCCAGGGTTAGTCCATGTCCAAATTATATTTCCAAATGGAATTCCAAAGACGGAGGTAAGCCAGCTGAGTGGAGAAATGGAAATCCAAAGTAAAACGCCCAAAACGGGTGTATTTGTAATCCACGGAGTAGGCTGATGTGCAGGGCCGACGAGGAAACCGTTGTAAGGATCCAGCACTCGTTTCGACCTAATACCAGTCTTTCTCAAGGCCAAAATAATTCCATCAAGGGGTAATAATGGTCATGGCTGGACTTGCCTGTGGCAAAAACACATACGTACATCTCAGTATGCATTATAATAATCATAGCAGTATATACAACAATGAAGGACACAAAGTATCCAATATGCAACCAATAGGTATCCAAACAAATCAACAAATTAGTGAAACATCTATGGAACACATGCAGTAAGGCATACAAAGCTGCAATGCTAATTCTAAAGTAGAGCATAATAACAACAGTGGTCTTATACAAATAAGGCGGGTGGGAGGACGCTCACCAAGCAAGAGGAAATCACTCCAAGGCTGAGTCCAGGGCGTGTAGCAAACAGCACAAAGTGAAAGAAGTTTAAGTAAGGCGGAGGGGAAGAGCGCAACAGGTGTGAGAGCTAATCAGCATAACAGATCGTTGATACGGACTTTCTCGTTTAACCCGGAGGGAAATTCGCAATTTAGATAGAGAATCCAGCGGGTTTCACGGCGGTGCAGATGGTAATCAATATCAGCATGTGGTGGAACTTTAACCTTTTCGATCCCGAAAAAGCGGAGGCTGTTGGGGCCATGCTGTGTGGTCTTAAAATGACAGTAAAGAGGAGAGTCTTCGGATAAATTCCGGATCCTGGACCAGAACCGTTTAGAGCTTTAAAGGCCAAAGCCAGCACTTTGAATTGTGCCCGGTAGCAAACTGGTAGCCAGTGGAGCTGGCACAACAGGGGAGTTGTACGCTCCCTGAGAGCAGCTCCTGTTATCAACCTGGCTGCTGTCCGTTGAACCAGTGAAGCTTCCGAGCAGTCTTCAAAGGCAGCCCCACATAGGGAGCGTTGCAGTAATCTATATGGGATGTAACCAGAGCATGGACTACTGTGGTCAAGTCAGACTTCCCAAGGTACGGGCGCAGCTGGCGCACAAGTTTTAATTGTGCGAATGCTCCCCTGGTCACCGCCGAAACCTGGGGTCCCAGGCTAAGCGATGAATCCAGGATCACACCCAGACTGCGAACCTGCGTCTTCAGGGGGAGTGTAACCCCGTCTAACACAGGCTGTAACCCTATGCCCTGTTCGGCCTTTCGATTGACCAGGAGTCCCCCTGTCTTGTCTGGATTCAATTTCAATTTGTTCGCCCCCATCCAGTCCGACACAGCGGCCAGGCACCGGTTCAGGACCAAAACAGCCTCCTTAGTAGTAGGTGGAAAGGAGTGACAGAGTTGGACGTCATCTGCGTTCAGATAACACCGCACCTCGAAACTCCGGATGACCTCCCCCAGCGGCTTCATGTAGATGTTAAACAACATGGGAGATAGTATTGAACCCTGAGGAACCCTACAAGACAATGTGGCAGAACAGAAATGATGAGAATTGGTATTTCCTATGAACTGTTGACAGGTGTTTGTCTTATGGTCGAGGGTGAAGCTGGCCACAAATGGTTTTTAATCATTTCAGCAAGTTCCTCCCTTCCTCCCTTGTTCAGGGACTTTTCAAGAGCCACCAGGTGGATAGCTTTATTTGTTAATCTCTTTGCACCAATGCGGTCCCCAGCATTTCTTCCACAATGCCAAGGTTTTTGAAATGGGTGAGCAAACAACCATCTGAAACCATAGACCAAAAACAAAATCCCCTTTTCTTTTGTTATTGCTTGAACTTCAACCCTAAAGTGGTTTCTAGAGAAGAGGAAATAGTTTGTTTCAGTTTCCATCCAGTTTCAAGTTGAGCAAAAAATTGATAGATAATGAGAAAACGGATGCCTCTAACCCTAATATAGATCTCCCTCTTTTCCTGTTCTCACCTTTTCAGGTTTCAGGCAAGCAGTTCTTTGCATAGGATTACTGGCAAGCTTTACCCCAAAAGTGTTTTCTCACAGACAAGTATCCATTTCTGGCTATTTTACTTGGTGCTTTCTGAGGCCCCTTCTACTCTGCCATATAATCCAGATCATCAAATCAGATAATCTACATTATCTGCTTTGAATTAGATTACCAAATATATTCGAGTATAAGATAAGTTTTTCAGCCCTTTTTATAGGCTGAAAAGACCCCTCTTGGCTTATAAGAACATAAGAACATAAGAAGAGCCATGCTGAATCGGACCTCAGCCCATCTAGTCCAGCATTCTGTATCACACAGTGGCCCCCAGTTGTACACGGGGATCTCGAGCAGAAGGGAGGGCAAAACCCTGACCTGCTCCCGACCCCCCACAACCAGTACCCACGGAAATCCTGCCTACCTCAACCAACTCCGAGGTGGCACTTGAATGTCCTTTTCAGTAACTACCGATACACTTGGTATCCATGAATCTGTCTAATCCTGCCTTGAAGTTGTTCAGGCTGACAGCTGTCACAACCTCTTCTGGAAGTGAGTTCCATAACCCAATGACCCTCTGGGTGAAGAAATATTTCCCTTTATTAGTCCTAACTTTCCTACCTTGGAGCTTCAGGGAGTGCCCTCTAGTCCTAGTGTTTTGTGACAAAGAAAATAATTTTTCTTTATTCACCTTTTCTATCCCATGCATGATTTTATACACTTCGATCAAGTCACCTCTTAAACGCCGTCTTTCAAGGCTGAAAAGACCAGGCGTTGCAACCTGGTTTCATAAGGGAGCCGCTCCATCCCTTGGATCATTCTTGTTGCCCTTTTCTGTACCTTTTCCAGTTCCGTTATATCCTTCTTAAGGTGCGGAGACCAGAATTGTACACAGTACTCCAAATGTGGCCTTACCATAGATTTGTAGAGAGGTAATACAACATTTGCTGACCTATTTTCGATTCCCTTTCTGATCATGCCTAGCATAGAATTTGCTTTTTCACTGCTGCAGCGCACTGGGTTGACATCTTCATTGAGCTGGCCACCAAGACCCCAAGATCCCTTTCCTGGTTTGTCTCGGAAAGCTTTGACCCCATCAGTTGATAAGTGTAGTTGGGGTTCTTTGCCCCGATGTGCATGACTTTACACTTGTTTAGGTTAAAATGCATTTGCCACTTTGTTGCCCATTCACTCAATTTCGAGAGATCTTTCTGGAGCTCTTTACAATCAGTTTCATTTTTAACTACCCTGAACAATTTAGTGTCGTCTGCAAACTTTGCTACCTCAGAATTCACTCCTACATCCAGATCATTAATGAATAAATTAAAAGTAACGGACCCAAAACTGAACCTTGGGGTACACCACTTCCCACCTCTTTCCACCCAGAGAAGTGTCCATTTATTACCACCCTTTGTTTCCTACAGTTTAGCCAGGTTCCAATCCAGGACAAGACCTGTCCCCTGATTCCATGGCTGAAGAGCTTATTTAGGAGCCTTTGGTGAGGGACTTTGTCAAAAGCCTTTTGAAAGTCAAGGTAAACAATATCAATTGGGTCCCCTTTATCTATGTGTTTATTTACACCCTCAAAGAATTCTAACAGGTTAGTAAGACATGATTTGCCTTTGCAGAAACCATGTTGATTTTCTCTCAGCAATGCCTGTTCTTCTATGTGCCTAGTAATTTTTTCTTTAATAAATAAAAAATATAAAGAATAAAAGTTATTTATTATTTTACTCTGTTGTTGTTGTTATTATTACATTTATTATTTACATTATTATTATTACATTTATTATTTTACTCTATTATTGTTATTACATTAATTTTTTTACTCTATTATTATTGGAAGGATACATATACACACTTTTACATTGAATAAGTTTAGAATAATGGTTTAATCAGAGTTAGACAGTCTTATCTTAAATTACACTTTTATGTAAAAAAAAATAATTTAAAAATGAACCTTGATGCCTCAATGTAATTTTATTGATATCTATTTTATTTTGAAATTTACCTGTAGCTGCTGCATTTCTCACCCTCGGCTTATACTCAAGTTAATATGTTTTCCTACTTTTTTGTGGTCAAATTAGGTGCCTCGGTTTCTAGTTGGGTTGGCTTATACTCAAGTATATATGGTATGTGAGTCTACGCTGCCATATAATCCAGTTCAAAGCAATCCGGATTTTATATATCCATGTAGAAGGGGCCTGATTAGCCTATTTGCTCTGACTTCTTTCTGCATTGCTCAATTTCAACTCAACTTCATCTTCCCACTGCCATTAAACACTTCTTTCCTGGCTGTATTTACTCATGTTTACTCTCTTGCTTTCACTTTCTATTCTCTGCAAACACCTGGCAGTTTACAAGAAATTAAACTTTGCCACTGAACATTTACCCAAAGAGAGGGAGGGATATAAAACAAAGTAAATACATAAATAAAAAAATAAATATCCTATATCAGCATTTCTCAACCTGGGGGTCAGGACCCATGGGTCGTGAGGGGGTTTCAGAGGGGTCACCAAAGACCATCAGAAAACATATATTTCTGATGGTCTTAGGAACCTCTGTGGCAGAGAAGGCTGAAGATCTCTCTGCTTGTCCTCTTCCTATTTGGAAGCAGACAGCAAATCCTCCCAGCAAAAGCCCCCCTCCTGCTGTGATTGGCCGGGCTCTCAAGGGGAGGGCTGTTTCTGAGACTCCAAGAAAGGAGGGGAGAGCAGGCATGCTTAGTGGTGCGCATGTTCAGGTGAGGGAGAGCATGCAAGGCTGAAGGGAAGTTCGTGCCAGTGAGTCCCTTCAAGACATATGGGTTTTGTGTAGGAAGTTTGGCCCAATTCTATCATTGGTGGGTTTCAGAATGCTCTTTGATTGTGTGTGAACTATAAATCCCAGCAAATACAACTCCTTAATGTCAAGGTCTATTTTCCCCAAACTCCACCAGGGTTCACATTTGGGCATATTGAGTACTCATGCCAAGTTTGGCCCAGATCCATCACAGTTTGAGTCCACAGTGCTCTCTGAATGTACTAGCTGAACTACAACTCCAAAATTCAAGGTCAATGCCACCAAACCCTTTTTAGTGTTTTCTGTTGGCCATGGGAGTTTTGTGTGCCAAGTTTGGTTCAATTCCATCATTGGTGGAGTTCGGATTGCTCTTTGATTGTAGATGAACTATAAATCCCAGCAACTACAACTCCCAAATGACAAAATCAATCCCTGCAGCCCACGAGTACTCATATTGGATATTTTATATTACGATTCATAACAGTAGCAAATTTATAATTATGAAGTTTGGGGCCACCACAACATGAGGAAATGTATTAAGGGGTCACGGCTGTAGCACAGCAGTTTTCGTTTGTGCCTGGGGGCCAGGGAACAGCACCGGGAGTTCCATTAGCATTAGAGCCTGCACCAGCAGAAATAGATTCTTAAGAGGATTTGGAAGGGTTACCTGAAGATGCATTTCCCATCACTGGGCCCCCTTCTCCCACCGAAAGTTTGGCTTGGGATGAAGGTTGGCCTGACCCCTATGAAGACATAGATGATAACCAGGTGCAAATGGAATCTAGCGATAGCGGGAGTTATGAACACCCGGGTGGGAGAGGATCGCAGGAGTTTGCGAATGAAAACATGGAAGAAAGCGGCTGGGAAGATTCTAGGGAGGAGAGCTCTCACGGAGATAGGGACCCAGCTGCTGGGAGACAAGGTCGAACCTTTGATAGGAGAAGTAGCATTGAGTCCAGCAGCAGGGGATGGCACCGCCGCCTAGACAGGCCGAGGTCCGTCAGCAAGATTGGAGACGTAGCCTAGGGCGTCGGGGACCTCGGCCGAAGGATTAAGTATAGGATCCGTGGGAACCATTCCCCAGTGCTTCGGCCACGTCTCTCCTGAGTAGATGTGTAGCGAAGTGGGACCACGGAGCTAAGCTGGCTAGTGGTCATCAAGTCTTGCCTTGTTCCTTGTACCTTGTTTGTATCCTGAATCCGCATTGCTGCGCAGAGCCTTGCTAAGCCTTTGGATTAATCATCAAGCTGCTTCTGGACAATTGATTGCTTACAGCCTTGGATTTGCTTTTGCTATTTTTATGGACAATATTCCTTTTGAACTGTTTCTATATTCAATAAAGTAGTTAGCCTTCAGTCCGTCTCTGTGTGTGTGATTAAGGGGCCAGTCGAGTCCGTGCATCGTGACAACGGCATTAAGAAGGTTGAGAACCACTGGTCTGGAGTATATCCTGATGGGAAACATTGGGTCTTGAACCTGGGACTCCCTGTATGTAAAGCCTGTGCTCCTCCAAACCTGTGCTCTTGCCCTGAAGTCACCCTGCAAGCAAAGCTGTGTCGGCCAACCAGGTTATTTAACCTGGGTGAAATAGCAAAGTATGCCTTACTGGGGCTTTACGACTGTGTGTTCTGTAAAGTCTGGGATGTGTTTTCCTTTGTGTTGCACACACATGGGCTTTATTGCAGCATGCCTGAGTTGCTGGGTGTTATTGTACCCTGTCCTTAATTATATAAAGAGCTTGCATGCTTTGATGAAACCAATTAAGGGCTCTATTCAGCAAGAAAGCTTGGCTAAGCAAGTCTCAGTGGAATACATGTCAGCTGGGCATCACACACCTCCTTCTTTTGTGCATGTTGTCCCCAAGTTTCCAACTACTGATGCTCCTCCATCTTTGTACCTTCAAAAAAGGAGACCTGGGGGAAGTAAGCAACCAACGATAAAGGAAGGTTGACCTTCGGAAAAACAGACGCAGGTGGTTGCAATGTCAACAGGACAATTTATCTGTTCTGGGCTTTAGTCTGCCTTTAAAGGTGCTGAAATCATGTAGGGCGGCCTTTCTCAACCAGGGGGTCGGGACCCCCGGGGAGGTCACGGTTTCAGGGGGGTCGCCAAAGACCATCAGAAAACACAGTGTTCCATCGCTAGATCACTGTTCGCAATAAGTGAGGGAACACTGTATTTCTGATCAGGCCCGGATTAACACCTTTTTGCACCCTAGGCCACACTTTGGAATTACGTCCCCTTTAAGCAAACCTCTAACGCACCACCCACCCACCCCCCATCCTTTCATCCGCTCGTCCCCCTTAGTGCCCTGCATCCAGCTCTCCTGGTGTGGCCCCACTAGGTCCGCCACAGAAGTTTCCTTCTCGGCAGGCACTATGGATGCAGGCATGGGGGGAAGAGACTCCTCCCCGATGCCGGGGCTTGAGGCACTTGGCTCCTACCCGGTATCGGGGATTGCGCATGCGTTGTAGTCAGCAGCTGTATCGATGCCGCGCTTCTCCCCGATACCGGGGCTTGTTGCGTTGGGCTTCTCTCCTGTACTGGGGTTTGCGCATGTGCCGTAGCCGGCAGTTGCCCTTCTCTCTCCAGTAAGGAGGAGTCTCCTCCTTGTGTTGGAGGAGGAATACCAGCTTTCATGGTGTTAGGGCATGCTCAGACTGCGCAATGGAGTTTCCTATACTTGCACTGAAGGTGCCAGCAAGTGGATGCTGTCGGCATCGAGTGAGTTAATTGTTCCTCCTGTTGACGTTGACGCCAGTGTTGAGAGCCCCTGCGCATACGCCGTTTGCGCAACAATAGCAGAGGCAGGAGCTGGTTTTCAGGAAGGGGCAGGGGCTGCCTTGAGTTCTAGTTCTGGGGGGAATGGTGCATGGACCCCAAAATGGGAGGATACCCGGGGCTCAAGCCACTCCACTTAACTCCCTAAGGAACAGGTAAATTGAATCTCCAAGATTCCTATGTAATGAAGACCTTGCAGGAATAATCAGTCAAGTATACTAAATATAGTCTCTGACATTTCACAAATGAAAACATGGACAACATCAGGGGCCGGTCAGATGGCAAAAGTTATGAAGGAGGAACAACATACACAAGCTAGGAGAGGCTGCAGCAGTTTACTTTTGCCATATCCTGCTGGGAAGGGCAATATCCCACCTTCACCTTTCCCCTCTCAGCAGCTGAGCCGATTGGCTGCAAACTACCTTCACTTTTGAATTCAGTTTGCAGCAATTCAAGTAAGGTGAAAACAAGGGGAGAAAGTGGGAGTAGGAGAGAGAAACTGGGATATTTTAAAGCACAGGTGTCAAATTGAAAGCCCGCAGGCCGAATCCAGCCAACCATGTCACTTTATGGGCCCTTCCACACAGCTGTATAAAATTCACAATGAACTAGATCAGGGCTGTCCAACTGGCGGCCCCGGGGCCGGATCCGGGGGGAGGGGGAGGCGGGGCAGGGAGGAGGAAGAGAGCTAGCTCCTCCTCTTCGGCGCCCCCCTCCCTACCTAGGGCAGGGGAGCTGCCAAAAAAGGGCAGAAGGCGGCGCCAAGAGCAGCGCATCACAGGCCTGGCGTGACGCGCTGCCCTTGGCACCGCCTACTCCTCCTTTCGGCGGCTCCCCGGCCTACGAGGGAGGGGGCACCAAAAGGAGGAGTAGGCGGTGCCAAGGGGCAGCGCGTCACGCCAGGCCTGTGACGCTGCCCCTTAGCACCGCCTACTCCTCCTTTCGGCGGCTCCCCGGCCTAGGAAGGGAGGGCGCCGAAAGGAGGAGTAGGCGGTGCCAAGGGGCAGCGCGTCACGCCAGGCCTGTGACGCGCTGCCCCTGGCACCGCCTCTCCTCCCTTCGCGGCTCCCCGGCCTAGGAAAGGGAGGGGGTGCCGAAAAGGAGGAGTAGGCGGTGCCAAGGGGCAGCGCGTCACGCCAGGCCTGTGGCGCGCCCCTTGGCACCGCCCTACTCCTCCTTTCGGCTCCCCTGGCCTAGGAAGGAGGGCGCCGAAAGGAGGAGTAGGCGGTGCCAAGGGGCAGCGCGTCACGCCAGGCCTGTGACACGCTGCCATTGGCGCCGCCTTCTGCCCTTTTTCGGCACCGAGAGAGGGACGGAGAAGCGATCCAGGCAGGGAGGAGGAGCCAGCTCTCTTCCTCCTGCCTGAATCGCCCCTTTCTCCCTCTCTCGGCGCCGCCCTTGCGAGGCAGTTTGCAGCGCCGCCGCCGAGAAAGGGAGACGGGGGCGATTCAGGCAGGAGGAAGACAGCTGGCTCCTCCTCCCTGCCTGGATCGCCCTCCTTCTCCCTCTCGGCGCCGCCGTTGCGAGGCAGTTTGCAGTGGCACCGCCGAGAAAGGGACAAGGCCCCCCGCTATCGGCCCCGCCCCCTGCTCACTGATCACCTGCGGCCCCCCAGGTGATCAGTGACACTTCTTCCGGCCCTTGGGCCGGAAGAAGTTGGACAGCACTGAACTAGATTATATGGAAATGTGGACTCACATAACCCCGTTCAAAGCAGATATTGTGGATTATCTGCCTTGATATTATGGGTTTTAGGGCTGTGTGGAAGGGCCCTATGTAACCCTTCAGATGCTGGACTACAATTAGGCATCATGACTGGAGCTCATGGGAGTTGTGATGCAGTAGCATCCAGAAGACTGCAGTTTGTTCTGTTTCGCCAGGAGAATGGGGTTTGAATTTAGATACAAGGCCTGTGAGTATGACTTCAAAATGTCATTTAATCTTTCCACAAGTGCAGTTGGGTTACAAGTCCCATTATCCCCAGTCTGCATGATAGATAATCAAAAGTGATGTTCACTAATATCTGAGGACCCACATTGGGAAAAATTAAAAATCACAAAGCACTTTAAAAAAAATTGGCCCTCTATAGTATAAATTGCTTTATTGTGTAGTTAAATTGCTTTTATTGTGTTTTAAATGTTGTTTTGATTATGTTTTATGCCTTGTTGTGAACCACCCTGAGCCTGTTGGGAAGGGTGGTATATAGGTTGAAATAATAAATAAATAAATAAATAAATAATATCATGGATTCTCCATCCAATGGCCCATTGAAAGCAACCATAAGGCTTTGTGGCCCTTGATAAAAATGATTCTGACACTCCTATTTTAAAAGTACCTGAAGAAGTGGGACAACAGAAGATTCGTGCCAAACTAGGACAGTTGGAGGATATGCTAAAAGACTAGCACCAAACACATAATTTGGGAGTGCTGTTGAAGCTTAGCGCACGAGTAACAGAGATTGTGTGCAATCTATCCTGCAAACTTTTGGCTGGAAGAACACTACACTGAACACATGTGATATGGACAGGAGATGTAATTTGCTCTTTCCCTGACTGTCTTGCAACTAATTCTCCAAAGTTCAAACTGGGTGGATATTTGTATTTACTTTTGACAGTATTAAGGGTACGATCCTACTAACCTATCGCCATAGAGAGCAGAGTGAACGAATTGGGATCGGAGATCTGATAGGCATTTTGGCATTGATTTTATTGGGTCTTAGCATATGTATGTACGTGTATGTTTAAATTGTTATTATTTACTCAGTTTTGTAACATTCGCTTATCATTTGACCATTGTTTTCATTTCATTGTTTTCATTGTTTTCATTTCATTCCTGCTTCAATGAGTTGTTATTTAGTACAATTCATTTTGTGTTTGTTGTCTAACATTGAGCCGCCCTCCCATCTTAAAAAAATATAGTTATGGAATTCCTGGAAAGGTAAGATATATAATAAAGATGATGTAATGACCATCTATAAATAATGTACTAAAGATCTATTGCAGCATTTCTCAACGTGGGGCTCAGGACCCCCCCCCCCCCCCGGGGGGGGTTGTCAAAGACCATCAGAAGACATATTTCTTTGGCAGAAAAGGCTGAAGATCTCTCCACCTGTCCTTTTCTTCCTTTTTGGAAACAGACAGTGAATCCTCCCACAAAAGCCCTCCCCTCCTCTCAGCCAAGCGGAGGGCTGTTTCTGAGACTCCAATTGGGGAAGGGAGAGCAGGTGTGCTCAGCACATGGCAGCATGTACACCTGCAGGTGGAGGAGAGCGTGCAAGGCTGGAGAGAGGCTCACGCCAGCAAGTCCCTTCGAGACATGAGGGTTCTGTGTGGTAACTTTGTCTCAATTCTGTCCTTGGGATTCAGAACGCTCTTTGATTTTAAGTGAACTATACATCCTAGCAACTACAACTCCCTAATGTCAAGGTCTATTTTCCCCAAACTTCACCAGTGTTCACATTTGGGCATATTGAGTATACATGCCAAGTTTGGTTCAATTCCATCATTGGTGGGGTTCAAAATTCTCTTTGATTGTAGGTGAACTATAAATCCCAGCAACTACAATTCCCAAATGACAAAATCAATCCCCTCCCCCATCTCACCAGTATTCAAATTTGGGCGGGTCGGGTATTTGTGCCAAATTTGGTCTAGTAAGAATATAGAACTTAGAGTAAAGGGCGGGTAGAAAAGAGAAAAGTGGGAAGGGAAGGGCAGATGGGACAGAAAAAGAATATCTAGGTAGGAAGCAAGGAAAGATAGACAATTTGGATATATCCTCTACAATAAATGACTAGTAGGGATAAAATATGCTCTCTCTCACATATAGAACGCACCGGCAAAGATCATAAAATTCTCAGAGACAAGGAAGGAGAAACTGCCCGCGAAAGTCGAGAAGCAAGAAAAAAGACAAGTGCCAAACCTTCATTTGTCCAGCACACAGTTTTCTTTACACGACCTTTTTTAACTATATCACTTTCTTTATCCTTTTCTGATTTGGCCTTTCAATTTTCTGTACGTCCCCGGCAGGAAGCACCACTGGGGAACGCTTTCATGTTGTTTATTTGTGTAATTCTATCTACTTTTTTATATTGTAAAATCTTCAATAAAGATGAATTTAAAAAAAAAAAAGATGAAAAGGGTGGGTTTTTTGTTGTTTTTTTTTTTTTAAAAAAAACTTTTACATCATTGAATAGGACATGGCTCTCAATAAATGTAAAAATGGCAAAGCAGCTGGCCTGGATGATCTACGGATGAAACAAATTAGGATCTTTGGTCCAAAAGCAAGGTGCTGGCTGTTGAAGCTGATGATCAACTGCATTGCATTCTGTCAGATCCCCAAAATCTGAAGGAAAGCAAGAGTCAGAGCCATCTTGAAACCAGGCAGAGACTGTAATGATCCAAAAAGCTATAGACCAATCTCCTTGTTGTCCTATCTTTACAAAGTTCTGGAGAGACTTATTTTGCATAGAATTATGGAAAAAATAGACCCATGTACGGAGCCCCCGGTGGTACAGTGGATTAACGCACTGAGCTGCTGAGCTTGTTGACCGAAAGGTCGCAGGTTCGAATCCAAGGAGCGGTGTGAGCTTCCGCTGTCAGCCCCAGTTTCTGCCAACCTAGCAGTTTGAAAACATGCAAATGTGAGTAGATAGGTACTGCTCCAGTGGGAAGGTAACAGCGCTCCATGCAGTCATGACCTTGGAGGTTGTCTATGGACAATGCTGGCTCTTCGGCTTAGAAATGGAGATGAGCACCAAGCCCCAGAGTTGGACACGACTGGACTAAATGTCAGGTGAAAACCTTTACCTTTACCTTTATGATTCCACAGCAAGCTGGCTTCAGGCAAGCCCAGATCACCCATAAGGCCACACTAGGCCCCCCAGGGGCGCAGCCGAGGGGGGGGGACCAAATCCGGACCCCCCAAAAATTTATTTTTAAAAAAGTCGATCTTCAGGCGCTTCTGCGCCTGCGCGCCATCCACGCCCGCTCCGCGCCCCCCCCTTGCTGCACTCCTCCTTGGCTCCTCCCTCCCTCCTCAGACCACGCGAAGACTCCCAGAGGCTGCAGCGAGAGCTCGCGAAGACTCCCTGAGGCTCGCCCCCGGGGGCGAGGCTTCCCTTCCTCCTCCTCCGCGACGTGCTCGGCTTCCTTGACTCAAGGAAGCCGGGCACATGGCGAGGAGGAGGAGGAAGGAAGGGAAGGATCGCCCCCGGGGCACGCGGAGGAAGAAGGAGGCACGCGGAGGCACGTGGAGCCACGAGGAGACGGAGGTGGGGGGGGTTGGTGGTAGAGGTTGGCTTGGGGGCGTAATTCCAAAGTGTGGCCTAGGGTGCCAAAATTGGCCTGGCTTCAGGAAAGGCAAAAGCTGCACTTCACAGGGGTTGAACCTGACTCAGCACATACAATATGGTTTTGAAAGGCAGCAGATTACAGATGCTGTCATCATAGACCAGTCAGCACCTTATGACCCTGCAAAACATTACCTTTTCCTGAGAAAAACTTATATCACAAAGGACTACCGCCTCACCTGCTTCATAGGAAATCTGCTAGAAAACAGGAGCTTTTTTGTTGAATTCCAGGGCCAGAGAAGCAGATGGCAAAAACGGCCTGCCTCAGGGGAGGGTGCTTGCTCCATCAATATTTAACATTTACACAAATGATCAGCCACTGCCAGAAGAGACAGAGGGTTTCATCTATGCTGATGATTGTGCCATCACCATCCAAGCAGGGAGCTTTGAAATGGTTGTACAGAAGCTCTCTGAAGCTTTAGGTGCTCTTACTTCCTATTACAAGGAAAACCAGTTGATTCCTAATCCATCTAAAACACATACATGTGCTGCTCACTTAAGAACAGACAAGCATCTCAAGCTCTGCGGATTACCTGGGAAGGAATCCCACTGGAGAATTGCGGCACACCAAAATACTTAGGTGTTACCCTGGACAGTGCTCTGACTTACAAAAAATTCTGCTTGACTATCAAGCAAAAAGTGGTCACTAGAAATAATATCATATGAAAACTGACTGGCACAACCTTGGGATCACAACCAGACACAGTGAAGACATCTGCCCTTGCACTTTGCTACTCTGCTGCTGTGTATGCATGCCCAGTGTGGAACACATCTCACCACGTTAAAACAGTGGATGTGGCTCTTGATGAAACATGCTGCATTGCCATAGGGTTTCTACGCCCCACACCACTGGAGAAATTCAACTGTTTAGCTGGTATTGCACTACTTGACATCCAGCGGAAAGTAGCTGCCAACAATGAAAGGAACTAAGCAGTGACATCTCCGGACCATCCCCTGTTCAGATATCAGTCAACTTACCAATGCCTAAAATCAAGAAATATTTTTCTAAGATACTTGCAGGAATACCTCAGCAAGTGAGATTCCAAAAGTGGCAGGCTAGAACTCGGAACCTCAATCAGTGGCTGAGACCGGATGAGAAACTCCCTCCTGGGAACACAGAAGACTGGTAACTTGGAAGGTGCTGAACAGACTGTGCTCTGGCACCACGAGATGTAGAGCCAACCTTAAGAAATTGAGCCACAAAGTGGAGTCCACAACATGCGAGTGTGGAGAAGAGCAAACCTCAGACCACGGACTACAATGCAGTCTGAACCCTGGCACATGCACAATGGAGGACCTTCTTACAGCAACACCAGAGGCATTCCAAATGACGAGATACTGGTCAAAGGACATTTAGAGGACAATTGAATCTATGGGTGCTGAATTTGTGGATATGCAGAGCTGACCATATTGGTATCATTTATTTATTTATTTATTTATTTATTTATTTATTTATTTGCTATGCTTCTATACCGCAGTGTAGATCCAGCCTCCCAGGATTTCGTAGCATTAGAATGGTCTCAAACTGAATTATTTATTTATTTGCTATGCTTCTATACCGCCTCTCTCAGCCCGAAGGCGACTCGAGGCGGTGAACAAGCGGCAGCAAGTGCCCACATACAACACATCATAATAAGATAAAAACAATCATATAAAACCATATAAATTAACAATTAAAACTACAAAATACAAATCTCAGCTCCACAATCTTAAAATCGGTTTCCGTTTCGTAGTCATACTAATCATTTGATCTCGATTAATTAAAGTTCGTCTGAGAATGCCTGCTCGAACAACCAAGTCTTGACTTTCTTACGAAATGTCAGGAGGGAGGGGCCGATCTGATGTCACTAGGAAGGGAGTTCCAAAGCCGAGGAGCCACCACTGAGAAGGCCCTGTCTCTCGTCCCCGCCAGACGCGCCTGTGAAGCAGACGGGACCGAGAGCAGGGCCTCTCTGGATGATCTTAAGCATCTTGATGGCTCATAGGGAGAGATGCGTTTGGACAAGAAAGTTGGACCAGAACCGTTTAGAGCTTTAAAGGCCAAAGCCAGCACTTTGAATTGTGCCCGGTAGCAAACTGGTAGCCAGTGGAGCTGGCACAACAGGGGAGTTGTACGCTCCCTGAGAGCCGCTCCTGTTATCAACCTGGCTGCTGTCCGTTGAACCAATTGAAGCTTCCGAGCAGTCTTCAAAGGCAGCCCCACATAGGGAGCGTTGCAGTAATCTATATGGGATGTAACCAGAGCATGGACTACTGTGGCCAAGTCAGACTTCCCAAGGTACGGGCGCAGCTGGCGCACAAGTTTTAATTGTGCGAATGCTCCCCTGGTCACCGCCGAAACCTGGGGTTCCAGGCTAAGCGATGAATCCAGGATCACACCCAGACTGCGAACCTGCATCTTCAGGGGGAGTGTAACCCCGTCTAACACAGGCTGTAACCCTATGCCCTGTTCGGCCTTTCGATTGACCAGGAGTCCCCCTGTCTTGTCTGGATTCAATTTCAATTTGTTCGCCCCATCCAGTCCGACACAGCGGCCAAGCACCGGTTCAGGACCAAAACAGCCTCCTTAGTAGTAGGTGGAAAGGAGTGACAGAGTTGGACGTCATCTGCGTACAGATAACACCGCACCCCGAAACTCCGGATGACCTCCCCCAGCGGCTTCATGTAGATGTTAAACAACATGGGAGATAGTATTGAACCCTGAGGAACCCCACAAGACAATGTGGCAGAACAGACATGATGAGAA
Source organism: Anolis apletophallus (assembly GCA_030556195.1). NCBI lineage: Eukaryota > Metazoa > Chordata > Lepidosauria > Squamata > Anolidae > Anolis > Anolis apletophallus. Next base: position 42,860,609 of record JARBWK010000011.1, on the reverse strand, counting down.
TTGGTATTTCCTATGAACTGTTGACAGGTGTTTGTCTTATGGGAGAGGGTGAAGCTGGCCACAAATGGTTTTTAATCTTTTCAGCAAGTTCCTCCCTTCCTCCCTTGTTCAGGGACTTTTCAAGAGCCACCAGGTGGATAGCTTTATTTGTTAACCTCTTTGCACCAATGCGGTCCCAAGCATTTCTTCCACAATGCCAAGGTTTTCGAAATGGGTGAGCAAACAACCATCTGAAACCATAGACCAAAAACAAAATCCCCTTTTCTTTTGTTATTGCTTGAACTTCAACCCTACAGTGGTTTCTAGAGAAGAGGAAATAGTTTGTTTCAGTTTCCATCCAGTTTCAAGTTGAGCAAAACATTGATAGATAATGAGAAAACGGATGCCTCTAACCCTAATATAGATCTCCCTCTTTTCCTGTTCTCACCTTTTCAGGTTTCAGGCAAGCAGTTCTTTGCATAGGATTACTGGCAAGCTTTACCCCAAAAGTGTTTTCTCACAGACAAGCAGGCATGTAGCCGGGGGGCTAAGGGGTCTTCAGCCCCCCGAAATTCTCAGGGTGGTCCGCGAAAAGGCCTTACTGGTACATTATTTAAACTGTTATGTTTATTCATATCATGATCTGATCACCATGCTCATTATATCCCACATTAATGGGGTTATTGGGATAACAATACAAAAGGTTTGCTAGGGTAGACCCTCTTCCACCCAGTCTCAGCCCCCCCGAACCAAACTCAGCCCCCCGAATCAAAATCCTGGCTACGGCCCTGCAGACAAGTATCCATTTCTGGCTATTTTACTTGGTGCTTTCTGAGGCCCCTTCTACTCTGCCATATAATCCAGATCATCAAATCAGATAATCCACATTATCTGCTTTGAATTAGATTACCAAATATATTCGAGTATAAGATAAGTTTTTCAGCCCTTTTTATAGGCTGAAAAGACCCCTCTTGGCTTATACTCAAGTAAAAGTTATTTATTATTTTACTCTGTTGTTGTTATTATTACATTTATTATTTACATTATTATTATTACATTTATTATTTTACTCTATTATTGTTATTACATTAATTTTTTTACTCTATTATTATTGGAAGGATACATATACACACTTTTACATTGAATAAGTTTAGAATAATGGTTTAATCAGAGTTAGACAGTCTTATCTTAAATTACACTTTTATGTAAAAAAAAATAATTTAAAAATGAACCTAGATGCCTCAATGTAATTTTAGTGATATCTATTTTATTTTGAAATTTACCTGTAGCTGCTGCATTTCCCACCCTCGGCTTATACTCAAGTTAATATGTTTTCCTACTTTTTGTGGTCAAATTAGGTGCCTCGGTTTCTAGTTGGGTTGGCTTATACTCAAGTATATATGGTATGTGAGTCTACGCTGCCATATAATCCAGTTCAAAGCAATCCGGATTTTATATATCAACGTAGAAGGGGCCTGATTAGCCTATTTGCTCTGACTTCTTTCTGCATTGCTCAATTTCAACTCAACTTCATCTTCCCACTGCCATTAAACACTTCTTTCCTGGCTGTATTTACTCATGTTTACTCTCTTGCTTTCACTTTCTATTCTCTGCAAACACCTGGCAGTTTACAAGAAATTAAACTTTGCCACTGAACATTTACCCAAAGAGAGGGAGGGATATAAAACAAAGTAAATACATAAATAAAAAAATAAATATCCTATATCAGCATTTCTCAACCTGGGGGTCAGGACCCATGGGTCGTGAGGGGGTTTCAGAGGGGTCACCAAAGACCATCAGAAAACATATATTTCTGATGGTCTTAGGAACCTCTGTGGCAGAGAAGGCTGAAGATCTCTCTGCTTGTCCTCTTCCTATTTGGAAGCAGACAGCAAATCCGCCCACCAAAAGCCCTCCTCCTGCTGTGATTGGCCGGGCTCTCAAGGGGAGGGCTGTTTCTGAGACTCCAAGAAAGGAGGGGAGAGCAGGCATGCTTAGTGGTGCGCATGTTCAGGTGAGGGAGAGCATGCAGGGCTGAAGGGAAGTTCGTGCCAGTGAGTCCCTTCAAGACATATGGGTTTTGTGTAGGAAGTTTGGCCCAATTCTATCATTGGTGGGTTTCAGAATGCTCTTTGATTGTGTGTGAACTATAAATCCCAGCAAATACAACTCCTTAATGTCAAGGTCTATTTTCCCCAAACTCCACCAGGGTTCACATTTGGACATATTGAGTATTCATGCCAAGTTTGGCCCAGATCCATCACAGTTTGAGTCCACAGTGCTCTCTGAATGTACTAGCTGAACTTCAACTCCAAAATTCAAGGTCAATGCCACCAAACCCTTTTTAGTGTTTTCTGTTGGCCATGGGAGTTTTGTGTGCCAAGTTTGGTTCAATTCCATCATTGGTGGAGTTTGCATTGCTCTTTGATTGCAGGTGAACTATAAATCCCAGCAACTTCAACTCCCAAATGACAAAATCAATCCCCGCAGCCCACGAGTACTCATATTGGATATTTTATATTACGATTCATAACAGTAGCAAATTTATAATTATGAAGTTTGGGGCCACCACAACATGAGGAAATGTATTAAGGGGTCATGGCATTAAGAAGGTTGAGAACCACTGCTCTGGAGTATATCCTGATGGGAAACATTGGGTCTTGAACCTGGGACTCCCTGTATGTGAAGCCTGTGCTCCTCCAAACCTGTGCTCTTGCCCTGAAGTCACCCTGCAAGCAAAGCTGTGTCGGCCAACCAGGTTATTTAACCTGGGTGAAATAGCAAAGTATGCCTTACTGGGGCTTTACGACTGTGTGTTCTGTAAAGTCTGGGACGTGTTTTCCTTTGTGTTGCACACACATGGGCTTTATTGCAGCATGCCTGAGTTGCTGGGTGTTATTGTACCCTGTCCTTAATTATATAAAGAGCTTGCATGCTTTGATCAAACCAATTAAGGGCTCTATTCAGCAAGAAAGCTTGGCTAAGCAAGTCTCAGTGGAATACATGTCAGCTGGGCATCACACACCTCCTTCTTTTGTGCATGTTGTCCCCAAGTTTCCAACTACTGATGCTCCTCCATCTTTGTACCTTCAAAAAAGGAGACCTGGGGGAAGTAAACAACCAACGATAAAGGAAGGTTGACCTTCGGAAAAACAGGCGCAGGTGGTTGCAATGTCAACAGGACAATTTATCTGTTCTGGGCTTTAGTCTGCCTTTAAAGGCCTTGTTTAAGGTGCTGAAATCATGTAGGGCGGCCTTTCTCAACCAGGGGGTCGGGACCCCCGGGGAGGTCACGGTTTCAGGGGGGTCGCCAAAGACCATCAGAAAACACAGTGTTCCATCGCTAGATCACTGTTCGCAATAAGTGAGGGAACACTGTATTTCTGATCAGGCCCGGATTAACACCTTTTTGCGCCCTAGGCCACACTTTGGAATTACGTCCCCTTTAAGCCAACCTCTAATGCACCCCCCACCCACCCCCCACATCCTTTCATCCGCTCGTCCCCCTTAGTGACCTGCATCCAGCTCTCCTGGTGTGGCCCCACTAGGTCCGCCACAGAAGTTTCCTTCTCGGCAGGCACTATGGATGCAGGCATGGGGGGAAGAGACTCCTCCCCGATGCCGGGGCTTGAGGCACTTGGCTCCTACCCGGTATCGGGGATTGCGCATGCGTTGTAGTCAGCAGCTGTACCGATGCCGCGCTTCTCCCCGATACCGGGGCTTGTTGCGTTGGGCTTCTCTCTTGTACTGGGGTTTGCGCATGTGCCGTAGCCGGCAGTTGCCCTTCTCTCTCCAGTAAGGAGGAATCTCCTCCTTGTGTTGGAGGAGGAATACCAGCTTTCATGGTGTTAGGGCATGCTCAGACTGCGCAATGGAGTTTCCTATACTTGCACTGAAGGTGCCAGCAAGTGGATGCTGTCGGCATCGAGGGAGTTAATTGTTCCTCCTGTCGACGTCGACGCCAGTGTTGAGAGCCCCTGCGCATACGCCGTTTGCGCAACAATAACAGAGGCAGGAGCTGGTTTTCAGGAAGGGGCAGGGGCTGCCTTGAGTTCTAGTTCTGGGGGGAATGGTGCATGGACCCCAAAATGGGAGGATACCCGGGGCTCAAGCCACTCCACTTAACTCCCTAAGGAACAGGTAAATTGAATCTCCAAGATTCCTATGTAATGAAGACCTTGCAGGAATAATCAGTCAGAAGTATACTAAATATAGTCTCTGACATTTCACAAATGAAAACATGGACAACATCAGGGGCCGGTCAGATGGCAAAAGTTATGAAGGAGGAAGAACATACACAAGCTAGGAGAGGCTGCAGCAGTTTACTTTTGCCATATCCTGCTGGGAAGGGCAATATCCCACCTTCACCTTTCCCCTCTCAGCAGCTGAGCCGATTGGCTGCAAACTACATTCACTTTTGAATTCAGTTTGCAGCAATTCAAGTAAGGTGAAAACAAGGGGAGAAAGTGGGAGTAGGAGAGAGAAACTGGGATATTTTAAAGCACAGGTGTCAAATTGAAAGCCCGCAGGCCGAATCCAGCCAACCATGTCACTTTATGGGCCCTTCCACACAGCTGTATAAAATTCACAATGAACTAGATTATATGGAAATGTGGACTCACATAACCCCGTTCAAAGCAGATATTGTGGATTATCTGCCTTGATATTATGGGTTTTAGGGCTGTGTGGAAGGGCCCTATGTAACCCTTCAGATGCTGGACTACAATTAGGCATCATGACTGGAGCTCATGGGAGTTGTGATGCAGTAGCATCCAGAAGACTGCAGTTTGTTCTGTTTCGCCAGGAGAATGGGGTTTGAATTTAGATACAAGGCCTGTGAGTATGACTTCAAAATGTCATTTAATCTTTCCACAAGTGCAGTTGGGTTACAAGTCCCATTATCCCCAGTCTGCATGATAGATAATCAAAAGTGATGTTCACTAATATCTGAGGACCCACATTGGGAAAAATTAAAAATCACAAAGCACTTTTAAAAAAATTGGCCCTCTATAGTATAAATTGCTTTATTGTGTAGTTAAATTGCTTTTATTGTGTTTTAAATGTTGTTTTGATTATGTTTTATACCTTGTTGTGAACCACCCTGAGCCTGTTGGGAAGGGTGGTATATAGGTTGAAATAATAAATAAATAATATCATGGATTCTCCATCCAATGGCCCATTGAAAGCAACCATAAGGCTTTGTGGCCCTTGATAAAAATGATTCTGACACTCTTACTTTAAAAGTACCTGAAGAAGTGGGACAACAGAAGATTCGTGCCAAACTAGGACAGTTGGAGGATATGCTAAAAGACTAGCACCAAACACATAATTTTGGAGTGCTGTTGAAGCTTAGCGCACGAGTAACAGAGATTGTGTGCAATCTATCCTGCAAACTTTTGGCTGGAAGAACACTACACTGAACACATGTGATATGGACAGGAGATGTAATTTGCTCTTTCCCTGACTGTCTTGCAACTAATTCTCCAAAGTTCAAACTGGGTGGATATTTGTATTTACTTTTGACAGTATTATGGGTACGATCCTACTAACCTATCGCCATAGAGAGCAGAGTGAACGAATTGGGATCGGAGATCTGATAGGCATTTTGGCATTGATTTTATTGGGTCTTAGCATATGTATGTACGTGTATGGTTTTTTTTTTGAAATATATTTATTAGGGTTTTCCCATAAACAGTAAAAGTGGGGGAACAGTTTCAGGTAAAGGACAGTAGGAGAGATAGAGAAAGGAGAGACTGAGAGTGGTGCTGGGGAGGGGGAGAGGAGGGGGGCTGTCGGGGGTGGGAGGGATGTGGGGGGGGACTTTGGGGTGGGGAGAAATATAAGGAGGGAGAGGGATTTGGTTTCCGGTATCGCCGTATAGTCCTGTTTGTTCAATTCTTGTATGAGGAAGGGGGTAGGGGAGAGGGGCAGGGTGTGATTGATCTTAAAGGGGGCTGTTGACTCTTAGAAGTTCAGATTTAACCGATCTTTGGAAGTCCCATTCTTTTGTTTCTCTTCTGGCACCGTCTGTGCGTTTCCTGCTTGCTGGGTGTCTGTGGGCTTAAGGGGGGCCCCTCTTGGATTTACCTGGTTGGGGGATTCATGATGCCTGTTGTTTGGTGGGGATAGCCATGTCCATAGTCCGTTCCTTGTCTTTTAGTGTAGTTATGACTGTTCCATTCATCTTTCTTGGTCTCCTTCCTAACCATATTCTTTAGGGCAGTGTTTCCCAACCTTTTTTGAGCCGCGGCACACTTTTAACCTTAAATAAATCCGGGGGCACACCACCAAACAAAATGACACAAGATGACACTCTAACACAGTAAAGAACGGCTGGGGGGTGGTGGCCTGCTGGGAGCAGCTGCTGGGAGTGCCAAAGCCGGGGAGGGGGAGGAGCCAGGCCGTGCCATGTCCCGTCCCTCCCCGGCTTCACCTCTCCCAGCAGCTGCTCCAGCCTTGAGGGGGCAGTGCCAAGCCAGCCGTGCCAGAGCCAGCACAATGCTGGCTTGGCACTGCCCCCTCAAGGCTGGAGCAGCTGCTGGGAGTGCCGAAGCCAGGGGAGGGGGCAGAGCCAGGGCGCGCCATGCCCCGCCCCCTCCCCCCAGCTTCAGCGCTCCTACAGAGGAGGAGCATGAGCGGTGGATGGGCTTCAGTGGGCGGGGCTCCTCCTCCACGCGGCTTCAGCGAGCGAGGGGCAAGAGTCATGGTGGAAGTCATGGCGGATTGGAGGCTGGCTGGGGAAATGGCCGAAGGAGGCAGCGCCCGGTCCCTTCTTCTTTTTCTTCGCCACTGCCCGGCCCTTCCTCCTCCTCCCCCAAGCAGCAGGAGATCAGCAGGAGGGGGGGAGGAAGGGGGACAAAGAGCTTTTCTCGTGGCACAGCAGGAGGTCCTTCACGGCACACTAGTGTGCCACGGCACACTGGTTGAGAAAGACTGCTTTAGGGGATTCTAGACCTCCTTCGTCCGCTTCTATGTCTTCACACCTCGAAGGCTTATATTTCGTGGGCCTCCCTAGAGAGTAAGGCTGGCTTTCCTTTGGAGTTTTCTTTCTTCCTTGTTGAGTTGTCTTCCTCCGGCGTCTCATTCTATTGGTCTGTCCCCCACTCCCTTTAACTTTGCTCCTAATTGCCCCCCGAATGTAGCTTTTGGCTGATAGATCAATCTCCTGGTTCTTGTCCTCTCTTCCTTTTTTAAGGGTAGAGACTTTAGAATCTTCATTAATCACTCTGGAAACTCTTCCCCACTTCTTTTTCTTTTTGAATAAATTCCTCTTTCCCCTAATGCTTCGTGCCCTTGTGTGGTCTCCTCCACTCTCTTCTCCAGGTCTTTCTGTATTGCTGTATTTTTCCCTGCAACCTGGGGAGTTTCCTTTCCATCCTCGTAGATGAATGTTAGTATTAGCTTTATGGGGGGCTCTTCTTTGTTTGAGTCCAGCCTTGCGCATTGCGTCTGATCCTGTAGCTGTGCGGTTTGCTTTTCTTGCCGGGTCATCATTGAGTCGATCTTCTGCATGCACCTATCTTGTGCTTCTCCTAATTTCCTTAGTTCTTTCATAATGTCCTTTAGAGTTACCTTCTCCTCCTCTGGTCTCCCTCCCCGCAGTCTCTCTTGTTCCGTTACCTCTGGGCTTGATTCGTTGGATGCTGGCATGTTTTGTTGACGATTATTCTCTTCGGCAGAAAGATTTATTCTGCTCTTTGGCAGCTACTATCACCGCTTAGGTGGGTTGTGCTATTTGGCCTTCTTGACCTCCTCTTCTCTTCCCCACCTCCCCGCTTTGTGTTCCTTTCTGTTGTATGGAAGTTTTATATTCTCTCTTGTTGGCCCGTCTGGTCTGCTGTTCCTATTTTTCTCCTTCCTCGCGCACTTCCGCTGGGCGTCCTACCTCCAATTTGTTCCCTACGGCTTGTTGTCTTCCCTTCCTGTTTGCTTCGCTTTTTTTTCCCTTGAGGCGGGAGAGCCCTCTCCAAATATGGCTGCCTTCTTCCTCAGGTTGGTGTCTTCCTTCCCTACCCTTCTTGCGCCGCCATCTTGGCTCGTAGCTTTCCTTTTCCACTTTCTGGAGCTTTTTCGGGGTGTTTTGGGGTCCCGGGCGATCTCCCTCTCTTTCCTTCTTTTCTTGACCTCCTTTCTTTCCCCAATGTCCCCCGCGCTGCTGTGTCTTTCAGACCTTTGGGGCTTATTGGCACCGCTGCAGCTGTCTCCCGTTCTGCAGCCACCCGCTCTCCCTTATGTGGCTTCTCTTCTCCGGGGCCCTGCTTCGTTCCCCGGTTTCTGGGGCTAGCTTCCCCCCCCCCCTGGGCAGTCCTCTTCCGTACCGTTTCGAGACGAGCTGGGCTGGCAGTGAGTACAGGACTGATCCTGTGTCCCGTTCCTCGATCCGCTGGCCGGATTAAGGTCCCGCCGGGCCCTCTCAATCTCCCCCTCTTGAGGAGGGGGGGATTTCTGGAGCCAGCGGCAAGGTCCCCCGGTTTCGCTGCCTCTTGGCTGCTTTTTGCAGCCTGAGGTGGGGGCGCAATTCGCCCCTGGATCGCGGTAACGGTTGGCGGGGTGAGGAGCACTCACGACGCCCAACCTGCCGCCATCTTTGCTCGCCTCCTCTCTCCACCTTTCCCCCCTTCCTGTACGTGTATGTTTAAATTGTTATTATTTACTCAGTTTTGTAACATTCGCTTATCATTTGACCATTGTTTTCATTTCATTGTTTTCATTGTTTTCATTTCATTCCTGCTTCAATGAGTTGTTATTTAGTACAATTCATTTTGTGTTTGTTGTCTAACATTGAGCCGCCCTCCCATCTTAAAAAAATATAGTTATGGAATTCCTGGAAAGGTAAGATATATAATAAAGATGATGTAATGACCATCCATAAATAATGTACTAAAGATCTAGTGCAGCATTTCTCAACCTGGGGCTCAGGACCCCCCCCCCCCGGGGGGTTGTCATAGACCATCAGAAGACATATATTTCTTTGGCAGAGAAGGCTGAAGATCTCTCCACCTGTCCTTTTCTTACTTTTTGGAAACAGACAGTGAATCCTCCCACAAAAGCCCTCCCCTCCTCTCAGCCAAGCGGAGGGCTGTTTCTGAGACTCCAATTGGGGAAGGGACAGCAGGTGTGCTCAGCGCATGGCAGCATGTACACGTGCAGGTGGAGGAGAGCGTGCGAGGCTGGAGAGAGGCTCATGCCAGCAAGTCCCTTCGAGGTATGAGGGTTCTGTGTGGTAACTTTGTCTCAATTCTATCCTTGAGATTCAGAACGCTCTTTGATTTTAAGTGAACTATACATCCTAGCAACTACAACTCCCTAATGTCAAGGTCTATTTTCCCCAAACTTCACCAGTGTTCACATTTGGGCATATTGAGTATACATGCCAAGTTTGGTTCAATTCCATCATTGGTGGGGTTCAAAATTCTCTTTGATTGTAGGTGAAATATAAATCCCAGCAACTACAATTCCCAAATGACAAAATCAATCCCCTCCCCCATCTCACCAGTATTCAAATTTGGGCGGGTCGGGTATTTGCGCCAAATTTGGTCTAGTGAATGAAAACACATCCTGCATATCAGATATTTACATTACAATTGATAACAGTAGCAAAATTTCAGTGATAAAGTAGCAACAAAAATCATTTTATGGTTTGGGGGTCACCACAATATGAGGAACTGTATTAAGGAGTTGCGGCATTAGGAAGGTAGGGAAACACTAATCTTCTATCTATTACATATAATAAAAGTCAGTGTTTGCGGTGGAGCGACCGAGCGACAGGAGGAATATGTGCCAGCGTTTCGATTGGCTGCCATTGTGGGGTTATTTGCATAACGGGCTCTAACTGGCCAGCCTCAGAAATCCAACATTCTATGGCCCCAGACAGAGGGGATTGCTTGCCACTGAAATGGAATTTGCATAACTGCCTCCAAACAGCCAACCACATTCAAACATTCTAAAGTGACTCAGAGGGAAAGGGAAAGGCCTCAGGAACAAACTTGCCAAACAGGCGACCAATGGCCCACTTCACTACCTGGTGTGGTTTAGGGCAGGAGGGGCCACGAATGATGGGATTTGCAGTACCTTCACGTCATTCACTTCCCAAACAACACTACAGCCCCTATAAATCACAAACCAGGCCCAAAATTGACAGAAAGGCTTCCTTAACTTGATTTCCCTGACTAGGCCTCAGCTCATGGGATATTGTTAGGCTTCCTTAACTTGATTTTCCTGACTAGGCCCCCAGTACCTTCACCGCAGTACCTTCACTAAGTTCCTGAGACCACTGCAAGCCACATAAACATCTAATAGGAACCGACCTTGGCACACAATGCCTTCCTCAAATAACCCGGGCACCGCCGGGTCCTCAGCTAGTCTAGTATATATGCAAGTATAAAGCCAGGCCCTGGGAAGACCCAGGCAAAAGCAAACTGCTGCAGACTCTCCTAGCTTGGGTCTCCTTCCACATGGGATTTTGCTTGGCCCCAGTTTTCATCATTAATCTTAAAACAGGGGAGTGAAATTCTTGCTTATACCCTCTGCCATTTTTTATTGGAAGGAATAGGCCAATGTTGGAAGTGAATTGGGTCTGCCTCTCCGAATCCCTTCCTAGGAAATGCAGAAGATGTCAGGTAGCAGGGAGGAGAGCAACATTATCTGCATGAAGAACAGGGCGGTGCAAACTCCTGGAGGGCAAGGGAGTGCCTGTCTGCTTTTTACATAAGATACAAGTTACTATCAGCTTGGAGGAGGATGAAGTACTCCGGCTTCTAAAGTAAACAGCTTTGTCTTACAAGAAAATACACACAGCCTCACATTTATCAGAAGCGATCACTTGAAGCTGCCAGCGATAGGATCATGAGGCGGGCCTCGGTTTCTCGCTTTCCTAATTGCAGCAGAGGCAAAGAATGAGTTTAAATGAGTATCTTGAAAGCCTATGATTTGTAAACTAAAGCAAGCACGGATGACCTGAAAAGGGGGGGGGGGGGCACACCTGTGTGCCAAAACTAGGGAAAGAGGCAGGATTAAAATCTTCAGACCTGAACACATTAAAAAATATATTCTGTTTGAGAATGATCTTGGAAAGGTCCCATCAAATGACGTTTGCCCCAGCCCATCATTAATCTATCCAAATCTCAGAAATTGTGCATTTGCACATGGGAGTTATCCAGAAATTGTGCATTTGCACATGAGAGTTATCCAGAAAGTAAGGTTACAAGGCACGTAGCTCTCGTGGGGAATTTTCTCGGGGGAAGTTGGTATCACTGCCATGTAGCAGGAAGCCAGCGGAAGTGAACGAGCAATGTCAGTCATCAGTAGCTCATCAACTGGTGTTGTTGTCAAGGTTAGAGATGAGAGTCCTCATTCCAATTTCCTCCAAGTGTGAAGTTTGCTCTGTAATACACTACCTAAATGCGAAGGGCATGAACGCTGCTGTGATTTATGGCGAAATCATTTCAGTTTATGGAGAGAACGTAATGTCAAGACTTACTTTCTTACTTAGACGATCCCTTGTTGTCTGAGTATGGTGGCCTTCCAAGTGCAGTGTCAGGCAAACACATTTATTGTGTAAGCACGAGAGTGCTTTGAGACTTAGAAGCTTTGAGGTGAGGGAGTAACCTAGGGAGTCTTTCGAACGGACTGGGAGGAGCTAGCCTTCCATGGTGTGATGAGTCAAAGCAGAGTATTTTCTGAAGCTAAGATTCATAGTATCTGTGTGTCATGGGTTCAGTGTGCATCCCGTCTGATAATAGTATGTAATCAGTCAGAAAAAAAACAACAGGATGCATACTGATATAAACAGATTATATCCCAATGTGGTAAGGTCCATGGGAGCAGTTGTGAGTGGACAATCCCAAATGCTACGTGTGATAAGCTGTGATCGTGGAACAGATCCCAAAATGTGCCAGAAAGGGACACAATCCAAATTGAATAGTGTTTTTAGAAACAACACTAAAAAGAGCCCTTTGTTTCACTTTGTTTCCTCTCTGTACTGTATTGAGGAGTTATAACCTCTCTCTTGGGAGTAACTCAGAGGTTTAGCACTTCTTCTCAACTACTCTATATAGTCATGAATACGTCTATAAATTGATCCAAAAAACCTGGGTCAACTTATCCATGAGTCACTGTGGGTACTGTACCTTAATTATTATCAAAACGACCATCCTCTTCTCTAAGTAGAGTGGCAAAAGGTGGAAGCTTAGTATGTTCTGGGATAACCTGAAATACTCTTATACTTTTTCCGCCCCTGGCCTTTTTGTATGGAAATGGTGGTGGCAGCCAAGGGGGTCTGGACCCCTGAGGAGCATAAGTCTTTTATCATGAAATGATCCCTGACGCAGCAATTGTCTCTAGTGATCTCTATGACTTCTCCATGATGTACTGTACATGTAACTGAAACCACCATATCCTGTGTTTACTTGGAGGGGAGACTAAAGCCTACAGCTGTGTTGCCCAGATAAAGGGATCATCCATTATCATGGTGACACCAGAAGTTAGTGCATAAGCTGAACCAAACCCAGAGACAACACTGATCAAAACAGCACAAGAAGTCTGCTCATAATAAATTTAGAAAATAGCCCTAAATGCTACTGGACAAACATAAAAACATTCTAGATTAGCTCCAAGTTTAAACTTTAATCTTGATCCTCTAACTCAGTGTTTCTCAACCTGGGGGTCAGGACCCCTGGGGAGATTGCATGGGGGTGTCAAAGGGATTGCCAAAGACCACAAAAAAAAACACAGTGCTCCCTATATGTAGGTGAACTACAACTCCAAAACTCAAGGTCAGTGCCGACCTAACCCTTCCAGTATTTTCTGTTGGTCATGGGAGTTCTGTGTGCCAAGTTTGGTTCAATTCCATCATTGGTGGAGTTCAGAATGCTCTTTGATTGTAGATGTGCCCAGAAGATCACTGCGTACAGAGGGGCTCAACATGCTGGAGGTCCCTGGCATGAAGATCTGCAAGCTGTCCTGCACGTGACAGAGGGCGTTTTCAGTGGTCGCACCAACCCTCTGGAACCCGTTGCCAGAGGAGACGCGAGCTGTACGGGACCTAATGACATTTCGTAGGTCCTGTAAAACCTGGCTGTTTAGACAGGCTGTCAGGCCACTGGAACTCCCAAGAAAACACGCTTACTCCTTGATGAAGTACAACAGATTTATTCACGGGATCCAAAACATTCAAAGCCAAGAATACAGCCCATCACCAACACCCGGGTTTTATACCCTTCAACACGTATGCAATATAAACATCCCCACATTCCCATGGGAACTTGCTGGTCGTTCCCTCTCACGACCACAGCTGCCGTATCTATGTTATGACTATGCCGGAGCCCGGATCCCGCGGGCCAAACCCAAGGCCGTGGGCATCGGTTTCCGACATGACGTCCTCCTCTGCCTCCTGCGGGAAAAATGGGGAAGAATCAGGGCCCCAGATCCAAAGTCCCATGATACCTTTTAAGCAGACTACAATGAAAAGTGGGGTGCACCTTCCCTAATTCTTTAGGTAGTGCCAGTTTGCAGGTGACAGGGTTTATTTTATGAGTGACCCTAAATGGGCCTAAGAATTTCGGTCCCAGCTTCTTGGAAGGTATATTCAGTTTGATGTTCTGAGAGGAAAGCCACACTAGATCCCCCACCTCGAATTCCTCACCCCCCTGACGTTTGCGATCTCCAAAGTGTTTGTATGCCCTCTGTGCCTTTTGCAGCGCCCCTGTCACCTTCTTCCAATCTGCTTGAGCCTTAAGGGTCCAACTTTCCCCTCGCTCCTGGCCCTCTTCCGCCCATTCAGGCAGCCTAGGCAGCGGGGCCATTTCCTGCCCGTAGACCACAGAGAATGGGGTCTTTCCTGTGGAGGTATGTACAGAGCCATTGTAGGCCACTTCTGCAAATGGAAGTAAGTCTGCCCAATCATTTTGTTGAGTATTTGTGTATACCCGGAGGTAATTTCCCAGCGTTTTTTGAGCTCTCTTCACTGCCCCATTGCAACTGGGATGATAAGCAGACGTCAAACAACGCTCAGCCCCCAAGGCGCTCACAAACCGTTCCCAGAACCTGGCGGTGAATTGTACCCCCCTGTCGCTTAGGATTCTTTCAGGGCAACCATGCAATCTATAGATATGTTTGATGTATAACTCCGCTAGCTTTTCGGCGGTCGGTAGCTTCTGTAAGGGGATGAAGTGGGCCTGCTTGGAAAACACATCTAGTACCGTCCAGATATATCTATATCCTCTACTAGACGGCAGCTCCCCTACAAAATCTGTACTGACATGGGTCCATGGCCTCTGTGGCTCCGCTACCACTTGGATGAAGCCCCTCGGCTTTCCCGGGGGTACTTTATTTCTTGCACATACTTCACACGCCCGTACATGACGTTTCGCATCTCCCCGTAAGTTCGGCCACCAATATCTAAGGCGGAGTAACCAGATCGTTTTCTCGGCCCCCCAATGCCCAGCGCTTTTGTGATCATGACACCTCTCTAGTACCTTGCGCCGTAGCACTGCCGGGACATACAATTTGGAATATATAAACCAAAACCCCTTTTGGAGTTTGCCCAAAGCCTTGTGCTGCTGTAACCACGCGTCAGATGGGTAGCTTTGCTTTAGTTCCTCCTCCCAGTCCCATTTGCCCGGTAGCGCCAGGGGTTCCTCCCCTTTCATCTGGGTTTTTTGAGCTCTGGTTTGTACCGCCAGACCCCACTGTTTGCTCGAAAATATACTCTCCTGCCCCGCCTCTCGGATCCCCCCCCCCCTTCGCTGGCATGCGTGACAGCGCGTCTGCCACTACATTGTCCTTCCCCTTAAAGAAATGAAGGGTAAAGTCAAATCGTGAGAAGTACTGGGCCCACCTGATCTGCTTGGGGGACAGCTTTTGAGGAGCTCTTAGATATAACAAGTTCCGGTGATCGCTCCATACTTGGAACGGAACTACTGCTCCCTCCAGGAAGTGCCTCCACGTTTGGAGTGCGAATTTCACTGCAAACGCCTCTTTCTCCCATACTGGCCACTTCCTCTCTGTCCCATTGAACTTCCGGGAGATGTATGCACAGGGCCTCAGCCTGCCCTGATCATCCTTCTGGAACAGGACCCCCGTATGCCCAGTCTGAAGCGTCGCAATGTACAATGAATTGTTTGCCCACATCGGGGTGTGCCAGCACCGGCTCTTTAGTGAATGCCTCCTTAAGGGAGTCAAATGCCTGCTGGCACTCTCCCGTCCACCTCAGCCTCGCCCCGGGGGATTTCACCTTCCTGGTCTCTCCTCCACCTTTAGTCTTTAGTAACTCCGTCAGGGGGAGGGAAAGTGATGCAAAATCCTTTATAAAGTTTCGGTAAAAGTTTGCAAATCCCAGGAATGATTGCAATTGCTTCCTGGTCCCTGGTGCTTCCCACTTCCTAACGTCCTCCACCTTCTGCGGGTCCATGGAAATCCCCTCTTGGGAAATGCGCTAACCCAGAAAGTCTATCTGTTCCCTGTGGAATTCGCATTTGCCGAGTTTCACAAACAGTTTGGCCTTCCTCAACCTTTGCAGCACTTCCCGCACCATCCGTACATGTTCCTGTAAGTCCTGAGACACGATGACAATGTCATCCAAATACACATACACCCCTTTATACAGGAGGGGGTGTAACACTTCATTTATGAGTTGCATAAAAATTCCTGGCAAGCCGGACAAGCCGAAAGGCATCACGGTCCATTGAAATAATCCCAATGCGCATGCGAACGCCGTTTTCCAACGGTCGCTTGGTTTAACACGGACCATATGGAACGCGTCTATCAGGTCCAGCTTGGTAAACAGTCTGCCTCCCCCCAGCTTCCCAATCAAATCCTTGATCAAGGGAATTGGGTACTTATTGGTGGTGCTCACAGCATTCAGGCCCCTGTAATCGGTACATAAACGTAATGCCCCATCCTTTTTGGGTCTGAACAACACGGGCGCAGCACTGGGGGACTCTGACGGTTCAATGAACCCCCTTTTGAGATTAGCATCAATGTGTTCCCTAAGCGCCTCCTGCTCGGTTCGGGACATGGGGTAGATCTTAGGTTTCGGGAGTGGCTCCCCTTCCTTCAAATTAATCGCGCACTCGACGTTGCGCTTGGGGGGAAATTGGCTTGCCCCTTCCGGGTTAAATACATCTGCAAAGTCCCAATATTCCCTGGGCACGCCCTCCACCGCTTGTGCTACCTTCCCTGAGCCACCCCTTTCTGGCCCTTGGTCCCGCTCTACCCTTGCCGGGCTCTTCCGTAAAGAAACCATTTTGGCTTGCCAGTCAATTTCTGGATTTACTTGCTCTAGCCAAGGCATACCCAAAATCACTGGGTGGTCTGCTATCCCTGCAATCACAAAATCCACTTTGCCTTCCCACTCTCCCATGTGAGCTTTAAGTCCCTTCGTCGAGAGTGAGAATGGCCCTCCCCCCGCTTTCGACCCATCCAGTTGGGCGAAATCAAGCGGCTGGTTTAGAGTCTTAGTTTTACATTTTAAGTCTTTGGTCACCTCGGGGGAGATGATGTTGCGGGAACACCCACAGTCTACAAATGCCCGGTAGCTTGAGAGCCCCCCTTTTCGTTCAAGGTCCAGGTTGCAAAAGAGGGCCCCCTCGTCGGCACTCACCCCGTTGTCCTCGGGAAAAGGTGGCCCTGGCAACTCGCCTTCAGCTCTCCTGGCCCCCACAGCCTGGGGCTTCTTCATCTCCGCACCCTTCCGCTGCCAGCACTGGGCCGCACGGTGCCCTTGCTTCCCGCAAATGAAGCAAGACCTTTTATTTCTCTCTGCACTCCTCTTCCGACACCCAGCTTCTCCCCCGTTGGTAATGCCGGCTTCCGTGCTTCGGACCTTCCTTTTCCCGGCACCGGTTGCGGCATCTTCCTCCTCCGGACTTGCTCCAGGATCGCCTCCACGTTCCCTGCCAACCGGATCCAGCCCTCCAGGGTGCTGGGTCGTCGCGGTGCAGACTCCACTCCAGGATGTCGCGTCGCAATCCATCTTTGAACAACTCCAGCAGGGTTGCCTCCGACCACTCCGCCACCTTCCCTGCCAGCCCCTGGAACTCCTCCACATACTGGGACACGGATCGTGTTCCTTGCATCAGCGCTCTCAAAGCCTCTTTCGCTTTGACTCTCTCCAAGGGGTCACGGAAACGCCACTCCACCGCTCTCAGGAATGCTCCAACGCTCCCCAGACATGGATCCCGCCGGTCGTGGCATTGGACAAACCAGTCAGCTGCTCGCCCTCTCATCTGAGCTCCGATGGTACGGACCCGGCTTGCTTCACTCCGATACATGTTGCCATGATCGTACATGTGATTCCGGACCGTGGTCACGAAGAAGGCCACCGATCCTGCCTCTCCCGAGAACTCCGCTTTGAGGTCTTCGCGGCGCTGGGGCGGCCACGCTGCGTTCGTCCACCACGGGGCCGGCCCTTGATCCGGCGGGGGAGGGGGGCCTCTGTCAGATTCTTGCATTTGAAAAGTAATTCATGAGTCAACACAAGATGTATTATTGCAGTTTGAGATGACCTGCGGTGTGGCGTGCTTGACACCAGATGGCGCTGTTTCAAGACTGCTGAATGGAACTTTGAGGAGTTTCAGTTGAAAGTGACAGTTGGGATCTGACAGTTGGTTTATAATATCTGTGAGGAAAGGATGTTTAGATAGGTAGCTGTGATGGCTGTTGTTTTTCGATATTTTGCCAGTTATTGTTAAATACAATTCAATACAAAGTTATATATTTACCTTGTGAATTGTATGAGAGTTTCATTATTCACACGAACAGAGACTGGAAGTTTTTTGGGCCGATGAGGAATTAAAATTCTATATTTCTGTTGCCTATCTGCTGTGACATAAATACTCGTTGCCGAAGAGCCTCTCCCCGCATCTCCCGCTCCTGAGGCTCCTATTCCTGGTGTAGGCGCCCCTCGCCCGGCTCCCGGCTGATGTGCCGGGGTCGGCGATCTGCTTGCTGCTGCACGGCTTCGGGTCTCCAACTCCGCCTCCCGCTCTGCCCTGGGCCCCGAGCCCAGGCCTCCGGAAGATCCCCTCTTGGGCCTCGTTGCCCGATCGCCGTGCTCACGGTCTCCACCGCCTTGTCTCCCGCCAAACCCCTCCATTTGGCCGAGGTCCGGTACTGCCGACACAGCTTTGCCCGTCTGGCCCGGATCCTCCATCCAGCTGTACACGCTGAAACCCCCCCCCCCGGGGGGACCCAAGATGACCGCAAACCTTCCTCCTGGATGGCACCCAGCTCCTGCCGGTCGATCACTCGGGACATAATTTGGAGCGTCGTCTCTATCGCTGCCATTTTCTCCTCCAGGATGGCAACTCTGCTGGGGAAGGGAACTCCAAACTCCCTTCTCCGAAAGAAGCCACCGCGGTGCTCCGCTTGTCCACCGCCACATCGGGATTCTTAAACAAATCGGCGGACGCCCATGCTGCCGCCGCTTTGGATTCCTCTGGCGTGAGCTTCCAACTCATGGAAGGGGCCGGCGCCTCTAAACCACCTGCTGCTCCTTCCTCGTCCGCCGACATGAGCCTCGCCGGTTCTTTACCGGGGTGGCTCTAGTTGATTCTTGGCTTCTTGTCAGGCCACTGGAACTCCCAAGAAAACACGCTTGCTCCTTGATGAAGTACAACAGATTTATTCACAGGATCCAAAACATTCAAAGCCAAGAATACAGCCCATCACCAACACCCGGGTTTTATACCCTTCAACACGTATGCAATATAAACATCCCCACATTCCCATGGGAACTTGCTGGTCGTTCCCTCTCACGACCACAGCTGCCGTATCTATGTTATGACTATGTCGGAGCCCGGAGCCCGCGGGCCAAACCCAAGGCCGTGGGCATCGGTTTCCGACACAGGCATTTGGTGCTTGACTGGTGTCTACCTCAACCTGCCACTCAGCCACGCTGCTGCCATTGCACTTTGCACTATGCACTGACTACTATTGTTTTATTGTAGGGGGTGGGGGTTTTAAATTGGTTTTATATTGCTGTTATGTTTTAACTTGATATGTTTTTACGGGCTGTAAACCGCTCTGGGCTTTGGATAGAGCGGTCTATTAAGCCGAATTAATAAATAAATAATAAATAAAAACTAAATAAATAACTATAAATCCCAGCAATTACAACTCCCAAATGACAAAATCAATTCCCCACCCACACCAGTATTCAAATTTGGACGTATCAGGTATTTGTGCCAAATTTGGTCCAGTGAATGAAAATACATCCTGCATATCAGATATTTACATTACGATTCATAACAATAGCAAAATTACAGTTCTGAAGTAGCAACAAAACTAATTTAATGGTTGGGGGTCACCACCACATCAGGAACTCCATTAAGGGTTCGCAGCATTGGGAAGGTTGAGAAACACTGACCTACACTGTAGAATGAAGGCAGTTTGACGCCACTTAAACTGCCATGGCTCAAGACCATGAGAGCCTGGAAGTGTTGGTGCTTGATTGTAGGTGAACTATCAATCCCAGCAACTACAACTCCCAAATGACAAAATCAATCCCCCCAACCCCACCAGTATTCAAACTTGGGCATATCGGATATTTGTGCCAAATGTGGTCCAGTGAATGAAAATACATCCTGCATATCAGATAATTACATGACGATTCAAAACAGTAGCAAAATTACAGTTATGAAGTAGCAACGAAAATAATTTTATGTTTGGGGGTCACCACAACATGAGGAACTATAAGGGGTCATGGCATTAGAAAGGTTGAGAACCACTGATGTATTCAAACATAAGCCTACTTGCTCATTTTGTCTGTCTGTCTGTCTATCCATGTATCTCTCTATCTTTTTCTAACACATATATAGTCCTGAGTAGGGCTTACCCTCAGTTTCATGAATGTAATCCTAGATGTAAATCTATCAACAGGTTCATGCAAATACTATATTCCTCACAGTAGCAAACATGGCCATTATTTTCATTTAACTGGAAGATAATTTCATGCAGATATAAAATCAATCCCCCCCCCCAAACTCCACCAGTATTCAGATTTGGGCCTATCGGGTATTTGTGCCAAATGTGGTCCAGTGAATGAAAATACATCCTGCATATCGGATATTTACATTACGATTCATAACAGGAGGAAAATTATAGTTATGAAGTATCAACAAAATAATTTTATGGTTGGGGGTCACCACAACATGAGGAAGTTTATTAAGGGGTCACGGCATTAGGAAGCTCATCCAGTGTAACTTGTTATTAACTTCCATAGAATCATGGTGTTGGACCTAGTGATTCTTAAAGAGAACATATTACACTGCAAATACTAGCCCAACAGAAAACAAATCTTGGTGCCTTAGTTTTTAGGTCTGAACCTGAGGTTCTTTTGGGCAACGATTCAGACAATTACATTGAATCAAGCACATCAGCTCTAATTTCTTACATAAAGTTATCATGATTTTCTATACGTGAACAGATGAAGACTGATATATGGCATATGTTCCATATCTCAAAAAACAGAGCTGAAAGGGGAAATGCATATCTAATGTGAAATGTATATCTAAACAAATGTACATTACTTTCAAATTGGCAAACCACTTGTTTTATTGTATTTGTAGACTAACCAGGAATGAAAAAAATATACTAGAGAGGACTAAAACTGTCTTTGTTCACTGTGAGAGGAAAAATCCAAAGTAAAATAAATAATATAAGAAATTGATTAGTGCACCAGATTTGGAGGTCTAATGAAATCCAAGTTGGGAAGCACTGCTATATATGTTTGTTTAGAAGTAATTCTCACTTGAGTATCGCCTCTGCCAAAACAGACCTCTCCCGATAAGAACTCGGCACTGCCAACAGAAAACACTGGAAATGTTGGAGCTTGCGAATGTACTGGGGAGGCGGCTTCTTGGCCATAAATAGGTGCTTTCCAAATCGGGATTGCCATATCTCTTTTGTATCCCAGAGGGGTGGATCCGTTTCTCTTGGGTGCAGTCCAGTTATTTTTACTGGCCCAGTCTTCTTAGAGGAAAGGAGCTATAGCCAATAGGCTGTTAGGAATTCTGGGAGTTGAAGTCCAAAACACCTGGAGGGCCGAAGGTGGCTCATGCCTGGGCTATAAAGAATTAACATAATAGCACAGGATGATATGCGTGGTTTGGCAGGAAAGGAAAGGAAACACATCATCTGGTGCTTTTTCTTGACTTTGGAAATTTGTTTTGTTGTGTGCGAGAATGTAAGCTTCAATCAAGTTAGCAGGGCTAATGTTATAAACAGTTGCATATATGTTTTATATACAGTAGAGTCTCGCTTATCTGACATAAATGGGTCGGCAGAATGTCGGACGAACAAAAATGTTGAATAATACGGAATCTCCTACTGTTACCCATCCGACGCAGCACTAGACACCTAGAATACTAACAACAGAGACTCAAAGAGTTAAGACATGGCAACGCCTCGAGGCTAGAGCAGCCCAGCAGGAAGTGCTCGGATATTAATAATATAAAATAATAAAACTTTATTTGTATACCGCTCTATCTCCCAGAGGGGACTCGGGGCAGATTCCAACAGGAAAAACATTCCATTGCCAACAAAAGCATACAGAATAACCATTATAAAACATAAATATAATACTATTAAAACAGTCATGTATATTTAAAACCAGTTACAATACTATTCCAATGGGCAAAATTTGGACTACCAATGGCCAGAATTTCAGAGAGGGCCTAGACACTATGCGGAAAAGGTGTGTGGAAATCACAGCGGGAAGGAGGGAGGACGCTTCTGCTTCCGGTCCTGCCTCTTTCTCCCCTTTCTTCCCTCCTCCTCCTTGTCTTGCCTTTTTCACTTATTGGGAATGGTGAGAGAGAGTTGGAAGGGAAATTGAAAGGGAAATGCTGGAGGAAAAGGGGAGTGTGGGATAAGGCAGAATGTCGGATACGCGAAAGCTAGATAAGCAAGACTTGACTATATAAATCAGGCTGAACATTAACCATAGAGTCATGCTGAAGGGCTTAGAGATTTCTAGACAAAATACTTCTGTAGGCATTTGTAGGAACTCCATTACAAGTCTATGATCAGTGCCTGGTGGAAGTTAACTATAGAGTCATGCTGGAAGGACAAATAATTCCTAAAAAAGTGTTCTCATTGGTAAAAAAAAAATCACATTTTTCAATTGACATTTTTTCACCTAATACATTATATGCACTCTTTTTCAAAAGAGTGCATATAATGATCAGTTACAAGATTATGTTGTAGATTGGATTTTGTAAACCAGGAAGGATTTTTTTTAAATGAAGTACTGTCATCTCATCGAGTTCGTTATTTAAGGCAGGCTAACCATACCTCCAAAAGGTAGCTAGAGCAAAGTAGGAAACATCGAAGCAACTGAAATGGAGCATATTAAAAGACATGGTGTCGTACCGAACTTTTACTTCTAGATCCCAAACAGTTCTCTGCCCAGCTGCACAACTGGTGATGGTGAGAGTATCACAACTTGATTTGTGCAGAATAATGAGATGAGTGATAATATTGCTTTTTTAGTGTGTGTGTGTCTGTCTATCTATCTATTTATTTGTCACATTTCTATACCGTCCCTCTCAGCCCGAAGGCGACTCGGGACGGTTTACACAGGCAGTCTCTGCCCTCAATACAACACAGCAACAAGTCAACCCCCCCCCCCAAATATAATAACATATTAACAATTAAAAACATACAATTGCAGCCTCAGCGTCATGTTGAAATCAGTTTCCATCACATCGTCGTCATTCCTTATATCCAATTAAGCCTATCTATCTATCTATCTATCTATCTATCTATATCCTTTAATATATAATCTGCAGAAATGTACAGCAACAGATGCCAAAGTGTAAACAGATGTGCAACCACTTTTATACAGCAGAAAAACCATGCATTACATTGTCTAGGTTCAAATTTCCCTCCCCTGTCCCTCATTGGCTGAGCACCAGCACACACTACTTTTTCCTTTTAGTTATTTAACTCTTGCGCACGTGCACATATTACTATCAGTGGAGGTCCAGACAATGAGAAAAAATAGTGATATAGAATAGAGCAGTCCCAAGAATAGAAGGTGTTATGAAGTCCATGATGGTAAATACATGGTAAACTGGATATTGTCTATAACAAGGGAGACCTCTGGCCATGGGCTAGGGTCCATGAGATTAGCGCTGGTTCAGACGAGTGCCAATTAAAGAGCCAATTCAAGACTTGTCAAGAGATGGTAACCTTCTTCCAAGCTTCACCATTATAATCCATAGTAATTTCAAAAGCAGTCATCTGGAGCAAATAAGGACTCTAGTTTAAGCATCCCTTGTCCTGAATTCCCAAACCCATCTAGGTGCTGGGATGGTGGCGTCTTTGCTTTCTAATGTACACAAGCTTTGCTTTGTGCACATAATTATTAATAATATTGTCATAAATTTACCTTCAGGTTAGGTTTCTATGTGTATATGAAATGCTAAGGATTTTATGTTTAGACTTGAGTCTCATTTCCAAAATATATTATTATATATATGCAAATATTCCCAAATCTATGGGGGCAGGATCCAACATACGGAACACTTCTGGTCTTAGGCATTTTAGATATGAGGTAATCAATCTGTACTAGGCAGGAGGACGGGTACTCTATTGATATTTGAGAATTTCAAGATCAGTGGGAATCATGTGGTTCTCCAATTGTTTAACGTCATAGCATTTCTCACTGTCTGGGATTTGTAGCTCGATAACATTTCCAATTTAATTGAAACCCACGCACAGTTTGATTGCTGATTGGGATGGGTTGCTTTGTACTTCAATGCATTTGGAAATTGCCATGTTGGAGATGCCTGTGATAAGTTTGAATGACAAGGATTTGAAGAAGCAATCGTGTTCCTTCTGGAGAACATTTTGTGCCAGGGGTTTAATTGGAATGAAATATCCCCCATCTCCACAAGCGCGATGAGCTTCCAATTCCCTGCTTCCAATCTTGCATGTCCCTACAAGCGGCGGTCTTTTCACGCAGATGTTGTGCCTGCTTGAGAACAGTGGTGCCTTCAGGGGAAATCACTGTCGGCACATCTCTTCTGATCTTTGATCACACTTGGCGACGATAGAAATTTTTCATTATTCGAATCTCTCTGGAATGAAAATATTCTGTGGATGGATGTACATCAAGAGAGAGGTGGCAAATTGGGAAGTGCAGGCGGCCATCACCCATGAGAATCCCACTGCCCCACACAGACACCCAGTGTGGCAAGAAATAAAATCAGATGGTTTGTTTTGATCCACATCAGGAAATCAATTTGGGCAGATTTCCTCTCTCTCGTGATACCAGAGAGCTTTTAAAAGACACATATTTTGGAATGTAAGCCTTAGTATTCCCAAGACAGCATAAACAACACAGATATCTCATACTTTGTTGTGGCTGGGGAAAAAATGACATTCTTCCGCACTTCTCCATGCTAGGGTAAGGGTTATAGGGAAACTCAAGGTGGATCTACACCAGGGGTGGGCAACCTATGGCCCGTGGCCCGTATCTGGCCCGGCAGCTGATCCTGTCCGGCCCGGGGAGAAGGGCGTCGGGGAGTGGGGCCAAGAGGAAGGGATGCCGCTGCCGCCATCCCTTTGCAGGCTCTGTGGGGCCTGTGTCGGCAGACAGGCCGGAGGAGTGGCGGCTTTGGAGTGCCTGCTATCTCTGGAGGCGATCCGGGCCTTCAACAGGAGCACTCGGCAACCTGCAGGGGCTTATCACCCTGCCGACCCGGAAGACTTGATCGTCTTCCGGGTCGCCAGGGTGAACAGCCGTCTCAGATTGCCGACTGCTCCCCCTGCAGGCCCGGATCGCCTCCAGGGATGGCAGGCACTCCATAGCAGGGCGATCAGCTGGGGAACAACTGGGGGCAAGAGTGGGCGGAAGCCTGCAGCCTCCGATTGCCCTCTGCTCTGCTCTGTAGCGGCGGCGGCTGGGTCCACTTTGCCATCCTCTGGGCTGGGGTCATTGGGCCATTCCATCTTGGGATCCTTCCTCTCTTGAGGATGTCAGCCTTCATCTTGGTTCACACCTTGTCTTCTTGAATTTTATTTTAGTGGTATTTATTATTATTTTATAATATTTTTATTATAATATAATAATATTATAAATAATATAATATAATAACGTTATATTATATTATAATTTCTTTTTTTAAATTTTTTTATTGCATTTTTCCATATACATATAAAAACATTTCAGCAGAAAGAAGGAAGAAATGGGGGAGGGATCAGGGAGGGGGTAAGGGGAGGGGGGGAGATAGGATAGATAGATAAGAGGGAAAGGAAGAAAGAAAGCAGGAAAAAGTAGAGAGTAGATAGAAGATTGAAAAGAGGAGAAGGTAAGTACAGTTATAGAACGTGAAAGTAGATAGACAAAGTCAGTCTTCCAGTCCAGTCCGCGGATATAGATCTTTTCTTGTAACCTTAAGTCTTCCCTTTTTCCTGAGATGTATCGCCTGTACTGTTTTATTCCGCTTTAGTTCTAACTAACAAAAAATCACTTCTCAATTTGTTTATTTTATTTTCACTTCCTTCAAGTACGAGGATATCTGTTTCCAGTCAATCCTGTTGTCCTGAGGTTGGTCATTAATTATATCTTTCAGAACATCTAAGTCCATTAGTTCTTTTATCTTTAGTAACCATTCGTCTATCTTTGGGGGGGAGTTGCTTTTCCAATTTTTTGCCACTACCAGTCTTGCAGCTGCAGAAATGTAAAAGAAAAGTTTATCTTTGTTCCTATCAATAGTATCGTCCATAATGTTCAGGAGGTAGATTTTTGGTTTAAATTGTAGACTGAGATTCAACATCTTCTGTGAATGATCGTGAACACTTTTCCAAATTTTTTTTATCTTGACATCCTGACATCTCCAGCATTTGTTGTTTAGGTTTTTGTAAATCTTTGCGAGTTTTGATGGAGTTAGATGCCACCTAAAGAACATTTTATACCAGTTTTCCGTCACTGGCGATAGTCCTGCATATTTAATCCTCCTTTTCCAGAGTCTTTCCCATTCCTTCAGGGGGATTGGGTGTCCTAGGTCTTGCGCCCATTTAATCATATTGTCCTTTACTAGGTCTGCTTCGGTGCTCCATTCCAGCAATTGATTATATAGTATCCTGATTTGCCCCTTTTCTAGGGACATCACTTTTTCCCATGTTGTAACAATGTCGCTAAAGCCCGTCTTTTTATCTATTTTGAAGTACTCTTTCACTTGGAGATATTGGAGCCATGGGATCCCGCTGTCCATTTCCCGTACTTCCTCTAGGGATTTAAGCCTCCACATCGACCCCTCTCTTGACAGGAGGTTTCTGTATGTGTGCCATTCATTATGTGGTGTCTCCCTTCTATGTTGGGCTTCAGCTGGCGAGATCCAGAGTGGTGTCTTCTAGTAAAAATTTCTCTTGTATCTCTTCCATACTTTTATTAATGCCGCCCGGATGAAGTGATTGGTAAAAAAATTTTCGATCATAAATTTGTCATACCAAAGGTATGCATGCCACCATCGCCTTATATCATACCCTTCCAGGTTAAGCATTTTCCTTTTTGAGAGGGTGGCCCAGTCTCTTACCCAGCTCAACACCGCGGCGGCGTAATAAATCTTTAGATCAGGTAGCGACATCCCTCCTCTTTCTCTCCTATCTGTCAGAGTCTTGTAGTTAATTCTCGCTTTTTTTCCGTCCCAAATAAATTTAGCTACGTCTTTTCTCCATTTGTTAAATAAATGATTAGTCCTAATAACTGGAATGGTTTGAAATAAAAAAAGCATTTTAGGCAATATATTCATTTTTACAGCCGAAATTCTGCCCATAAATGATAAATTAAGAAATTTCCAATTGTCCATTACCGGTATATTATTTCAATATATTATAAGGTCTATATATATACTATAATAATTATATTAATACTAATAATATATTAATATTTCTTGTTATATTAATATGTTAATATTAATGATGTGTAATATATATAGTAAATATAGTAAATAAATAAATAAATTATGTAGATTAGAATGTAGTTCAGCCTTTAGGTGCAGCCCTCCATAATATTTTTTGGCTCTCGTGTGGCCCCTTGGAAAAAATAATTGCCCACCCCTGATCTACACTGTGGAATGGAGGTCATTTGCACCATTCGGCCATGGTTACTAGGCATGTGTGATCTACTTTTAAAATGGTCCAAAAGTCATTACAAATATATATGAAGTTGAGCAATTTTAAACAGTCATGGATAGTGAGTTCCATTAATTTAATACTGGCATTGATAGCAGGGCGCCTTGTTGTTCCGTGTGCCTGGTGAGACAAAAAAAGCCAATGTTTCCCAATCAAGAAATCTGACTAGTTGAAGAAGAAGCCACTGAGGGATTTTATTCAATCCAGCTGGAAAGGATGACAGCTTTTTTCCAGGAAGCTGAGATACTTCACATAAAAACCCAGACATTTTCATACACAGAAATCCTTTGTATTTCCGGCTCATGCCCCAACTGGAGCTGGCTTCTCCATGATTGGCAGAGCTCCGTTGACGTCATGGCCAGCCGAGAAGGATTCCCTCAGAGAGGCAGGACTGCAGCGTCTCCCAGCCAACCAATCGGAGAGCGTTCCCCACTTCCAGTGGTGATTTCTGCTCTCCAATGGCTGAAGGGAGGCAGGATGGTCCAGGAGACAAAGGAATGCAAAGTGTTTTGAAAGGATTACCATTGTCCCAGCCTAGGTACAGAACAAATAGGGACCATTATGTCCCATGCACTTTATAGAAAGTTATTTTGAGTTGGTGAGTGACCCATTAAGGCAGGTCGGGCACCCACAGCGCCCGTGTCCATTGTAGTCCAGACAAGGCATTGTCCAAAGTGATAGGATTAGATAATCCAGTCCTGGGAAAGGGGAAATGTCATAATGGGAGAACATGACATGACCTCCCAATATCAGGCCAGTCGTGCCAGATGATGAATGTCTTTTGTCATGTTCAAGTAGCTGCACAAAGGACAGACGACCTGGTATCAGGATCCTGTTGTCCTATGCACAGCTGGGTTTATGGGGCCAATAGAGATGGGTCTTTTAAATGGTTGTCAAAAGGGATAAAATGAAGTCTTGCACTGTATTGCTTGGCTCTGTCTAATGCCTTTTGAGCAGAGACTCTGTATTAGACATCTTTTCAGGCCTGAAAAAAGTTAAACTTTTGTTATAGCATCCAAGCACGTTCTACGTTTTTTTCTGGCTGTCAAAATAGCACGATATGCCGGGCAACAGACCCACAACGCTCCTTAAGCAGCTGGTTGATTTTGGGTTCAATAACATATGTCAGTGTTTCCCAACCAGTGTGCCGGGGCACACTAGTGTGCCATGAGCAATCATCAGGCGTGCCGTGGGAAATTGGAACCTCTAGGAGGGGAGGGGGGAGAGTCTAGTGTGTTGAAGTATAAAAACCCTAAGAAACCTACCTCGATAAAGGCACAAAATTACAACAACCCCCCCCTCCCCACCCGTTGTCTACTTGGTCTCTCCCCCTCCATGCATTGGGAAGGCCCGCCTCCCGTTCCCCAAGTAGAGACCTCCTCTTGCCTCCCCCCCCCCCCGGCCTAATGCCGGATGGTTCAGTCCAGCACCGGCCCCGCTCCCTCCCCCTCCTCTCCGGTGCGTGCAAAACCGCTCTCAGCCCCCTCCGGCTCCTTGCCCACCCCCGCCGCCTTCCTTCCTGCCTGCTTCGCCAGCCCCGAGATGCCCACCTGGGCCGCCCCGCTGACCCCAGAGGAGCTGCGCAAGTGGTGAGTGAGGCTCCTGCTCCCCACGACCCCAATTCAAGCCTGGCAGGGAGGGAGGGGGCAACCTAAATGAGAGGGAGAATGCTGGTCTTTCGATGCCCCACCTCCAGAAACTGTAACTCCCAAATGTCAAGGTCTATTTTCCCCAAACTCCATCTGTGTTCACATTTGGGCATATTGAGTATTCATGCCAAGTTTGGTCCTGATCCAACATTGTTTGAGTTCACAGTGCTCTCTGGATATAGGTGAACTACAACTCCAAAACCCAAGGTCAATGCCCACCAAACTCTTACAGCATTTTCTCTTGGTTATGGGAGTTCTGTGTGGGAAGTTTGTGTCTTTCTGCCATTCGTGCCAGGATATCTATGTTGTGTTCATCGAAACAGGCCCAGGTTTCACACTGAGTATATAAATACATTTAAAAACATATTAACTGTATGTATTACTGTGTTAGAGTGTCATTTTGTGTCATTTTGGTTGGTGGTGTGCCCCAGGATTTTGTACATGTAAAAAGTGTGCCGCGGCTCAAAAAAGGTTGGGAAACACTGACATATGTAACAAGTGTTTTGAACTTCAACTCCCACAAATCCTAACAACCTCAGTCCCTTTTCTTTTCCCCCTCAGCTGTTCAAGTCTCATCATGGATTTCAGATTTGTAAAATCCAGAAATGTTTACACCCCTTCCTTCCTTCCTACCTTCCTTCCTCCCTCCTCCCTTCTTTCTTTCTTTCCTTCCTTCCCTCCTTTCTCTCTCTCTTTCCTTCCTCCCTCCCTCCGTTCTTTCTTTCCTTCCTTCTTTCCTTCCTTCCTTCCTCCCTCCCTTCTTTCTCTCTTTCATTCATCCTACCTTCCTTCCTTCCTTCATTCATTCCTCCCTCCCATCCTTTCTCCTTCCTTACCTCCCTCCCTTCTTTCTTTCCTTCCTTCCCTCCTTCTTTCCCCCTCCCTCCCTCCCTCCCTTCCTTCCCTTCCTTTCCTTCCTTCTTAAGTGGCTGAGGGGGGAAAGGAAGGGGGCTGAGGCTGTTAGAAATTGTGGAAGTCCAAAACACCTGAAGGGCCCAAGTTTGCCTGTGCCTGGTCTACACTGTCAAAGGAATGCAGTTTGACCCCACTTTCACTGCCCTGGCTCAATGCTGTTGAGTGCTGGGTTTTGTAGTTTAGTGAGGCACCAGCAATCTTTGGCTTGTAGAACTACAATCCTCAGGTTTGCCTATGATCAAGCCATGGTAGTTAAAGTGGAGCCAAACTGCATTAATCCTACAAAGTAGATGCACCCTACATAGTCTGAACTAGGGGGCAAAACATCTCTCAATGCACTTTCTCCGTACTTTGCATAATTATGTACACTTCTATTCCCAGTTGTGGGCAAGATTGAAGGAAGAAGCTGGCCTACCTATGCCTTATTCTTGGAATGATTAAAAATGTAGCTATTATCCTGAGCAGACCAGAGAATCTTGTTTGTTAGTGCAAACTAATTACGCTGGCCTTCATGTCTTGGAAAGGACTGAAGAGGCCCGTGGGATTAGATTTTCCGATATCTACCCATCTTCTGACTCATTGTTTGGTATTCTAAAAAGCCAACCATTCCAAAGTACAAAGGAAGACAAGACTCTTTCATTTACGTAATACCTATCCGCCTTTTCATCGCCATCCGCCTGAAGACACTTGACTCCTATCTCAGAACAATTTTAAAAAATGACATTGAAAAAAGTGTAAAAGATTGGATGGCAATAAGAATACAAAACAAAGCCACAGAATCAGCAGAACACAGCCCCCCTTCTAAACTGCCATATAAAATCTTAGGGGGCATCTACACTATAGAACAGGCATGGGCAAACTTCAGTCCTCCAGATGTTTTGGACTTCAACTCCCACAATTCCTAACAGCCTAATGGCTGTTAGGAATTGTGGGAGTTGAAGTCCAAAAAACCTGGAGGGCTGAAGTTTGCCCATGCGTGCTATAGAACAAACATAGTATTTAACTACTATGGATCAAGGCTGTGGAATCATGGCAATTGTCGTTTGCTGAGGCACCAGCACTTCCAGGCTCCCATGGCATCGAGCCATGGCACTTTAAGTGGCATCAAACTGCCTTCATTCTACAGTATAGGTCAGTGTTTCTCAACCTTCCTAATGCCACGAACCCTTAATGCAGTTGCTGATGTGGTGGTGACCGCCAACCATAAAATTATTTTTGTTGCTACTTCTTAACTTTAATTTTGCTATTGTTATGAATCGTTACGTAAATATCTGATACACAGGATGTATTTTCATTCACTGGACCAAATTTGGCACAAATACCCAATATGCCCAAATTTGAATTCTGGTGGGCCTATGGGGGGGATTGATTTTGTCATTTGGGAGTTGTAGTTGCTGGGATTTATAGTTCAACTACGATCAAAGACAGGCCCGGATTAACCCCCTTTGCCACCCTAGGCCACACTTTGGAATTACGCCCCCAAACCAACCTCTACTGCACCTCCCCACCTCATCCTCCTCGCAGCGCTGTGCACCCTCCTTCTTTGAGTCAAGGAAGGAGCGCGCGCTCGAGGAGGAGGAAGGAAGGGAAGCCCCGCCCCGGAGCCGACATTGGCCCTGGGGGCGAAGCTTCCCTTCACCGCCGCCTCTTCGCGGCGCACCTCCTGCCCTCCTTCCTTGACAAGGGGGCGGGGTGATGGCAAGGGTGCGCCATTCCCTCTTCCCCCTCTCCCTCGCAGCGCTCTCCCCCCACCCTCCCCTGAGAGAGAGAGAGAGTTGCGTTGAGGTGTTGGTTTTTTTGGGTCCATGTGAATTGCTCCCCCCTTGGCTTGCGCCCCTAGGCCATGGCCTTATGGGTAATCCAGGCCTGATCAAAGAGCATACTGAACTCCACCAACGATGGAATTGAATCAAACTTGACACACAGAACGCGCACGACCAACAGAAAATACTGGAAGGGTTTGGCGGGCAATTGACCTTGAGTTTTTGGTTTTGTAGTTTATCTAAATCCAGAGAATACTGTAGACTCAAACAATGATGGATCAAATACTCAATATGCTCAAATGTGAACACGGGTAGAGTTTGGGGGAAAATAGACCTTGACATTTGGGAATTGTAGTTCCTGGGATTTATAGTTCACCTACAATCAAAGAGCATTCTGAACCCCAGCAACGATATATATCCCCCAGGGTGGGAGAAAGAACTCCTGCCTGTTTGAGGGAAGTTTGAATGCTGCAATTGATCACCTTAATTAGCACTGTAAAGCCTTGCAGCTTCAAGGCTTGGCTGCTTCTTGTTGGGGGAAATCCTTTGTTGGGAGGTAATTACCTGCTTCCTCTCTGGATTCCCCTGTTTTTGAATGTTGTTCTTTATTTACTGTTCTGATTTTAGAGGTTTTTTAAAATTCTGGTAGCCAGACTTTGTCCCTTTTCATGGTTTCCTCCTTTCTATTGAAATTGTCCACATGCTTGTGGATTTCAATGGCTTCTCTGTGTAATCTGACACGGTGGTTGTGAGAGTGGTCCAGCATTTTTGTGACCTCAAATAATATGCTGTGTCCAGGTTGGTTCAACGAGTGCTCTGCTATGGCTGACTTCTCTGGTTGAATTAATCTAATTTTTACATTCTCCGTGTTTTTTTTTTAAAAAAAAATAAGCGAAGGTTTACGTCACAGGGCAGAACTGCCAATTACTTGCCCTGAGAGCTTGAAATACAGTAGGCTTTACATTCACAATGAATAAAACAAGTAATTCCAGATGTTCGAGTGTGTGACTTCCTGCAACATGGAAAGCAGATGAATGCATTTTGTCTGAGCCAGAGACCAGGAAAGTTAGCCTTTTGCTCAGCCTGAACTGACCATACTGGTTGGGGGATTTGGAGATTTATAATCCCTCAAAGTAACTTTTCCAAGCTCTGAGGGAGAAAGGAAAGTGCGCAAAGCAAATATATGTGTTTTTCAACCTGGGGGTCAGGACCCCTGGAGAGGCCGCAAGGGGGTGTCAGAGGGGTGGCCAAAGACCATCAAAATACACAGAATTTTCTGTTGGTCATGGTGGTTCTGAGTGGGAAGTTTGGCCCAATTCTATCGTTGGTGGGGTTCAGAATGCTCTTTGAGTGTAGGTGAACTATAAATCCCAGAAACTACTACTCCCAAATGTTTTAATGTTTGCATGTTTATATATTTGAAATTAGGGGTGCCCCCGGTGGCACAGTGGGTTAAACCGCTGAGCTGCCAAACTTGCTGACCAAAAGGTCACAGGTTCAAATCCGAAAGGGGCGTGAGCTCCCGCCGTTAGCCCCAGCTTCTGCCAAGCTAGCAGTTCAAAAACATGCCAATGTGAGTAGAGCAATAGGTACCGCTCTGGCGGTAAGATAACGGCGCTCCGTGCAGTCATGCTGGCCACATGAACTTGGAGGTGTCTATGGATAATGCCGGCTCTTTGGCTTATTTATTTATTTACTTGCTGCATTTGTATACCGCCTTTCTCAGCCAGAAGCGATTCAAGGCGGTTCACAGCCGGCAGCGATTTGATGCCATAACAATATCAGAATACAATTAAAACAATTATAAAAACAATTCTGATGAAATATAAAGGCTTAATTAGATATATGGAATGACGACAGTGTGACGGAAACTGATTTCAACATGACGCTGAGACTGCAATTCTATGTTTTTAATTGTTAATTTGTTGTTATATGGTTATTTTTTTTGTTTGTGTTGTATTGAAGGCGAGACTGCCTTGTGTAAACCATCCCGAGTTGCCTTCGGGCTGAGAGGGGCGGTATAGAAATGCGACAAATAATTAATTAATTAATTAATTAATTCAACATTTATAATGTAATATAAAAACAAGAATATCTGTAAAAACAATGAACACCAACCCCGAGTCGGACACGACTGGACTTACGTAAGTCGGGGGGAAACCTTTACCTTTACTTATATTTGAAATTGTATACTAATGCTTTGATGTTAAGCCACATTGAGTCTCCTTTGGGAGAGATAACACGGGGGATATATAGAATAAAATATATACAAATAAAAATGTAAGGGAAAAAGAAGGGAAATGAAAGAAAGGATAAGGGAGGGAGGGAAGGGAGAAGAAAGAAAAAGGAGGGATGGAAAGAAGAAAAAGAAAGAAAGGAAAAAGAAGGGGGCTTGTCAAAGCTCTTGTTTGGAACATGATGCCCAGTGCGGACGGTCTAAAAATAAGTTTTCCAACCTCTAGATAGACAATGAGCCGAGGCTGAGGTAATGCTTGATACAATACAAGAGGATGGCTGTGCTGCGTGCATCATGTTGGCATTTATTGGAATGGCAGAAGCCAAAAGGGGCTGGTCAGCAGGCTCTATTCAGGGCCCTGTCACAGACTTCCTCCATGTCCAGGGGCAAGTTATTTGCCTGCTCTGTGCCTCAGTTTCCCTCGGCGCACAATGCAATTAGAGGCACTTAATACTTGCCTCACGCGGGGCGTTCCAGGAGGTAATGAGTGCTTGCAACCTGCTTGAAGATCCAAAGATGAAAGGGGCTGGAAGTGGGCAGGTTGTCATTACAGAAGGCTTGGCCAGTGATGCAGGGTTTTCTTTGCCGCTGTGAGAGCTGTTGAGGAACCAACACAATCCGCCAGCAAAGGCAACAACAGTGACATCTGCTGGGAATGGACATCTCTGCCCTGGAATCAAACCGAAGGAGCAGGACTTTGTACTCTGTTCATGAGCTTGGTCATGGCTGATTCTACACCAGGCATGACCAACTTTGGCCCTGCAGGTGTTTTGAACTTCAAGTCCCACAATTCCTAACATCCTCAGGCCTTTTCCTTTCCCCCCTCAGTTGCTTAAGTCAGTGTTTTTCAACCTTTTCTGGCCCAGCTTACCTGTCCGAACGCATCGGCCGCTACGTCCCACCTCGTAATCTAAGGTCATCCGGGGAGGCCCTGCTCTCGCTCCCGCCTAATTCCCAGATGCGGTTGGTGGGGACGAGAGATAGGGCCTTCTCGGCGGTGGCCCCCCGCCTGTGGAATGCGCTCCCTATCGATGTACGATCCAACGCATCACTCCTGGCATTCAGGAAAAAAGTAAAATCCTGGCTGTGGGACCAGGTGTTTGCTCACCAGCACTAGGCAGCATTTTAGGACTGGATTTTAAATAGAAAGTAGATGAAGAGGACCAATGCTTTTATGGACAGAACATGGTTTTAATCTGGAATGAATGTGTATGATGCTAAGGCAACTGTTTTAATGTATTTTAATGTATCTTAACTGTTGAAGGGATTTTTGGGGTTTTATATTGTTATTATGTAGGCATCGAATTGTGCCGTACTGTAAGCCGCACTGAGTCCCCCCTTGGGGGTTGAGAAGAGCGGGGTAAACTCCTGAAATAAATAAATAAATAAAGTTTTTGAGCCGCGGCACATTTTTTACATTTACAAAATCCTGGGGCACACCACCAACCAAAATGACACAAAATGACACTCTAACACAGTAATACATATAGTTAATATGTTTTTACATGTATTTATACACTCAGTGTGAAACCTGGGCCTGTTTCGATGAACACAACATATATATGACTTCCTCTCACATACTTATACATGGCTATCATGTCTTCTCTCAGCCTTCTCTTCTTCAGGCTAAACATGCCCAACTCTTCAAGCCGCTCCTCATAGAGCTTGTTCCCCAGACCTTTGTGAAATTTCACCCTGAGTGAAACTTGCTTCCAGTTAACTATGGATGTCATGAAGCTGTTATAAATAGTTCATTGGGGGGGGGACTCTCAAAAATCCAGTAAAATAGTAAAAAAAAAAAATCCAAGCGGAGAGGCTCAATTTGTTTTTTCAAAACCTGTGAGGGGGCTGCTAGGAGGGGGGAGAGTGCCAATTTCCCACAGCACACCTGATGATCGCTCACGGCACACTAGTGTGCCACGGCACACTGGTTGGGAAACACTGGCTTAAGTGGTTAGGAATTGTGGAACTTAAAGTCCAAAACATCTGCAGGGGCAAAGTTTGCCCATGCCTGATCTACACTGTGGAATGAATGCCATTTAACACCACTCGATGCTTAGACGCAAATCATTTTACAGTTTTTACTCATGACAACATACATACAAAAATACACATTTTTTAAAAAGCAAGAATATCCACCCTACATAAACGAAACAAAAGGAAATACTGGGTTGCATCTTGAAAAAATACGGCAATAATAATAATAATAATAATAATAATAATAATTGTTTTTAAAGAGAGAAAGTTGAGGTGGGCCCAAACCTCTGTAATGTAAATTTGCAGATGTTCTAAATTCAGGTGTGTCTGTGCTGTTTATGGTTTCCCAGAATCTGGGATTTTCAATGGGGCTGCGGTGACGCAAAGGGTAAAAGATTGTACCAGCATGAACCACTTTTTAAAAGCCAGAATCCCTCCCATGAGATCATTTTCCCTGCACCTTCCTTCCTGCTCCTTATCTCTAATTTCCTGGGAGAAGCAAGTCTGTCTTAAAGCTGCTGAACTTGCTAACGGGAAGGTCGGCAGTTCAAATCTGTAGGACAGGGTGAGCTCCCACTGTTAGCCCTAGCTCCTGTCAACCTAGCCGTTCGGGAAAAAATGCAAATGTGAGTAGATAAATAGGTACCGCTTTGGCGGGGAAAGGCAAAAGATGTTCCAAGCAGTCTTGCAGGCCACAAAACCAGGAGGTAACAACGCAGGCTCCTCACCTTGAAAGTGGAGAACGCCTTCCCCAGAGCCAGAGACCAGCACTTCCTCAAAAAGCCAGAAATGAAAAAGGAG
Source organism: Anolis apletophallus (assembly GCA_030556195.1). Lineage (NCBI taxonomy): Eukaryota > Metazoa > Chordata > Lepidosauria > Squamata > Anolidae > Anolis > Anolis apletophallus. The sequence goes on along the minus strand of JARBWK010000011.1, from coordinate 42,824,148 downwards.
AAGGCTTTGCCTTGTCTGTGTTTGTATGTCTCATTGTATGATACTGTAAGACATTGAATGTTTGCGTATCTCTGCTGTAAATGCTGTCATCCGCTCTGAGTCCCCTAGGGCAGTGTTTCCCAACATTTTTTGAGCAGCGGCACATTTTTCACATTTACAAAATCCTGGGGCACACCACCAACCAAAATGACACAAAATGACACTCTAACACAGTAATACATATAGTTAATATGTTTTTAAATGTATTTATACACTCAGTGTGAAACCTGGGCCTGTTTCGATGAACACAACATAGAAATCCTGGCAGGAATGGCAGAAAGACACAAACTTCACACACACATCTCCCATAACCAAGAGAAAATGCTATAAGAGTTTCTCCCCTTTGGGGCCCTTCCTCCCCGAGGGGCTTCGGGGGGGGGCGGAGGGGAAGTGCTCCTTCGCTTCCTTCACCACCGCAGGAGCGTCTGCTACCCCCGGGACATAGTGCACATGCACCCAAACAAGCGCACTTCCACTTCCGTTCCCCGCCATCCCTTGATTGGAGGCTGGCTGGCTGGGGAAACGGCCGAAGGAGGCAGCGCCCCGGCCCCTTCTTCTTCGCCGCCGCCCGGCCCTTCTTCATCCTCCTCCCCCAAGCAGCAGCAGTAGGAGTGCGGCAGGAGTGGGAAGAAAGGGGGGAAGAGAGGTTTTTCCGCGGCACACCAGGCGATCGCTCACGATGGTTGGGAAACACTGCCCTAGTGGAGAAGGGCGGAATATAAATAAAGTGTATTATTATTATTCAGTGCAATAATAATAATACACTGTATGTATTATTATTCACTCAAAACCTTGGAAGTCCCTGAACAGACTCAGAAGCAGAGTGGGCAGATCAAAAGACAATCTGGCCAAATGGCACTGCCTAGAAGAATCCTCCACCTTGTGTGACTGTGGAGCAGAACAGACAACACTGCATCTGTATGCTTGTCCTCAATGTCCTGCCTCACGTACGGAGGAAGAATTGTTTTAATTGTTTTAATTGTTTTAATGTTTTTAATGTAATTTAGTATTGAAATGTTGTTTAAATGTTGGAATGTTGTATTTTATGGTTTTATATTGTAATTAGGCATCGGATTGTTGCCTTGTTAGCCGCCCTGAGTTCCCTTCCGGAGGTAGAAGTACTGTAAATAAATAATAAATAAATTGTTTGACGCTACCGAAAATGTGGCTGCTATTGTTCTGGTCAAAAGATATTTATCTACTTGTGCTCCTTCTATTTTTATCAGTTTTAGACTAATTAATGCAATGTTTTTGATACGAAATAAATGCATAAATAAAATTCACTACAAAACCCCTGTGGATATCCTAACTGTTGATAATAGAAAACTCTGCTTTTACTATTCTTCGGCTTGAAGAATATTATCAAACTGTGCTGGAGGACCGAAGCACACACAAATCTTTCCAGGAAAGGAGATATATATCTATTATATAAATGGGCTCACGTCATGTGATGTATACCTCAAACAAAGAAACCATACAACGCAGAAACACAATACTTGCCAACAGAAATAGGCCTCAAGCAAGGTACGTTTGTAGCAAAGAAACTTTCCCCCAAAACCTAAAAGGCCCCAAAACAACGAGTAAAAAATAAAACTACATTTACCAGCATCCTCCCGGGCTGCCAAAGACTCACCCAGCCTCTACATTCTGAACAACATGATTGGCTGCCAATAAGGCGGATTTGCATAACTGCTGTAACCATAGCAACGCTGGCAAGAGCCATCCAAGGCTAGGATAGAATGCTGAGAGATTTCAGTTGGTGTTTGAGGGTTAAACTGCCAAAACCAAACTCTGAGGGAGCAATTCTCCAGCAAATTCCTACCCACACAACACAACACAACTTCCAATCACAACCCATCCCACCAACCTTACGGGACCCCGTACACACAACACCTACAAACACCACAAACTAAAACCCTTCCTTCCACACAGACATAAACTGACCCAAAAGACAAGCCATGCCTTATAAAAATAACAGCATCGGACGACACACTCACAACGCTACATACATCAAACAAAAAAGGGCAGAACAAACACCAGAACAGAAACACACTGTGCAGCAGAGACACAGACAACAGGTCACTGCACGACGCGCAGCTGAGAACCAAATGCAAAGAACTGCACGACAAGAAGAAGCGCAGCCAGGAACAACAAAGACGCAGAAATGCAACACAACAGCAGTTAAGGAGAGCAGAAACACGACCTCGCAACACAGAAAACAAACATCAAAACACCACAACCAATTCCACCGCCTAGCCTTCAGATACAACGCTGCAGAAGACTACAGCATGGTGCCAGAGGCCGACATTGGCACCCTAACGCACATCTGCACACACTGCAAAGCCCTGAAATACCCAGCAGAAACACCAGGAATGTGCTGCCTAGCCGGTAAAGTCTCTCTACCACCACTTGCCACTCCTCCACAACCACTACAGACTTTGCTGAGTGGAGACACTCCAGAATCAAAACACTTCCTCCGCTATATAAGACAATACAACTCATGCTTCCAGATGACATCATTTGGAGCACACATAGAAAGTACGCAATTCATGCCTACATGACCCCACCAAGATCGTAAGTAACATCATTTCCAACCCTTACATCTCGCATCTCATAAATAGGGCACAGCAACGCGTGCCGGGTACAGCTAGTATATATATATATATATATATATATATATAGAGAGAGAGAGAGAGAGAGAGAGAGAGAGAGAGAGAGAGAGAGAGCGCATAGATATCAAACCTGGGGATGTACTTTATACAGTGCGCTATCCATGCATTTCTCTGTAAAATTAATGTATTACTGTATTCTATGCATTCATACATTATACGATGCATAAGTTTGTGTTTTTAACGGGTCCACACCCTAAAACATGAGATTGCTTTAGCATCTCATTTAGTCGATATAAAATTAAAGGTTTTCCAATCCTCAAGCGGGGAATCTTGTTTATAATAAGGGGCAATAGTCTATAAAAGACAAGCTTTCTGGCCCCCAAATCATAGGATTGTACAGTGGGAATTGTACAGTTGGAAGAGACAAAGGACATCCAGCCTAGGCCTATTTTGCCACGCAGGGAGACACCATTAAATCACTCCTGACAGATGGCCATCCAGCCTCTACTTAAAATCTTAGTGTTTGATCTTAGGCTATGAAACACCCTCATAAGGATGGTTCTGTTGTCCTCTTTTAGCTGGCAGGCAAAGAGTTTCCTATATAGTGCTCCAAGTCTTTGAGTCCCCTTCGGGGGAGATAAGCGGGGTATAAATAAATAAATAAATAAATAAATAAAAATATGTATTCCACCCTATCTTCCCAAAGGGACTCAGGGCAAATTCCAGCATACACAAACACAAGGCAAACATTCAATGCCTAGAAACAACCAAGACACAGATAACAAAGATAAAGGCAAAAGCTTCCAGTTCTGGGGGGTGGTGCTCATCTCGATTTCTAAGCCGAAGACCCAGCATTGTTCGTAGATGCCTCCAAGGTCAGGACTGCATGGAGTTCTTTCCCGCCAAAGCAGTACCTATTGATGTACTCACATTTGCATGCTTTCGAACTGCTAGGTTGGCAGGAGCTGGGCCTAACATCGAGAGCTCACCCCACTCCCCGGATTCGAACTGCCAACCTTCCAATTAGCAAGTTCAGCAGCTCTGCAATTTAAGACAGACTTGCTTCTCCCAGGAAATTAGAGATAAGGAGCAGGAAGGAAGGTGCAGGGAAAATGATCTCATGGGAGGGATTCTGGCTTTTAAAAAAATGGTTCATGCTGGTACAATCTTTGTGAGGGCAATGCTGCATTCAGGTGAAGAGCTCTCGGTTTCTTAGGGCCTACGTTCTTGGAATTCATGTATTCAAGTTTCAAGTTGTTCTTGCTTTAACAACAACAACAACAATTCACTAGACAGGGCAGAGAGTTATGCCATTGTGGTGCTGATATTTAAAAATGTAATATGTGACCATGGCTCTATCAGTCACAAATAAAATACATAGTCAAGCTCTATGAGCAAATCTCGCCAAGAAAACCTTATAATTGGCTTGCCGTAAATCAGAAACTATTTAAAGGCACACAACAACTACATATGTTCTACTTGCTTTTGAGATACTATTTTCAAGGTTGTGTTTTGAATAGATTGGTTGAATAATGCTTTCTTAACATTTTGTATCTCTTTCCATCTGAGTTGTTTTGTTTTCACTAATATTTACAAGCCACTTTGCATCTTCGTTTGGGAGCAAAAGTGGGATATCAAACAAATAATTAAAAATAATCTCCAAAAAGAGGGATTCATTATAAAATGAATGCAGTTTGACACCAGTTTAATAGGTGGAATAATAGGAGTTGCAATTTGACAGAGGCTTTTGCCTTCTCTGGCACCTCGCCAAACTGCAACTGCTGGCGAGTTATGAGCTCAGAATGCAAGGCCAAGGAAACGACTGCAAACAGCTGAGCAAGCACAATGCAAAAAGGACAATTATTCAGATTGATCCCTTCCATACCATGGGGCTTTATCGCAGGGCCAAACTCTTTGAGGATTGCGAAAGTCTCGCTGGCACCAATTCCGTCCCCCACCCTCCCTACCTAAATGCACAATCTCTTTCCACCTTGCAGTCATATCAGCCACTTGCCCCATACTCCCTTACTCCGCAGCAGCCACATCATGGTTGCCAAAGCACCGCACTGGGTGGATCGCTGCTCCTCAGACAAGAGACAGTAATCATCTCAGATCCAGCCGCCAGCAGATAAGGAGACGTCTGAACAACTGGGAGTGGGAGAGCAGGCCGGGGGGACCATTTGGGGGCCTAATTGACTTCCCCATATAGATAAGAAGAATTTTGTGGACTTGATTATGAATTAGAATTTATATATTAGATTTTCAAGACATAGAAATAGTTTTATTTTCTATCTTCAGATCACAACTTTGAGCACCAATGTGATATGAGTCTTATGACTTATATGCTCAAATTTAAGGCAGAATTATAAGGTTATTGGGAATTATTCCTCACCTTTCATAGATTCCAATACATAAATAAATAAATAAATAAATAAGCTAGCCATAGCACTATTTTGGAAGCAAAGATTACCACTGAAGGAGAAAATACAGCGATAGCAAAGTGGTGATGTCTTAGCATTAGGTAAAGGTAAAAGTTTCCCCTGACATTAAGTCTAGTTGTGTCCGACTCTGGGGGCTGGTGCCAAAGAGCCAGCGTTGTCCAGAGACACCTCCAAGGCCGTGTGGCCGGCATGACTGCATGGAGCGCCTTTACCTTCCTGCAGAAGTGGCACCTATTGATCTACTCACATTTGCATGTTTTCGAACTGCTAGGTTAGCAGAAGCTGGGGCTAACAGCGGGAGCTCACCCTGCTCCCTGGATTCAAACCACCAACCTTTCAGTCAGCAAGTCCAGCAGCTCAGCGGTTTAACCCGTTGCACTATTGAGGGCTCCAATTAAAAATGTGTAAATTATTTGTATACTGTAAGATTAAATTTAAAAAATACCTTTCCAGCCGCATGCAGAAGAACTGGGAAAATAAATGGAGCATCAATGCTCAGGGGGAGACTGCCCATAGCAACACCCATTGCTCTATGTCACCACTTTGCTATCGTATTTTCTTCTTCAGTGATTCTGACCATGAAAGCCTTCAACAATACTTATAATACAGTTCAATGACAAAACACCAAGGATGACAGCCAGAAGTTGGTTTGCGTCATGTGAAGGACTCTGTGACACTTTGTCTATGAAATGTTTTAGAAGTGTGTAGACATGGTTGGGGGAGGGGGTATGTGTGTGATGAAGTCCAAAGTATCATAACTTACTCCCAACACTGGATTCAAGACAGCTTACAACACTTTAGAAACATCACAGATCACAATCAATATATAAATTAAAGAGACTGTTGGAATATGTGTTTGGCTTCAGCACAGTATAAAAGGAGTGTCATGTATTGAGGGTTATGTAATTCCATAATGATAATTATGGTACTTTCCCCCTTGCTATAGGAGAAAATGAATATTGCTCCACAGTATTATCCCCTTTATTAAAACTTCCCAAAGTGCTATTGAGGAATTTTTCTGCACATAAAAGCATGCAGTGCAATAACTCTGCGCAGAAAGCCATGCCCAGGTCTTTTGTGTAAAGAAATCTCGCAACTCCAGGGATTCTTGGAAGACACGGACTATCTAGATCCGGCGCAGTCTGGCTTTAGGCCGAGACGTGGTACTGAGACAGCCTTGGTCGCCTTAGTGGATGATCTATGCCGGGAGCTAGACAGGGGGAGTGTGTCCCTGTTGGTTCTGCTGGACCTCTCATTGGCCTTCGATACCGTCGACCACTGTATCCTTCTGAGACGCCTCGCAGGAATGGGCCTTGGAGGTACTGCTCTGCAGTGGCTCCAGTTCTTCCATGAGGGCCGTTCCCAGAAGATGTTGTTAGGGGATTCCTGCTCAGCCCCACGGCCATTGTACTCGGTCCTGCAGGGTTCAGTACTGTCCCCTATGTTGTTTAACATCTGCATGAAACTGTTGGGGGAGATCATCTGGACTGAGTTTTGGAGTGCGGTGCCATCTGTATGCAGATGATGTCCAACTCTGTCACTCCTCCTCACCTGCTACTAAGGAGGCTGTTCAAGTCCTGAACCGGTGCTTGGCCGCTGTAACAAACTGGATGAGAGTGTTGAACTGGATGTGTCGGACTGGATGAGGGCAAACAAATTGAAATTGAATCCAGACAAGACAGCGGCACTCCTGGTCAGTCAAAAGGCCGAACAGGGCATAGGGTTACAGCCTGTGTTGGACGGGGTTGCACTCCCCCTGAAGACTCAAGTTCGCAGTTTGGGAGTGATCCTGGATTCATCGCTGAACCTGGAACCCCAGGTTTCGGTGGTGACTAGGGGAGCATTTGCACAATTAAAACTTGTGTGCCAGCTGTGCCCATACCTTGGGAAGTCTGACTTGTCCATGCTCTGGTTACATCCCGTATAGATTACTGCAACGCTCTCTATGTGAGGCTGCCTTTGAACACTGCTTGGAAGCTTCAATTGGTCCAACGGACAGCAGCCAGGTTGATAACAGGAGCGGCACTCAGGGAGTGTACAATTCCCCTGTTGTGCCAGCTCCACTGGCTGCCAGTTTGGCTACTGGGCACAATTCAAAGTGCTGGTTTTGGCCTTTAAAGCTCTAAATGGTTCTGGTCCAACTTACCTGTCCAAACACATCTCTCCCTATGAACCATCAAGATGCTTAAGATCATCCGGAGAGGCCCTGCTCTCAGTCCCACCTGCTTCGCAGGCGCGCCTGGCGGGGATGGGAGACAGGGCCTTCTCCGTGGTGGCTCCTTGGCTTTGGAACTCCCTTCTTAATGACATCAGATCGGCCCCCTCCCTCCTGACATTTCGTAAGAAAGTCAAGACTTGGCTTTTTGAGCAAGCATTCGCAGATGAACTTTAATCAAGATCAAGGATTACTATGACGACGAAACAGAAACTGATTTTAAGATTGTGGAGCTGAGATTTGTATTTTGTAGTTTTTAACTGTTAATTTTATATGTTTTTATATGACTTTTTATCTTGTGATGTATTGTATGTGGGCACTTGTTGCCGCTTGTTCACCGCCTCGAGTCGCCTTCGGGCTGAGAGAGGCGGTATAGAAGCATGGCAAATAAATTTATTGTATAGCATTGAATTTTTGCTGTTAGCTGTTCTGAGTCCCTCCACGCAGGGGTGGTCCTACAAGATAGGCCAAGTAGGCGGCCGCCTAGGGCGCCATCTGGGAAGGGGGCGCCATCCTGGCCTCATGGGGCGCCATCCTGGCCCTGCCGATGTTCCTCAGACAGTGCTGCAGCTGCCTGCTTTTTGACCCCGGCCTTGTGCGCTCCGACGCAGCTTCTGGGCATGCGCGGAGGTTTTCACGCAGGTGCAGTTGCTCCGGAGGTGAAGTTGAGCACAGGAGCAACTGCACATGCGCGAAAACCTCCGCGCATGCCCAGTAGCTCCCTTGCGCAGAAGCCTGTAAGCCAGTGTTTCCCAACCTTTTTTGAGCCGCGGCACACTTTTAACATTTAAAAAATCCGGAAGCACACCACCAACCAAAATGACACAAAATGACTCTGTAACACAGTAAAGAACGGCTGGGGGATGGTGAGCTGCTGGGAGCAGCTGCTGGGAGTGCCGAAGCCAGGGGAGGAGCCAGGTCACACCATGCCCCGCCCCCTCCTCCTGGCTTCAGTTCTCCCACAGCTTCGCCAGCCTTGAGGAGGCAGTGCCAAGCCCGCATTGTGCTGGCTCTGCCACCGCTGGCTTGGCCCTGCCCCTCAAGGCTGGCGGCTGTGGGAGCGCTGAAGCTGGGGGAGGGGGCGGAGCCAGGCTGCGTCATGCCCCCCTCCTCCCGGATTCAGCTCTCTCACAGAGGAGGAGCATGAGCGGTGGATGGGCTTCAGTGGGCGGGGCTCCTCCGTGCGGCTTCAACAAGCAAGGGGCGAGAGTCATGGTGGGAGTCATGGCAGATTAGAGGCAGGTTGGGGAAATGGCCGAAGGAGGCGGTGCCCCGGTCCCTTCTTCTTTTTCTTCGCCGCCGCTCGGCCCTTCCTCCTCCTCTCCCAAGCAGCAGGAGTTTGACAGGAGGAGGGGGGAAGGAAGTGGGGCAGAGGGCTTTTCTCGCGGCACACCTGATGATTGCTCACGGCACACTAGTGTGCCACGGCACACTGGTTGAGAAACACTGCTGTAAGTAAAGCACTCCCTATTGGGCAGGCAGGGAGTGCTTCCCCTCTCCCTTCGTCTCCGCCGCGCGCGCGCGTTTGCAGGGAAGGAGAAAAGAATCAGTGAAGGAAGTGTAAGTGAAGGAATGAATGAAGGGCTTTCCTCCTCCTCCTCTGTGACCTCTTCTCTCCCTCCTTCCTTTCTTCGGCTCTATTTCTGTCTAGACCTGAGGGGCCTGAGGCTATGAGGAGTTGTGGGAGTTGGAGTCCAAAACACCTAGAGGGAGGGAGGGCCCAAGTTTGCCCAGGCCGCGCTGCCTGTATTCGACCTCATTTGAACATTTTGGCTATTTTTCTATTTACATTTACATTGGGATCCTAATTTTGGACTTATGGGAGACTCCTATGAATTATGAGACGGGTGGTAGGTAATATATTCTGATTTTGATGCATTTACATTGCATTATACAGTTCTGCTTAATATTGTCATACAATATAATACAAATACAATATAACAATAGAATGATGATATATTTTATATTACATGTAATATTACAAACAATATTGCAGTATAGTGGTATTGTACAAAATAGTAATATATAGTATTTTATTTTACTTTAGTTTGGGTTATTTGAGTTTTATAGAGTCATGAAAATATTTAGTAGAGGATAATTTTATTTAAATAAATAATGTTATTATTTTATAATAATAATATAATAGAATGTTACATTATATTATAATGTCAATATATTATACTATAATTATATTGTAATGTAGTATAATATAATTATGATATAATATAGTATGAGTATGGTATAATATATTGTATATACATTGATACAATATAATACTACTAATGGTATTGTGATATTATAATGGTATATTTTTTTTTTACATGGGGGCAAAATAATGTTTGGGGGGGCACCAAAATAATGTTCGCCTACCATTTAAAATTACCTTAGACCGCCCCTGCCTCCACGTGAGGTAGAGAAGAACGGGATACAAAAGTTCTAAATAAATAAATCCACATTTTTCTGTGCAGAATTATTCTCCAGTGCCCTTTGGGATGTTTGAAAACCAAAAGAAAATTCTCAGTGGTTAATCCATTTATTTGTTTTCACATTGGGTAGGATTTGTTTTTGAACCTACTGTTTCTGTAGGCTGCCTTGGGTCCTACTCTGGGAGAAAGCGTCCCTGAATTCCCATACTTGATATATATTTATTAGAGGTGTGCACTTGGTGCAGATGTATTCGGGAGTCATAAGTTATTCGAAAGTGCAGCACTTTCGAAGGGAGATCTGTTATGCCCGCTTGCTGCCTTCCCTCTCCAATATTAAGGATTTTAATCAAAAGGAGCCTTCAATTCTTAAGCCTTGGATGTCTTTAGATGTAGCTGTGATGCAGGACAACCAAATCCTGCTGAGAGGCAAAGCCAAACATGTTGGCATGCCTCTCAGCCAATTAGGGCAGAGGGAAGGGTAGGCGGAGGCGGAGATCACCTTGTAGTTTTTTTAAATGTTCTTTTTTAAAAAAATTGAAAATTCCCCAAAAAATCAGTGCATGAGTGAAACATTATAAAACATGATAGACAACGAGTGGTAAATGTGTTCTACCATTGTAGCAAGTTTCACCCCCAATAGCTTTTAAAATGAGGGAGATAGGAGCCCCTGAAGTTTCCCCATTTATAGTAATTTACTGAAAAGCGAGGAGAAGCCGTATGCCTGTGCTAATCTACATTTCCCAGAATGCGCTGGGCTGTAGCAGCATTTGTGGCATTTAGAGTCAGTCTAATTATTACAATATATACAATCATGGGATCTGCAAAGAGAACTTAAGTAAATAAGTAGGTAATAGTATAAATCTGTGCTAAGTTGTAGTTATGTGGTTGTGTGTCAATAGGGGAAGCATATTAATTGGATGTCAGGAGAGTTTGGATGGTGCCTTTCTGCCCAGAAGAAGGGGGTCAGTCTAGATGACCCTTGATGGTGCCTGTATTATGATTTCTATTCCTAGGTTATAAATGGTAGTTCCCAATAGGTTCTGTCATAAAAATATGGTGCAAATTTATTAAACTGCAACAACTTTGTCTTTGCACAAGGGACATCATACTATACTGCAGGGGTGCTCAGAATGGTGATCGGGATCACCAGGGTGATCTTCAGGCCTCATCCTGGTGATCTTCAGGCCCTTGACCAGGTTTTTTGCTGTTGGTCCTCTTCACGCGCCCCTGCACGCTGCAAATAAGTCCTCTGTCGTTGCTCCCTCCCGCTCCTGCTCGCGCCGCCTCCAAAAGCTCCAGAGTCCAAGAGGCAGAATGGGCCCCCTCTTTTGGATTCCTCCTCCTCCCTCCTTCTCCAGCCACTCAGAGTCATAGGAGACCAAAGGGGGCGGGCCTGGATGACACAATGCATGGCTGGCCCCGCGCGCATGTGCAGAAGCGCCCATTCTGCCCCTCTGACTTCTCGTGAGCTCTTGGAGGTGGCACGCATGCTGGCGGCGTGGAAATAGGAGCAACGACGGAGGAGGAGGAGGAGAAGGACGCTTTGGGGTCATTTCCTTACCACATCTCAAAGGTCGGTCTTTTTACTTTGGGGTGGGTGCTTGATTGTTCTGTGGCATGTCTCTTTGTTTATTTTTAATGTTTAAAAATGGCCTTTTAGCTCCAAAGCCTCTCTGCTTGCTTTGTTCCTTGAGAAATTGTCACGATGCAAGGACTCGGCCGACCCCTTAATCACACACACAGAGACGGTAATCTGCTAACTACTTTATTGAAGAATAAGAAACAGTTGAAAAGCTAATTGTCCATAAAAATATCAAAGGTAATCCAAAAGTATAAGGTAATGACCAATAGCAAACTTGGCATGGAAGTTTCCAAAGACTTGGCAGGGCTCCGCTCAGCAAAAGCGGATCAGGGAACAAAGCAAAGTTGCAAGATCCAAGGTACTCCTTGGCAGGCCACTAACCCAAACTTAGCTACGTGGTCTTGACTCGCTACACGTCTGCATAGGATAGACGTGGCCGAGGTACTGAGGATCCGTTCCCACGGATCCTATCCTTAATCCCTTGGCGAGGCCCCGACGCCCAGGCTTCCTCCTCCTCCAATCTGTGCTGCGGGACCTCGGCCTGTCTAGGCTGTGGAACCAGCCCCTCCTGCTAGCCTCAATGCTCCGTCTCCTATCAAAGGTTCGACCTTGCCTCCCAGCACCTGGTTCCCTATCTTCGTGAGAGCCGAACTCCCCATCTGCTTCCCGGGCCTCTCCCTCGGTTGTTTCCCACATTCTTTCCTGCGATCCTCGCCCCCCCGGCCGTTCATAATCTTCACTATCACTGCTTTCGAAATCCGTCTGGCCTTCCTGCATCTCGTAAGGGTCAGTCCAGCCGTCATCCCAGGCCAGGCTTTCTGTGGGGGAAGAAGGCCCAGCTACCTCAAAATCCCCTTCTTCCAGTCCCTCCAAATCCTCCTCAGAATCCGCTGGCTCCAATGCAAGTGGGACCTCCGGTGCTGCCCCCTGCCCCCCAGGCACGAAAGAGAACTGGGGTGCTACAGAAATATATGTTGCGGAATATGGAAATGTGGGAGAAATGGGGTGGTTGGATGTATTTTTGCATGCCCCTTTGTTTACCTTGCTGAGTATTAAATGGCCTTGCAGTTCAAAAGCCTCTCTTCTTACTTTCTGGCTGATAATATGTGTGGTAATATGGCAGTGTGGGAGAAATGGGGTGGTTGGATGTATTTTTATGCTCTGTTTTATATTGTTGTTATTAAATTGAAATGTTGATGTTTTCTAACTTCATTTTATGTAAACTGCCCCGAGCCTGCTGGAAGGAGCGGTACATAAAAATGAATAATAAATATAAATAAATAAATAAATAAGAAAATAGTTATACGTTTTACATTTCTGGGCAGGTGATCTTTGGGACTTGGTTTTTTAATCAGTAGCTCCTATGCTGAAAAAGTGTGAGCACCCCTGCTATACTGCATATAGCACGTTTTGCCACACTAATTTAGCACAGTTCTTGCCACACTAACAAAGTTTCTGGAGTAGAACGATGACTTTCAAAGTAAAGATCACAGAATGAAACTGAAAATAGCACTTTCAAACCAGAAACAGATTTTCTTTATTATTTAAAAATGTTTCTTTACAAAAACTTTGAAAATTCGCCAAAAATCTGTTGATAAGACAAAAGACTCTTACATTTTGTGAGCGAACAGGGGTAAATTTGTAGCAAGTTGTAGCAAGTTTCACCTCAATAGCTTTAAAAATGGGGGAGATACGTAGTAGCCCCGAAGTTTCCCCACTGGCAGTGATGTCAGCATGCACAACCGCCATTAACAAAGTACTTACAAAAATTCGTAAGTTTCGTTAAGTTCCGAAATTTTCACCACCCAAAATTTGGGAAGACTTTAGAAACGAAGCGCCAGTGTCCTCTATTTTTGGAAGGAGTTTAGAACCATCTTCTAAAATCAATCGCACATGCCTAATGTTTATATATTAAATTATGTTTCCAAACTTTGGAAAACGCACCCATCATTTCCCAATTGACTTCTCCAAGCTCATCATTTCAGGAGGAAATTGAAGAAATGTTGACCAAGGGCTCCTGCCACTGGGCTTATTGTATAAAGACCAATTTAGCAAAAAAAAAAAAAGGCTCTTTGAAATGCTTCCAGAGTAAACCAAGGTGTTTGCTGGCCGATTTGAGCCTGTCCTTCAAATACAGATGAGTGTACTGTATGCAGATCTAATAAAAGGTCAGATTAAATATTGGCCTGTATTTTCCATGAGCTCGCTAGCTTTGTTTGCTTTTATAGCAACCCATCCAATTCATTTCAGCTGAAGTTAATGGTTCAGTAAATACAATTTTCAGAAGTGCTTCATCCATGTTGCTTGGAATTGGTGAAGGTAAATATTTAGGCCCAGATTTTTCAATAAGTATCCTTCTCCAGGTTGCCAGGTCTCTTTCACACTACACAATTGTAGCACTTTAATGCCACTTGAAGAACCGTATGGAATCCTGGGATTTGCCATTGAGGCAGGGTTATTCAAAATCCTTAGCCAGAGAACTCTAATGCCTCAGCAAACTACAGGTACCAGGGTTCTCCAGGACAGTGTTTCCCAACCAGTGTGCCGTAGCACACTAGTGTGCCGTGAGTGATCATCAGGTGTGCCGTGGGAAATTGGAACCTCCAATACCTTTTCTCCCCCCTCCTGCTCACAGTGCTCTCTGGGTGTAGGTGAACTACAACTTCCAAACTCACGGTCAATTCCCAAGCAGACCCTTTCAGTACTTTCTGTTGGTAATGAGAGTTCAATATGCCAAGTTTGGTTCAATTCCATTGTTGCAAGAGTTCAGGATGCTCTTTGATTGTGTGTTAACTATAAATCCCAGAAACTGTAACTCCCAAATGTCAAGGTCTATTTTCCCCAAACTCCATCTGTGTTCACATTTGGGCATATTGAGTATTCATGCCAAGTTTGGTCCTGATCCAACATTGTTTGAGTCCAGAGTGTTCTCTGGATATAGGTGAACTACAACTCCAAAACCCAAGGTCAATGCCCACCAAACTCTTATAGTATTTTCTCTTGGTTATGGGAGTTCTGTGTGGGAAGTTTGTGTCTTTCTGCCATTCCTGCCAGGATATCTATGTTGTGTTCATCGAAACAGGTCCAGGTTTCACACTGAAACATATTAACTATATGTATTACTGTGTTAGAGTGTAATTTTGTGTCATTTTGGTTGGTGGTGTGCCCCAGGATTTTGTAAATGTAAAAAATGTGCCGCAGCTCAAAAAAGGTTGAAAAACACTGCTCCAGGATACGGTTGAAGCAGTTGAAGTGGCATTGAAGTGCTTCAACTAGAGTTGCTTCCTGGCAAACGGCAGACCCAAAGAACACAGAGGGAGAGATGATGGGCGATGTCTAACGATTACAGTGTGATGGCAAAAATCAACTGTTAATTTATATGGTTTTATATGATTGTTTTTATCTTATATGATGTGTTGTATGTGGGCACTTGTTGCCGCTTGTTCACCGCCTCGAGTCGCCTTTGGGCTGAGAGAGGCGGTATAGAAGCATAGCAAATAAATAAATAAATAATTCAGTTTGACACCATTCTAATGCTACGAAATCCTGGGAGGCTGGATCTACACTGCCTTTATATTCCAGGACCCCAGATTATTTTCTTATTCCAGATTATCTGGCAGTATAGACACATATAATCCAGTTCAAAGCAGATAATTTGGGATCAGATCCTGGGAAAGGGGTAGTAAAGATCCAGCTGGATTTGTCCTTTGATGAGGCACCAGCACTCTTTAGCAAAGAAGGCTAAAGGCCTTGTAAAATAAAAATTCCCATGATTCCATAGCATTGAACTATGGCAAGGACAGGCATGTAGCCGGGGGGGGGCTAAGGGGCTGTAAATGTAAAAAATGTGCCGCGGTTCAAAAAAGGTTGAAAAACACTGCTCCAGGATATGGTTGAAGCAGTTGAAGTGGCATTGAAGTGCTTCAACTAGAGTTGCTTCCTGGCAAACGGCAGACCCAAAGAACACAGAGGGAGAGATGATGGGCGATGTCTAGCGATTACAGTGTGATGGCAAAAATCAACTGAAAGAATGCTGAGTACAACTGAGTAACACTGATACATTTAATAGTGTGATGAAGGTAGGGAAATCATCCGTTTCATTTCAAAACTGAGCCAGACTGGGCTCTACTCCACCAAACACTTCCCTGCTTCACAGTCCCTAGAGGAGGGATATTGTGTCCTCTTAGTTTGTATTGGGAAATCAACAGCTGGGTTATACAAGGGGAGGATTCCAAGTTGTGGTTTGTACAGAAGAGCAAGAATAAGTGAATAGACAAATCTGTTAGTTTCCCATTCATTCAGGCCCCATCTACACTGCCATATAAAACCCAGATTATCTGCTTTGAACTGGATTATGTGAGTCTACACAGTCCTATAATCCAGATAATCTGGATTGTATAAAACAGTGTAGAGGGGACCTCAGTTTTTCTTCTTACCACAATTTTCACTAACTTGCCAATTTATTACAAACCCACATAGATAAATTTTTCGATAGCTTTTGCCAAATGTATAGACTATGGTTAGCAGTTTTCATTAATATATAGTAGAATCTCGCTTATCCGACCTTTGCTTATCCAACATTTTGTCTTATCCGATGCTCTTATCCGATGCCCCCTTTTTCCTCCAGCATTTCCCCTTCATTTAAAGGAACTCTCCCCAGCTCTCTCTCCATTCCCAATAAGTGAAAAAGGCAAAACAAGGAGGAGAAAGAGAGAGGAAAGGGAGAAAAGAGGCAGGACCGGAAGCGGAAGCGTCCTCCCTCCTTCCCTCTGTGATTTCCACACTCCTCTTCCCCATCCAGGCACTTCCTGTTGGGCCGCTCTAGCCCTGAGGTGTTGCCTTGCCTTACCCCTTTGAGTCCCTGTTGTTTGTATTCGAGATGTCTCCTACAGGTAACAGTAGGAGACTCTCATGGAATAAACATAACAGTTTAAATAATGTACCAGTAAGCCAGGATTCTGATTCTGGGGCTGAGTTTGGCTTCAGCCCCCCGAAATTCTCAAGTTTGTCCGCGAAAAGGCCTTATTGGTACATTATTTAAACTGTTATGTTTATTCATATCATGATCTGATCACCATGCTCATTATATCCCACATTAATGGGGTTATTGGGATAACAATACAAAAGGTTTGCTAGGGTAGACCCTCTTCCACCCAGTATCCCCCGAACCAAACTCACCCCAGGAAACAAAATCCTGGCTACAGCCCTGGGCAAGGATGTCAAACTAGATTAATTCGACAGATGCTACCTTGCTTCCAAAGCAATTTCTTCTACAGTGTGCATTTATTTGCACTGCTATAGCTGAGTGCACTTTCAGCTAATATATGTATTCTATCGAATTATTAAAAACCTTCGAATTATTAAAAACCTTCAAAAATGCTTTGAAAATTCAAGGTATAATTGTGTTTTGGTTGGATGTCAGTCCCAGGCAGCATGAGATAGATAAGTTCATGTTCCAATTTCTCCTGCCTTCCTAGAAGAAAGTCAAAATCAATTTCTTAGAAAGCCCAAGAGATCAATAAATGGTCCCTAACAACATATACTGCACATGATTACATAGCATTGAGCCACAGCAATTATAATGCGCATCATCCCCTCCTTTCTCCTAATTCCCTGTCATTGGCCGTTCTGCATGCCTTTTCATGCCCCCACCCTGTTCTCCCCAGGCGATGGCAGAGAGTCCTTCTTTTCCTCTCTCCTTGGCAGCTGAGTATCTTCTAATGTTTGGCGTCAAATTGTTCCCCATCTATAATTTCTCAACTTAGGGGTTGGGACCGGGGGGAGGGGGGTCATGAGGGTGTTTCAGAGGGGTCACCAAAGACCATCAGAAAACATATATTTCTGATGGTCTTAAGAACCGCTTTGAGAGAAGATCTCTCCATCTGTCCTTTTCTTCCTTTTTGGAAACAGACAGTGAATCCTCCCACCAAAAGCCTTCTTCCGTTGTGATTGGCTGGCTTCTCCGCCAAGGGAAGGGCTGTTTCTGAGACTCCAAGCAGGAAGGGGAGAGCAGGCGTGCTTGGCGCATGGCAGTGTGGTGAGCATGTACGGGCGAGGGAGAGCATGCAAGGCTTGCACCAGTGAATCCCTTCAAGGCATGGGGTTCTGTGTGGAAATTTGGCCCAATTCTATCGCTGGTGGGGTTCAGAATGCTCTTTGGTTGTGGGTGAACTATAATTTCCATTAACTGCAACTCCCAAATGTCAAGGTCTATTTTCCCCAAACTCCACCAGTGTTCACATATTGAGTATTCAGGCCAAGATTGATCCAGATTCATCATTATTTGAGTCCACAGTCCTCTGTGGATATAGGTGAACTATGCCTCCAAAACTCAAGGTCATTGCCCACCAAACCCTTCCAGTATTTTCTGTTGGTCATGGGAGTTCTGTGTGCCAAGTTTGGCCCAATTCTACTGTTGGCAGAGTTCAGAATGCTCTTAGATTGTAGGTGAACTATAAATCCCAGCAACAGCAACTCCCAAATGACAAAATCAATACCCCCACACACACACACACACCCCAACCCTACCAGTATTCAAATTTGGGTGTATCGGGTATTTGTGCCAAATTTGGTCCAGTGAATGAAAATACATCCTGCATATTGTATATTTACATTACAGTTTATTACTGTGAGCACTGTGGACTCAAACAGTGATAGATCTGGACCATGAATACTCAATATGCTCAAATGTGAACACTGGTGGAGTTTGGGGAAAATAGACCTTGACATTTGGGAGTTGTAATTGCTGGGATTTATAGCTCATCTATAATCAAAGAGCATTATGAACCCAACAGAGAGAATTGGGTCAAACTTCCCACACAGAACCCCCATGACCAACAGAAAATACTGTGTTTTCAGATGGTCTTTGGTGATCCCTCTGACACCCCTTCACGACCACGACCCCCAAGCTGAGAAACGCTGTCATAGATCAAACATAGGTTTGGGCCATCATCATTCTCTACTGTTTTGAGGGTCACTCTGCATTTCCATGCAACTACAGATAAATTCATGACATCTAAGAGGGATGGCTTGGGGCACGCTTAACCTACAACCCAAGGCTTGTTAACCTCACGCCTTGTGTCTGGCTGACTTCTGATCAAACGTCAGGAGCGGGTGTGGGTGCCCTTTTTAATGGGACAAGGTCTTAATTGAACTCCATGGGAGGAGGCTCCAGCGCCTTCTGAGCCTTTTTCTTGGCTCCCTGAAGGTTTAGCATACATGACGTTGGCCGGGAGGAAAGTCGCCCGTCCGGTTTCCCTTGGCCGTTTCCTGCTGCGCTGGTGTCTTTTTGGGGTGTCTGCCCGGTTGTGTCAAGACCATTGATTTCCCACTCGCTTGTTGTGGACAAGCAAGCCTTGTGTAACGCGTATGTTTCTCAAAGAAACACACTGCAGACTAGGCACCCTTTCACTTGGATTAAGCCCGGCATGAATTAGGGAAGGTACTAGCTCCAGGCTGGTTGGCATCCACTGGTGTCTTTCATTTGATACCAAAGTGTGTGTCTGGGAGCTATTTTTGTCTTCTGCACAGAGAAGCCGACCTATTTATTTATGCTTCATTGCAGTACTTTAACTCAGTGTTTTTCAACCTCTTTTGAGCCGTGGCACATTTTTTACATTTACAAAATCCTGGGGCACACCACCAACCAAAATGACACAAAATGACACTCTAACACAGTAATACATATAGTTAATATGTTTTTAAATGTATTTATACACTCAGTGTGAAACCTGGGCCTGTTTCGATGAACACAACATAGATATCCTGGCAAGAATGGCAGAAAGACACAAACGTCCCACACAGAACTCCCATAACCAAGAGAAAATACTATAAGAGTTTGGTGGGCATTGACCTTGGGTTTTGGAGTTGTAGTTCACCTATATCCAGAGAGCAGTCTGGACTCAAACAATGTTGGATCAGGACCAAACTTGGCATGAATACTCAATATGCCCAAATGTGAACACAGATGGAGTTTGGGGAAAATAGACCTTGACATTTGGGAGTTACAGTTTCTGGGATTTATAGTTAACACACAATCAAAGAGCATCCTGAACTCTTGCAACAATGAAATTGAACCAAACTTGGCATATTGAACTCTCATTACCAACAGAAAGTACTGAAAGGGTTTGCTTGGGAATTGACCGTGAGTTTGAAAGTTGTAGTTCACCTACACCCAGAGAGCACTGTGGACTCAAACACTGTTATGTTATGTTGTTGTTTGTTTTCTATCCAGAATCACAATGTTGGAAGGAGGATCACCGCTTTAAGGTCCCTAAAACAGGCATGGGAAAACTTTGGCCCTCTGGGTGCTTTGGACTTCAACTCCCACCATTCCTAACAGCCTGAGGCCCTTTCCTGCTTAAGTGGCTGGGGGGGGGGGGGAGGGCCTGAGGCTGCTAGGAAGGGTGTGAGTTGGAGTCCAAAATACCTGGAAATTCCAAGTTTGCCCATGCCAGCTTTCGACAGAGACCTCTTCCTCCCCCTTCCCCTTCACGCCCTTTCTTCCTCCTCCTGCCGAACACTTACTTTTTCTTCTATACTGCCGCTTCTGCCGCCATTTTGATCCGAGGGGGCAGCGTGAGTGTGTTCAGGGGGGGAGGGGGGAGGGAGGAAGATGTGACCCGTGTGGGCGCTACTGCGCAGACTCGCCCCAGAGCAAAGCGAGGCAAAGCGAGCAGAGTGAGGCTGGGAAGAAGGGAGCCCGAGTGGAGAAGAAAAAGTGTTTGGCAGGAGGGGGAAGAAAGGGTATTGGAGGCTCCAATTTCCCACGGCACACCTGACGATCGCTCACGGCACACTAGTGTGCCACGGCATACTGGTTGGGAAACACTTCTTTAACTCAATGGCCCATTGATGTGTTGGACTGCAGAGGTGAGGGTTCAAGCCACCTTTGGCCTTAAAGCTCATTAGGTGACCTTGAGGCAGTCATTGCGTCTTCCAGTTTAAACGTCTGCTGCATCTACACCAGGGGTGGGCAATTATATTTTCCAAGGGGCCACACGAGAGCCAAAAAATATTATGGAGGGCCGCACCTAACGGCTGAACTACATTCTACATAACATCAACTGAATTTCTTTAATAATAATAAAAAGGCCCTACATTGCATTTTTGATATATTAATAGGACTGATAAGAGTATATGTTATGAGCAATGAAAAAGAGAGGTTGTCATAGGAAAAATGACATTTATTCACTAAAATTTTACAAAACAATGGTTAACAAAATGTGAACATTCGTAGCATTTGTGCTTCATTATATCGGGTCAGGAACCTTTTTGACTCAGAGAGCCATAAAAACAAAATATTTGGAAATTTATTTCAGTGAGCGCCATATAATATATTTTAAGACTGAATTTAACTAAATGTGAGTATAATAAGCCCCTGAATTTATTCATAATAATAATGATGATGATAATATTCATTCAGTCTCTGCTAATAATAATAATAACAACAACAGGTTCCTAGAGTAGGAGGAGACCTCCAAGGGCCATCCAGTCCAACCTCCTTCTGCCATAAGGGAAAAACACAATCAAGGCACTCCTCACAGATGGCCATTCAGCCAATAATAATAATAATAATAATAGGTTCCTAGAGTAGGAGGAGACCTCCAAGGGCCATCCAGTCCAACCTCCTTCTGCCAGGGCCCTTCCACACAGGCCTATAACCCCGAATATTAAGGCAGAAAATCCCATGTTATCTGCTTTGAACTGGGTTATTGAGTCCACATTCATATAATCTGGTTCAAAGCAGATAACATGGGATTTTATTCAGATGTGTGGAAAGGAACTCAGATAACCCAGGGACTTTCCACACAGGCCTATAACCCTGAATATTAAGGCATAATATTCATTCAGACTCTGCTAATAATAATAATAACAACAACAACAGGTTGTTAAAGAGGAGACCTCCAAGGGCCATCCAGTCCAACCTCCTTCTGCCATAAGGGAAAAACACAAAGCATTCCTCACAGATGGCCATTCAGCCATCTTGAACCAAACTTGGCACACTGAACTCTCATGAGACCAACAGAAAGTACTGAAAGGTTTTGCTGGGCATTTACCTTGAGTTTGGGAGTTGTAGTTGTCCTACATCCAGAGAGCACTGTGGACTCAAATAATGATGGGTCAGGACCAAACCTGGCACGAATCCTCAATTTGCCCAAAGAGGCAGAAGAGGAGGAAGACGAGGAGGGAATGGAAGCGCCTCCTCCCCCCGCGCGCGCTCTGGCTTCGGCCCCGCCCCTTTTCTCGCTCTGGCCCCGCCCCCTCTCTGCATTCCCCCTCCTTCCCTCTTGCATTCAGGTGGTGGAAGGGGGAAGGAATGAAAGGGGGAAAGAGGGAGGGAGGGAAAGATGGAGGGAGGGAAAGAAGGAAGGAAACAGGAAGACAGGAAACAGAATAAGGGAAAGAGCAAGAGGGAGGAAGGAGCGTGCAAGGAGGAAGTGAAGGGAGGAGGAGGAGGACGAAGGCATGCTCTTGCTCCTGGCCGCCTCCTCTTCTCCCCCCTCCCTTCCCCTCCGTGCTGCTTGCCTGCCTGCCTGCCTGCTTCTTCACGTTTGCTTCTTCAACATATAGCCGCCCCAATAGGAGTTCGCCTCCCTCTCTTCACAACGAAGCCTTGAGGGGGCCAAGGGCCTGTCAGCATCGGCTGCCAGGCCACATGCGGCCCGCGGGCCGCAAGGTGCCCAGGTCTGGTCTACACCATAAGATGAATGCAGTGTGACACCACTAGAACTCAATGCTAGAGAATCATAGTAGATGTAGTTTTTCAAGGTCTTTAACCATATTCACCAAATAGCACCAGTGCCTCACTAAACTACCAATCCCAGGTTCCCATAGTATTAACCCTTGGTGGTTAAAGTGGTTACAGTGTAGATCAGACATGGGCAAACTTTGGCCCTCCAGGTGTTTTGGACACAATTCCTCACAGCCTGCCCATGTCTGGTGTAGATACACGTCTGTCTTCTATTACTAACTCTAGCCCCCTCTACACTGCCATCTAATTCAGTTTGAACTGCATTACATGGTCAATGTAGACTCATATAATGCAGACTGAACTTCATTGAACTGGATTATATGAGTCTACACAGGGGCCAGGCTTAGCACTGCAGGTTATACCACTAGGTTGGCAGTTCAAGCCCGGGTTGGGGTGAGCACCTGCCATCAGACCCAGCTTCTGCTCACCGAGCAAATCAAAAACATAAATGTAAGTATATAAATAGTGGGGAGGTAATAAAATATGACCTTAAGGACAAACCCGCAATTCGATCAGTAGGATGTCTACAGATGACAAAGCTCCTCGACATGGAAGATGGAGCAACAGCACCCCCTGTGGCCAGAGTCGAGCACAGCCTCCAGATGCCAAAAATGAAAAAAGATGGGAAAGCCTTTTCCTCTGTTTATGTATTGTCTGTCCTTGTTAATTGTATAGAAGCATTGAATGTTTGCCGTATATGTGGACTGTAATCCGCCCTGAGTCCCCTCGAGGAGACAGAGCAGAATATAAATAAAGTAAAGGTAAAGGTTTCCTATGACATTAAGTCCAGTCGTGTCCAACTCTGGGGTTTGGTGCTCATCTCCAATTCTAAGCCAAAGAGTTGGCATTTCCGTAGACACCCCCAAGGTCATTTGGCCGGCATGACTGCATGGAGCACTGTTACCTTCCCGCCAAAGTGGTACCTATTTATCTACTCCCATTTGCATGTTTTTGAACTGCTAAGTTGACAGAAGCTGGGGCTAACAGTAGGAGCTCACCCCACTCACTAGATTCGAACCGTCAACTTTTCAGTCAGCAAGTTCAGCAGCTCAGTGGTTTTAACCTGATGCACCATTATTATTGGTGCATTATTATTATTATTATTATTATCCAGTTCAATCTGCATTATAATGGCAGTGTAGAGGGGCCTCAGCTAATGTTGTCACAATCTATTGTGTTAGTTTTGAAATGAAGATCCACTATGCAGTCATTACTTCCCAAAGTAATTCACTACTGGTAACTGTAGTAATTTAACCATCACATTCCAACTCTGAATTACTTCCAGAATTGCTATGTTGTTTTTTTCCTTTATTGAGCAAAATGATAGAAGCAGAATAAGAATGATATGGTTTGGAAGGACACATATGGAGAAATGTTCTTCATGGTGTACCTATGGTGTACCTATTTTTCTGACACCTCTTTTCTGTCTTCACCCCTGAGAGGGCATGCAATGGGCAGTTATGGAAACAGACTGGCACCCAATGCAACGAAACAAGGCCATTAAGAAAAAGTTAGCAATGAACTTTTGGCTTGGTCTCTGAACCTGAATACCTGCCAGGAAAAATGGCCTTGGAAGACTTTTCCTTTGACCTTGGTCCCTAAAACAGTTCAGCCATGAAGACGGTTTCCATTCCAGGATCTCCTTATGGATAACTGCAAGCCTTTCTCCAGTGTCAACAAAACAAACAAGAATTGGGTCCCACTGTTCTGAACCTGGAAGGGAAATTGAGGTCAGGAGAGGAAAAAAACACCAGCATTTTCATAGCTATCATTGCAACATCCAGTTATTCTTGGCAAAGACAGAAAAAGCATTGGCAAAACTGGAAATGAGAACTCTCCGCCTGCTCCCTCAAATTAAATCTGGGAGAAGCCTCCATTGAATCAGGTGTATTTATAGCAGAAGACTTGTGTTTCTTTGGAGAGACTGTTGTCTTTGGGCTGAGTGAGTCAACCTTGGGAACAGAACGGAGCGCTAATGCTCACTCGTCTATTAATGCCCATCGAACTCTGTTGTTGTTGTTGCGTGTCTTCAAGTTTCTTCTATTTTATGGAGACCCCAAAGTGACCATATCATAACTTTTTCTATGGAGCCCCTGGTAGCGCAATGGGTGCCAGCAGGACCGAAGACCAACAGGTCGGAGGTTTGAATCCAGTGAGAGCATGGATGAGCTCCCTCTGTCAGCTCCAGCTCCCCATGCGGGGACATGAGAGAAGCCTCCCACAAGGATGGTAAAACATCAAAAACATCTGCCCATCCTTCCAGATGGCTGATTCTCTCACAATAGAAAGCGAAAGTTTCTCAAGTCGTTCCTTACAGTACATGGGGGGGAGCTTATTCCAGGGTTGAGAGTGTTTGACTTGCATAAAGTCACCCAGTGGGTTTCCATGGCTGAGTCTCCAGAGTTGTAGTCCACTGCTCAGACCTGTTCAGCAAAAAGCTTTATAGCAAGGTGAGTTTTGTTCCCCTGATTATGCTGTTGGACTGCAACTCCCATTATCCCTCATTAGTGGTTATGCTGGCAAGTTGCAGTTCAGCAACAACTGGAGGGCTTTGAGCTCTCCATCTGTTCTTTGACAGTTTAAAGAGAAATATGGTCTCAAGCAAAGACTGCAAATTATTGAGACAGCTTACTCTGCTTCTTTCCAAAAGGAAGCATTCTTTTATTGTTTCTGAAAACTCAGAAGATGTCATCTCCAGGGGTAATTGTGTTTGGAAGGAGGAAGGAAAGGAGGAAAAAATGCTTATACATTTGAAGGTGGTGCATTAAGGCAATTTAATAGGTTGGAGGCAGCTCATAGTCCATGAGTCCAAAGCCTTTTTGGTTCTATTGACTTTTCACACCAAAGCCATTGGGCTTGTGGAGTAATGTCGTTAAAGCAGTGGTCCCAACCTGTGGGCTGAGGCCCACTGGTGGACCACGAGACCTAAAATAAGGTCAGTGGCTCTAGATTATTAAATATGGTTTTCTGTCAGCGAGCAGATGGCGACTACTGGATGGCATATATTCTGTATCAGAAACTAAAGCTGATGTGGTCTATCCAATGCAATTTTCTGAATCAGCACCCCAAATCACAAAACCAAATCTAAAGTTGACCAAAAACGGATTCGTAATCCTTTTGGTACTAATGTTGGAGAGTGGTCCCTAGACAAAGTGGTCCCTGGTCAAAGTGGTCCCTGGTCATGTGGTCCCTGGTCAAGTGGTCCCTGGTCAAGTGATCCTAGAGTAAAGTGGTCCCTGGTCAAAGTCGTTCCTGGTCAAGTGGTCCCTGGTCAAGTGGTTCCTGGTCAAGTGGTCCCTGGTCAAGTGATCCTTGAGTAAAGTGGTCCCTGGTCAAAGTGGTCCCTGGTCAAGTGGTCCTTGATCAAGTGGTCCCTGGTGAAAATGGTCCCTGGTCAAGTGGTCCCTGGTCAAAGTGGTTCCTGGTCAAGTGGTCCCTGGTCAAAGTAGTCCCTAGTCATGTGGTCCCTGGTCAAGTGGTCCCTGGTCAAAGTGGTCCCTGGTCAAAGTGGTTCCTGGTCAAGTGGTTCCTGGTCAAGTGGTCCCTGGTCAAGTGGTCCTTGGTCAAGTGGTCTCTGGTGAAAGTGCTCCCTGGTCAAGTGGTTCCTGGTCAAAGTGGTCCCTGGTCAAGTGGTCCCTGGTCAAAGTGGTCCCTCGTCAAGTGGTCCCTAATCAAACTGGTTCCTGGTCAAAGTAGTCACTGGTCAAGTGTTCCCTGGTCAAAGTGGTCTCTGGTCAAAAGAAGGTTGGGAACAACTGGTGTAGATGCATCCCTAGTCTTTGGAGCAGCAGCTCCCTCTTCAATTTGGCACTCTTTCAAATATTTTATGTTATCTCTGAACTTCCTGTTCCGCTTCCAAGATGCTCCTTAGAGGGATTCATGGATTCCAGACTTTTGAGTATTTTAGTCGCTGTTCACTATACACATATCCTTCCTGAAGTTCTGTGGTGCCCAGAACTGGAGACAGTATTCCAGGTAATATGTGTTTATTTGGTAATTATCATGGTTTTCTCCCAAACTGGGACTCAAGGTAATCCATGGATTGTGTTGGTGATCATGGGGAGTGGAAGGAAAGCACCATGTCTGCCATCTTGAGCAGTCATAATTAAACAAAGCAAGGAATAAAATAATTAACAATGAGGAAGGGATAAATTATAGACATAAACAACTCAA
Organism: Anolis apletophallus; assembly: GCA_030556195.1. Lineage (NCBI taxonomy): Eukaryota > Metazoa > Chordata > Lepidosauria > Squamata > Anolidae > Anolis > Anolis apletophallus. The sequence goes on along the minus strand of JARBWK010000011.1, from coordinate 42,797,907 downwards.
AGGTGAAAATAATATATTAGTCAGTTCTTGATTACAGAGAGTATGATCGTAGACATGTCTATTAAAAAATCCAAAACAATGCGGATTGGTAACACCCAGCAGAAGGAATGTAGAGAAGAGACCAATTTCAGGGTGTTGAAAAATATGGTTTTGTTTTTTATTTTTCCAAATGACCCAATGCGTTTCAGCTTATTAATAATAAATAGCCTTCTTGAAGGGTTGATAAAAAAAAATACAAGAAAAGTGTCCTACTTCTCAAACTATCGATTTCTAGACATAATGTTGAAAAAACGCTCCTTTGGGAATCTTTGCAGGCAGTTTAAAATTGCGATGGGAGTTAGATTTTGGTCTTGTGTGAATTTATCTGGAACATGGGTGCTTTTAAAAATATATACAATTTTGATGTAAGATACTGTATATGTACATATAACTGGCACTTCAAATTGTAACTTGTCTCTTTTTGTAATTATAGTCATGAATGTATTGTCTTCTTTCTTTTGTTTTGTATCAGTTCCTGATTATTATTAGGCTGAAATACACTGGGCAAAGTGGAAACATTGAACAAAAATTTGACATCTATTCCAGCGTTTCTCAACCTGGGGGATCGGCACCCCTGGGGCGGGTCATGAGGGGAGTTTCAGAGGTATCACCAAAGGCCATCAGAAAACATATATTTCTGATGGTCTTAGGAACCTTTTTGGGAGAGAAGGTTGAAGATCTCTTTGCATGTCCTTCTCTTCTTTTTTGGAAACAGACAGTGAATCCTCCCACCAAAAGCTCTCCTCCGCTGTGATTGGCCAGCCTCTTAGCCAAGGGAAGGGGTGTTTCTGAGACTCCAAGCAGGAGAGGGTGTGCTCAGTGCATGGCAGAGTGGTGCGCATGTGCAGGTGACGGAGAGTGTTTGAGGTTGGAGGGAGGCTCACACCAGCAAGGCATGGGGGTTCTGTGTGCAGGGGCGGTCCTACCGGTAGGCAAAGGATGCCGCTGCGTGGGGCGCCATCTGGGTAAAGGGCGCATTCCCCCGCCCGCCAGACAGCGTCCGGACGATGTTCCGCTTTTGGGCCTTGTGCGCTGCGACGCCGCGCCGTAGCAAACCTCCCTGCGTGCCGAATAGGGAGTGCTGTGTTTACAGGCTTCTGCGCCTGCGCACAGGAGCTTCTGGGCATGGGAAAAAGAGGGGGGGGGGGCAAAATAATGTTCGCTTACCATTTAAAATGACCATAGACCGCCCCTGTCTGTGTGGGACGTTTGGCCCAATTCTATTGTTGGTGGGGTTCAGAATGCTCTTTAATTGTAGGTGAACTATAAATCCCAGCAACTGTAACTCCCAAACGACAAAGTCTATTTTCCCAAACTCCACCAGTGTTCACATTTGGGCATATTGAGTATTTGTGCCAAGTCTGGTCCAGAACCATCATTCTTTGAGTCCACAGTGCTCTCTGGATGTAGATGAACTACAACTTCCAAACTCAAAGTCAATGCTTACCAAATCTTTCCAGTATTTTCTGTTGGTCATGGGAGTTCTTGTGCCAAGTTTGGTTCAATTCCATCATTGGTGGAGTTCGGAATGCTCTTTGATTGTAGGGTGACTATAAATCCCAGTAACTACAACTCCTAAATGACAAAATCAAACCACCACCCCCACCCCCCAACCCCACCAGTGTTCACATTTGGGTGTATCAGGTATTTGTGCCAAATTTGGTCCAGTGAATGAAAATACATCCTGAATATCAGATATTTACATTCCGATTCATAACAGTAGCAAAATGACAGTTGTGAAGTAGCAATGAAAATAATTTGATGGTTGGGGGTCACAACAATATGAGGAACTGTATTAAGGGGTTACGGCATTAGGAAGAGGGAGAACCACTGATGTAACTCTATCAACAAGTTCATGCAAATACTATATTCCTCACAGTAGCAAACATGGCCATTATTTTCATTTAACTGGAAGATAATTTCATGCAGAGACACATCATAATAACCGGCATAATTCCTCATGCAAAGGCAGACTAAGATAAATATGCTGGCAGCTGTAGAGCTCTTCCTCAATAATTCTGTTAATTTAAGTCTTGCGTTTGACTCCTTCCTCCTTGGTTATCCTATCTGTATAATGATCCCAGAAGGCCTGCCTTTGTCAAAGAATCTGCTAATTTAAAAGTGACATAAAGTAATCAGAGGATGGGGGCCATAGATAGGACAGCTTGGGAGTAAATGGAAGTATTGCCCACATCCCTAGCTGTGTAAAGCGTAAGTGGTTGATAGTGTCACAAGAAATTTAATATGTGGATTTGATATATGGTATGAATGAATTGAAGAAAAGAAATGAATGAATGAAAGCTAACAATTTTGGAGACACCATTCTAAAAGATTAAGGACTGCAATGACTACCTGCTTCCTGGAATCGTAATTAAAAGTTGCTAATGAGAACTGAAATGGTAAACTGTGATAAGAACTATGACAGCGAAATGTTTACAGTGTTAAGAAGGTAGTCGACGCAAGGCTAACACCAATCAAGAAAATTCAACATTCTTTTGACCAGAGATGGAGCCAGGATGGAAGATATCTATCATCAATTTGGACCGGGTTGTGGCACAACTGGTTGGGAGTCAGCTGCATTAAAATCACTACTGACTGAAAGGTCATGAGTTTGAAGCCAGCCTGGGTTAGAGTATGCTCCCGACTATCTGTCTACCTAGCTTGCTGTTGACCTTTGCAGTCCGAAAGACAGTTGCATCTGTCAAGTAGGAAATTTAGGTACTGCTTATGCGGGGAGGCTAATTTAACTAATTTACGATGCCATAAGAATCTCCAGCAGCATGCAAAAGAATGAGGAAGTACTCCATCGGTTTCACAAGTGGACTCTGAAGCGACAGCTCCCCCGGTGGCCAGAATTCAAAGCATACCCTCATGAAGCTGGAAAGTTAAATAGCCTCTGTGTGTCTGTCTATATATGTTGTACGTCTGTGGCCTTGAATGTTTGCCATGTATATTTGCATTGTGATCCGCCCTGAGTCCCCTGCGGGGTGAGAAAGGCGGAATATAAATACTGTAAATAAATAATAAAGTAATTAATTTACAACTTTGGGACCACATCAGCAGAATATTCCTATAAAAAGACTCAATCTAATAATTCTCAAATTGTGACAGACAGCAGCGCTGTTTACCTGCTATGCTCTGCTCCATTGGGGAGATAGTGTATGTATGGAGAGCAGGCCCGGATTACCCATAAGGCCAACCTAATGGTGCAAGCCGGGGGGAGGGGGGGGGCGCAGATCACGGACCAAAAAAAATATGTTGAAACAAATAAAAACGCAACTCGTTTTTCCCACCCTCCCTCGGCCTCGCCCATAGATGTCTATGAGAGCAGGCCCTGTCCTGAAGACTACACTTCCCGCCGTGCACCTCTCTCCGCTTCCGCCTCCCTCCCCGCAGGAGAAAGTCTACGCCTCCCGGCATGCCCCGCAGGGGCTCCAGTGGGGCCGGGCCAATGGAAGACGGCGAGGGCGGAGCCAGGGGGCGTGGCTGAGCGGCGGAGAGAGAGAGAGAGGACTCAGGGGATGGCGGAGGGCGCCGAGGAGGGTCCGCCCTTCCAGCTGGGCAAGCCACGCTTCGAGCAGGTAAGCGCCGGGGCGCCGCGCAACAGGAACCGAGAAGGCCCCGCCGGAGATGGAGTCGCTCCATCAGGGAGCCCGCGTCGCTTGCCTCAGGTGGCCCCACCCCTCGGCGCCATCCCGTCCCCTCATTGGCCCTGCCGGGTGTCACTGTCCCATTTGAATTCCCACCCTTGGGAAAGCGCTTCTGTGATTGGCTCCCGCTTCCCTTGACTCCACTTCGGGGGCGGTGCTTCTGTCTTAGCGTCCTGAGTTTGAGCCCTGCTTCGGGCAAAAAGTGTGACTGTGGAACTCCCTGCCACTGCATTGGGATGGCATTTTAAAAAATGGGCCCAAGCACGGCGCTGCTGCAGGTGGGTCCGGCCCAGGCGCCCCGCGAGCCAAGCAGATATACCTGCACTGATTGGCGGGGGTTGTTGTTGATTTATTTGGATATTACTGATCAACTGAGATGTATTGGGCTACCTGAGTGAATTTGTGGTAAGTTGTATGATATGATTTATTTTTAGTGTGGGTCTGAGTGATGGGGGGGGTGCACGGTAGAGGTTGGCTTAAAGGGGGCGTAATTCCAAAGTGTGGCCTAGGGCGCAAAAAGGTGTTAATCCGAGCCTGATGGAGAGTGTCAGATCAGCTATGGGAAAGCAGGATTCTGTACACTTTGGGGGTTCTACAACTCCCAAATGATAAAATCAATCCCACCCCCCAACCCCACCAGTATTCAAATGTGGGTGTATCGGGTATTTGTGAATGAAAATACATCTGGCATATCAGATATTTATATTACGATTCATAACAGTAGCAAAATTACAATTATGAAGTAGCAACGAAAATAATTTCATGTTTAGGGGTCACCACAACATGAGGAACTGTGTTAAGTGGTCGTGGCATTCGGAAGAAGGTAAATGATAGGCCGGAAGGGACATGAACGCCCACAACATCAATAAAGTGTAGTTCTGCACGCAGAATTACTATGCTTTGCACAGCCATGCAGAATTGCAGCATTTGACTTTTACATCCATTTGCAAAATTAACTTCCAAATCTATCCAGTATTTCTGATCAGCTTGACCTCTATAAATACTTAAAGGCACCAGACCCTGTTGAATCTTGGAAGCTCAGCAGGGTCAGCCCTGTCTGGTATGACCTGGCAGGATTCCTTGCCAAAGAAACCCTATGAAATTCATGGGGCTGCAAGCCGACAGGCAACCTGAAGGCACATACTGTATACACACACCCATTAATCATTATAGAAACGTCAGCACTCAGATATTTATAAAAGTGCCAGATATGACAGCTACAGATTGGCAATTTTATTCAGTGTATTCATTCATTGTTTTGCTTGCAGTTTGAGTGTGTGGATAATATCAATTGTTCCAAGCTAACTTCTCATCTTTTGGCTAATTGCTCATGACATCCATCACTAGCACTAGCCAATGTTTGCTGGCAAAATATCCTGTCTGGAGTTTGAAGCAGAGCTGGGAAGTGTTGTCTTTTGGACTGGGAGTTGTAATTCAAAAAGGCAAATTTTCCACTTTTAGAATTGCAGCAGGTGCGATGAGTGGAGTGTCATAAGCAGGGTTCCGTCCTGAGCCCGGTCCTGTTCAACATCTTGATTAATCACCTAGAGGTCAGAACCCCTGGGGGGGTTGTGAGGGGGTTTCAGAGGGGTCACTAAAGCCCATCAGTAAACACATATTTCTGGTGGTTTTAGTAACCTCTTTGGCACAGTCGTTTGGGTTCACAGTGGTCTGCGGATGCATATGAACTTGGGAAGTCTGATCTGGCTACGGTCGTCCACGCTCTGGTCACATCCCGAATAGAGTACTGCAACGCACTCTACGTGGGGCTACCTTTGAAGACAGTTCGGAAATTACAACTAGTCCAACGGGCGGCAGCCAGATTACTAACCGGAGCTACAGTACATACAGGGAGCATACCACCACCCCTATTGTGTCAGCTCCACTGGCTGCCGGGCTCAATTCAAAGTACTGGTTTTGACCTTTAAAGCTCTATACGGTTCTGGCCCAGCTTACTTGTCCGAACGCATCTGCCGCTACGTCCCACCTCGTAATCTAAGATCTTCTGGGGAGGCCCTGCTCTCGCTCCCGCCAACTTTGCAAATGCGGTTGGTGGGGACAGGAGAGAGGGCCTTCTCGGTGGTGGCTCCCCGTCTGTGGAACGTGCTTCCTAGCGACATACGTTCAACTCCATCCCTCCTGGCATTCAGGAAAAAAGTGAAATCCTGGCTGTGGGACCAGGCGTTTGCACACTAGCACAAGGCAGCACTTTGGACTGGATTTTAATGGCAAGTTGGTGAATATGGCTCAATGCTCTTTTTAGGGAATGCTGTTTTTAACTTAAATGAATGTGTATGATGTGTTAATGTTAATTGTATTTTAATGTATTTTAATGTTGAGTGTTTTTGGGGTTTTGTGTTTGTTAGGCCGCTCTGAGTCCCCCCTTGGGGGTTGAGAAGAGTGGGGTAAAAATGCTGGAAATAAATAAATAAATAATAACTACATCTCCTCTTTAAAAAACTGTCAATTCATCCCAAACCCCTCCAGTATTTTCTGTTGGTCATTGGGATTCTGTGTGGGAAGTTTCACCCAATTCTATTGTTGGTGAGGTTCAGAATCCTCTTTGATTGTAGGTGAACTATAAATCCCAGCAACTACAACTCCCAAATGTTGAGGTCTATTTTCCCCAAACTCGACCAGTGTTCACATTCGGGCATATTGAGTATTTCTGCCAAGTTTGTTCCAGATCCATTATTGTTTGAGTCCACAGTGCTCTCTGGATGTAGGCGAACTACAACTCCAAAACTCAAGGTCAGTGCCCACGAAACCCTTCCAGTATTTTCTGTTGGTCATGGGAGTTCTGTGTGCCAAGTTTAGTTCAATCCCATCATTCGTAGAGTTTATTTATTTATTTATTATATTTGTATACCGCCTTTCTCAGCCTGTAGGCGACTCAAGGCGGTTAGCAGGGTAAAATTCAATACTTACAATATCATAAATACAATTAAAAACTAAGCAAATCAATAAAATATAAATTCATATTGTAGCCTTGTTAAAAATGTTGTCCGGTCTCATTGTCTAGTTGTTCCATTTTCCTATGTCGGTGAAACGCTTGTTCAAAAAGCCACATTTTGACTTTTTCCCGGAATGTTAAAAGGGAGGTGGCCAATCTAATATCTATAGGGAGGGTGTTCCATAGCCGAGGGGCCATCACCGAGAAGGCCCTGTCTCTCGTCTCCGCCGAAACATACTTGTGACGAAGGCGGTAACGAGAGCAGGGCCTCCCAAGATGATCTTAGGGTCCTAGATGGTTCATAAATTCAACATAAAGTACAAAGAGTTCAGAATGCTCTTTGACTGTAGGTAAACTTATAAATCCCAGCAAGTACAACTCCCAAATGACAAAATCAATCCCTCCCCCAACCCCACCAGTATTCAAATTTGGGCATATCGGGTATTTGTGCCAAATTTGGTCCAGTGAATAAAAATATATCCTGCATATCAGATATTGACATTACAGTAGCAAAATTATGTTGGAACATGTAAAAATCAGTCGATGAGCATGCTAACTGAAAAATGCAAAGCACGAAGGTCATTGGTTAGGCTGGGATGCTAGCTGAGCCTGGGAGTATTGGCAACAGTTACATGTTTAGGTTTTCTGTGCAGAAGCTTGCCAAGATAAGTTAGTATATATTTTCTGCTTCTGAGCTGCTGGAAGAAGATCCTTCACATGGACACCCAAGGGACATTTAAATCTCTCTCAAAGGACATTGTGTGAGTCAATGCAACTGTTCACATGACTGTATATATGTTGCTCTGCATAACAAAGAGTAAATACCTTATTCTTTACTGAACATCTGCGTGGCGTATATTTTCTCTAGCAAGTGTGTAGATTGGTATAAATGTGAGCTATGACTGATTTTAATTCCACCACAAATTACAGCTATGAAGTAGCTTATGGTTGGGGGTCATCACAACATGAGGAACTGTATAAGGGGTCATGGCATTAGGAAAGTTGGGAACCACTAGACTAGAACATGGAGCAGTGGTGTCAAACTACAGAAAAAGAGATTGCAGCTAAACATGAGGAATGTGTCCTATAATAAACTATAATAGACTCCACTGTCTGGGAGTGTAATGGAGCCTCCTTCTCTGGAGGCTTGTAAACGGAGACAGGATGGCCATCTGCTAGGAGTACTTGGGTTGTGTCTTCTTACCTGGTAGAACAGGGACTCTTCTTGCTCTAAGATTTTACCATTCAAAGTGTTTTTTGAACCTGGTTTACACCTCCATCCCTTTGCTATGCCTTGTATTAATCTGTGGATTGCTTAAACCAGTGTTTTTCAACCTTTTTTGAGCACACCACCAATTAAAATGACACAAAATGACACTCTAACACACTAATACATATAGTTAATATGTTTTTAAATGTATTTATACACTCAGTGTGAAACCTGGGCCTGTTTCGATGAACACAACATAGATATCTTGCCAGGAATGGCAGAAAGACACACACGAAGGTCTTGCTCAACAGCTGGGAGTTATAGTTCACCCGCAATCAAAGAGCATTCTGAACTCCACCAATGATGGAATGGAATCAAACTTCCCACACAGAACTACCATAACCAAGAGAAAATACTATAAGAGTTTGGTGGGCATTGACCTTGAGTTTTGGAGTTGTAGTTCACCTATATCCAGAGAGCACTGCGGAGGGGAGGGAGGAAGACGTGGGGCGAGTCTGCGCAGTAGCGCCCGCACGGGTCATGTCTTCCTCTCTCCCCCCTCCCGCAGAAGCGGCAGCGTGAGCAAAGCGAGGCAAAGCCAGCAGAGCGAGGCTGGGAAGAAGGGAGCCCGAGTGGAGAAGAAAAAGTGTTCGGCAGGAGCGGGAAGAAAGGGTATTGGAGGTTCCAATTTCCCACAGCACACCTGATGATCGCTCACGGCACAATAGTGTGCCATATCACACTGGTTGGGAAACACTGGCTTAAACATTTTGGTTGCTCAAAAGACTTGGTGCCTTCTTCCTTGCTCAGCAAAAGAGTAATCCCTTTCAGATGAATGCAGCTAAAACTAACAAGCCCCAGGGCACAATAATGTCCAAATGTACCCTGCATGAATTCTAAATTATTTTTTGTGTCTATACAAGTCTGTTGATTAATAGATTGGCAAAGAGGAGGGAATGTTGGTTCAGAAATACTTTTTTTGCAAGTCTATCTATGCAAGGACATTCCATGTCAGGATAACTGCAGTGGACTCAAGCCATTGCTTCGATGGCATTCCCACCTCCAAGCATTTTATGCAGCCTGATCCAACGTGTATACAGTAGCACTGAAGCACAAGATTGCAATTCTTGCAATCTCGAGCACATGATTTCCAACCAAAGCACTACATAAGCTCCCCAACTTGTTCTCCAAGCTGGTTTAGTGGTGCACGAAACCTCATCAGCAATATTATGCAAACATTGCTTTCCTCTTCTTTTCTGCTTTTAGTGCTGATCTTTCAAGAGGTCTCCTGGAAAATCCATTTGAGGGAGTCAATAGTAGGAAAAACCCACAACTAAGTGAAGGGCATGAATAAGGCAGAAGGTAATATCTGTCAGAAGACTGTGCCTGTTCTCCAGTAAATTACAGACAGTCCCCATGTTACATACATCTGACTTACAAATGATGACAGTTAAGAACAGGGGTGTTGTACTCCAGAGCATGAACATCTCTGACCTTATGCACGACACCAGCTTGGTAAAATCATCAAGCGGATTATTGAAGAATATATGTAGGCAAAGCAGTAAAAATGGTAAAAACAGTATAGTCCCAAGATAAAGGATCGTCCATGAGCTTCAAGGCACAAGGTAAAACATAAGAATCAAAGGTACTGTTGCAACTCAGCAGGAGTTCACCTTGCTCACCACACTCACCAGGAAACCGGATGTGGTAATAAATAGTTTATTGATAAAACACATATAAGAAAGGGCCAAAGGCACCTTAAACAAATGATAGGTTAAAAATCCAAGTGTTAATAAAGAAAGCAAGTCCCAAAGGCAATAGGCAAATCCAAAAACATGAATCCAGGAAACAAGGAACAAAACAAAAGCAATGATCCATAGGTAAATCCATAAAGCCAGAAACAAAATTTGACCAGGAATCTTGGGCCTTGAGCTAAAGCATGAACCAGGAACAAGACAGGAGTTTCTCACTCCAGTAGCGACATTGCTTGATCTGAAATCCTACCAGCTTTCTCCCTAATTTAAGGGCTGCAAAACATGAACACATTCCTTTGACCTTGAGAGGCTCACTCCTGCCTCTCTTTCCCATGGCTTTTCTTGCACCTGAATTTCTGCCCCCTCCGAAGCAGCCTGGAATCTCTTAAGTCAGCTGCTTCCTTCTATGAGCTAAGCTAATGTTATCCTCTCCTCCCTGTCTTGTTGGCTTCCAAATCACTTTCATTCTCATACTTTGACTCAGCCACAGCATCTTGTTCCAAAAACCCCCTCTGTTCTTTCAGCTGGAGAACCATCTTGCTCTAAGACCCCCTCTATCTGGGCACCCACAGAACCATCAGGCCATGCACCCCCAAATCCCTCATCTTCAGCAACTGGCTGAACCACAACAGGTACAAAATCTACAGAACAAGGCAGAATGAAAATCCAATACACAGATCAGAAGCTTGGCAAAACTTGGTACATGAAACTAGAAACACTTGGAAACGAGACAGTTATGAAATTCCAACGTTGATGAGACTGAGGCAACTATTTCCCTTAAATCAATATAAAGCTTTTCCTGACCCCAGAAGCTAAAGGAAAGCATTTCTCTTGCCCTTACAACCAGATAAGGATTTCTTATCTCTCTGTTCCTGCAGACCAATTGACCTTCGTTGCATCTGAGAACTTTGTCTCTGTTTACAAAAGTCTTGCTTTCTATCTTCACTCTCATTAAATTTTGCACCTGACAAATCATCTTCAGAAGACAGTTTTTCAGAGAAAGACTGTTGAGGGCATCTCCCAGGAATATGACCTTGTGAATCTTCATGAGACACCTCGGGCCTCTCGTCTGGGCCCAGGCCCAGAAAACCCTTCATCCCTATTCCCATCATGAACATCAGACACAATCACAGGCTGAACAACAACAGGGGGTGAGATAACAGGAAGTGAGAGAAATCTACCCCTTGGAGGGGAAATTTGCCCCTGGAAGAGTTATTATCAGGGGGAAAGGGGGTCTCCACTGAAGCTTTATCCCCAATTCTTGTTTCAACAACCAGGCAATTTTTTCAAAATCCAATTCTGACAGGGACAGAAAGTAAGGTGAAATCTTCTGAACAGGGGCATAAACAGTGTATATATATATATATATATATATATATATATATATATATATATACACACACACACACACACACACACACACACATATGGAGTTACACTTTAAAATGTACTTGTTCTGACTTACAATCAAATTCAGCTTAAGAACAAACCTACATAACCTATTTTGCTTATAACTTGGGGACTATCTGCATTACCTTCTGGTGTTATCTTCGAGTTTGTTTGTGTCAGGGGGCATTGAAAGTTAGAAGACAGAGAGCAAAGCGATTCTGGGAATTGTAGTCCAAAACTAACTTTCCCCACCCTTTCCCTGCCATGGACTCAATCCATTTGGCCAACAGTCTTGTTGTGTGTGTCACAACAGCCTGTGTAAGTTGCTAGAAATGTATGAGGGTTATCCGGAAAGTAAGGTTACAAGATTTTTTTAAAATACAAAGAGTGAATATATTTTAATGGATTGTAGCATAGATATTACATTATTTTTCCACATAGTCACCATTCAGTTCAACACATTTTGTCATCGGTTGGACGCGTTATTTGATGCCTGTGTCATAGAAGTTTCCCTCCGCCTTTTTCAGCCAGTTCGTCACTTTGGTTTTCACTTCGTCATTGTCAGAAAAGTGTTTTCCACCCAGATGTTCCTTCAATTTCGTGAATAGATAATAGTCATTGTGTGTGAGATCGGGGCTGTGAGAGGGGTGGCATCAAGCATACCAACCAAAGGAAGTTAACAACTCTTGTGTTGCATGGGCGGTGTGCGGACGTGTATTGTCAGGAAGGAGACAGACTCCCGTCAGCATCCCACCACGTTTGTTTGGATGGCTCTGTGAAATTTCTTCATGCTCACAATATATTCCATACTAATTTTGTCACATGCTGTCTTGACATTACGTCCCCTCAATAAACTGAACGATTTTGCGTTGAATTGCAGCGGTGTTCGTTCTCTTAGCATTTAGGTAGCGTATTACAGTGCAAACTTTGCACCTGAAGGGAAATGGAATGAGGACGCTCATCTCTAACCTTCACCACATTGCCAGTTGATGAGCTACTGACGACTGGCACTGCTCATGTGCTTCCCCTGGCTTCCCGCTACACGGCAGTGATACCAACTTCCCTTGTGATATACTGGCCTAGGTATCCATAGTTTCCAGACCTTTGGTCATTTTGGATTCTGTTTCTGGTTGAGATGCATCAATGAGTTTCCACAGCCTTCCGTTCTGGGGCTACCTCTTCCCCACATCTTCTGGGGGGGGGGTGGCTTTTCCTCCTTGTACTTTTATTGCAGAAGGGCAGGCGGTCCTGCAAAGTGCCGTGCTCTTGCACATCACAGCCATTGTGTCATGGCCATACTGTTGATATGCTTTTATTGGTCCCAGTGGTGCAGCTACAGCATTGCTCCCCTCCTGGAAATATAGTCAGTTTGCAATGTTGCAACTTTTAATGATTTGTATGTTGGTTTATGATGTTGTAAATCTGTAGTAGGGTGCCAGCCATTATGCTATTAAACTTTTAAAAATGTTAATGAAGGTGCAAATGAGCTAGGTAGATGAATTCATTTTAGAGTTGCTCAGTCAACCATCGTCTTTGTCATGACCGGGGTAATGGGATAGAGGGCATATCTATCAAATTTGCAGATGGCACCAAATAAGGAAGAGTAGCTAATACTGCAGGGGACAGAATCAGAATCCAAGAATGAACTGAATAGCAATGGATCAAAACCTAGCAAAACGAATTTCAACAGGAAGAAATGTAAGATACTACACTTATCTTGTTCAACATATACATGAAGCTGTTGGGGGAGATCATCCGGAGTTTCGGGGTGCGGTGTCATCTGTACGCAGATGATGTCCAACTCTGTTACTCCTTCCCACCTGCTACTAAGGAGGCCGTTCAAGTCCTGAACCGGTGCTTGGCCGCTGTAACGGACTGGATGAGGGCTAACAGATTGAAACTAAATCCAGACAAGACAGAGGTACTCCTGGTCAGTCGTAAGGCCGAACAGGGCATAGGGCTACAGCCTGTGCTTGACGGGGTTACACTCCCCCTGAAGGCACAGGTTCACAGTCTGGGAGTGATCCTGGACTCATCGCTGAGCCTGGAACCCCAGGTCTCGGCAGTGGCCAGGGGAGCTTTTGCACAGCTCAGGCTTATGCGCCAGCTGCGCCTGTATCTTGGGAAGTCAGACTTAGCCACGGTGGTCCACGCTCTGGTTACATCCTGTATAGACTACTGCAACACTCTCTACGTGGGGTTGCCTATGAAGACTGCCCGGAAGCTGCAATTAGTCCAACGCGTAGCAGCCAGACTACTAATGGGAGCGGGATATAGGGAGCGCACAACTCCCCTGTTGCGCCAGCTCCAATGGCTGCCAATTAGCTTCCGAGCACAATTCAAAGTGCTGGTGTTGACCTACAAAACCCTATACAGTTCCGGCCCAATTTACTTGTCCGAATGTATTCTCCCCTATGAACAGTCAAGAGTGCTAAGATCATCTGGAGAGGCCCTGCTCTCACTCCCACCACCTTCGCAGGCACGTCTGGTGGGGACGAGGGACAGGGCCTTTTCTGTGGTGGCCCCCCGCCTGTGGAATTCCCTCCCAAATGAAATTAGATCCGCCCCCTCCCTCCTGACATTTAGGAAACATGTGAAAACGTGGCTGTGCAATGAGGCCTTCGCAGAATGAAGGAGGAGATTGCGAAGCAACTAAAATCGCTAACCACTTGATATGGACCGAATATATGGGTTAAGTTGGACTTGATTTTACTTTGGTGAAATGTATTTATTGTATTGTATTGTAAATTTTATTGTAAATTTATGATGCTTTTAGATTTTAAATGTTAGCATTGAATACTTGCTGTTTGCCGGTCTGAGTCCCTCTTCGGAGGTGAGCAGGCCGGGGTAGAAAAGTTTTAAATAAATAAATAAATACACTTAGGCAGAAAAAAGAGAAATACTCAGATATAGAATGGGTGACACCTAGCTTCCAAACAGTCCATGTGAAAGGGATCTAAAGTGTCCAGATCGAGGGAAGTCAAAGTCCTTTTCCATTCTGCTTTGGCCAGGCCTCACCTAGAATAACCCCTTCCAATTCAGGAAGGATATGGACAAGCTGGAAAGTGTCCAGAAAAGGGTGACCAAAATGGTCTATGTCTAGAAACCACGAAGCTCTCTGAGGAGCAGTTGAGAGAGCTGGGTATGTTTAGCTTTGTGAGAAAAGCTGAGAGGGGATATGAGAGCAACGTTTACATATTTGAAAGGCTACCACATTGATGATGGAGCAAGCTTGTTTTTTGCTGATCCAAACGCAAGGAGATGGAAGAACTGGTCAAACTTGAACAGTGTTTCTCAACCTTCCTAATGCCGCGACCCCTTAATACATTTCCCCATGTTGTGGTGAAACCCAACCATAAATTATTCTTGTTGCTACTTCACAACTGTAATTTTGCTACTGTTATGAATTGTAATGTAAATATCTGATATGCAGGACACATTTTCATTCACTGGACTAAATTTGGCACAAATAACCCATACGCCCAAATTTGAATGCTGGTGGGGTTGAGTTGATTTTGTCATTTGGGAGTTGTAGTTGCTGGGATTTATAGTTCATCTACAATCAAAGAGCATTCTCAACTCCACCAATGATGGAATCAAACCAAACTTGGCACACAGAACTTCCATGACCAACAGAAAATACTGGGTTTGGTGGGCATTGACTTTGAGTTTTGGAGTTGTAGTTCACCTACATTCAGAGAGCACTGTGGACTCAAACAATGATGGATCTGGACAAAGCTTGGCATGAACACTCAGTATTCCCAAATGTGAACACTGGTGAAGTTTGGAGAAAATAGACCTCAACGTTTGGGAGTTGAAGTTGCTGGGATTTATTGTTCACCTACAGCCAAAGAGCATTGTGAACCCCAACAATGATAGAATTGGGCCAAACTTCCCACACAGAACCCCCATGACCAACAGAAAATACTGTGTTTTCTGATGTTCTTTGGTAACCCCTCTGACACCCCCTCTCGACCCCCCCCCCCAGAAGTCGTTACCTCCAGATTGAGAAACGCTGTCCTAAAGTGACCATATGACAGGGATATGGTACAGAAATGCTGCCCTAGACTAAGGGACCTGGCGATGCTTAGCCTGGAGAAGAGAAGGTAAGTAGGAGACATACTTGAAAGGCCGTCAAATTGGAGATGGAACCAGTTTGTTTTCTGCTGCTTCAGAGACAAAGACGTGGAGCAACAGATTCAAAGTGCGGGAATGGAGATTCCAACTAAATATTAGAATCTCTAGAGTTATTTGATAGTAGACTACGCTCCCTAGGAGCGTGGCGGAGTCTTCTTTTTTGGAGGTTTGTAAACAGAGGCTGGATATCGATCTGTCAGGAGTGCTTTGACTGTGTTTTCCTGCCTGGCAGAATGGGGTTGGACTGCATGTCCCCTAGGATCTCTTCCAACCTTATTTGCTCACCTTTTGAAAGTGTCCCATTGTGTAGTGGGGCCCCTGATTCACAGCAGGCACTCTATTGCTTGGGAACACAGTCGTCTGAAGTGATTGCACATTGTTTTGCTGACAAGAGTTCCATTATCATAAAGCGATTCTCCGTAACCCATAATGCATGAGCAGTGGCAACACCTTTAAATGCATGAGCTCTGGCGACATCTTTATTAGGACCAACCAAAAAGTTATGGCTTGGATTCAACATGTTGCTGGCGACAGCATCTAAATGTGGGGGTTATCCAGCCTTAACCCCCTCCAGAACACACACACATGTTCCAGAGTAGTTTCTGGCTCTGTGGAATACATTGTAGGAGAGCTTGAGGAATGTGCAGTAGTAGGAAGTTGTGATTGAGTGCCAACACCATTTTGTGGCGGAATGAAAATCACACATAGTTCACGTCTTTACCAATCCACACACTGTCTTACTAGAGAAAAGACATGCCACGCAGATGTTCAGTAAAGAATGAGATGTTTATTTATTTATTATTTATTTATTTGTTAGATTTATTGGCCGCCACTCCCATTACTCTTTGTTATGCAGAGTAACATATATACAGTCATGTGAACAGTGGCATTGACTCACACAATGTCCTTTGAGAGAGATTCAAATTGTCCTTAGGTGTCCATGTGAAAGATCTTCTTCCAGCAGCCCAAAAGCAAAAATACAAAACTGTCTTGGCAATGTAACTATTGCCAAAACTCCCAGGCTCAGCTAGCTTCTCAGGCATAGCCCAACCAATCAGCTTTTTGCTTTGCATTTTCCAGTTAACACACTCACCAACTGATTTGTACATGCTCCAATACATTTCACACATGCTTATAGGAAATCAGAAGTTTATTTATGTGTCTCCTATCTCAGTGTTTCCCAACCAGTGTGCCGTGAGCGATCATCAGGTGTGCCGTGGGAAATTGGAACCTCCAATACCCTTTCTTCCCCCTCCTGCCAAACACTTTTTCTTCTCCACTTGGGCTCCCTTCTTCCCAGCCTCGCTCTGCTTGCTTTGCCTCGCTTTGCTCACGCTGCCGCTTCTGCGGGAGGGGGGAGGGAGGAAGATGTGACCCGTGCGGGCGCTACTGTGCAAACTCGCCCCACATCTTCCTCTCTCCCCTCCACAGTGCTCTCTGGATATAGGTGAACTTCAACTCCAAAACTCAAGGTCAATGCCCACCAAACTCTTATAGTATTTTCTCTTGGTTATGGTAGTTCTGTGTGGGAAGTTTGATTCCATTCCATCATTGGTGGAGTTCAGAATGCTCTTTGATTACGGGTGAACTATAACTCCCAGCTGTTGAGCAAGACCTTCGTGTGTGTCTTTCTGCCATTCCTGCCAGGATATCTATGTTGTGTTCATCGAAACAGGCCCAGGTTTCACACTGAGTGTATAAATACATTTAAAAACATATTATTTATATGTATTACTGTGTTAGAGTGTCATTTTGTGTCATTTTGGTTGGTGGTGTGCCCCAGGATTTTGTAAATGTAAAAAGTGTACCGCAGCTCAAAAAAGGTTGAAAAACACTGTCCTATCTAATGTCAGCCCTTCCTATTCCTGTAGGATGAAAGTTCAGGCTTGATTTCTCTACATTTTGACAGTCTTTGGTATCACTAGAACGCTCTCCTAGCATCACATTGCAGCTGACGACTTCACCCTGTGTGGTTTTCTCTCCGTCTTCTCTCCGTCTTAACACACTGGCTGCCCATGGGAATCCATGACTACTGACTCAGTAAAATGAGGAGGAAGCTGGGAAAGCATAGAATAGGACGTGGGGTGGCTGGCCATCACAGAAGATGGGGGTAAAACTGTACTGAACAAATTAAGATGCTTCCCTCCACTTTTCCCCACTTTCCAATTAGCAATGTGATGAGGTTCTGAGTTGATCTTCGTAGCAGCTTTGTTTACTGTCTGGCTTAGCAGAGAAACAAATCACTTACTGCTTTGTATGTTCTACTAGAGCTTTGAAAAGTTACTTTTTGGACCAGGGTTACTTTTTGGACCAAGGAGTTGTAGTCTAGAAAAAAGTAACTTTTCCACTCCCTGCACTCTTTCCTCTCTGACAGACATATATGTCAGATATGGAATCTCAATTTCCCAGGGAACTTTTCCGTATTGAGGAACGGAGGGTTCTTAATAAAGGACCCTCCTTTGTCATCACCCCTATTAACCACAGCCTTGATATCCGTAAAGATTTAGCTTGTCTCTTCAGAACTATACGTCTCAAAGAACACTTTTCCAACCAGAATTGCACTGAGACCGTGACTCCTTCTAAATTTAGATGTAAGAGTAATTTCACTCCTTTTGATGTATCCAGCAATGTTAAAACTTTTGAGGATATTGTTACTAAAGAAGCCAAAGCCTTGTTATCGAGCAATAAAAGACCCCTCCACTGCAACCTTTCTAAACATGAAGTGGACTTATTGTATCGCCTTGGTAATGACCCCTCCCTTACCTTTAAATTAGCGGATAAAGGAGGTGGGCTGGTCTGTATTAATACATGTGATTATATTTTGGAGGCCAAAAGGCAACTTTCTGACACCCGCTATTACAACCCCCTATCTGGCGACCCGACTAGAACTTACCTTAAAACCATTCAAAGCATTGTCCACACAGCTGAACTCCTGGGACAAATTGACCATCAGTTGGCTAAATTCCTTATTAAC
This sequence comes from Anolis apletophallus, assembly GCA_030556195.1. Taxonomy (NCBI): domain Eukaryota; kingdom Metazoa; phylum Chordata; class Lepidosauria; order Squamata; family Anolidae; genus Anolis; species Anolis apletophallus. The sequence goes on along the minus strand of JARBWK010000011.1, from coordinate 42,779,801 downwards.
TCTCACCCTAAAATTCCCGAATTCTATCATCTCCCCAAGACTCATAAAAAAGTTTATCCTGTACCCGGTAGGCCCATCGTGGCCAGTACAGGTGGAATTTTGCAACCCCTTGCTACTTTCCTTGACCATCTTTTACAACCTTTTGTTCAATCTAGACGCGCTTATTTGCAGGACACTAGAGACCTCATTTCTAAAATTGAGGGGTTCAAAATTAAAAATGGCGATATGCTAATTGTTGCTGATGTCCAATCATTATATGCCAACGTGCCCCTTGACATAACTAGGACCATCCTTAAGGACACCTTTGAATCCCTAATTCACTCATTGGCTGATCTACCCCCCATTGAATTCCTAATGGACATAACGGATTGCATTTTTGATTACAACTATTTTAGATTTGGTTCGGATTTCTTTTTGCAGGTAGGGGACGTGGCTATGGGAAGTCCTCTCGCCCCCTCCGTAGCTAATTTTTATATGAATCACTTAGAGGAAAAATTCATGTATAATGCCCCTCCCAATTGTTATACCGAAGCGATCAGATTTTACAGTCGCTTCATTGATGATATGGTACTCATTATTTCCAACTCTGTCACCCCCTCGGATATTATTACTTGGATGAATTCCTGGGAGGAATGCATTAATTTCACGTTTGAAACCAGTCATACCACTGTTAACTATCTTGATATATCCCTCTTTGTAGATAAGGGACACCTTAAAGTCAAATGCTACATGAAACCGACCTCTAAAAATGCATTATTGCATCATAACAGCTTTTATAGCCATTCTTTAAAAAACAACCTTCCCTACGTGCAGTTACTGCATTTAAAGCGCAACTCCTCTAATCCTGAAAATTACCAACAGGAGGCCCTCTCCCTATGTAATAAACTCATTAATAGAGGTTACCCACTTAATGTAATTACTGCAGCTGAACGCAGGGCAGCTAATGTTACTCGAGAGTCCCTTCTCACTAAAAATAAGCGTCCCCCACCTAAAAAGATTATTTGGCCTCTAACCCTTACTACTGACACCCCTGCCCTGCGCAAAATTGTGTCCAAATATTGGCCCTTGGTACGAGATATACCGGGCCTGGAAAGTATTCCCATTGTTGCTAATATGCGCTCCAAAAACATCAGGGACATTCTGATACACTCTAGCTTGCGTACTCCACCTATGAAAAGCAATCTCACCCCCAAGATGCATAGATGCGGCAATTGTGCCCAATGCGAATTTGTTTTCCCTGAGAAACAGATATTTAACCCAGGTACAGGATGGGAGTTCCTCTTTAAGGAGTTCTTTACTTGTAAAAGTAGCCAGTGCATTTATGGAATTTGTTGTCCTTGTTGCAAGCTTTATTTGGGAAAAACCAAAAGAGTTCTTAATGTTTGCACTGTAATACGCCTCCTTAAGGCTGAAACCCAGTGGATTCAAATCCTAAAAACCGAAATTCCTTACGGATTAAATGACAAATTAACAATCACGGACTTATTGAGATAGATTTCACCTGCCTACCCCGGGATTATGGTGGTATTTATTCTCTCCCATTGAAACCATACCTTGCTTCGGCCACTGGTCCAGCCATGGAAGTATGACTTTACCTCTATGGCCCTGGTATGTACATAGCATAATACATGGGTATCATTATACTGTTGAATTATTGTCATTATGTTACTTCGTTATACCATGTTACTAAATTATAACTGCAGTTTGTAACTAGTCATGATTTATTTGTATTACTATGATGGGGTTGCTTTGGAGCCCAAACTACCTTGTGTTACTATCCTCTTCTACAGAAAACGCTCTCTCTCTCTACCTATTAACCTGGAGTTAATCATTTACATCCGGCCTTGATAAAGACCCTTTTGGATATGGGTCGAAACGAGAGTTGGTGCCATCATATAGAGATTACCTCGTCGGCCTTTCGAATCTGATCGGTTTACAGTTAATTCGGATTCCTCCGCATCTCCGCTACCGCTTGTTACTGAACCGCAGCAGCACCTTAACTCCGCTTTCCATCTACTATACGTTTGGGCGTTTGGATCTCATTCCCGGGACTTCCACCCTTGACTTTATTGTGTTGACCATGTTCCATGAACCTACTAACTTTGTGTTGAACTAACCCGAAAGGGATAACCCGTCTCAAGGGTAGGAGCCCTTACCTGGGCGAACAATTTACTGTACACTGTTGCTATTATGTGTTGTTTAAATATGTATACATATATTTGAAATAATATGAACTTTTGATATTGCCAATTTTGTTGTCTCCTATTGTGTGTTGCATCTTGCAACCCCCCCCCCCTCTGACTTTGTTGTTTCCTCCACCACAGACATCCCAGTGTTTCTGACTCTCTCCATTGGTGTGGAATTTGCATGACCTCACCCACTGCCTCTCCCATAACCCTTTCTTATTCTTTTCTATGGCACACACAGCAAACAGAGGAATTGATCACCAACTGAACGTACTAAAGAGGTTTGGGGAGAATTGGCCATGATTTATTCGAGTTGTAAGTACTGGAATGTATAGTTCACTTGCAATCTAAGAACAGTCTGAACTCCACCAACAACGGACCTGGAACTAACTTGGCACACAGAACCCCCATCACCAACAAAACATACTGAGGTCTTTGGAAGGATTAATAGAAGTTGTAGTTTACCTGCCTCCAGAGCTCACTATGAACCCAAACAGTTGTGGATCTGGACCAAACTTGGCATTCCTAGCCGATATGCCCAAATTGGAATACAGGTGGGGTTTGAGGGGAATTGGCCTGGGCATTTTGGAGTTGTAGGCACTGGGATTTATAGTTCACCTGAAATCAATGGGCACTCTGAACTCCATCAAAGATGGAATTGGACCAAACTTGGCACACAGAGCCCCCATGACCAGCAAAAAAAAAAATACTGGAGGTCTTTGGAGAAAATTCACCTTGATTTGGGGTGTTGTAGTTCACCTGCATCCAGGGAGCACAGTGAACCCAAACACTGATGGATCTGCACCAAACTTGACACATATACAAAATTTGATTACTGAATGGGTTTGAGGGGAACGGACCTTCTTTTCTGGGAGTTTTAGTTCGCCCACAGCCAGAAAAACTGTGACCTCCAATAATGACAGACCTGGACCAAACTTGGCACACTTCCAGAATCTGAACTGTAAAAGGGGAAAGCTTATAGTGCTAACAAGTCTGAACTGGAGGGGTATGCAAACAAACAAAAGGAAATCCCAGAGAGGGAATTATCTCCCACTATATCAGTAAGAAATATACAAGCTTATCTTATACCAAATATAAGTCTCTATTATCTCAAGGTAATATGCATACATTCAATGTAAGAAAAGCACTTATACATATGCAACACAGTGTATAGACAAGCCCGGTATAATCCGGTATAGAGGGGATTTCCGTGGTGTCACACAGGGTCCACGAAACCCAGTATTCAGGTCAACACAGTAAATAAGTTCAGTCACGTTCTATACAGTACAGAGTTCAATACATTGAAAGCTACATCAAAGAGGTCTACACAAAATCTCTGTAAACAACAGCGTTTCTCATAGTTCAATACAGTTAAAATAGTCCGAAGGAGTAAGCCGAAACGCGGCTAGACTGAGTGAGGGCAGTGAGGAAGTTCAAGAAATGCGCCCAAATAGACTCACGATCTAGGAGTATCAAAGTCAAGCGGGCATGGAGCAAATGTGGCAGCCGTAGCTTCTTGGGTCGAGCTGGAAATGTGCCAGCGGCTCAAAATATGAGAACGCCACAAAAGGGGCCGTTTCTCGTCATGTAGACGCTTCCTCAAGGCGTTCCAGGTCTTCTAGACGCTCCTCCTGGGTATTGTACTGCTGTGGATAACATCAAGACTCCTTATAGAGAACTAGAGGACCATCTGTGTAAATATATACCCAACAATAAGCTAACAAACATATGGCGAAAAACATGAAAAACACTTCCAGAATCCCCATGACCAACTCAACCTGGAGGGGTTTGAGGGGACTGACTCACCATAGTAAGAGTTGTAGTTTACCCTGCAGTCAGAGAGCACACTGAATCCCACCGATGATGCATTTCTAGAGCAAACTTGCCTATCATAATAAACTTTAAGTACTGGTGGAGTTTCTCGGGGTTAACGTGGCATGATGTGAGTTGTATTCACTAGGCATGAGAAAAATGAAACGGAAATTAAAAGGATTCGTAAGAGATTCGTATGTAATGGGACTTTTGAGGTTTTACGTATCGCTGCCGCGATCCCGGAAGTAGACTTCCTTTTACGGTCCTTGAGGCCAACAATTTGCGTTATGATCGTAAGAAATTCTTAATTATTAATTAATTAATTATTGTACTACGTACTCACTTCTCCCTGTCTTCTCCCCCTCATTTGCTTCCCGCCTTCATTCAGCTTCTTCTTTTTCCCGCATTTCTATGGGGAACTGGAAGTGACGCTGCTGCTAGGTAGGCAATGCATTCTGGAAAGTGTAGTCCTCCAGGCTTCCCCCCCTTCTCTTCCCAGTTGCTCTGCTGCCATGCCCCATCGCAGGGGCCAGCTTCACACACACACACGCGCGCGCTTCTCCTCTCTCTCCCGGCGCTCTCTCAGATGCTTCTCTTCCCGTTGCTCTGCCATGCCCCATCGCAGGGGCCAGCTTCAGCCCTCCAGGTACGTGTTTTGGACTTCAACTCCCACCATTCCTCACAGCCTCAGGCCTCTTCCTTTTCCTCTCAGCCTGGGCAAACTTGGGCCCTCGCTCCCTCAGGATCGGGGTGAGAGAGAGGCAGCGAGGAGCGAGGGGGGCTCCTCCTCCTTTTCTTTTGCTGCTTCCAAGAATAGAAAACCCCCTCCCTCCCTTCCTCCTTCCCTCCCTCCTTCCTATTTGGAGAGTCCCATCAGTGTGGTTTATTCAAGTTTTGGCCTACAACTCCCAGAAATCCCAGCCAATTTACCAGCTGTTAGGATTTCTGGGAGTTGTAGGCCAAAAACCATCTGGAATGCGCATGCTCTGGCATACGATTACTAACGAATTTCATTAGTACTTAAGTTACATTTCAGAAATTTTTGGGAATTTTTTGTAAGTCTTTCTTTTACTAATAAAAAAAAATCCCCCCCTCCATTTGATTTAAGAATCGCCATTTTTGGATTCTAAACCATGCCTAGTATTCACCCATAACCGTTTGCATTTTGTATAACTAGAAATTGACTTTGTGAAATAACCGGGTACCCAAGCTAGTATAATATAAATAAAACATAACACAATTCTTCCCAGAGTGTTTCAAAAGCTAAGAAAACGTCCAGCTATCCCTTTGGCAGACGGAGAGCAAACAGCAAGGGCTAGCAGGGCATCTGTTTCCATTGTATGCCACCTGCATGGCATGTCGGCAAAGGGGCGTTGATTTCCACTGGCCTCAGCAAGTTTTCCATGGAAAGGAAACATAGGGGGAAATGCTTGCTCCAGAAACAGAGCGTAATTCACCTTGAGTTAGAAATGTTATCCTTGGCTACAAGCAAAGTTCCAAATCTGTATCTGTGCATAAGATCTTTAAAAAGTGACTAAATTACATAATAGGAATCTTTCTTCTCTCCCCCCCCAACACACACAGTTTTGCTTGGAAATCTTGGAAAGCTTCTGAGAGAAACCAAATGCCAAGATAGGACCAATGCCAACAAATTCGAGAATCATAGCTATAAATCTGATAAGATGCAGTCCAAGTTTCCTTTCAGATAAAGACTGAAAGGTCCTCCAGATAAGAAATTAGAATGGATTGAGAATGTTCTCCTTCTCCGATTTATCTTTGTGAGTTTGTTCCAGGCTACCTGAGTTCATCCGCTCACACGCCATCCAATACCCTTCTCCATCTGTTCAGTCTGGCAAGAGAGATGTTGGCATTGCCAGTCCTTCTTAGCCTGCTGGCTGCTCATTGCTGGACAGCACTAGAAGGCATTGAGACAAGGCGGTTGACTTCAGGAGACCTTCCGCACTACTTATAGTGCCACTAACCCCCCCCCCCACACACACACACACCATCTATACTTCAATATAAGCTGACACAAATATAAGACAAGGCACCCAATTTTACCATCAAAACTAGGAAAACATATTGACTTGAATACAAGCCGAGGGTGGGAAATGCAGCAGATACTGGTAAATTTCAAAATAAAAATTGATACCAATAAAATTGCATTGATTGAGGCATCGGTAGGTTCAATTTTTCTGAATGTTTACATAAAACTATAATTTAAGATAAGAGTGTCCAACTCTGATTAAATCATTATTCTAACCTTCTTCAATGTAAATGTGCTTGCTTATCCTTCTAATAATAATAAAAAAGAATAAAACTATAAATGTAATAAAAATAATCAAATAAAATAATGGAAATGTAATAATAACAGTCATAATTCTAAACTATCTAGTCCGTGAGCTGCTTTTTGCTGATGATGCTGCCCTTGTCGCCCATTCAGAAGCAGCCCTGCAGCGCCTAACATCCTGCTTTGCAGCAGCTGCAGAGCTGTTTGGGCTGGAAGTCAGCCTGAAGAAAACGAAAGTCCTCTACCAGCCCGCACCACAGGAAGAACACCATCATCCCCACATCAGCATAGGCAAATCTGTGCTTAAGTCCATTCAGCAGTTCACCTACCTGGGAAGCATCATCTCTTCAGACGCCAAGATTGATAAAGAGATAGATCACAGATTAGCAAAGGCATATAGTGCATTTGGAAGGCTTCACAAAAGAGTCTGGAGCAACAAACACCTGAGGCAAAGCACCAAAATCAGTGTGTACAGAGCTATCGTACTGTCTGTTCTCCTATATGGGTCTGAAACATGGGTCACTTATCGCCAACACCTACGACTCCTCGAACGCTTTCATCAGCGCTGTCTTCGCGCAATCCTAAATATACACTGGACCGACTATGTGACAAATGTTGCTGTCCTTGAGCAAGCAGGGATAATAATAAGTGTAATAATAATAGGATAATATGATAAAAGTAATAATGATAATAAATAGAGTAAAATAATAAATGTAATAAAATAATAATAAATAAAGTAAAATAATAAATAATAACAATAATAAATAGAAAATAAATAAATATAGTAATAATAAATAGAGTAAAATAATAAATGTAATACAAATAATAACAACAACAACAGAGTAAAATGCTAAACAACTTTGACTCGAGTATAAGCTGAGAGAGGCTTTTCCAACCTAAAAAAAGGGCCGAAAAAATCAGCTTATACTGAAGTATATATGGTATATGTGCCCAGTGCTGCCCAAATATTGCTGGGACCCCTGCCTGCCTACTTTCTCCCTTCTCCAGCTCCCAGGAGGCCTACAACATGGCAACATGGCCCTCCATGTGGCTCATTCCTTCCTCCGTCCCTCCGTTCTCCTCATACACACGTCACCTTTCTTCTCCCAATGACATCGCAGAAGGCTACTTCACCCAGCAAGTCAATCCAGTGACATCACAGAGGGCCACTTTGCCTAGCAACAAGCTCTGTGGTACAAACAAACAAACAAACAAACAGACTGACATGCATACATACTTTGATGTTTATTATATAGATAGGTGTTTTCACTTTAACTGCCATGACTGTGTCCTATGGAATCCAAAGGTTTGTAGTTTGGGAACTCTCTGGCTGAGCTTATAATGGAGGCGTGGGCAAACTTGGGCCCTCCAGGTGTTTTGGACTTCGACTCCCACTATTCCTAACAGCTTCAGGTCCTTTCCTTTTCCTTTCCCCTTTCCCCTTCCGCTTAAGTGGCTGAGGGGGGGGGGGGGAGGAAGCTGAGGCTGTTAGGAATTGTGGGAGTTGAAGTCCAAAACATCTGCAGGGCCCAAGTTTGCCAATGCCTGTTATGATGCAAACCCCGGGATTCCCTAGGACACTGTTTTTCAACCTTTTTTGAGCCGCGGCACATTTTTTACATTTACAAAATCCTGGGGCACACCACCAATCAAAATGACACGAAATGACACTCTAACACAGTAATACATATAGTTAATATGTTTTTAAATGTATTTATACACTCAGTGTGAAACCTGGGCCTGCTTCGATGAACACAACATAGATATCCTGGCAGGAATGGCAGAAAGACACACATGAAGGTCTTGTTCAACAGCTAGGAGTTATAGTTCACCCGCAATCAAAGAGCATTCTGAACTCCACCAATGATGGAATGGAATCAAACTTCCCACACAGAACTCCCATAACCAAGAGAAAATACTATAAGAGTTTAGGGGGCATTGACCTTGGATTTTGGAGTTGTAGTTCACCTATATCCAGAGAGCACTGTGGAGGGGAGGGAGGAAGACGTGGGGCAAGTTTGCACAGTAGCGCCCGCATGGGTCACGACTTCCTCCCTCCCCTCACCCCTCCCGCAGAAGCGACAGCGTGAGTGAAGCGAGGCAAAGCAAGCAGAGCGAGGCTGGGAAGAAGGGAGCCCGAGTGGAGAAGTAAAAGTGTTTGGCCGGGGGAGAGAAAGGGTATCGGAGGTTCCAATTTCCCACGGCACACCTGATGATCGCTCACGGCACACTAGTGTGCCATGGCACACTGGTTGGGAAACAGTGCCCTAGGATACAGCCATGGCAATTAAAAACAGGGGCTTAGAATCAACATTTCCTGATCCAATGCCGTCAGGTGTGCTGCAGTATGTTGCCTGGGGGATTCTGGGAGTTGTGATCCAACAGATCTGAAAGACACTGGATTGGGAAAGGCTGGTGAATAGTATGATTCACATCCAAATTGCATGAGATCATGGGTTCACATCTCGAACAACCTCTGCCTAGGGATTCATATGAATATATATTTGTTGTATGTATTCTTATACCACCCTTTAATTATATTCCCTTTGTACTTGACAAAAGAAAAAAATGCAATGGAAATATAAATGAAGACAAAAAGCCAAGAGGAGCACAGTCAACCTATTTTGGATAGTTATAAAAATAGAAATAAAGCAGGTGAGCTAGTAAAAAAAAAACTAGCTCAGTGGGAGAGTCCTGGGTTTATTTCCTGGATATATTATATTATATTATATTATATTAGTGGTTCTCAACCTTCCTAATACCATGACCCTTTAATAATGTTATGGTGACCCCCAACCATAAAATTATTTTTGTTGCTACTTCGTAACTGTAATTTTGCGACTGTCATGAATAGTAATGTAAATATTTGATGTATGTTCATTCACTGGACCAAATTTGGCACAAATACCCCATACGCCCAAATTTGAATATTGGTGGGATTGTGGGGGATTGATTTTGTCATTTGGGAGTTGTAGTTGCTGGGATTTATAGTTAATGTACAATCAAAGAGCATTCTGAACTCAACCAACGATGGAATTGAACCAAACATGGCACACCGGACTTCCATGACCAACAGAAAGTACTGGAAGGGTTTGGTGGGTATTGACCTGGAGTTTTGGAGTTGTAGTTCACCTACATCCAGACATCACTGTGGACTCAAACAATGATGGATCTGGACCAAACTTGGCACAAATACTCAATATGCCCAAATGTGAACACTGGTGGAGTTTGGGTAAAATAGACATTGATATTTGAGAGTTGTAGTTGCTGGGATTTATAGTTCGCCTACAATCAAGAGCATTCTGAACCCCATCCACGATAGAATTGGGCCAAACTTCTCACACAGAACCCCCATGACCAACAGAAAATACTGGAGGGATTTGGGATGAATTGACAAGTCATTTAGGGGAGATGTAGTTCACCTACATTCGGAGAGCACTGTGAACCCAAACAACTATGCCAAAGGGGTTCCTAAAACCATCGGAAATATGTTTTCTGATAGTCTTTGGTAACTCCTTTGAATCAAAGGTTGGGATACTGCATTATACCTCCCACTTTTCTGATGTGCCAGGGGAAGTCCTGATTATTCCTCTGTCATCCCACTTTTTAAAGTGCTTTTAATATGTCCCAGTTTCTCTCCTCTTCCCCCATTTCTGCATATACTTATGTATAAGTCCAGAAATTTTAGTTTAGTGAACTTCTCAATGGGTTCATGTGAATTGTTCCTTTCCTTAACTCTTATTTAAAAAAAGAACTGTAACTCTTCTTTGAGCAGAATTGCAAAAGATAAGAGATTAGTCCATCCTGGGAGAACCAAAAATAACCACCGACCCCCATCTGTATTTTGTTGTATTCGTATTTTGTACCACCATTGAGTGCTTCCTGTGAGCCACCCCGAATCCCTTTGGGGAGATGGTGGCAGGATACAAATAAATATGATTATTATTATTATTATTATTATCGTCCTGATATGCAGTTTTCTAGAGAAGAAATTACCTCATAGACAGACTGGAAGGGCTTTATTTCTCAAAGCATACAGTACAGTAACAAAGTTTTATCTGACAGTTGGCTTCCCTCTCATCTCATATCCCTCACTTTGGCCCTCCCCTTCAAAGCCTTTACTTCAAGTGAGCTACAGGCCAAGGCACGGACTACTTTCATGGTTCCCCACAGCACTAAGAAAGGAGGTCATGACAATTATTATATTACCATTTTGGAGGAGCTCTCCGATGGCACAGTAGGGTTTTGGTTTTTGTCGTGTCAGGAGCAACTTGAGAAACTGCAAGTTGCTTCTGGTGTGAGAGAATTGGCCGTCTGCAAGGACGTTGCCCAAGGGACGCCCGGATGTTTTTTGATGTTTTACCATCCTTGTGGGAGGCTTCTCTCATGTCCCTGCATGAGGAGCTGGAGCTGATAGAGGGAGCTCATCCACGCTCTTCCTGGATTCGAACCTGTGACCTGTTGGTCTTCAGTCCTGCCAGCACAGGGGTTTAACCCACTGTGCCACCGGGGGCTTCACACCCACCAGGGGCTCCACAGTAGGTTAAACCACTGAACTGCTGAACTTGCTGACTGAAAGGTTGGTGGTTTGAATCCAGGGAGGGGGTGAGCTTCTGCTGTTAGCCCCAGCTTCTGTCAACCTAGCAGTTCAAAAACATGTAAACGTGAGTACATCAATAGGTACTGCTCAGGGGCGGTCTAAGGTAATTTTAAATGGTAAGCGAACATTATTTTGCCGCCCCCCCAAACATTATTTTGGTGCCCCCCCTCCGCGCATGCCCAGAAGCTCCTGTGCGCAGGTGCAGAAGCCTGTAAACACAGCACTCCCTATTTGGCACGCCCCCTCTCCGCGCATGCCCAGAAGCTCCTGTGCGCAGGTGCAGAAGCCTGTAAACACAGCACTCCCTATTCGGCACGCCCCCCTCCGCGCATGCCCAGAAGCTCCTGTGCGCAGGTGCAGAAGCCTGTAAACACAGCACTCCCTATTCGGCACGCCCCCCCTCCGCGCATGCCCAGAAGCTCCTGTGCGCAGGTGCAGAAGCCTGTAAACACAGCACTCCCTATTCGGCATGCAGGGAGGTTTGCTATGGCGCGGCGCCGGAGCGCACAAGGCACAAAAGCGGAACATCGGCCGGACGCTGTCTGGCGGTCGGGGGAATGCGCCCTTTACCCAGATAGCGCCCCACGCAGCGGCGTCCTTTGCCTACCAGTAGGACCGCCCCTGGTACTGCTTCGGCGGTAAGGAACTCCATTAAGTCATGCTGGCCACATGACCTTGGAGGCATCTACGAACAATGCTGGCTCTTCGGCTTAGACATGGAAATGAGCTCCACCCTGCAGAGCTGGGCACAACTAGACTTAATGTCAAAGGGAAACTTTTGTGGTGCAATGAAAATCACGCGTAGTTCATGTCTTTACCAATCCACACACTGTCTTGCTAGAGAAAAGATATGCCATGCAAATGGCAAGTAAAGAATAAGGTGTTTACTTTTTGTTATGCAGAGCAACATATATACAGTCATGCAAACAGTTGCATTGACTCACATTATGTCCTTTGAGAGAGATTTAAATGTTCCTTGGGTGTCCATGTGAAGGATCTTCCAGCAACTCAGTAGCAGAAAATATACACACTGACTTGTCATGACAAGCTCCTGCACAGAAAACCTAAACATGTAACTGTTGCCAAAACTCCCCGGCTCGGACCCAACAAATCAGCTTCATGCTTTGCATTTTTCAGTTAACACACTCACCAACTGATTTTTGCATGCTACAACAACCTTTACCTTTTAAATTATCATTTTGGTCTCAACCCTGCCCTCGACTTATACAGGAGATGAACCTTTGCATGAGTACAACTGCATTCAGAGTCAAAAAGTAGTTTCCACTCATCTCAATGGAGAGGAGAAGAGAAATCTCTCCCCCCCCCCCAAAAGTAGGTTCAGGCAAAAGCAAATAGTGTCAACCTTTGTGCCACTAAACATATATTCAAAAATTACACTCCCCACCCTAGAATCCCACTCACACCATTCCCAGCAGCCCGACTCTAAATGTCCTAGGGCAGTGTTTCCCAACCTTTTTTGAGCCGCGGCACACTTTTAACATTAAAAAAATCCAGGGGCACACCATCAACCAAAATGACACAAAATGCCACTCTAATACAGTAAAGAATGGCTGGGGGATGCCAGCTGCTAGTACAGAGCCAGAATGACCTGGGGATGCTTCTCCAGCCTTGAGGAGGCAATGTCAAGACAGCGGTGGCAGAGCCAGCACAATGCTGGCTTGGCACTGTCCCCTCAAGGCTGGAGGGGAGAACGGAAGCCTGGGGAGGGGCGGCCAGGCCGCGCCATGCCCCCCCTCCCCCGGCTTCAGCTCTCCAGCCCAGCCTTGATTGGACAGTGCGAGCGAGGGGAAGGAGTCATGGCGGGAGTCATGGCGGATTGGAGGCTGGCTGGGGAAACAGCCGAAGGAGGCAGCGAATAGCCCCTTCTTCTTTTTCTTCGCCGCCACCCCCCCCCCCAAGCAGCAGGAGTTCGGCAGGAGGAGGGGGGAAGAAAGGAAGCAGAGAGCTTTTCTCGCAGCACAGCAGGAGGCCCGTCACGGCACACTACTGTGCCACGTCACAGCGCTTGGGAAACACTGTCCTAGGGTAAAGGGAAGTTGGAAGGTTTGGAAATGATGTTGCATTGCTTCTGGTGCGTGCAGGAGGTAATAATGTGGTCCATGGGGTAGGAACGGAGATGAAGCGTGGCCTTGATCTCATTGAAGTGCTGCCCAACCAACCCAATTGAAGGGATGTAGGAGATCCTGTCTTGCATGTACATAGTTATCCTGACCTGCACCAGGCTGCCATTCTCTGCCCTCCAGCATCTCCTGCGTAAGGTTGCTCTTTTAACTCTGCTTAATGATTGGGCTGGTCTCATTTGAGCCCTGTTTAAAACCCTCACGAAAACAAATAAAACAAATTACAAAAGACATTACACAAGAAAGACAGGGAGGCTGCAGGAAACACAGCAGCAACGATACACGTCTCCCAGAAACCCTTCCGTCCTGAAAAACCGTGCCTTCTGCATTATGCAGCAAGATGCCATCAGGGCCGGAGTCAGGCGAGCTTCCTCCGGGAAGACATTCCCCAGCCAATGGTGCAGAGACCAGAACAACCCATCTCTCCCAGCTGGGAAGGCACTTCCATAGCGGAAATGTATTATCAAAAAAGGAAAACACAGATCGGCATTGAATTTGTAGAGGCTTCTATATAGGTCAGGAGCCCCCGGTGGTGCAGCGGGTTAAACTGCTGAGCTGCTGAACTTGCTGACTGAAAGGTTGGTGGTTCCCACTGTTAGCCCCAACTTTTGCCAACCTAGCAGTTCAAACACATGCAAATGTGGGTAGATCAATAGGTACCTCTCTGGTGGGAAGGCACTCCATGCAGTCATGCTAGCTACATGACCTTGGAGGCGTCTATGGACAATGCCAGCTCTTTGGCTTAGAAATGAAGATGAGCATCACCTCCCAGAGTTGGACACGACTAGACTTAATATCATGGGGAAACCTTTACCTTTACATTTATATATAGGTGTTAAGAGCCAGTGTGGCGTAGTGGTATGAGCGCAACTCTAGACCGGGGTTAGATTTGTCACTTGGCCAAGATAGCTTCTTTGGGTAAGTCGCACTCTCTCAGCCCCAAGGGAAGAAAATGGCAAATCTCTGGACATTTCAGATTTTGGAATTTTGGATAAGAGAAGCTCAACTCATACTTTGCAAGCGAGCTCTCATCAGGGTTTACATAGGATCGCTATTCTGCTTAGGTTGCAAGGGCCAATCTCTTTTTCTCCCTCTGCTCCACCCAAGAACAAGCAAGTCAGGACATCTTCAGAAGTGATGTACAATGAGAAATTCAGAGAAATTGGGGGTGTGCTGGGCCTCCAACCAAAAAAAAAGAGAGAGACAAAACTCCCAAGGTGGCAAAGAAGAGAGGAATGAAATGGGTGAGCCAACCACACCCTAAAGAGAGGAATGGAACGTACAAATGGTAGTTCATCCCACACTCTACATTCCACAACCAACACATTTATTATTTATTTTTGCCTTGCCGTTGTTCCCTTTGCTCAAGCCTGTGGGAATTGTTTTGGCTCAGTTCGACAAAAGAAGGCTGTGCCAAATATTCCCCGATTGATTTAAAATTGATGTTCCATGCAGCAGAGCAAATTGTCCCCAAATACAGGTCATCCACATTGTTTCTATGCTGCCCAGCGTGATTTCTTCCTCTTGCAAGTGCCGCTTTTCCTAGTTTGTCGTTGCTTTCCCTGGTTTTAGCTTCATTGCCCACCCTTAAGCCCAGTGGATCTCAACCTTCCTAGTGCTGCGACCCCTTAATACAGTTCCTCATGTTGTGGTGACCCCCAACCATAAGATTATTTTCGTTACTACTTGTGGCGCCCCCACGGGGCTGGTCTTATATTTGTACTGTGTACCTATTTGCCTTTACCTGCAAGGTCTTTGTCCCATGGTTCTGCCATGTGGGCACTTAGGAGCGGAGTTGTGTCTTGGCTCCAAACCTGATGTCACCGCCCTTAACTCCTCCTTTTCCAGAGTTTACCTGAGAGGCAGGACTTCCTTTCTGGCTCATTCCAGGGATCACAAGGACATAGCAAGGTGAAATCTAAGCCATGCTGGGACAAAGCAACTTAGTTCACTGCTATTAGGTAGAAGACTACTTCATAACTGTAATTTTGCTACTGTTATGAATATCATGTCAATATCTGATATACAGGATGTATTTTCATTCACTGGACCAAATTTGGCACAAATACCCAATATGTCCAAGTTTGAATACTGGTGGGGTTGGGGGAAGGGGGTGTCATTTGGGAGTTGTCATTTGGGAGTGGTGGTTGCTGGGATTTATAGTTCACTATGATTTACAGTCAAACAGCATTCTGAACTCCAACAAACACCAACAATAGAATTGAACCAAACTTAGCACACAGAACTCCCATGATCATTGAGCATTGACTTTGAGTTTTGGAGTTGTAGTTCACCTAGATCCAGAGAGCACTGTTGACTCAAACAATGATGGATCTGGCTTGGCATTTTAGTGCTCATTTAGGTAAGCACAAATACAACTTAATATCACTGTTTATGCCCCCGTCACAGTTCTCGTTGTATGTTAATGAAACTGGCAGTTCCATACACGTAGTACAGCATTTTTTTTTAAAGAAAAAGAATTAAAAACTTAAATCAGAAGAAGAAAAAAAAGAAAAGGAAAATGGCTTATTGCTGTACTAAATTAACCTATTGGTCAGTGAAGGTCTCATGACCTCTAAAGCATTGATATTGTACTTCAAAAATATTTCAAAAATATTACAGAAGAGTATAAAAATGTAGAAGTTCATAATGCTTTTTATACACATAGAAATTATTCCCTACTCCTCTCCATTCCAACATTTGACACCAAGGCAGAGTGGAGTAGTGAGTGTGTATAACACAGAGGTGGAACCAGAAACAATTTCCCCCCACTGAAGCAGGTCATAAATGAATATTTTAACAAAATGCATTGAATTCTCATTCTTAATAGGAACCGGTTTGCAGGGGGGAGGGGGCCCAGATTTCAACCCAAAGTCACAAAAGTCCCGAGATCTCAGATACATCAGCGATATTATTTATTATCTTGATATGGAGCAATGAGTTTGTAGAAGGTATTGGTAAAGAATAATATAAATGACATGCAGATCCTAAGTTCAATGGGAAGGTATGTAAATAAATCCACAAAATACTGTGTTTTCTGATGGTTTTTGGTGACCCCTCTGACAGTCCCTTGTGACACCCCAGAGGTCCCAACCCCCAGGTTGAGAAACACAGCTTTAGTCATATCCCTTACATTTCATTGTCAGACATTGAGATATATGTAGGCAAGCATGGTCAAGATGGCAGAAGTTATTAATAAGAAAGAATACACAAGGTAGGAGAGGCTTTAGCATAGTGGGCAGGGGCGGACTAAGGTAATTTAAAATGGTAAGCGAACATTATTTTGGCGCCCCCTCGCTCTCTGGCCTCGTGGAGCGTGCGCATGCATGCCGGGCGCACATGCGCTGGGCCAGGTAGTTCTGCGCGTGCGCCATTGCTGCGGAGGGACTCCAGATGGACCGAGATACCAATCACCCTAAGTGAGGCTGAAAAGGAGGAACTTTTTGCAGCCGGGACGGAGCCGGAGGTTTTTGGGCGATTGGCGTCTCAGTCCAGCTGGAGTCCCTTTGCAGCAATGGCACATGCGTGGAACCTGGTGGCCAGATGCGCCCCTGACTACGTGGCGCCCTAAGCGGGTGCTTACTTTGCCTAATGGTAAATCCGCCCCTGATAGTGGGTAAACCACCAGCTGCAGAAAATCCTGCTGATCAAAAGGTCGACAGATCAAGCCCGGGTTGGGGTGAGCTTCTGCTCACCTACTAGTTTGTCCAGCTTCTGCTCACCTACCAGTTTGAAAACAGCAATGTGAGTGGATAAATAGGTACTGCTTTGGCAGGGAGGTAATAAAAGGTGCCCATGCGGACATGCCGATGATTTGCATCTAAAGACAGCAAAGCTCCTTGGCATGGAAGATGGAGCAACAGCATCTCTCGTGGTTGGAGTCAAGCACAGCCTCCAGATGCTGGAGATGGAAACAGAAGGGAAGACTTTACCTCTGTTTACGTGCTGTCAGTCTTTGTTAATTGTATAACGGCATTGAATGTTTGTCGTATACGTGTACCGCAACCCGCCCTTTTGCTTTTGCCAGGAGAAGAGTCCATTCCCACACCCCTCTTCTGTATTTTGCACTTTGAACCCCGTTTGCAACAACTGACGAAAAGAGGGGAAAGAGGAGAACAAGAGAAAAATCTGGACATTTTAAATCTGAGATCAAAAGGATTCATCAACAACAATTTTTATTGATTAGTCGGTTGGCCTTATCAAAAATAGAGTGCAAACACAACACACATCTAGTCCTCTTAAAAGAAAATACCAATATATAGGTATTTGTCAACTTAAAACCAATGTAGCTTAGCCGTAGTTATAAGCATCAACTAACCTCATCTTCCCTACACTGCACCCCAATCTGATCTATGTACTCCGATCTCCTTTTACCAGCTTTAAACAAATAAAGGGCAACTTTTGGTGTCAGAATGGGGTTGTAACCAGCCAACAAAAAGCCGTATCCCAGCTTGTTTTATTGCAAATAAAAGGCCATAAGTATTGTTTCCTTTCTTTTTCATTTTTTTTTTCAGATTGCAGTGATGTAAAGCAGTGTTTCCCAACCAGTGTGCCGTGAGCGATCACCAGGTGTGCCATGGGAAATTGGAACCTCCAATACAATTCTTCTTCCCCATCCTGCCCACAGTGCTCTCTGGGTGTAGGTGAACTGCAACTTCCAAACTCAAGGTCAATTCCCAAGCAAACCCTTTCAGTACTTTCTGTTGGTAATGAGAGTTCAATATGCCAAGTTTGGTTCAATTCCATTGTTGCAAGAGTTCATGATGCTCTTTGATTGTGTGTTAACTATAAATCCCAGAAACTGTAACTCCCAAATGTCAAGGTCTATTTTCCCCAAACTCCATCTGTGTTCACATTTGGGCATATTGGGTATTCATGCCAAGTTTGATCCTGATCCAACATTGTTTCAGTACACAGTGCTTTCTGGGTGTAAGTGAACTACAACTCCAAAACCCAAGGTCAATGCCCACCAAACTCTTATAGCATTTTCTCTTGGTTATGGGAGTTCTGTGTGGGAAGTTTGTGTCTTTCTGCCATTCCTGCCAGGATATCTATGTTGTGTTCATCGAAACAGGTCCAGGTTTCACACTGAGTGTAAAAATACATTTAAAATGTATTATATTAAGTCATTTTGGGTCATTTTGGTTGATGGTGTGCCCCAGGATTTTGTAAATGTAAAAAATGTGCCGCGGCTCAAAAAAGGTTGAAAAACACTGATGTAAAGTGTGGTTCAGATTTTTGACTTTGGGGGCACCACAGATACATAGTCTTTCTTCATGTGGGATATGATTGAATCTACCGTGTCTCTCCATGGATTCAATTTGTTCAAATCTTGCCCTGGTAAAAGCGATTCTTAGGTGTCTTGGCATATCAGCTTTTAGGTACAGTGCCCGCTGGAAATTATGTTTAAAGCGCCCTAACCACTTCAAGGATCCTGTGTTTGACAGGATGGCTATATCCTTCTGGGCTTCAATATCTAGGATCCTTTGAATTACTATCCTTTTTTTCAGCATCCCTATTCTGAACTAAGGAGGTAATTTGTAATCCGCACGTGTGGAGGAACGTAACCTAGTTACTTATTCTGACCAGGAAGCTTGGTATTGACCATTAGATTGTTCTAAAAAGCATAATTTTGGAAGTCTATTATTTTTGAGATTTTTTATTTTAGACCAGTAATTAAAGGCCCTGATTTTGGTGAGTCCTTCAATAGAATATATTTCTAGCTCTGCAGCAGCGGTGGTCTTAATGTCAACACCAAGTATCTGTCTTAGAAATGTTGATTGTACTTGTTCCAGTATTGGTAATTTGTTTTTGTGGGCGTAGGTGTTAAGTTTACTCAGTAATCTTAGTAATCCTATTTGTGTATTTGACATCAGAATAATGTCATCTGCGTATAAAAGAGTATTTACATGTCTGTTACCAATTTTTGGCATGTGAACATCGGAGCGGCTTAGGGATTCCGGCAGGTCATTGATATAAAAGTTGAAAAGTAAAGGGGCCAATAAGTAGCCTTGTCTTACACCTTTGCAAGAATCTATTCTCTTTGACAGGGCTCCACTGATTCTAACCTGAATATGGTTGTTGGAGTACAGACATTCGATCAGGAGCAGTAATCTGTGGTCTATTCCATGGACTGTTAATTTTTGCCAGAGGATTTCTCTATTGATGACAGAGCATTAATCGAAACTCTCCCTGCCAAACCAGAACAGTTGGAGATGTTGCATTGTTATTAGTATATTTATCAGGTTGCCAAAATGTATAGCAGGCATGGGCAAACTTGGACCCTTCAGGGGTTTTGGACTTCAACTCCCACAATTCCTAACAGCCTCAGGCCTTTGGGGGGAAAGGAAGGGACCTGAGGCTGTTAGAAATTGTGAGAGTTGAAGTCCAAAACCCCTGAAGGGCCCAAGTTTGCCTATGCCTGATCTATAGGATTAAATACTAGTACAAATCAATAATGTAGAGCAGTGTTTCCCAACCAGTGTGCCGTGGCACACTAGTGTGCCGTGAGCGATCATCAGGTGTGCCGTGGGAAATTGGAACCTCCAATACCCTTTCTTCCCCCTCCTGCCAAACACTTTTTCTTCTCCACCCGGGCTCCCTTCTTCCCAGCCTCGCTCTGCTTGCTTTGCCTCACTTTGCTCTGGAGCGAGTCTGCGCAGTAGCGCCCGCACGGGTCACGTCTTCCTCCCTCCCCCTCCCCTCCTGAACACGCTCACACTGCCCCCTCGGATCAAAATGGCAGCAGAAGCGGCAGTGTAGAAGAAAAAGTAAGTGTTCAGCGGGAGGGGGGAGAAAGGGCGCGAAGGGCAAGGGGGAGGAAGAGGTCTCTGTCGAAAGCTGGCATGGGCAAACTTGGACCTTCCAGGTATTTTGGACTCCAACTCCCACCATTCCTAGCAGCCTCAGGCTCTTTTTCTTTTTCACCCTCAGCCATTTAAACAGGAAAGGGCCTCAGGCTGTTAGGAATGGTGGGAGTTGGAGTCCAAAGCACCCAGAGGGCCAAAGTTTTCACATGCCTGTTTTAGGGACTTTAAAGTGGTGAGCCTCCTTTCAACATTGTTATTCTGATAGAAAACAAACAACAACATAAGATAACATTGTTTGAGTCTACAGTGCTCTCTGGGTGTAGGTGAACTACAACTTCCAAACTCAAGGTCAATTCCCAAGCAAACCCTTTCAGTACTTTCTGTTGGTAATGAGAATTCAATATGCCAAGTTTGGTTCAATTCCATTGTTGCAAGAGTTCAGGATGCTCTTTGATTGTAGGTGAACTATAAATCCCAGCAACTACAACTCCCAGATGTCAAGGTCTATTTTCCCCAAACTCCATCTGTGTTCACATTTGGGCATATTGAGTATTCATGTCAAGTTTGGTCCTGATCCAACATTGTTTGAGTCCACAGTGCTCTCTGGATATAGGTGAACTACAACTCCAAAACTCAAGGTCAATGCCCATCTAACTCTTACAGCATTTTCTCTTGGTTATGGGAGTTCTGTGTGGGAAGTTTGTGTCTTTCTGCCATTCCTGCCAGGATATCTATGTTGTGTTCATCGAAACAGGTCCAGGTTTCACACTGAGTTTATAAGTGCATTTAAAAACATATTAACTATATGTATTATTGTGTTAGAGTGTCATTTTGTGTCATTTTGGTTGGTGGTGTGCCCCAGGATTTTGTAAATGTAAAAAGTGTGCCGCGGCTCAAAAAAGGTTGGGAAACACTCATGTAGAGAACAAGGGTGAAGAAGAACAGCATCAAAACAAGTTCTGTGTGAAACAGTGCTGAGAATGTGTGACATTCTTCCAACAAGGACAAGTGACAAAACATGCCTTTACTTTTGTTGTTAGCAACAGGGCCGCTAAAGGTACTTTGATAAAGGTATATGTGACACACACAGTCAAAACTGCTTGTGTGAGATGTACACTTGCCACATAGATGCATCCCTTTAGGTTGGCAAACACAAATCAAGCAGAGGGTGGCTGACTCCAGCATTACGTGATAGACTTTTATGATTAATTTTCTCCATGTCACTGAGGTTGATTGGCATCTTGAACACGGGCAACGCGAGGAGAACATCAATTAATCTGTGTTAAGTGGTTCTCCTGTGTAGGAAGCACTTGGTTGAACAAGATTAGGTTTGCCCCGTTTGGAACGCTGTGACAGAATTTCACCCAAGCGCTGGCCTTGACTCATCCAGCAGAGCATCCAGTAGCTGATCCTGTACGTGGACTACCTTATTGTGACCTAGCAAAGTAGCTCTTTGTTGCATTCATAATTGATTTATGTTTTTATTTAATGGACCTCACAACCTCTGAGGATGCCTGCCATAGGTGCAGGCAAAATGTCAGGAGGGAATGCTTCTAGAACAGGGCTGTCCAACTGGCGGCCCGGGGGCCACATACGCCCCCCCAGCCCCTTCCCTACGGCCCCTAAGCTTTTTATTAAAAATAAAAATTGAAAAATAAAATAAATAATAAAAAAAATTAAAAACTCTATTTCCGGGTTCAGAGCAAGTATCGCGAGAATACGCAATCCACACGGGATTTTGCTGTCAACGCGAGATCACGCCGGCGTTGACAGCGAAATCCCGTGTGGATTGCGTATTCTCGCAATACTCTTCGGCTACTCTACTACTGGATTGCTGAGGCCCACAGACGTGATTAGGACCTTCTTCGACTCAGTCGGTCGTCGCCTCTCTCGTCGTCCGGGTACTCCTGGATCCTGCCCCTTTTGAATGGCCACCCTGCATTTTATCTCAGTAAATATGAGATAAAATGGGGGGAGAGGGTGGGGGAGAGGGCGGAGCTGGGAGCGGGGCGGGGGCAGAGCCAGGGGCGGGGGCGGAGCTGGGGGCGGGGGCAGACCCTATGGCCCCCCAGGTCATCAGTGACCGGAATTCAGGCCCCTGGGCCGGTGGAAGTTGGACAGCCCTGTTCTAGAACATAGCCATACAGCCTGAAAAACCTACAATCCATTTAATGGAAAGTTTGTGTGTTAGGGCAAAGAAGATAGAGCTTGGAAGAAACCAACTGTAAATAACGAGGTAAATAACTGTAAATAACGAGGGCCGGGGAGATAGCACGGTGGTAACACAGCTGTGCTTGCAACCTGAAGGTTGCTAGTTTGATTCCCCGAGCTGGCTTGGACAACCAGCTATTGCAGCCCTGTCCTTCTGCTCACACAGCAGTTCGAAAGCAGCCCAGCTGTGAGTAGATAAAACCAGGGCAAAGCGGGGAAGATTTTTACAGAGGGACTTTACAACGGCTGGAAAGTTCGGCTGTCGGGAAGGTGGAATGCGGAACAGAAGCTCCGTTCATGAGGATGGAACAACAGCACCCCCTTGTGACGTAACGACGCAATGACATAACAACAATGACGTAATGGAGCAATTCACATCCAGCGACGCACACCCTATGAGGCAGCCAGGAAGAAGGAATCTTCTAAAATTGCACTGTGTACTGTCATTTGCATGTCTTCCAACAGGAACTGTCTGTCGTATGTGTAATGTAATCCGCCCTGAGTCCCCTTCGGGGTGAGATGAGCGGACTATAAATAAACAGTTATTATTATTTCCAAAGATATTTTACATTACAGTATGGCTGCATCTTCATAAGGCATCACCACTTTTGAAGCTTTCAATTTGCCCCCTCCCCCAAGCTATCCCCCTGTCCAGACTTGCCAAATTTACCTTTTTGTCATTTCTGACTAATGGCAGTCCTAATGCAGAGGGTGTTTTTGTGAGTTTCTTTAGCCAAGCGGAAATTTGAATAATCTTCTCCAGACCACTACACAAGCACTCAAATCACTACACCACACTGGCTCTTGCCTACATTGATTTAAAGCAGGCATGGGCAAACTTCGGCCTTCCAACTTCCACAATCCCTAACAGCCTCAGGCTCACTTAAGTGGTTGAGAGGGGAAAGGAAAGGGCCTGAGGCTGTTAGGGATTGTGGGAGTTGAAGCCCAAAACACCTGGAGGGCCAAAGTTTGCCCATGCCTGCTTTAAAGGATGCTTTGTCCTTAGAAAGAGAGATCTATTTCATTGTAAATTGCTGGTGGAAACTCTGTGGTCAAGAAAGCCATAAAGAAAAATATTAAAGTGTCCAACCTATATGGATATAAGCTTTTTTTTTCATGTAAGGAGCGACTTGAGAAACTGCAAGTCACTTCTGGTGTGAGAGAATTGATGTCTTACCGTCCTTGTGGGAGGCTTCTCTCATGTCCCCGCATGGAGAGCTGGAGTTGACAGAGGGAGCTCAACCGACTCTCCCTGGATTTGAACCAGACTTGTTGGTCAGCAGTTCTGCCGACATAAGTGTTTAACCCGTTGTGCCACTGGGGGCTCCATGGATATAGGCATACTTCCAGGCAGGCATGTAGCCAGGGGGGGCTAAGGGGGCTTCAGCCCTCCCCGAAATTCTCAGGGTGGTCCGCGAAAAGGCCTTACTGGTACATTATTTAAACTGTTATGTTTATTCATATCATGATCTGATCACCATGCTCATTATATCCCACATTAATGGGGTTATTGGGATAACAATACAAAAGGTTTGCTAGGGTAGACCCTCTTCCACCCAGTCTCAGCCCCCGGAACCAAACTCACCCCCTCCCCCGAATCAAAATCCTGGCTACGGCCCTGCTTCCAGGTAATGAAAAGCTTAATGATTACATTTTCAAAAAACGGACAGCATCATATGGGGTCTACAGAAGATTTAAGAAAAATGTGCATTCAATGCAGCAACCTATTTGTGAAAAGGTGCAAATAGTTCTAGATCTTTCAAGGTGTGAGGTGCGGAAGTTCCTTCTCGAGCCTTTGGGTGTGTAGGAAGGTTCTGGTTAAGCTTGGGAAGCATTGTCAAGGATGGAGAAAGATTTCCACCTAGTGTTCATTTCATATATGACCAATTCATTGGATACAATTGGGGTAGCAGCTTATAAATGGTTATTCCTATTAAATAGCACTTGCTAGCCTTGAGTTCCCCATAGATGGCCTACTTCATGGACTGGGATAATGGGAGTTGTAGTCCAACACCACCAAGGAAACCAAGACTGGGAAGGGCTGTTGTAAACTATTGGTTGTTAATTGCCATCTAGCTGACTTCAATTGATGGTGACCCCCATTAATGAATGGCCTTCAAGTTACTCTGTCCTCAACAGCCCTGCTCTGGTCTTGCAAACTCGGGGCTGTGACTCCCTTGATTGTGTCTCCATCTGGAATGTGGCTTTGCTCCTTTCCTACTGCCTTCCACCTTACCAGGCACAATGGTCTTTCCAAGTACCGTATATACTCAAGTATGAGCCAAGTTTTTCAGTCCTTTTTAAGGCTGAAAAAGCCCCGCACGCTTATACTCAAGTCAAGGTTATTTATTATATTACTCTGTTGTCGTTAGATTTATTATTTTAATCTATTTGCTATTATTACATTTATATTATTTTACTCTATTATTATTATTTTACTTTATTATATTTATTATTTTACTTATCACATTTATTTTACTCTATTATGAGTTATATTTCCATTATTTTACCCTATTTATTATTATTTATTTTTACTCTATTATTACATCTATTCTTTTACTTTATTATTACATTGATTCTTTTGCTCTTTATTATATTTATTTTACCTTTTTATTATTATTACATTTATTATTATACTCTTGTTATTGGAAGGATACATCAACACACTGACATTGAATGTGGTTAGAATAATGGTTTAGTCAGTCTGCTCTTAAATTAGAGTTTTATGTAAATATTCCAAAAGATTGAACGTACTGATGCCTTAATTAATGTAATTTAATTGATATGTATTTTTATTTTGAAATTTACCAGTAGCAGCTGCATTTCCAATCCCTGGGTTTATACTCAAGTCAATAGGTTTTCCCAGTTTTTTGTGGCAAAATTAGGTGCCTTGGCTTATATTTGGTCCGGCTTATACTCGAGTATATATGGTAAGTCCGTCACAGATGGCACACTCCATGGTCCCCAGCTGGCATGAACCGGAGACCCAGAAGAATCTTCACAGCCATGAAAAATTTAAACATTCATTTATTAGAATATTTATGTAAAAAGACTCTCTTTACACATTTTATTTATACAATGGTTTTCATTGCTTGAACGGCTCCTCGCTGGAGACAAGAGCGCTTGTACAGGAAAGCACATACAGGCAACTGGCCTCTACTCAGGCTGAAGCCGCGAGTGAGCGCCAGAGAAGCCCACCTTGGGCAGAGGGACGCAGAGTTGTGGATGGGGAGGGGGCCAGTCAGGTGGAGCCCCCTCCTGCCGCTCACCCCCCCTTACCTGTGCCGCTTGCAGCCCCTCCCCACTGCCAGCGAGGGCAGGTGTGCTGGAGGAGGGGTGGGTTGGTCGGTTTCAGGTGGCAGGACGGACAGGTGCACACAGAGCGATGGACAGGTCTAGGCTTAGCCCTCTGGGCTGGACGAAGAGAGCGGCAAATTCACAACACCGTTTTGCGCAGGCAGACACTGTATGGCTAAAAAAGGCACGGCGCAAGGGGAGAGAGATGAGGAAAGGTCCCTTTCAGGGTAGGGCTGGAAGGGAGGTCTAGGACCTACTTGGGGAGGAGGGGGCCAGCAGGCACCAGCATGGCACAGTCCTTGAAGAGAAGTCCGGGGAACAGACTGGCATCTAAAGTGCAAAACCAGCAACAGATATATGTACCCTTCCTTCCTTCCTGACTCCACAGCCATGCATGCAAGGTACACTCATCCTTAGTCTGAAAAAGAAAACCTACCTAAATGCAGAGAAAATAAATAAATGTGATCAACCAACTTTGGAATTGTAAGAGATTGAAATTGTGAGGTAGGACAAAAGGAAGGTCCTACTCCCTTTTGGAAAGCCAACCTGTGACACTCTGTCAAGCTGGAAAGGGGCCAATTCTGGAGATCTCGGTGCCATGACTCCTTCCGCACGATCCAAAATAGGCAATTCTACCCTGCTGGACAGAAAATGGCTGGGTGGTAAAAACAAAACACAGTAAGGATTGAATGTGTTTTGAAGAAGAGTTACTGCATGGTTCCCAGGAGTGTAATTCTCAGCCCAAGGTTTGGAAAAGCGGAGGGAGTAGTTGCTGGACTTCCAATGCCCTGGAAAGTATGGCCAAGGGGTGAGAGATTTTGGAAACTGTAGTCCAAAACAACAGGAGAGCCCAAGGTTCTCCACAGCTGCTGTCAAAGGACGATTTGTGTATGGAAAAGCAACCTCAATGGACCAGTCCTCCTTCCATACTTCTCAAGTGCCTGGAAGCAACGGGGATCCCCTGCAAAGTCAAAACATCTTTGGCTGAGGTCTTCTCCTATGCAAGATACATAGGTTAAATGGTTTGTGGATTATGCCTGGATAATGGTGTGGCTGAATACTTGTCTGCAAATGAGGAGGACTTTCAAGCTAAACACAAGCACAGCATGGTTCGAAGCCTCTCCACCAGCAAGCAATGTGCCCACCACTTGCAAATGTGGATTTACACAGGGTTGTAGAATAATCCATGACACAACTCCTTAATAAGTAGAGTTTTGCTTATCCAACCTTCACTCATCTGCGTATTATTCAACGCAGTCTGACTCCCGGCGGGATCCACAGCTGTTTCTTCTAGGCACTCGATATTTTCAATACATCACAATGTTTTGGTGCTAAATTGGTAAATACAGCAATTACTACATAATGTTACCCTGTATTGAACTGCTTTTTCTGTCATTTGTTGTTTTGGTGCTTAATTTGTAAAATCAGAACGCAATTTGACGTTTAATAGGCATTTCCTTAATCCCTCCTTATTAGCCAACATTTTCGCTTATCCAACGTTCTGCCGGCCCATTTATGTTGGATAAACAGGACTCTACTGTACATAAATCTGATTGGCAAGGATGATGAGAGTGTTTTATATGTATCTCGGGATAATGTAAGAATGGGATTCACCCAAACGTGGGATGGTAGAGATGCAAGGGATGTGGAGAAAGGGAACGCTAAGCCGGGAGAGGCAAAAGGAAGTCTACTACCTTCTGGAGTAGGCCTTCCACATATTGTGTGCCATCTGTGAGGTTGGCTGGCCAAAATAACTGGAGGGCTGAAGCGTACTCAATCCTTTCCTACAGAAAGGTAATGACTATTGTGGAGAAAAGGTAGGGAGAATGCTATGGAGCAGTGGTTCTCAACCTCTGGGTTGGCCTACAACTCCCAGAAATCCCAGCCAGTTTACCAACTGTTAGGATTTCTGGGAGTTGAAGGCCAAAACATCTGGGGACGCACAGGTTGAGGACCACTGCTATGGAGGCTGACAGGCAAGAGAAGAATGGAGCTGAGCAGAGTTCGTAAAGGAACAATGTGTTAGAAGCCAGTTGCAAATACAGTAGAGTCTTGCTTAGCCGACATAAACGGGCCGGCAGAACATCGAATAAACAGAAATGTCGGCTAATACGGAGTCTCCTACTGTTACCCATCTGATGTGCTAGACATCTAGAATACTTACAACAGGGACTCAAAGAGTTAAAACAAGGCAGCGAATAGAGCAGCAAGACTCTACTGTATGCTCTTTTGGGGACAGGAATAGAGCTTGGGAAAGTTACTTTTTGGACTACTATTCCTTGAATCCCCCACTGCCCCTGTTGTTTGGGCAATACTGGGAGGTGAAGACCAGAAAGTAAGTCTTCTCGATTGCGGACGAGTATGTGACGAAACAAAGTGGTTTAGAATGACATCTTCTCCGGGTCAGGTATTGCTAAAAGGCTAAAGGACCCAAGTACGTAATTAATTTCAGAGTCTGAGACTATGATCCCAAAAAGAAGGAGAGAAAAAAAGATTAAAGCTTTTGGTTAAAGAGAGAGAGAGAACGTAGTATTTCTTCCCTGAGCTAGAGCAGGGACAGTGAGTTCCTTTAATAGTATCCCATTGCCCTTTTGCGGAATCGTTTATCTCCTCTTCTTACGAAAGAGATACCCTGTCTTTAATCTTTAAACATAATAATAAAGCGGAAATTCCATTATGTTCAACCATGTATTCATCTTTGGTCAACAAAATGCTCTTTTGAGTGCCTTAAAAAGGTTATTTAAATCATAAGGAGACTGGATAATTCCAGGAAAGAAGAACATAAGTGAAGTGATCAGCAAGAGAACACATGATCTGCTGATTTAGACAAGTGCTGGTGGCTTCATGTGAACTTGGACCCGGCGGATGCTTTGGACTTTAACTCCCACCATTCCCAACAGCCTCAGGCCCCTTCCTTTTCCTCCTCAGCTTCTTAAGCTGAGTGGGAGTGGAAATCCAAAGCATCTGCAGGGCCCAAGTTGGCCCATGCATGACCTAGATGATCTTGTGAAGGAGGGAGGGTTATGCACTTCAGGGATTGTGAGACCCAAAGCAGCAACTTTTTCAAGCTGTGCTCCAAGCATCGCCCAATTTAGAAAGTTGCGTCAGAAAGTACAGCATTTACGATGGAGCGATTGGTTATGATCCCAAACTCTTTACAAGCTGGAAGTGCTATTTAAAAACACAACTACGGATATCCACTGGGCTCGAAGCCTGTGACACAGAGATTCCCAAAATCGTTTTTCTGGAAAGGAGCTTGGAAGCCTCTTACTGCCAGCATGAACCCTGGTAGATGATACACTAAAGTAGAGCGGGTGAGCTGAAGCCAAACTCGGACTCTCATAGAAATCCAGTTTCATGACTTGCCTTGGACATCTCTGTCCAGCAATAATCAATCCACAGGAAAGCAGAAGAGGGATTGATCCAACTCTCTAGCCCCAATCTCTGCTAAATCAGGATGTTAGCAACCTTTCTTCAGCTTGTCTGGTGTGATGTGTTGTCGGGGGCTTTCGTGGCCGGAATCACTGGGTTGCTTTGAGTTTTCCAGACTGTATGGCTATGTTCCAGAAGCATTCTCTCCCAACGTTTCACCCGCATATATGGCAGGCATCCTCAGAGGTTGTGAGGTCTGTTGGAAACTAGGCAAGTAGGGTTTATCCTTTGTTGGGAGGTGATTAGCTGACCCTGATTGTTTCTTGTCAAGTGGGAATGTTGCAATCGATCACCTTGACTAGCATTGGAAAGCCTCCCCCAGGCAGGAAACAGCCAAGCCTTGAAGCTGCAAGGCTATTCAATGGTAATCAAGATGGCCAATTGCAACATTCACACTTTCCTCCAACAGACAAGAGTTCTTTCTCCCACCCTGGACATCATTCCACAGATATATAAACCCCACTTGCCTAGTCTCCAACAAACCTCACAACCTCTGACGATGACTGCCATACAGTAGATGTGGGCCAAGCACCAGGAGAGAATGCTTCTGGGACATGGCCGCACAGTCTGGAAAACTCACAGCAACCCAATAATGCCTCCCCTTCGCAATTAAGCTAGACTGAGAAGTAGTTACTGGCCTAATATAAATCATTGTGTGATTTACAGCAACACATTTTCTGAAGTGTTTTGGACAAATGAGGGAAAACAGCAATAACCAACCAACCTTCAAAACTGGCTCTCTGAAGTGCAAATGGACAAGAGGTTTCACACACGCAAAAAGAAAAATCGCAGTTCCTTTGGCACTGCAGAAGACAACATCGACAGAGTAAAGCATGCCTAATCCTGAGCAAGACTCTCTTTCAGTGAGAGGAGACTGGCTTTTCTCCCCCCCAAAGAAGGC
Organism: Anolis apletophallus; assembly: GCA_030556195.1. Lineage (NCBI taxonomy): Eukaryota > Metazoa > Chordata > Lepidosauria > Squamata > Anolidae > Anolis > Anolis apletophallus. Next base: position 42,750,122 of record JARBWK010000011.1, on the reverse strand, counting down.
TATTGCGACAAATTCCTGCCTTCACCAACCCACCCATTTGGGGGGTGCTCTCTCACTACCTTGCAAAGATTAAAAAATGAAAGACAAAAAAAAGCCGAAGGAGAGAGAATGATTGATGCAAAGACATCTAGTGAGAGGAGAGAAAACAAGGGATAAGAGGAAAGCATCTGTGATGGATATGTATGAGAGAGTTGTCTGTGTTTGTGTGAACGTGCAGGAAGCTCCCCCTACAAGTCCCATCTAGTAGTGCATTTCGGGGCTCACTGCCCTTTGGGGATGAAGGGCTCCCCTTCCTCAGGGTCGGGCCTCGGCCCAGGGTCACTCAGGCACCGCATGATCCGCTGGTTGCTGGGGCTGTCCCCAGTCCCGGGCGTGAAGACATCATCAGTGCCCGGAGAGGAAGGCTCTTTGGCTCTCATCACCAGCCCGGACTCATCCTCGTCCTCCTCCGGAGACGGCGGGAGCCGGTTCATCCCCTTCAGCGCCTCGTTCACCAGGTCGACAGACTCCGGAGACTGCGGGGAGGCCGGGTCGATGGTGATGATGGGGAGGTTCTCTGAACCTGGCTTCGGGTCATAAGCGAGAGGGTCTGGAGAAGGGGAGAGAAGGCCAACAATGGAGAGAAGAGCAGTCAAAAGAGCAATGCCATATGCACATATTTTAAAAAGTTGAGATTTGAGTGTTTGAGAGTAATAACACAACCCAACAAGTACTTTTCATCAGATATAATTTTAGGTCATTCTTATATAGAGGTTTTTTTATGCTGAATTAATCTGTGTTTATTTTTTCTCTCTCTTGTGTGCAGTTTATTTATTATTTTACTTATTATTACATTTATTATTTTACTCGATTATTAACAAGATGACATCAGTGACTGCATGTTTTAATGGTTTTTATATATGTTTCCATATTGTTAGGTTGACTGTTTTTAATCGCACTTTTATGAATGCATGGCAACGAATCGTGCCAATCTGTAACCCGCCTTGAGTCGCCGTATGGTTGAGAAAGGCGGGCTATAAATGTTGTAAATACATAAATATTACTGTAAAAATGGTTTTAAATTGTGTATTTTAATATTGAGATAAATGTTGATAATGTTTATGTATGCTTATATGAATTCTTGTCCCGGCCCTGAGTCCCCTTCGGGGTAAGAAGGGCAGAATATAAATGTTTTAAATAAATAATTGAATGAATAAATTATTACATTTCCATTATTTTATTCTATTATTATTGTTACATTTATTATTTTACTCTATTTATTATTGTTGGAAGGATACATAAGCACAGTTACATTTAAGAAGGTTAGAATAACGGTTTAATCAGAGTTGGGCAGTCTTATCTTACAGTTTTATGTAAATATTCAAAAAAAATTAACCTACTGATGCACAACCAACACACACACAGTTGTGTGAACTCTAGTTGGCCGCTATAAATTAATATTGGATGTGTTTATACTTTATGTCATTATATAACTCTGCTTGACTATGTGAGGATGAACTTATTGATGTTAGGTTTAATTTGCTGATGCTAGGTTTGACTCGATGTTAGGCTTTAATCTGGTTTTCATATATGGGGTTTTTCTGGGTTTTTATGTTGATATTTATTTATTTAATGGAGACATTGAATGTTTGCCATTGTATGTTGGAATCTGCCCCTGAGTCTTCTCAGGGAGATAGGGCAGAATAAAAATAAAGTTTTATTATATTGTTTTTAATATTATTATTACTTAATTAATGTAATTTTATTGGTATCTATTTCTATTTTGAAATTTACCAGTAGCTGCTGCATTTCTCACCCTTGGCTTATACTCGAGTCAATACGTTTTCCCAGTGTTTTTGTGGTAAAATTAGGTGCTTCGGCTTATATTCGGGTTGGCGTATACTTGAGTATATACGGTATTTCATGCCAATCTGCCCAGTAATGTTTTACCTTCATACAGAAAATTTTACAGATGTGGACTTAACATTCTCTTTTTCACTCACCTAAGCTCCAAAAAATATTCCCCCCAGAAGTGGACTTCTCTAGGTCCTCCAGGATATTCTAGGATATGCTTTTGACTCAAGTATTGTTAAAATGTAGGGTTTGATATTATCTATGGTTTGAGGTATCCACAAGAGAGGTGTGTGTCTTGGAACATACTCCTCGTGAATATGGAGTTTGTAATGCATATAAACAGACTTTAACACTCAGCAATGGAAAACAATTTTGAATCACAGCTGGCATCACTAGAAGAGATCCTTGCATCCTAAAGATCCCAATCCCGGAACATTGCAGCTCATGTTCCCAAGTGAGGAAAGAACATTAATTGGGATTATCTGACTATAATCTTTCAGGTGGTTTTGGATTGCAGCTCCCATGGCTCACCATTGTTTATAAAAAGAAAACTAACACTGGGGCTCGCATATGCCGCCAACTCCTCGAGGATACATACAGTTTGTTCCATCTGAGGAGAATGACTCTCTCGCATCCTTAAACATGAATTATATATCTCTAAGGATGAAGGTAAAATTCTTCATATCCATCTCTCAGCCTTGATAAAGTTCCCCAAGGAACAAAACGGAAGGAATTCCAAACTATAAGAATTTCCGTCGGCTGTTTTGAGACATTTCTGCCCATACATTCCCCTAGGAAAACCTTAATTGGATGCTATTGCCACATCGAGTAGGCTGTTTACATCTGGAGAGGGCTAGCTACGGAGATTTCCTCTTTGATTGCCAAGCTATACCGATTTTGCACGGACCTCTCTGGAGTCCTTCAGACATAATCTCCATCGAAGTCGGACTATCAGAAGTAACTGTTTACATCTTTACCAACTGAGAGCAGCGGAATACCGCACGGACTCCTACTTTACGAACTCATGACAACGGACTCCCATATACTTGATGTGTGTTCACTGGTTATATGTGTTTTGGATATAAGATGTATTGATTAGGTTATATATTCATGACTAATTTTTGAACACTAATTGAAAATATATATATTTTGATACTTTGAATTACGTGTGTTACAATGCTGAGACACCCTTTAGCGCCCTGCTAGTGTGTAGTAGTTCACCATTGTTTATACCAGTGGTTCTCAACCTTCCTAACCCCTTCATCAGGATCCTCATGTTGTGGTGACCTCCAATCAGAAAATTATTTTCGTTGCGGCTTCATAACTGTAATTTTGCTACTGTTATGAATTGTAATGTAAATTGTAATGTAAATATCTGTTATGCAGGGTGTATTTTCATTCCCTGGACCAACTTTGGCACAAACACCCAATACACCCAAGGTGAGGTTGGGGGGGGGGGGGATTGATTTTGTCATTTGGGAGTTGTTGCTAGGATTTATAGTTCACTTACAATCAAAGAGCATTCTGACCTTCACCAACAATGGAATTGAACCAAACTTGGCACACAGAACTCCCATGGCCAACAGAAAATACTGGAAGGGTTTGTTGGGCATTGACCTTGAGTTTTGGAGTTGTAGTTCACCTACATCCGGGGAGATAGCACAGCGGTAGAACAAACTGTGCTGCAATCGGAAGGTTGCTGGTTCAATCCCCGAGCTGGCCTGGATGACCAGCTATAATAACAATATATGAGCCTAGTCCACTGCCCACCCAAGCAGTTCAAACAACGTATAAATAGTGGGGGAGGGTTTTTTACAGACCTACAACGTCTGAAAGTTTCGGCTGTCCGGCGAGGTGAAATGCGGTGTAATGCGGAAGTGGAAAAAAACAGATGGCTCCCGTCAATGAGGATGGAACAACAGCACCCCCTTGTGACGCAAAGAAGCATAACAACAATGACGTCGTAGAGGAGCAGAGACATTCTGTATGGCCCTGTATGACGCACACCTGCATGTCCCTGTTACCCTGTGACGCAGCCAAGAAAGAACCCTTCTATAAAACTGCACTGTACTGTCTATGTGTAAAACTGTACTGTCTATGTGTAAAACTGTACGTCTCCGACAGGGACTGTCTGTCGTATGTGTATTGTAATCCGCACTGAGTCCCCTTCAGGGTGAGAAGAGCGGAATAGAAATAAACGGTATTATTATTATTATTACATCCAGAGAGCACTGTGGACTCAAATAATGATGGATCCGGACCAAACTTGGCACGAATACTCAATATGCCCAAATGTGAGTTTGGGAAAAATAGTCCTTGACATTTGGGAGTTGTAGTTGCTGGGATTTATAGTTCACCTACAATCAAAGAGCCCCTTGAACCCCACGAATAAGAATTGGGTCAAACTTCCCACACAGAACCCTCATGACGAACAGAAAATACTGTGTTTTCTGATGGTCTTTGGCAACCCCTTTGACACCCCCTCCCGACCCCCAGGTTGAGAAACGCTGGCCTTTGCTGGGCAGGGCTAATGGCAGTTGTATGACTATGTACAGGTCAGGTCGTAGTGCTTTTTGGGGCTCATTGCCTTTTGGAGATAAAGGCCTCTCCTCCTCAGGATCGGCGAATGCAGCATTTTAAGATACCTACCGCAAAATACTGTACATCAGCATATGGATATATACTGTGTAGTGTATAATTTCCATGTTTTGTTTTTGCAGACTGCATGTCAACCAGGGTAGCATCCAGCATGCAAGTTGCCAATGAAGAGGTGGGGCTCACTGGTGGGCAGAGGATATTCTCAGAAGTTCTTTTACAAGCTACACCGGGATATCAATGGTTGGACATGACTTCTCTGGGTAAGCAACGTAGGAGCCCTTAAGTGTATTCATGTTTCTTGCCCATAAGAAACTCAGTAGCAGGCTGGTCGGCTCATTCAGCACCCCATCTGGAAGGTTACAGCGCTAGACTAATACAAAGGGACACAGGACCTCACACTGTGTTCGGAATGAAGGGTGATCGAGGGGAGAGAAGGAATAGGAAACTAAATAGGTAGAGAAGCTACGTTGGGATGCAGATAGGATTCATTCTTGGTTGAAGGAAAGAGTGGGTGGGTGGGTGGGTGGGTAAGCTTGTACGGACCACAGCAGGGATGGCTGGGTTTGATTGCATTACCTGCTAAGGAGAGGAGCAGCAGTCCTATTTAGAGGCAAGGGTCTGGTTAAAAGAAAGAAGAGAGAGCTAGCAGGAGAACCCATCAGTTGCAGAGATCTACCAGGTGTACCATATCCCTTGTGTGGGATATATGTTGTTATACTATATGCTGTTATGATCAGTAAGATGCTAGTGGTCTCCTTCGTTCCTTCACTGTATATGATATTATATGATATATGTTCTAATAGATATTTTGACGATAATACTGGGATATTGTGTGGTTATTAACCTCCTGTTCAGCTTTTGTGTCAATCCCCCAGCTTGTTGTTAGTGATAACAGTGGGAGCTCAGCCCGCTCCCTGGATTTGAGCAGCCAACCTTTCGGCCAGCAAGTTCAGCAGTTCAGCGGTTTAACCCACTGCTCCACCAGGGGATCCATTGGAGGACTGGTTGAAGGCCACAAAAATAGGAACCAGGAGCAGCTTGCAGGCCACACTATGCTCTCGCCTCTTTTACATCATCAACGTCACCCACTTATCACCCACTTTTCAAATTGCTACTGAATTTTAAAAAATACAGAAATATAACACTATGTAACAAAATCGGAAAATAAATTATTTTCCTGGTTCGAAAGTATTATTTCCTGTTTAATACTTACTTTGAACATGGTTGTTCTACTCAAGAAATTTTGTTTTTGTGGCTGCCACAAACTAGGTTGAATTAGTCGAAACTCAATGAGATATTGAGAAACAATAGCAAAATGTGCTGCAGGATGTCCTCCGGCAAAAACAACGTTTTTGCAGTTTAATAAACCTTTTCCGTGTTTTATGATAGAACCAATTAGGAAATGACATTTAAAACCCAGAAACAAAAATCGTGTTACAGTGTATAATCATCGCCTATTGTTCTTAGTATTGGGTTGGCCATACTCCAAAAGCATTCTCTCCTGACATTTTGCCCACATCTATGGCAGGCATCCTCAGAGGTTGTGAGATCTGTTGTAAACTAGGCAAGTGGGGTTTATATATCTGTGGAATGTCCAGGGTGGGAGAAGGAACACTTGTCTGTTGGAGGCAAGTGTGAATGTTGCAATTGATCACCTTGATTAGCTCTGAATGTCCTTGCAGCTTCAAAGCCTGGTTGATTAATGCCTGGGTGAATCCTTTGTTGGAAGGTGTTAGCTGGCCCCTTATGGTTTCCTGTCTGGAATTCCCCTGTTGCTCTTTATTTGCTGTCCTGATTTTAGAATTTAATATTGGTAGCCAGATTTTGTTCATTTTCATAGTTTCAGGGGAATTCCAGGCATGAAACAATCAGGACTACTACAAGCCATAAACTGCACCATAGAAGTAAGACTCTGCCTCTATGGATTCGACCTTATTACCATGCATGAGTGTTTTTGCCACCCAATATGGATTATATATAATGGATAAAGCTTATGAATCTATGTTTGTTGTTGGACCTTGATAAAGACTCAATCCGAGTCGAAACGAGTGAAGGAGTCCCATATAATTTAGTCCTCGTTGGCCGTTTCAACCCCTCGATGTTTACACTGTGGATTACAATTGCACTCATTTGAGTGGTTTCTTTTTGCCTTCACGTCAATGGAAACATTGGACCTACGTATGTGCCATCCATTGACCCTTTGGCGCATTCTGACATTGGTCTTTCATGACATATGATTTGAATCACGGACTTTCAGTCTGACTTACCAGCATTTATTGACATTGGACTAATACGTACCAACCTACTTACCTGTGTCTGGACTATATCTACTACGGATTATATGGTATTTATATGAATTTGCGTTATATGTGATTGATACAAGTTCCTGGTATGCTTCCGGACTGATAGGAGCCCATGTGGGAATTAATGTTATTGAGAATATAATTATTATGAACTGTTTTGATTTACTGTGTGTTTCCCTTTAACTCCCGTTCTAAATGAAACAATCAGGGCCAGGTAACACCTCCCAACAAAGGATTCCCCCTAGGCAGGAAGCAGCTAGGCTTTGAAGCTGCAAGGACATTCAGTGCTAATCAAGGTGATCAATTGCAACATTCACACTTGCCTCAAACAGACAAGAGTTCTTTCTCCCACCCTGGACATCATTCCACAGATATATAAACCTCACTTGCCTAGTTTCCAACAAACCTCACAACCTTAATGCCTGCCATAGATGTGGGTGAAACATCAGGAGAGAATGCTTCTGGAATATGGCAAGACAGCCCAGAAAACTCACCGCAACCCAGTGATTCTGGCCATGAAAGCCTTCAAGAACACACCTTCCCAGTATGGTCTACACTGTTGAGTTATCTTGGGAATCTTGCAGTCTGCATGAAGGGGTTCAATGTAATCTGTGTAGTCCTCTGTATGTCATCTTCCTGAACCTTTGGCACCCAACATGTTTCAGCCCCAGAAACATCACTCTATCACCAAATTGCGAAAAGCTGTGGCAGCATGGTATAGACCAGGCATGGGCAAACTTGGTCCCTCCAGGTGTTTTGGACTTCAACTCCCACAATTCTTAACAGCCTCAAGCCCTTTCCTTTTCCCCCTCAGCCGCTTAAGGAAGGGGCCTGAGGCTGTTAGGAATTGTGGGAGTTGAAATCCAATACACCTAGAGGGCTAAAGTTGGCCCATGCCTGGTATAGCCCGCGCGGAGTTGGATGGTGTCCAAGAACAGCCCAACTCCAGAGAAAACCCATTCCTACATGAAAGCACTGGTTCCCAAATGGTCTGTGATGGAAATAATTTCTAATAATAGTCCTTCTTCTCACCTGAGCCAATGCGCGCCCTGGACATGGTCGGCGAGTCTATTTTGTGTGCTGGTACTGTCAGATAGTTGTTGATCTGGAATCAGAAACAAGTCCGGCATTTACAAAAAGGTTCTTCAACATCCATGCAATGCAGCTGTATCCCAGAGGGTTTCCCAAATTCGGACTACATTCCCCAAAACCATCAGCATTCTTTTCAATCTCAGTCCCTGACTTCTCGTCGCCCACCTTCTGCTCCAGCTGCCGCGCCTTCTGCCTCCTCAGCAACATCTGGTTCCAGGCTTCCTCATAAGGATCCGCCACCAAGGTGTGCCGGTTATATGACCGTAACTAGAACAAAACTCAAACAGATTAGACGTGCGTGGCAAGAGCACACACATACATATGAACAAAAACTCACCTGCCATTTACGGCCGATCTCAAGGGAGTGAAATGGAAATAGCGTCTGGAAAAGCAGCAACAATGAGTTTGAAAAAGGAAGCGGGTGCAATAGATGCGATGTCCAAACCCTCCAGATGTTGGGAGATTCCAAGTCTTATTATATATATTATATATATTACATGCAATGTTATATTATATTATATTATATGTAATATTATTAATAATATTGCAGTATAGTGGTACAGTACAATATAATAATACATAATACTAATATTGTGCTATGCTAACAATATAATATATTGTATGCACATATAATATTGATCATAATATTGTAATACAATAGAATACTAATAACAATAATACAATATAATTATATATTATATATCACATGTAATATTACTAATAATATTGTATTGCAGTATAGTGGTATAGTATAATATAGTAATATATAATACTAATATTGTGCTATGCTAATAGTATAATATATTGTACGTACATATAATATTGATCATAATATTGTAATTCAATATCATACTAATAATAATACAATATAATTATATAATTATATATTACATGTAATATTACTAATAATATTGCAGTATAGTGGTATAGTACACTATAGTAATACATAATACTAATATTGTTTTATCCTAATAATATAATATACTGGATGTACATATATATTGATCATAATATTGTAATTCAATATAATGCTAATAATAATACAATATAATTATATAATTATATATTATATGTAATATTACTAATAATATTGCAGTATAGTGGTGCAGTACAATATAGTAATATGTAGTACTAATATTGTGCTATGCTAATGATATTATATATTGTATGTACATGTAACTTGTAAGCCACTTTGAGCCCTCTTGGGGATGAGAAGGGCGGGATATAAATGTTGTAAATACATAAATAAATCCACCACTGAAATGGAGACAGTCAATAGAGCCACTGTTCGCTACTTTTACTTTTAGGCTGCACAGATCAAGAGGTCCATGTTAAGTGTATGGGTTTCTGTGATCCATGCTTTGCCGATGTTGTCATTTGGGCTGCCATTGCTCAATACACAAATGTTGATCTCTCCTATCTAGTGATCTTTAAGCTCCATCAGCCTGCCCAATTACTGCTCAGCTTCTAGTCAACTGGTTGTCCAAGTGGAAAACCTCTGGGCTCCAGATGTTTCGAGACAGCAGCTCCCATGAATGTGTCATTACTAGCTGAAAATTTGGTGAAGCAATGAAAACTAGAGTCTAACAACATCTAGAGTAATACATGTTTCCCATCCTTGACATTTGTCTTAGCAACAAATCAATTATCCATTTTCCTTATCATGGGCCAAGATTGCCTGTGACCTCACATATTTCTATTTGGTTGTGGGAATTAGGCTTTATATCAGACCTGGGCAACCCACGGCCCGCAGGCCAGATGCGGCCCGGTAGCCGATTCTGTCCGGCCCAGGGAGAAGGGCGGCGGGAGTAGGGCCAAGAGGAAGGGGTGCCGCTGCCGCCATCCCATTGTGGGCTGTGGGGCCTGCGTCGGCAGACAGCCCGCCGCTCCGGAGAACAATCGGAGGAGCGGCAGCTTTGGAGTGCCTGCCATCCTGGGAGGCGATCCGGGCCTGCAGCGGGAGCAGTTGGCGACCTGAGGTGGCTGATTGCCCTGGCGACCCGGAAGACTTGATCGTCTTCCGATTCACCAGGACGATCACCCGCCACAGCTCGCCGACTGCCCCCGCTGCAGACCCGGATCGCCTCCTGGGATGGCAGGCACTCCAAAGCCGGGGTGGCAGGCACTCCATGGCAGGGCAATCAGCTGGGGAACGGCTGGGGGAAAGAGTGGGCGGAGGCCTGCAGCCTCCGATCATCTGCTGCTCTGCTGCGGTGGCGGCTGGGTCCGCTTTGCCATCCTCTGGGCTGGGTCCATTGGGCCATTCCATCTTGGGATCCTTCCTCTCTTGAGGATGTCAGCCTCTATCTTGGTTCGCACCTTGTCTTCTTGAATTTCATTTTATTTTAGAGGTTTTTTATTATTATTTTATAATAATAATTTTATAATAATATAATAAATAATATGTTATATTATATTTTAATTTCAATATATTATAATGTCTATATATATACTATAATATAATAATTATGATATTAATATTAATAATATATGAATATTTCTTGATATATTAATATGTTAATATTGATGATGTGTAATATATAGTAAATATAGTAAATAAATAAATAAATAAATAAATAAATAATGTAGATTAGAATGTAGTTCCGCCTTTAGGTGCGGCCCTCCATAATATTTTTTGGCTCTCGTGTGGTCCCTTGGGGAAAAAAATTGCCCACCCCTGCTCTATATAGATGGGGAAGAGCATGTTGCCAGAAGGAACACTGGAAATACTTTGCTCTACCCAGTTTTTCCAAACTGTAGGAGTAATGAGGTCCTTGCCTTACCCTCTGCCTAGTTTTTTGCAAATTGGTGCGCAGGATCTTCCTGATCTCTTCCTCCTTGTCCTTCGAGAGAGCTGGCAAGATGCGCTCCACAGGCAAGGTTTTGGGGTTGATGTTCCTGCAAGATTCAGAGAGCGACAGCAGGTCACAATAGACAATACGTTTAAGGCGGTCCAGAGTCCCTATCTTCTATGTTCTTGGTACTCACTGCATGGAGACTGTAGAGACGGCAGAGGGAATCTTGCCCATTCCCCCACTTTCCACCAACTCAATGGCTTGTTTCATCTCCATCTTGTGATAAAAGGCAATTAGTTGGGGTTCTTTTGATCTTTCCCCAGCAATGAGGCACTTCTTCACGTACTTCTTGTTGAAGCGGTTCAACCTTTGTAAAAGGAAGATGATGGCGGGGGAGCAGAAAATATGACATTAATATTATCATGATTATTAGTACTACTTCTGGTTGTTCCTCTGCAGTTTGAGAATTGACTTTTGTGGGTCAAATATTTTCTTTAGGAAATGCCAGTATGAAACATATTTCTATGCATGGATTTTTCACTTTTGCAGGGGTCCTACACCACTAATCCCAGCTAAGATGAAGAGTTGACTCATTATAATCATTATCATCATCTTTATTTATTTATTTGTTTATTGGATTTGTACACCGCCACTCCCAAAGGCTCGGGGCGGTTTACAGCATAATGTGTCAACACAATAGATAAAAATACAGTAAAACAATAGAATGCAATAAAACACAATAAAACACAGACAGGAATTACAAGCATTCAAAGGCCTGCCTGAGTAAGTGTGTCTTACACGCTCTGCAAAAGGTGTTCAAATTTCGCAGAGCTCGTGTCTCTGGGGGAAGTGCTTTCCACAATGTTGGGGCGATGATAGAAAAGGCTCTTCGCCTGGTTGAAGTCAAATGGAAGGATTTTACACTGGGAATGTTTAGAAGATTCAGATCTTCCGAGCGTAGTGATCTTGGGGGTTATATGGAATCAGGCGATCCCGTAGGTACACTGGCCCCAGACCATATAAGGCCTTGAAAGTAAGAACTAACACATTTAAGGTGATCCGGTGTTCGAGAGACAGCCAGTGCAGATGCTGCAGGACTGGAGTTATACGGCAGGTCGCGGGCTCCCCCGCGAGCAGCTGGGCTGCAGCGTGCTGCACTAGCTTAAGTTTCTGGATCACGGACAAGGGGAGGTCAATGTAAAGAGCGTTACACTAGTCAAGTCTTGAGATGTCCGTGGCTTGGATTACCATGGCTAGGTCATCCCGGGACAGATAGGGGGCCAAGCGCTTCACCTGTCGCAGATGGAAAAATGCGATTCTGCTGACAGTGGAGATTTGGGTCTCCATTGACAGCACAGGGTCCAAATGGACACCCAGGCTTTTCACTGATGATGATGGGTGTAATGCCTCACTATCCAGGGTCGGCAGTTGGATTTCCCTATCGCCCAGTCGACCCAACCAGAGGATCTCCGTCTTCGCCGGATTCACCTTCAACCTGCTGGCTCGCAGCCATCCAGTAACGGCTTCAAGGCACAGATGGAAATTATTGGGTACAGAGTCCGGCCGGCCCTCCATCCTCAGAATGAGCTGAGTGTCATCAGCATACTGATGACACTCAAGCCCAAAGCGACATACCAGCTGAGTGAGTGGTCGCATATAGATGTTAAATAACAAGGGGGAGAGAATGGCTCCCTGAGGGACCCCAAGGGGATCCCCTGGATGCCAACCCTCCCCTCTGCACTCGTTGCTTCCGTTTGTGGAGGAAGGAGGACAGCCAATTCAGAGCTGTCCCTTTCACTCCAGCCACGGCAAGGCGGTGCGTCAATAAATCATATTTATATTCTGCTTTTCCCCAAAACTGGAATTTAATGTTAAACATTCAAAAGAGGGCCGGGCTGTGGCACCAGCTGCAAAAGATCACTGCTGACTGGAAGCTGGCATGTTCGAAGCCCGAACCAGATTGAGCACCCGACTGCTAAGCCCAGCTTACTGTCCACCTAAGAAGTTCAAAAACAGCTGAGCTGTAAGTAGAAAAATTATGGACCACTTAAAGGGGGGAGGTATTTTATGACACCATAAAAATGCCAGTGACCAAAGAGAAAGGAAGAAATATGATCAAAAATGACTCTGCGTCATAGTGGATGAAGACACAGCACCCTCTATGGCTGGAATCAAGCATAACCTCCAGGTGTTGAAGTTGAAATGCCAAAAATACCTCTGTCTGTCTGTCTAAAAACAGCATTTAATGTTTGCCGTGTATGTGTGCATTGTGACCCGCCCTGAGTCCCTTTCGGGGTGAGAAGGGCAGAATATAAATACTGTAAATAAATAAATGATAAGATTTTTTTTAAAAAATGTAGAAAAAGTCAATATTCAGACTAAATTGAACTATTAACCATGTTAAAAATACACACATTGTAAAAATGATTTCTAAAATATAATTCAATTTGAAATCAATGCAGGTCTTTTGTTAAAAGACTGTAAAGACTGCTGACAGAGACAAGGAGAAGGACAGCAAGGAAAAGAGGCATATTCTTACTTGTCTTTCCAGTGATGGTGACCATAGTGGCCACATATATCTTCAATCCCCGTCAGAAGGTGATCCAAGAACTATTTAAATAGAAGAAATGTACATTTATTAGATGCATTAAGAAGAAGATCTAGAAGCCATTCTAAACACCTTTGCAGAAGCATACGAGAAGCTCGGCCTCTCATTGAACATCGAGAAAACCAAAGTGCTCTTCCAGCAGTCACCAGCCAATCCCTCTGCAATACCAGAAATACAGCTTAAAGGTGTAATGTTAGAAAATGTTGACCATTTCTGCTACCTTGGCAGCCACCTCTCCACAAAAGTCAACATTGACACTGAAATACAACACTGCCTGAGCTCTGCAAGTGCAGCATTCTTCCAAATGAAGAAGAAAGTGTTTGGGGATTGAGACATCCGTAGGGAGACCAAGGTGCTTGTTTAGAAAGCTATTGTCCTCCCAACCCTGCTATACACCAGCAAAACGTGGACTGTCTACAGACGTCACACTCAACTCCTGGAACGATTGTATCAGTGTTGCCTCCAAAACATTCTGCAAATCTCTTGGGAAGACAGGTGGACAAAGGTCAGCATGCTGGAAGAAGCAAAGACCACCAGCACTGAAGCGATGCTCCAACGCCATCACCTCCACTGGACTGGTCATGTTGTCCGAATGCCCGATCACGGTCTCTGAAAGCGGTTGCTATACTCCCAACTCAAGAACGGAAAATGTAATGTTGGTGGACAGGAAAAGAATTTTAAAGATGGGCTTAAAGCCAACCTTAAAAACTGTGGCATAGATCTGGGAAGCCGTGGCCCTTGAGCACTCTAACTGGAGGTCAGCTGTGACCAGCAGTGCTGCAGAATTTGAAGAGGCACAATTGGAGGGCGAAAGGGAGAAACGTGCCAAGTGGAAGGCACATCAAGCCAACCCTGACCGGGACTGCCTTCCACCTGTAAACTGATGCCCTCTCTGCAGAAGAATATGAGGATCAAGAATAGGTCTCCACAGCCACCTACATATCCACTGCCAAGACACTACACTTGGAGGTCCCTCATCCTTGGGCTACAAGGGATCCCCTATGTAAGTAATCTTAGCTCAGTTTCTTCTAAAACAGGGCTGCCCAGGAAGTTGATCGCGATCGACCAGTCAATCCCAGGACCGAAGGAGGTCGATCCCAGCCGGATGGGGCGCTTCTCAGAGGGGGCGGAGCCAGGCTGCGCCAAGCCCAGCCCTCTCCCCCGGCTTTGGCACCCCCAGCAGCTTCTCCAGGATTGAGGATGGCAATGCCAAGCCAGTGGTGGCATAGCTAGCATAAGGCTGGCTTGGCATTGCCATCCTCAAGCCTGGAGAAGCTGCTGGTAGAGCTGAAGCCAGAGGGGTCGGAGCCAGGCGGAGGCAGGCAGCGCCAAGCCCCGCCCTGCCCCTCTCCAGCCTTGAGGAGGTAGGTAGATCTTTCTGACTTGGTTTTATTATAAGTAGATCGCATGCTGAAAAAGTGTGGGCACCCCTGTTCTACAACATTCAACTCTGGCCAAGAAGCTAGATGTCGGAGGCCGGTCATTTTCCACCTGATAGGCATTTCCATGTGGCTAACGGTCAAAGAAACTGTATTTTACCTTTTGGGGGGGAATAAATCAAACCATACAATTTACCATTCTGGACACAAGGTGGCAGGAAAGGCATAACAAATGCATATACAATGACTCCACTAAGGCAGTGTTTCCCAACCTTTTTTGAGCCGCAGCACATTTTTTACATTTACAAAATCCTGGGCCACACCACCAACCAAAATGACACAAAATGACACTCTAACACAGTAATACATATAGTTAATATGTTTTTAAATGCATTTATACACTCAGTGTGAAACCTGAACCTGTTTCGATGAACACAACATAGATATCCTGGCAGGAATGTCAGAAAGACACAAACTTCCCACACAGAACTCCCATAACCAAGAAAAATGCTATAAGAGTTTGGTGAACATTGACCTTGGGTTTTGGAGTTGTAGTTCACCTATATCCAGAGAGCACTGTGGACTCAAACAATGTTGGATCAGGACCAAACTTGGCATGAATACTCAATATGCCCAAATGTGAACACAGATGGAGTTTGGGGAAAATAGACCTTGACATTTGGGAGTTACAGTTTCTGGGATTTATAGTTAACACACAAAGAGCATCCTGAACTCTTGCAACAATGGAATTGAACCAAACTTGGCATATTGAACTCTCATTACCAACAGAAAGTACTGAAAGGGTTTGCTTGGGAATTGACGTTGAGTTTGGAAGTTGTAGTTCACCTACACCCAGAGAGCACTGTGGACTCAAACAATGTTATGTTATGTTGTTGTTTATTTTCTATCCAGAATCACAATGTTGGAAGGAGGCTCATCACGTTAAGGTCCCCAAAACAGGCATGGGAAAACTTCAGCCCTCTGGGTGCTTTGGACTCCAACTCCCACCATTCCTAACAGCCTGAGGCCCTTTCCTGCTTAAATGGCATGGGGGGGAAGGAAAAGGGCCTGAGGCTGCTAGGAATGGTGGGAGGAGTCCAAAACACCTGGAAGGTCCAAGTTTGCCCATGCCAGCTTTCGACAGAGACCTCTTCCTCCCCCTTGCCCTTCGCGCCCTTTCTTCCCCCTCCTGCTGAACACTTACTTTTTCTTCTACACTGCCACTTCTGCCGCCATTTTGATCCGAGGGGGCAGCATGAGCATGTTCAAGAGGGGAGGGGGGGAGGGAGGAAGACGTGACCCGTGCGGGCGCTACTGCGCAGACTCACCCCAGAGCGAGCAGAGCGAGGCTGGGAAGAAGGGAGCCCGAGTGGAGAAGAAAAAGTGTTCGGCAGGAGGGGGAAGAAAGGGCATTGGAGGTTCCAATTTCCCACAGCACACCTGATGATCGCTCACGGCACACTAGTGTGCCACGGCACACTGGTTGGGAAACACTGCACTAAGGTTGAAAAATCCACTAATTTGAAGACCACTGTGAAGTTATTGCATGAATTACAATGGAGTTTTTACTGGGACCAATAGTTAAGGTTTTTCTTTCTTTCTAATTATTACAAGAAATAATGTCGCCTTTTGACAAACAATAATATTAAGATTTGTTAATATTTTTAAACAGATTTTCTCGAAAAATATATGTATGAATGAATGCCTTTTATATGAGGCTTTGCATTAATGTATGCTTTCCAGAATGGCTCCCAAGCATCACAACATTCAAAAGCATGCAATCTGCAGCATTTCAACCCACCACGTGAAAATGAACCATCACTGCCCAACAATCTGCAAATGTCTTCCTGCATTCCCAGCTATACTGTCTCTTTTTTCAAATATAAATCCAATCTAAACATTCCATATCCAGAAAAGGGACTGTAGTTTGTAGTTCAGTGTAGTGCCAATGTAGGCTCAATGGTGGCACACAAGTCTTGTTTCAAAGACTATTGTGCTGAAAGCAATCATTATGTCTTTGGAATATAGCAATGATGTATACTTATGTGCAAAACTTCAGGCTGCTACTAACTGTTACCTTTCTTTTTACAAGCCCTTTACAAATTATTTCCAACCCTGTGAAGTATGTCTCATGGTTGCTCTTTTCTGCTTCCAGCTGACTCTGACTTATGGAGAGTTTGTTCTAGGATTTTCTTGAATAAGTTTATAATTAGCTATGGATGCCTTACATCTGTATACCTTAATAAAGCGGAATGTTTGTAGGTATGTATGTATGTGTGCGGAGGGCGGAAGGGCGGATATGTGGCAGCTATTTGCATAAAGTCCTTTGATTGGCCAGCCTCGCCACTCCAAAATTCTAAGGCACCAGACAGAGGGCATTGATTGCCACTGATTAGCCAGCATCCCAGAATCCAGGCCTCTACATTTAAACAACAGGATTTCTTCCCACTGAGGGGAAAAAATGCACCATCAACATTCCCTCCCCACTTGGCTCTGTGAAAACAAAATGGATTCCTGTTTTCTCCTCCCCCTCAGCTTTTAGAAAACGGCTGCCTGCCATTTGGCCTTTTAAAGTTACCAATTACCAGCAGAGCAGGCCAGAACATTACAGGCCCCAAAAGAGAGTTTAGGACAGGATGGGCCACAAATGATGGGATTTGCAGTACCTTCACCCAATTAACTTCCCAGAAAACACTGTAGCCCCTACAAATCACAAACCAGGCCCAAAATTTACAGTATGGCTTCATTAACTTGATTTCCCTGACTAGGCCTCAGTTAATGGGACATTGTGTATGGCCTGAATTAACAGTAACCAACCTTGGCACACTGAGCCCCTATGACCCATGATTCATTCTACTGCAGTTTGGAGTAGGGAGGACCATGGATGATGGGACTTGAAGTACCATCACAGGTTATTAGATTTATAGTACTTTCCAAACTATTCATTCCCCACAGACCAAGGCCGCCCTGAACCACAAGACCAAACTTGCCACATAGTACCCCCATGGCCCACACTCCATCCTACTGCAGCTTAGAGTAGGATGGACCATGAAGGATGGGATTTCAAGTACCTCCATTCACTTCCCAAGTCCGCTGCGACCCTCATCCAGTGCATAATCATGACCACACTTGGCGCAAAAAGCCCCCATGACCCAATGGACGTCCTGATGCAGTTCGGAGGGCGGACCACAGATGATGGGACTTGAAGTACCTCCACTTATTTCACCAGACCATTGCCAACCTCATCCAAACACTGATCAAGACCAAACTTGGCACACAGAGCCCCCATGACTCATTCTACATTCTGGTGCAGTATTGAGGAGGATGGACCACGAATGATGGGACTTGAAGTACCTCCACTCACTTCCCAAGACTTCTGCGACCCTCATTCAATGACTAATGAAGACCAAACTTGGCACACAAAGCCCTCATGACGCACTCTACATCCTGGTGCTGTTTGGAGGGGGATGGACCATGGATGACGGGACTTGAAGTACCTTCACTCACCTTCTGAGACTACTGCGACCCTCATCCAATGAATGATCAACACCAAACGTGGCACTAAGAGCCCCCATGACCCACTCTACTCCTGGTGCTGTTGGGAGGGGGATGGACCATGGCCAATGGGACTTGCAGTACCTTCACTAACTTCCTGAGACCACTGCAAGCCACATACACATCGAATAGGAACCAACCTTGGCACACAATGCCTTCCTCAAATACCCCGGGCACCGCTGGGTCCTCAGCTAGTTGAATATAAAACTCAAGGACAACTCTTGGAACACACCTTTTAAAATAACATGCTTTTTGGAAAGCGATTTGTTTTCATTACTTATCACACTGTTTATAAAACTACTAGCTGTACCCGGCCACGTGTTGCTGTGGCGTAGTAGAAAAGCACAATCAAATGAACAGCAATTCCCAAGATGAATGTCAATTCCACCCAGATCTCTTAATGTTATCAAACAGAGGCTGAATGGCCATCTGTCAGGAGTCCTTTGATTGTGCTTTTGCAGCATGAGGGTTGAAGGGGGGTTGCCACAGCAACACGTGTCTGGGTACAGCTAGAGAGAAAGCTTTCTTTCTTTCTTTTCCCCAATCTTTGCCCTTCACCTCCTCTCAGTTCCCTCCCTCCTTTCTCCTCCTTTCTTTCTCTCCCTTTTCTCTTTCATGTTGTCTCTTTTTCTTTATTCCCCTCTTTTCTCTTCCTTCCTTCCTCTCTTGCTTTTGCCCCTTCTCTCTCTTCCTTTCCTTCTCTTTTCTCTTTCAGTTTCCCCCTTTCCTTCTTCTTCCCTGTTTCCTTTCTTCCTTCCCCCTTTTTGTCCCTCCCCTTTTCTCACTTCTCCTCCTTTCCTTCTTTCTCTTCTTTTTCTCTTTCAGTTTCCCTCTTTCCCTTTCTTCATCTTTTTCCTTCTCCTTTTTCCATCCTCGCTTCCTCTCGCTTCCCCTCCTTCTTTTTCTATCCCTTTCTCTCTTTTTATTTCCTGTTTCCTTTTCCTTTCATTTTCTTCCTTCCCTCCCTCCTCTCTTTGGCCCTTCCAACTTCTCTTCCTTTTCCTTTCCTTCCTTCCCTCCTTCCATTCTCCTCTCTTTGCCCCTTCCCACCTCTCTTCCTTCTGCTGTTCTTTTCATTCCTTCTCCTTCCTTTCTTTCTCCTCTCTTTGCCCCTTCCCACTTCTCTTCCTCCTCTCTTTCTCTTTATTTCCATTCCTTACTCTCTTTCCGTGTCCTTTTCCCATCCGTCCTTCGTCTCGGTGCCTCGCCTTCTCTTCATCTCCCTTTCTCTTTCCTTTTCTCTCTGGTTGTTTCCTCTTTCCTTCTCCTTTTCTGCGGATGGCTTCTGGGGTTCCCTCACCGGCAGCTGTGTTTGGGAAGGGCGGGACCCTGAGGCTCTCCTTCCCACCGCGGAGGCCGCCGCTGCATGCTGCGAAGGCTGCCTCAGCAGCAGCAGCAGGTACCATTTTGGGTTTACTGGCTCCAGCAGGCGACATGCGGAAGCCTCTAATTGTAGCGAGAGGGGCGCGGGGCACCGGCAGCGGCATGGAGGCCTGCCTGCGTCCCTCTTCCCTGGCGACTTGCTCCTGTGTCGTGGGCAAGCGCCCAACTGCCGTTCTAAATGTAAGTTTTGTTGTGGTCGTTGTTGGGGGGCGGGGGAGAGAAGAGGCCAGTGCACGTGCGCAGTATGTCTTCGCATGCGCCGTCTGTTTTTGCCACGGGGGATTCTGGGTGTTGTAGTCCCCTTGGTTTTTTTGTATGTTTTGCGGGTTTGTTTTAAATTTTGGGGGGGGGGGTTGTGGTAAACATACCTTGTTCGGTTGTGGGTTTATATGGCCTGGTTTGGTGTGTCTGCATTGTATGGTTTTGCTGTCTATAAGCTCAGCACGACAGCTCTCTTTTTTATATATATAGATTCCCTGAAATAATTGTCATTTCTCCATTATTTTTCGTTGCATTTTTAAAAGAATTGACAAGAGGATGACATAAATCTTTTAAATTCTAAAAAGAGCTTTAAAATGGTCAAAGGGGGGTTAAATAATAATAACAACAGCCCATTTCTTATTTGATAAATAGTATTTAAATATGACCCCATTACTAAAAAGGGGGGTTATTTATTCAATGGGTGGCACTAAGGGTTAAACCTTGTGCCGGCTGAATTGCTGACCAAAAGGTCGGCAGTTCAAAGATGGGGAGCAGGGTGAGCTCCAGTCTGTCAGCTCCAGCTTCCCATGTGGGGACATGAGAGAAGCCTCCCATAGGACATCCGGGCATCTCTTAGGCAACATCCTTGCAGACAGCCAATTCTCTCACACCAGAAGCGACTTGCAGTTTCTCAAGTCGCTCCTGACACGAAAATAATCTATTCCGATTCCCCAGTGTAGATGCACCCTATATCACTTTTCACTTACATTCCCCAGATTTGGAAGTGTAGTCTTGGATCTGTCTTATTTTAGATCCTCTGTGCTCTGTTTTATGCAGAAAAAACACTTGAGCCACTCTGTTGCAAAGTAATACAAGTGAATGGGTAGGCTCTTGCCTGGGAAAGTGTACAATATACATTTTGATGCTGGAGTGTCTTGGCGTATTCTTTCTATTGCATATGAAACTCATAGCAGCACAGTTGGAGCAAAGAACCCCTGCAATTTGTTCAAAATCTCGCACGCTCTCTATCTTCTGCCTACACCAACATGGAGGGAGGAGAGAGGGGATAACCCTTTGCTTTCTATCTATCTATCCACTCACCCACCCACCCATATTTGGAGCCTCCCCCCCCCCCCTCCCTGGAAGAGATCAAAAGCCATTTTGTAAAATGTTTCAAAACCTTTTTTGCCCTGAAATGCTCTAAATGTCCACTAGGAAGCATGGGGCCGCACACACAGCCACAGTCACTCACCACCAAGGTAAACAGAAACCTTACCTGAGTGTGGATTTCCTCATTGATGGACCGCTTGGTCTCTTGCTTTTTTTTCACTGCTAGAAGGTCCACCAAAGGACGGATGGTCATGCCCTGCAAAAAGATAAGTCTGATTACATTCAGTAGGCCAGGGCTGCCCAGGAAGTCGATCGCGATCGACCAGTCAATGGGGCGCTTCTCAAAGGGGGGCGGAGCCAGGTCACGCCAAGCCCCACCCCTCCCCGGCTTCGGCACTCCCAGTAGCTGCTCCAGCCTTGAGGAGGGCAGGGCCAAGCCAGCCTTGTGCTAGCTATGCCACCACGGGCTTGGCCCTGTCCTCCTCAAGGCTGGAGCAGCTGCTGCTAGAGCTGAAGCCAGAGTTGTCGGAGCCAGGCCGCGCCAAGCCCTGCCCCCTCCCCCGACTTCAGCACTCCCAGCAGCTGCTCGAGCCTTGAGAAGGGCAGGGCCAAACCAGCCTTGTGCTAGCTATGCCACCACTGGCTTGGCCCTGCCCTCCTCAAGGCTGGAGCAGCTGCTGCTAGAGCTGAAGCCGGGGGGGGGGGGAACCAGGCTGTGCCAAGCCGTGCCCCCTCCCCCTGCTCCACCCTGCTTCTCTCTCATCCAGAAGCCAACATGGATGGTGCGCAGCGCAGGAGGCGCGCGCACGGAAGTTAGATCTTTCTGACTTGGTTTTATTATAAGTAGCTCGCATGCTGAAAAAGTGTGTGCACCCCTGCAGTAGGCCCTTTAATGGCCAGTGACCAGTGTTTGGATGGATGCATCCTGAGTCCTCCTCCAGATGCACTTGAGAGGGCATCCTTTCTGATTTCTTTCCCCGGTTCCTCAGAAAGCCCGCAAACTGGCTGAGCTCTACAATTAATAAGGTCTCTGGGTGGGATTGGGATTGGGACTCACTGCCTACTTCATTTCCCCATTTCCAGGCATTAATGAGGCAACCAGATAAATCAATAGGAGAAATATCCAAGAAAAGTCAAGAATAATATTGAATACATAAGCAGGACTGCAAGACTGACAACCTTAGAAGACTGGTGTAAATGTAAGGGTTGCATGGAAGAGAGAGTTTCAATCAATGATGCTTGTCATACCACCAGCTAATCCCCATTTCACACAACTATTGAGAAGATAGAAGTCATCTCAGTTTTCTTGCTGGTAACCCTATACATAAACCTCTATCTATCTTAATGTCCACCCAAATGACATGCAGATGATATAAGGCAGGGCTGTCCAACTTCTACCGGACCTTGGGCCGGAATTCCGGTCACTGATCACCTGGGGGCCAAGCCCTGGCTCCACCCCTCCCCTCCCCCGGCTCCGCCCCCTCCCCCGGCTCCACCCCCTCCCCGCCCCTGGCATTGCATAAATATACAATTAAATATTATATTATTTAAATAAGGGGAGAGGGAGGGATGGATGGAACACATGAGGGGTATTAATATACAATTACATTATATTATTTAAATAAGGGGAGAGGGAGGGATGGATGGAACACATGAGGGGCATTAATATACAATTACATATTATATTATTTAAATAAGGGGAGAGGGAGGGATGGATGGAACACATGAGGGGCATTAATATACAATTACATATATTATTTAAATAAGGGGAGAGGGAGGGATGGATGGAACACATGAGAGGCATTAATATACAATTACATATTATATTATTTAAATAAGGGGAGAGGGAGGGATGGATGGAACACATGAGGGGCATTAATATACAATAACATATTATATTATTTAAATAAGGGGAGAGGGAGGGATGGATGGAACACATGAGGGGCATTAATATACAATTACATATTATATTATTTAAATAAGGGGAGAGGGAGGGATGGATGGAACACATGAGGGGCATAAATATACAATTACATATTATATTATTTAAATAAGGGGGAGAGGGAGGGATGGATGGAACACATGAGGGGCATAAATATACAATTACATATTATATTATTTAAATAAGGGGAGAGGGAGGGATGGATGGAACACATGAGGGGCATAAATATACAATTACATATTATATTATTTAAATAAGGGGAGAGGGAGGGATGGATGGAACACATGAGGGGCATAAATATACAATTACATATTATATTATTTAAATAAGGGGAGAGGGAGGGATGGATGGAACACATGAGGGGCATTAATATACAATTAAATATTATATTATTTAAATAAGGGGAGAGGGAGGGATGGATGGAACACATGAGGGGCATAAATATACAATTACATATTATATTATTTAAATAAGGGGAGAGGGAAAAATATTTTAAAAATATATTATTTATTGCAGGAGGGTAAGGGGCCATAGCAAAGGGGCTAGGGGGCCGTGTACAGCCCCCGGGCCGCCTGTTGAACAGGCCTGATATAAGGCAATTGCTGCAAGACAACTGGCTGATGTGACCGAGTCTTTAGCCCAGGTATGGACAAACTTCGGCCTTCCAGGTGTTTTGGACCCCTAACTCCTACAATTCCTAACAGCCTTAGGAATTGTGAGAGTTGAAGACCAAAACACCTGAAGGGCTGAAGTTTGCCCATGCCTATCTTAGCACTACCGCTGTCTCCTGGCCTTCTCCATTCCTGTCCAAGAGAGAGGCCCTGAAGTCCCACCTGCACAAAGACAGTGAAGAAGATGACCGTAATGATGGCCGTGAGAAACATCTCCCTCATGGGGAAATGCTCGTATTCAAGGAGGTAGCCCAGGGAGAAGGCGATGGCTCCTCTCAGGCCGCCATAGGCAATGATGAACTGGTCCTTCGGGGTCAACTTCACGATGCGGAATTTGTTGATGAACCAGGTCAGCCCCAGGACACCTGAAACAACAATTTGGAAATGATAGTGTAAAGATTAAGAGGGTTGGGACTTCCCTAGATGCCAAGACTGCATAGAAAGCAAGACTTACTGCTGGCCTTCCACATTTGCAGATTTAACTTTATGTTTATTTAAAATTTGATTAAAACATTAGCTCTGGGAATATCTAGGTCCCCCAATTCAACATTATGATCAACTTCCGTTGGAGGCTGATCACAGTCATGCCAGAGAGTCTGGAAATTCATAAAGAGAGCACCACTCTAGGAATTGCTAGGTCCTCTAGTACAATTCATGGTCAACATCCAGCAAAAGTTGACGACAGAGCCATGCTGGAGAACCTAGTTTCCTAGTGTCCTCCATCAGGCAAGGAAAAAAACCTTTAATAGTGGTTTTTCACTTTCACAGGGGTCCTATGTCTTCAATCCCAGTGGACGTAGAGGGCTGATGTATTCAAAACGGCCAAATTTCACCTGGACAAGCAAGAAAGCACCACTAGATATAAGAAGATGCTGCCATTTGGTTCCTATAGTACAGGTAAGGGCAAACCCAGACCCAGTTGCGGCCCTTTGGGCTCTTTTCTCAAGCCCTCTTGTCTCACCATCCTATCCTTCCTTCTTTCCTTTTCCTTCCTTCCTCCTTCCTTCCCTTTCTCCTTCCCGTCCACCCTTTCGTCCTTCCTTCCTTCCTTCCTTTTCCTTCGTTCCCTTTTGTCCTTCCTTGCTTCTCTTTCCTTCCTCCTTCCCTTTTCTTCCTTGTTCCATTCCTTTCCACCCTTTCATCCTTCCTTCCCTTCCTCTTTCGCCCTTCCCCCCTCCCTCTCTTCTTCCTTCCGTTTTGTCTTCCCTTCCTCTTCTTTCCTTCTTCCTTCCTTTTCTCCCTCCATTCCTTCCCACCCTTTTATCCTTCCTTCCCTCCATCTTCCTCCTTCCTCCCTCCCTCCCTTTCTCCTTCCTTCCTTCCCTTTTGTCTTTCCTTCCTCCCCTTTCCTCCCTCCCTCCCTCCCTCCCTCTCTTTCTCCTTCCATCCTTCCTTTCCTTCCTCCTTCCTTCCATCACCAAGCAGCCAGTCCTCCTAGCATGCGGCCCCCAAGTTTAAAAGTTTTGTCCAGGCCTACTATAGTGTGACTATACACTTCTGACACCATGTTGTCAAAGCCATGAGAAGCTCCCTATTTAACAGACTGGTGTAGGCTATTTTTTTAAAGGCAGAGAGATGTTAGAAGCCCTTGGAATGCAGCAGGAAAGAAATATCCCTCCTGCTCCGTCACTACACTCTGCATCTCAGCTCCACCTCTAAAACTAGATATAACATCTCTCAATTTTGCTTTAGTTAACATTTCTCCAAATCAATTCCCCCACCTTTGTTTTGTATCTGGTTGAAAGACCCACTTCCCTTTGAAACTCACATGCATTTTTAATGTACTTTTGTTTGCCTAATGCACAGTTATTTGTGCATTTGACCTAAGATGGCATCTTTTCCTTCATTGACGAAAGCGTGTTTGCGCATACCAAAGTCAGCTGTATCCATTTTTAGCCATTCACGCGCATGTCATTTGGCCTTCAAAGCTTCCTGCAAATTCTCAAAGCAAGAGGCAATGAAGAGCTGCAAAAAGGTGACTGTTATCAGAGCCCTTGAACCCAAGCCAATTACGAGGGCCGTTCATTAAAGATCTCCCCTGACCCACTTCCTGTGGATTGACAGCAATGAAACTTGGCCCAGTTCTGAGTCCTTCTCTCCATCGGTGCCACCTAGGGACACACACTTCTCCCATCTTCTTCAGCAACTGTAAACACCTCGCTTGTAGAAGTGAACGGGTTGCTCCAAAAGCCACGTTGTGACTTTGGGAATCAGAATCTCATCATCTGAGAAATGCTTGCCCTTCCAAAATAACTTCATTGTTGGAAAGAGGTGGAAGTCTGATGGTGCGAGGTGAGGTAAATAAGTGGGATGCAGTAGAATTTCAAAGCCACAGGAGCATGCTTCCATTTGGGCAACATGCGAGTTGAGAACTGGTCCATTGTCTTGCAGAACACCTTTGGTTAGCATGCCACATTGTCTCTTGGTTTTGATGGCTTCCCACAATTTCCACAGCAGTGAAGTATAGTCTGCCCCAGTGATCATGGTCCCCTTTGCTAGGAACTCCATCAATACTACTCCGTGCTGGTCCAAAAATACTGTGAGCATGACCTTGCCTGCCGAGAATTGGGCACATGCCTTCTTTGGAGGCGGTGAGTCATGATGATTCCATTGCATTGACTGGACTTTAATCTCAGGATCATAGTGATGGACCCAGCTTTCACCCTGTGTGATCGGTCTGTTGAAAAAGTCCTCCTGGTTTCCATAGCACATCATTGTCAATAGAGCCTGAGAGCATTCGACTCATTCCTGCTTCTAGAATGGTGTGAACTGCTGTGGGACCCAGCAAATGGATACTTATGCATGTGAAGATGGTCTTGGATGGTTTTTTCACAGACCCCACATTAATCTTGACATTTTGGGCTTAGTAGCAAGTGGTTACGCGGCAATTTCCCAAAATGGTGACCTCCACTTCCTGGATGGTATGGTCCTCAATAGCAGAGTAGGGTCGCCCTGGAATTGGAGCTACAACAACAAAACTTTATTACGTTCACTGACCAGCACAAAGAGGGCACAAGCGCCCTAAGAGGAGCTATTTGCACCGAAGTCCAACCACATTGGAATTAATGATGCCAGTTCTTGACAGCATCATATGATTGGGAATCATCACCATAAACCTCTTTCATCTCATCAAACATCTCCTTTGGTGTGCGGCCTTTCAAGGAAAGGAACTTGAGGACTGCTCCGTATTCCACTGGGTCCATTATCAAACCTCACACCACTTCAGCACCTGTAACATCAAGACCGTTATCATTTCCGAGCTGTAAATTGGCATGTAAACTATAGAGACTTAGATCATTACACATGTGCTGTTTCGGCGTCCTGTGATAAATAGGAGTGGGGGATCTTTAATGACCGCCCTCGTATTTCCCATTCCTACCTAAAACCCGGGCAATCAAGCAGAAAACCAGGGTGCCGATGACAAAAGTCCAGTTCCAGTGATGTTTCCCAGCGACGGTGGAGACGCCAAGGAAAATAAAGATGAGTGTCTCGCTGACGCTGCTCCACATCTTCAGGAAATATTTGATGGTCGTGTGGGATTTGTGAGAGATGTTGGCCTCCACATATGGGCGCATCACTACCCCGGCAGCAATGAGCCTGCAAAGGAAGACAAAATGCACTACAGAAAGCCACAGAAACCACAAAACAGATCATTAATTTATTTCTGCAAAGCTATAGAAATCCACATTCCTCAGCAACCATTACCAACTGAGATTAGAACAGAAAGCAAAGGGCTAAAAGCTTCATAGATGATCGCAGGATGGGTGCAGAAGAAAAGCACCAAAATATGCTTCCTGATACGTTTATTATTATTATTATTATTATTATTATTATTATTGTATAATTGCTCTCGACTCCAGGAATGGATGAAGACCTTTAGAAGCCCTGGGCACTTAAAACATTTTGGTGTCGCTATATGTATCTATTCAAAATAGAAACAATAATATTTTTTAATTAATCAAAGCTAAAGAGGAGATATAATGTTTATTTTTGTGTACTTTTACTATATTTATACCTGACATCATTTCTCCTAATTTTTCTAATTGCAAAATCTTTTATTGTGGGAGCCCTTATTTGTGAAACTTGGGCTGGATTGAAAGGGCCATATAATCCAGTGTCTTAATCCAAATTACCTGCATTGAACTGGATTAAATCCTGCAAATCTCTTGAGAAGACAGGCGGACAAATGTCAGCATGCTGGAAAAAGCAAAGACTACCAGCATTGAAGCGATAGAGAATGTGGCCAGTCCACTCCGCTGGACTGGCCACATTCTCCAAATCCCCAAAGATCATTGTTTCCCAAAGCAATTACTCTACTCCTAACTCAATAATGGAAAACGTAATGTTGGTGGACAAGAAAAGAGATTTAATGATGGGTTGAAAGCCAACCTTAAAAATTGTGGCATAGACACCGAGAACTGGGTAGCCCTGGCCCTTGAGCACTCATACTGGAGCTCAGCTGTGACCAGCAGTGCTGCAGAATTCAAAGAGGCATGAATGGAAGGCGAAAGGGAGAAATGTACCAAGAGGAAGGTGCATCAAGCCAACCCTGGCCAACCACGACCGCCTTCCACCTGGAAACCAATGTCCTCATTGTGGCAGAATATGCGGATCAAGAATAGGGCTCCACAGCCACCTACGGACCCACCACCAAGACACTGAATTGAGAACCATCATCCTCGGACTACGAGGGATCACCTAAGTAAGTAATGACACAACACTGTCATATAAGCCACTTCAAAGCAGGCAATATGGATTCAGAAACTGGATTACATGGCAGTATAGATGGAGCCTTAGTTAAACTGCACCATTCGTAGTTTGGACCATGCGGTTTATGATAAATCTGGCAAAGGAAAATGTCTGTGATGCTCTCCTTCCCTTGATGACCTAAGCATTGGTTTATCAGACATGGGAATAGTGTAGCCATTAAAGTTGGACAGGAAATAGGAGAATTGAGATTCAAGCCTCCATTGAGCATGCCCTTAGGACAGTCCCAGTCCCTCATTCATCCTGACCTTTGCAGGATTATTTACATGAAGGAATACATAGAGAACTTTGCATGCCACTTTATAGCACAGAAAAAAGATGAGTACATAAGAAACAAAACAGAGGGCCAGTTTGGTGCACTGGTTTGAGTGTTGGCTATGTCTTGACCATGAAACCACCTGCGGGACCTTGGCCAAATCACACAAAATCAGGCATGGGAAAACTTCGGGAGATGAAGTCCAAAACACCTGGAGGGCCAAAGTTTGCCCATGCCTGCACTAAATCCTGACTCCCTCTAAGGAACTAACTCTGACCTCTCACCCTTCATCCAACCTAAGGACAGAGGAAAGTCTCCATTTCATTCTCTGTGCTCAGCACAGAAACACAATTTCTGTCCTTCATTAAACTGACCCCAAAGAGCACAATATATGGACTTATTCAGAAGATTGAGTACCAGCATTGCTTATTCAAAATGCTTGAGGCCAGAAACATACTGGATTTCCCCCCCAGATTTTGGAATTTTGGCATGTATATAAAGAGATGTCTTGGGGATGGGAGCCAAGTCTAAATATTTACCCTATATTTATTTATTTATATAAATTTATTTATAAATATATTTATAAATTTATGTATTTATAAATATATATTTATAAATTTATATATTTATAATATTATATATTATTTATATATTTATAAATTTATATATTCATAAATATATAAATTTATTTTTATATATAAATATTTATTTACCCTATATATATCTCTCTCTCTCCCCCGCCTTTTTCTACCCTGAAGGAGACTCAAAGCGGCTAACAGATAGGCAATAATTCAATACCTTAATAACAAAATACGATTTAAAACATTTAAATTAATTTAAAATCAAAGTTAAATTACGTTAAAATAATTTTAAACATTACAATCACTACAAAAACACTATTCATAAATACAAAATTCATGAATGTTTCATAAACTCCTTCGACACATAGCTTGAAAGTAATTGTATACGTAACTTGCCCGTGTGCCCCCCTGCTTTCACCCACTCTTTCTTTCCTTTTCTTCTTTCCCTTCCCTTTCTCTTCTTTCTTTTCTTCCTTCTTTCCTTCTCCTTTCCTTTTCTTTCCTTCCTTTCTTTTTCTTCTTTCTTTCCACCCTTCCTTGCCTCCTTTCATATACACGTCCCCTTTCTTTCCCAGTGCATCACAGAGGGCCACTTCACCCAGTAACACCCAATTCAGTAACATCACAGGGGGCCACTTCACCTAGTAACAGCTAATCCACTAATATAACAGATGACCTCTTCACCTAGTAACAGCCAATCCAGTGACAGAGGTGGATTTGGACTACCAGATCTAAAATTGTACTACGAAGCTGCTGGTTTATGTTGGATTAAAGATTGGATTGCCTTAAAGCATTGTTTCCCAACCTGTGTGCCATGGCACACTAGTGTGCCGTGAATGATCATAAGGTGTGCCGTGGGAAATTGGAACCTCCAATACCCTTTCTTCCCCCTCCTGCCGAACACTTTTTCTTCTCCACTCGGGCTCCCTTATTTCCAGCCTCTTCTGCCGCCATTTTGATCTGAGGGGGCAGCGTGAGTGCGTTATGTTCAGGAGGGGAGGGGGGAGGAAGACGTGACCTGTGCGGCCGCTACTGCACAGACTCGCCCCACGTCTTCCTCCCTCTCCCCTCCTCTCCTGAACACGCTCAAGCTGCCCCCTCGGATCAAAATGGCGGCAGAAGAGGCTGGGAAGAAGGGAGCCCGAGTGGAAAAGAAAAAGTAAGTGTTCAGCAGGAGGGGGAAGAAAGGGTGCGAAGGGGAAGAGGGAGGAACTATAAATTTTCCCCAATGTCAAGATCTATTTTCCCCAAACTCCATCTGTGTTCACATTTGGGCATATTGAGTATTCATGCCAAGTTTGGTCCTCATCCAAAATTGTTTCAGTCCACAGTGCTCTCTGGATATAGGTGAACTACAACTCTAAAACTCAAGGTCAATACCCACCAAACTCTTATAGGATTTTCTCTTGGTTATGGGAGTTCTGTGTGGGAAGTTTGATTCCATTCCATCATTGGTGGAGTTCAGAATGCTCTTTGATTGCGGGTGAACTATAACTCCCAAATGACAAAAATAATTTTTTGACTGATGGTTCCTCCTTGGGTTAGTATTAGTATGTTTTGTGGTCAAATTTGGCAGCAATTTGTCTAGTGGTTTTTGAGTTATGTTAATCCCACAAATGAACATTACATATAGAGAGAGAGAGAGAGAGAGAGAGAGAGAGAGAGAGAGAGAGAGAGAGAGCACACAACAGCGCAGGCAGAAAAGCAAAACACACAGAGACTGACAGCTGTTGAGCAAGAACTTTGTGTGTGTCTTTCTGCCATTCCTGCCAGGATATCTATGTTGTGTTCATCGAAACAGGTCCAGGTTTCACACTGAGTGTATAAATACATTTAAAAACATATTAACTATATGTATTACTGTGTTAGAGTGTCATTTTGTGTCATTTTGGTTGGTGGTGTGCCCCAGGATTTTGTAAATGTGAAAAGGATGCCGCGGCTCAAAAAAGGTTGAAAAACACTGCCTTAAGGAACACAGAAATTATAAATTTTAAATGATTTAACCTTAGAGCAGGGTGGCACATCTATTTATGGTACCAAAAGAAGAAAGTAGAGAAAAATTTCGGAAATCACTTCATTAGATCCGCACTGTTAAAAATTTGGGAAAATTACAAAGATCGATTTTATACTAAAACACCAATGTGGCTATCACCACAAGAAGCAAACCATAGAAGGGAAACAGCACAAAAAGATGGCGAACATATAAAGATGTTCTAAAAAAGCAGGACAAGGAATTTATATTAAAAACACAAGAAGAATTAAATATAATGGACAAAGGAATCTCCTGGTTCCAATACAGGAAAATCAGAGACCAATATATAAAGGATAAGAAAAATGGCTTCATGGATAAGGAAATCTATTAGGATAAAATAAGGACTTCCGAAAATAAAACAAATACAAAAATTTACAGAAAATTATTAGAATGGACTACGGTTACGGAATTAATTAAGGACTGCGTGGTTAAATGGGCCGCGAACATAGGACATTCAATTAGATTGGAAGACTGGGAGAAAATTTGGAACAAGAAAATAAATTATACATATGCTTTTGATTAGAAAGAAAAGTGGCTGAAAATGATGTTTAGGTGGTACATCATCCCGCAAAAATTAGCAAAATGTTACCTGTACATACATTGATCCACACACACACACACATATCTATATAAATAAAAATGTAATGTTATTTATTTATTTATTTATTTCAGGATTTTACCCCGCTCTTCTCAACCCCCGAGGGGGGACTCAGAGCGGCTTACAGTAAGGCGCAATTCGATGCCCACAGAGTAACAATATAAGACCCCAGAACCCTTCAACAATTAAAATACATTAAAATAGATTAAAATACAATTACCTAAGCATCATGCACATTCATTCCAGATTAAAACAATGTTCTGTCCATAAAAGCATTGGCCCTATTCATCCACTTTCCATTAAAATCCCATCTAAAGTGCTGCCTTGTGCTGGTGTGCAAACACCTGGTCCCACAGCCAGGATTTTACTTTTTTCCTGAATGCCAGGAGGGATGAGGTGGATCGTACATCGATAGGGAGTGCATTCCACAGGCGGGGAGCCACCACCGAGAAGGCCCTCTCCCTCGTCCCCACAAGCCACATTTGAGAAGTAGGCGGGAGCGAGAGCAGGGCCTCCTCGGATGATCTTAGATTATGAGGTGGGACGTAGCGGGTGATGCGTTCGGACAAGTAAGCTGGGCCAGAACCGTATAGAGCTTTAAAGGTCAAAACCAGCACTTTGAATTGAGCTCGGAATTGGACAGGCAGCCAGTGGAGTTGACACAACAGGGGGTGGTATGCTCCCTGTATGTAGCTCCCGTTAGTAATCTGGCTGCCGCCCGCTGGACTAATTGCAATTTCCGAACTGTCTTCAAAGGCAGCCCCACGTAGAGTGTGTTGCAGTAATCTATTCGGGATGTGACCAGAGCGTGGACGACCGTAGCCAGATCAGACTTCCCAAGGTACGGGTGCAGCTGGTTTGTGGGATTAACCTAGCTCAAAAACTACTGGACAAATTGACACCAAATTTGGACACAATACACCTATCAGGCCAACAAGTGACCATCACTCACAAAAACACTGAAAACACAACAAAAGGGACTTTAAAGGCCAAAAAATAAATAATACATTACATCATATGCGCCAAACCACATATACACACACATATAGAAATATAAACAAAAATATACACACACATGCACACACAAAGCACATATACACTGACTGGGCCACAGCAACACATGGCAGGGGGTGGCTAGTATGTAATAATTTTGTGCATGAAGCAAAGTTTGTGTATAATGTACAATCAGAGAGCAAAATATGTCACCATCCCAGCTACCCATGTGGATAACATTGGACTATTTTAGATTTTGGAAATTCACCAAAACAACAGGATATGCATTTAAGTCACTTTCAGATGGGACTCAGGAGCTTCTGAATGCTTAGTTTTGTATTTCTCTTATGGTTTATCCCATCTGGAATGAACTTCGGCTTCCTTCCCTGCAGGCTCCTAAAAATGCAGGTAGGGGACATTGTTTCCTTCCTATCTGATTTTTGCTGACAATCCTGGCCTCACTAGCAACCAAACCCAATGATGACTCACTCATCAGGCTTAGCAGGGATCTGTTGCTATGTCGGTCCCGAAGAAAACAGGGTTATAAAACAGGAAGAGAGACCATATGTATGTGGCCGAGAACCAACAGAATGCCGTTTTCTTACTAATGCACATACAATGTTTATATAGGAAAATAAATTCAGCTTCTTGGCTTCATATCTCCTCTTGTGAGACCCACTGCCGCTGGACAGCAAAAGGAGACCCCCAATACAGCTAAGCTAGAAATGCTTAGGAAAGGATTTGGAAAATGTTCCGTTTTGGTATACAATCCCGAGAATCTTCTTTTATACTTGTGGAGAGAGGGCTTATGAGAGCTGTTGTTTTTATGGGCCTTCGAGTAATTTTTGAATTATGGTGACCCTCCGGTGAACGTAGGTCCCCCTAGTGATAAGCGGGTTAAACTGCTGAGCTGCTGAACTTGCTGACCAAAAGGTTTGAATTCGGGGAGCGGGGAACTGTTAGGCACAACCAGGGCCGTAGCCAGGATTTTGTTTCGGAGGGGGCTGAGTGTGGTTCGGGGGGCTGAGACTGGGTGGAAGAGGGTCTACCCTAGCAAACCTTTTGTATTGTTATCCCAATAACCCCATTAATGTGGGATATAATGAGCATGGTGATCAGATCATGATATGAATAAACATAACAGTTTAAATAATGTACCGGTAAGGCCTTTTCGTGGACCACCCTGAGAATTTCGGGGGTGTGAAGCCTTAGCCCCCTGGCTACATGCCTGGGCACAACCTAGCAGTTCAAAAACATGCAAACATGAGTAGATTAAAGTTTAAAGTTAAAGCTTGTGCGCCAGCTACGCCCGTACCTTGGGAAGTCTGACTTGACCATGGTAGTCCATGCTCTGGTAACATCTCAAATAGACTACTGCAACACTCTCTACGTGGGGTTGCCTCTGAAGACTGCTCGGAAACTGCAATTAGTCCAACGCTCGGCAGCCAGGTTACTAACAGGAGCAGGGTACAGGGAGCATACAACTCCCTTGTTGCGCCAGCTCCACTGGCTGCCAATTAGTTTTCGAGCACAATTCAAAGTGCTGGTTTTAA
This sequence comes from Anolis apletophallus, assembly GCA_030556195.1. NCBI lineage: Eukaryota > Metazoa > Chordata > Lepidosauria > Squamata > Anolidae > Anolis > Anolis apletophallus. The sequence goes on along the minus strand of JARBWK010000011.1, from coordinate 42,715,872 downwards.
CCTACAAAACCCTATACGGTTCCGGCCCAGTTTACTTTTCCGAACGAATTCTCCCCTATGAACCATCAAGGACATTAAGATCCTCCGGAGAGGTCCTGCTCTCGATCCCGCCATCTTCGTTTTAAATAAATAAATAGATCAATAGGTACCACTTCTGCAGGATGGTAAGGGCACGGCATTCAGTCATGTTGGCCACATGACCTAGGAGTTGTCTACGGACAACGTCGGCTCCTCAGCTTAGAAATGGAGAGGAGCATCACCCCCACACAGTCGGACAGGAATAAACTTAATGTCAGGGAAACCTCTACCTTTACTGTATTCCACTTCAAATGTCTTGGCTTCACCATGTGAAATCCAGGAATCTGAAGTTTGATGCAGCCCTTAGAATTCAACTTTAATGTTGTAGTTCAGGGGGTTGTAGTAGGGATGCACCAGTAAAAATGGGATCAAACTGCTATAATTTTGCAATGTCAATCCCTTCTGAATTTTAGCTTGGAATGTACATCACCAACAGCATCCAGATTCAAGTAACCAAAGCTCTTGATGTGCTATTATTGGGTTTAAATGTGACACGAGTTTTCACAACCAGACAGACAAATCAGACTGCGCCATTGAGCAGAATGAAAGGTTGTCAGATTCACCCAGAATGCATAAATTGTGCAAAAAATTCTTTAAAACAATGCTTTGACTTTCTTAATCTGACCATTGTATTCTGTTGGCAGAATAGACTTCTTGTTACCACAGAAGTCACAATACTTTGTGTGTGTTGTTGTTTTTTTGCAGTCACGTGTTGCCTCTTCCCCGTAAGGAGGGCCACATTTAAGGGATCGAAGGAAGGGAAACGTAACTTAGCATCAGAGCACTTTCAGAGCATGAGAAAAGATGCCTTTTGGGACTGTGGCTCCCATAATTCCAGATTCTCCAAAAAGAGCTATCCTTAGGCCCAAAGGTACAGTCAACGAATACCAGATATTGTAGGCTCTATAGCAGAGGAAGGAACTATCAAACTTACCTCTAAGGATTCCTTGCCTAAGAAAATACTATGAATTATTATTAAGGATTTTTTTGTATGTATGGCCATCCAGCCATAATAATAATAATAATAATTATAATTATTATTATTATTATTATAACCGTCTCTAGTCCAAGGACCTTCTGCCTTCATGCAGCAAAATCACAATCAAAGCACCTCAGACAGATGGCCCCCAGCCTCTGTTTAAAAGCCTCCAAAGAAGGAGCCTCCACCACTCTGAGGCAGAGAGTTCCACTGGTGAACAGCTCTCAGATTTAGGAAGTTTTTCCTCATGTTCAGGGGGAATCTCCTTTCTTGTAGTTTGAAGCAATTGATTTTGTCATTTGGGAGTTGTAGTTGCTGGGATTTCTAGTTAACCCACAATCAAAGAGCATCCTGAACTCCACCAATGATGGAATTTAACCAAACTTGGCACACTGAACTCTCATGAGACCAACAGAAAGTACTGAAAGCATTTGCTGGGCATTGACCTTGAGTTTGGGAGTTGTAGTTCTCCTACATCCAGAGAGCACTGTGGACTCAAATAATGATGGATCTGGACCAAACTTGGCACGAATCCTCAATATGCCCAAATGTGAACACTGGGGAAATTTGGGGGAAATAGACCGAGACATTTGGAAGTTGGAGTTGCTGGGATGTATAGTTCACTTACCTTGAGGAGCAGAGTCAAGCCGTGTCGGCTGGCAGCGAGGAGGGCAGCCAGGAAGAGCTCCAGGGCCTCCTCACCCAGGCAGGGGCTTCGCAGTCCCCTTCCCTGGCTGGCATGAGGGGCAGTGCAAAGCTGCTTGCCGCCCAGAATCAACCCCCTTGCCTGCAAGCAATGGAAGCAGGCGAGGGGAGACGTAGGAGGGCAGAGGGAAGGAGGGGGCGCCGCGAAAGAAGGAGCGCCAGCCAGCCACGCCCCTCTCGTTCCCACCAAACAGGGAAGGAAGGAGACAAAGGAAGAAGTAGAGAAAGGGGGAGGGAAGGAAGGAAAGAGAGAAGGAGAGAGGGAAAGAAAGAGAGCAGGAAGGAAACGTCACGCGCACCATTTTCCCTACCCTTTTGGCATGAACGAGAGGGGCGTGGCTGGCTGGCACCCCTTCTCTGTCCTCCGCCTACCTCTGCGCTCTGTCCTCCTTCTCCTCCCTGCTTCCTCCCTCCTCCAGGCTACGTTGCTCGGTCGCGATCGACCAGTTCCAGCTTCACGATCCACTGGTCGATCGCGATCAACCTAATGAGCAGCTCTGATTTAGAGCATGTGTGGGAGTCTTCCACCTATCCTACAACTATGACAGCACACGTAGGACTTCCACTTGTTCCACTGCTGCCAATCTCAATTGTGGGAGCTTGCACCTCTGCGATATAATGTGGGAACCCCTTCCTGTCCCATCACTATGGCATCAAATGTGGGGACCTTTAAGATGCCCTATTCCCATGTGATAATTCATTCATCTAATTAAGTGGTTCTCAACCTTCCTAATGCCGCGACCCCTTAATACAGTTCTTCATGTTGTGCTGAGCCCCAATCATAAAAAAAACTTTGTTGCTACTTCATAACTATAAGTTTGCTACTGTTATGAAGCCTAATGTAAATATCTGATATGCAGGATGTATTTTCATTCACTGGACCAAAGTTGGCACAGATACGCAATATGCCCATATTTGAATACTGGTAGGGTTGGGATTGATTTTGTCATTTGGGAGTTGCAATTGCTATGATTTATAGTTCACCTACAATCAAAGAGCATTCTGAACTTCACCAAAGATGCAATTGAACCAAACTTGGCACACAGAAGTCCTATGCCCAACAGAAAATGTTGGAGGGTTTGGTGGGCACTGACCTTGAGTTTTGGAGTTGTGGTTTATCTACATTCAGACAGCACTGTGGACTCAAACAATGATGGATCTGGACCAAACTTGGCATGAGTACTCAATATGCCCAATTGTGAACACTGGTGGTGTTTGGGGAAAATAGATCTTGACATTTGGGAGTTGTAGTTGCTGGGATTTAGATGCACCTACAATCAAATAGAATTCTGAACCCCACCACAGATAGAATTGGGCCAAGCTTCCCACACTGTAGCACAGCAGTTCTCGTTTGTGCCTGGAGGGCAGGGAATAGGTCCTGGGGTTCCATTAGCATTAGGGCCTGCAGCAGCAGATGTGGATTCAGAGGATGAGCTAGATGACTGGGGTGAAGCACAGGGCCCTTCGGATGGGCCTCGTTCGCCTACAGAGAGCTTGGCATGGGATGAGATGATGTTTGGGCCTAGCATAGATTCCGATCACCAGGTGGAGATGGGAAGCAGCGAAGGGAGTTATGAACACCCCGGGGGGAGGAATTCCCAAGAGCTTGAAAGTGAAAACATGGACGAAGCCGAGTGGGAAAGTGCTAGGGAGGAAAGTTCTCAGGAAGATAGCGACACAGCTGCTGAGAGGCAAGGTCGAACTTTCGATAGGAGACGGGACATCGAGTCTACCAGGAGGGCTTGGTCTAGGGTCCTAGACCGACCGAGGTCCGTGAGCGGAGATTGGAGACGAAGAAGCCTAGAGCGGCGGGGGCCTCGGCCGAAGGATTAAGTATAGGATCCGTGGGAACGCATCCTCAGTTCTCCGGCCACGTCGCTACTGGATAGGCGTGAGACGGAGTTAGGGATCACGAGCTGGTTAGCTAGTGGTCATCAAGCCTTGCCTTTGTTCCTGTCCCAAAGCTTTGGGAAGCCTTGTCTTGTTCCTGGCCACAGCATTGTGGTGCCTTGCTAAGCCTTCTGCCTATTGCTAAGTTCTTTTGGACATTGATACTTCAAACCTTTTGGATTGCTTTTTCATCATTATTGGACAATATCTTTGAACTGTATTTACTCAATAAAGGAGTTAGCCTTCAGTACGTCTCTGTGTGTGTGATTAAGGGGCCGGTAAGTCCGTGATCGTGACACACACAGATCCCCCATGGCCAACAGAACATAAGAACATAAGAACATAAGAACATAAGAAGAGCCATGCTGAATCGGACCTCAGCCCATCTAGTCCAGCATTCTGTGTCACACAGTGGCCCACTAGTTGTACACAGGGATCTCTAGCAGAAAGGAGGGCAAAACCCTCACCTGCTCCCGACCCCCCACAACCAGTACCCGGGGAAAATCCTGCCTGCCTCCATCAACACAGAGGTGGCACTTGGATGTCCATTTCAGAAAATACCGTGTTTTCTGATGGTCTTTGATGACCCCTCTGACACCTCCTCGCAACACCCCCCCCCAAGGGATCTAGACCCCCCAGGTTGAGAAACGCTGGTTTAGGGCTTTATAGGCTAAAGCCAGCACTTTGAATTGAGCTCGATAACAATGGAGCTCACGTAACAGGGGGGTTGTGTGCTCCCTCTACACCACTCCAGTGAGGAATCTGGATGCTGCCTGTTGGACTATTTGAAGCTTCCGAACAGTCTTCAAAGGCAACCCCACGTAAACCGCATTGCAGTAATCTATTCCTGAAATAACAAGAGCATGGACCACCATGGCCTGATCTGAGTCCAATTAATCTCTCTCTGACCCTGAGTAATGCTCCTAAATTTTTTTCCTATTTTCCATCTCTCCTATTACTAACTAGTTGACTGAAGTCCAGCTAATCCCTACTTTGAACCCTGACTATCTCTCCTAACATCTGCGGCTCATATTCCTAACTCACATCCCTCTTAATCCAAACTAACCAATGAGACTCCTTCTTTGGCCCTAACTCGCCTAAAATCTCTATCCAACTGTCCCATATCAGCCATTTAAAATCCTGTTAAAATATTTAACAGGATTTTAACAGAGCAACGGAAACGGAGGAGATTAAAAACTCTATGGTTAAATGGCCAAGAAACGTTGGGAGAACAATTCGTTTAAAGGAATGGGAACTAGTCTGGACAAAGCGTTTAAAATATACTTATGCTTCTGATTTAAAAGAAAAATGTTTTAAAATGTTACATCTTTGGTACATAACACCCCAAAAATTAGGGATAATGTATAAAAATTCAGACAATAAATTTTGGAAATGTAAAACACAAGAGGGATCGTACTATCACATGTGGTGGACATGTGAAAAAACATCGGAATATTGGAAAATGGTACACAATGAATGTAAAAAGATATTGAAAATTGATTTTCCAATGAGACCTGAATATTACCTTTTAGGAATATATGACTCAGAGTTATTTAAAGATCCAAATGTTGATAAATTGTTCGCTTTTTTTGTGACTGCGGCAAGAATAACTTTTGCAAAGGTTTGGAAAATGGAGTTAATTCCCTCTGAGACCCAATGGCTGGGCAAAATAATGGAAATTAAGATCATGGACAAACTGACATTTTTACTAAAATCAAGCAACGGAAAGGGAATAAAACGATGGACTGAACAGTTTTTAGGACTATATTAACAAGGACGGTAAATAAGAGGATTTTTTTAAACAAAGACTGAGGAAAGACTATACTTTTTATTGGGATTATATAAGAAACTTTTTCTTTATTAGTGGGGTGAAAGGAGGAAGAACGGAAGTCAACCTTTTTAAAAAGTATTTTTGTACTTTTGTTGTTGTTTTTTTTTTTTTCTTTCTTTCTTTTTCTATTTCTCTTCTCTTCCCCCCTTCTCTCTGTGGCACGGGATGTGCATTGTGTTGTATTGTGGTTCTATGCTATTTTGGTAAAATGAATAAAAATTACTTTTTTAAAAACCACTTAATTAATTAATTTAATTAATGCAGTTTAATAGCACTTTAGTTCAATAATGTGGAATCCTGGTCTTTTTAGTTTGATGAAGCATTGGCACTCTTTGAAGCAAAAGGTTAAAGACTTCATAAAATGACAACTGTTATAATTCCATAGCACTGACCCACGCAGTTAAAGTGGCATCAAACTATGTTAATTTTGTAGTGTAGATGCACTCTCAGTCAATTAACAGTCACTTCCAACATTACATTTTCGGTGGTACTACCCACGCAACTCTGTGCCCAATACTTACGACATGATGCCTGAAAGATGGAAGAGCTCTGCCGACAGATAAGCCATGTAGCTGTAGAGGAAGACGAAGAGGGGCTCGATGACGCGGATGTGGGACGTGAAGCGGGAGGTGAAGGCCCCAATGACCCCATAGACAACGCCGATAAAGACGCCCCCCAGGGAGACCACAAAGAAGCTCAGGAAACCCAGGATAATGTCTGTTACGGTGATTTGGTCAAATTTAGCAAACTCATCGAAAAGGTGGTAGAGAACCTGGAGTGAGAAGAAGGGGGAGAGAAACAGAAACGATCTCAGCCCATGGAAGCACTGATCAGAGATGGCCTCCAGGCATGCTGAGATGAAAGAGGCAGGAAATAAGTATCACATATAGGAAAGAAGGAAAAATGGATTAAATGGCAGGATTAAAATCAGCACAACATACATCCTGCAGAGCACAAACCTTATTGAAAATCACTACCTTCAAATCCTCAAGGAAAATATACGCTGAATATGCCATATGAGTATCTGAAATGCTTGGGATGAGGAATGTTCCATATTTCAGACCCTTTTGTGTTTGGAAAACTTGCATATACAAAAGATGGAACCCAAGTCTAAATATGAAATTGAGTATACGCCTTATACTCAAAGCCTGGAGGCAATTGTACACACAATATTTGTAATATTCAGTGCTTGTGTCCACTGAACTACCAGAAAGCAAAAGTGTCACTGTCTCTGCCACCTGTGCTGACAATTTTGGAGTATTTTGGAATTTGGAATAATGGATTCTCAGCCTGTACAGACTGTAAGTGACTTTCCTCTGTTATATTGCAAGTCTCTTATACTGCAAGGACTTGACTCTGCGCATAGAAGATGGTTTTGAAAGACAGCAGATTATAGGCGCTGTCTTCATAGACCTGTCAGCAGCTTATGATACTGTAAATCATCACCTTCTCCTGAGAAAAATGTAAAATTTTCCAAAGGATTCCCCACCCACTTCATAGGAAAACTTCTTCAAAACAGGAGCTTTTTTGTTGAGTTCCAGGGTCAGAGAAGCAAATGGTGAAAACAGAAGAATTGTCTGCCTCAGGGGAGGGTGCTTGCTCCATCAATGTTTAGCATTTACACAAATGATCAGCCACTGCCCGAAGGGACAGATTCATCTATGCTGATGATTGTGCCATCACTGCTCAACCAGGGAGCTTTAAAATGGTTGAACAGAAGCACTCCAAAGCTTTAGGTGCTCTTACTGCCTATTACCACAAAAACCAGCTGATTCCTAATCCATCTAAGATGCAGGCATGTGCTTGTCATCTTAAGAACAGACAAGCATCTTGAGATCTGTCACACCCCAGCCTGCCTCAGGCCCTCAGCAAGACCAACGCCATGTTAAATCCCCAGTCTCAGAGAGGCCTGTAAAGCCTAGAGACAAGATACTACAGAAGCCCAAAGTTCATTCAGTGTTCAAGGCCAGAAACCGCTCAGCTCCAGCGCGGGCTGATAAGGACCGAGGGATAGCTGGAGACGGGGTGACTCCCAATCGTCCAGGTGCTAGTGCTAATTGGATGGGCATACCATTCCCATGCGGAAGGCCTGAGAAGGCCCAGCTAGAGAACTGTTATGAGAACAAGTTCTGACGTCCCAGTGAGTTGTAACTTCAAAGCCTGCGAGACCTATTTAAGCCAGGTCTCAGAGATGGTTGCCATCTTTCGCCAACGTTCAGCATCAAGCCAAGTTTCCACGGAACTCTGCCTGGGCCTTGGGCCTTCTAGCTTTTGGGACTCTGTTTGTCAAGCCTTTGCGCCAAGAACCTCTCTATTGGATTAGCCCATTGGGGCATCAAGACTCTTATTTTATCCTGCTCTCTTTAGACTATTGCCTTGCAACCCTGCTTACTTTTGGACAATTGTGCTGCTATCTATTGATGCTTGAAAGCATCACTAGACTATAATCCTAGCCTCTTAACTTTATTCCTTATTCTAAATAAAGCATTTAACCACGGCTGGTCTCAAGTGGTTTATTGAGGGGTCCTTCAGGTCTACGGTGCAACAAGCTCTGAGGATTACCTGGGAAGGAATCCCATTAGAGCACTGCAGCACACCCAAATACCTGGGTGTCACTTTGGACCATGCTCTGACTTACAAGAAGCAATGCTTGACTATCAAGAAAAAAGTGAGTGCTAGAAAAAACATCATAATGAAAGCTGACGGGCACAACCTGGGGATCACAACCAGATACAGTGACGACATCTGCCCCGGCACTTTGCTACTCTGCTGTTGAGTACGCATGCTCAGTTTGAAATACATCTCACCATGTTAAAACAGTGGATGTGGCTCTTAATGAGACATGCCACATTATCACAGGATGTCTTTGCCCAACACCGTTGAAGTTGTTGATGGCATTGCACCACCTGATATCTGCCGGGAAGTAGCAGCCAATAATGAAAGGACCAAGGCATTGACATCTCTGGCCCATCCTCTGTTCGGATATCACCCAGCATGCTAATTGACTTAAATCAAGAAACAGCTTCCTAAGATCTACAGCAGGGGTAGTCACACTTTTTCAGCATGCGAGCTACTCTTAAAGCAACCAAGTCCAAAAGATCTACCTGCCCCCGCCGCCACGTGCTCCACCGCACGCTCTTGCCACCGCGCATGCTCCTGCTGCTGTTTTCCGCCTGCACAGTGCTCCTTCCGCCTGCGGGGCATTGCAGGAAGGAGAAAGCACGAGGCGGGGCATCCAGAGGGAGCACTCCGCCCTGCCTGTCTCGCCGGCAACGGAGGCTGCACAGTTGCTTCTGGATGAGAGAGAGGCAGGGCGCTCCCTCCAGAGGCCCCGCTTCGTGCTTCCTTCTTCCTGCCATGCCCCGCAGGTGAAAGAAGCACCGTGATAGCGGAAGCCAGCAGCAGGAGCGCGCGTGCGCGCAGGGTGTGCGCGTGCATGGCAGGAGCGCCCCATCCGGCTGGTGAGGCCCAAAGATCACCTGGAAGAGGGCCGAAGATCTACTAGTAGCTCCCAAGCTACCCAATGAGCACCCCTGATCTACAGAGATACTCGCAGGAACACCTCAGCAAGCGAGAGTCCAAAAGTGGCAGGCTCAAACCTGAAACCTGAATCAGTGGTTGAGACCACATGAGAGGCTCCCTCCTGGGCACACAGAAGACTGGGAGACTTGGAAGGCGTCAAACAGACTGCGCTCTGGCACCTCAAGATGCAGAGCCAATCTTAAGAAATGGGGCCACAAAGTGGAGTCCACGACATGCTAGTGTGGAGAAGAGCAAACCACAGACCACTTCCTACAATGCAGCCTGAGCCCTGCCACATACACAATGGTGGATTTTCTTACAGCAACATCAGAGACACTGAAAGTGGCCAGCTTCTGGTCAAAGGAAATTCAGCATAATGCCAAGTTTTTAACTTTGCTTGTGGTTTTTAATACATTATACCTGTATTCTCAATTTGCTTCTGACATGATAAACAAATAAATTCTGTTATACATCTGATATACATCAACAAAGGAAATCAGGTAAGTTCAGCCCCATCCTAAAAGACAGTGAAATGGCCACTCAAAGTATGAGATTTGGGCTATTAATGGAAAGACATCCATTCAGTTACAGCATTGCTTATAGCCAAGATGTCATAAACATCATATTTCTACGAATCTCTAGGTCTTCCAGTGCAACGTAAGTGGACCATAGAATCACACTAGAGGACCTAGAGATCCCTAAAGAGGTGTTCTTACAAGAAAGTATTTTCCATTGCATTTTCCCCCTTTTGGGATGCCCTTAACCCCATGAAAATGGAGAGCCTATTATACAACAAAATGAGAATTGCATTACACCATAAAAACACAGCTGCAATACAACAACTATGTATTATTTCAACCTATTTCATATTGTTTTTAGCAATCCTTGATCAGGAAACCTACACTAAACATGCAACGCAGTGTTCCAGAAACATAACCATTCTTAGTAGCCGGTGTGTACATATGTATTATTGCACTACTTCACAAATGCATATTTAGTATTGTTAACAGTTACTTTTTATTGTTTATTTTCCTGATGAACGATATAATTAAAAGGATTTGAGATGCAGTGAAACATAAATATTTGCTGTCAATCACCTCCATGTTTGTTTTTCTTACTCTCTTCATAAAGAATACAGTGGTCGGGAATATCACACACACACACTCCAGAATTTTGAAACCCAATGAATATTGAGGTAATAGATTCCTCCCCTTCTCCTTAAAAGATTTACCTGTTCATGAGGGGCTATCATTGAGATTTAGTTGACTGTGTTGTATGCACAGGGGCGGATCTAAGTGTAAGCGAAGTAAGCGGCCGTTTCCTGGCCCCACGTGGCCAGGGGCGCATCTGGCCGCGGCCCCCAGGTTCGGCGCATAATGCCGTGCCATTGCTGCGGGCCGGCGCGGGGGCAAAATGTTCCCCCGTCCTTTTAATCCTCTTAGGAGTGCGTTTCGCTACTCTGTCCACCAGAAGCGCTCTGTCCCAATAGCGCATGCGTGAAACTAGCTGGCTGCGCACATGCGTGCTCCGGCACACACGCATGCGCAATCTCCACCAGGCTGGAGAGCCAGGGGGCGCAAAAATAATGTTCGCGTACTACCTTTTTTTACCTTTGTCCGGTCCTGTGTATGCATCTGATTGCAATGGCTACTTTTGATCTGGAACTCTTACCGAGTTATTATTTTGAGGCTTGAACATTGCCTTGGAAGGACTTCTGTTTTAACTCCAAAATGAAAATACAGCACATTAACTTGCAGAGAACTAGAAAGAATGGTGGGTTTCAGAAGGGACTGCAACAAAATGGTGCCACATTCCCTAAAGCAGTGTTTCACAACCTGGGGGTCGAGATCCTGGGGAGGGGTCACGAGGGGGTGTCAGAGGGGTCACCAAAGAACATCAGTAAACACAGTGTTTTCTGTTGGTCATGGAGGTTCTATGTGGAAAGTTTGGTTCAAGTCCATCATTGGTAGGGTTCAGAATGCTCTTTAATTGTAGGCGAACTATAAATCCCAGCAACTACAACTCCCAAATGTCAAGGTCTATTTTCCCCAAATCCACCAGTGTTCACATTTGAGCATATTGAGAATTTGTGCCAAGATTTGTCCAGAACCATCATTGTTTGAGTCCACAGTGCTGTCTGGATGTAGATGAACTACAACTCCCAAACTCAAGGTCAATGCCCATCAAACCTTTCCAGTATTTTCTGGAGGTCGCGGGACTTCTATGTGCCAAGTTTGGTTCAATTCTATCGTTGGTGGAGTTCAGAATGTTCTTTGATTGTAGGTGAACTATAAATCCCAGCAACTACAACTCCCAAATGACAAAATCAATCCCACCCAACCCCACCAGTATTCAAATTTGGGCGTATTAGGTATTTGTGCCAAATTTGGTCCAGTGAATGAAAGAAAATACATCCTGCATATCAGATATTTACATTACAATTAATAACAGTAGCAAAATTACAGTTATGAAGTAGCAATGAAAATAACGTTATGGTTGGGAGTCACCACAACACGAGGAACTGTAATAAGGGCTTGCGGCATTAGGAAAGTTGAGAACCACTGCCCTGAAGACATACCAGTCATTCCTGTTCCATGCTTTTACTCTTGAAAGAAAACAATTTAATGTAGAACACCATATTTATTTTTAGCAACCCTTTTATATTTAGCTATTTATTCTTAGTATCATTTAGGTCAGTGGGAACAGAATCAAAGTCTGTTCCACCAGTATCAAAATACTAACAACCGACCACGTGATTGTCAGGACAAGAATCCCGACCCTTCCTTGTTGATTGATCTTCCTTTGATTTAATTAGGGTTTGGGAAAATTATTTTTGGAGCTACAACTCCCAATATCTCCCATACCCGCAGCCAGTATTTGGCTAGGGCAGTGGTTCCCAACCTTATTTTTGACCGGCGGCCACTTTGACCAGGGACCACTCTCTAATATTAGTACCAAAAGATTCGGTTTGGCTATCAACTGAGCAGTTTGTTGGGAAGGACAACTGGCATTGGGTTGCCAAGTGATGACAGAGGGACCGAAAAGATCTTCTGGACTGTTTGCCTGAAAATAGAGACTATGGGAGTCACTTCACTATGTTTTTTCACCTTCTCTTTCTCATTTCTGGCCCAGAACCTTTTCCAATGCACCAGAGAGCATCAGGTTCACCATGATGCTGAAACAAGACTAGACACAATGCTTTCACAATGTTGGCAACCTGGAAATGTGGAAATACTGTCAACATGGATAGCAGTCATGGGTTTAAGGGAGTTGACTATCCAAATGAGTCATTACAAATCTATCCTAGACCTGGAAAGAGAATGGTTGTGTCACCATTAAGTTATAATGAAAACTTAATGGTGATTAAAGGGCTCATGTACCTTAATAATAATAATAATAATAATAATAATCTTTATTTCTAACCTGCATCCATCTCCCCGGAGGGGACTTGGAGCGGCTTACATGGGGCCGTGCCCGAACAACACAATTAATGCAGTGTTTCCTAATGCCGCGACCTCTTAATACAGTTCCTCCCGTTGTGGTGACCCCCAACCATAACATTATTTTCGTTGCTACTTCATAACTGTAATGATGCTACTGTTATGGATTGGCATTTAAATATCTGATATGCAGGATGTATTTTCATTCACTTGACCAAATTTGGCACAAATACCCGATATGCCCAAATTTGAATACTGGTGGGGTTGGGGGGATGGACTGATTTTGTCATTTGGGAGATGTAGTTGCTGGCATTTATCGCTCACCTACAATCAAAGGGCATTCTGAACTCCACCAATGATGGAATTGAACCAAACTTGACACACAGAACTCACATGACCAACGGAAAATACTGGAAGGGATTGGTGGGCATTGACCTTGAGTTTTGGAGTTGTAGTTCATCTACATCCAGAGAGCACTGTAGACTCAAACATTGATGGATCTGGACCAAACTTGGCATGAATGTTCAATATGCCCAAATGTGAACACGGATGGAGTTTAAGGGAAATAGACCTTGACATTTGGGAGTTGTAGCAGCTGGGATTTTTAGTTTACCTACAATCAAAGATAATTCTGAACTCCATCAATGATAGAATAGGGCCAAACTTCCCACCCAGAACCACCATGCCTTGAACAGACTCACTAACATGAGCCTTCCTCCAGCCTTGCTCACTCTCCATCGCCCGCACATGTGCACCATGCCGCCATTTGCTGAGCACTCCTGCTCTCCCCTCCTCGCTTGGAGTCTCAGAAACAGCCCTCTCCTTGGTTGAGAAGTCAGCCAATCACAGCAGGAGGAGGGGTTTTGGTGGGAGGATTTGCCGTCTGTTTCCAAAAAGGAAGAGAGGGACAGGCTGACGGATCTTCAGACTTCTCTGCCAAAGGGATTCCTAAGACCATCAGAAATATGTGTTTTCTGATGGTCTTTGGCTACTCTTCAGAAACCCTTTTGCAAACCCCCCAGGGGTCCTGACCCCCCGGTTGAGAAATGCTGCTTTAATTGTTGTGTTTTTTATAGAACCACAATGATAAAATTTATATATTAAACTATAATATTTATTAGATGATATTAAACTATAGTCACCATCCTTCATTCATGTACGAAATCTCAGACCACAGGGTCATGGTGCTTTAGCAAAAACCATCACCCTTTAATGATCTTTCATGACATATAGAACACTGTGACTAAAAGTAAGTTGCGTGTTTGTTGTGGTTTTTTGTTTTCTGGTGTATAAAGGACAGAAGAGAGACCAAAGGGCAGGCAACTGGACCTAGACAAGGGACACGAAAGACCTGCAGAGAAATGTGAAATGTTGGTCAAGAGCTGTCCCCAGCAATATTCTGGACTTGCCAGAATTTGAAGCCTTTGAATGCAAGGCTCTGCCATTCGGCAACATACCATATATACTCGAGTATAAGCCGACCTGAATATAAGCCAAGGCACTTAATTTTACCACAAAAAATGGGGAAATGCATTGACTTGAATATAAGCCGAGAGTGGGAAATGCAGCAGCTACTGATAAATTTCAAAATAAAAATAGATAACAATTAAATTACATTAATTGAGGCTGAACGTTAGGTTAAATGTTTTTGAATATTTACCGTACTTCAGGGAAAAACAGTAAACTAGCTCTGTAAGTGGAAAAGTAGGGTCAACAAAAACAATATAGCATCAACAATAACATAGTAACAACAACAACAACAGAAATTCATTTGTATTCAATCTCCCCATGGGGACTCAGGCTGGCTTCCAACATAGTAACAGGCAAACATTCAATGCCCATATAAACAATGGAGCGCTAGATCTAGATCTATAATTATATATACTAATTTCACATATGTATTTTCCCTTGAAATGTTTGCAAATCCTCTCTCTATATATGTGCTAGGCCTGGGTAGGTTCGGTCGGAATCTTCATAATTCGGAATAAATTTGGATGAAATTCCTTTTTGAAGCGATTTCGAAGCAATTTGGGGACCCGGAAGTATCCTTGCCATTTCGAAGCTTTTTTCGCCATTTCTCTTATGAATCAGTAAGTGAATCGGAAATTATTCAGCTTTTCAAACCAGTGTGGATGGATTCCCTTCGTTTCCTTTCCCTCCCGCGTCAGACCTGGGGCGAGAGCCATGTTTAATCCAGTTTGGATGCGGATGTCCTTCTCTCCCACGTCAGACCTGGGGCGAGAGCCGTGTTTAACCCAGTTTGGATGCGGCTCTCGTGCCAGATCTGACGCGGAAGGAAAGGAAGGGCACCTGCATCCAAACTGGGTTAAACACGGCTCTTGCCCCAGGTCTGACGTGGGAGAGATCCAAACTGGATGTCCTTCCCTCCCGCATCAGACCTGGGGCAAGAGCCGCATCAAAACTGGGTTAAACAGTTTGGCTCTGTTCCAAAAGCTTTCTCTCCTGACATTTTGTCCACATCTATGGCAGGCATTCTCAGAGGTTGTGAGGTCTGTTGTACACTTATATAAATCCCATTGATTCAATGGGTCTGTTCCAGTTGGGATTGAAGCCTAAGGCTGGACATTGTGGCTGCAACTTTCCCACCCTAGAGATTCCTAAAGAGAACACTTTAATCAAATTTGTAGAACACAAAACCACAGATGTGGAGGGACAATTATAATAAATATTCCCCAGCTGGACATTTGAATAAATCACAAGTATGATCCTAGCTAATATATAGTCTTTAGGTAACGAAACCCCAAATGCACAGCTCTCTGCCAAAGCTGCCCTCCACTCACCACAGTGACGGCATCATTTAGCAAAGACTCTCCAAACACCAATATGTGCAGCAGTTCGTTGATGTGGATCTCCTCAAACACAGCCAGCACCGCAACGGGATCCACTGCTGAGATAATGCTGCCAAAAATCAGGTTGGCCAGGAGGCCGATGTCCGCCAAGCCTGTGCCTCCGATCTGGCACACGCCGTACAGCAGGGAGCCCACAAAGAACGCGTTCCAGAGGGTGCCCACCACTGCAAAGATCAAGATGGTGCCCAGGTTCTCTGTGAACTGGCGCAAAGGCAGGAAATAGCCAGCGTCCAAGATGATGGGCGGGAGGAGGAAGAGGAAGAAGACGTCCGAATTCAGGATAGGGGGGTCCTCCCCCACGGCCTTGATGAGCCCCCCAACCAGCAGCCCCACAACGATGAGTAAGCAGCTCTCCGGGACAATGCTGGAGATGGTGGGAATCACATGGAAACCTGGAAAGAGAACAAGAGAGAAAGGGTGAGCTTCCTTTCAACTGTGTGTGGCCCCCAAAACACCATTCTCCTAGAACTATAAGTTAAAAGAAGAAGAAGTAAGCGACAATGACTAAAGGCAGGGAAAAGCTTTTGCTCTCTAAAGAAATACAGAAAGCCAATATTTCAGCTCCACATTAATTTGATTATGTCGGAGAAAAAAATGATTCAGTTACTTTACAAATCACTAGCTTAGGCACCTGGGGTTGGTATTTATTAGTAAAAATCATTCTAGTGATGGTTCTGTCTCCAGACTGAAGCACAAAGCAGCACTTCTCTGTCCCTCAAGTAGTGAGCACACCTGACCAATATAGGTCTCTATGGCAGTGGTTCTCAACCTGTGGATTCCCAGGTGTTTTGGTCTTCGACTCCCAGAAATCCTAACAGCTGGTAAACTTGCTAGGATTTTTGGGAGTTGTAGGCCAAAACACCTGGGGACCCACAGGTTGAGAACCACTTCTCTAGTGGCTTCTTGGGGTCACAGCTGGCTCAGTCCTTGTTGCGACTTAGACTTGACCGGACCCTTAGTAAACCAACACACAGCGGCTGCGGTTAAATGCTTTATTTAGAATAAGTAAATAAGTAAAAGGCAAAGATAGACTAGTTCAATAATGCTTTCAGCATCCAATTGTAGCAAAGAATAGTCTTTAAATGTCCCCAAAAAGAAGCAATGTTCTCAGTGCCGCAATTGGCTAAATCCACTGGGTCCTGGACCCCCGACATGGCAAAACTCAACGTCTCTAAGCAAGAAGGACCCCCTGGCCCAGACAAAGGTCCATGAAACTTGGCAAGGTAGCTGAAACGTTGGCACGAGAGCCAGAATGGAGTCCGAGCCGAACCTTTATAGGTTTTTGCTGCGTTGATTCAGAAGGCGCCTACTCCGCCGCAGCTCTCTCACGGGAGCGGGCAAAAAGCTTTCTCTTCCCACCGTATCTGTATCTCTTTGGAATGCAAGCTTGTTAGCGGGCCCAGCTGTGCTTTGGGGAGGATCTGCCACTTTATGGTACCAGGTGCCCTTATCAGCCTGGGAAGCCGCAGGGCTGCGCCGCTCTTTGGCTATCTGGGGGTCAGCTAAAGGTTGCTGCAAAGGCCTGTTTTAAAGCCTCTCTGAGTCTTTGGTTCTAACATGGCGTTGGTCTGGCTTGCTGCGGGAACCTGACTGAGGTGTGACAGTCCTGCACATTTCTAATTTGTCATTCACATTGCTCAGTTGTCTCAGATGCACACAGTAATTGTACTGCATTTGCTTTTGGAGTTACTTGTCCCATAGGTTTTTTAAAAAGGTATCCCACAGTTCCCTGACTTGATTAAATAAGCAAATTAATTCACCACACTGAAACACAAAGCAGTTGCTTCTCTGTCCCTGAGGTACAGACCGCCCCCTAGAGATACAGGCCTCCATGATAACACCCTAGTGCAGTGCTTCTCAACCTGTGGGTCCCCAGATGTTTTGGCCAACTCCCAGAAATCCTCACAGCTGTTAAACTGGCTGGGATTTCTGGAAGTTGTGGGTCAAAACACCTGGGGACCCACAGGTTGAGAACCACTTCCCTCGTGGTTCTACTCCCTCTTGCATTGGGTGTTACAGGGACAGAGCATTCTAAATGTGTTACAGGGACAGAGCATTCTTATTGTGGGGATGTCTTCTCTAGCTGCATAAATCGAAGCGTACTGTGTAGATCAGTGGTTCCCAGCCTTTGGGCCTCCAGGTGTTTTTGGACTTCAACTCCCAGAAATCCCAGCCAGTTTACCAGCTGTTAGGAACTGTGGGAGCTGAAGTCCAAAAACAACCTGGAGGCCCAAAGGTTGGAAACCACTGGTCTAGATTAAGAGAAGTCATAGTTCAACTCTATTCTGCTTTGGTCAGACCTCAGCTGGAATAGCCCTGTGACTAGTTTTGGCATCACAATTCAGGAAGGATACAGACAAACCAGAGAAGGACAACCAAAATAGCCAAAGGTCTGTTTTCCAAGCCTTATGGGGAGTAGCTTAGGGAGCTGGGTATGTCTATCTTGGAGAAAAGAAGTGTAAGGGGATGTGATAGCCATGTTTAAACATTTGAAAGGATGTCGTATTAAAGATGGGTTAGGGGTGTTTTCTGCTTGTTTAGGGATTCAAACTACAGGAAAAGAGAGTCTACCTAAACCTTAGGTAGAACTTCCCAAGAGTGGAAATCACATTGGATGACCACCTGTCAGGAATGCTTCCATTGTATATTCCTGCGCGGAATAATTTCTTCCAACTTTATGATTCTATTATTAATCTAGTACGAGGTTGCCATTGTGCTATAAGATGTTTCTGAGTTATGGTGACCCTAAGATAAACCTAAGATGGGGTTTTCTTGGCAAGATGAGTTCAGAGGGGTGTTGCCATTGCCTTCCTTTCAAACTGAGAGAGTAGGACTTTCCCCAAGGCCACCCAGTGAGTTTCCATAGCTGAGGAGGAATAAAAATTTTGGCATTCCGAGTAATAGTAAATTTTGACTGAATTATGAGGCCATTAAAGAACTCCAGGAATGCTGAGGAATGCGGAAGAAACAACAAGGGACGCTGGGAACGCTGAGAGATGAGGAGTGCGCCAGCTCTCCCTTGTGGCGAGAGTTTGCCTCTGTTTGTCTATATGTGTGTTATGTGGAAACGGCAGGGATTGTCTGCCAAGTATGTGCACCTGTAATCTGCTCTGTAACCCTTCGGGGTGAGAAGAGCGGAATATAAATAAAGTAAATAAATAAATAGTCTGACACTCCAACTACTACACCACACTGGCTCACCTTGTAGCAGGGCTACAGAAATTTCCAAAGTGCCCTGGAGTGCTTCTTGTTCCCAACGAGTAAATCCAGACTAAAGTGTGCAACTGCAAATTTGCCTAGTTGACACAATGTATACAGCTCACAGAATTCAGCATCCCCTGATGTACAGCCATAATATGTTTGAGCAAGGAGCGCAGGTCGCAGAGA
Source organism: Anolis apletophallus (assembly GCA_030556195.1). NCBI lineage: Eukaryota > Metazoa > Chordata > Lepidosauria > Squamata > Anolidae > Anolis > Anolis apletophallus. The sequence goes on along the minus strand of JARBWK010000011.1, from coordinate 42,697,170 downwards.
CCAGCTGTTGTAATGCAAGTGTTCTGTATACAGCAGGAACAAAAGAACCAACACCTGGCGTGACAAAGGTTTCGCCCAGATCAGGCTGCTCTGCTCGGATGCAGCAGAAACTCCTAAATTTGGCTCCTTTGCAATGACATATCAACTATTCTCTCTTCCCTCCACCTCTCATCCCACTCAAACATAAGAGATAAAATTCAGTAGAGTCATCCAAGGACAAGCAAGCAGTGGTGAGTCAGCCATTTGAGAAAGATAATGTACACTCAGGGGCATTTTTTTTTTAAAAGCAAGCTAAATAAGATCAACGCCAGAAGATGTGTCATATATTTAGAAATTACTATTACTACTGCGGGTGCTGCTAATATCATCGTCATATGATCACCACTATCATGTCGTTATCTTTCAGTCTGCTCCCAATGTGATGCAGAACAAAGTTAAAAAGTTATTGAAAACAATGTTTGCAAACAGATTAAAATAAACTGCAAAATATTTTTGAATTACAAGGAAAAGCAAGGTGACAAGATGTTTTAAAATACAAAGAATGCATATATTTTACTAAAACTTGCATGGATTGTATCATAGATATTACATTATTTTTCCACATAATCCCCAGTCCGTTCAATACATCTTGTCGTATGTGGGATGAGGTTTTGATACCTGTGTCATAAAAGTTTCCTTCTGCCTTTTTCAGCCAATTTGTCACTACAATTTTCACCTCCTCCTCATCGGAAAAGTATTTTCCACCCAGGTGTTCCTTTAGTTTAGTGAACAGATAATAGTCTCTGGGTGCGAGATCGGGGCTGTGGGAGGGGTGGCTTAAAACATCCCAACTCAATGAAGTCAACAACTCTTTTGTTGCGTAAGCAGTGTGCAGACGCAAGATATCATGAAGGAGACAGACTCCCACGGTCAATTTCCCACAACCTTTGTTCTGGATGGCTCTGCGAAATTTCTTCATGGTCTCACAATATATTCTGCACCCATTTTGTCACATGCTGTCTTGACATTAAGTCTCTCCATAAACTGAAATGATTTCACAATTAATCATAGCGGTGTTCATGCCCTTAGCATTTAGGTAGCATATTACAGCGCAAACTTTGCACTTGGAGGGGAACGGAATAAGGACGTTCATCTCTAAACTTCACAATGCCAGTAGACGAGCTACTGATGACTGGCACTGCTCATTTACTTCTGCTGACTTCCCGCTACACGGCAGTGATAACTTCCCCCGAGAAAATTCCCTCCAAGAGCTATGTGCCTTGTAACCCTAGTTTCCACATAACCCTCATATATTGTCAAAATCCAATTTCCTCATACTTTGCATCATAACTACAAAGATTTTCACATTCCTGCTTGCAGAATTTCCGTGAAAAATCCCATGCTAGATAGTGATTCTGATCTCCCTAACACTTCGTCTAATGAGCAAATTGGTATGTTCACTTTTAGTGCTGGACAGAGAATAATCCCAAATTCTGGGGACTGAATATTTTTCTAAGGAAAGTTAGTCAGGGATGTGGAATGTATGGCCTTTCAAGTTGACGATAACTGACTTTTTTGCTCTTTCTCGTTATGACAAAATTATAACACTAAGACACAACTTTAACTGCCATGGCAATATCAAATGAAATCTTCCTTTGTACTTTGGTTCTCTGGGAAAGAACACTAAATCTCACTCCCTAAACTACAAATGCCAGGGTTCCATGGAATAGAACCATGGTTGTTATGGAATCATAGTGCTAGAACAGTGTAGGGTGTGCCAGAGCTGCACTTTTGTTTCTAGCATTTCTCAATAGATCTCAAATATCCCAAAGATCAAAACTAACTGTAGAAAGCTAGCAGCGAAGAGCCAACCACCACAAGCACACAGTAACCAGAGCTGTATAGCCAATCTATGGGTATGGAATCAAGGACATAATAGAAACACATTGAAGCCAGAAAGCCTTGTTGCTCCAAAACGAAGCTTTTGACAACACATCCTTCCTAGGAGCACAAAACAGATGGTCAATATGGTTATGGCTAGTCCAAAAAATAATCATGACATGATGATGTTATGTGCAAGGATAATTCGATTCTGAACAAGAACGTTAATATGTATGAATTAAGCCTTGATAAAGAATCCGAAACTGATTTCAGTGGCCCCGATGCTTGAGGATTACCTACCCGTCGGCTTGCTGCTACTTCGGATTTTCCTAGAGCCTGGATATTTGAGCTCTCGTTCTTGGTTCTCTACGACTCTTATGGACCGCATCAACGCACCTTTCTTTGGATTACAAATACCTTTACTTTCAATTGATGAATATGGAATACTGCCTACAACTCCCAGAACCAGTTTACCAGCTTTGGTTTCTGGGAGTTTTGGAATTAGATTTGGTCTGAGGAACTTTATTGGAACTCTATTTGGACATTTTGTTTGTGTCACCTAGAGACTGATCCATCTACTCTCAGTATCGCCCCGACACGGTATTGTGTGTGTTCGCGGCCTATAATGTTATGTGTTTATATGAATTAAGTAATATATACCGTAGTATACTTTGTGCTAACTTCCTTTGTGTTTGAACTAGTCCAAAGTATGGCAATTCCTCATAGTTTTACACTATGGGGCAATTACACATACAATGTTGAAGCCTGGAGAAGAGCAGGTTCAGTGGGGAAATGATAGCTATATTTCACTATTAAAGATGGAACAGGCTTTCTGCTCCAGACTAGTGTTGGGCGAGTGGGCTTATTAACAAAAGATCCTCCTCAGCAAAGTAACTTATTAGCAGCAGCGTGACCCAGCACCAGTAGCCCAAAGTGATAAAAAGAACAAAAACACACGGACCAATGTTATCTCTTCCATAGGAAGCTTTTCTTTATAGCAAAGTAATATGGTTGCACTATTTACAAGAACAAGGTTTCCATGATACAAATGAAGTTCAACCTTCACACTGAAGCTTCACACACGAGGCCTTCTCATACCGAGGCTTACCTCACAGACTAAGGCCTTTCTCCCACTGAGACTTACCTCTGACTGAGGTCTCTCTCAGACTGAACACAACTAATACTGAAGAGTACTAAGCCACTGGTTTTCAATCTTTACTGAGCCGTGGCACATTTTTTACATTTACAAAATCCTGGGGCACACCACCAACCAAAATGACACAAAATGACACTCTAACACAGTAACTTGGGGACTGCCTGTATGTTTTCAGGACCCCACTTGTTTTTAACTTGGGGACTGCCTGTATGTTTTCAGGACCCCTCTTCTTTGTAACTTGGTGGCTGCCTGTATGTTTTGGAGGCCACTTTGTGTTCCCCTCAGAGCGCCTCCTCCTCCTGCTTCCAGCTCCGAGGCCGGGAGAGTGGGCCTAGGCGGGGACCTGTTTCCCTTCCTCCCTTTCCCTGTCTGTCTTCCTTCCTGAGGAGAAGGGGACAGAGCGAGAGAGGGAGAAGATGGCGGGGCCAGGTGCTGATGGGATGCGGCGGAGAGAGACGACAGGGCGTCGGGACTGAACAGAAAAAGAGGAGGGAAAGAGAAGAAGGAAGAAAGGAAGGAAGGGCGGCAGACTCCCAGAGGCCTGGGCAGAGGAGGAGAAGGAGGATGAGCGCAGCACAACGGCTTCGCTGCTGCTGCTGTCCTTGCCTCCCCCACCAGAGCCTCCCGGCTTGCTCGCCCTGGAGGAGGAGGTGGCAGGAGGAGGCGGCGTGGTGGAGGCGGAGGCGGCAGGGCCATGGCGTGGCTGAACGGGTGGGGCCGGAGGAGGCAGCAGCAGCAGCCCCAGCAGCAGCAGCCCCAGCCGCAGCAGCGGCCCCAGGCCCGCATGGGACAGACGGGAAGTGGGCAGGTTCCAATTTCCCACGACACACCTGATGATTGCTCATGGCACACTAGTGTGCCGCGGCACACCGGTTGGGAAACACTGTACTAAGCTACAGGCTGCTTATAATGAACAGCAGCATTTACTGAGTTTACTGAGTTTAACCCTTTTAACCCTTTCAGTGCTTGACTCACAACTAGGAAACAGAGCAATGGATTCAAACTGCAGAAAAAAGGAGATTCGACCTAAATATTAGGAAGAATTTCCTGATGGTCAGAGCTGTTTAGCAGTGGAATATGAGGCTGCCTTAGAGTCCAGTGGAGTCTGGAGGTTTTAAAGCAGAGGCTGGGTGGCCATCTACCAGAAGCTCATTGATTGTGTCTCCCTGCATGGAAGAATGAAGTTGGATTTGATGATCCTTATGGTCTATTCCAACTCTATGATTCTATGAACGGTTGGCCAATTGGCTTCTAACTCTCAGCTGTGGAGATCTTCAATCCACATGGCTCTTTTCAGCCCAGCACAGACAAACCTCCTCCTTGTCTGTGGCCACAGTAGTAGACCAACTTCCTTTGCTTCCTGGTGCAAGAGAAGACATGCTGCTGCTGTCATCTCCTCCTACTCTTCCTTTTCTAGTTTCTCCCTTCCTCCTGCCACCTACAAGCCCATTTCCTCTTTTCTCCTTCTCTTGGTCTAGCTTCCCCAGCCGCCGCCTCCCTTTTCCATATTGCAACTTGTCTCCCCACCATTGCTGCCTCCTCACCAGTTCTCCAATGAAATAAGCAACTGTTTTGTGTGGGCAGTGCTTCTTTATGCAGAGGACAAGCAATATTGGTAAGAAAGTGTGGCAGTCCTCAAGGGAGCCAAGGGAGTGAGGCAGTGGTGGAGAGAAGGCAAAGCAGAAGGGAATAAAGCAGGCATGGTCAAAAATTTTTAACTTGGTGGCCACATGGCGGGTCGCAGAGGGGTGGGCGGGCTGGTAGAAAGAGGGCTCTCCCCAAGGCCCCTCTCTGCTCTTTCCTCCCCTTCCTCTTCTTTTACTGGAGGCAGAAAGTGAAGGAAATATGGGAAACACTTGAATGTCGAAAGGGTTGGTCTTGATCAGGATGAAGTGGTGGACGGGAGAGAAAAAGTGTATCCATTAGATCCCATATTACCTACTCCAGAAATAGAATCCTAAAGTTGGAAGATACCCCCAAGGGCCATCCTATCTAACCCACTGCCATATAGGACGGCACAATTTATTTATTTATTTGTCGAACTTCTAGGCCGCCACTCCCGGGAGGCTCGGGGCGGCTCACAAAGCAGGGTAATACACAATAAAACACATAAAAGCACTCTAATACATCCACACATTAAAAACACAATATGCTGTACGAATACAGTAGCGCACAGCACAATACAGTATGATAAGGATAAAATCAACAAGCAGACTAAGACACCGATGGCGTCTTATAAGCTGAAGGCCCGTTGGAAGAGGAAGGTGTTACAGGACCTCCTAAAGGACATAAGTTCTTAGAGGGCTCGTGTCTTGGCTGGGAGGGTGTTCCATAGGGTTGGAGCTATCACTGAGAACGCTCTCCTTCGGGTCGCAGTCAGCCTAAGCGTCTTGACAGGGGAAATTGCCAATAGATTGGTGTTCTCTGACCGCAGTGATCTCGTAGGGCAATATGGGGTAAGCCGGTCCCTCAGGTACATTGGCCCCAGGCCGTGCAAGGCCTTAAAGGTAAGCACCAACACTTTGAAGGTGTTCCGGTGCTCAATTGGAAGCCAGTGCAGATCCTGCAATGTAGGTGTAATATGGCAGCCTGCTGGGGTACCAGACAGGAGCCGGGCGGTAGTGTTCTGCACCAGCTTGAGCTTCCGGGTCACCGACAGAGAAAGGCCAATGTAGAGAGCATTACAGTAGTCTAGTCTCGAGATGACTGTGGCTTGGATCACCGTGGCCAGGTCGTTCCGGGATAGATAGGGGGCCAGCCGCCTTGCCTGTCTTAGATGGAAAAAAGCAATTTTACAATCAAAGCATTCCCAATAGACAGCCTCTGTGGAAAACCCTTCAGAGAAGGAGAATCCACCACACTCTGAGGCAACCTATGCCACTCTCCAGGAAGTTCTTCCTAATCTTTTCAGTCGATTTTCTTTCCATGCCATTGAAAACCATTGCTCCCTTGTGTCCTGGTCTCTAGAGCAGCAGAAAGTCAGTTTTCCCCCTTTCTCCTCCTCAATGGGACACCCTTTTAAATCTTGAAACATGGTTCTCATGTTCCCTCCCTACCTTCTCTTCTCCTAGCTAAACATCCCCCAGGAGGAAGGAAAAAGGGAAGGGAAGGGAGAAGGAAGAAGAGACAGGAAGGAAGGAAGGAAGGAAGGAAGGAAGGAAGGAAGGAAGGAAGGAAGGAAGGAGAGAGGGAAGGAGAGAGGGAGGGAGGAAAGAGGGAAGGAAGGACGAAAGTATGGAAGGGAACAAAGGAGGGAGAAAGAGGGAGAAAGGGAAGGGAGGGAGGGAAGAAGGAATGAGAAAAGGAATGAAGTGTGGTATTCCAGCCTAGTGGCGTGGGTGGGGTCCCGGGGGTCCCGAGGGTACCCAGACAGATGCCAGTTGATCCAGGGCAAGGTGGGGCTGGACTAGATGACCCGGGGCTCAGTGAAGAAGGCTGGCCGGATGGGTATGAATCATCTAACGTGAGCTTGCAATGGGATAATGACTGGTTGGAGAGATATCAAACAGAGAGTGAGTTCACAGAGGAAAGTGTGGAGGAGGATTCCAGTTCTGATTATGAACGACCCGGAGGGTTAGGTTCCCAGGAGCGGATACCGACTCCCTTTATTTATTTATTTATTTATTTATTTATGTTCGCTCTTATATTCCGCTCCTCCCAGCAGGCTCGGGGCGGATCACAACACAGATACATGGGCGGCGGTTGAAAAACATATCAACAAGCGGCCCTACAGTCGGTAAAACATAAAAAAAACATAAAAGCCACATTTAAAACCAGTTACATAGTCATACATCGGTGAGGAGGTACAGGCCCTGGGCCGTGCAAGGCCTTAAAGGTCAAAACCAACACCTTGAAGGCAATCCGGTACTCAATAGGGAGCCAGTGCAGTTGCCGGAGTATAGGTGTAATGTGCTCCCTCGCTGGCACTCCTGCCAGCAAGCGGGCCGCGGCATTCTGCACTAGCTTGAGTTTCCGGAGTGTCGACAGGGGAAGGCCAACGTAGAGGGCATTACAGTAGTCCAATCTCGAGATGACCGTCGCTTGGATCACCGTGGCCAGGTCCTTCCTGGACAGGTAGGGTGCCAGTCGCCTAGCCTGACGGAGGTGAAAAAATGACGTCCTGCTGACCACGGAGACCTGGGCCTCCATGGTCAGCGAGGAGTCCAGCACAACCCCAAGCTCTTACCTGACGGCGATGGAGTAAGTCGCTCGCCGGCCAGGGTAGGCAACCGGCACCCACCCAGCCCAGGCCGACCGGGCCACAGTATCTCCGTCTTCGATGGATTCACCTTCAGCCGGCTAGCACGCAGCCAGCTTTCCAGATGAACCGATGGGAGAAAGGGAGCTGGCTGAGTCTCATCCTGATAATGGTGCAGCTGGCCCCGTTAATGAACAGGTGTTTGATAGAAGGTCTTCTATCAGAAATTCCAGGAAAACATGGAGCTTGCGAAAGGGGGTGAGATGGGTACCCCGGGATTAACTTCTTGATTTTTGGATTCAGAATCAGATCTGAAGCCACTTTTGGTTTCGTTCACGTCCTTCTGCCAAGTTTCCAGGGAGCCGCTGGAACGGCTCGGTTTCAAGCCTTGTTTCTGTCGCAGTTGCGACTGCTTTCTACGAAGCTTGTCTTGCCGCAGGAGCGGCCTAGCTTATGGAGAACTTCGCCTTGTCTTCAAGATTTAGCCTTTGTTGGACTCTAGCCTCTCTTGTTTGGAACTAATGAACTATTGCATTTTTGACATCATTCCATGGACTATTTTGGATCTATCTTCTTGGACTATTTTCCTCTTTTATTCTAAATAAACTTATTGATTGTTTATCAGCCTGTGTGTGTGTGATTCAGGGGGCCTGCCAGGTTCTGAGGTGCAACATGAAGGACAGGATTGTGTGAGAGAGGAGGGACTGAGAAAAGAGCCCATGGGGCCGCATCCGGCCCGTGGGCCAGGGTTTGCCCATACCTTTAATAAAGAAAGGCACCAATGGGGAAGCGCAGGGAAGGAGACAAAGAGTTGAGGCTGATGGAGGGCCACTCTGAGGATGGTGGAGAGGCAATCTGGCATGGCCAACTCCCTGGTAGCCACATTATTATACCTTATATGAAAGGGCTGGATTTGAAGAGTTCCAAGCCACGAATGGTGCTCCCACCTTATTCAATAGTTCTTTCAAAAAGGAAATGCAATGAAGACAGCTGGAAGTCGGTAACTAATATTAAGATCCCTTCAGCTGCAGAGAGCTGTTCACATCGCTGCAGATTGCCGCAAAATCACTTTTCCCTGACAAAAGGCATGGAGTCAAGTACGAATTAAAGACTCAAATCTCGCAATTATCACTGTCTTCCACTTTGTCCCCATGGGCTGTCAAGATTGCATTAGGTTGGAGCATGCCTGAGTTAATGAGAACGAAGGATTCGGAGCCTTTTCCTTCTCTCTCTCTTGCGCAAAGTTCTAAAAATACATGTACTTCCATTGTGTCGTTTTTTGATCTCGGTGAAAGGCAGAACACCCTTTTGCTTTGCACCTCCCATCCTTTTAAAAAAGGGGAGCGCCTGGCTTTTGCCTTTTTGTTTCGAGCCGTTGGTGAGCAGTTGCACATAATAGGCAACCAAAGCGAGATAACAGAGAGGCAGACAGAAAGGAAAACACACACAACAACAAGCAAGGCATTTTGACTCCAAGAACTGTAACTAAAAATCAGGCTAATACATTGTTACTTGCTTGGTCTGCTGGAGGGTTGTTGCATTCTTTACAACCAACAGACCATAAACACTTATTACTTGCCAGGCAGGTGCCTATTAAGCCAAAAGGCATAAACTACAGATGGACAACTTTTGAGGGTTATCAGACCACAGTGGACCTCCTCCAGTCCTACTGGATGCTCTGCTCCTGCCAAAACAGGTTAACAACTATGGTGGAAGACAACTGGTGAGTACACTCAGCCCTCCAAATTTACTGGGTCACAATGAAAGTGGAAAACCCACAAATAACACATTTTAACCTGACAAAACACCTGTCTTAGAATCTCTATGTCAGGGGTGCCCACACTTTTTCAGCATGCAAGCTACTTATAATAAAACCAAGTCAGAAAGATCTACCTTCCGCGCGCGCCTCCTGCGCAGCACACTGTCCACGTTTGCTTCCGGACAAGAGAGGAGGAGGGCGGAGCAGGGGAGGGGCGGGGCTTGTCACAGCCTGGCTCCGCCCTCCTCTGGCTTCAGCTCTAGCAGCAGCTGCTCCAGCCTTGAGGAGGGCAGGGCTAAGGCAGTGGTGGCATAGCTAGCACAAGGCTGGCTTGGCCCTGCCCTCCTCAAGGCTGGAGCAGCTGCTGGGAGTGCCAAAGCCAGGGAGGGGGCAGGGCTTGGCGTGGCCTGGGCCCCTCTGGCTTCAGCTCTAGCAGCAGCTGCTCCAGCCTTGAGGAGGGCAAGGCCAAGCCAGTGATGGCATAGCTAGCACAAGGCTAGCTTGGCCCTGCCCTCCTCAAGGCTGGAGCAACTGCTGGGAGTGCCAAAGCCAGTGAAGGGGTGGGGTTTGATGTGGCCTGGCTCCACCCCCCTCTGAGAAGCGCCCCATCTGGCTGCGATCGACCTCCTTTGGTCCTGCGATCGACTTCCTCGGCAGCCCTGTTCTATGTCCTCCAGTGCAACTTCCAGTGAATCTTGACCACAGAGTTGCACTGCAGGACCTAAACATTTCTAGAGTGGGCATATTAATAAACTACACAAATAATCAAAGTCTTTAAAACGGGGAATAAGAACTGAAAAGTTTCTACTACAAGAATAATTATGAGTTCGTGATGCAATAGCACAGCACTAGTCCCGGGCTCCCAACTGTCAGCCCAGCTTACTGTTTACCTAAGCAGTTCAAAAACAACTAGAGTTGTAAGTAGAGAAATTAGGTACCACTATAAAACAAGCGAGGGGGATATTTTACAAAACCATAAAGAAAAATATCAAAAATGGCTACCAAAATGAAGGAGGAAGTCCTGGTGGCTCTTCGTCATAGAAGATGGAGCGACAGCATCCCCCTGAGGCTGGATTCGAGCACAACCTCCAAGGCGCCAAAAAGCTGGACGTCAACACAACATATCTCCTTTGTGTTGTGTCTTTGTCCTGTCTATCCAAAAATGCATTGAATGTTTGCCATGTATGTGTACTGTGATCTGCCCTAAGTCCCCTCAGTGGGAGAAAGACCTTAGATAGGGAGAAATTTGGACTTTTCTGACCCACCAAGTGAGGAAAACGCTCAAATTTTCGAAAAAACTTGACATCTTCCAAACTTGACAAACTTCCAAAATTTGGCCTTTTCTGACCCATCGGTTAGAAACAGAAGCTGGATGGATGGGCATCTGTCGGGGGTGCTTTGAATGCAATTTTCCTGCTTCTTGGCAGGGGGTTGGACTGGATGGCCCATAAGGTCTCTTCCAACTCTATGATTCTATGAATAGAAATAAAGTCTTGTTGTTGTTGTCTTGGAATCTCTATGTACTCCAGTGCAACCCTATGCGCAACTTCCAGTGGACACTGACCACAGAGTCGCACTGCAGGACCTAAACATTTCTAGAGAGAACGTATTAATGAAATGCACAAATAACCAAAGCCTTTAAAATGGGGAATGAGACCTGAAAAGTGTACTCTCTTCCATGCTTGAGAAGAAATCAAAAGTCTCAAAACTAGAGTACTCTAACATCCACCATCCCCAATCAGTATGGGCAAAAGTTGGTAATTGTGGAAATTGCATACAAAACAATGAGGCGGCTCAAAAGTGCCTTCAAGTTTTTTACTACAAGAATGATGCTATTAGAACAGTTTATTCACATCTTTATTCAGACATATTATCAGAGATTGAATATCAAAGTCAATAGACTCATTTGCATGATTTGCTCATTGCTGTAACCAAGGAAACTCTTCTATTGACGGAAGAACTCATAACATTCCAGAGCGTTCTCTTCGTTCCCCACAGTCTAAAGGGGTGGGAACACAAAACGTTTTTCTAGCATACCACCAGGAGGGTCTGATCCTGCTGATAAATATCCCAGGTTTGGGGGCTGATACCCTAAGCCGATACCATAAGTATGCAAAGGAATGAATGCAATTTAACACCACTTTAACTACCATGGCCGAATGCTATGGAATCCTGTGATATGTAGTTTGGTGATGTACCAGTATTCTGGCAGAGAGTGTTAAACTAGAATTCGCGGGATTCCATAGCATTGAGAAATGGCCATTTAAGTGATGTCAATCTGCATTAATTCTACAGTGTAGATCAGGGGTAGGCAACCTACAGCCCATGGGCCATATCTGGCCCGGCAGCCGGTTCTGTCTGGCACGGGAGAAGGGCGTTGGGGGCAGAGCCAAGAGGAAGGAGTGCCGCTGCCGCCATCCAATCGCGGGCTCTGTGGGGCCTGTGTTGGCAGACAGGCCGGAGGAGCGGCGGCTTTGGATTGCCTGCCATCCCTGCAGGTGATTCGCGCCTGCAGCGGGAGCACTCCGTGACCTGCGGGGGCTGATCGGCGTGGCGAACCGGAAGACTTTATCGTCTTCTGGGTCGCCACGGCGATGAGCCTCCTCAGATTGCCGAGTGCTCCCCCTGCAGGCCAGGATCGCCTGCAGGGATGGCAGGCACTCCAAAGCTGCCGCTCCTCCGGCCTGTCTGCCAACACAGGCCCCACAGAGCCCGCAATCGGATGGCGGCAGCAGCACCCCTTCCTCTTGGCCCCGCAGGGCGATCAGCTGGGGAACGCTGGGGGCGAGAGCGGGCGGAAGCCTGCAGCCTCCGATGGCCTGCTGCTCTGCTTTCTTCTGCTGCAGCGGCACCTGGGTCCGTTTTGCCATCCTCTGGGCTGGGGCCATTGGGCCATTCCATCTTGAGATCCTTCCTCTTTTCAGGATGTCAGCCTTCATCTTGGTTCGCACCTTGTCTTCTTGAATTTTATTTTATTTTAGTGGTTTTTATTATTATTGTATAATAATTTTATTATAATAATATAATAAATAATATAATATAATGTTATATTATATTATAATTTCAATATATTATAATGTCTATATATACTATAATATAATAATTATGATATTAATACTAATAATATCTGAATATTTCTTGATATATTAATATGTTAATATTAATGATGTGTAATACATAGTAAACATAGTAAGCAAATAAATAAATAAATAATGTAGATTAGAATGTAGTTCAGCCTTTAGGTGTGGCCCTCCATAATATTTTTTGGCTCTCGTGTGGCCCCTTGGAAAAAAATAATTGCCCACCCCTGGTGTAGATGCACCATCAGTCTACAAAAGCTTACAATATAACTTCTTTCCCTGAGTTCGTCTACATTAAGATCTCTTTGATGGGAGTACACATCCTCCCAAAACAGTATCGATATTCACCTTCCCGCTCCCACACTCCCATAATGCTTGTTGCTTATTGTTTCTCCTGACTGCTATTGCTTTCTTCTCCTTCTGGAATGTGTCCCATTAATGGACCCAACCAAGCAGTCCAACTGTTTGGCTGTACAGAACCATTCCACTCTGGCTAGTATAACAGTATCACAGAGAACAAATTAGACCAACAGGAAGGATGGGGTCTTTAGTAGAATTAGTCTTAAGTGGTCCCACCCAATCAGGGATCACAAAGTCAAGAGATATCATGTTGCACTCTTATTGCAATAAATGGGATGTAAGTGGATTCTTCTCTTTCCCAAAACACTGAAGTGGTGGTTCAAGCCACAAAAATATTATTTTCAAATTCAGGTATACCACTGGCATAGCTTGCAGCATGTTGGCAATGTACGCCAAAAAATGTCAATTTTTCAATGCTATAACATGAGGACTGTTCTTGTTGTGTGCTTTCAAGTAATTTCCAATCTATGGCAACCCTATGATGACCCCAACAAGGGATTTTCTGAAGCTAAGAATGTGTGACTTGTTTAGGAAATGTTGTTGGCCAACTAGGGATCTGAACCCTATTCTCCCTGGGTTCTTGAGGGTTACAGTCCAACACTGAAACCACTAAATGAATAAGAAATTGTTGAAGTGGACACCCACCGGGAAGTGGCGCAGCTGGCTAAGTGCCAGCTGCATAAGATCTCTCTGACCAGTAGGTAATGAGTTCGAGGCCTGCCCTGGTCGAGGTGGGTTCTCGACCTTAAGTGTAGCCTGCTGTCGACCTTTGCAGCCCGAAACACAGTTCATTTGTCAAGTAGGAGATAAAGGTACCACATTAAGTGGGGAGGCAAATTTTGACTGATTTATGAGGCCATAAAGAACTCAAGGAATCGCTGAGGAATGCGGAAGAAACAACAAAGGGACACTGGAAAACGCTGAGAGAGATGAGGAATGCATCAGCTCCCCCTGGTGGCCAGAAGTTTGCCTCTGTTTGTCTATGTTCGTCTATATATGTCTAAATATGTCTATATATGTTGAACTGCAGGGATTGTCTGCAAGTATGTGTACTGTAATCCACTCTGAGTACCCTTCGGGGTGAGAAGAGCGGAATATAAATAAAGTAAATAATAATAAATTGGTATTATTTCACACACATCATTGTTTGAGCCAAGTCAACCCAGAATTAATGATTTCCAGTCAGTGGACTGGATCTATGTAACTAGTCTATCTGAAAGAGATCTCCTACACAGTCCTCCTCATGGTAGTTAGCACTCCCCAGAGATAAAGAGTTGAGGGAACTTGTTGAATGAAGCAGATGGTGGTATAGGGAGAAGAAGGAGCACGAGAAGTCTAGAATAGACTTAACTTCCACGAGGAGAGCCATCCCAACCATGCAAGGTAAATTACGGATTCCTCTCCTCCTATTGCTAACCCTTGTCTTCATGAACAAAGCCCTATGCAGGAATTTGGCAAAAGGCTGACTTACATCCATGAGAAACAAAAGACTAGCCCTTCTCCTACTCTTTTCACTCTCTACGTATGGAAATACCAATCTTAAGCAAATCACTTCTTTCAAAGCTCAGGTCCTCTCCATGCATAATTTTTCAGGGTTTCTGAGAGTTCCTTCTCTTGGAAGGGAGAATTTATATTCAACCCAAGCTTAGAAGATAAAGACTTAATGCTTTAGTGGCTGCATTCCTCCACTGAAGCATGCAATTCAACCCTAGGAGGAGCTGCTTCTACAGCTTACTAGTGTTGTACCGTAGACCTGAAAGACCCTTCAGTAAACCACTTGAGACCGGCCATAGTTAAATGCTTTATCTATTATATAAAGGAGGTCCCGTCGTCGAACGACTGACAGAGACAGAGAAACCTTCCAAGGCAGAGACACCAAACTTGCCAACACAAATAGGCCTCAGGCAAGGAAGGTTTTTAGCAAAGAAACTCCCCCCAAAAAAACCTAGAAGGCCCCCAAAACAACGATACAAAAAACCTACATTTCCCAGCATCCTCTGCAGCAGCCAGCGAAACCCATTGGCCAACATCAGTTACCATAGTAACGGTGGGCAAAGCCACTTAGAATGCTAAGTGATTTCAGTTGAGGTTTAAACTGCCACGGTCAAGATCTAGGAGGGAGACAAATAGGGCACCAGGGACACAGGCACCACTGACAAACACATACCCCCAGAATAACACAAAAGTAATACCTACACACAACACAATACGCACATAACACAACCTTGCGTCTACTGCTCAACCCATTTGTATGCCATTCCTTCCTTCCACACAGGCATAAGCTGACCCAAAAGACAAGCCATGCCTCCTAAAAAGAACAGCATCGGACGACACACTCGCAACGCTACATACATCACACAAAAAAGGGCAGAACAAACGCCAGAACAGAAAGACACTGCACTACACTAGCTTTTGCCATCACCATAAACAAGGCTCAAGGACAAACACTACAAATCTGTGGCATAGACCTTGACATAGAATGCTTCTCCCACAGACAACTCTACGTAGCGTGCTCCAGAGTTGGGAAACCACAGAACCTCTACATCAACACAGCAGACGGAAAGACAAAAAACAGTGTATATCCACAAGCTCTGCAGAACGCCAGGAACACCACACACTGACAACTCCACAGGACTTCAACATCCCACCCACCAGAACAACCCACAGCGACACAGCCATGACCCCACCAAGACCATAAGTAACATCAATTCCAACCCTTACATACTCAGACTTTCTCGCATCTCCTAAATAGGGCACAGCAACGCGTGCCGGGTACAGCTAGTTTAGAATAAATGGATAAAGTAAAGAGGCTAGGAATATAGTCTATTGATGCCCTCAAGTAGCAACAGATAGCAGCAAATTGTCCAAAAGAAGCAATGAAGCAAGGCTATAGTCCTTTGGCAAACAGGAACAAAAGTAAAGAGAATCTTCTTGCCCCAACGGGCTAATCCAGGAAAGGGTCTTGGCACAAGGCTTGGCAAACAGAGTCCCAGAAGCTAGAAGGCCCAAGGCCCAGGCAGAGTTCTGTGAAGGCTTGGCTTGTTGCTGAACGTTGGCGAAAGATACTATACATTCTATAGACCTAACTTTTATAGGCCTCCCAAGCTTTGATGTTACGACGCCTCAGTGCGTCGAAACATGGTTCTCAAAACAAGCTTCTAGCTGGGCCTTCTCAAGTCCTCCGCATGAGATTGGTATGCCAGCCCAATTAGCACAGGCACCTGGGCGAATGGGGAGTAAACTCGGCTCCGCTTCTCCCCGGTTCCTTATCGGCCGAGATGGAACCGAGCTACTCGTGGCCTTGAACACTGGTTGAACTTGGGGCCTCTGTAGCTTCTTGCTAGCAGCCAACCTTTGGCTTTTAAGCCTCTCTGCAACTATGGATTTAACATGGCGTGGGTCTGGTTGTGGGCCAGGGGAACACTGGGGTGTGACAACTAGTGAGGAAAACAGGAAGGGGCAGGCATGTAGCCGGGGGCTTAGGGGCTTCAGCCCCGAAATTCTCAGGGTGGTCAGCGAGAAGGCCTTACTGGTACATTATTTAAACTGTCATGTTTATTCATATCATGATCTGATCACCATGCTCATTATATCCCACATTCATGGGGTTATTGGGATAATAATACAAAAGGTTTGGTAGGGTAGACCCTCTCTTACTTAAACTCAGCCCCCCCCCCCAAAAAAAATCCTAGCTACGGCCCTGGGAAGGGGGGAAGTCATGATGAAGCCACTGACCCAGAACAGCCACATCCTCATGGTCTAAATTGCTTTCCTACCACCATCACCACCAGTAAGAATCTTGACAACTTCTAAAGGGAATATTGGATGACAGAGAAGAGTCACCTGCATCCCTTCCAAAAAGAGATATCTGTGCACATAAGACACGCTTACACATGCGTGTCACTAGTAGGATGTCACTCGAAAAAGCTTTCTCTGCCCAAGGTCACAGACTAAGGTCCTTCGGTTCTCAGACACCTAACAGGAATAAATGAGTTTTAGAGAAAAATGAGGCCTGAACTCTGCTTATTATTTATTTTATTTATTATTTATTTTATTTATTAACGAAAATAAAAACGAAACGAAAGCTAACGAAAGCTCATCCCCGTCTACCTGGTTGGCTAGCCGCGGCCAACGGGCATCTTCCGATGCGGTCGAACAAAGACAAAGAAACAAAGGCCAACACCTGCCTGCAAAGGTGCAAATAGACTGACACTTGCATGCTGGAACATCAGAACCATGCAAGATTCTGCAGATAGTGGACGTCCTGAGCGTCGTTCTGCTCTAATAGCCCATGAACTATCACGGCTTAACATTGACATCGCTGCTCTTAGTGAAGTTCGTCTCCATGAGGAAGGCAGCCTTAAAGAACACGGTGCCGGCTACACACTCTACTGGTCTGGCAAACCCAAAACTGAGAAACATCTTTCAGGAGTAGGCTTTATGATTAAAAACTCCATCGCCTCTAAACTCGAGACGTTGCCGACAGGTCACTCTGATCGCATTATCTCCTTACGCCTCCCACATGCTGTTCTCTTCAGTATATATGCCCCAACTATGCAAGCTGACCCTGTGGAGAAAGACAAATTCTACTCAGACCCACGCCACCTCATACAAAAGGTCCCTGCAGAAGATAAAATCATTATCCTTGGTGATTTCAATGCCAGAGTAGGAAAAAACTTTGAAGCCTGGAAAGGTGTATTAGGCAAGCACGGTGTTGGAAACTGTAATGATAATGGGCGCCTTCTGCTAGAGTTTTGTGCAGAACAGCAGCTGACTATTACAAACACCATCTTTCAGCAGAAAGATAGCTTGAAGACCACCTGGATGCATCCCCGATCCAAGCAGTGGCACCTCATTGACTATGTTTTAGTGCGCCAGAGAAACATTCGTGATGTCCGTCATACTCGAGTGATGCCCAGTGCAGAATGTCAAACAGACCATCGCCTTGTAAGATGTAAACTAAATCTACACCTTAAGCTCAAACCTAAGAGGGGTGGCATCTTAAAGAGGAGACTCCAAGTCAACAGTCTTCAACAGGCTGTTGTGAGAGACAACTTCCAGGTAAATCTGCAAGCAAAACTTGAAGTCCACCCTACAGATTCTTCTACAGCGCTCTGGCAACACATCAAAAACAGTATCCTGCAGTCTGCTGAAGAATCCCTAGGATTCTCCCTTAAGAAAAACCAAGACTGGTTTGATGAAAACAACCAAGAGATCCAGGAGCTGTTGGCAAAGAAGAGAACCACTCACCAGGCATTCCTCGCCCAGCCATCTTGCCATGTAAGAAAAGCAGCCTTTCGTCTCGCATGTAGTAAACTCCAACAAAAACTCAGAGACATCCAGAACAAGTGGTGGATTGATTTATCAGAAAAGACACAACGCTGTGCAGATCTCGGTGATCACAGAGGTTTTTATGAAGCTCTCAAAGCAGTGTTTGGACCTACTTATCAGGTCCAAAGCCCCTTATACAGTACAGATGGTCAAACACTAATTACTGATAAAACCTCCATCCTGAACCGATGGGCTGAACATTTTCAGGGTCTCTTTAATGCCAGCCGAGTAGTCCAAGGTTCAGCTATCCAACACATGATACAACAACCAATGAAAAATGAACTGGACACAGCTCCCACTCTGGAAGAGACCATTGAGGCCATACAGCAGTTGAAAATGGCAAGGCAGCCGGGATCGATGGAATCCCACCTGAAGCTTGGAAACAGGGAGGTCATGTACTGCATGCTAAATTCCACGAGCTCCTTGTGATTTGCTGTGATAAGGTGAACTGCCATCAGATCTCCGAGATGCAGTTATCATCACCCTGTATAAGAAAAAGGGAACAAAACCCGATTGCTCAAACTATCGAGGTATAACACTGCTCTCCATTGCTGGAAAAATCCTTGCAAGGATACTCCTGAACAGATTAGTTCCGGCTATTGCAGAAGAACTTCTCCCTGAAAGCCAATGCGGCTTCAGAGCAAATAGGAGCACCACAGATATGGTTTTTGCCCTTAGACAACTGCAAGAGAAATGTAGAGAGCAGAACAAAGGACTCTATGTAACATTTGTCGACCTCACCAAAGCCTTCGACACTGTGAGCAGGAAAGGTCTGTGGCAGATCCTGGAACGTCTAGGATGTCCCCCCAAGTTCCTCAAAATGATTGTCCTGTTACATGAGGGCCAGCACGGTCAAGTCAGATATGGCGATGCTCTCTCGGAGCCCTTTCTCATAACTAATGGAGTGAAACAAGGTTGTGTTCTTGCACCAACCCTATTTACAATCTTCTTCAGCATGATGCTCCAAAGGGCTATGGCAGACCTACAAGAAGAAGACGGCATATATATACGCTATCGTACTGATGGTAGCTTGTTCAACTTAAGCCGTCTGAGGGCTCGCACTAAGACTCTAAACTATCTAGTCCGTGAGCTACTTTTTGCTGACGATGCTGCCCTTGTCGCCCATTCAGAAGCAGCCCTGCAGCGCCTCACATCCTGCTTTGCAACAGCTGCAGAGCTGTTTGGGCTGGAAGTCAGCCTGAAGAAAACAGAAGTCCTCTACCAGCCCGCACCACAGGAAGAACACCACCATCCTCACGTCAGCATAGGCACATCTGTGCTTAAGTCCGTTCAGCAGTTCACCTACCTGGGAAGCATCATCTCTTCAGATGCCAAGATTGACAAAGAGATAGATCACAGATTATCAAAGGCATATAGTGCATTCGAAGGCTTCACAAAAGAGTCTGGAGCAACAAGCACCTGAGACAAAGCACCAAAATCAGTGTGTACAGAGCTATCATACTGTCCATTCTCCTCTATGGGTCTGAAACATGGGTCACCTATCGCCAACACCTACGACTCCGAGCGCTTTCATCAGCGCTGTCTTCGCACAATCCTAAATATACACTGGACCGACTATGTGACGAATGTTGCTGTCCTTGAGCAAGCAGGGATCACCAGCATTGAGGCCATGCTATTGAGAACACAGCTGCGCTGGGCAGGACACGTCTCTAGGATGGAGGACCACCGCCTCCCAAAGATACTACTCTACGGTGAACTCGCCACGGGTCAGCGCAAGAGAGGCGCCCCCCAAAAGAGATATAAGGACTCCCTGAAACAACATCTCAGGCTTGGCCAGATTGATCACCAACAATGGTCCACCCTGGCCTCACATCGGGAGGCATGGAGAAGCACTATCCACAATGCTGCGGCCTCTTTCGAGAAGACACGCCGAATGGGTCTCAAAGAGAAACGACAACGCAGAAAGAACCGCAACTTGGAAAAAACATCACCCAAGGAGACTTTCTGCTGCGCTTTCTGCAACCGAACTTGCCTATCTCAGATTGGCCTTTTTAGTCATCAACGCGCTTGTAAAAAGCGTGGGATGAGTCCTTCCTGAATCTTCGTTCGCGAAGTAATGCCGAGAGAGAGAGAGAGATTTTATTTATTAGCTTTATTAGCCGCCACTCCCAGTGGCTCGGGGCAGCTCACAACAAACATCACAACAAAATCACAATCAACAACAGCATTAAAACAAAGAATAAAAGAATAAAACAGTTCCTAAAAGAAACACAATCTTAAAAGGTTGCATATCACAGCTCAAAGGCCTGCCGGAAAGCCAACAAATTGCGCAAGGCCCGAACCTCCGGAGGTAACGCGTTCCAGAGGACTGGGGCAATGATTAAAAACGCCCTTCTCCGCGTTGAGGTGAGCTTGGCACTGGGCACGGTTAAAAGGTTCCCCTCTTCGGATCGAAGTGTTCTCATGGGACAGTATGAGGTTAGGCGGTCCCTCAGGTACACTGGTCCCAGACCATACAAGGCCTTGAAAGTCAAAACTAACACTTTGAAGGTGATCCGGAACTCAATGGGAAGCCAGTGCAGTTCCCGCAGAATTGGTGTAATATGGCAGCTCGTGGGGACTCCCGCGAGCAACTGAGCTGCTGCGTTCTGCACCAGCTTAATTTTCTGGGTCACCGACAAAGGCAGGCCAATGTAAAGAGCGTTACAGTAGTCTAGCCTTGAGATGACAGTAGCTTAGAAGTCAAGATTACTAAAAGGAGGCTGTTGTACTTTAGACATACCATGGAAAGACATGACTCACTAGAAAAGATATCAGATACTTGGTATGGCAGAAGGCAGAAGAAAAAGAGAAAGGCTCAATTCAAGATGGATGAACTCAACGAAGAAAGCCATGTCTGATCTGAGTCTACAAGACCTGAATAGGGAGGATCATAATGAGGTGACTTGGAGGTCTCTCATATCATAGGACAGTGTTTCTCAACCTTCTCACTGCCACAACCCCATAATACAGTTGCTCATGTTGTGGTGACCCCCAACCATAACATTATTTTTGCTCCTACTTCACAACTGTAATTTTGCTACTGTTATGAATCGTAATGCAAATATTTGATATGCAGGATGTATTTACATTCACTGGACCAAATTTGGCACAAAGATCCGATATGCCCAAATTTGAATACTGGTGGGGTTGGGGGGGTTGATTTTGTCATTTGGGAGTTGTAGTTGCTGGGATTTATAGTTCACCTACAATCAAAGAGCATCCTGAACCCCACCAATGATAGAATTGGGCCAAACTTCCCACACAGAACCCCCATGACCAACAGAAAATACTGTGTTTCGTGATGGTTTTTGGAGACCTCTCTGACAGCCCCCCTAGTGACACCCAGGGTCCCGACCCCCAGGTTGAGAAACGCTGCCATAGGACAAAGCTTGATGGCAGTCAACCTTGTTAGAACACTAAAACAACTAGTTCTGGACTAACAACTTTGTGTAACACAACTTGACACTGATCATTAAGAGAGAGATCATAAGTTGAAGTCAACTTGATGGCGATACCACAAGTTCAAGTGAACTTGATGGCAGTTAACAATAATACCTTGTTAAAACATTGAAACAATGCATTCTCAAATACAACTGGATCTAACACAACTTGACACTGACCATTGAGGAAACTCTACATCTGGCTACGGTCGTCCACGCTCTGGTCACATACCGAATAGATTACTGCAATGCACTCTATGTGGTGCTGCCTTTGAAGACAGTTCGGAAACTGCAATTAGTCCAACGGGCGGCAGCCAGACTACTAACTGGAGCTACATACAGGGGGCATACCACCCCCCTGTTGTGTCAGCTCCACTGGCTGCCTGTCCAATTCCGAGCTCAATTCAAAGTGCTGGTTTTGACCTTTAAAGCTCTATACGGTTCTGGCCCAGCTTACTTGTCCGAACACATCGGCCGCTACGTCCCACCTCGTAATTTAAGATCTTCTGGGGAGGCCCTGCTCTCGCTCCCACCTACTTCTCAAATGCGGTTGGTGGGGACGAGAGATAGGGCCTTCTCGGTGGTGGCTCCCCGTCTGTGGAACACACTTCCTATTGATATAAGATCAACCCCATCCCTCCTGGCATTCAGGAAAAAAGTGAAATCCTGGTTATGGGACCAAGCGTTTGCACATTAGCACGATACAGCACTTTAGATTGGACTGAAATGGCAAACTGGTGGACATCATCCAAAGCTTCTATTATGGATGGAATACTGTTTTTAACTTATGTGAATGTATGATGTATTTTAATGCTAATTGTGTTTTAATGTATTTTAATGTTAACTGTATTTTAATGTATTTTAACTTTGACTGTTTTGGGGTTTTTATTCTATGTATACTGTGTTTTTGGCATCGAATTGTTGCCGTTGTTAGGCCGCTCTGAGTCCCCCTTAGGGGGTTGAGAAGAAGCGGGGTAGAAATGGTGGAAATAAATAAATAAATACATTCCTTGGGCTTGGAAACTTTACAAGGGAGGACATGGGATATCTTATTCTTCTCTCATCTTCAGGTCAGCCCTGACCTAGAAGCCTGATATTTCATATGGCTGGTTTTTAAAAAATCTGTTCACGTTGATAAGGGCAATTTGATTTATTGAAGCCCGAGCCTTCCATCTGGAGCCCAGCAAAGTTTCCTCTGCACTCTCATCCTGCGCTCATTTACCTGCAAGTAAGCTCTACTGAACACAGCAAAGAACACAAGAGAGGAAAAAACCCAGCTGGCTGTTCTCTCATTTGGAACAGCGTGACTCATTCCTTGTGAATGAGACCCATATATAACCTTTAGCGCTAATACTGCACAAATTCAAACACCAACCCGGCATGCTTAGGACTCGTTCTTTAGAACAGCTGCCAGGACGCAGCCAATGCTAGGCACATCACAAAGCCCAGCCCGGCTGGTTGTATTTGCTATTAATCTGTCTGTCACACAGACATTATTAATTGCTACAGCAGTTGACAGAATCAGGGTGCTTATGAAATATATAGTTTTAAGACAGACGGGAGGGAGGGAGGGAAAGAGGGAGGAAATTAGTCAAACACAGTCAGCCTATCACATTCATTGGAGTTAGAGGAAGAGGACCCCTATGAAAGTGAAAAACCACAATTTTTAAAAATGCTATATTTTTACATTTGTCTAGGAACCTCTGGCATGCATCTATGGTCAATGTCTGGCAGAAACCGACCACAGAATCACATTGGACAATGTTGTGCTGATGCTATAGTACATTGCTATGCTTCCCAAAAGTTGACAATATAATACATTGCTGTGCTGCCCAAATAGTCACCCTGGAAGACCTAGAGCAGGGGTGCTCATTAGGTAGATCGTGATCTACTGGTAGATCGCGTAGGGCGTCCTGGTAGATCGCAGGCATGGCAGGAGGAAGGCTCAGTCCCACCCCGCAGGCTCCCGACGCCGCCCAGGTGCAGAAGGTGGTTGGACTGGATGGCCCTTGGAGGTCTCCTCCTATTCTAGGAACCCATTGTTATTATTATTATTATCAGAGGCTGAATGACCATCTGTGAGGAATGCTTTGATTGTGTTTTTCCCTTACGGCAGAAGGAGGTTGGACTGGATGACCCTTGGAGGTCTCCTCCTATTCTAGGAACCCGTTGTTGTTATTATTATTATTATTATCAGAGGCTGAATGGCCATCTGTTAGGAATGCTTTGTGTTTTTCCCTTATGGCAGAAGGAGGTTGGACTGGATGACCCTTGGAGGTCTCCTCCTATTCTAGGAACCCATTGTTGTTGTTGTTGTTATTATTATTATCACCATCAGAGGCTGAATGGCCATCTGTGAGGAATGCTTTGATTGTGTTTTTCCCTTATGGCAGAAGGAGGTTGGACTGCATGGCCCTTGGAGGTCTCCTCCTATTCTAGGAACCCATTGTTGTTGTTGTTGTTGTTGTTATTATTATCATCATCATCAGAGGCTGAATGGCCATCTGTGAGGAATGCTTTGATTGTGTTTTTCCCTTATGGCAGAAGGAGGTTGGACTGGATGACCCTTGGAGGTCTCATTCTACTCTAGGAACCTCTTTTTGTTGATGTTATTATTAGTAGTAGTAGTTGTAGTAGCAGCAGAGGCTGAATGAATATTATCATCATTATTATTATGAATAAATTCAGAGGCTTATTATACTCACATTTAGTTGAATTCAGTCTTAAAATATATTATATGGCTCTCACTGAAATAAATTTCCAAATATTTTGCTTTTATGGCTCTCTGAGTAGCGGGTAGGTAGATCATTTTGACTTGGTTGTTTTATAAGTAGCTCGCATGCTAAAAAAAGTGTTAGGACCCCTGACCTAGAGGGTCCTACAAGAGAACACCTCTCTGGCAATTTCTAGGTCTTCCATGGTGACTCTATGGTCAACTTTTGCACAACATTGTCATATATTATACATGGTTCTCAACCTTCCTAATGCTCCAACCCCTTAAAACGCTTTCTCATGCTGTGGTAATCCCCAACCATTAAATTATTTTCATTGCTACTTTATAATTGTAATTTTGCTACTGTTATGAATAGTTATGCAAATATCTGATATGCAGGATGTATTTTCATTCCCAGGACCAAATTTGGCATAAATACCGAAACTGGCGGGGTTGGTGGCAAGATTGATTTTGTCATTTGGGAGTTGTGGTTGCTGGGATTTATAGTTCACCTGCAATCAAAGAGCATTCTGAAGTCCACCAACAATGGAATTGAACCATACCTGGCACACAGAACTCCCATGACCGACAGAAAATACTGGAAAGGTTTGGTGGGCATTGACCTTGAGTTTGGGTGTTGTAGAGAGCATCCTGTGGATTCAAAAAATGATGGATCTGGACCAAACTTGGTACGAATACTCAATATGCCCAAATGTGAACACTGGTGGAGTTTGGAGAAAATAGACCTTGACAGTTGGGAGTTGTAGTTGCTTGGATTTATAGTTCACCTACAATCCAAGAGCATTCTGAACCCCACCAATGATAGAATGGGGCCAAACTTCCCACACAGAATCCCCATGACCAACAGAAAATAATGTGTTTTCTGATGGTCTTTGATGACCCCTCTGACACCCCCTCATGACCCCGAGACACAACCCCCAGGCTGAGAAATGCTACGTTAAGGCTTATTTTCTGGTTAGGTTTTATTCTGAAAAAAGTAGGGTAGCACAGTCCACTTGGCTGCTAGATGAAATAATAGGGTTCACTATTGCTAGAAGGCCTGTTTACATTCCCTACACAAGAATGCTGTCTCTTAAGCTTTTAAGGAATGCAGAGAATCAGGAAGAAGGCAGTTATGAAACCTTGGCAAAGATGTAAACCTTGGCCACTCTTCAAATTTGCTGTTGTTGTCTCACATCCAATAAAACGAACACAGGAATTATTGGAATGGGCAGAAATGAAGCTGAATATATTGTACTGTTCAATTGGCTCCGGTCTATTCAGTTCTGAAACCAGAGATGAAAAGAATTTACCTGCTCTGTTCTGCAACAAAAGAAAACCTGCAAAAGGTTGCAGTCACTGCAACAGGAAAATTAAAATAGGCAGTTCCGGAGTGTGAGAGGGGAAGAGAAGAGGAAGATATATGAATTAAGCATTTAAAAAAAATATTTTAATTAAATTGTTAACAGAAAGAAACACAAAATAAAAACAACAACCATACAAAACTGAATAACACTACTATAGAGTCTCGCTTATCCAACTTTCGCTCATCCAACGTACTGTATTATCCAACGCAGTCTGCCTTCCGCCCGGATCCACAGCTGTTTCAATACATTGCAATCTTTTGGCGCTAAATTTGTAAATACATAACGTCCCCGTGTATTCAACTGCTTTTTATGTCAACATGTTGTAAAACATTATGTTTTGGTGCCTAATTTGTAAAATCATAACATAATTTGACGTTTAATAGGCTTTTCCTTAATCCCTCCTTTTTATCCAACATTTTCACTTATCCAACATTCTGCCGGCCCATCTGTGTTGAGTAAGCGAGACTCTACTCTATTAGTAATATACAAAACAAGCAGCATATAATAATTATAAATGAAAAGCAAATAGCAATACATCAAAACCTCACA
This sequence comes from Anolis apletophallus, assembly GCA_030556195.1. NCBI lineage: Eukaryota > Metazoa > Chordata > Lepidosauria > Squamata > Anolidae > Anolis > Anolis apletophallus. Next base: position 42,671,354 of record JARBWK010000011.1, on the reverse strand, counting down.
TACCTCTTACACTAAATTAGCGTTTCTCAATATGGGGGTCAGGATCCCAGGGAGGGGTCACGAGGGGGTGTCAGAGGGGTCAAAAAAGACCATCAGAAAACACGGTATTTTCTGTTAGTCATGGGGGTTCTGTGTGGGAAGTCTGGCCCAGTTCTATCGTTGGTGGGGTTCAGGCTGCTCTTTGATTGTAGGTGAACTATAAATCCCAGCAACTACAACTCCCAAATGTCAAGGTCTGCTTCCCCCCAAACCCCACCAGTGTTCACATTTTCTGGCAAATTGAGTATTTGTGCTAAGTTTGGTCCAGATCCATTATTGCTTTAGTCCACAGTGCTCTCTGAATGTAGGCGAACTACAATTCCAAACCTCAAGATCAATGCTCATCAAACCCTTCCAGTATTTTGGTGGAGTTCAGAATGCTTTTTAGTTGTAGGTGAACTACAAATCTCAGCAACTACAATTCCCAAATTACAAAATCAAATCTCCCCAACCCTACCAGTATTCAAATTTAGGCATATCTGGTATTTGTGCCAAATGTGGTCCTGTGAATGAAAATACATCCTGCATATCAGATATTTACATTACGATTCATAACAGGAGCAAAATTACAGTTCTGAAGTAGCAACGAAAATAGTTTTATGGTTGTGGGGTCACCACAGCATAAGGAACTGGATTAACGGCTCGCGGCATTAGGAAGGTTGAGAAACACTGCACTAAGATCTTGTATCAAAAAATTGTGGAAAATAAAGTCTATTTCGCTTTTTGTAAAACAGAAGCCTTGGATGGTCTCTGGAAAATGGATCCAGTGATTAAAAAAATCAAGTGCAATATGAGCAAAGTTATCAAGTTATTAGTGGACTGTTTTCAAACAGTCTTCAAGGAGAAACCCACATACATCAGTAGACAAAATCCACCTTGAACCCAAGATATTTTGAACCTCGGTTTATGCAATGATCCGTACAGTGAAAAGTTTCATCATGAAACGAATGCCAGCGGAAAGGATCACATGACCGTCACCTTCCACCAATTTCTCTGTCCATCCCCAATGCAATTTTTGCCTTGGAAAAATGGCTACAATCACACAAAAAATCAGATTTTTATGAAAAAATGCAGGTTGAAAGCCAAGAAAAAACAAGAAGAAAAAGGAAAGAAACATACTGAATACTGTATGCAAATCATCAACAACACCATGTGTCTGGATCACAGGGATCTTTTTTTGTAATAAAGGCCTTCTGCATTATGTTGTTATGCGCACGTTCAGCATTTGACTCACAAAGTGTTCTTGGGGCTTTTCTAGATAATCTATCTCTTTCTCTTTGATAGCAAGATTGAAAGAAGTGGGAAAGTTGTTGTGTTTGAGACTCATAAGACTCTGAGTCACACCAATCTGCGACAGAGACGCTTCCTACCAATAATCACCAGATGTCAGTTCATTCGGAAAGCCTGACTTGGCAATGGTGATCCATTCCTTAGTTACACCCAGAATGGACTACTGTAATGCACTCTACATGGGGCTGCCTTTGAAGGCGGTTCGGAAGCTGCAGTTAGTGCAAAAGTCGGCTGCCAGATTACTAACTGGGGCTAGCTATAGGGAACATACTATGCCCCTACTAAAACAGATCCATTGGTTTCTAACAAGTTTTCGCGTTCAATAGGCCAAAGCCAGCACTTTGAATTGTGCCCGGTAGCAAACTGGCAGCCAGTGGAGCTGACGTAACATGGGAGTTGTGTGCTCCCTGTATGCCGCCCCAGTTATTAACCTGGCTGCCTCTCGTTGAAGTATTTGAAGCTTCCGAACTGTCCTCAAAGGCAACTCCATGTAGAACGCATTGCAGTAGTCTATCCTGCATGTAACGCGAGAGTGGACTACTGTGGTCAAGTCTGACTTCCCAAGGTACGGGCGCAGCTGGCGCACAAGTTTTAATTGTGCAAAAGCCTCCCTAGACACTGCCACAACCTGAGGTTCCAGGCTCAGCGATGAGTCCAGGGGAGACTCCCAAGATGCGAACCTGCATCTTCAAGGGGAGTGTAACGCCATCCAGCACAAGCTGTAACCATATACCCTGTTTGGCCTTTCGACTGACCAGGAGGACCTCTGTCTTGTCAGGACTTAACTTCAATTTCTTCGCCCTCATCCAGACTGTCACAGCGGCCAGGCACCAGTTCACAGTCTCCTTAGCATCTCGTGGAAGGGAGTAATAGAGTTGGACGTCATCTGCGTACAGATGGCATTGAACTCCAAAACTCTGGATTATCTCACCCAACAGCTTCATGTAGATTTTAAATGCTTTACTCTATTTTTTATTATTAATTTTTTTAATAATATATAAGCACATTTACATTAAAGAAGGTTAGAATAATTGTTTCATCGGAGTTGGACAGTCTTATCTTAAATTACAGTTTTATGTAAATATTCAAAAACATTTAACCTACTGATGTCTCAACTAATGTCATTTTATTGGTATCTCTTTCTATTTTGAAATCTACCAGTAGCTGCTGCATTTCCCACCCTCAGCTTATACTCGAGTCAATGCGTTTTCCTAGCTTTTTTGTGGTAACACTAGATGCCTCGGCTTATATTTGGGTCGGCTTATACTCGAGTATATATGATCTCTCATGCGATTCCTGCCTGCACCAAAGACATGAGTGTGTATAGATTACTGCAACGCACTCTATGTGGGGCTGCTTTTGAAAACAGTTCGGAAATTGCAGCAAATCCAACGGGCGGCAGCCAGATTATTAACCGGAACTACATCCAGGGAGCATACCACCCCCCTGTTGAGTCAGCTCCACTGGCTGCCTGTCCACTTCCGAGTTCAATTCAAAGTGCTGATTTTGATCTTTAAAGCTCTATACGGTTCTGGCTCAGCTTACTTGTCCGAACGCATCTGCCGCTACGTCCCACCTCGTAATTTAAGATCAGCCAGGGAGGCCCTGCTCTCGCTCCCGCCAACTTCTCAAATGCGGTTGGTGGGGACGAGAGAGAGGGCCTTCTCGGTGGTGGCTCCCCGTCTGTGGAATGCGCTTCCAAGCGACATACGATCAACCCCATCCCTCCTGGCATTCAGGAAAAAAGTGAAATCATGGTTCTGGGACCAGGCTTTTGCACATTAGCACAATGCAGCACTTTGGATTGGAATTGGTAAATTGATGGTTATGGCTCAATGCTTATGTGGTGGACGGAACTTTGTTTTTAACCTAGTGTATGTGTATTATGTGATAATGCTAATTGTATTTTAATCTTGAATGTCTATGGTTTTATATTGTATTTCTATTGTGTATCGGCATCGAATTGTTGCCTTTTGTTAGGCTGCTCCGAGTCCCCCCTCGGGGGTTAAGAAGAGCGGGGTAGAAATGATGTAAATAAATAAATAAATTTCTCCCGGAGAGAAAATATCCCACAGGGACCTCCAATGCCAATCTCTGCATAGTCTTATGAAAACACTCAGGTTTGGAAGCTAAAAGTCATCTTCTGAAGCCCACAAATTCAAGATCATTTTAGAAGAGTTCACCTTCTTTAGAAGGACAGTTAGTCACTAGCAAGAATGCTCCCTTCTTTAGCTATGTTATTATACAGGATGCAACAGATCCAGAAACACTTTCAAGGGATTCCGTGGCAAGTAAGCACAGCACATGCTAAAATATGAAGCTCCGGAGGAAGAATCTGCCAAAATGTTGCTCATATATTTTCCCACTCAGACACTCTAATTATACCTCTCCAGGGCTTCCACAAGAACCCTTGCAATCGTGCTAATGAACATTTTGTTTTAAAGTGGCTATAAAATATGAAATGATGAAGGAGATAAAGCACCAACCAGGAAGTTTCTGCTCTTCTGGTGCACATCACGCCAGAAAAGACCACTGGAGACTGAAAGCGACAAGACACATCTGCAGGCTCCAGAACAGCTTTCTGTAGATGCAATCATAGCTGAGCAACCAATATTTTGCCTCCTTTTTTGTTGAACAATGCGACCCAGAAAACGACCTACCATTGTCCCAGATACTGAATGCCAAGCTAGAAGTGGCTGCTAATAGCTGAGACATTAGATTTATATATAAAGAGGAAGAAAAAAGATTCAGTCCTTGTGGGGCTGCCCTTCCCAAAGGACATCACAGCTAGATTGTTCCAATTAGAGAGAGTCAAAAATATTTTACTTTCTTTTTCCCCCCAAATAGTTTTTATTGTTTAAGTATTATTAGATACATGGAAAGAGGGTGTGGTGTTCCAGCCTAGTGGTCATGGACAGACACCGGGGGTCCCAGCTGAACAGAGTCAGATCAGGGATGATGGTTGGCCAGATGGATACGGGTCTGCAGATGAAGAATTAGCCTGGGATGATGGATGGCTACAGGGACACGGGCCTGAAGTTGAGGATAATGATGACTTCATGGAATTTAGTTCTGAAGTAGACAGTGAGAGGCCCAGCGACCTTGATTCTCACGAGGGCTTCTTCACTCCTTTGCCAGATGCACATTCCGAGGATGGGGAGGACCAAGTTTCCCAGCAAGATAGCAGTGCACCTGGGCCTGCTAATGAGGAGGAATTCGACAGGAGAGCTAGCATCTTATCTTCCAGGAAAGATTAGAATTTGAGAAAGGGGGTGCGTTGGTCACATAGAAAGTAGTTCTCTTTATTAGATTGTGCCCAGGGGATTCTAGTCAGACCTGAAGCTACGTTCAGCTTGGAAGGTTCAAGATCCAGGACTCTAAGTTCACGTTGACCGCAGGAGCGGTTTGCCTTGTCTCCAGGACTCTAAGTTCACGTTGACCGCAGGAGAAGTTTGCCTTGTCTCCAGGACTCTAAGTTCACGTTGACCGCAGGAGAAGTTTGCCCTGGACAGCTTCAAGGCAGGATTAGACAGATTCATGGATGAATCAGTAGTGCCACCTCTGTGTTGATTGAGGCAGGCAGGAGCGGGTCGGGAGCAGGTGAGGGTTTTGCCCCTTTTGATCTCCAGGATGCTGGACTAGATAGGCTGAGGCCCGATTCAGCATGGCTCTTCTTATGTTCTTATTGTCTCCAGGACTCTAAGTTCACGTTGACCGCAGGAGCAGTTTGCCTTGTCTCCAGGACTCTAAGTTCACATTGACCGCAGGAGCGGTTTGCCTTGTCTCCAGGACTCTTAAGTTCACGTTGACCGCAGGAGCAGTTTGCCTTGTCTCCAGGACTCTAAGTTCACATTGACCGCAGGAGCGGTTTGCCTTGTCTCCAGGACTCTAAGTTCACGTTGACCGCAGGAGCAGTTTGCCTTGTCTCCAGGACTCTAAGTTCACGTTGACCACAGGAGCGGTTTGCCTTGTCTCCAGGACTCTAAGTTCACGTTGACCGCAGGAGCAGTTTGCCTTGCCTTCATACTCTTGTTTTGTTTTGATGCAAGTCGGTTTGACTTGCCAGTTCTTAGGCCTATTTTGGATTTACTTTTGGGACTATTGAATCACCTTTTCATCTTCCCATTTTGGACTATTCTTTATTCTAAATAAAAGTACATTTATTGCATCTGCCTGGTGTGTGTGATCTAGGGGGGGCTGTCCGGGGTCTGAGGTGCAACAGAGGGGGAACAATCAAGATGATAGAAAAGTTAGAAACATAGAAATAGTAATAACAAAAATAAAGATAAAAAATAGAATATAAAATAAGGGGTAGAAAAAAGAAAAAAACCAACCCCTTAAAAAAAGGAAAGAAAAAATGTCTGACTTCCATTTCCAGCTTACTTTATTTATATTTCTTTGTAAATAAAAATTACCGTCCCATGTTTATTTTGTATTTTCTCTTTATAATTCATCATATTTTTGGAAAAGCTCCCAATTTGTTTCTTTAATCGGGTTACCCGAGTACCTCTTCAAAAAAAAAGTTAATTTATCCATGTCTTTAATTTCCCTTACTTTAATTTTCCATTCATCTATTTCCGGCGTACTTTCAAGTTTCCAAAATTTGGCAAAGACAATTCTTGCTGCCATTGTCAAATATATAAACAATTTATCTGTATTTTCCTCTAACATTAAGTCTGAGTCCGTGATTCCCAAGAGATAATACTCCGGCTTTTTCTTGAAATATATTTCTAAAATTTTCTGAATTTCCTTATAGTTCATGACTGCTTTACAATGCCACCACATATGAAAAAAACTTCCCTCCTGATCTTTACATTTCCAACATTTGCTTGATATTTCTTTATTCATTTTTGCTAGTTTCACTGGGGTCATGTACCACCTGTGAAACATTTTCATCCAGTTCTTCCTTAAGTCCGATGCATACGTGTATTTTAATTTTCTATTCCACAGCTGTTCCCACTCCTTAAAGTATACTGGTCTTCTGAAGTTTTCAGCCCATTTGATCATGCAATCCTTTACTTCTAATATTCTACTTTCTTCAGTAGTTAACACTACTAGCATTGGAGTCACTCAGTCCAATAACTTTGGAGTGCTAGTAGTGCAATAACGCAGTCAATTTGATTGACATTGTCCAAATTTTATGCCATTCTCTGAGCAGTCTCCATGGCATTTTGCTAAATGAATGGAAATCCAACCAGTAACATGTCAAGTTAATATTATTTATTTATTTATTTTATTATTCATTCTTATAGACCACTCCTTCCAGCAGGCTCGGGGCGGTTTACACAATACATAAAACAATCACGACGCAATTTAATACTATACTAAAAGCATTATAATACTAAAAACATAATACATAAAAGCACAAGAACCTACAACTACACAGGGGGCGAGCAATTGCAGAGCCTCTGCAATTTTACTTCTAAAATTAACAACAATGTTTAAGGACCAATGAGATTAAAAGCTTGTCTAAACAGGACTGTTTTACAAGCTCTTCTGAACGGAGCCAGTTCTTTGATGGTACGGACTTCAACTGGCATGGAGTTCCATAATACTGGTGCTGCCACGAAGAAGGCTCTGGATCTTGTAGTGGACAGTCTGCAAGAATGAATCGAAGGGACTAGCAGGAGGTTCTGTTCTTCTGAATGCAGTGATCTCGGGGGACTATATGGGGTGAGGCGGTCCCTCAGGTACGCTGGCCCTAGACCATACAAGGCCTTAAAGGTCAATACCAGCACCTTGAAGACAGTTCGGTACTCTATTGGTAGCCAGTGCAGTTGCTGCAGAATAGGTGTAATATGCTCTTGTACTGATGCTCCCACCAGTAGTCGAGCCGCAGCATTCTGCACCAGCTTGAGTTTCCGGACTGCCGACAAGGGAAGGCCAATGTAGAGGGCGTTACAGTAATCTAGCCTCAAGATGACCGTCGCCTGGATCACCGTAGCCAGGTCGTCTCTGGACAAGTAGGGGACCAGCCGCCTAGCCTGCCACAGATGGAAAAATGCGGTTTTGCATACTGTGGAGATTTGCAGCTCCATCGATAGCAATGAGTCCAAGTGGACTCCCAGGCTTTTTACGGAGGACGACGGGCTTAGAGGCTCGCCGTCGAGGGTAGGTAGCCGGCCTCCACCCAGTCCAGGACGACCTAACCTAACTATTAGAAGTTACGTTGTAAAAAAACAAATAAAACCACTACAACCAGAAATGACAATAAATCCATTTCCAAACACTATAATAAGTGATAGGTATTGTGTCCCAGAGCAGGAAAACCTCTGTCCTTAAACACCAGACCAGTATAGTAAAATCAGCAAGCTGTTTATTTAAGGATATATGTAAACAAAGCTATAAAAATGATAGAAACAATATAGTCCAAAACAGTATTTTCCAAAGAATACAGCTAGTCGATGAACTTCAAGGTACAATGGTAAAAATACAAGATCCAAAGGTGTAAAACCCAAAGGAATAAGGCAGCACGGAGATCCAATGCCCAGAACAGGTACCTGGCAAAACAAGAATGTCATGAAACTCCAATGTTGACGAGACTAGAATCCTTTCCTTGTATCATATAAAGCTTTTTCTGTCTCATGAACCAAAAAGAAAGAATTTCGTTTTCCCTTACAACCAGATAAGGATTTCTTGTCTCTCTTTTCTAGCAGATGGACTGACCTCTGCCAATCTTGAGAACGTTGCCTTAGTTGACAAAAGTCAGACAAATGTTTGTTATCTCTCTTTTGCTGTAGCCCAGGGCTGTCCAACTGGCAGCCCGGGGGCCGTATATGGCCCCCCAGCCCCTTCCCTACGGCCCCCTAAGCTTTTTAATAAAAAATAAAAATAAAAAATAAATTAAATTAAAATATTTTTAAAAATTACCCACTTCCGGGTTTCAGAGCAAGTATCGCGAGACTAAGGAAGCCACACGGGATTTCGCTCTCAATGCGAAATCTCACCTGCGTTGAGAGCGAAATCCCGCGTGGCTTCCGTAGTCTTGCGATACTCCTGTTGCCAAAATCTCGGCTACTTAATCCCTGCGGCCCACGCAGACGTGATTTGTACCTTCCCGGCTGCTGCCTCGCTCGGTCGTCGCCTCTGCTCGTGGTCAGGCTGCTCCTGGATCCCGCGCGTTTGGGAAGGTAGGCTAACCTTTATGTTATTATTATGTAATTGTGTATTTGAATGCCCCCCTGCATTTAATGTTAGTAAAATATTATATTTAATTGTATGCATGGCCCTTTTGAATGCCCCCCTGCATTTAATGTTAGTAAAATATTATATTTAATTGTATGCATGGCCCTTTTGAATGCCCCCTGCATTTAATGTTAGTAAAATATTATATTTAATTGTATGCATGCCCCTTTTGAATGCCACCCCTGCATTTAATGTTAGTAAAATATTATATTTAATTGTATGCATGCCCCTTTTGAATGCCCCCTGCATTTAATGTTAGTAAAATATTATATTTAATTGTATGCATGGCCCCTTTTTAATGCCCCCTGCCCCCTTTTGAATGCCCCCTGCATTTAATGTTAGTAAAATATTATATTTAATTGTATGCATGCCCCTTTTGAATGCCCCCCTGCATTTAATGTTAGTAAAATATTATATTTAATTGTATGGATGGCCCTTTTGAATGCCCCCTGCATTTAATGTTAGTAAAATATTATATTTAATTGTATGGATGGCCCTTTTGAATGCCCCCCCTGCATTTAATGTTAGTAAAATATTATATTTAATTGTATGCATGCCCCTTTTGAATGCCCCCTGCATTTAATGTTAGTAAAATATTATATTTAATTGAATGGATGGCCCTTTTGAATGCCCCCCTGCATTTAATGTTAGTAAAATATTATATTTAATTGTATGGATGGCCCTTTTGAATGCCCCCCTGCATTTAATGTTAGTAAAATATTATATTTATTTTATAATTAATAATGCAACTAGGAATTGTAAGTAAATTGGAGATGGGAGAGGGGCGGGGCAGGGGCGGGGGGCTGGAGCCGGGGCGGAGCCAGGGCGAGGGCAGACCCTACGGCCCCCCAGGTCATCAGTGACCGGAATTCAGGCCCCTGGGCCGGTAGAAGTTGGACAGCCCTGCTGTAGCCAAACTGATTGTCTCAGTCTCTGAAGACTTTGCCTCTGTTTACTAAAATTTTGCTTTCTATCCAAGCTTTCATTATCTTTTCCCGCATTAACTCCTGCACCTGACAAATCATTTTCGGACAGTTGTTCTGAGAAAGTGGTGAAGGGCTTCTCCCAATAATGTGGCTTTCCTGAGACAGCTCAGGCTTTTCTTCTGAACTTAACTCAAGCCCAAGCAAACCCTCACCCTCAATGCCAACAGACCCAGGCCCACCATCAGGAACATCTTCCCCATTCCCATCTTGGACATCAACATGAATATCAGACACGATCACAGGCTGACATACAACACTGGGTCACGTTGCTGCTAACAAGTTACTCTGCTGTACATTTATGGGGAAGGGCTTCTGTTAATAAGCCCACTCATATTAATCAAAATTAGAAACCAACTTCAGTGTCATGATTGGTAGATCCTGTACCATTTATCCTGACACTCAACCTTAGGGAACCTGGAACCAAGTGACTTAAAACAAGAGAAAAGCTTCTCTAAATGCTATCTAAGACCTGTTTCTAACAACTAAATGTAACGAGGAAGAAGTAAAAGTACTAGTACATTTTATACAAAAACAAACTGTGAATCAGGAGTGTGATACAGAGCTTAAAAGGCAAATACAACATCCAGGTGAGGAGACTTGAAAGTGTCACTGGCACTTTTTATCATACCTGGTGGACATGTGAAAAGGCAAAAAATATATTGGACAGATGTCCACCATGAAATTAAAAAAATATTTTTAAAAAATGAAGCTGGAACAGGAATACTACTTATCAGGGATGTTAAACTTAGAAGATAAAAATAAAGATATCATTTTCTTTTATTTAAGTACAACAGCAAGGATAGTGTATGCAAAGAATTAGAAATTAAAAGAAGTACCATTGTTAGTAGATTGGCAACATAAAATATTAGACATAATGAGCATGGACAGGCTTTCTTGTTGGATAACACCAAACTATGGTTTACCTAAAAGACAAACGAATTGGGACCCAGTAAAAGAGTACCTTAAACCAGTGTTTCCCAACCGCTGCGACACGGCACAGTAGTGTGCCGTGACAGACCTCCTGCTTTGCCGTGAGAAAAGCTCTCTGCCCCCCTTCCTTCCCCCCTCCTCCTGCCGAACTCCCTCTGCTTGGGGGAGAAGGAGGAAGGGGTGCTGCCTCCTTCGGCCGTTTCCCCAGCCAGCCTCCAATCCGCCATGACTCTCGCCCCTCGCTCGCTGAAGCCGTGCGAAGGAGCCCCGCCCACTGAAGCCCATCCACCGCTCATGCTCCTCCTCTGTGGGAGAGCTGAAGCCGGGGAGGGGGCGGGGCATGGGGCGGCCTGGCTCCCGGCTTCAGCGCTCCCACAGCCGCCAGCCTTGAGGGGCAGTGCCAAGCCAGCGGTGGCAGAGCCAGCAATGCTGGCCCCTCAAGGCTGGTGAAGCTGTGGGAGAACTGAAGCCGGGGGGAGGGGGCGGGGCAAGGTGCGGCCTGGCTCCTCCCCCTCCCCTGGCTTCGGCACTCCCAGCAGCTGCTCCCAGCAGGCCACCATCCCCCAACCGTTCTTTACTGTGTTAGAGTGTCATTTTGTATCATTTTGGTTAGTGGTGTGCCCCCGGATTTTTTAAAAATGTTTTTTAATGTTAAAAGTGTGCTCAAAAAAGGTTGGGAAACACTGCCTTAAACAATCAAAACTGGAGTTCAGAATATAGAAGAAAAGGAAATAAGATCTAGGGATAAGAGCCTCTAAGGATACTAACTGAATAAATGGGGATTTTTGTTTTATTAAGAAGATGAAGAAAAGAGGAAACTACATAAATACCCAACCACCAAAGAGGAGATGGAAGTGACAATCAGCATTTTTCTTTTCTATTTTTTAATTCTTTTTTTCTTTTCTCTCTTTTTTTCTCTTTCTCCTTCTTTCTTTTTCCGATTGTTCTCTTTACACGATTGTTCTCCCACTATTCATGTATACTGAAAATACCCCTTTTTAGTCCCCTTTAATCCTTGAATAAAAATTATTTTTTAAAAGAAGAAAGTGTCACTGGCCACAGTAAATGGGGAAAATGAGAGTGGAACCCCGTTCTTCTGGGAAACAGCAGGCTTGGAAGAGTTGCTTTTCTATATTGCAGAAGGACTGAAAGTATTAACTAGCTTAAGTAAAATATAAATCAAGATTTTGTCCTATAAATATTCAAAGACTGTGAAATCCCATAGGAGCCAAGTATTCATCTTTAGAAATCAAATGGAAAAGATGCTATGCCTCCATAGGTTCTAAAATTAGATCCACAATGAGCAAATCCAACCAATTTCATGACCTACTGCCAGTCACAAAGGGCAGACTTGTTCCAAATCTACCCAGTTTTGCAAACACTAAGTGCATGATTCTTCTCCCAGGCTTATTTCAGAGTCTGTCACATTGAAGTCAGAATGACGGAAGCGAAGAGCTGATTGTAAGGGGAGGGAACACTGAGATGGATGCGGAGCCACGTTGTCCTTATCTCTCCACTTCCTTCCAACTGCCTACACTTATCTGGGGCACTCAGATCCCAGAAAGGGTAGGGAATGAGGAAAGTCAACCCGGGTCAAGTTACTCAGCAGAATGGAATGGTTCATAATATCTCACGGACCTTCAAGGAAGGAGCAATGTTAAGGAGATTCAATTCTTATGCCTCCTAACTTGCCTAAAGCAGCGGTTCTCAAATTGTGCTCCACAGAGCCCTTAGCGCTCTGCAAAGTAAATTGAGAGGCTCTGTGCTTTTCTCCTCCTTCCCCTCCCCTCGAAGCGCACTGACCAGAAGCCCCCACTACTGAATGCACTCCCTTACTATGTGGAAGAGGCAGAAATTTATTATTTATCAAATGTATAAGGCATGGTTAGATTCAGTCGGAATCTTTGTAATTTGGAATAAATTCAGAAAGATTTGCTTTTTGAATCGATTTCGAAGTTTTTAAGGAAATTCCCTCCCTTCCTTTCCCATTGCATTCTGCCAGGGGTCCTGGAAAACCATGTTAAAGCAGACAGCCTGGATAAATCCCCCCCTTTCCCCTTGCATTCTGACGGGGGTCCTGGAAAGCGTGTTCAAGCAGCCTGGATGAATTTCCACCTTCCTTCCTTCCTTCCTTCCCTCCTTCCTTTCTCTCTCTCTCTCTCTCTCTCTCTCTCTCTCTCTCTCTCTCTCTCTCCGTTCTCTCCTTCTTCCTACTATTTTCCTCCTCTTCCCCCACTTAAGTGGCTGAAGGGGGAAAGGAAAAGGCCTGAGGATGTTAGGTATTGTGGGAGTTGAAGTCCAAAACACCTTGAAGGAATACCTGATCTGCTCTCAGGCCCCATATACATTGCCATGTAATCAGGCCCGGATTACCCATAAGGCCACCCTAGGCCATGGGCTAGGGCGGCAGCCATGGGGGGGCGGCAGGTCCGAACCCCCCAAAATTAAAAAAAGAATTTAAAATTTTTTTAAGTTCGATCTTTGGATGCTTGCTTCTGCGCCTGCGCAGTGAAGAAAGAAGGGGCGGGGCCAACGCGAGCGACGAACAGGCGGAGGGAAGCCACGTCAGACGCCCTAGGGGCGGGACTCCCCCCCGCCTGTTCGTCGCTCGCGCAGGCGCCGCTCCTTCCTCCTTCAGTGAAGGAAGGAGGGGCGGGGCCGACGCAAGCGAGGAGGAGGCGGAGGGAAGTCCCGCCGCCCCTAGGGCGTCTGACGTGGCTTCCCTCCGCCTGTTCATCGCTCGCGTCGGCCCCGCCCCTCCTTCCTTCACTGAAGGAAGGAGGGGCGCCCGCACGAGCGACGAACAGGCAGGGGGAAGCCACGTCAGACGCCCTAGGGCCGGGGCGGGATTTCCCTCCGCCTGTTCGTCGCTCGCACGGGCACCGCTCCTTCCTTCAGTGAAGGGGCTGGGTGACGTCAGGCGTGGCGGCAGCGAGGAGGATGAGGCGGAGCAAAGTCCCACCCCTAGGGCCTCTGACGTGGCTTCGCTCTGCCTCTTCCTCCTCGCCGCCGCGCCTGACGTCACCCAGCCCTGCCGACATGGCGTTCCTGGGCGCTGCAGCGGCTGCCGGGGGTTTCCCTTCCTTCCTCCTCCTCGGAGAAGGAAGAGGTAGGAAGGGAAGTTCCCAGGTGGCACCCAGGAACAGGGCGGAGGACGCCGCGCCGCTCGCACATGCCCGCAAACGGCCCCGCCCCCTGCAAGCGCCCTCCCGGGGGGCGGCGCTTCCAGAGTGTGGCCTAGGGCACCACAAACCGTTAATCCGGGCCTGCATGTAATGTGTTTTGAAACTGCATTATGTATATACTCAGGGATGTAGACTTCTATCATGCAGTTTAGCTGCCATTTATGAGTCTCCATAATGCATAATGCAGTACGTTCACAGTTTGAATCCGGTTGTGGGAAGGTAATGACGCTCCATACAGTCATGCTGGTGACATGACCTTGGAGGTTGCGATGGACAACGTGTCTCTTTGGCTTAGAAATGGAGATGAGAATCACTCCCCAGAATCCAACAGGACTAGACTGAATGTCAAGGGGAAACCTTTACCTTTACTTTGATAAGCTGAATTACGTGGGAGGGGGAGGACTCAGAGTGGCCTTACAAGTAGGAAACAATTCAATGCCATATAAAACAACATAAAATGAAAACATCTAAACATTACACCAATTATTAAAACCACACAGTCCAAAATAGTAATCTGGAGCCACTCCAGTTGTCATTACACATATTCTGTATCCATTTATTGCACTGCATTTCTATCTGAAGGCTTGGTTCCACAGCCATGTTTTTACATGCTTTCTGAAGGTCAAAAGGGAGGGAGCTGATCTGATTTCGCTGGGGAGGGAGTTATCTCGTCCCCACCAATCGCACCTGCAAAGGAGGTGGGACCTAGGGCAGAGCCTGCCCTGAAGATCTTAACCTCTGAGACGGTTCATAGAGGGGGATACATTCGGATAGGTAAACTGGGCCAGAACTGTTTAGGGCTTTATAGGCTAACACCAGCACTTTGAATTGTGCTCAGTAGCAGACTGGCAGCCATTGGAGCTGTCATAACAGGGGAGTTGTATGCTCCCTATACGCTGCCCCAGTTAGAAATCTGGCTGCCGCCCATTACCACTTGAAGCTTCCAAACAGTCTTCAAAGGCACCCCCACATAGACCGTGTTGTAGTAGTCTATTCAGGATGAAACCAGAGCGTGGACCACCGTGGCCAAGTCTGGTGCACAAGCTTTAACTGTGCAAAACCTCCCTTGGCCACTATCAAAAGAAAGAAAGAGAGAAAGAAAGAAAGAAAAAGGCAAGCGGGCGGGCAGATAGAAGGAAAGAAAAGAAGAAAGGAAGGAATGAAGGACGGACGGACAGACTGGCAGCAGACATGTAAGCCTCATGTAAGCCGCCCCGAGTCCCTTCGGGGAGATGGTGGCAGGGTATAAATAAAGTATTATTATTATTATTAATGTTGAGTACCACCAATCTATCCCAATGAGATAGATTCTGTAGTGGAGTACGAACCACAGTGGTTGACATCATCAGAGTATACTATATAAAGCATTTGGGGGGAAAAACTTTAACATAAAAAAGTTTATAATACAACAAAAAATTAACTTTTAAATACTGGAAATAAAATTATAGCTGGTAATTTTTAAAAACGAAGCATGAATGCACCTGGAACTAGAGGGGAAATGCACAAAATAATCTAAATATCTGGCACTCAGGAGAAGTCTCTTTACAGTGTTTTTGTGAGGGTTTTTTCCGTGTCCGCGACTTGAGAAACTGTTAGTCGCTTCTGGTTTGAGAGAATTGGCCATCTGCAAAAACATTGCCCAGGGGATGCCCGGATGTTTTGATGTTTTATCATCCTTGTGGGAGGCTTCTCTCATGTCCCTGCATGGGGAGCTGGAGCTGACAAAAGGAGCTCATCGCCGCTCTCCCCAGATTCAAACCTCCAAGCTATCAGTCTTCAGTCCTGCCGGCACAAGGGTTGAACTCATTGTGCCACTGGGCCACTGGTACAGTGTGAAAGCGGGAGAAAGTCAAACGAAGGGCATGTGAAATGATTTGAAACTCCTGCTTGTAGGTCCAGGCTTCTTCATTCTCAGAGAAATAGATGCCGGTAGGAGAAGAAAGGAAAGGAAAGGCAGAAACATTATACAAAGGTAACCCTGCCTTTTGTCAACAGAAGTTTCCCTTTTGAATTTTGACCACACCTGTAGATAACAAATCAGA
Organism: Anolis apletophallus; assembly: GCA_030556195.1. NCBI lineage: Eukaryota > Metazoa > Chordata > Lepidosauria > Squamata > Anolidae > Anolis > Anolis apletophallus. Next base: position 42,655,697 of record JARBWK010000011.1, on the reverse strand, counting down.
AAATCAAAGCCTTGCTACGTGTCCGTTCGATAAAGGCAGCTGGTGCCAACCTGCAAGCGTAACTATCTGTACTTCACCATGTCACCGGTTACACAAAAGGCAAGTATTTTATAATAAATCAGCCATTCTGCCACCATGGCTCCCTATGTATAGAGGTACTGAATCTGCTCCCTAGTAGTAGCTGTTGTTGTGTGCCTCCAGGACATTTCTGACGTATGGCAGCCCTAACATGAGCCGAAAAATAAGGGCTTTCTGGGGCTGAGATCGTGTGACTTCCTCATGGTCACCTAATGGACTTGAATCCTGGTCTCCATAGTCATCGTTCCACACACAAACCACTACACGACAACAGGCGTAATGATAATAAATAGAATTTATATACAGTGGAACTTCAACTTAAGAGTGTCCCAACTTAAGAGCATTTTGAGTTAAGAGCTGTCACTCAGTCCCGGTTTTGCTTTGACATGCAAGTGGCATTTTGAGATAAGAGCTACCACCAGAGGCAACGCTAGCGCAAGAGTACAAAGCTTCAAGGGAGCAGCCTCCATGCTTTGTGCCTCAGGCTCTCGTCCGCTTTGGGAGATTGCTGTCTGTACGCTTTGCTCCTGTCTGCTTTGAGAAACTTTTGGTTAGTTGATCTTGGGTGGTTTTTATTGCTGGCATCATGAAGAGAGAGAGGGAGAGAGAGCAAGAGGGGGAGAAAAGTTGGAACGAGTACAGTAGGAAGAAAAGGATGCTCTTCCACCACTCTTGTTAGTCTCTATAGGGAGACAGAGGTACATCTGAAGAGGAATGAGCACCCCCTCAATAGATCTAGAACCCTGAGAAATAAGGTTCTAGATTACACACAAAGAAGGTGGAGGGTGGATTGTACTCTGTTGAGAACGTGGGCTGGAAATTCCCTACATGGATGTCAATATATAAGGCCTGAAATGAGGTTTTTTTTCCAGACACTGTGGCTACTTTGAAAAAATATATATCCAGAGAATGGGATTTGAAAGCAAATGCCTGTTGCAACCCAGGCCTGGGAACACCTATGACCTTTAAAGCTCTATACGGTTCTGGCCCAGCTTACTTGTCCGAACGCATCTGCAGCTACGTCCCACCTCGTAATTTAAGATCATCCGGGAAGGTCCTGCTTTCGCTCCCACCAACTTCTCAAACACGGTTGGTGAGGACGAGAGGGCCTTCTCGGTGGTGGCTCCCCGTCTGTGGAATGCACTTCCAAGAGACATACGATCAACCCCATCCCTCCTGGCATTTAGGAAAAAGGTGAAGATGTGGCTGTGGGACCAGGCTTTTGCACATTAGCATAACGCAGCACTGTGGAGTGGAACTGAAATGGCAAGTTGATGGCGATGGCTCAATACTTGTGCCTTGGACGAAACATGGTTTTAACTGGAATGTATATATATATTATGTGTTAATGTTAATGGTTTTATGCTTAATGTTTATGTTTTTATTGTATTTATTGTACTGGCATCGAATTGTTGCCTTTTTGTTATGCCGCTCTGAGTCCCCCTTCGGGGGCAGAGAAGAGCGGGGTAAAAATGATGTAAATAAATAAAATAAATAAAATATGACCACTGCACCACACAAGAGTCCAGCAATATAAGCAAACAGTTTATTGTAAAACACACAAAAAAGCATATAAAAAGCAGGAATAAGAAAGGAAGCTATAAAATCCAAAGAAAGGTTTTGCAACAGGTGATAGCCAAAGAGTAATCTAAATGTCTTATAAAGTTCAAGAGGTGATAAAGTCCAGGAACAGCCAGGAATCACAGGAACAGCATAAGTCCACAAGCAGGAAGGTATAATTAGTATAAACTTGAACAGGAATACATGAACAGGAACATAGAATACTTTCAGGATATATTAAATCCAAAACCAAGGCTTGACTTCATTACAGTAAGTTGTAGCAGAACCAAGTGTGTGTGTGTGTGTGTGTGTTTTGAAGAAAAACCTTATGATGGTAATTATTAGGTGCAGTTGGTAATGTAGGTCAACCAGCAATCTTGTACCAGACCCGATGGGATATAACTGTATGGGTTTTTAGAATACCGTTCTGGAGAGCTTTTTCTCTGAGGAGAGCTATGCTGAAACACTTTGCTCTGAGGAGCAGTTGGAGAGAAGCTGTTAATGCTGCTCTAAAGGAGGCTATGGTGGAATAGCTGTTTGCTCAAGGTTTATGTTTTGCTTTCTCATTTGACTTAAGATGAAGATGCCTTATTCTGTGTTACTTCCAAGGACTATGTAAGCTCCCTGCACTGTTTGTTTTTTGGATGCAACATTGCAAGCTTGTGTTTCATCTCTGCTACTAAGAGTAAAGATTTTTCTGTTCATTTCTACTCTTGTCTTTGTGTCTTGTGCATGGGACGTGGCTAAGATCCGCTTGCTGTGCAACAGGCTTGAACCAAGAACCAGAGAACTCAGGCTTAGCTTCTCACTCCAACGCGACGTTGCCTGAACTGCCCTTAAGGTAAACAACTTGTTGTTTAATACAGTGATTTTCAACCTTTTTTGAGCCGTGGCACATTTTTTATATTTACAAAATTCAGGGGCACACCACCAACCAAAATGACACAAAATGACACAGTAACTTGGGGACTGCCTGTATGTTTTCAGGACCCCTCTTGTTTGTAACTTGGGGACTGCCTGTATGTTTTCAGGACCCCTCTTGTTTGTAACTTGGGGACTGCCTGTATGTTTTCTAGACCCCTCTTGTTTGTAACTTTGTTTTCTAGACCCCTCTTGTTTGTAACTTTGGGGCTGCTTGTATGTTTTGGAGGCCACTTTGTGTTCCCCTCAGAGTGCCTCCTCCTCCTCCTGCTTCCAGCTCCAAGGCCGGGAGAGCGGGCCTAGGCGGGGCCCTGTTTCCCTTCCTTCCTTTCCCTGCCTGCCTTCCTTCCTGAGGAGAAGGGGATGGAGCAAGAGAGAGGGAAGATGGCGGGGCCAGGCGCCGACAGGAGCCGACTGGGCGACGAGGCTGAGCGGACAAAGAGGCCGCGCTGAGGGAAAGAGAAGAAGGAAGGAAGGAAGGAAGGAAGGAAGGAAGGAAGGAAGGAAGGAAGGAAGGAAGGAAGGAAGACTCCCAGAGGCCTGGGCAGAGGAGGAGAAAAAAGAGGATGAGCACGGCGCAGTGGCATTGCTGCTGCTGCTGCCCATGCCTCCCCTGCCAGAGCCTCCCGGCTCGCTCGCCCCGCTGAGTCCAGGCTGGAGGCGGCTGGGGCACGGGGAAGTGCAGGCCCCACGGCCGAAGGAGGAGGGGGAGGGGGAGGAGGAGGAGGCGGGGCCATGCCGTGGCTGAGCGGGGGGCGTCGGAGGAGGAGGCAGCAGCAGCAGCTCCAGCCGCAGCAGCAGCAGCCCCAGGCCAGCATGGTACAGGCGGGCAGCGGGCAGGTCCCAGTTTCCCAAGGCACACCTGATGATTGCTCACGGCACACCGGTTAGGGAACACTGGTTTAATAGACACCCATGAAAGCATTATGTCTCCTGTGAATTTTCTCCACAACTTTCCCACATAATCTCTCTGAACGATGCTATCTATTTTCGGCTCTGATTTGTAAACACTTTTGCTGATATCTGTAGATACAGATGGTTTCTCCTGGGAACCCTCATTATCACTCAGCTCGTCAATAAGTTCCTTATCTGCTGTTGGTACTTCTGGCTCCTCTGACTAAAGCCCTGTAATTTCCGAGCCAGTTTCATCACAGAGAAAACCATCATTTTCCAGATCTGAACTTTCCAGAGTTGAGGGCCTATCACGTTGTGCTACAGGAAAGTTCACAATCTTCTCTAACTCTTCAGTTAAATCATCAGCCTCTGGTTGATTTGCAACAATGCCCTTTCATACTGCAGAATTAATTGCCATGGTGAAGCCTTGGTTTGTAGATTAGGGAAGCATTAGTATTTAGGGGCCCTAAACTGCAAGTCCCAGAGCTATGGGCCCTTTCCTGCCACACAATTACTGCATCATTACTGGTATCATTTTAACTTCATCTTATGGCATCCTGGGTTGGCAGTTGTGTGAAGTACTAGAGCTCCCCAGATTCCAGAGGACTGAACATGCCAGTTTAAGTAAAATGATGGTGCTATAATGGTGACGCCGCAAAACTTGAATAATAGTAAGATCGGTGCGAATACATTTCTAGCTAGACCATAGTCATGTGAAAACTGTGCATACAACCAAATGGCACTAAATTAGTGTTTCTCAACCTTCCTAATGCCAGGACCCCTTAATCCAGACCCCCATCCATAAAATTATTTGTGTTGCTACTTCACAACTGTAATTTTGCTACTGTTATGAATTGTAATGCAAATATCTGATATACAGGATATTTGCATTCACTGGCCTAAATTTGGCACAAAGATCCGATATGCCCAAATTTGAATACTGGTGGGGTTGGAGGGATTGATTTTGTCATTTGGGAGTTGTAGTTGCTGGGAGTTATAGTTAACCTACAATCAAAGAACATTCTGAACCCCACCAACAATAGAATCGGGCCAGACTTCCCACACAAAACTCCCATCACCAACAGAAAATACTGGAAGGGTTTGCTGGGCACTGACCTTGAGTTTTGAAGTTGTAGTTCACCTACATCCAGAGAGCACTGTGGACTCAAACAATGATAGATCTGGACCACACTTGGCACAAATACTCAATATGCCCAAATGGAATTTGAGGAAAATAGACCTTGACATTTGGGAGTTGTAGTTGCTGGGATTTATAGTTCACCTACAAACAGCATTCTGAACCCCACTAAATATAGAATTGAGCCAAACTTCCCACATAGAACCCCCATGACCAACAGAAAATACTGTGTTTTCTGATGGTCTTTGGCGAACCTTCTAACGCCCCACACGACCGCCCCGGATCCTGACCCCCGAGGTTGAGAAACGCTGCACTAAATAGTCCAAGCAAACCATAGAGTTGCATTGGAGGACCTAAAGACTCTTAGAGGTTGTAATCTTAGAGATTGAAATCTTGGATAGAAGAGTTTAACTGGGTCATGCAAACACTGTTTGATATGAATTATATCCAAAGAGAAATTGATGATGCCTTTTGCCTCAGACGAAATGGGCGACATGGCCAGGCTGCATACTCCTTAATATTCTCCACACAACGCAGGCTAAAGAATTGCAGATGCCACGGTGAAAATGAGAAATGGCAATGGAATTGGCTATAACAAGGGAGAGCAGATGTGAGTCTTTAAAGAACTGTTTATCTCCCCGCAAACAAAAGACGAGGATTGAGCAGGATAAGGAACCTAATAATAGAGGAGAAGAAGATGAGGTAGATCCGTAGGGCATTATTCCGCAAATGCTTCCATTTCTACAAAACGAAATACCGCTTCAGAAGCAGGCATTAAGATAACTCCTGGAGTGTTGGTTCCAGATGGATGATTAATATCTAACAAAAGTCATTGCTCCTTGCGAAATAACTCAGAGGAAAATAAAGCACCTCTGTAGCTTAATGGAAGCAGAGAGAAAGACAAACAGCAAGATGTGTTTAAAGCAGGGGTGCCCACACTTTTTCAGCATGCGAGCTACTGTACTTATAATAAAACCAAGTCAGAAAGATCTACCGAGAAAGAAGCAGGGTGGAGCAGGGGGAGGGGCGGAGCTTGGTGCGGCCTGGCTCCACCCCCTCTGGCTTTAGCTCTACCACAGCTTCTCCAGGCTTGAGGAGGGTAGTGCCAAGCCAGTGGTGGCATAGCTAGTAGCCACTACTGGCGTGGCACTACCCTCCTCAAGGCTGAAGAAGCTGTGGTAAACCTGTAGCTGGGGAGGGGCGGGGCTTGGTGCAGCATGGCTCGCCCCTCCCCTCTGGCTTTAGCGCTACAACAGTTTCTCAGGCTAGAGGAGGGTAGTGTCAAGCCAGTGGTGGCATAGATAGCCACTACTGGCTTGGCACTACCCTCCTCAAGGCTGAAGAAGCTGTGGTAGCACTGAAGCCGGGGGAGGGGGGGCTTGACGCAGCCTGGCTCTGCCCCCTCCCCCTCTGGCTTGCCAAGCCAGTGGCTACCACAGCTTCTCCAGGCTAGAGGAGGGTAATGCCAAGCCAGTGGTGGCATAGATAGCCACTACTGGCTTGGCACTACCCTCCTCAAGGCTGAAGAAGCTGTGGTAGCGCTGAAGCCGGGGAGGGGGCGGGGCTTGGCACAGCCTGGCTCCGCCCCCTCCCCCTCTGGCTTTAGCGCTACCACAGCTTCTCCAGGCTAGAGGAGGGTAATGCCAAGCCAGTGGTGGCATAGATAGCCACTACTGGCTTGGCACTACCCTCCTCAAGCCTGGAGAAGCTGTGGTAGCGCTGAAGCCGGGGGAGGGGGCGGGGCTTGGTGCAGCCTGGTTCCGCCCCTCCCCCCTCTGGCTTTAGCGCTACCACAGCTTCTCCAGGCTAGAGGAGGGTAATGGCAAGCCAGTGGTGGCATAGATAGCCACTACTGGCTTGGCACTACCCTCCTCAAGCCTGGAGAAGCTGTGGTAGCGCTGAAGCCAGGGGAGGGGGCGGGGCTTGGCGCGGCATGGCTCCGCCCCCTGAGAAGCACCCCATCCAGCTGGGATCGACCTCCTTCGGTCCCGGGATCGACCAGTCGATCCCGATCGACTTCCTGGGCAGCCCTGGTTTAAAGAAACCCTGGGTTACAATTCCCGTAGTCAATGTATTGTCCAAGGCTTTCATGGCTGGAATCACTGGGTTGTTGTGTGTTTTCCGGGCTATATGGCCATGTTCCAGAAGCATTCTCTCCTGATGTTTTGCCTGCATTTATGGCAGGCATCCTCAGAGGTTGTGAGGTCTTCTCTCCTCTGCAGGAGTCTACCGTATACCATGCAGTTGTGGACAAGTCTACATAGGGACCACCAAACGCAGCGCCCAAACATGAATCAAGGAACATGAAAGTCACTGTAGACTACTTCAACCAAAGATGTCAGCCATAGCAGAGCACTTGATGAACCAACCTGAAAACAGCATATTATTTGAGAACACAGAAATGCTGGACCACTCTAACAACTACCATCTCCGACTACGCGGAGAAGCCATTGAAATCCACAAGCATATGGACAATTTCAACAGAAAGGAAGAAACCATGAAAACGAACAGAATCTGGCTACCAGTGTTTAAAAAATAATCTGAAATCATTACAGCAAATAAAGAACAAGACTCTGAAAACAGGAGAATTCCAGACTTGAAACAATCAGGGCCGATTAATCACCGCCCAACAAAGGATTCTCCCAGGCAGTAAGAAGCCAGACCTTGAAAAACTGCTAGGCCATTAAATATGCAAAGTTTTAACTATGCAAAGGTGCTCCTGGTCATTGCCAACACCTGAGGCTCCAGGGTCAGTGATGGGTCCAGGAGAACCCTCAAGCTGTGAACCTGCATCTTCAAGGGGAGTGCGACCCCCATACAACCCAGGCTGTAACTCTATTCCCTGTAATGTCTTTCGACTGATCAAGAGTATGTTTTTCTTTTCTGAATTTAATTTCAACTTGTTAGTCCTTATCCAGTCTATTACTGATGACAGGTACCGGTTTAGGACCAAGACAGCATCTTTGGTTTTGTGTGGAAAGGAGTAATAGAGTTGGGTGTCATAAGCATAAATTTGACACAGAACTTCAAAACTCTGGATGATCTCTGTGGTGGTTTCATGTAAATATTAAACAGCATGGGGGACAGAATTGAACCCTGAGGGACCCCAAAGTCCACTGGCCAGGTAGTTAGAGTCCCCCAGCTCCACCTTCTAGGTCCGAGCCTCCAGGAAGGACCAGAGTCATTGCAGAACAGTGCTCCCAATCCCATCCCGGAGAGCCAGCTCAGAAGGATGCTATTGTCGATGGTATTGAAAGCCGCTGAGAGGTCTAGGACAGTGTTTCCCAACCAGTGTGCGGTGAGCAATCATCAGGTGTGCCGTGGGAAATTGGAACCTCCAATACCCTTTCTTCCCCCTCCTGCCAAACACTTTTCCCCAAGCAAACCCTTTCAGTACTTTCTGTTAGTAATGAGAGTTCAATATGCCAAGTTTGGTTCAATTCCATTGTTGCAAGACTTCAGGATGCTCTTTGATTGTGTGTTAACTATAAATCCCAGAAACTGTAACTCCCAAATGTCAAGGTCTATTTTCCCCAAACTCCATCTGTGTTCACATTTGGGCATATTGAGTATTCATGCCAAGTTTGGTCCTGATACAACATTGTTTCAGTCCACAGTGCTCTCTGGCTATAGGTGAACTACAACTCCAAAACTCAAGGTCAATGCCCACCAAACTCTTATAGTATTTTCTCTTGGTTATGGGAGTTCTGTGTGGGAAGTTTGTATCTTTCTGCCATTCCTGCCAGGATATCTATGTTGTGTTCATCGAAACAGGCCCAGGTTTCACACTGAATGTGTAAATACATTTAAAAACATATTAACTATATGTATTGCTGTGTTAAAGTGTCATTTTGTGTCATTTTGGTTGGTGGTGTGCCCCAGGATTTTGTAAATGTAAAAAATGTGCCGCGGCTCAAAAAAGGTTGAAAAGCACTGGTCTAGGAGAACCAACAGGGACATATTCCCCATCTAGCACTCTTCACAGATCATCCATGAAGACGACCAATGCCATCTCAGTTCCGTAGCCAGATCCGAAACCAGATTGAAATGGATCCAGATAATCGGTTTGAGCTTTACTTGCCTTGCTGTTCATTCATAGGTTTGTTTCAAAGAACTAGAGCAAAATGGAAATGCTTATACAACTATGAACCTAGGAAGGGGCTGCGAGATCTTGGGGAAAGGTATACACAGAACAAATGGTTCATGAGTGTATCTCAACTGAAACTCGAGGAAAGAAAAAGTGAAGAGAAACAGTATAGACACAAAAGCCTAAATTGTTCACTGGGGTTCTATAACTATGTACTTTAAACTTCATCCTGTTAAAATGGCTTAGAAGAATCTAATAATAAAACCAATTCTCTAAGAGTAAAATAATGTTCTGTCCTCATCCTCTCTCTGTACCATTTGGGTCAAAGGCTCTAGATCTTACTTGACTTAAAAGCTGGTATCAAGAGGTTTCACAAGACTCGTCTTGCTGGAGGGATTAATTGTCCTCTGGGCACTGAAAGTGTTCGGGACACTTTGAGCCTCTTTTATCCCCGCCAGCTCTTCCACCACAATAAAAAATGTCCCCAAGAGACTAGGATATTTCCTGCAGAAATGAATGTTGCTCTTGCATATAGTAAGGCAGAACTGGGAAAGAATAACAATTCCCAGAATCTCACATGAAGCATACTGCCTGGGGGATTCTGGAAGTTGTAATCTCTAGATAACTTTTCCAAGTGATTCTCTACTGTGGGGCAGGAAGTAGTTTTCAATCGCACGGCACCAGTATTACACTTGGAAAAACTATTTTTGCACAGCAGCTGCCAGAATCAAAAAGCCACTTTGCTGCTGAGGAGCTCCGAGAGTTGTAGTCCAACAAAGTAACTTTTCTGTGCTGTAAGTAGTCGGCGATAGTCACCTCATGTTAGGCGAGTGGGCTTATTAACAAAAGACCCTCCTCATAAATGTATAGCAGAGCAACTTGGCAGCAGCAGTGTGACTCAGTACCAGTAGCCAAAAATGATAAAAAGCACAAAAACACACAGACCAATGTTATCTCTTCCATAGGAGGCTTTTCTTTGTAGTAAAATAATAAAGTTGCACTATTTACAACCCCTTCCAGTCCGGCTTCCGTTCGGGGCATGGGACGGAGACGATTCTGGTCTCCATCACAGACCAACTCCGTTGCCAGCTCGACCAAGGCGGGTCTGCGCTGCTCGTGTTATTGGACCTCATGGCAGCGTTTGACACGGTCAACCACAATCTTTTGATCCACCGCCTGGCCATGGCTGGAGTGAGGGGGACAGCCCTGAAATGGCTGACCTCCTTCCTCCACCACCGGTCCCAGCGAGTGAGGAGGGATGAGGTGGTCTCCGAGGGCTCTCCATTAGTTTGTGGAGTCCCGCAGGGGGCCATTCTCTCCCCTCTGTTATTTAACATCTACATGCAGCCGCTTGCACAGCTGGTACGGAGTTTTGGACTTGAGTGTCACCAGTACGCTGATGACACTCAGCTCATTCTGAGGATGGAGGGCAGGCCTGGATCCGTCCCTGATAATTTCCAGCGTTGCCCCGAAGCCGTTACTGGATGGCTGTGAGCCAGTAGGTTGAGGGTGAATCCAGCGAAGACGGAGATCTTGTGGCTGGGCCGCCCAGGTGATGGGGATGTCCAGCTTCTGACCCTGGACGGTGTGGCATTAGGCCCATCGCTTTCAGTAAAGAGCCTGGGAGTTCACTTGGACTCCCAGCTGACCATGGAGACCCAGGTCTCCATGGTCAGCAAGTCTGCTTTTTTCCATCTTAGACAGGCAAGGCGGCTGGCCCCCTATCTATCCCGGAACGACCTGGCCACGGTGTTCCAAGCCACGGTCATCTCGAGACTGGACTACTGTAACGCACTCTACGTTGGCCTTCCTCTGTCAGTGACCCAGAAGCTCAAGCTGGTGCAGAACTCTGCCGCCCAACTCCTGTCTGGCACGCCAGCTGGTAGTTACATAACACCCACCTTGCAGGATCTGCACTGGTTTCCAATCGAGCACCGGATCACCTTCAAAGTGTTGGTTCTCACCTTTAAGGCCTTGCACGGCCTGGGGCCAGTGTATCTGAGGGACCGTCTCTCTCCATACTGCCCTACGAGATCACTGCGGTCGGAAGGTACCAACCTCTGCGAAGCTTGCGAGATTGACAGCAACCCGTAGGAGGGCATTTTCCGTTATTGCGCCCACGTTGTGGAATGCCCTCCCCGCTGAAACGCGCGCCATCCAGAATTTGCTTCCTTTCAGACGGGCTTGCAAGACCTACTTATTCCAGCAGGCTTTTGACCTGTAGGTTTTGCCTGTGCATAGTCCGTCACGCTTGTATCCGTTACCTGTGGTGTTGTGCCCACACACCAGGTTTTTAACTTTGTTGTGTCATAATGTGTTTTATTCGTTGTGTTTTAATTGTTTAATATGTTGTTTTATTCTGTTTTATCCGGCGCTTGTGAGCCGCCCCGAGCCTCCCGGGAGTGGCAGCATAGAAGCCCAACAATAAATAAATAAATAAATAAATAACACAATTAAACAAATACACAGCAGCTTTACACACAGCAGCCTTCAGACTGGAGCTTTTTTACAAGAGGCTTCTCTCACACAGAGGTTTCCCTCACACACCTCAGGACGATACTAGCTTTGGCCCACTGACTCTAACAGGCTTCAGCCTACTAGCTCTTTCAGTGCTTGACTAATAAAGGTGTGAAAGGGAAAAAAAAAGCAAGGATACACAAAACTGCCTCTCTAGATATCTCCAAATGAGGCACTCCAAATAAGACAACTAGGAAATAACAAATGGGTAACGTATACAGATCTACTAAACCAGGATATAACCATGAAAAACAGACCCCAACTAATAAACGAAGGCCACGAATTGGGCTGGTTTCAGTATTTCCAGTTGAGGGAGAGACTAAAAGAAGATATAAAAATAGGCTTTGAAAGAAAAAGCATTGAGCTGGAAGACGCAATGTTGGGTAAAGAAGGTAAACTAGTGTCTAAAATATACAAAAGGAGAGCGATAAAGATAAAGAACACAACAGCAACCATATAAAAGAGTGGTCCAGAAATATTGGATTTAAAATAAAACCAGATACCTGGAAAAATATCTGGAAAAACAATATAAATTCATCTTATTGTTATAAATATAGGGAGAACGGGATCAAGGTATTATACAGATGGTACCTAACCCCAGTTAAACTCTCTAAAATATACAAGAAACTAAAGCCAAATTGCTGGTGTTGTGGTGGAAAAAACGGTACTTTCTTTCACCTGTGGTGAACGTGCCCAAAAGCAAAAGCCTATTGGGACATGATACATAAAGAAATTGAAAAAATCATGAAAAAAACCATAATAAAAAATCCAGAAAAATTCCTATTAGGAATTTTGGACACGGATACAGATGCAGGGGAAAGAAAAATCTTCATCCTAACAACAACGGCAGCAAAAATGCTCTATGCCTGTCATTGGAAGTCTGAGACCAGCCCAACAAAAGAGGAATGGCTAACGAAAGTGACAGAACTATGCCAGATGGAGAAATTGACGGAAGCTCTCAGAGCAAAAACAATAAGGCTGTAAACAACAAATGGGACTGGACCTTACTTCAAGACTATTATAAAAAAGAATGTAATGTAGACCTAGACCTATAAGACTAGCTAAAATATGAATAGCTGTAGTTGATGGATATGATAGAAATATAGTCTTTCTGAATCTCCCGATCTCCACCACCTGATAATGTGGGTTTTTTTAACCCCAGGACAGAAGAAAATCAGGCGGAAAGTAGAGAAGATGGGGCTAGAACAATACTAGATTAATGTATAAAATTAAGCCAAACAACATGGAAAAATCACCGTTACCTCGAAATTTTCTTGAGCCCTCCTATCTCTATACCTTACAATACTACTTATAGCAATCCTTCCCCCCCTTCCCTATTCTATACCTCGTAGAAACTCTTTCTACGATCTCTGCTTTTCTTCTAACTTCATTTCAACTTGGTATGTATAAATACCTTTTACTTAGCTGTATTGTACTTTTATATTACTCTACGAAAATTAATAAAGATCTATTTAAAATAAGAAAAGAAAAAGGAACAAAGTCACATCTGTCTTCTGTGTGTTCCTTGAAGTTGACTGTAGACATGGTGATGCCATGGATTTCATAGGGCTTTCTTAGGCAAGTAATTCTCAGAAGTTGTTTCACTGGTTCCTTCCTTTGAAATATAACCTATAGCACCTGGAGTTCTCCCATCCAAGTACCAACCAAAGCGGATCCTTCTTAGCCTCTGATATCAGATGCTTTTATATTTTGACATATATGATCTGAATGTACATTTTGGGCAGGGGTTGGAATCATTTCTATTTATGCTTATAACATTCACATGCAGTAAGGCTTTCATATTTGCAAGGGGTAGCTTCCAAGATGGACTGAGGTTGCCTAAAATCACAAATACAACAGAGACTACAGAATCACCTCAATTCCAGTCCCAGCATGCCATACATTTGCACTGGGGGACCTAGAGCAGTGTTTTTCAACCTTTTTTGAGCCGCGACACATTTTTTACATTTACAAGATCCTGTGCCACACCACCAACCAAAATGACACAAAAAGACACTCTAACACAGTAATACATATAGTTAATATGTTTTTAAATGTATTTATACACTCAGTGTGAAACCTGGGCCTGTTTCGATGAACACAACATAGATATCCTGGCAGGAATGGCAGAAAGACACAAACTTCCCACACAAAACTCCCATAACCAAGAGAAAATACTATAAGAGTTTGGTGGATCTTTGGTTTTGCAGTTGTAGTTCACCTATATCCAGAGAGCACTGTGGACTGAAACAATGTTGGATCAGGACCAAACTTGGCATGAATACTCAATATGCCCAAATGTGAACACAGATGGAGTTTGGGGAAAATAGACCTTGACATTTGGGAGTTACAGTTTCTGGGATTTATAGTTAACACATAATCAAAGAGCACCCTGAACTCTTGCAACAATGGAATTGAACCAAACTTGGCATATTGAACTCTCATTACCAACAGAAAGTACTGAAAGGGTTTGTTTGGGAATTGACCTTGAGTTTGGAAGTTGTAGTTCACCTACACCCAGAGAGCACTGTGGACTCAAGCAATGTTATGTTATGTTGTTTGTTTTCTATCCAGAATCACAATGTTGGAAGGAGGCTCACCACTTTGAGGTCCCTAAAACAGGCATGGGGAAACTTTGGCCCTCTGGGTGCTTTGGACTTACATTCCCAGCATTCCTAACACCCTGAGGCCCTTTCCTGCTTAAATGGCTGAGGGTGAAAAAGGAAAAGAGCCTGAGGCTGCTAGGAATGGTGGGTGTTGGAGTCCAAAACACCTGGAAGGTCCAAATTTGCCTGTGCCAGCTTTCGACAGAGACCTGTTCCTCCCCCTTCGCGCCCTTTCTTTCCCTTCCTGCCGAACACTTACTTTTTCTTCTACACGGCCGCTTCTGCCACCATTTTGATCCGAGGGGGGAGAGTGAACGTGTTTAGGAGGGGAGGGGGAGGGAGGAAGACGTGACCCGTGCGGGCGCTACTACGCAGACTTGCCCCAGAGCAAAGCGAGCAGAGCGAGGCTGGGAAGAAAGGAGCTTGAGTGGAGAAGAAAAGGTGTTTGGCAGGAGGGGGAAGAAAGGGTATTGGAGGTTCCAATTTCCCACGGCACACCTGATGATCTAGTGTCCCATGGCACACTGGTTGGGAAACACTGGGTTACATCCATAATGATCTTGTATAGTGCATTTGCTTTTGGGTCTCTTAGGACAAATCCCCTAAGTCAGTGTTTCCCAACCAGTGTGCCATGAGCGATCATCAGGTGTGCCGTGGGAAATTGGAACCTCCGGGGGAGTCTAGTGCGTTGAAGTATAAATACCCTAAGAAACCTACCTCGATAAAGGCACTTGGTCTCTCCCTCTCCATGCATTGGGAAGACCCGCCTCCCTTTCCCCAAGTAGAGACCTCCTCTTGCCTCCTGGGGGTTCTGTGTGGGAAGTTTGGCCCAGTTCTATCATTGGTGGGGTTCAGAATGCTCTTTGATTGTAGGGGAACTATAAATCTCAGCAACTACAACTCCCAAATGTCAAGGTCTATTTCCCCTGAACTCCATCTGCGTTCATATTTGGGCATATTGAGTATTCAGGCCAAGTTTGGTCCTGATCCAACATTGTTTGAGTCCAGAGTGCTCTATGGATATAGGTGAACTACAACTCCAAAACTCAAGGTCAATGCCCACCAAACTCTCATAGCATTTTCTCTTGGTTATGGGAGTTCTGTGTGGGAAGATTGTGTCTTTCTGCCATTCCTGCCAGGATATCTATGTTGAGTTCATCAAAACAGGCCCAGGTTTCACACTGAGTGTATAAATACATTTAAAAACATATTAACTATATGTATTACTGTGTTAGAGTGTCGTTTTGTGTCATTTTGGTTGGTGGTGTGCCCCAGGATTTTGTAAATGTAAAAAGTGTGCCGCGGCTCAAAAAGGTTGGGAAACACTGCCCTAAGTATTTGGGGAGTGTAAGTCAAAGGAAACAAAGCATTTATATCTACTGAGGAATGCCTTCTTCTCTCCAGGTTATAACTTTTTTCTCTATAGAAAATTTCCTGAAGTCACATAAATCATCAGCTGGTTTGAAAACAGTTCTTCTGATATCTGGCCCCAAAGCAAAGGCCAGCTAGGAGAGAGGTGACTTAGCTAGAAAGCAGCAGAGCAGGGAAGCAGGCAGCAAAGTATCTCCGAAGCCAGCTCCACTGTCCTCGAACTAACACTTCCCTCCTTGGAGGAAGCCAAGGGTTCCTGTGTTGAAACTGAGATCTGTTGTAGCAAGTGCCAGAAAGAGCCTATTTCTGGAGCGCTGGGTTTGAAAGACACTTCTGCTCAGCCAGATATTTTCTCTCCCACACACAGTTTCTTCTGTTTATAAAATGTCACCTTCCTTGATCTTTTTGGTGAGAGGGGAGAGGATGGGAAGAGAAATCAAACCAGAAGGATAAGGGGCTGATATGTCTTTTTCACATGAAGCAATGGATTCAAATTGCAGGGAAAGAGATTTCGCCTAACCATGAGTAAGAACTTCATGACAGTGAGAGCTCTTTCAATGGTGGAATGCGCATCTGCAGACTATGTCGGAGTCTCCTTCTCTGGAGGTTTTCAAATTCAGGTCATCTGGTCATCTGTTGGGAGTGTTTGGGTTGTGTCTTCCTGCATGGCAGAAGGAAATTGGACTAGATGGCCTTTGGGTCTCTTCCAACTCTACCATGCTATCACGTCAGCTACTAAAAAGATGCAAACATGGCTTGAAAACAGTCCATGTGAAAGGGATCTAAGAGACTCAGTAGACCACAAGCTGAACATGAGTCAACAGCGTGACGCGGCACCTATAAAAGCCAACACGATTCTAGGCTGAATCAATAGGAATACAGTGTCTAGATTGAGGAAGTCATAGTCCAGCTCTATTTTGCTTTGGTCAAACTTCACCTAGAACTGGGATAATATGGAGCACCGTTACCTTCCCGCCAGAGCAGTACCTATTGATTTATTCATATCTGCATGTTTTCCAACTGCTAGGTTAGCAGAAGCTGGGGCTAACAGCGGGAGCTCATCGCACTCCCCAGATTCAAACCACCAACTTGCTGCACCATGGGGGGGAAGGCTAGGGTATGTTTAGCTTTCAGAAAAGGAGGGTGAGAGTTATGTTCAAGTATCCGGAAGGAGACCACATTGAGGAGGCAGCAAGCTTGTTTTCTGCTGCTCGAGAGAATAGGACACAATACAGCAGGGCTCCTCAAACTTTTTAAGTCGAGGGCCAGTTCACAGTCCCTCATACTGTTGGGCGGGCTGACAATCATTTGAAAGAAGCATGAATGAATTCCTCTGCACGCTGCGCATATCTTATCTGTAGTGCAAATAATAATATTAAAAGAATGATACAATATTTAAAATGAACAACAATTTTAACCAACAAAAATTTGCCAGTATTTCAATGGAAAGTGTGGACCTGCTCTTGTTTATTATTTATTATTATTTATTTACGACATTTCTACCTGCCTTTCTCACCCCGGAGGAGACTCAAGGTGGCTTTGCATACTATTTGATGCCTTAAAACACAATGTACAGTTGAATAAATATTAAAATAGAATTTAAAATACATTAAAAACAATACATTCAGAGTTAAACAGTAATTCACGAGCTAAATGCAGGATGTTCCAATGGTCATTGCATATTGTTCCAAGTCTATCTATTGCACACGTTCTCTGAAGTCTTGGTCACAAAGCCATGTTTTCACTCTTTTGGGGAAGGTCAGAAGGGAGGGGGCTGATCTAACATCGCTGGGGAGGGAGTTCCACAGCCGAGGGGCCACCACTGAGAAGGCCCTGTCTCTCGTCCCCACCAACCACACTTGTGACGGAGGCAGGACCAAGAGCAAGCCCTCCCCAGATGATCTTAAACTCCATGGTGGTTCATAGAGGAAGGTACATTCAGTCAATAAAGCTGGGCCAGAACCGTTTAGGGCTTTATAGGCTAAGCCAGCACTTTGAATTGTGCTCGGTAGCTGATTGGCAGCCAGTAGAGCTCACGTTAACGTGGGGGTTGTATGCTCCCTGTACGCTGCTCCGGTGAGCAATCTGACTGCCGCCTGTCTCTCAGCGTTTCCAGCGTCCCTTGTTGTTCTTCCGCATTCCTTCAGCATTTCCTGGAGTTCTTTATGGCCTCATAATTCAGTCAAAATTTGCCTCCCCACTTAATGTGGTACCTTTATCTCCTACTTGACAGATGCAACTGTCCTTCGGGCTGCAAAGGTCGACAGCAGGCTACACTTAAGGTCGAGCACCCACCTCGACCCGGGCAGGCCTCGAACTCATGACCTACTGGTCAGAGAGATCTTATGCAGCTGACACTTAGCCAGCTGCGCCACATTCCCGGTTAGAAGGTTCCTCGGTTCCTCCCCACTTTCAGCCATCAAAGTGGTATCATCTGCATATCTAAGGTTGTTAATGTTTCTTCCAGCAATTTTAACTCCAGCCTTGGCTTCATCAAGCCCCGCATGTCGCATGATGTGTTCCGCTTACAAGTTGAATAGGTCGGGTGAGAGGAGACAGCCCTGTCGTACTCCTTTCCCAATCTTGAACCAGTCAGTTGTTCTGTGACCTGTTCTTACTGTTGCTACTTGGTCATTATACAGATTCCTCAGGAGACGGACAAGGTGGCTTGGTCTCCCCATACCACCAAGAACTTGCCATAATTCATTATGATCCACACAGTCAAAGGCTTTAGAATAGTCAATAAAACAGAAACAGATGTTGCAGTTTATTGAAGGATATACAGTATGTGTGAGAGAAAATAAAAATGAAGGAAACAGTATGGTCCAAAGGGGTTTCTTCAACAGACAACAGATAGTCCATTAAATTCCAGGTCCAAAGATCAAACACAAGAAACCAGGTTATAAAATCCACAGAAACAAGGCAGTTAGATATCCCAAAACTCAGAACAGGAACTTGACAAGACAGGAACCATGAAACTAGAGATCCACTTGGAACAGGAACCATGAAACTAAATTTCCACTTGGAAACAAGACCGTCATGAAAATCCAACGTTGACCCAACTGAAGTAAAAAACTTTCCCTATTCTTATTTATTTATTTATTTATTTATTATTCGAACTTGTATGCCGCCACTCCCCGAGGGCTCGGAGCGGCTCACAACATTCAGTAAAGTACATCATAATACAGAGAATTTATACAGCAAGATCACCACAAACATATCTGTATACCTTTATAAAACGGAATGTTTGTATGTGTGTATGTGTGTGTGTATGTGTGTATGTGTGTATGCGGAGGCGGAAGGGCGGATATGTGGCAGCTATTTGCATAAAGTCCTTTGATTGGACAGCCTCGCCACTCCAAAATTCTAAGGCACCAGACAGAGGGCATTGATAGCCACTGATTAGCCAGCAACCCAGAATCCAGGCCTCTACATTCAAACAACAGGATTTCTTCCCACTGAGGGGAAAAAAGCCAGCAACCCAGAATCCAGGCCTCTACATTCAAACAACAGGATTTCTTCCCACTGAGGGGAAAAAATGCACCATCAACATTCCCTCCCCACTTGGCTCTGTGAAAACAAAATGGATTCCTGTATTCTCCTCCCCCTGAGCTTTTAGAAAATGGCTGCCTGCCATGCACCCTTTTAAAGTTACCAATAGCAGGCCATAACATTCCAGGCCCCAAAATAGAGTTTAGGGCAGGATGGTCGACGAATGATGGGATTTGCATCCCAATTCACTTCCCAGAAAACATTGTAGCCCCTACAAATCCCTTCTCCCAGATAGGCCCAAAAGAGGCATCCATCTTCCCTCTTCAACACAGTGTCAGAGAAAGGCAGCTTCTGACAGGATCTTTAGAACAGGCACTGTCACTCTACAAGGTAAGGCCCTACTTCACTCAAAAAGACACAAGAGAAAACAATAAATACCTTTCTCTAATGCCTTTTAATGCTTATATAAATAATTCTGGCCCAAAAGCCCCTCACCCAGCCTCATTGGACCTTACTGCTAATTCCATGCAGGCCTTTTCCATTTTTTTAACTCCTTTCTGTTTTACACCGGTATACTTTCACAGGCCAGGGCGGATATGTGGCAGCCACTTTCACAGGCCAGGGCGGATATGTGGCAGCCACTTTCACAGGCCACAGCGACCAGCGCGGGTGATGGACCTGCACCAAACTTGGTACACATAACCCCCCTATGACATGACCCACGTATTATGGGATTTGTAGTACTTTCCAAGACTTTGGTTCCCACAGACCACTGAGGCCACCAAAAAGGACCAATACAGACCACACTCAGCACACACAGCCCCCATGACCCACTCTACGTCCTGGTGCAGTTTGGAGGAGGGTGGGCCATGGATGATGGGACTTGAAGTGCCTCTACTCACTTCCCAAGTCCGCTGCAACCCTCATCCAATCACTGATCGAGACCAAACTTGCCATACATAACCCCCATGACTGCCTTCACGTCCTGGTGAGGTTTGGGGGAAGGACTGACAATGGATGATGGGATTTGTAGTACTTTACACCCCTCTGTTCCCACAGACCACTGTGGCCCCCAACAAACACCGGGAAAGTCCACACTTGGCACACAGAGCCCCAGTGACCCACTCTACAGCCTACTGAAGTTTGGAGGGGGACAGAACATGGATGATGGGACTTGCAGTACCTTCCCTCACTTCCCAATCCTGCTACAAACCTAATCCAATGACTGATCAACACCAAATCTGGCACACAGAGCCCTCATGACCCACTCTACAGCCTGGTGTAGTTTACTGTGAGACGGACCACGGATGATGGGACTTGAAGTACCTTCACTCACTTCCGAAAAACAATGCATCCCTCATCCATTCACCAATACAGACCAAACTTAGCACACAGAGCCCCCATGACCCAATCTACATCCTACTACACTTTGGGGGGGACGGGACACACAGAGATGATGGGACTTGCACTACCTTCAGTAATTTCATGATACCACTGCAACTCCCAATAATGATGGATCAAGACTAAACTTGGCACACAGAGCCCCCATGACCCACTGTACATCCTGCTGCACTTCTCAAATGACCCGGGCAGGGCCGGGTCCCCAAGCTAGTAACATATAATAAATGGATGACAGTAGCAATTAAAACTCGACTATATAGCAATTAACAAATGGACAATAAGGACCTAATCTAATCTAATCTAACAGCTCAGGACTACCCTATGCCCACCGTTCTAATGTTTCAGTTCCAGGCCCTAATATCTTGGCTCTCCTCCTTATTCATACTGTAGGCCTAGAGCCACCCGAGAGGACAGAGTCCAGTTTATGGGAAGGGGCTGCGGTTATGGATATTGTCCAGCTGGCAAATCCTATTCCCCAACAAACTCTAGTCTTAAATTTCCTCTGGCGATGACCACGTCTCTGAGGCTTATGCTTTGGGAGCCTACCAGTTCCCATCGCTATTCTCTTGTCCATGTCTGAAGCTTCAGGTTCTTTGGAGCTCAGACTTGTCTTAGTCCCGGTCCTTGTTCTGTCACTGCCATGTTGATTCACTGCCAGACCAGAGCTCCACGAACCGCCAAGTGCTCCCCTCTACTGGGGAGCCAGTTCGATCTGGCTTCTCACCAGAAGTCCGGCAGGTAGCATGGTGGCCAGGCATGTAGCTGGGGGGCTTAGGGGGCTTCAGCCCCCTCCCCCGAAATTCTCAGGGTGGTCTGCGAGAAGGCCTTCCTGGTACATTATTTAAACTGTTATGTTTATTCATATCATGATCTGATCACCATGCTCATTATATCCCACATTCATGGGGTTATTGGGATAACAATACAAAAGGTTTGGTAGGGTAGTCCCTCTCTTACTCAGACTCAGCCCCTCCCGAATCAAACTCAGCCCTCCCCAAATCAAAATCCTGGCTACGGCCCTGATGGCGGCGTTTCCGCTTCCGGTTTGGGCGACCCGTGCGCCTGCGCCAAGGCTTCCCCGGACTTGGAGAAGAAGGAAGACACTCACCGGCATCCCCAAGGTCAGCCGCCATATTTGGTGCCTGCCCGATAGTCAAGGAGAGGCAACGACGACGATGCCGGCCAGCACGAGACATGGGCGCCGAGGGAGAGACAGCTTATAAAGCCTATTATAAAGGCTTTCCTGACTCATGCAATGAAAGGAACACATTCCATTTCACTTTCCCACCAGATAAAAACCTTATTTTCCCTTTTCTCTCAGAGACGAGCTGACCTTCGAGGAGCCTGTGAACTCTCCCTTTGTTTATGAAAAATCTGCATCTGACAAATCCTCAGAAGACCGATTCTCAGGGAAAGCCTGCTGAGGGCCTCTCTCAGGAATTTGGCCTCGAACATTCACACTCTGCTCAAAAGAAATATCAGGCCTCTCAGGAAAACCATCATTCCTATTATCATCACACATATGCCCAGATACCCCAGCATCCCCATGAGACACAACCACAGGTATCACAGGCTGAACTACAACATCTTCCAACTCTGTGATGCTATCCAATCTATCTGATGAACATCAGCTTGGAAAAGATTGGCTTCAGAAAAATAAGAGTGGAAGGATTCTGGTATTTGGATATTTTCAGAAATAAATCCCCGAGACTTGGCATTCTGTAGTTCTCAGCCTGTATCTTGCGTACCAGAATGCAGCAGCTGCTGGATCTTATTGGTTTCAGATAAACAGGAAAGCCGTTCCCACACCACTGGAAATCTGCCCATCTCTAAGAGGCAGGCAGTAGCTCATTGAGGAATTTTAAGAGAGACCTTCCTGCCGTCGGCTTGTTTCCATTTTTTCCCCCTCTTCCCACTGTCACCACTCATACTGTATGGAAAACATACAGGAAAGCAAATGTGAAAGCCAGCAATGGAGGGATGAGAGTGCAAAGATCTCCCTGTCAAACCAGATTCAATTCTTAAAGGGGAGGGGAAAAAAACGCTACCATCTGCTGCCAACTATTTTTAGAAACACCAAAGAGTGTTTCCACTTTACTCTAGAAATCAGGTCCATTAATGCATTTACCTGCTCCTGACTTAAATGTGGTTGAATGAACAATTTAACAATCACACAAAAAGCCAAGGGGCAGTCTGAACCATTCATGTATATTCGACGCCCAAGGCCAAAATGATGCGGACAAATTGAAATAATTAGGGAATTATAAGAAATCATTGCCTGGTCACCTTGCTGCAGGTGGCGAAAAAAAACAGGCTGCTTGTATAGACTTGTATTGAGCAGGAGCTTACTCACAAACAGAAAGTGCCCTGCTGACATCTATTACAGTCCTACAGACCAAAGCATCTCCATTTTTCTTCTATGAGGAGAGAAAAAAAAATGTCCCATCTTCTCTGTTTGATTGATTTGAGAGCCATGTCAAAATCCAGATGAGTTAGGAGGGATGCGGAAAGGCCAAGGAAGGAGGCTTTCTTAGAATTCATGATTCTGGAAATGTATCTGACTCTGGAAATGTATCTGAGATTCTGTTATTAGAACATGAAGTAAGGTAATTTAGAGCAGTGTTTCCCAACCTTCTTTGAGCCGCGGCACATTTTTTACATTTACAAAATCCTGGGGCACACCACCAACCAAAATGACACAAAATGACACTCTAACACAGTAATACATACTGTATAGTTATTATGTTTTTTAAATGTATTTATACACTCAGTGTGAAACCTGGGCCTGTTTCAATGAACACAACATAGATATCCTGGCAGGAATGGCAGAAAGACACAAACTTCCCACACAGAACTCCCATAACAAAGAAAAAATGCTATAAGAGTTTGGTGGGCATGGACCTTGAGTTTTGGATTTGTAGTTCACCTATACCCAGAGGGCACTGTGGACTCAAACAATGATGGATCAGGGCCAAACTTGGCATGAATACTCAATATGCCCAAATGTGAACCCAGATTGAGTTTGGGGAAAATAGACATTGACATTTGGGAGTTACAGTTTCTGGGATTTATAGTTCACATACAATCAAAGAGCATTCTGAAACCCGAGACAAGGCCTGCTCCCCTTCCTTCTTCTCACCCTCCCATCATGTGAGGGGGGGGGGGGCTGTAGCACCGCACACGCTTCCTGCCCGTTCTTTTATTTGGGGCTCCTGGCTTCTTACTGATCGGGGGAATCCTTTGTTGGGAGGTATCCAGGTTGGTTCATCAAGTGCACAGATATATAAACCCAATTTTCCTAGTTTCCAACAAACCGCACAACCTCTGAGGATGCCTAACATAGATGCAGGTGAAACGTCAGAAGAGAATGCTTCTGGAAAATGGTCATACAACCCGGAAAACTCACAACAACCCAGTGATTCCGGCCATGAAAGCCTTCGACAATACAGCTTTTCTCAAGTCTTGCAAATCAAGGGAAATGTCTGTTGAGTATCTCCATCAGCACTGAGGTCTTCTTTTCCAACTGATCTCCACCTTTCCAAACATTATCATCATTTCAAGTTAACCATGTAGTTCCATGATATGGCCAAAGTACAACAGCCTCAGTTTAATCATCTTGGCTTTTAGGGAGAGTTGCATCTTGTTGTTATTGTGTGCTTTCAAGTTGTTTCATTCTTAAATATTTCCAAGATGGAACTATACATATTTCTTTCCAACACGGGGCTCTCCAGGAGCTTTGTCCTATAGCATTAGGGTTCCCATATGTCCCTTATTCTAAGGGACGTCCCTTATTTTGGCCCTAAAATTTGTGTCCCTTTTTTCAGGCTCTGTCCCTTATTTTTGACTAGCAGGACAGGACTGGGCGGGGTTGACCAAAGGAAGGTACGCGCTGTGGTTTCCATGGCAATGCCTGCCGGGGATTCCAACTCGCAGGGTAGCCTGCATCCCGTTGGAAGGAAGAGGCGATACATGACTTTTTCAAAGTACAGTAGACTAATTAACCGTTACCCAAGGGGAATGTTGGATCATGTTGGATAAAGATAGTTTCTGGTTGCTTGAGAGTTATTCTTAAAATAGGCCTAGCTGTGCATCCCAATACTATACAATGCTGTGCATCCCATACTATACTATACCATTAACTATTGACATAATAATCATGAAGATGTACTGTCTTATAAAATTTATTTTATTTTAATGTTTAGACAGTGCACTTTTAAAGTCAGCAAAGTCAAGTACTAAATACAGATGGAGAAAATTAGGTAGTTCTGATAATGTTTTTTTCTGCATGACAAAGCATGCAGAAACACACCATGTACTGTTAAGAGGGTGTAAGTCAGTTTCTTTTGTGAGTTTCAATCATTATCTTATTCTGTTAATAAAACTATTTCTACCTAATGTTTGAGTTTCAAGTTTTTAATGAAGTGTCCCTTATTTTTGTGAAAAATCCCGTAAATGTCCCTTATTTCTTATATCAAAAAATGGCAACCCTATATAGCATCCAAATGGATGCGACAGAATGGCCAACGGATAAGAATCATGGGAAGTGTAGTTACGCCTAATGAAGCAGTGAAGTCAGGGTTATGCAATGGATGACATGCAATTACTGCCAAAAGTGTCATCTCAAACTGCTTCATCACCACTCCCATGACCATGTTTAGAAATGGATGAAATCCAGTATCATCGCAGCAGGAGTTTGCCTGCCTTCATTATTTCTTTTGCTATCACATGCTGAATGTAGAGAAAGAGGTCACACAATCATATCACATGTTTTGCATTACGTTACTCACATGATAAGAGGACAAAAGTGGAAGAAATAACTGTCAATCTGAAGTGGGGGGAAAGTGTCTCAAAGGTATAAATTTCTTGGTTCCCCCCAACCAAATCTCTGGGTCTTCCAATGGACCACAGAATTGCACTTGAGGACCTAGAGATTCCTAGAAAGAACATTTTAATCAACGCAAATTTTCAAATCTGCAAACATTAAACCAAAAATGTGGAGGGCTGACTGCACTTTAAATCTAAAATGGGATGATAATAATAATAATAATAATAATAACTTTATTTCTAACCCACATCCATCTCCCCAGAGGGGACTCAGAGCGGCTTACATGGGGCCGTGCCCGAGCAACACATAACAAAATATTTGGACTGTTTCCAAATAGTCCCCATGGGAGTTTTTATTACTAATTTCCGTCCTTCCAAATAAATGCAGGTTCTAAAGCACAACCTTCACGTAGAAAATATCCGTATCCTTTAAGCAGAAATGCAAAAAACAGGGTTGCTGTTTCCCTCATTCCACTTTGCTCTTCCCTTCTAAAAAGTAAGGAGGAAATGAGTTTTCAAGTGAGTCTGGAGGAACCTGATAAAGGGAGCTGAAAGATAAACACAAGCAGTAGCACAGACACACACGAAAGATGAACATATGATCTCCGTCATCTGACATGCAGAAAGGAACATGTGTTCGGGGGAGACAACTGGCACTTATGATACTTAGCCAGAGCAACTCCCATTGACACAGAAAATTGAGACATAATGCTTTAGAGCAGTGTTTCCCAACCGGTGTGCCACGGCACACTAGTGAGCCGTGAGCGATCATCAGGTGTGCCATGGGAAATTGGACCCTCCAATACCCTTTCTTCCCCCTCCTGCCAAACACTTACTTTTTCTTCTCCACTCGGGCTTCCTTTTTCCCAGCCTCGCTCTGCTCGCTTTGCTCACGCTGCCGCTTCTGCCGCCATTTTGATCCGAGGAAGACGTGGCCCATGCGGGCACTACTGCACAGACTCGGCCCATGTCTTCCTCCCTCCCCCCTCCCCTCCTGAACAGAAGCGGCAGCGTGAGCAAAGCGAGGCAAAGCGAGCAGAGCGAGGCTGGGAAGAAGGGAGCCCGAGTGGAGAAGAAAAAGTAAGTGTTCGGCAGGAGGGGGAAGAAAGGGCACGAAGGGGAAAGGGGAGGAAGAGGTCTCTGTCGAAAGCTGGCATGGGCAAACTTAGACCTTCCAGGTGTTTGGACTCCCAACTCCCACCATTCCTAGCAGCCTGAGGCCCTTTTCCTTTTCCCCTCAGCCATTTAAGCAGGAAAGGGCCTCAGGCTGTTAGGAATGGTGGGAGTTGAAGTCCAAAGCACCCAGAGGGCCGAAGTTTTCCCATGCCTGTTTTAGGGACCTTAAAGTGGTGAGCCTCCTTCCAACATTGTGATTCTGGACAGAAAACAAACAACAACATAACATAACATGGTTTGAGTCCACAGTGCTCTCTGGGTGTAGGTGAACTACAACTTCCAAACTCAAGGTCAATTCCCAAGCAAACCCTTTCAGTACTTTCTGTTGGTAAAGAGAGTTCAATATGCCAAGTTTGGTTCAATTCCATTGTTGCAAGAGTTCAGGATGCTCTTCGATTGTGTGTTAACTATAAATCCCAGAAACTATAACTCCCAAATGTCAAGGTCTATTTTCCCCAACCTCCATATGTGTTCACATTTGGGCATATTGAGTATTCATGCCAAGTTTGGTCCTGATCCAACATTGTTTGAGTCCACAGTGCTCAGGGAGTTCCCCATTCTGGCCAACAAAGCTATTTTAACATTGCTCCCGTTTTCAACAACATATCTGTGTGAGATGAGCCTCTATAGCTTGACGAAACAGGCCCAGGTTTCACACTGAGTGTATAAATACATTTAAAAACATATTAACTATATGTATTACTGTGTTAGAGTGTCATTTTGGTTGGTGGTGTACCCCAGGATTTTGTAAATGTAAAAAGTGTGCTGCGGCTCTAAAAAGGTTGAAAAACACTGCTTTAGAAGACAGAGAGTCCAGCTTAAAGACGCCTGGCTGTCGTACACCAGAGCAGGAACACCTCTGTCCTTAAACACCACACCAGCTTGGTAAAATCAGCAAGCAGTTTATTGTAGATAGAAGATATGTAGGCAAAGCAGTAAAAAATAGCAAAACAGTAAGGATCCTAATTCCAAAATAGCTCATAAGCTTCAAAGGGAAGCAAGATCCATGAGTACATAGAAATCCATGAAACAAGGCACATGAAACCATGAAAAAAAAAACCAGCGGGAAAATCCCTTAGGTAAAACTTAAGCTTGGCAAAAACTTGGTACATGAAACTTGGAGAACTTGAAAGCAAGATCGTGATAAAATAACAACGTTGACTCGACTGAGGCAACCGTCTCCCATGGATCATTATAAACCTTTTCCAGATTCCAAAACTGAAAAAACAATTTGTCTGAGAAAAGCGGTGAGAGGCCTCGCTCAGGAATATGGCCTTGAGAATCTTCCTGACATAGTTCAGGCCTCTCTTGTGATCTTTGCTCAGGCCCAAGCAACCACTCATCCCCAATGCTAGCAGACCCCGGCCCAGCAACTGGACCATCATCTCTTCGGCGTTGAGTATTTATGTCACAGCGGATAGGCAACAGAAATATAGAAGTTTAATTCCCCATCGGCCCAAAAACTCCAGTCTCTGTTCGAGTGAATAATGAAACTCTCATTCAATTCACAAGGTAAATATATAACTTTGTATTGATTTGTATTTAACAATAACTGGCAAAACATCGAAAAACAACAGCCATCACAGCTACCTTTCTAAACATCCTTTCCTCACAGATATTAAATCCCAACTGTCACTTTGTAACTGACATTCCTCAAGGTTCCATTTAGCAGTCTTGAGACAGCGCCATCTGGTGTCAAACATGTCACACTGCAGGTCATCTCAAACTGCGAAAATATATCTTGTGCTGACTCATGAATTGCTATTCAAAATGCAATAATCTGACATCATCCCCATTCCCATCAAGAACATTCCCATCATGAACATCAACATGGACATCAGACACAATCACAGGCTGAACAGGCTGACATATAACACTAGCTTCCAATGGTATTTGTCTCATTGCTCTCACA
Organism: Anolis apletophallus; assembly: GCA_030556195.1. Classification (NCBI taxonomy): domain Eukaryota; kingdom Metazoa; phylum Chordata; class Lepidosauria; order Squamata; family Anolidae; genus Anolis; species Anolis apletophallus. The sequence goes on along the minus strand of JARBWK010000011.1, from coordinate 42,627,720 downwards.
AATCGCAAAATGAGGACATATCTTATACTCAGACCATTGCCTCACCTATAGAACTGGATGCTAATTCCATACTGTACACCCTTATTTATTTTATTTTATTTTATTTATTTACAGTATTTATATTCTGTCCTTCTCACCCTGAAGGGGATTCAGGGCAGATATATGTGACAGATCAGGGCACGTGCTCTGAATACAGTTTCAATTCTTTGCTTTTTCAGATGCTTTTAAAACATCCATGTGTCTCTTTCCTCCCTTTGTGTTCAGCTTCTTTCAACTGCTGCAAACTGAATTCAAAGTACAGAAGCAGGTGGCATCCCATTAATGCAGCAAGCTGGAGAAGAGAGGATAGGGCTGAACTTTGTCCTTCCCTGTAGGCCAGTGGTTCCCAATTTTTTTTGGCCTACCACCCCCTTTCCAGAAAAAAAATGACTCACCGCCCCCCTAGAAATTAATTTTTTTTAAATGTAATAGCAATTTAACAGAAAGATATATGTATTAATGCAGCAGTTTTCAACCTTTCTAATGCCGTGACCCCTAAATAAGGTTCCTCATGTTGTGGTGACCCCCATCCATATTTTCGTTGCGACTTCATAAATACCGGTAATTTTGCTACTCTTACGAATTCTAATGCAAATATCTAATATGCAGGATGTATTTTCATTGTTACAAATTGAACATAATTAAAGCATAGTGATTAATCACAAAAACAATATGTTTGGGGGTGTATGGACAACGGATGATGGGATTTGCAGTACCTTCGACCAATTCAGCTCTGACTTCCACAGCCAAGACCCCATGAATGACAGACCTGGACCAAACTTGGCACACAGAACCCCCATGACCAACAGAAAATACTGGAGGGGTTTGGGAGGAATTGACAGTGATTTAGGGGAGATGTAGTTCACCTACATTTGGAGAGCACTCTGAACCCAAACAACCCTGGATCTGGACCAAATTTGGCACAAATAATCAATATGCCAAAATTTGAATACTGGTGGGGTTGGGGGGATCGATTTTGTCATTTGGGAGTTGCAGCTGCTGGGATTTATAGTTCACCTACAATCAAAGAGCATTTTGAACTCCACCAACAATGGAATTGAGCCAAACTTGGCACACAAACTCCCATGACCAACAGAAAATACTGGAGGGCTCTGGAAGGAATCCACAGTGATTTAGAGAAGACGTAGTTCACCTACATTTGGAGAGCACTCTAAACACTGGTGGAGTTGTGTGGGTTGATTTTGTCATTTGGGAGTTGTAGCTGCTGGGATGTATAGTTCACCTATAATCAAAGAACATTTTGAACTCCCCACAGCAATGGAATTGAACTAAACTTGAGCAATAGAGAATACTGGACCTTGGAAATTGGAAGCTGCTTGCATTTTCCTTCGTGCCACACCCATCTCCCAGGAGGCACCTGCAAACACCGTAGCGACTCAGGGGGGGGCGTTTGCAGATGCGGAGGCTTTCCTTCTCCGCTGGACCAACTGGTAGGCACACAGTCACAAGCGCGCGACTATCTCAGCCTGCTAGTTGGAATCCCTGGGCAGGCGCTGCTTGGAAACTGCAGCGTGCGCCCCCTTCCTCTCCTTAACTTTGCTCACGGCGCAGTCCCGTATCGCCCCTTCCTTCCAAGGGACTTTGCGAGTTTGAATCCCGCCACCGCCCCCTTACAGGGCTTCAGTGCCCCCCAAATTCTCCTGAGCCTCCCACCACCCCCTTGGATCGCCTCACCGCCCACTAGGGGGTGGTACCGCCCACTTTGGGAATCACGGCTATAGGCTTAGGCAAAATAAAACCACCCATCCTAGCTTGTCTGTTCTTCCTCATTAATATACTTTGCATTCTGACTATTTCTTGAACACACATATCCTCATTTTCATCTGTAAAATGTCGGTGGGTATAGGACATGTGTCCAAAGCATGCCCCAAGGCTGCACTCTTCTTCTCCATGGAAGCCTACCTGTTCCGTGAGACAACTGCCTTAGGCACCAGATACCAAAGAGTACAAACCAGCTAAGATTTAGTGGAACAGTGTGAGCTTGGCAGCCTGTTCTGTGTCTCCTACATTGGCCATCCTCATTTGTGGGTGGCAGACATTCACCTAAGAACACTGAGGAAGATGCTTCAGCACATGGAATGGGGAGGGACCATTTTATCTTCTGCTTCAGGCAGCAACATGTCAGGTGGCTGTAGATCATCTACTCATCCAAAGTAGAGCAAGCCTCCTTAGTGGACCGTACTTATAAAAATTATGGATGTTGTAATTTTTCCAAAAGTGGATAGAAAGCAAGTAAAGACAAGACCTGCGTTATTGCTCAAATTAACAGCCAGGCATAGGGTGTACTCCAGAGTTGAGCAAAGAAGCTCCAAGGGGAATTGAGCTCTGGCACAATGTATGGCCTCCAGCCATCAACATATGTGTGCTGCTCCGACGAGATCATCAATGAATGCCTCCTGCCACGCATCCACAGCACATCCTTTCTCCTCCTCGGTCGCTTGAGGATGGAAGAGGTCAAAAACCCTGCCCTTCCTCATATACAGTCATTCTAATATACACATGAAGCTGTCTTATTCCAAGTCTGCCCCCAAACCTCTTTCAATTTGGCATGTTCTTTGATTTGCACTGACTTGCAAGGACAGAACTGATAAGTCAGTGATTTAGGATGTGCTCTGAATACAGAATCAATGCACTGTATCCCTGGTCAGATACTTAAGCTACAGAAGAGAGATGAGGTTCCACCTAGAAAGGTATGCCAAGTTCTGGCTAGTCCAAGAGAGCTTCTCTAAGGCCTTAGGCCAGGGTTGGGGAACTTCAAGTCTCTCCAAAGACTTAGTTACACTCCCCCTGAAGACGCAGGTTCGCAGCTTGGGAGTGATCCTGGATTCATCACTGAGCCTGGAACCCCAGGTCTCGGCGGTGGCCAGGGGAGCTTTTGCACAGTTAAGACTCATGTGCCAGCTGCGCCCATGCCTTGGGAAGTCTGATCTGGCTACAGTCGTCCACGCTCTGGTCACATCCCGAATAGATTACTGTAACGCACTCTACGTGGGGCTGTCTTTGAAGACAGTTCGGAAATTACAACTAGTCCAACGGGCGGCAGCCAGATTACTAACTGGAGCTACATACAGGGAGCATACCACCCCCTGTTGTGTCAACTCCACTGGCTGCCTGTCCACTTCCGGGCTCAATTCAAAGTGCTGGTTTTGACCTTTAAAGCTCTATACCAGGGGTGCCCACACTTTTTCATCATGCGAGCTACTATATGAACAATCACGTTGAAAAGATCACCTGTTGTGCATGTGAGAGTGTGCGCACATGCGCACGCGCATGCTCCTACTGCAGCCTTCCATCCGCACGGGGCTTCTTTCTTGCATGCCCACGGAGGGCGAGGCGGAGAAAGGTGGCGAGGGCACAAGCAGCAGCAGCAAGTGGAGTCTTCATCCCTGCAGCCCCCTCCTCCTTGGGTTCAGCCCCAGGAACATGGCAGAGCCCTCCCTCCTCGCCCCCAACCAAGGAAAGAAAGCAGCCCCACACAGCTCGCTCACCCAGGTCTCAGCTTGGAATGGGAGTCCCGAGGGCAGCAGCAGGGTTTGCAGCGGGGCTTGCTTGGCTTTGCCCCACTTTGCCCGGCCTCCTTCACCTCTTTCTCTCTCCCTCTCCCTCTCTCCTTCCAGCGCCCGCCTGCCGGCCAAAAGGATCCGGAAAAGTTCTCCGGATTTCTTTCTTCTCTCCCTGGCTCTCTCTCTCTCTCACACACACACACACACATTCCGTCCATCCCTCCCACAGCCTCGCATCCTATCCATGCGTGTGCCTTCGCCTTGCTCCTCCCCCCCAGCAGCAACCAATGGGCGGTCATGTCACCACACCGTGCGTGGCAAGACGAGCGCCAGTGCCCGCCCACTAAAGCCTCATTTTGGCAAAAGAAGCCCTGCGAAGGCGGCAGTGGGAGCGCACATGCGCACGCATGGCAGGAGCGCGCCATCCGGCTGGGGAGGCCCAAAGATCACCTGGAAGAGGGCCGAAGATCACCTAGGTGCTCCCGATCACCATAATGAGCACCCCTGCTCTATACGGTTCTGGCCCAGCTTACTTGTCCGAACGCATCTGCTGCTATGTCCCACCTCGTAATTTAAGATCATTTAAGACGGCCTTCTCGGTGGTGGCTCCCCATCTGTGGAATGTGCTTCCTAGCGACATACGATCAATTCCATCCCTCCTGACATTCAGGAAAAAAGCAAAAGCCTGGCTTTTAGACTGGATTTTAATGGAAAGTTGATGAATAGGGCTCAATGCTTTTTATGGACAGAACACTGTTTTTTTAAAACTTAAATGAATGTGTATGATATGTTGATGTAATTGTCTTTTAATGTATTTTAATGTGTAATATTTTGGGGGGTTTATACTGTGTTTTACTGTGTTGGCATCGAATGGTGCCTTTTTGGAAGCCGCTCTGAGTCCCCCCTCGGGGGTTGAGAAGAGCGGGGTAAAATGCCGGAAATAAAAAAATTAGTTACCAGCAGCAAGGCTTTGAAATTAAAAAGTGCCTCTACTTTTGATCCCACTTCATTGGAACGAAGCTGCCCATGGCTACGTCCTTGGGCCATAAAAATTCCCTGCTCTTGCCTTTAATAGAGGTCATTCTTAGACAGTGTTTCTCAACCTGGGGGTCGGGACCCCCAGAGGGGTCGCGAGAGGGTTTCAGAGGGGTCGCCAAAGACCATCAGAAAACATATTTCTGATGGTCTTAGGAAGCCCTTTGGCAGAGGAGGTTGAAGATCTCTCTGCTGTGATTGGCAGGCCTCCCTGCCAAGGGGAAGGCTGTTTCTGAGACTCCAAGTGGGGAGGGGAGAGCAGGCGTGCTCGGCGCATGGCAGCATGATGCGCATGTGTGGGTAAGGGAGAGTGTGTGATGTGGCATGGAGGCTCAAGCCAGCTAGTCCCTTCAAGGCATGTGGGTTCTGTGTAGGAAGTTTGACCCAATTCTATCATTGGTGGGATGCAAGGGGCTCTTTGATTGTAGGTAAACTATAAGTCCCAGTAACTACAACTCCCAAATGTCAAGATCTATTTTCCCCAAACTCCACCAGTGTTCACATTTGGGTATATTGAGGATTCGTGTCAAGTGTGGTCCACATCCATCATTGTTGAGTCTATAGTGCTCTCTGGATGTGGGTGAACTACAACTCCCAAACTCAAGGTCAATTCCCACCAAAATCTTCCAATATTTGCTGTTGGTCATGGGAGTTTTGCATACCAAGTTTGGTTCAATTCTATCGTTGGTGGAGTTCAGAATGCTCTTTGATTGTAGGTGAACTATAAATCCCAGCAACTACAATTTCCAATTGACAAAATCAACCCCCACCCAAAAAGAAAAGACAGTTATGAAGTTGCAATGAAAATAATGTTATGGTTAGGGGTCTCCACAACATGAAAAACTGTATTAAGGGGTCGCAGCATTAGGAAGGTTGAGAAACACTGTTCTTAGAGATGCTGCCCTCCTTCCTAGGGCTGTCAAGGAACTTGCATATCTAAAAGACAGAGACCAGGACCCACATAGTTGCTTGCATTTTATGCTTTGAGTTCTCCTCCAGAGTACAAACCGAAGCGCCAGGAGCTCAAAGGGATTTGTCCTCATTTGAACAACACTGAACATCTCCTGACCTATCATGCAATGCTAGCGGTAATGTCAATGAACAGAGCTTCCCATCAGGGATTACTGGAGTTTCGTAATGCATCAAATATAAATGGGCATTCAAAAGGAAGGCACACATGCATGTTGTAAAGTGGGTCATAACCAACTCTATGAATCAAACCAATGAAATGTATGCTTCTGCTAAGTCACTGTACTTCAGACGCAAAAGAAAAGGCTTCTTTAGGCCAGACTGGTGCAAAGAAACATGACTTCTCATAATATAGCTCTTTTGGTTTAGCCAGGTTTTCCTGGTTGTCATCATTTTGTTGTACTGTTCTGGGGTTTTGTGGCTATATAGTTTGAAGGTATATACAGTGGGCACTTGGGAGAAAGGCCTCAGTGGGAGGTAAGCCTCAGTGTTAGTAGGCTTCAGTGTGAGAAGGCCTGGTGTAAGAAACTTCAGTGAGAGGAAGCCCCAGGTTGAAGGCCATCGTGTGTGAAGCTTCAGTGTGAAGGCTGTTGTGTGTAAAAGACTACTGTGTGAGGCTCCCGTGTAACTTCGGTGTGAGAAGAGGCTCTGTGAGAGCGAAGCTGTTTATCTGCATCAGAAAGAAGCCCAGCGTGGAAGCAAAGAAAGAAGTATAAATAACTTTGTTTGTGTTATGGAAAACTTGTTCTTATAAATAGTGCAAACATATTATTTTACTACAAAGAAAAGCCTCCTATGGAAGAGATAACATTGGTCTGTGTGTTTTTGTTCTTTTTATCACTTTGGGTCAGGTATGTACCGGGGGGGGGGGGGCGTGGGGTTAGGGTGGTCCACGAGAAGGCCTTACTGGTACATTATTTAAACTGTTATGTGTATTCATATCATGGTCTGCTCACCATGCTCAATATGGGGGTATTGGGATAACAATACAAAAGGTTTGCTAGGGTAGACCCTCTCTCACCCAGACTCACCCCCCGGAAATCAAAATCCTGGGTTCGGCCCTGCTTTGGGCTACTGGTGCTGGGTCACACTGCTGCTATTAAGTTACTCTTCTGTGCATTTGTGGAGAGAGTCTTTCATTAATAAGTCCACTCGCCCAACAATCTTCACACTCTCTGGCCAGGCTGGTTGAATTATTCTGAGAGTTTTTCATAATCTAGAACAGGGGTGCTCACATTTTTTCAGGATGCGGGCTACTTATAAAACAACCAAGTCAAAATGATCTACCTACCCACTACTCAGAGAGCCATAAAGGCAAAATATTTGGAAATTTATTTACGTGAGAACAATATAATATATTTTAAGACTGAATTCAACTAAATGTGAGTATAATAAGCCCCTGAATTTATTCATCATAATAATGATGATAATATTCATTCAGCCTACTACTACTACTACTACTACTAATAGTAACATCAACAACAATAGGTTCCTAGAATAGGAGGAGACCTCCAAGGGCCATCCAGTCCAACCTCCTTCTACCATAAGAGAAAATCACAAAGCATTCCTCACAGATGGCCATTCAGCCTCTGATAATAATAATAATAATAATAATAATAACAACAACAACAACAACGGGTTCCTAGAATAGGAGGAGACCTCCAAGGCCCATCCAGTCCAACCTCCTTCTGCACATGGGTGGCGTCGGGAGCCTGCGGGGTTCCCTGGAGGGCCCAAGTTTGCCCAGGCCTGCTTTAGCTAGAGATCCTACAGCTTGATGACCCATGAAACCACTTCCAACTCTATGATTCTTTGTTAACGTATCGATAATAATGCATATGCCAAGCATTGTTCCTCAAAACATAGATGTCAAACAAGGTCCACCAACTTCACAGATGTTTGCTCAACTGTTCTTGAAATGTCAATGGTGGTGACCACTACCAGAAATAGCCTGGACGAAGGAAATCTACAAATGCAGTAGCAAAACTAAGAAAATCCCACCCCTATTATTTATTTAATATTTATTTATTTACAACATTAATATGCCGCCCTTCTCACCCCGAAGGAGACTCAGAGCAGCTTACAAGTCATATGTACATACGACATACTACATTTATTAGCATAGTACACAATATATAGAATTCTATATTACTATATTGTACAATTCCACTATACTGTAATATTACTAATAATATTACATGTAATATAAAATATATAATTATTACATCATATTATATTACATTATAATATTGTTATCAATATTATATGTATATATAACATAATATAATATATTGTATATACATATAATACTAATAATATATTATATAATAGATTATTATAATATATAATATATATTATATTATAAGCGCAGCACATTATATTATGTGTCAATCTAAAGTCTCTGCGTTCTCAACATCTGACCGGTCAAACATGTCAAGGGGATTACCAGCATTAACAAATTAGACTTCTTAAACTCTGGGTTAATCCTCCAAGAATTCAAAACTCTCCTTGAACCAAAGGGTAGGATGTTACTGGTTACCAATGAGGGGCGCATTCCACTGTTTGAAAAATTTAAAGCATCCGTTTTGCAGGAACTCGTTTTGTGCATTGGTGAACACAAAATGCAAAACCAGTATTGCAACACCAGGAAGTGAGACAAGTATGTAAAAGGGAGAAGGAGAATTTTCCTGAATGTTTGGATATGCCACTCCTCAGATAATCCATTATACAAGCATTCCCCTATTCAGTACCCTCTAAATCAGGGGTGCTCATTAGGTAGCTCGGGAGCTACTAGTAGATCTTCGGCCCTCTTCCAGGTGATCTTCGGGCCTCACCAGCCGGATGGGGCGCTCCTGCCATGCGTGTGCACACCCTGCGCGCACGCACGCTCCTGCTGCTGGCTTGCGGTGCTTCTTTAGCCTGCGGGGCATTGCAGGAAGAAGGAAGCACGAGGCGGGGCCTCTGGAGGGAGCGCCCTGCCTCTCTCTCATCCAGAAGCAGCTGTGCAGCCTCCGTTGCCGGCGAGACAGGCAGGGCGGAGCGCTCCCTCTGGATGCCCCGCCTCGTGCTTTCTCCTTCCTGCAATGCCCCACAGGTGGAAGAAGCGCTGCACGGGTGGAAAACAGCAGCAGAAGCACGTGCGGTGGCAAGAGCTTGCGGCGGCGGGAGTGCGTGGGAGCGCATGGTGGCGGGGGCAGGTAAATCTTTTGGACTTGGTTGCTTTAAGAGTAGCTCGCATGCTGAAAAAGTGTGAGCACCCCTGCTCTAAATATTGATAGACAACAGTTCCCATTCTCCTCAGCCAGCACCCTATCTGTAGCGTTGGGAATTTCAGTCCACTTCGAGAGGATTGGAAGTGGTCCTAACCCAGTGGTTCTCAACCTTCCGAATGCTGCGACCCCTTAGTACAGTTCCTCATGTTATGGTGACCCCCAACCATAAAATTACTTCTGTTGCTACTTCGTTACTGTAATTTTGCTACTGTTATTAATTGTAATGTAAATATCTGATACACAGGATGTACTTTCGTTCACTGGCCAAATTTGGCACAAATACCTGATACGCCCAAATTTGAATACTGGTGGGGTTGGGAATGGGATTGATTTTGTTATTTGGGAGTTGTAGTTGCTCGGATTGATAGTTCACCTACAATCAAAGAGTATTCTGAACTCCACCAATGATGGAATTGAACCAAACTTGGCACACAGAACTCTCATTACTAACAGAAAATATTGAAAGAGTTTGGTGGGCACTGACCTTGGATTTTGGAATTGTAGTTTACCTACATCTAGAGAGTACTATGGACTCAAACAATGATGGATCTGGACCAAACTTGGCACGAATACTCAATATGCCCAAATGTGAACACTGGTGGAGTTTGGGGGGAAATAGACCTTGACATTTGGGAGTTGTAGTTCGCCTGCAATCAAAGAGCATTTTGAACCCCACCAACAATAGAATTGGGTCAAAATTCCCACACAGAATCCCCATAACCAACAGAAAGTACTGTGTTTTCTTATGGCCTTTGGTGACCCCCCTGACACCCCCTCGTGACCCCCCCAGGGGTCTCGACCCCCAGGTTGAGAAACACTGTCCTAACCATTCATCATATTAACAAGGAATAACAACAACAACAACAACAACAACAACTTTATTTACGTATATCCTGCCACCATTTCCCCATTTACAAACGCATGTGGTAGTGCAATGGAATATACAAACACAGTAAAATACATAACAGATGTAAACAATGCTAATAATACAAACAGATATACATAAAAACAGCATATAAAACCCCTACTAATTAAAATACGTAATAAAATGCAGCAATAACTGCAGGGAAAAAGGTCGTATCAATTTCATTGGAGATACAGATAGTTACGCCCAGCATGGTGTAGTGGTTTGAGTTGTGGACTAAGGGTGTATTTACATTGAAGACTACCTTTGTGTTCCATCTACGAACCCAGGCAATCTCTTCGATCATCTGGAGAGGCCCTGCTCTCGCTCCCACCCCCGTCGCAGGCACGATTCGTAGGGACGAGGGAGAGGGCCTTCTCTGTGGTGGCTCCCTGACTCTGGAACTCGCTCCCTAAAGATATTAGACAAGCCCCCACCTTGGCAGTTTTTAGGAAGAGTTTGAAAATGGGGCAGTTCCAATGTGCCTTCCCAGAATAAGTAAATTGCCCTGCTCTGATCAATCCTTGCAAAACGTCCTCAGAACCACTTTAATCATCTGTTGGGTTGTCTGCTCCACATTATCTCCCATAAACCCTCCTATTACACACATTCTACCTCTGTTGCACCCAGCGTTATTTATTTTAATATTTTAATACTGCACATCTGGCCCAGCCATAATGCTTTTAAACTTTGTTGTTGTTGTTTATTCTTTATTGTAAGTTGTGGTAATGGTATTGTTTTAATTGCTGTCGTGTTATTTTACTATGTGTTGTTGGGCTTGGCCTCGTGTAAGCCGCCCCGAGTCCCTTCTGGGAGATGGGTGCGGGGTATAAATAAAGTTACTGTGTAAATGTGATGTCTTTTTGTTTTTGTGTGTAGTATCAGTGTGAGGTTAGGCTGTGTTGTAGAATGTTATTGTGTTATTTGTTTTACTTCTTGTTTTATTGTAACCTGTGTTATGAAAACCTTTAATAAACATTGTTCCTAACAAAAAAAAATAAAGTTAATAAATAATAAATAAAAATAAGACTTAATGTGGTTTGACACCACTTTAACTGTCCTGTCGATGCTATGGAATCATAGGATTTGTAGTTTGCTGAGGCACCAGCATTCTTTGTCGGAGAAGGCTAAAGACTTTGTAAAAGCATAACTCCAACAAATCCGTATCATTGAGCCATAGCAATCACAGTGGTGACAAACTGCTTTAGTTCTACAGTGTAGATCAGTGGTTCCCAACCTTTTTTTGACCAGGGACCACTTTGACAAGGGACCACTCTCTAACATTAGTACCAAAAGGGTTACCAATCAGTTTTTGGTCCACTTTAGATTCGATTTGGTTATTTGGGGTGGTTATTCAGAAAATTTCATTGGATAGACCACGTCAGCTCTAGCTTCTGATACAAAACAAATGCCACGGTGAGCGACCGAGAAGGAGTGGCAGGCGATGTGCAAGTAGCGGAAATAAAATAAAATAAAGGGGAAAGAGGGTTGCGGACCAGATTTTTGTCCTCGCGGCCCACTGTGGTCCGCAGCCCACAGGCTAAGAACCACTGGTATAGATGCACCGTAAGACACTGAGAGACCAGGGTTTGAATCCCCGTTCAGTCAGGAAGCCCACTGAATGGCTTTAGGACAGTCACACACTCTCGGCCTCAGAGGAAGGCAAAGGCAAACACCACGGTGAACAAATTCTGCCAAGGGAACCCCATGAAAGATACTATAAGTCAGGAATGACCTGAAGCTCATGCTGGAGGTGAGAAACTCTCCTAAGTTCATTTCACCCAAAAACGAAGGATATTATAGATAGAGCCTTCCTGTTCCACTTACGAATGAATTAATCATTCTGACATTATTTAAATGCGGTTGATGAATTCTACTTCTGTTATAAAGAAAAGTGATTAAGTTGGTTTCAAAGACAAGGTCTAAAATTATTCAATATGATCAACTTTAACACTCTAGTGGGTTTTTTTCCAAATACTTTCCTGTTGCTGATTACTTAGGTATTGTTGTATAGCACTTTCATGAACTGCTGGGCAAGATTTCTGTTGCACCCCCGGGCCGGAAACATCTAGGACAGTGGTTCTCAACCTGTGGGTCCCCAGATGTTTTGGCCTTCAACTCCCCAGAAATCCTAACAGCTGGTAAACTGGCTAGGATTTCTGGGAGTTGTAAGCCAAAACACCTGGGGATCCACAGGTTGAGAACCACTGCTCTAGGACCATAGCACCACACAAGAGTCCAGAATATAAGCAGTTTATTGTAAAAACATATTAAAAAGTATAAGAAAAAATCAGGAATAAAGAAGATGCATAATCCAAAAAGGTTTAGCAACAGGTGATAACCGAGCAGTAGTCCAAATGTATCATAAAGATCCAAAGGTAAAACAGTGCAGGAATAACCAAAAATCACAACATAGAAAAGGTCCAGGATACTTAAATCCAAAACCAAGGCTTGACTTAAAACCAGAGAACACAGGACTAGCGTCTCACTCAAACAATATGTCTAGGTAAACAATTTGCTATTTAATAGGTACCCATTAAATCATTCCGTTTCCCATGAATTTTCTCCACAACTTTCCCACATAATCTCTCAGACCAACACTTCCTATTTTCTGCTCCAATCTGTAAATGAAAACTTTTGTTTATCGCCATAGCTCCAGGCGTTTTCCCCTAAGAACCTTCCGTATCACTTAGCTCTTCGCCTGACTCCTTATCTAATGTTGCAGTTTCTGGCTCCTCTTACTGACCTTGAAGCCCTGCACTTTCCAAGCCAGCTTTCTCACAGGGAGAACCATCATTTCCCTGATTTGAATCTTCTTCACTTTGTGCCTCAGGCAATCCCACAGTAAATCCCACAATCCTCTCTAAATCATCAGTGAGCCCATCAGCCTCTGGCTGATCTACAACAATTACATCCTTTTTCACCTAGTATAATATCTACAACTCAGAGATCTGGCACCTTACAAAGTACACATCTTTTCCCTCTGATGGGATTTCAAGCATTTTTGTTAAAGCAAATTAAACCTTGGGGAGCAGAAAGAACAAAAAGTGTTTACAAGGCAGCTTGGGCAACTCATTTGCTCATTATTATTGACAATCATTTGAAAAGACCTTTCCCTCCCCCAGCGCATTCAAGCCATTCAATGGAGGATTTGGGCAAGGAAAATGTCAACAAACCCTTTACACAGCAGTGAAGACTAACGAAAAGCTGGTCATAGGAACTGATAGAATTAAAGCAATAATAGGGACAACAATAACTTAGTAATTGTGATATTTGCAGATATGTACGGTCTTGAGGTTGTTGTGACCTCTTAATCCATTCTTTTCCAGATGTAGCACAGCAGTTCTCGTTCGTGCCTGGAGGGCAAGGAATAGGTCCTGGGGTTCCATTAGCATTAGGGCCTGCAGCAGCAGAGGTGGATTCGGAGGATGAGCTAGATGACTGGGGTGAAGCACAGGGCCCTTCGGATGGGCCGCAGTCTCCCACAGAGAGCTTGGCATGGGATGAAATGTTGTTTGGGCCCAGCTTAGATTCCGATCACCAGGTGGAGATGGGAAGCAGCGAAGGGAGTTATGAACACCCCGGGGGGAGGAATTCCCAGGAGCCCGAGAATGTAAACATGGACGAACCCGAGTGGGAAAGTGCCAGGGAGGAAAGTTCTCAGGAAGATAGCGACACAGCTGCCGAGAGGCAAGGTCGCTCCTTCGATAGGAGACGAGACATCGAGTCTAGCAGGAGGGCTTGGTCGAGGGTCCTAGACCGACCGAGGTCCGTGAGCAGAGATTGGAGACGAAGGAGCCTAGAGCGTCGCGGACCTCGGCCGACGGATTAAGTATAGGGTCCGTGGGAGCGCATCCTCAGTTCTCCGGCCACGTCTTTCCTGGATAGGCGTGAAGCGGAGTGGGACCACAAGCCAGCAGTGGTCATCAAGCCTTGCCTTGCATTTGCCTTGTTTCTTGAGCCGCAGTGGTTTGCGGAGCCTTGTCCTGTTTCCTGATCCGCATCGGTTTGCGGAGCCTTGCCCTGTTTCCTGATCCGCATTGGATTGCGGAGCCTTGCCACGCTTCCAGCTTATTTGCTACGTTACTTTGGACTACTTGCTTATCACCTTTTGGACACTTGCATATTATTGGACTATTTACTCCTTGGAACTGTTTTTATACTCAATAAAGTAGTTAGCCTTCAGTACGTCTCTGTGTGTGTGATTAAGGGGCCTGCTACGACCGCGATCGTGACACCAGATCCGAATATACAGGTCCTTCTCAAAAAATTAGCATATAGTGCTAAAGTTCATTGTTTTCCATAATGTAATGATAAAAAATTAAACTTTCATATATTGCACACCAACTGAAATATTTCAGGTCTTTTTTGTTTTGTACTGATGATTTTGGCATACAGCTCCTGAAAACCCAAAAATACTGTCTCAAAAATTAGCATATTTGGTCGGATGGAATATGCTAATTTTTTGAGATATGTATGCCACAATCATCAGTATTAAAACAAAAAAAAGACCTGAAATATTTCAGTTGGTGTGCAATGAATCGAAAATATATGAAAGTTTAATTTTTATCATTACATTATGGAAAATAATGAACTTTAGCACTATATGCTAATTTTTTGAGAAGGACCTGTAGCCCTTTTTCCAGCCAAAAGAAGAAGAGAAGGTATAAAGATGACGATAATAATTATAATAATAATAATAATATATTCTAGCAAGTTTTCGGGAAGAAAAGAAAAGCACATACCAAGCAATCAATCTTAATCTTCCCAGTTTAACATTTTGCTATAAAACCCAGGTTTTTTTGTAGCACATTATCCCATTCTTTGTCCCTTACACTTCTTCATTTATAAGTGTCATAGTCTTGATGCAGCCCATTAATTTAAGATTTCCTGTCGAGACACTCAATTGGTTTTCAACTCTTCCAATAACCCTCTGTGCCTCTAAAATATGTGATTGTGCTGGATGTCATATTATATTTTAATGGAAGTGCTCCAGAATCAAGCGACGCCATGACTTCCCCTTGAATACCCCGGTTATGGCCAATGATCACTTGATGCTTTTGAAGCCAGCCTTGGAATGTTGTGTCAGAGGAGATGAGGCTTTAGCCTGGACCTACACCAGTGTTTCCCAACCTTTTTTGAGCCGAGGCACACTTTCATCACTTAAAAAACCCTGGGGCACACCACCAACCAAAATGACACAGAATGAAACTCTAACACAGTAATACATATAGTTAACTGACCTTGAGTTTTGAAGTTGTAGTTCACCTACATCCAGAGAGCACTCTGGACTCAAACAATGTTGGATCAGGACCAAACTTGGCATGAATACTCAATATGCCCAAAAGTGAACACAGATAGAGTTTGGGGAAAATAGGCAGTGAGCCGGAGGGAGGCCGAGAGCAGTTTCACGCGCACCAAAGAGGAGGGGGAGGAGGGAGGGACAGGGCCCTGCGGGGAGCCTTTCTCCCGGTTTGCGGCTCCGCCAGGCAGCCAGGACCCGAGATTTGCTCCATTTCTCCAGGTCTCCCTCACAAGCGGAGGGAGACCTGAGGAAACAGAGGAGATGCATCTCGGGCCCTGGCTGCTTCCAAACAGTGGTGGAGGGAGAGCCTGGGGAACAGGCCCTGCCTGGGAGCCGGGTTTGGCCGGCTCGGGTCTCCCGCCGGGACTCGCCGGAAGACGCGAGACGCCCAAACTCGGCTGCCAGGCAGGGCCTGGGCCCTGCGGGGAGCCTTTCTTCCGAGGCTCCCCGAGGTGCCCAGGCCCTCCCTGGCAGCTGGGATGGGCCAACTGGCTGGCGCGCGGAGGGGAAACGGCCGAAGGAGGCGGCGCCCCAGCCCCTTCTTCGCTGCCGCCGCCTGGCCCTTCCTTCTCCTCTCCCCACAAGCAGCAGCAGCAGGCAGGAGGGGAAGAAAAGGGGGGGAGACGTTTTCGCGGCATACCAGATGATCCATCACGGAACAGTAGTGCGCTGTGGCACAGCGGTTGGGAAACACTGACCTACACTGTAGAAATTATCTAATTTATCACCCCTGAACTGCCATGGCTCAATGCTGTGGAAGCCTATGAGCTGTCTTTTGGAGAGGCACCAGTTTTCTTGATCAGAAGACCATGTAAAACTACAACGTCCATGACTCCATAGGATTGAGCCATGGCAGTTAAAGTATTTCAAACTGCATGAAATCTACCATATATAGATGTACCCCAAGAGGGTATGTGGTTTCACACCCCCATCACCTATGCACTGATGGTTGAAAATAATTAATTTCAATCTACGCCATATTTGGGTGAATGGCACTGGGAATAAAACAGCCCAATCCAGAATGTAGCCATATAAGAAGACTGAATTTTCTGCTTGGCAGGAAAATAAAAAAGCTTGTACTGCTCAAACTTTGCTTTTGAGAGGAAACTGGTGCTTCTTTCAATGCTAGCCTGATGCATAAGTAAACACTTCCCACTTCATCAGAGTTACTAAATTCCACTGAGTGCTACACTTAAAACCAATTTAATGTGATGAACACAGTGGCTTGTGGACTTGAAGTCCAAAACACCTGGAGGGTCCAAGTTCGCCCATGCCTGCTCTCAGTTAACTGGCACCCATGGGGATAAATGTAGTCCGTGGTTGCTTGAGAGTTACTATTAAAAACAAACCTAACTAATACTACTACCTCATATTATACCATAAACTCTGTATTGACTGAAAATTAAAGTGGAAATGCAATGATTAAAAAGCAAATAAAGAGAAACTTAACTGAATGTAACATTTCTCCTAAACACTGATTTGAATTTTTATTTCAAATATTATATTTTCAATTTTTTTTTTTTGCTGATTGCTTGAGAGTTCCAGTTACTTGAGTTCTGGTTAATTAAGTTGAGAGAAAGAGATGAAGCCTAGACTGCTAAGGTAAAAGGAAAGGTTTTCCCCTGACATTAAGTTTAGTCGTTTCCGACTCTGGGGGTTGGTGCTCATCTCCATTTCAAAGCAGAAGAGCCAGCATTGTCCATAGACACCTCCAAGGTCATGTAGCCGACATGACTGCATGGAGCGGTGTTACCTTCCCGCAGGAGCGGTACTTATTGTATGTTTTTGAACTGCTAGGTTGGCAGAAGCTGGGTCTAACAGCGGAAGCTCACACCGCTCCCCGGATTTGAACTGCCAACCTTTTGGTCAGCAACTTCAGCAGCTCAGTGGTTTAACCCGCTGCGCCACCAGGACTGCGAACAAGTACTTCTCAACCTTCCTAATGCCGCACCCCCTTAATACAATTCCTCATGTTGTGGTGACCCCCAACCATACAATTATTTTGTTGGTACTTCATAACTGTAGTTTTGCTACTGTTGTGAATCGTAATGTAATATCTGATATGCAGAATATATTTTAATTCACTGGACCAAATTTGGCACAAATACCAGATACACCCAAATCTGAATACCCGGGGGGGGGGAGGGGAGTGATTTTGTCATTTGGGAGTTGTAGTTGCTGGGAGTTATACTTAACCTACAATCAAAGAGCATTCTGAACTCCACCAGCAATGGAATTGAACCAAACTTGGCATGACCAGCAGAAAATACTGGAAGGGTTTGGTGGGCATTGACCTTGAGTTTTAGAGTTGTAGTTCACCTACTTCCAGAGAGCACTGTGGACGCAAACAATGATGGATCTGGACCAAACTTGGCACAAATACTCAAGATGCCCAAATGTGAACATTGGTGGAGTTTGGGGGAAACAGGCCTTGACATTTGGGAGTTGTAATTGCTGGGATTTATAGTTCACAATCAAAGAACATTCTGAACCCCACCAATGATAGAATCGGGCCAAACTTCCCACACAGAACCCCATGACCAACAGAAAATGAATGCGTATGATGTTTAATGTAATTGTATTTTAATGTATTTTAATGTAGAATGTTTCTGGGGTTTTATATTGTGTTTTACTGTGTGGGCATCGAGTTGTGCCTTTTGTAAGCCGCTCTGAGTCCCCCCTCGGGGGTTGAGAAGAGTGGGGTAAAATGCTGGAAATAAATAAATAAATAAAAATAGGGGTCCCGACCTCCAGGTTGAGAAACACTGCCATAACTCAACAGGCTACTAAAATATACAGTTTTGTAACTACAATTTTCTGCCTTTGTGAGCCGCTTTAGAGACCTAGTCTGGAAGGAAAGCAGGGTATAAATAAAATAAACAATTGATGTCGTGGTTTGCACATTGGACTATGATTCCTAGCCAACATCACACATTTTCAATCACAGAAAACTTTGTAATAGGATCGCCTCAGGATTGCCATAAGCCGGGAACAACTTGAGGGCACACAATATCAAAAACATAAGCCTCTTTTAATGGAGTCCCTCACCCTTTGACCTTTCATACAGGATTGTTATGAGGATAAAACAGGAAAGAGACGAGCCCTGCATTCAGTCTTGAGCTTGCCAGAGGAAAGATAAATTAGAAATCTGAGAAATATACAGTCAGATTATTCAGCTTCCATGCATGGCATGGTAAAGATAGTAATATTATCTTCTCCCACCTTGGACAGCAAAATATTTTGGGATGACCAATAAAGCACACAACCCACCCTTTCATCTCAGCTAAGAGCATCACTGACTCACAGCTAATCCTCCAGAATCACATAAAGATGAAATCCTGTGTGGTAAAGTGCTTACAAAGGATGCACAGAGTATTATAGCACATTAATTGCCATCGTATGATCCGGTCTATCACTCTATGATCCGGCGACGGCTCTTCTTATGTTCTAATGCTGACAATCCGAGAGCAGCAGGAGAAGCAAAGGATGTGCGGAAAGAAAGCTTTAAACAAAAATAGCAGAGATTACTGGAATGGCAGGACCAGAGAACTAGGGTGCAATAAAGCAGATGGGAGCACCTGGGAGCAGAAAGAGGTGAGCATTGACACCCAAGGAGGACATCACTCTGCGGTGGGATTGTGCTGCATCTCTGTCCCAAGGGAGCAACGTCGCAGTTCAAAACCAAGATGCCATTGTAAGAAGTGGCCGGAGTGAGCCAATGACATTACAAAAATAGCACATTGAGTAGGGGAACCCATGTGCAGAGCTGGTGGGGCAATGATATACCCCAATGACATACCCCAACTGACATATCCCATCACTCAAAGGCAGGGCCGTAGCCAGGATTTTGTTTCGGAGGGGGCTGAGTTTGGTTCGGGGGCTGAGACTGGGTGGAAGAGGGTCTACCCTAGCAAATCTTTTGTATTGTTATCCCAATAACCCCATTAATGTGGGATATAATGAGCATGGTGATCAGATCATGATATGAATAAACATAACAGTTTAAATAATGTACCAGTAAGGCCTTTTTCCGGACCACCCTGAGAATTTGGGGGGCTGAAGCCCCTTAGCGCCCCGGCTACATGCCTGCTCAAAGGAATATGTCTGGCCGACAGGACAATCTGTCTGGCAGAATGGGGAAAAAAGGTCCTGCACACTGTCAGTTTCCAAACATTGTAATAAAATATCTGATAGTGTATCATTTCCCAGATAATCTTTGTTGCCCAAAATTATACAGAGGCACCCAGCCACCCCTTCCCCATAAATATTGGTTGACAGCAGGTGGCTATTAAGAGCGGGTTGCCGCACACCAGACTAAACCCATTAGCTAGTCCTGACCCAGACATATGACAAAATCCAAGGGCTACAGGGAAACAAGGGGAAGGAGGAGGGGAACGCTGCAATGACTCACACATTACAGCAAGGCCAGCTAAGCAGAAGAGCCGCATCAGCTGCTGGTCTTACATCATAGGCAGCTTAGCAGCGCAGCAGACAAGGAGAAAGAAATTCTTGTTGCACCCCAAGTCTGGAGCCACCTACGACCACAGCACCACACAGGAGTCCAGAGTATAAGCAAACAGTTTATTTTAAAAACACATAAAAAGTATATGAAAAATAGGAATAAAGAAAGAAGATGTATAATCCAAAAAAAGGTTTAGCAATAGATGATAACCAAACAGGAATCCAAGTGTCTCATATACAGGTCCTTCTCAAAAAAATTAGCATATAGTGCTAAAGTTCATTATTTTCCATAATGTAATGATAAAAATTAAACTTTCATATATTTTAGATTCATTGCACACCAACTGAAATATTTCAGGTCTTTTTTTGTTTTAATACTGATGATTTTGGCATACATATCTCAAAAAATTAGCATATTCCGTCCGACCAAATATGCTAATTTTTTGAGACAGTATTTTTGGGTTTTCAGGAGCTGTATGCCAAAATCATCAGTACAAAACAAAAAAGACCTGAAATATTTCAGTTGGTGTGCAATATATGAAAGTTTAATTTGTACCATTACATTATGGAAAACAATGAACTTTAGCACTATATGCTAATTTTTTGAGAAGGACCTGTAGATCCAAAGATAACACAGTCCAGGAATAGCCAAAAATCAAAGATTAACTCCACAAGCATAAGTTATACTTAGTAAAACTGGAGCAGGAATACAAAAACAAAAACATAGAAAACTTCCAGGATACTTAAATCAAAAATTGAAAACTAAGGCTTGACTTGAAACAAGAACCAGAGAACTCAGGTGTAGCTTCTCACTCAAACACTGCATTGCCTGAACTGAATTTAGGGTGCATACTGGCTGTTAGTAAGCAGACATGAAGTCATGGCATTTTCCACATACTTTATCTTTTTCTCCCAAATGAAAGGTTGTTTTTAACTCTTAAACATTTGAAAACATGCAAGGGGGGGACTGACTGGACTTGCACTCTTGAGTGTCCACAAAAGTTTATCAATGGAGCCTAATATCTGCCAAAGTGTATTGACACAGATTTCTCTTCATTGCCCTGAGAACCTGGGTAGAGGGGCAAGAACACTGCAATCCTAACCTGGAGAGGTGACAAAGAATGGGGCAATGAATTTTACACAAAGGACATTTCTGTCATATAGGATGCCTGGAAGACGTCTCGACCATCTTGGCACCCTTCAACAGTGCTGGACTATGACTTTAGTATTTTAACAGCACAAGTATTGTAGTCCGGCAGCAAAGGAGCTGCTGTCCAACCCAGTTTGGAAAATGTAGCACTAGAACTGTTTTAAAAAGCACAAACCAGCTGAATTAGATTTCCAGATTCTGAATAGGATGCAGCCATAGAGGGAAAGAAAGACATAGAGAGAAGGAGCTTTCCCCCTGTGTCTGGAGCTGCCGAAATGGGAAATCAGAGCTTATTTCAAGGCACAGTGATAAGTCTAATCACTTGTTAGCATCTCTAAATTGAGGCTTAGAAGCAGAAGCTGATAAGAGACTTGGCTTTGGATCACGGCAGAGCACAGAGCTTGGAAATTTGACTTTTGGGTGTGGGAACAGAGAAGGAACTAAAGACCCTAAAGACACCAAAACCCAACTGATTTTGCAAACTAAGCAGGGTCCTTCCTGGTTAGTATTTGGATGAGAGGTCACCAGCAAATGACAAATGTAGGCTATATTTCAACGGAGGCAACTAGCAAAATCACATCGGAATATTCTTTGCCTAAGAAAACCCTATGAAAACCCAAAAGGTTGTTCAGCTGTTGGCTTTATTTCATTCTTGCAGCATGAGGAGGCAGAAGGGTTCAGCTGTTGGTCTATTTCACTCTTGAAGAGAGGCAGAGGGAACTAAGGTCTATAATGTGTCTCACTAGAAGGGGAAATATATCACGAGGACATTAGAGAAGACCTTCTTTGTGGTGGCACCTCTATCATGGACATCCTTCTCTTGGAAGGCCCGATGGGCACCAGTGTTCGTGTCATTTTCAAGCCTAGTTTTCCATGAAAGCTTTTGGTCCTGATTGATTTGATCCAGACTGTGCAATGCTGTAGTTGCACTATTTTATAATTATTATTATTATTATTATTTATTTATTTCTATACCACCCTCTCTTCCCGAGGGGACTCGTGATATATTTAAACATAAGAAGGCAGACATTCAATGCCTAAGTGAGTAGAAATCATATCAAAACATATGAAAATACACGATAGAGCACAATAATAACGGTGATTTTACCACGAAGGTTTAAGTATTGAGATAAACAGAATAGTCTTTAAGACATAATGAACTAAAACACAAAGATTACAGCATATACCCTCAAAGCAGTTTAAAATACAGTCACATTAAAAATGGCTGGAGCCGGTGTTCCTTCAAGATGTATTGTGGCAGCTATATAGTGCAAGTGGAGTTGGCCAGTATTCCAAACAGGTAACATGTTTCAGTCCTCCTGATCTCTGTACAGTACACTAAAGCAGTGTTTTTCAACCTTTTTTGAGCCGCAGCACATTTTTTACATTTACAAAACCCTGGGGCACACCACCAACCAAAATGACACAAAATGACACTCTAACACAGTCATACATATAGTTAATATGTTTTAAATGTATTTATACACTCAGTGAAACCTGGGCCTGTTTCAATGAACTCAACATAGGTATCCTGGCAGGAGTGGCAGAAAGACACAAACTTCCCACACAGAACTCCCATAACCAAGAGAAAATACTATAAGAGTTTGGTGGGCATTGACCTTGGGTTTTGGAGTTGTAGTTCACCTATATCCAGAGAGCACTGTGGACTCAAACAATGTTGGATCAGGACCAAACTTGGCATGAATACTCAATATGCCCAAATGTGAACACAGATGGAATTTGGGGAAAATAGACCTTGACATTTGGGAGTTACAGTTTCTGGGATTTATAGTTAACACACAATCAAAGAGCATCCTGAACTCTTGCAACAATGGAATTGAACCAAACTAGGCAGATTGCACTCTCATTACCAACAGGAAGTACTGAAAGGGTTTGCTTGGGAATTGACCTTGAGTTTGGAAGTTGTAGTTCACCTACACCCAGAGAGCACTGTGGGCAGGAGGGGGAAGAAAGGGTATTGGAGGTTCCAATTTCCCACGGCACACCTGATGATCGCTCACGGCACAATAGTGTGCCACGGCACACTGGTTGGGAAACACTGCACTAAAGTGCAGAAATGTGTTTTTAGCAGTGTCTTAAAGGAGAGGAGGGCAGGGGCCGTTTTTACTGTGTGTTATGTGGAAACGGCAGGGATTGTCTGCTAAGTATGTGTACCTGTAATCCGCTCTGAGTCCCCTTCGGGGTGAGAAGAGCGGAATATAAATAAAGTAAATAAATAAATAAATAAATAATAAATAAATACTTCTTTAGGAAGGGAGTTCCAGAGATAGGGAGCAATCACAGAGAAGGTCCTTTCTCTCGTTCCCACCAAATGAGTTTGTGACGGGGGTGGGACCGAGAGGAGGGCCTCCTCCATTGACCACAGTACCTAGGATGGTCTGTATGGGGAGATGTGGTTAGACAAATAGCCTGAACCCGAACCATTGCTAACTATTTTAAATAGTTAGAACTAGTTCAGCGTTTTCTGGTATGATATATCCGTTTGTTTTAAATTGATTTTATAGTCAGCATCTCTGAACTCTTTGGATATCAGCTGAGATATAGATAAATATTTTAACAATACAAGAATAAGTGTCAAGTTTTTCAGTGCTACATCAGGTTTTTGTTCAAATGTCAACACACCTGTCAAAAATCTTTAGATCCTCAGGACTTTTCTTCCTAAACAGATCTGTTGAAGGAGAAGAAAGGAGCTGGAGCTGGAGCTGAATCAAAGGATGATCTTTAGCTATATCCTAGGTAATTCAGCTAAAGCACCCAGGAAACCATCCATGCAGTTGTTTCACAGGCTTTGCAGAATGCATTATCATAGGGAGCTTAAGCAGTATCTTTTGGGAGTGCTTTACATGCATGTAAAGCTCTCCAAAAATATGTCACTCAAGCTCCTTATGATAGTATTTGTTGCTTATTGAAAGAGGAAACAAGTAGAGATTGTGTCCCATCCCAAGTGGCATATTTAGGGGGGTCGGTTATGCAAATTTGCAGTCATGAAGAGGGGGCAGTTACCAAGACTTCATAAGTTAACAGATGTTCTGGGCAGACATGTATAAAGAGAAAGGCACTTGATCATTTGCAGCTACAAGGTATTTTCTCAGTTCTAGGAAAGAGTGCGCAAAAAAAGGGGGTCACTGCACACTGGACATGCATTCCGGCAAGTGAGCTTAATCTGGATAAAGAAATATATGACCTTCAGAAATTATGGCACTATTCACTTGCTTGCACATGTCGGTCTGGTTAAAATACTGCATGAAACACCCTTGAGCAAGCAGCAACACAGCAGTCCGACATAAATCATTAGTGAAGTAATTCACACTCATTTATTCCAATATTTATATCTTTCTCCCTATGAGCCTCCGGTAACACAATGGGTTAAACCCATGTGCTGGCAGGACTGAAGACCAACAGGTCAGAGGTTTGAATCCAGGGTGAGAGTGTATGAGCTCCCTCTGTCAGCTCCAGCTCCCCATGTGGGGATATGGGAGAAGCTTCCCACAAGGATAGTAAAACATCAAACGCCCCCTGAGCAATGTCCTTGCAGATGGCCAATTCTCTCACACTAGAACAGGGGTGGGCAAAGTACAGCCCGGGGGCCGGATGCGGCCCTTCGGGCCATGCCATCCGGCCCACGGCAAACAGAGAGCGAGGTGAGACCAGCGCGGCTTCCTTGCCGCAGAGATGCTTTGGGAGAAAGGGGGCCGAATGCGTCCTCCTTTCCCTCGCATCAGCTCCTTCCGCAGGAAGCCCCGCCTCCCGCGATGAGGTCACAGGCGGCAGAGAGCAGCGCGGCTTCCTTGCCGCAGAGATACTTTGTTTCCGGCAACAGCAACAAGGAAGGGAGGGGCAGATCGTCCTCCTTTCCCTCGCAACAGCTCCTTCCGCAGGAAGCCCCGCGTCCCGCGATGAGGTCACAGGCGGCATCGCGCAGGAGGCGGGGCTTCCTGCGGAAGGAGCTGTTGCGAGGGAAAGGAGGACGCATTCGGCTCCCTCCCTTCCTTGTTGCTGTTGCCGGAAACAAAGCACCACGTTGCTTTGTAGCTGCTCTCGCCTCACTCTCTGCGGCAAGGAAGCCGCGGGCGAGAAATAGGAGAAAAGAAGAGGAAGAGAACAGGTAAAGGCGGGTTGGGGTCTCTGTATTTTACTATGTATTTGAAGTGCTGGGTTGGCAGAAGCTGGGGCTAACAGCGGGAGCTCCCCATTCCCATTCACTGGCCCATTCGAGAATGCACTGTGGAATATATTATGTTTAATTCACTGTCCCATGCCTGAGAATGCACTGTGGAATATATTATGTAGAACAGGCCCGGGCAAACTTCGGCCCTCCAGGTGTTTTGGACTCCAACTCGCACAATTCCTAACAGCCGGCTGTTAGGAATTGTGGGAGTTGGAGTCCAAAACACCTGGAGGGCCGAAGTTTGCCCAGGCCTGATGTAGAATGTAGTTCAGCCTTTAGGTGCGGCCCTCCATAATATTTTTTGTCTCTCATGTGGCCGCTTCGAAAAAATAATTGCCCACCCCTGCACTAGAACCAACTTGCAGTGTCTCAAGTCGCTCCTGACACGAAAGAAAAAGGTTCTCCCTGCAACTGATATTGATAGATACAAAACGATCCAAAACATTTGAAGTTGTTTAAGCTGAACCATATTTAAGAGGTCGAAAAGTTTAAAACTGTTAATATCACCAAACCCTTTTCAGTTCCAAGGGAGAGAAGAAGGTTGGAGTTGCTTAACAAGTGAAACGCTGCATGCTATCATACAAACTTTCCTGATCCCTGAGAACAGTCTCAGATTCCCAGCTCTTTATACCATCTATAAGATCAATTTAATTTGCTGATACAAAAGACATGGCCTTTTCAGCAGTGGCTTCCAAGATCTGACATTTTCTACTTATGGTCATGCTACCTTGAACTAATAAAGGCTGAACTCTTAGATACGGAGGGAGTCCCGCTAGGCCAGTGTTCCTCAACCTTCCGAATGCCACGACCCCTTCATCCAGTTCCTCATGTTCTGGTGACCCCCAACCATAACATTATTTTTGTTGCTACTTCATAACTGTCATTTTGCTATGGTTGTGAATCGTCATGTAAATATCTGATATGCAGGGTGTATTCTCATTCAATGGAACAAATTTGGCAGAAATACCCAATATGCCCATTCACTGGACCAAATTTGGCACAAATACCTGATACTGAATACTGGTGGGGTTGGGGGCATGATTGATTTTGTCATTTGGGAGTTGTAGTTGCTGGGATTTATAGTTCACCTACAATCAAAGAGCATTCTGAACTCCACCAGCAATTGAATTGAACCAAACTTGGAACACACAACTCCCATGACCAATGGAAAATACTGGAAGGGTTTGGTGGGCATTGACCTTGAGTTTTGGAGTTGTAGTTCACCTAAACCCAGAGAGCACTGTGGACTAAAACAATGATGTATCTGAAGCAAACTTGGCACGAATACTCAATATGTTCAAATGTGAACACTGGTGAAGTTTGGGAGAAAACAAAACTTGTCATTTGGGAGTTGTAGTTGCTGGGATTTATAGTTCACCTACAATCAAAGAGCATTCTGAACTCCACCAATGATGGTATTGAACCAAACTTGGCACACACAACTCCCATGACCAATGGAAAATACTGGAAGGGTTTGGTGGGCAGTGACCTTGAGTTTTGGAGTTGTAGTTCACCTAAACCCAGCGAGCACTGAGGACTCAAACAATGATGTATCTGGACCAATCTTGGCACAAATACTCAATATGCCCAAATGTGAACACTGGTAGGGTTTGGGGGAAATAGACCTTGACATTTGGGAGTTGCAATTATTGGGATTTATAGTTCACCTACAATCAAAAAGCATTCCGAACCCCACCAATAGAATTGGGCCAAACCTCCAACACAGAACCCCCTTGACGAACAGAAAATACTGTGTTTTCTATGGACTTTGGAGACCCCTCTGACACCACCTCACAACTCCCCCTCAGGGGTCCCAACACCCAGGTTGAGAAATGCTGTGCCATTTTGCCAGGCTGCTTTTTGATCTGTCCGCTCCACTTCTGAATCTGTTCAGGGACTTACAGGTTGCCCATTCTTGGTTTGCCCTTGTGGGGGTCATCCAGTTGGGATTTCCTGGTTTAGCTGCCCAGAGGGATAGTCTTGCTGTTGCTGGGGGGAAATTAAGAGGAGTGGTGGTTCTCATGAAACTTTTCCTTGATCTGAGTCTACTGGGAGGAGGCTGATAGCCATGTAGTGGGGTGGTGGCTTTCACAGTGTTCAACCTTATTTCTCTCTCAGTTAGCAGCAACTTCCTCTCACACATCAGGCCGAAAGGCAATGCCAGTTATGGGGGTCAAACCCACTATTCACAGTAGGAACAGACCCAGCATCACAAATAAAAGGAAACAAAATATGATGAGTGGAAAAATACAAAAAAGCTAGACAGAAGGTGCCGCCTGGAGTCATGAACACCCATTATTCAAGTTCCTCTGTCTCCAATACTTGGATGTTTGACAAAATGTCAAGGAACAGATGGCTTGTGCCTTGCAACTGTCACTGCGTTCTCCAAACCTGGTAATATTTCAATCTTCTCACCAGAAGAAAAAAAAAGAATCCTTGGTCCAATCAGATATGGATCCATGGCAAGGTGAGTTGAAACCAATACCCAACTTCTAGAGTTGCCATATTACAGGAGATGTTTCCTATTAGAGAATGGTAAAGTCCTTTTTTATATAGACATAAGATGCCAGGAAAGTCAATATTTTCTGACATATACCCCACAATTGAACAACTTGCAGCCAGTTTCCAATTTCCCCTTTTTGAGCAAAGACTTGGAACATATGGTTGCCTCGCAACTCCAGGTGTTCTTGGAAGAAACTTAATATCTGGCTCCATCGCAGTCTGGCTTTAGACTGCGTCATGGAACTGAAACAGCCTTGGTCTCCTTAGCAGATGATCTACACAGGGAACTTGACGGGGCGGGGGGGGGGGGTCCCCTGTTGGTTGGACATCTCAGTGGCCTTCAATACCAGGAGTCAGGAAGCTTTTTGACTCAGTGAGAGCCATATAATGTATATAATATATTTTAAGACTGAATTCAACTAAATGTGAGTATATACGTACATACTATGAGAAAAGGATTCCCCCGGCAGAATGACGGGACACTTCAAACCTGGCTCTGCAAAAGGCATGCTCAGGACTCTGGGAAGGAAGAGAAGACGGAAGAAAGGGGGAAGGAAAGAAAGAAAGAAAGACAGAGGAAATAAAGGAGGGAGGGGAGGGGAAGAAGGAAGGAAGGGGAAGGAAAAAAGAAGAACAAAATATGAAGAAAAAGAAGAACAAACTATGGAAAAGGAAAAAAAGAAAAGCAGGAGAGAGACAAGGAGGGGAAAGAAAAAAGGAAATGGGAAGGGAGAAAAGGAAAGGGTGGGGAAAAGAAAGAAAGCGAGTGAGGAAAAAGTAAAATAATGAAGGGAAAAGAAGAAAAGAAAGAAGGGGGAGAGAGGAAAGTGAAAAGAAAGGAAGGAGAAGGAAAGGAAGACTTGGGGATAAATAGAAGAGGAAGGAAGGAAGGAAGGAAGGAAGGAAGGAAGGAAGGAAGGAAGGAAGGGGGGAGGGAAAAGGAAGGAGAGAAGGAAAGGGTGAAAGGCAAAAAGAAAGGAAGGAAGAGGGAGAATGGAGGAAAGAAGGAAGAGGAGAGAGGGAGGGAAAAGGAAGGAGAGAAGGAAAGGGTGAAGGGAGAAAGAAAGAAAGGAAGGAAGAGGAAGGGAGGAAAGAAGGTAGGAAGAGAGGGAGGAAAAAGAATGAAAGAAAAAGGGAGGGAAAAAGAAAGGAAGAGAAAGAAAAGAAGGAGGAAGGAGGGTGCGGGGCCAAGGCGGACCTTGGTGTTGACATCGGCAAGGCAGTCCCTCCGGAAGGCGTCGAAGAGGCAACGGCTCTTGAGCTGCCTGACGATGAGGGCGATGAGCTAGGCGTCCCCTGGGGCAGCGAGGCCGGGTCTGCAGAGGATGAGGCGCCGCCACCATGCTTTGCCATCCCTGGCGAACAGGGCGCAGGGCCCTGAGAGCAGTGGGGGATGAGGAAGAGGCGGCGATGGCAGCGCGGAAGCAGCAGTCGCAGCGCATTTGCGTCACTCCTCCCTGCTGCATGCTGGGAAACCGAGGCCAAGGCTGCTCTGGAGAGCCAGATGCAATCATGAAAAGAGCCACATCTGGCTCCCGAGGCAGAGGTTCCCTACCCCTGCCATAGACCATGGTATCCTTCTGAGATGCTTCGCAGGAATGTAATTTGGGGACACTGTTTTGCAGTGACTCTGGTCTTTCCTGGAGGGTCGTTCTCAGAAGGTGTTGCTGGGTGACACCTGCTTGACAGCCGTTGTGCTGTGGAGCCCCACAGGGTTCAGTATTGTCCCCCATGTTGTTTAACATCTACATGAAGCAGCTGAGGAAGATCATCCAGAGTTTTGGAGTTCTATGCCATCTGTACTCAGATGGTATCCAACTCTATCACTCCTTTTCACTGACTGCTAAGAAGGCTGTTCAGGTCCTGAACCAGTACTTGGCAGCAATGACTGTCCGGATGAGAGCAAACAAATTGAAATTGAAACCAGACAAGACAGAGGTACTACTGGTCAGTTATACTGGTCAACCTACTGAAGGGGTTTGAGGGATACACTGAGCCTCTCCGATGATGCACCTAGAGCCAACTTGCCCAACATAACAAACTTTAAGTACTGATAGAGTTTCTTGCAGTTAACCTGGCATTATGTGAGTTGTCGTTCACGCACAACCTTATGCATTTTGAATAATTAAAAAGCTGACTTCTTCAAATAGCCCAGGCAATACCAGGTACCCAAGCTAGTTTGGTTTTAACTTTCATTGACATACCATTAGGAGCTGCCCACATTAAGGACCCGGAAGATGCAATTTTAGCATTAAAAATGAATAGTGTTGCTGCAGATAAATGACTGTGGGTCTAACTAACAAATGGGGGGAGGACAGTATGTTACCTTTTCCAGGATAAATCATGCAAAACATGTACCTTCATAACATTTCCACTTGTGTGTGGAAGACAGGTAGAGTTATGTCCTAAATTGAAACTCAAAAGTACAGAACGGGCTGAACTCCGTTCTCAAATGCTTTGAGCAGAAGACTTTGCGTAGTAAAACTTGACACACACTTGAAGTCGCCTTCCCCAAACTGGTTATTTCCAGATTTCTTGGATTACATTGGCCAACACACATTTTGGTGTCGCAAATGTTAGCCCTGTTTCTCAGTTTATTTGACCTGCTGGTTCCAAAATGGCACCGGTTTCCCCCTCTCGGCTCTAGGTTTTGAGATATAGAATATATGCCATCTACCATGAAAAACATTTTGTTGGGCTGTTATCATTCCTATTTGCTATGATGGATGGGGTTGCCATGATACCCACTGAAAGGACGTCAGGTTAGTAGTATTAGGGAAAACTACTGTAAAATATCCAAAAACAAACAGCTCACAACTAGCACAGTGTGAAGTGCCGTGTGATGTGGCTGTAAAAAATTCAGAGTTTAGGTGGCAAACATGCAGAGTCCAATCTTTAAAAACTCACAAAAGGTTACTGTGGCCAACCTTCCCACCCTCTTTCTCTCCTCCTTTCTTTCTCTCCTTCCTTCCTTCCCTTATTCCTTCTTCCCTTCCTTTTTTATTTCATTCTCTCCTTCCTTCCTTCCTTCCTTCTCTTCATCCCCCCTTTCTTTCTCTTCCTCTTTCTCCCCTTTCTTCCTTCTCTATCTATTCTTGGACTGCAACTCCCAGCACTCCTCCTGATCAATCGCTCTACCTACCTACCTATCTTTATCTAATCAATCTATCTTATCTATCTGGAGGATTGCTGGGGGTTGCAGTCCAGGAATAGGAAATTGAAAATATTCAGGGATCGGGATGCTCTTCAAAGAAATTCACGGAGAAGAAAGTTTGCAGCTTGGAAGCAGTGCATTTGGATCATCCTCTCCTAAAGGGCCTGGTCTAGGGGATGCTGGGAGCTGTAGTCTGGAAGAGAATGTGGATATGCTATTTATTTTCCAGGGGAGTCACTTTGTGCATGCGCTGTAGCCTCTTTTTGTCTTTTTTGTCTTTTAAGTCCCTTCTGCTGTGTTTTTCAGTGTTTTTATGAGTGATGGTCACTCGTTGGCCTGATGGGTGTATTGCGTCCAAATTTTGTGTCAATTCATCCAGTGGTTTTTGGGTTATGTCAATCCCACAAACGAACATTACATTTTTATTTATATAGATAATAATTCTGCTTTAATATTATTTATATTATATTATTTATATAGATAATAAGAAATAACTGCATTTCTTCATGGAAAAGAACTGGGCCTGAGCTACTCTAACACCCATCTCTTCTAAGGTTTCAAGAGAGGGAAAACTCAATCACTACATCTCTCCTGACACACAAGCTGAGAGAGATCTCAAAGCACATGATTTCCATACTAAAGTGTAAGAAGGCAGAAGGCAGATTCAAAAAGCTTGCAATAGAAAAGTTTAAGTAGCTGAGGGGGGAAAGGAATTGCGGGAGTTGAAGTTCAAAACACCTGGAGGGCCGAAGTTTGCCTATGCCTGCTCTATTGTAATACATAGTTCTGGACCACCTTTTGGTCACCCCGCTCTATACAGGAGCAGGGTTATGTCTGGATCATCACCCTGATTGATATTATGGACGCCATGATGTTGTATTCTAAGCCTTGAAAAAGGAACTCGAAACGGTTTCTTTGTGGCCGCTTATTGGAGCATTCACATATCGTCGGCTTGTGTGTAGTATCTGAATGTCTTGTGTCCTTCAGAGTCCCGGGGATTCCCCCTTTGGAGTATCCAGCTCCACTACCAGGCTTATTGGCTTTATTGTTGGATTGAATATCAAGACACGGACATTGGCCTCTCCCGCGACCAAGGACAGACTCAGTTGGAGTTTCCATTCTCTTTGCGAAGAACAGTACATATACTTTGAGACTCCATATCCCGGATTTTCCTAGGAATTTCCACCGGGACTTCTCTAACCATTCTATATGGACTAAAGACTGGGACTCCATCCTGATTCGCCTATAGCTATCCTTATATATGAGAGTTTGATATATTATATATTTATATGATCTACAAACGTATGTAGGGTCTTTTTTACTAACCTTCACAGCCATATATTTGACCTGGTGAATTATTGTTAGTTTAGCCATCTTGCTGTGTTTTGGTCTTACTACAAGCCCACTCATTGTTTTCACCCACTGACTATGAAGGCATGATGAGAGAGGCAGACCAACTCTAACGAGTGGGCTATGTGTTCAAATACAAGGTTTGTGTTAGAGATTAACCAGGAGGTCCCTACAAAATTGGTGGGAGAGGCAGGTAATTAAGATAACAACATGTTGCAAACAGTGCAAGACGGAACAAGGTGTTGAAGGCTGCAGACGGAGCCCCGTCATTTCCAAGTCCTCAGTAACTGCCTACCTCGACTTCACAATTAGATGTAAAAAGAATAGTAATTAAAACACTCAGAGGCCAAGGTGATGGAAATGGAGGCCAAGACCCCCTTGTTACGCTTCGCCCACATCATTACGGCGGCAAAGGTATCAGTCCGGTCCACAGTTTTAGCAACCTGTATTTATATGGGAGACACAAGGTAGTTTTTAGAGCTAAATCATTGGCCTGAACACTGCAATTGAAAGCTCTCAGCCAAGGCTGCAACGCACCCTTTGGTAATTATCCATTTAAGTCTAACCTAACATTGGGATGTCTGGAAAGTGGCCAGAAAAGAATTAGCTGTTAGATGGGTGTCTGCAGATACCTATTAACATTTCCGATGAAAAGGCATCAGTTTCTAACTCTCCGACCTCCCACCTGTTGCTTCCATTCTACTATTGAGACTAACTGACATTTATCTCCATCAGCTACTCAGAAAGGTTTATTTCTTGGTTGCTTACACAACGGAACTACTGCTGAGTAAACACTACAACAAACAGAAAAGGGAAGCTGTTGTATTCAAGAGTACAAAATATCTATATTATCAAAAATTCATGGAGTTAGAATTATGAAGACATATATTGTGTTCCCCTCAATATGGCACATACAAAATAGTATAGGGGATGCTAAGAAGCACATTCATGAATAGCAATTGTGCATGTGAACATCAAATACTTCAACCACAATTTCAGTAATAAATTTATTTATTTATGTATTTATTTAAAACTTTTGTACCCCGACCTTCTCACTCAGCAAAAATTAAATGCTATACAATTTAAAAACAACTACAACAACATATTAAAATACATAAAAAGTCATATATCAAAACATTGTAACAATTATCTCACACATTAATACACAGTATAAGTCAGAGTGAACATAGGTCTCATAACCCTACGGAATAGTCATTGAAATGAGTCCATGACTAATATAATCCGCATTATCCGGATATAAAGTCCGAATCAGTCCTCAAACAGATTGACAAAAATTACCAAGGCGGCCCAACGGGGGAGAAGCAATAGCGTAATAGCTCAACATAGGGTCCACTATATATTAGAATCAAAGATCGCCAACAAATTATATTGAGGAAAAAAAGAAAGTTCACCAAGACGTTTCCGAGGGTTGGACGCCTATGCGGAGGAGTCAATACATCTGGTGGTTCAATGTATACAAAGTCTGTTCCAGACAGAAAAATATTTAAAATATTGCATAAAATATTCAGACCGTGTGCACAAGGTGTATACGAAACATACATGTATTTCATGTTTAGATTTGGGTCTCTGAGATATCTCATTACATGTAGATACTGGTATTCCAAATTATTTAAAAAATCCAAAAACTAAAACCAATAGATCTAATTAGACAGGACACCCATTCCTTTCTCCCCTTGGATATTCAGTTATTTAGTTGGGTCCCGACAATCTTTACTGAAACTCTATACAAGAAAGACAGGAAACTGCCTGATAAAGTTTGGGTATCCCTGATCTGAAATGCCTGGCAGCAAAAGTATTTGGGGGTTTTTTTTCTTCCAATTTTGGAACACCTGTATTTGCATTTACATCGCACTTGGCATGCACTGGTGGTCTCCCATCCAAGTACTAACCAAGGCTGCCAAGCTTAGATTCTTAGATCAAATGATCTGATCAAACCCAGAGAAGATGGTTTTGAAAGGCAGCAGATTACAGGAGCTGTCTTTATAGACTTGTTAGCAGCTTATAATACTGGAAATCAGTGGTTCTCAACCTGTGGATCCCCAGATGTTTTGGTCTACAACTCCCAGAAATCCCAGCTAGTTTACCAGCTGTTAGGATTTCTGGGAATTGAAGGCCAAAACATCTGGGGATCCACAGGTTGAGAACCACTGCTGTAAATAATTGACTTCTCCTGAAAAAACTGTATAATATCACAAAGGACTACCACCTCACCTGCTTCATGGGAAATCTGTTACAAAACAGGAGCATCTTTGTTGAGATCCAAGGCCAGAGAAGTAGATGGCAAAACGGCCTCCCTCAGGGGAGCATGACTGCTCCATCAATATTTAACATTTACACAAATTACCAGCCACTGCCAGAAGGGACAGAGAGTTTCATCTATGCTGACGATGGTGCCATCACCTCCCAAGCAGGGAGCTTTGAAATTGTTGAACAGAAGCTCTCTGAAGCTTTAGGTGCTCTTGCTGCCTATTACAGGGAAAACCAACTTATTCCTAATTCATCTATATCACAGACATGTGCTTTTCACCTTAAGAAAAGACAAGCATCTCGAGCTCTGAGGATTACCTAGGAAGGAATCCCACTGGAGCATTTCAGCACACAAAAATACCTGGGAGTCAGTATGGACTGTGACCTGACTTAAAAGAAGCACTGCTTGATTATCAAGCAAAAAGTGGGCACTAGAAATAATATACGAAAGCTGACTAGCACAACCTGGGGATCACAACCAGACACAATAAAGACATCTGCCCTTACGCTTTGCTACTCTGCTGCTGAATACACATGCCCAGTGTGAAACACATCTCATCACATTAAAACAGTGGATGTGGCTCTTAATGAGACATACCACATTACCACAAGATGTCTACATTCCACACCACTGGAGAAATTATATTTTTTAGCCAGTATTGCACCACCTGACACCCGCTGGGAAATAGCAGCCAATAATGAAAGGACGAAGGTAGTGACATCTCTGGCCCATCCCCCGTTCAGATATCACCCAGCATACCAATGCCTTAAATCAAGGAATACCTTTCTAAGATCTACAGAGATACTCGCAGGAAAACCTCAGCAAACGAGAGTCCAAAAGTGGCAGGCTCAAAACCGGAAACTCAATCCATGGCTGATACCGAATGAGAGACTCCCTCTTGGGCAGACAGAAGACTAGGCCAATGTTTCCCAACCAGTGTGCCTTGAGCGATCATCAGGTGTGCCGTGGGAAATTGGGACTCTTCCCCCTCCTAGCAGCTCTTTCTCCCTCTTTCCCTCCCCAAAGATCCCATGATAGCCATGTATAAGTATGTGAGAGGAAGTCATATATATGTTGTGTTCATCGAAACAGGCCCAGGTTTCACACTGAGTGTATAAATACATTTAAAACATATTAACTATATGTATTACTGTGTTAGAGTGTCATTTTGTGTCATTTTGGTTGGTGGTGTGCCCCAGGATTTTGTAAATGTAAAAAATGTGCCGCGGCTCAAAAAAGGTTGAAAAACACTGGGCCAGGCAACTTGTAAGGTGCTGAACAGACTGCACTCTGGCACCACGATATGCAGAGCCAGCCTTAAGAAAGGGGGCCACACAGTGGAGTCCGCGACATGCGAGTGTGGAGAAGAGCAAACCGCAGACCACCTATTACAATGCAGTCTGAGCCCTGCCACATGCACAATGGAGGACCTTCTTATAGCAACACTCGAGACACTCCAAGTGGCCAGCTACTGGTCAAAGGACATTTAGTATAATGCCAAGTTTTTAACTTTGTGTTTTTAAATACATTACAACTGTACCTTCAATTCGCTTCTGACACGATAAATAAAAATATCTGCTGCCTTTAAGGTACAGGAAATGTCAGCAAGTCCTGCTTGTCACACAACCAGGTCAAACTCAAGACTTGCTGAAACCCTCTCTGCTACACAGCCATGAAAATACAGGAGCTTTCTCTAGGTTTTGTCCTGGCAAGCGTAATGCACTCACAGAAGGGTATGTCAAAGTAGAGCAAAATCATCTCAGTTGCTCTGCTTTCCAAAGAGTTTCCTCCGCAGGGACATCCTAGCTAGGCCCTACCTTGGCAACACCAATGGGAACCGTTCCTTTTAAAGGATAAATTCACACCTATTTATCTTTCGACAGACAGCCGCCCTTTGCTAAGGCAGACTATTTCTGCTGCGTCTGGCCCGACAGTCGCATTTCTCACTGACAGTGATTCTGCAAAATCTCACACCGAAGGACCTCGCCATGACCCCTTGCAAATGAGAGATGCCAGGGATTTAAGCTGAGCATTTCGGAGCCCAAAGGATGCTTAAACTTAACTCGCTCTGTAGCTGCAAAGAGTTAAAGATGACCATGCAAAGAAGCTGTCGTGACAATATACCAATCCTATGCATATTAATCTGGACTCATTCAATAATTCATTCCCATCTGACCCACTCATAAGACTTCTTCCACTGTAAACAAAGAACTTAAGGAGAAGCCAGTGCCCTCTCTGTTGCTGCTGCTGGGCCCATCATCCCTGACCACTAGCCATGATGCATGGGTCTGATGAAATCTATGTCTTGGGAAGGCGCAACTTCCCTGCCTGTTGTTTACTGTCATTTGTGAGTAACAATGAACACTCACAACCAGACTCTGAAATTTATCACACCAGCCTGACGTCCCATAGCAATTGGGTTGTTTCAGCAAATGGAAACATGGTGTTATTGGAATGATTGCTTTAACATCTTGCTGCAATTGTGCTATACTGGTCCTTTGGTGATGCAAATTCCCATAAACCCATGTTTCTCAACCTTCCTAATGCCGTGACCCCTTAATACAGTTCCTCATGTTGTGCTGACCCCATATAATTAATTTCCGTCGCTACTTCTTAACTGTAATTTTGCTACTGTTATGATTCGTAATGTAAATATCTGATATTCAGGATGTATTTTCATTCACTGGACCAAATTTGGCACAAATACCCAATATGCCCAAATTTGAATACTGGTGGGGTTGAGGGGGGGGGGTGATTTTGTCATTTGGGAGTTGTAGTTGCTGGGATTTATAGTTCATCTACAATCAAAGAGCATTCTGAACTCCACCAACGATGGAATTGAACCAATCTTGGAACACAGAACTACAATGACCAACAGAAAATACTGGAAGGGTTTGATGGGCATTGACCTTGAGTTTTGGAGTTGTAGTTCACCTACATCCAGAGAGCACTGTGGACTAAAACAATGATGGATCTGAAGCAAACTTGGCACGAATACTCAATATGCCCAAATGTGAACACTGGTGAAGTTTGGGGGGAAACAGAACTTGACATTTGGTAGTTGTAGTTGCTGGGATTTATAGTTCATCTACAATCAAAGAGCATTCTGAACCCCACCAACGATAGAATTGGGTCAAACTTCCCACACAGAACCCCCATGACCAACAGAAAATACTGTCTTTGGCGACCCCTCTGACACCTCCTCACAACCCGCCAGGGGTCTTGACACCCTTGTTGAGACACACTGCCATAAACGGTGCATCACCGTGACATGTTTGCCCTACCTAGTACACACACACTGCTATTTTTCCTATTTTTTCCACAACTGCAAGGTTGTGCAGTTCTGTGTTCTTGTGAGACTTTCCTCCACTTTGCAATATTGGGAGAGCAGTAGAAGGAAAGTACTGAACACAAAGCAGTGGCAGAACAACAGCAACACTGGATTCATTGGTAGGAAAAGAGATAATCTGATCATGATTCAGGCATAATACAACTACAGGACAGTCACAACATTGTGCAAGAAGTCCCATCCAAGATATTGTCTATCCCACGCTATATAAATCTTGTGTAACAAAGTCCCCATAATCAGCCGCTCAATCAATCAAATTACATTAATTGAGGCATCAGTAGGTTAAATATTTTCGGATATCTACATAAAACTGTAATTTAAGATAAGACTGTCCAGTTTCTGATTAAACCAGTATTCTAGCTTTCTGCAATGAAAATTTGCTTACGGATCCTTCCAATAATAATAAAGACAGTAAAATAATAAATGTAATACTAACAATAAATAAAGTAAAATAATAGATGTAATAAAATAATAATAAAGTGAAATAATGTATATGTAATAATAACAATAATGGAGTAAAATAATAAATGTAATAATAAAAATAAATAATAACAGAGTAAAATAATATGTATAACTAGCTGTATCCGGCACGCGTTGCTGTGCCCTATTTAGGAGATGCGAGAAAGTCTGAGTATGGAAGGGTTGGAATTGATGTTACTTATGGTCTTGGTGGGGCCATGGCTGTGTCGTTGTGGGTTGTTCTGGTGGGTGGGATGTTGAAGTCCTGGGGAGTTGTCGGTGTGTGGTGTTGCTGGCGTTCTGCAGAGCTTGTGGATATACAATGTTTTTTGTCTTTTCGTCTGCTGTGTTGATGTAGAGGTTGATGCTTGTGTGCGTGGGGTACTTTGGAAGTGAGTGGAGCTACTTGAAATCCCATCATCCATGGTGTGCCCTCCTCTAAACTGCAGTTGGATGGAGTGTGGGTCATGGGGGCACTATGTGCCAAGTTTGGTCTTTATCGGTCTTGGTTCTGGGCCACAGTGGTCTGTGGGGAATGAAGGGCTTGAAAGTACTACAAATCCCATAATCCATGGAGGTACAGTACATCAAATCCCATCATCCATGGTCCCCCCTCCTCCAAACTGTAGTAGAATGTAGCGTGGGTCATAGGGGCTCTGTGTGCCAAGGTAGGTTACTGTAAATTCAGGCCATACACAATGTCCCATGAGCTGAGGCCTAGTCAGGAAAATCAAGTTAATGAAGCCTTACTGTCAATTCAGGCCATACACAATGTCCCATGAGCTGAGGCCTAGTCGGGAAAATCAAGTTAATGAAGCCTTACTGTCAATTCAGAGCTTAAACAGCATCCCATTAAGTGAGGCCTAGTCAGGAAAATCATGTTAATGAAGCCTTACTGTCAATTTTGGGCGTGGTCTGTGATTTGTAGGGGTTTAAATTTTATGTGGTAAGTGAATTGGGTGTTCGTGTTGGCGACTGCCTCAGGCCTTTGCCTTATCCTCCTCTGCCAGTTTAGAGGGTCGGAATGTTCATGTTGGCTGGCCAATAGAGGCGTTATGCAAATACTCCCTCACTGGCAACCAATCATGTTGTCAGAATGTTGAGGCTGGGAGATTCGCTGGCGGCCATGGAGGACGCTGGGAAATGTAGTTTTTATTGTATCATTGTTTTGGGGGCCTTCTAGGTTTTGGGGGGGAAAGTTTCTTTGCTAAAAACCTACCTTGCCTGAGGCCTATTTTTGTTGCCAAGTTTGGTGTGTCTGCCTTGTAAGGTTTCTCTGTCTATGGCAGTCGTTCCATGACGGGACCTCCTTTATATAATAGAATTCTCAATCATAGCTCCAGTCCTCTGGAATGCGTTACCCTCCGACATCCGTGCCCTCCAGAGCCTCCTACCATTTCGGAAAGCCTGCAAGACTTTATTGTTTCAGCAGGCTTTCGGGCCCTGAATAGTTGTTGGTCTCTCCTCCTCTCGTAAACGCTATCTTGTTGTTCCTGTTTTATTAAGATGATATTTTAATGCTGATGTTTTAACTGTGGTGTTTTAATTGCTTTGTTGCAATTAGTGTGTGAGCCGCCCCGAGCCACTGGGAGTGGCGGCGAACAAGTTTGAATAAATAAATAAAATAAATCAATAAAAATAGAGTAAAATAATAAATGTAATAATAAAATAGAGTAAAATAATAAATGTAATAATAATAGTAAATAGAGTAAAATAATAAATGTAATAATAAATATTATAATAATAACAGTGTAAAATATAAATAAAACCTTGTCTCAAGTATAAGCCGAGGGGGGCTTTTTCAGCCTTAAAAAAAGAGCTTAAAACTCGGCTTATACTCGAGTATATATAAGGTATAAAAATAGACTCGGAGCACAATCACTGTAACTGGATCAGTTTGGAGTTACAGCCAAAGCAATAAAACATATAACAAGATCAAATCCTCCCTTGTGCTTTGAAAGCTCAGGACTGACAGCTTTCGTCCTCTTGTGCAAATAGCAGCCGTTCAACCTAATATTCACTCCCTGTTAAGAAGTATCTACAGCAGGAATGCAAATCAAGCTGACAAATGAAGATCCTCATGAACAGAGACAGCTACATAAGACGTGTTGGAAAGGAAGTAGTCTGTAATTTATATTCTACTATTCTTCTAATATCCCTATAGGATATATTTGGATCCTTGGATGTTCCTCTCTTTTTTAAAAAAAAAAAAGCTTTCGGTCTACTTAATGTTCAACAACACGCAAACAATCTTCAAAATGCAAAACACAAGCTTGGAACTGATGACCTGACTGGCTAAAGTTAGCAGCTTTTCCTCTTGCCCTCCATAAACGCCTGAAGAGCAGTTTTCCCACTCCCTCTCCCATTATTTTCAAAGTCAATGACCATAAGGACACAGCAACTAAGGTCCCATCTGCACTGCGATATAATGCACTAGATGCTCTGTGTAGATGGAGCCTGAGAAAGTATGACTTAACTTGTGTGCAGAAAAGGGCACAGATATGAGAATGAGTACACAGAGACAGAAGTGGATCAGAGTTCTGAAAAGTTACTTTGGAGATGATAACTCCAGAAACCTCCAAGTAGCATTATTATTAACCTAATTTGCACAACTTCTTTCCCGACAAACCAAGACTCAAGGTGGTGTCCAAATTAAATTGATTGCAGTGTAGTTAAAATACATACAAAGGGTCAAAAGAGCATTAATTTATTTACTTTATTTACTTTATTTATATTCCGCTCTTCTCACCCCGAAGGGGACTCAGAGCGGATTACAGTACACATACTTGCAGACAATCCCTGCAGTTCAACATATGACATATAGACAAACATACGACATATAGAAGATCAGAGGCAAACTTCTGGCCACCAGGGGGAGCTGACGCACTCCTCATCTCTCAGCGTTTTCCAGTGTCCCTTTGTTGTTCCTTCCGCATTCCTCAGCGATTTCTGGAGTTCTTTAATGGCCTCATAATTCAGTCAAAATTTGCCTCCCCACTTAATGTGGTACCTTTATCTCCTACTTGACAGATGCAACTGTCTTTCGGGCTGCAAAGGTCGACAGCAGGCTACACTTAAGGTTGAGCACCCACCTCGACCCGGGCAGGCCTCGAACTCATGACCTACTGGACAGAGAGATCTTATGCAGCTGACACTTAGCCAGCTGCACCACATTCCCGGTGCTTAAATTATAAGCAATAACAAAACACTCTACAACAAACATCTAAAAACAATATAAAGCAGT
Organism: Anolis apletophallus; assembly: GCA_030556195.1. NCBI lineage: Eukaryota > Metazoa > Chordata > Lepidosauria > Squamata > Anolidae > Anolis > Anolis apletophallus. The sequence goes on along the minus strand of JARBWK010000011.1, from coordinate 42,586,545 downwards.
TGAAAAAAAGTGCAATCTAAAATAATGTTGATGTGTTGTTGAAGGCTTTCATGGCTGGAATCACTGAGTTGCTGTGAGTTTTCCAGGCTGTCAGAAGCATTCTCTCCTAACGTTTTGCCCACATCTATGGCAGGTGTCCTCAGAGGTCATGAGGTCTGTTGGAAACTGGGCAAGTGGGGTTTATATATCTGTGGAATGTCCAGGGTGGGGAAAAGAACTCTTATCTTTTGGGGGCAAATGTGAATCTTGCAATTGGCCAGCTTGATTAGCACGGAATAGCCTGGCAGCTTCAAAGCCTGGCTGCTTCCTGCCTGGGGAATCCTTTGTTGGGAGGTGTTAACTGGCCCTGATTGTTTTGTACCTGGAATTCCTGTTATTTAAAAAAAACTCTAAAATCAGGACAGTAAATAATGAGCAACACTCAGAAAACAAGGGAATTCCAGACAGCAAACAACAGATGCATTGGTACATTTCTGTTGTGTCCTTTCATCCACGGATTTTAAAAGAAAAGAATGTGTCTATAACAGATATGAGCAAACTTGGGCTCTCCAGGTGTTTTGGACTTCAACTCCCACAATTTCTAACAGCCTCAGGCCCGAAGTGTGCCCATGCCTGGTGTATAAACATCCTATGAAAACCTTGGCAGTTCAAGTTTAGCGAATGCAACGAACAAGAGGCAAGAAGCAACTGAAAAGTTCATACCACTGGGTAAAGGTTGTGATGAATGTGAACATAAACTATACTTGGCTCGACTTTGGAGAAAAACAACAATTTTCCATGTGGTAGTGTGTTTGCGAATGCAAACACGCAGAGGCAGTGCCCTGGACTACAAATCGAGGCATATTTATCTGGAAGAGAGGACTCAGAGCTCGGCCAATTAAGAGCTCTGTATTCAATCAACTGGGCCTTTGTGTTCATAGTAACATTGTAAATGGAAGTCTCTAAAGATAAATCATGATTTCACTGCTCCACGTGCAAAACAATCCGTTCAAACCTTTGGAATTGCTTGTTGCTCCAAAAGTCCCAGAAACAGCAATCAACTACTTCTATCATTCCCAAATGTTATGGGTCCAGGTTAAAAAAAACATAGTCTCCCTTTGACCCCTTAAAGAAAATATATTATCAGAGAAATGATTATGGAACACTAATAGCTGGAAAGTATTGCACTGTACACCGCAAACACTTACAAATGTATGTCCATTTGAATACATAAATGAATCTTTAAAACAAAACATATTCTCCAAATCCACCAATTCTACCATCCACTGAGTTAAAATATGTGTTTAAAAATCCAGAAATCAAACCTTGATTTTGCCATATAATATAATAATTTCATATAATATAATTTTACTACACTTTTATATATGAGGTAACTTGAGCATCCATAGATTTTGATATTCACATGAGATCCTGGAACTAAACCCAAGTGGATACCAAAGACCCTGGCCCTAAAGGTACCAAATCCTATCTGATCTTGGATGCTAAGAAAGGTCCTACTAAAAAATACCAGGGATTGTATCAGGCCCGGATTTACAACTTTTTGCGCCCTAGCCCACACTTTGGAATTACGCCCCCTCTACTACTGGCACTGAAAGTTGTTGTTTGGGATCCGGGAAGTGAGGGTGGGGCCCAAGCCGCGCCTGCCTTTCCTTCCTTCCTTCCTCGCCCGGGGGCTTGGGGGTCATGACGGCGTGGCCATCTGCCGGGGCTGATTAGGATCCCCGCGCCCCAGGGAGGGAGAGTAGTGGGGAGAGGCCTGGGGGGCCTTCCTTCCTTCGGGGGGGGGGCCCTCCCTGGAGATAGAGATAGAGACACCCACCCGTCCCCGTCTCCTTCAGGGCCGCTGCTCCTCCTCCTCCTTGGTTGCAATCCGTGGCTCAGGGAGAACCCCCCTCCGTGGACTTCCGCCTCCAAGCAGGCCCTCGCCTTCCTATTGGCTGAGTCCGCGGAGCCACGCCCGCCGGGGAGGGAGGGAGGCTCCCCGATTGGCTGGCTGCCGCTCTTCAGCTTTGATCGATGGGTGTCACAAGGCAGGAGGCGGGGCTAGGAGGCGAGCTCGGAGGACTCACTCCTGGCCCCACCCACTCCCCGCCTCCCAGGGAGGGAGGGAGGGAGGGAGTGACGTCACCCTGGGAGGCGACGGAGCAAACAAGGAAGGCGGGCCTGGCGGAGGAGGAGGAAGGGAGTGATGTCACCCTGGGAGGCCCCGCCCCCGGCTGAGGAGGAGGGAGGGAGGAAGGGAGGGAAGCCGTTGCTGCTGCTGCTGCTGCTCACCCTGCGTGTCCTGCCTTGAGACCAGGCTCGGCCCTCCCTCCCTCTGGGGCCTTTGTGCTTCAACTCCCGCCATTCCCAAGGGCTGGCCACGGGGTTTTTTTTAAAAAAAACAACTTTTTTTTGGTCCGTGAATTGCGCCCCCCCTCAGCTTGCGCCCTAAGCCATGGCCTAGGTTGGCCTTATGGGTAATCTGGGCCTGGATTGTATGCAACATTTCAAAAGAAGGAACTGGCAAAATCATCTCTGAGTATTCCTTGCCTAAGAAAATCCTATGAAATTCTTGGGGTCAGCACAAGTCAACAAGGACCTTAAAGACACATGAGATATACTACATTTATTCTGCATCTACCAATCCCCAGAGGGGCCTATATGACCTGTTAGGATCACTAACCATAACTGTTAGGATCACAACCTAATTGTGGTACCAGAGTTTATTTGGTAATATAGATGATAGCTGGGCATGCTGAGGTTTTTGCTCCTGTTTGATGCTTTGAGCAGACAATGGTGCAAGCAGACTTCTTTTAAAGATAACACGTTTGTTTACTGATAACTTCATGTATTTAAGGTACAGGCACATTCCTTGTAAACGGGTAAAGACTTCAGTAACATTTCAGAGAGTTTGTATCTTGCACTTATAATCTTTAACCGTTTCTTCAGAAATTATGTTGCTTTATACAGCACTCTTCAGTAAGACTTTACTTTCAAATAACACACAATCCTCAAGATTTCCAACATTAGCTTCTGCACTCTGACAGATTTCTATTCACAAGGTTCACTCCAGACTTCTCTCACTAACGGACATTCTCTGCAGCCCCTCCCACTGCTTTAGGTATATAGAGATAAGGAAACTGCTAATCAAATAAGGTATGTTCTTCCGGTTATAAAACGACACATATTAAAACAGATAAACATCATATAGAGGAAGCTTGAGAAGGTTGCTTCCTCCAACACGGCTGTAAAAGCTTTCCAAACTCTGTGGCATTGCCCCGCTTTGTGCTGGTCAGTGACCGTAATAAGGTGTTGTTGTTGTTGTGTTGGGATGTTAGGTTGTTTAGATTTATGGCCATTTAGATTTAAGGGTTTATTTATGTTGTTGTGGTTGTATAGATGTATTTTATTGTGTTTATTGCTTTTATTGTGTTTATTGTTTTCTGATGTTTGTGATATTTTTTGTATTTGTTGTTCGGGCACGGCCCCATGTAAGCCGCTCCGAGTCCCCTTTGGGGAGATGGATGCGGGTTAGAAGTAAAGTTTTATTACATTATTATTATTATGAGGTGACTCAATAACAGGATTTTCTGGGCAAGATTTGTTCAGAGGGGTTTGCCTTTGCCTTTCTCTATGACTGAGAAATTGAGACTTTCCCAAGGTCAGCCAACGGCCATTCCTTGGGAAACGCTCCTTTGGTACGTAACATATGGGCTTCCCTGTCGTGCTTTGTGAGGAATGATGATTTGAATGGTCTTGTGTGCCTCTTGTTCGAGTGTGTGTGTGTGCTTTCACATTGCATGTTGACTTATGGTGTGCCCATACATTTTATAGGGTGTTCTTCAGCAAGGAATATTCAGAGGTGGCTTTGCCAGTTCCTTCTACTGAAATATAGCATGCAACACCTGAGATTCCTTAGCTGTCTCCAATCGAACTGCAAACCAGGTCTGATCCTGGTTAGTTTTCAAGAGCAGAACGATCTGGCACCTTTAAGTTTTCAGGAACTGCAATTGTGTGTTTTTAATTGTTAATTTGTTGTTATATGATTATTATTTTTTTGGTTTGTTTACTTGTGTTGTATTGAAGGCAGAGACTGCCTTGTGTAAACCGTCCCGAGTCGCCTTCGGGCTGAGAGGGGCGGTATAGAAACGTGACAAATAAAATAAATAAATAAACCCTTGTTTCTGGTTGCTTGAAAGTGACTGTGCAAAATAGGCCTAACTATTACTATATCTCTTACTATACCACACCATAAACTCTGTATGGACTTGATATCAATATTAAAATACAACAATTAAAAGCAAATTAAGACCAACTTAACACAGTTTACTGTATTAAAAATACAGGTTTTTTAAATAACAGTTTTCCATTTGTTTTGCTGGTGCATTCAGAGTTCCGGTTGCTGCGAATCTACTGTATTTTGGCGAGGGAAGTACAGGCAGTCCCCAAGTTACAGGCAGTCCCCAAGTTACAGGCAGTCCCCAAGTTACGAACAAGATTGGTTCTGTAGATGTGTTCCGAAGTTGAATTTGTAAGTCAGAACAGGTACATTTTTAAAGTGTAACTACACACACACACACACACACAAATGTGTGTGTGAGAGAGAACTATAAATTGAAATAATAAATAAAATAAATGTGTCCCAATAGGGGCACAGACAGCAAAACAAACACCACCAGGGTGTTATCCCTTCCCTATGATATCCAAAGCATGTGTGTGTGTGTGTGTGTGTGTGTGTGTATATATATATATATATATATATATATATATATACACACACATACACACACATACACACATATATATACATAAACATATATACATATGTGTATATGTATATATGTGTGTGTGTGTGCATGTATGTTTGGGATAGCATAGGGAAGGGATAACACCCCTGTAGTGTTTGTTTTGCTATCTGTGCCCCTGTTGGGACACACACAGAGACATCACCAAGATATCCCATTATGTCCATACAAGCAGGGGTATCCCAATAGGGGCACAGACAGCAAAACAAACACCACAGGGATATTATTCCTTCCCTATGCTATCCAACGGGTGTATGTATGTATGTATGTATGTATACACAAACACACACACACACATATATACACACATATATACATACATACATATACATGTATGAATGTATGTGCATGCTTTGGATAGCATTGGGAAGGGAAAACACCCCTGTGGTGTTTGTTTTGCTGTCTGTGCCCCTGTTGGGACACACAGGCGTGCATCTCCAGGATATCCCATTATGTCCATGCAAGGAGTCCCCAAGTTCTATAGGTTTGTTCTTAAGCTAACTTTGTATGCAAGTTGAGACAGGTTGATTTTAGTTTTGGATAGCATAGGGAAGGGTTAACACCCCTTTGGGGTTTCCTTTCCTGTCTGTGTCCCTGCTCAGAAGATTTCACCCCTCTTTCTGTCCCTGTGAGAACTAGATTTTGAATTTGGCTTGTTGAGGAAACAAGGATTGGAGAGAAAGTTTCAGTGGAGACCCCTTTCCCTCGTAATAATAACTCTTCCAGGAGTGAATTTCCTTTCCAAGGAGAAGATTACTCTCTCTTCCTGTCGTTTCACTCCCGTTCTTAACTAAGGGTTGTTTGTAAGTCAGATGTTAGTGACTCGAGGACTGCCTGTAACAGAATCCCACTGTCAAAAGGACTGGAAAAGTTATTTCCAGACTCACAGAGGAACACATAACCAGCATTCAGCGATCAGCCTGACCCCCAAAGTCTCACAAATAAGTGTCTTGGGGTGACACTTTCCAGGGGAGAGCAGGGTTTGTTTCCTGGAAATGTAACCACGGCACACTTGTAAGCTCCGACATACCCAAATTACATACCCAGCTTCATGAGGCAGGCCAGCAGGATCCACAGGGCGATCTCAAAGGGGATGCGGACGTGCTTGTACTCAATGCCCACGACGGGGAACGGTTTGCGCGGCTTGCTGTGTTTGGTGGTGGTGGTGTTCTGGGGGTGTGTGGCCCCCGGTTGGGTGTCTTGGGGGACCGGCGGCGGGGCGACGGTGACGCTCTCCATGGCGGCGATGAGGGCCTTGGAGGCGTGGGCCGGCGGGGTCACGATCACCGGGTTGGGTTGCGACCCACTGCTGTGCAATACGGGCAACAGTCCCAGGAGGGCGGCCACCCCGAAAAGGAAAGGCAAGGCCCGGAAAGAGCAGGGCGCCCCCAGGAACCTGGCTGCCATGTTGCTGCTGTCCTGGGCAAATCCTAAAAAGGTGTGTGTTCAGAAGAATACCTAGGTGTCATTGGAGGAAGAAGGGCAGGCCAGAAGGAGATGCCTTACGGAGGAAAGCCACTTGGAGAGGATGGAGGGGGAAAGCAGGCATAATATCCAGAGGTCCGACTTTAGACCTGGGGTTTGGGGACTTCAGACGCCCTTCTAACTTGACCCTCCCCAAAACACCCTTTTTAAAAAAAGAGAGATGGGGAAAATCAGGTTGCAAAAAGAACTGGAAAAGAAAGGGATGGAGAAACTAAAGAGTCCCAAAGAACTTTCTATACTTTGGAAGCTAGGAGGATCGGGAAGGAGATGAAGGGGCTTCAAGGTGGATCTTTAGAGAATGGAGAAATATATAGGGGTCCTCAAGACCTTTCTAACATGGAAGGGGCTTCCAGGAGGAGATCTCACTGGTTTTGGGGAGAAATAGGGAAATCAGGTTCCCCAAAAGGTTTGGAAAAGGAAGGGATGGAAAAACCAAAGGGTCCCAAAGACCTCTCTATACTTTAAAAGGTAGGAGGGTTTGGAGTGAGACTAGTGGACTTCCAGGGGGATCTCTAGAGTATGGAGAGAAATGTAGTGGTCCCCTAAACCTTTCTAGTGTGGAAGGGGCTTCCAGGAGGATCTCTAGAGTATGGAGAGAAATATAGGGGTCCCCAAGACCTTTCTAGCATGGAAGGGGCTTCCAGGAGGATTTCTAGAGTATGGAGAGAAATATAGGGGTCCTAGAGACCTTTCCAGCGTAGAAGGGGCTTCCAGGAGGATCTCTAGAGTATGGAGAGAAATATAGGGGTCCTCAAGACCTTTCTAGCATGGAAGGGGCTTCCAGGAGGAACTCTAGAGGGTGGAGAAAAGTATAGGGGTCCTCGAGACCTTTCTAGCGTGGAAGGGGCTTTCAGGAGGATCTCTAGAGTATGGAGAGAAATTTAGGGGTCCCCAAGACCTTTCTAGTGTGGAAGGGGCTTCCAGGAGGATCTCTAGAGTATGGAGAGAAATATAGGGGTCCTAGAGACCTTTCTAGCGTGGAAGGGGCTTCCAGGAGGATCTCTAGAGTATGGAGAGAAGATATGGGTCCTCAAGACCTTTCTAGCGTGGAAGGGACTTTCAGAAGTATCTCTAGAGTATGGAGAGAAGTATAGGGGTCCTCAAGACCTTTCTAGCGTGGAAGGGGCTTCCAGGAGGATCTCTAAAGTATGGAGAGAAATATAGGGGTCCTCGAGACCTTTCTAGCGTGGAAGGGGCTTCCAGGAGGATCTCTAGAGTATGGAGAGAAATATAGGGGTCCTCAAGACCTTTCTAGCGTGGAAGGGGCTTCCAGGAGGATCTCTAGAGTATGGAGAGAAATATAGGGGTCCCAAAGACCTTTCTAGCATGGAAGGGACTTCCAGGAGGATCTCTAGAGTATGGAGAGAAGTATAGGGGTCCTCAAGACCTTTCTAGCGTGGAAGGGGCTTCCAGGAGGATCTCTAGAGTATGGAGAGAAATATAGGGGTCCCAAAGACCTTTCTAGCATGGAAGGGGCTTCCAGGAGGATCTCTAGAGTATGGAGAGAAGTATAGGGGTCCTCAAGACCTTTCTAGCGTGGAAGGGGCTTCCAGGAGGATCTCTAGAGTATGGAGAGAAGTATAGGGGTCCTCAAGACCTTCCTACCATGGAAAGTGCTTCCAGGAGGAGATCTCCACTGCTTTGGAGGAGAAATAGGGAATTTGGGTTCCCAAAAAGGTTTTGGAAAGAAAGGGATGGAGAAACCAAAGGGTCCCCAAGACTTTTCTATAGTTTGGAAGCTAGGAGGGTCTGGAGAGAGAGGAAAGGGCCTCAAGGAGGAGATCTAGCGTTTTTGGAGGGAAATTAAGGGGTTCCCAAGACCTTTCTGGCGTGGAAGAGGCTGCCAGGAGGATCTCTCACCTAGACTTGGTGAGCAAGAGGGACATTCGGGTCCTCCAAGGGTTTGGGAAAGGAAAGGATGGGAAGGCAAGGGTCCTTGAGCCCTTCCTAGGGGTGGAAGGGCTTTCAAGGAGGATCACCTTTCCTTGGAGAGAGGGGAAGACCTTCCTAGCGCGGATGCGGCTTCCGACGGGCCATGGCTCCCAAGGCAAGGCTGGGCAAGGAGGCGAAGGGCACGCACAAGCCCCGGCAAGGACGGCAGGGCAGCGGATCGTTCCTGGAGAAGAGAAAGCGAGGAGGCAGAGGGAGGAAGCCGAGCCTGTTCCGGATCCTCGTGGAACCGCAGCGTTGCAGCTCCGCCCGGAGGACCCTCCTCCTCTCCCTCCTCCCGGGCCCCGCCCTCGCCGTGCGCGCTCCCGGAGCCTCCCACGGACGCGCGCGCCCTGCCCATGCTAAAGGGAAAGCACCAGCTTCACGGGAGACCTGATGCGGCTTGACACCGCTGCAGCTGCCCTTGGCTCAAAGCTATGGGACCCTAGCCGTTGTGGTCTTCTTGAGCATTCTATGTTACCAAAAATGATCATGAATATGTCCAAGCAAGCCCTATGAGGAGCGGCTTAAAGAGGTGTTCAGCCTGAAGAAGAGAAGGCTGAGAGGAGACACGATAGCCATGTATAAATATGTTAAGGCAGCGTTTCTCAACCTGGGGGCCGGGACCCCTGGGGGGGGGGGTCATGAGGGTGTGTCAGAGGGGTCACCAAAGACCATCAGAAAACACAGTGTTTTCTGTTGATCATTGCAGTTCTGTGTGGGAAGTTTTGGTTCAATTATCTCGTTGGTGGAGTTCAGAATGCTCTTTGATTGTAGGTGAACTATAAATCCCAGCAACTACAACCCCCAAATGTAGGCAAACTCAAGGTCAATGCCCACCGAAGCCTTCTAGTATTTTCTGTTGGTCATGGGATTTCTGTGTGCCAAGTCTGGTTCAATTCCATCATTGGTGGAGTTCATAATGCTCTTTGATTGTAGATGAACTATAAATCCCAGCAAACTCAAGGTCAATGCCCACCGAAGCCTTCTAGTATTTTCTGTTGGTCATGGGATTTCTGTGTGCCAAGTTTGGTTCAGTTCCATCATTGGTGGAGTTCATAATGCTCTTTGATTGTAGGTGAACTATAAATCCCAGCAAACTCAAGGTCAATGCCCACCGAAGCCTTCTAGTATTTTCTGTTGGTAATGGGATTTCCGTGTGCCAAGTTTGGTTCAGTTCCATCATTGGTGGAGTTCATAATGCTCTTTGATTGTAGGTGAACTATAAATCCCAGCAAACTCAAGGTCAATGCCCACCGAAGCCTTCTAGTATTTTCTGTTGGTCATGGGATTTCTGTGTGCCAAGTTTGGTTCAATTCCATCATTGGTGGAGTTCAGAATGCTCTTTGATTGTAGGTGAACTATAAATCCCAGCAAACTCAAGGTCAATGCCCACCGAAGCCTTCTAGTATTTTCTGTTGGTCATGGGATTTCTGTGTGCCAAGTCTGGTTCAATTCCATCATTGGTGGAGTTCATAATGCTCTTTGATTGTAGGTGAACTATAAATCCCAGCAAACTCAAGGTCAATGCCCACCGAAGCCTTCTAGTATTTTCTGTTGGTCATGGGATTTCCGTGTGCCAAGTTTGGTTCAATTCCATCATTGGTGGAGTTCATAATGCTCTTTGATTGTAGGTGAACTATAAATCCCAGCAAACTCAAGGTCAATGCCCCACGAAGCCTTCTAGTATTTTCTGTTGGTCATGGGATTTCCGTGTGCCAAGTTTGGTTCAGTTCCATCATTGGTGGAGTTCATAATGCTCTTTGATTGTAGGTGAACTATAAATCCCAGCAAACTCCAGGTCAAACCGAAGCCTTCTAGTATTTTCTGTTGGTCATGGGATTTCTGTGTGCCAAGTTTGGTTCAATTCCATCATTGGTGGAGTTCATAATGCTCTTTGATTGTAGGTGAACTATAAATCCCAGCAAACTCAAGGTCAATGCCCACCGAAGCCTTCTAGTATTTTCTGTTGGTCATGGGATTTCTGTGTGCCAAGTTTGGTTCAATTCCATCATTGGCGTAGTTCATAATGCTCTTTGATTGTAGGTGAACTATAAATCCCAGCAAACTCAAGGTCAATGCCCACCGAAGTCTTCTAGTATTTTCTGTTGGTCATGGGATTTCTGTGTGCCAAGTTTGGTTCAATTCCATCATTGGTGGAGTTCATAATGCTCTTTGATTGTAGGTGAACTATAAATCCCAGCAAACTCAAGGTCAATGTCCACCGAAGCCTTCTAGTATTTTCTGTTGGTCATGGGATTTCTGTGTGCAAAGTTTGGTTCAATTCCATCATTGGTGGAGTTCATAATGCTTTTTGATTGTAGGTGAACTATAAATCCCAGCAAACTCAAGGTCAATGCCCACGAAGCCTTCTAGTATTTTCTGTTGGTCATGGGATTTCCGTGTGCCAATTTTGGTTTGATTCCATCATTGGTGGAGTTCATAATGCTCTTTGATTGTAGGTGAACTATAAATCCCAGCAACTGCTACTCCAAAATTTCAAGCTCTATTGTCCCCAAACTTCACCAGTGTTCACATTTGGGCATATTGAGTATTCGTGCCAAGTTTGGTCCAGATCCATCATTGTTTGAGTCCATGCTGTTGTCTGGATGTAGGTGAACTACAACTCCAAAATTCAAGGTCAACGCCCACCAAACCCTTCCAGTATTTTCTCTTGGTCATGGGATTTCCGTGTGCCAAGTTTGGTTCAATTCCATTGTTGGTGGAGTTCAGAATGCTCTTTGATTGTAGGTGAATCATAAGTCAGAGCAACTACAACTCCTAAATTGTAATATCAATCACCAACCTCACCAGAATTCAAATGTGGGTGTATATTGTGCCAAATTTGGTCCAGTGAATGAAAATACATCCTGCACATCGGATATTTACATTATGATTAATAACAGTAGCAAAAAGACAGTTATGAAGTAGCAGCTAAAATAAATATGGTTGGGGTCACTACAACATGAGAAACTGTATTAAGGGGTCGCAGCACTAAGAAGGTTGAGAACAATAGCTTCAAACTACAAGAAAGGCGATTCCATTAGGAAGAACTTCCTGACTGTGAAAAGGTGTTGCTAGGGGACTCCTGCTCGAACCCACGGCCATTGTACTGTGGGGTCCCGCAGGGTTCAATACTGTCCCTTATGTTACTTAACATATACATGAAGCTGTTGGGGGAGATGATCCGGAGTTTAAAGGTACGGTGTAATCTGTACGCAGATGATGTCCAACTCTGTCACTCCTTCCCACCTGCTACTAAGGAGGCTGTTCAAGTCCTGAACCGGTGCTTGGCCGCTGTAACGGACTGGATGAGAGCAAATAAATTGAAACTAAATCCAGACAAGACAGAGGTACTCCTGGTCAGTCGTAAGGCCGAACAGGGTATAGGGTTACAGCCTGTGCTTGACGGGGTTACACTCCCCCTGAAGGTGCAGGTTCGCAGTCTGGGAGTGATCCTGGACTTATTGCTGAGCCTGGAGCCCCAGATCTCGGCGGTGGCCCGGGAGAGCTTTTGCACAGTTAAAGCTTGTGCGGCAGCTGCACCTGTACCTTGGGAAGTCTGACTTGGCCACGGTGGTCCACGCTCTGGTTACATCCCGAATAGACTACTGCAATGCTCTCTACGTGGGGTTGCCTCTGAAGACTGCTCGGAAGCTGCAATTAGTCCAACGTTCGGCAGCCAGGTTACTAACAGGAGCGGGGTATAGGGAGCATACAACTCCCTTGCTGCGCCAGCTCCACTGGCTGCCAATTAGCTTCCGGGCACAATTCAAAGTGCTGGTTTGAACCTACAAAACCCTATACGGTTCTGGCCCAGTTTACCTGTCCGAACGGATTCTCCCCTACGAACCATCAAGAACATTAAAATCCTCTGGAGAGGCCCTGCTCTCGGTCCCGCCGGCTTCGCAAGCGCGGCTGGTGGGGACGAGAGACAGGGCCTTCTCTGTGGTTACCCCTCGGCTGTGGAACTCTCTCGCAAGTGATGCTAGATCTGCCCCCTCTCTGTTGTCCTTTAGGAGGCTGGTGAAGACCTGGAGGTGGAACCAGGCCTTCCCAGAATAGGCTGAGATTGGCTATTGTCTGAATGTATGACCACGTTTACAGATTGAGTGGAATTGTTTTAATGGCGATGTGGTTTTATGCTGGGTTTTAATGTAATTTAATATGTTGTTGTAGTTGTTTTTAAATTGCATAGCATTGAATTTTTGCTGTTATGCCGGTCTGAGTCCCTCGATAGAGGTGAGAAGGTTGGGGTACAAAAGTTTTAAATAAATTAAATAAATAAATTCAGCAGTGGAACTCTCTGCCCTGGAGTGTGGTGGAGGCTCCTGCTTTAGAAGCTTTGAAACAGAGGCTGGATGGCCATCTGTCGGGGGTGCTTTGAATGCAATTTTCCTGCTTCTTGGCAGGGGGTTGGACTGGATTGCCCACAAGGTCTCTTCCAACTCTATGATTCTATAATAATACTAATAATAATAAGTGAAACAAACAGTAGAAGAGGAGAAACATGCCCTGACAGATTATGTGAAAGGCAGTCAAGAACCGACATTGAGGGAAGTCAATAGTAGTAAACTGTTTAAAATACAAAAGACATAGAATGAATACTGTAAAAACACAATCCAGAGCAGAAGGGGAAACTGGCAAAGGAAGGCTCTCCATGGACAGTTCCTGGAAAAAATTGAGAGCCAAACTGACAACAAGAAAACATGGGTGTGGCTCACAAATTGAATTTTGAAAAAGGGGATGGAGGGCCTGATTTTTGCAGCCCAAGAACAAGCCATTAGAACCAATGCCATCAAAGCCAGAAATGAAAAGTCGACAACAGATCCCAAGTGTAGACTCTGCAAGGAAGCAGTGGCTCCAGTCCTTCCTAGAGGATCGTTCCCAGATGGTGTTGTTGGGAGTCTCCTGTTTAACCCCTCAGCCATTGCCTTGTGGGGTTCTTCAGGGTTCAATACTGTCTTCCATGTTGTTTAACATATACATGAAGCCCCTGGGGGAGGTCATCCGGAGTTTCGGGGTGCGGTGTCACCTGTACGCGGATGATGTCCAACTCTGTCACTCCTTTTTTTTTTAATATGAACTTTATTGGATTTTGCATTAAAACTTAACATAGAACACATAGACATCTACTTAACAAACATATCTAAAACAATGACAACACTACACCCCTGGTTCCCTCCCCCCCCCCCCACATTAAAAGAACGGACACAACAATGACCCCCGAATCCAGAGAGGTGGACCCCTCTCTCGTCTTCCCTGGGTTGATATACCCTCCCATGTTTTTTGATCACCCAATGTGACTGTTTCACGATGCCCGCCCAGGAGCACCAGAGAGATAAGCTAAAGTCAGGTGGCTTCTGTTGGACCCTAAATCAAGGTCCATTCTTTTTCATAATCTATTAAATAGTCAGTAATCATGAACCAGTCAGTCCTTTTGGTCTTATTTTCGTAGTCCAAAGCATGCGTTAAGCAGTCCATCTTCATAATCTCGTGTATTTTTAATTTCCAATCTTCTAGTGACTGCATGTTCTCACTCTTCCAGAATCTTGCTAGGCAGAGTCTTGCCGCTGTGGAGCAGTATACAAACAACTTTTCTTTATTGTAATCCATATCTACCTCCCTACCTACCATACCTAGTAGGTAAGCCTTGAGTTTACACTTTGATTTAAGCTTCAATGCCCCCTGCAGTTCAGCCTGGAGAAGCTGCTGGGAGCTCCAAAGCCAGAGGGGAGGGGGCAGTGCTTGGCACGGCCTGGCTCCGCCCCCTCTGGTTTCCGCTCTACCAGCAGCTTCTCCAGGCTTGAGGATGGCAATGCCAAGCCAGTGGTGACATAGCTAGCACAAGGCTGGCTTGGCATTGCTATCCTCAAGCCTGGAGAAGCTGCTGGAGCCTGGAGAAATTGCCTTATGTAAACCGCCTCGAGTCGCCTTCGGGCTGAGAAGGGCGGTATAAAAATGTAGTAAATAAATAAATTAAATGAAACAATAGATCACATCCTCAGCTGCTGCAAGAAAATCGCACAGACAGACTATAAGCAGATGCATAACAGTGTTGCTTAGAAGATTAATTGGAACTTGTGCCACAAATACCATCTGCCTGCGACAAATAACTGGTGGGATCACAAGCCTGAAAAAGTTACAGAAAACAAACACATCAAACTCGTCTGCGACTTCAGAATTCAGACTGAGCACAATACTCCTGACCTCACGATTGTGTTAAAAAAATATTATGGATCATTGATGTTGCAATCCAGGTGACAGCAGGATTGAAGAGAAAAACTGGAAAAGCTGGCACAATATGAGGATTTAAAGATCGAACTGCAAAGGCTCTGGCAGAAGCCAGTCAAGGTGGTCCCAGTTGTGAATGGCACACTGGGTGCAGTGCCCTAAAGACCTTGGTCTGCACTTAAACACAATCGGTGCTGACAAAATTACCATCTGCCAGCTGCAAAGGCCACCTTACTGGGATCTGCCCACATCATTTTATTTTATTTATTTTATTTTATTCCTATATTTGTACCCGCCCTTCTCACCCCGAGGGGGACTCAGGGCGACCTCTTAACAAGCACCGTACAATGCCATCACCATCATTTCTAGTCGATACACTTGACCTGGATCCTTTTCAGTCCGGCTTTCGCCCCGGCCATGGGACAGAGACGGTTCTGGTGGCTATTACTGATACACTTCGTTGTCAGCTTGATAGAGGGGGGTCCTGGATCTTACAGCTGCATTCGACACTGTCGACCATGACCTGCTGCTCCATCGACTCGCCATGGTGGGAGTTCGAGGTCAGGCCCTCAGTTGGTTTGACACATTTCTTTGAGGCTGGTCTCAATGTATCAGTACCTCGCTCGAACCTCTGGCAGATCTGCCCTCTCATGTGGGGTGCCTCAGGGAGCAATTATCTCCCCCCTCCTCTTCAATGTCTACGTGAGACCTCTTGCCAGCCTCGTGTGGAGCTTTGGTGTGGAGTGCCACCAATATACAGATGATACCCAACTGCTTTTACGGCTGGAGCCTGGAGTCACCTCAATACCAGACAATTTCACCTTATGTCTTGAGGCTGTATTGAGATGGCTACATGCCAGTAGGTTGAAGGTGAATCCTACTAAGACTGAGATTTTGTGGCCTGGCCGCCCGCCTGGAGTGGCGCCCTCCCTGCCCAACCGATGGTGCCCCCTGCATCCATCTTCCACTGTTAAGAGCTTGGGTGTCGTCCTGGATTCACAGTTGACTATGGAGGCCCAGATCGCTAATGTTAGTAAGCAGGCCTTTTTCCATCTCTGGCAGGCAAGACAGCTGGCACCTTACCTTTCAGAGGAAGTCTTGGCTACAATCATCCATGCGACAGTTACATCTAGACTGGATTATTGTAACGCCTTGTATGCTGGCCTTCCCCTGTCGACTACTCGGAGGATCCGCATTATTTAGAATGCGGCTGCCAGGCTACTTGCAAAAACACCTTTGAGATGCCACATAACTCCAACATTTGCACTGGCTTCCAACGGAATTCTGGGCCCTGTTTAAGTTGTTTGTTCTGACCTTTAAGGCGCTTTATGGTCAGGGGCCAGCATATCTCAGAGACCGCCTCTCCCCTCTTCACCGCCAGTGGTCGCCACGACTCCTCCAACTAAACTTACTGTATGTTCCAGGCCCCAGGGAAGTACGTCTCGAGAGCACAAGACGTAGGGCCTTTTCCATCTCTGGCCCTGTCTTGTGGAACTCCTTGCCTCCCCACTTGAGAGCCATACGTGACTTGCGACCCTTTGCTCAGGCACTCAAGACCTGGCATTTTAGCAGAGCTTTTAATGTTTAATGCCGTCTATTTGGTATTGTGTATTTTTAATGCAATTGTTTTATGTAAATCGCCTGGAGCATTTTAATGGAGGGCGATTAACAAGTGAGAAACTGATGATGGTGGTGATGATGATGATCATAAAAAACAAATACACTAAAATATTAAAAGCAGTTAATTAACAACAATTAGTTAAAAACACTTCAGATATTATTCGCTGATACATCACACAGCCCTAGACACTTGGGAAGTGTCTGATGTGTGATCAATACAACAGCCAGCAGTGTGTTTTGTTTGCTGTGGACTAATCTTGTTGTGTTTGAAATAATAATAATATAAGGATCTGTTGCCTCACCAACTGTATAATGGATGTAGTTTGACACCACTTGAACTGCCTGGCTCAATGCGATGCAATCCTGGCAGTTGTAGTTTGACAAGTTATTTAGCCTTCTGTGCCCATGGGTGCTGTAGGCTCCACAAGCTACAATTCCCAGGATTCCATAGCCTTGAGTTAGGGCAAGTCAAACTGCATTCTTTCCACGGTGTATATGAACCCATAGTCGGCCAAAGGTTATGCTACGAACTTGGTTCTCTAACATGCAACAAGATCCCTTTGCCTGCTGATATTCCGGAGTAATATGGTTATGTCCGTGTTCACTAATTCAAAGGTGGGTTTGCCAGGTTCGTCTTCTGAAATATAGGACTTCTTCACAGTGAAGCAGGGAAGTGATTGGTAGAGTCATACTCAGTTTTGAAGCGAAACAGATAGTTCCCTACACCATCACACTGTTAAATG